>CM077011.1:87414057-88760576 GCA_039090855.1 Macrothele yani | reverse complement strand
GCCCACCAGATGGAGACGTCTCAGTGGCTGAGCCCATCTTACGGATTTATGATGTCAGAAGCTGACTTAAATACACATAGCACCGTGGATTGCTGGCCACCGTGGCCTAAATGTAACGCACTCGGCGCGATATCGAGAGTTCTGTTGGTTCAATTCCACAGCGGTTGGCTGAAAAACAATTTTTCGGATGCTGTTTGTTTCTGGAACGTGGAAAGAGCGATGTATTTATTTATTGACTGTCGCCGCGTGTTTGGAGTGTTTTCACCTAGATCTCGCCCGTTGGATTTAACTGCTATAATATATATAGCTAGTGCCGTTTATGCCCACCAGATGGAGACGTCTCAGTGGCTGAGCCCATCTTACGGATTTATGATGTCAGAAGCTGACTTAAATACACATAGCACCGGTGGATTGTTGGCCACATACACATAGCACCGTGGATTGTTGGCCACATACACATAGCACCGTGGATTGTTGGCAACCGTGGCGTAAATGTAACGCACTCGGCGCGATATCGAGAGTTCTGTTGGTTCAATTCCACAGCGGTTGGCTGAAAAACAATTTTTCGGATGCTGTTTGTTTCTGGAACGTGGAAAGAGCGATGTATTTATTTATTGACTGTCGCCGCGTGTTTGGAGTGTTTTCACCTAGATCTCGCCCGTTGGATTTAACTGCTATAATATATATAGCTAGTGCCGTTTATGCCCACCAGATGGAGACGTCTCAGTGGCTGAGCCCATCTTACGGATTTATGATGTCAGAAGCTGACTTAAATACACATAGCACCGTGGATTGTTGGCCACCGTGGCGAAAATGTAACGCACTCGGCGCGATATCGAGAGTTCTGTTGGTTCAATTCAACAGCGGTTGGCTGAAAAACAATTTTTCGGATGCTGTTTGTTTCTGGAACGTGGAAAGAGCGATGTATTTATTTATTGACTGTCGCTGCGTGTTTGGAGTGTTTTCACCTAGATCTCGCCCGTTGGATTTAACTGCTATAATATATATAGCTAGTGCCGTTTATGCCCACCAGATGGAGACGTCTCAGTGGCTGAGCCCATCTTACGGATTTATGATGTCAGAAGCTGACTTAAATACACATAGCACCGTGGATTGTTATCCACATACACATAGCACCGTGGATTGTTGGCAACCGTGGCGTAAATGTAACGCACTCGGCGCGATATCGAGAGTTCTGTTGGTTCAATTCCACAGCGGTTGGCTGAAAAACAATTTTTCGGATGCTGTTTGTTTCTGGAACGTGGAAAGAACGATGTATTTATTTATTGACTGTCGCCGCGTGTTTGGAGTGTTTTCACCTAGATCTCGCCCGTTGGATTTAACTGCTATAATATATATAGCTAGTGCCGTTTATGCCCACCAGATGGAGACGTCTCAGTGGCTGAGCCCATCTTACGGATTTATGATGTCAGAAGCTGACTTAAATACACATAGCACCGTGGATTGTTGGCCACCGTGGCGTAAATGTAACGCACTCGGCGCGATATCGAGAGTTCTGTTGGTTCAATTCCACAGCGGTTGGCTGAAAAACAATTTTTCGGATGCTGTTTGTTTCTGGAACGTGGAAAGAGCGATGTATTTATTTATTGACTGTCGCCGCGTGTTTGGAGTGTTTTCACCTAGATCTCGCCCGTTGGATTTAACTGCTATAATATATATAGCTAGTGCCGTTTATGCCCACCAGATGGAGACGTCTCAGTGGCTGAGCCCATCTTACGGATTTATGATGTCAGAAGCTGACTTAAATACACATAGCACCGTGGATTGTTGGCCACCGTGGCGTAAATGTAACGCACTCGGCGCGATATCGAGAGTTCTGTTGGTTCAATTCCACAGCGGTTGGCTGAAAAACAATTTTTCGGATGCTGTTTGTTTCTGGAACGTGGAAAGAGCGATGTATTTATTTATTGACTGTCGCCGCGTGTTTGGAGTGTTTTCACCTAGATCTCGCCCGTTGGATTTAACTGCTATAATATATATAGCTAGTGCCGTTTATGCCCACCAGATGGAGACGTCTCAGTGGCTGAGCCCATCTTACGGATTTATGATGTCAGAAGCTGACTTAAATACACATAGCACCGTGGATTGTTGGCCACCGTGGCGTAAATGTAACGCACTCGGCGCGATATCGAGAGTTCTGTTGGTTCAATTCCACAGCGGTTGGCTGAAAAACAATTTTTCGGATGCTGTTTGTTTCTGGAACGTGGAAAGAGCGATGTATTTATTTATTGACTGTCGCCGCGTGTTTGGAGTGTTTTCACCTAGATCTCGCCCGTTGGATTTAACTGCTATAATATATATAGCTAGTGCCGTTTATGCCCACCAGATGGAGACGTCTCAGTGGCTGAGCCCATCTTACGGATTTATGATGTCAGAAGCTGACTTAAATACACATAGCACCGTGGATTGTTGGCCACCGTGGCCTAAATGTAACGCACTCGGCGCGATATCGAGAGTTCTGTTGGTTCAATTCCACAGCGGTTGGCTGAAAAACAATTTTTCGGATGCTGTTTGTTTCTGGAACGTGGAAAGAGCGATGTATTTATTTATTGACTGTCGCCGCGTGTTTGGAGTGTTTTCACCTAGATCTCGCCCGTTGGATTTAACTGCTATAATATATATAGCTAGTGCCGTTTATGCCCACCAGATGGAGACGTCTCAGTGGCTGAGCCCATCTTACGGATTTATGATGTCAGAAGCTGACTTAAATACACATAGCACCGTGGATTGTTGGCCACCGTGGCCTAAATGTAACGCACTCGGCGCGATATCGAGAGTTCTGTTGGTTCAATTCCACAGCGGTTGGCTGAAAAACAATTTTTCGGATGCTGTTTGTTTCTGGAACGTGGAAAGAGCGATGTATTTATTTATTGACTGTCGCCGCGTGTTTGGAGTGTTTTCACCTAGATCTCGCCCGTTGGATTTAACTGCTATAATATATATAGCTAGTGCCGTTTATGCCCACCAGATGGAGACGTCTCAGTGGCTGAGCCCATCTTACGGATTTATGATGTCAGAAGCTGACTTAAATACACATAGCACCGTGGATTGTTGGCCACCGTGGCGTAAATGTAACGCACTCGGCGCGATATCGAGAGTTCTGTTGGTTCAATTCCACAGCGGTTGGCTGAAAAACAATTTTTCGGATGCTGTTTGTTTCTGGAACGTGGAAAGAGCGATGTATTTATTTATTGACTGTCGCCGCGTGTTTGGAGTGTTTTCACCTAGATCTCGCCCGTTGGATTTAACTGCTATAATATATATAGCTAGTGCCGTTTATGCCCACCAGATGGAGACGTCTCAGTGGCTGAGCCCATCTTACGGATTTATGATGTCAGAAGCTGACTTAAATACACATAGCACCGTGGATTGTTGGCCACCGTGGCGTAAATGTAACGCACTCGGCGCGATATCGAGAGTTCTGTTGGTTCAATTCCACAGCGGTTGGCTGAAAAACAATTTTTCGGATGCTGTTTGTTTCTGGAACGTGGAAAGAGCGATGTATTTATTTATTGACTGTCGCCGCGTGTTTGGAGTGTTTTCACCTAGATCTCGCCCGTTGGATTTAACTGCTATAATATATATAGCTAGTGCCGTTTATGCCCACCAGATGGAGACGTCTCAGTGGCTGAGCCCATCTTACGGATTTATGATGTCAGAAGCTGACTTAAATACACATAGCACCGTGGATTGTTGGCCACCGTGGCGTAAATGTAACGCACTCGGCGCGATATCGAGAGTTCTGTTGGTTCAATTCCACAGCGGTTGGCTGAAAAACAATTTTTCGGATGCTGTTTGTTTCTGGAACGTGGAAAGAGCGATGTATTTATTTATTGACTGTCGCCGCGTGTTTGGAGTGTTTTCACCTAGATCTCGCCCGTTGGATTTAACTGCTATAATATATATAGCTAGTGCCGTTTATGCCCACCAGATGGAGACGTCTCAGTGGCTGAGCCCATCTTACGGATTTATGATGTCAGAAGCTGACTTAAATACACATAGCACCGTGGATTGTTGGCCACCGTGGCGTAAATGTAACGCACTCGGCGCGATATCGAGAGTTCTGTTGGTTCAATTCCACAGCGGTTGGCTGAAAAACAATTTTTCGGATGCTGTTTGTTTCTGGAACGTGGAAAGAGCGATGTATTTATTTATTGACTGTCGCCGCGTGTTTGGAGTGTTTTCACCTAGATCTCGCCCGTTGGATTTAACTGCTATAATATATATAGCTAGTGCCGTTTATGCCCACCAGATGGAGACGTCTCAGTGGCTGAGCCCATCTTACGGATTTATGATGTCAGAAGCTGACTTAAATACACATAGCACCGTGGATTGTTGGCCACCGTGGCGAAAATGTAACGCACTCGGCGCGATATCGAGAGTTCTGTTGGTTCAATTCCACAGCGGTTGGCTGAAAAACAATTTTTCGGATGCTGTTTGTTTCTGGAACGTGGAAAGAGCGATGTATTTATTTATTGACTGTCGCCGCGTGTTTGGAGTGTTTTCACCTAGATCTCGCCCGTTGGATTTAACTGCTATAATATATATAGCTAGTGCCGTTTATGCCCACCAGATGGAGACGTCTCAGTGGCTGAGCCCATCTTACGGATTTATGATGTCAGAAGCTGACTTAAATACACATAGCACCGTGGATTGTTGGCCACATACACATAGCACCGTGGATTGTTGGCAACCGTGGCGTAAATGTAACGCACTCGGCGCGATATCGAGAGTTCTGTTGGTTCAATTCCACAGCGGTTGGCTGAAAAACAATTTTTCGGATGCTGTTTGTTTCTGGAACGTGGAAAGAGCGATGTATTTATTTATTGACTGTCGCCGCGTGTTTGGAGTGTTTTCACCTAGATCTCGCCCGTTGGATTTAACTGCTATAATATATATAGCTAGTGCCGTTTATGCCCACCAGATGGAGACGTCTCAGTGGCTGAGCCCATCTTACGGATTTATGATGTCAGAAGCTGACTTAAATACACATAGCACCGTGGATTGTTGGCCACCGTGGCCTAAATGTAACGCACTCGGCGCGATATCGAGAGTTCTGTTGGTTCAATTCCACAGCGGTTGGCTGAAAAACAATTTTTCGGATGCTGTTTGTTTCTGGAACGTGGAAAGAGCGATGTATTTATTTATTGACTGTCGCCGCGTGTTTGGAGTGTTTTCACCTAGATCTCGCCCGTTGGATTTAACTGCTATAATATATATAAGCTAGTGCCGTTTATGCCCACCAGATGGAGACGTCTCAGTGGCTGAGCCCATCTTACGGATTTATGATGTCAGAAGCTGACTTAAATACACATAGCACCGTGGATTGTTGGCCACCGTGGCCTAAATGTAACGCACTCGGCGCGATATCGAGAGTTCTGTTGGTTCAATTCCACAGCGGTTGGCTGAAAAACAATTTTTCGGATGCTGTTTGTTTCTGGAACGTGGAAAGAGCGATGTATTTATTTATTGACTGTCGCCGCGTGTTTGGAGTGTTTTCACCTAGATCTCGCCCGTTGGATTTAACTGCTATAATATATATAGCTAGTGCCGTTTATGCCCACCAGATGGAGACGTCTCAGTGGCTGAGCCCATCTTACGGATTTATGATGTCAGAAGCTGACTTAAATACACATAGCACCGTGGATTGTTGGCCACCGTGGCAAAAATGTAACGCACTCGGCGCGATATCGAGAGTTCTGTTGGTTCAATTCCACAGCGGTTGGCTGAAAAACAATTTTTCGGATGCTGTTTGTTTCTGGAACGTGGAAAGAGCGATGTATTTATTTATTGACTGTCGCCGCGTGTTTGGAGTGTTTTCACCTAGATCTCGCCCGTTGGATTTAACTGCTATAATATATATAGCTAGTGCCGTTTATGCCCACCAGATGGAGACGTCTCAGTGGCTGAGCCCATCTTACGGATTTATGATGTCAGAAGCTGACTTAAATACACATAGCACCGTGGATTGTTGGCCACCGTGGCGAAAATGTAACGCACTCGGCGCGATATCGAGAGTTCTGTTGGTTCAATTCCACAGCGGTTGGCTGAAAAACAATTTTTCGGATGCTGTTTGTTTCTGGAACGTGGAAAGAGCGATGTATTTATTTATTGACTGTCGCCGCGTGTTTGGAGTGTTTTCACCTAGATCTCGCCCGTTGGATTTAACTGCTATAATATATATAAGCTAGTGCCGTTTATGCCCACCAGATGGAGACGTCTCAGTGGCTGAGCCCATCTTACGGATTTATGATGTCAGAAGCTGACTTAAATACACATAGCACCGTGGATTGTTGGCCACCGTGGCGTAAATGTAACGCACTCGGCGCGATATCGAGAGTTCTGTTGGTTCAATTCCACAGCGGTTGGCTGAAAAACAATTTTTCGGATGCTGTTTGTTTCTGGAACGTGGAAAGAGCGATGTATTTATTTATTGACTGTCGCCGCGTGTTTGGAGTGTTTTCACCTAGATCTCGCCCGTTGGATTTAACTGCTATAATATATATAGCTAGTGCCGTTTATGCCCACCAGATGGAGACGTCTCAGTGGCTGAGCCCATCTTACGGATTTATGATGTCAGAAGCTGACTTAAATACACATAGCACCGTGGATTGTTGGCCACCGTGGCCTAAATGTAACGCACTCGGCGCGATATCGAGAGTTCTGTTGGTTCAATTCCACAGCGGTTGGCTGAAAAACAATTTTTCGGATGCTGTTTGTTTCTGGAACGTGGAAAGAGCGATGTATTTATTTATTGACTGTCGCCGCGTGTTTGGAGTGTTTTCACCTAGATCTCGCCCGTTGGATTTAACTGCTATAATATATAAAGCTAGTGCCGTTTATGCCCACCAGATGGAGACGTCTCAGTGGCTGAGCCCATCTTACGGATTTATGATGTCAGAAGCTGACTTAAATACACATAGCACCGTGGATTGTTGGCCACCGTGGCGTAAATGTAACGCACTCGGCGCGATATCGAGAGTTCTGTTGGTTCAATTCCACAGCGGTTGGCTGAAAAACAATTTTTCGGATGCTGTTTGTTTCTGGAACGTGGAAAGAGCGATGTATTTATTTATTGACTGTCGCCGCGTGTTTGGAGTGTTTTCACCTAGATCTCGCCCGTTGGATTTAACTGCTATAATATATATAGCTAGTGCCGTTTATGCCCACCAGATGGAGACGTCTCAGTGGCTGAGCCCATCTTACGGATTTATGATGTCAGAAGCTGACTTAAATACACATAGCACCGTGGATTGTTGGCCACCGTGGCGTAAATGTAACGCACTCGGCGCGATATCGAGAGTTCTGTTGGTTCAATTCCACAGCGGTTGGCTGAAAAACAATTTTTCGGATGCTGTTTGTTTCTGGAACGTGGAAAGAGCGATGTATTTATTTATTGACTGTCGCCGCGTGTTTGGAGTGTTTTCACCTAGATCTCGCCCGTTGGATTTAACTGCTATAATATATAAAGCTAGTGCCGTTTATGCCCACCAGATGGAGACGTCTCAGTGGCTGAGCCCATCTTACGGATTTATGATGTCAGAAGCTGACTTAAATACACATAGCACCGTGGATTGTTGGCCACATACACATAGCACCGTGGATTGTTGGCAACCGTGGTGTAAATGTAACGCACTCGGCGCGATATCGAGAGTTCTGTTGGTTCAATTCCACAGCGGTTGGCTGAAAAACAATTTTTCGGATGCTGTTTGTTTCTGGAACGTGGAAAGAGCGATGTATTTATTTATTGACTGTCGCCGCGTGTTTGGAGTGTTTTCACCTAGATCTCGCCCGTTGGATTTAACTGCTATAATATATATAGCTAGTGCCGTTTATGCCCACCAGATGGAGACGTCTCAGTGGCTGAGCCCATCTTACGGATTTATGATGTCAGAAGCTGACTTAAATACACATAGCACCGTGGATTGTTGGCCACCGTGGCCTAAATGTAACGCACTCGGCGCGATATCGAGAGTTCTGTTGGTTCAATTCCACAGCGGTTGGCTGAAAAACAATTTTTCGGATGCTGTTTGTTTCTGGAACGTGGAAAGAGCGATGTATTTATTTATTGACTGTCGCCGCGTGTTTGGAGTGTTTTCACCTAGATCTCGCCCGTTGGATTTAACTGCTATAATATATATAGCTAGTGCCGTTTATGCCCACCAGATGGAGACGTCTCAGTGGCTGAGCCCATCTTACGGATTTATGATGTCAGAAGCTGACTTAAATACACATAGCACCGTGGATTGTTGGCCACCGTGGCCTAAATGTAACGCACTCGGCGCGATATCGAGAGTTCTGTTGGTTCAATTCCACAGCGGTTGGCTGAAAAACAATTTTTCGGATGCTGTTTGTTTCTGGAACGTGGAAAGAGCGATGTATTTATTTATTGACTGTCGCCGCGTGTTTGGTGTGTTTTTACCTAGATCTCGCCCGTTGGATTTAACTGCTATAATATATATAGCTAGTGCCGTTTATGCCCACCAGATGGAGACGTCTCAGTGGCTGAGCCCATCTTACGGATTTATGATGTCAGAAGCTGACTTAAATACACATAGCACCGTGGATTGTTGGCCACCGTGGCGTAAATGTAACGCACTCGGCGCGATATCGAGAGTTCTGTTGGTTCAATTCCACAGCGGTTGGCTGAAAAACAATTTTTCGGATGCTGTTTGTTTCTGGAACGTGGAAAGAGCGATGTATTTATTTATTGACTGTCGCCGCGTGTTTGGAGTGTTTTCACCTAGATCTCGCCCGTTGGATTTAACTGCTATAATATATATAGCTAGTGCCGTTTATGCCCACCAGATGGAGACGTCTCAGTGGCTGAGCCCATCTTACGGATTTATGATGTCAGAAGCTGACTTAAATACACATAGCACCGTGGATTGTTGGCCACCGTGGCGTAAATGTAACGCACTCGGCGCGATATCGAGAGTTCTGTTGGTTCAATTCCACAGCGGTTGGCTGAAAAACAATTTTTCGGATGCTGTTTGTTTCTGGAACGTGGAAAGAGCGATGTATTTATTTATTGACTGTCGCCGCGTGTTTGGAGTGTTTTCACCTAGATCTCGCCCGTTGGATTTAACTGCTATAATATATATAGCTAGTGCCGTTTATGCCCACCAGATGGAGACGTCTCAGTGGCTGAGCCCATCTTACGGATTTATGATGTCAGAAGCTGACTTAAATACACATAGCACCGTGGATTGTTGGCCACCGTGGCGTAAATGTAACGCACTCGGCGCGATATCGAGAGTTCTGTTGGTTCAATTCCACAGCGGTTGGCTGAAAAACAATTTTTCGGATGCTGTTTGTTTCTGGAACGTGGAAAGAGCGATGTATTTATTTATTGACTGTCGCTGCGTGTTTGGAGTGTTTTCACCTAGATCTCGCCCGTTGGATTTAACTGCTATAATATATATTGCTAGTGCCGTTTATGCCCACCAGATGGAGACGTCTCAGTGGCTGAGCCCATCTTACGGATTTATGATGTCAGAAGCTGACTTAAATACACATAGCACCGTGGATTGTTGGCCACCGTGGCCTAAATGTAACGCACTCGGCGCGATATCGAGAGTTCTGTTGGTTCAATTCCACAGCGGTTGGCTGAAAAACAATTTTTCGGATGCTGTTTGTTTCTGGAACGTGGAAAGAACGATGTATTTATTTATTGACTGTCGCCGCGTGTTTGGAGTGTTTTCACCTAGATCTCGCCCGTTGGATTTAACTGCTATAATATATATAGCTAGTGCCGTTTATGCCCACCAGATGGAGACGTCTCAGTGGCTGAGCCCATCTTACGGATTTATGATGTCAGAAGCTGACTTAAATACACATAGCACCGTGGATTGTTGGCCACCGTGGCGTAAATGTAACGCACTCGGCGCGATATCGAGAGTTCTGTTGGTTCAATTCCACAGCGGTTGGCTGAAAAACAATTTTTCGGATGCTGTTTGTTTCTGGAACGTGGAAAGAGCGATGTATTTATTTATTGACTGTCGCCGCGTGTTTGGAGTGTTTTCACCTAGATCTCGCCCGTTGGATTTAACTGCTATAATATATAAAGCTAGTGCCGTTTATGCCCACCAGATGGAGACGTCTCAGTGGCTGAGCCCATCTTACGGATTTATGATGTCAGAAGCTGACTTAAATACACATAGCACCGTGGATTGTTGGCCACATACACATAGCACCGTGGATTGTTGGCAACCGTGGCGTAAATGTAACGCACTCGGCGCGATATCGAGAGTTCTGTTGGTTCAATTCCACAGCGGTTGGCTGAAAAACAATTTTTCGGATGCTGTTTGTTTCTGGAACGTGGAAAGAGCGATGTATTTATTTATTGACTGTCGCCGCGTGTTTGGAGTGTTTTCACCTAGATCTCGCCCGTTGGATTTAACTGCTATAATATATATAGCTAGTGCCGTTTATGCCCACCAGATGGAGACGTCTCAGTGGCTGAGCCCATCTTACGGATTTATGATGTCAGAAGCTGACTTAAATACACATAGCACCGTGGATTGTTGGCCACCGTGGCGTAAATGTAACGCACTCGGCGCGATATCGAGAGTTCTGTTGGTTCAATTCCACAGCGGTTGGCTGAAAAACAATTTTTCGGATGCTGTTTGTTTCTGGAACGTGGAAAGAACGATGTATTTATTTATTGACTGTCGCCGCGTGTTTGGAGTGTTTTCACCTAGATCTCGCCCGTTGGATTTAACTGCTATAATATATAAAGCTAGTGCCGTTTATGCCCACCAGATGGAGACGTCTCAGTGGCTGAGCCCATCTTACGGATTTATGATGTCAGAAGCTGACTTAAATACACATAGCACCGTGGATTGTTGGCCACCGTGGCGTAAATGTAACGCACTCGGCGCGATATCGAGAGTTCTGTTGGTTCAATTCCACAGCGGTTGGCTGAAAAACAATTTTTCGGATGCTGTTTGTTTCTGGAACGTGGAAAGAGCGATGTATTTATTTATTGACTGTCGCCGCGTGTTTGGAGTGTTTTCACCTAGATCTCGCCCGTTGGATTTAACTGCTATAATATATATAGCTAGTGCCGTTTATGCCCACCAGATGGAGACGTCTCAGTGGCTGAGCCCATCTTACGGATTTATGATGTCAGAAGCTGACTTAAATACACATAGCACCGTGGATTGTTGGCCACCGTGGCGTAAATGTAACGCACTCGGCGCGATATCGAGAGTTCTGTTGGTTCAATTCCACAGCGGTTGGCTGAAAAACAATTTTTCGGATGCTGTTTGTTTCTGGAACGTGGAAAGAGCGATGTATTTATTTATTGACTGTCGCTGCGTGTTTGGAGTGTTTTCACCTAGATCTCGCCCGTTGGATTTAACTGCTATAATATATAAAGCTAGTGCCGTTTATGCCCACCAGATGGAGACGTCTCAGTGGCTGAGCCCATCTTACGGATTTATGATGTCAGAAGCTGACTTAAATACACATAGCACCGTGGATTGTTGGCCACCGTGGCGAAAATGTAACGCACTCGGCGCGATATCGAGAGTTCTGTTGGTTCAATTCCACAGCGGTTGGCTGAAAAACAATTTTTCGGATGCTGTTTGTTTCTGGAACGTGGAAAGAGCGATGTATTTATTTATTGACTGTCGCTGCGTGTTTGGAGTGTTTTCACCTAGATCTCGCCCGTTGGATTTAACTGCTATAATATATATAGCTAGTGCCGTTTATGCCCACCAGATGGAGACGTCTCAGTGGCTGAGCCCATCTTACGGATTTATGATGTCAGAAGCTGACTTAAATACACATAGCACCGTGGATTGTCGGCCACATACACATAGCACCGTGGAATTGTTGGCAACCGTGGCGTAAATGTAACGCACTCGGCGCGATATCGAGAGTTCTGTTGGTTCAATTCCACAGCGGTTGGCTGAAAAACAATTTTTCGGATGCTGTTTGTTTCTGGAACGTGGAAAGAGCGATGTATTTATTTATTGACTGTCGCCGCGTGTTTGGAGTGTTTTCACCTAGATCTCGCCCGTTGGATTTAACTGCTATAATATATATAGCTAGTGCCGTTTATGCCCACCAGATGGAGACGTCTCAGTGGCTGAGCCCATCTTACGGATTTATGATGTCAGAAGCTGACTTAAATACACATAGCACCGTGGATTGTTGGCCACCGTGGCCTAAATGTAACGCACTCGGCGCGATATCGAGAGTTCTGTTGGTTCAATTCCACAGCGGTTGGCTGAAAAACAATTTTTCGGATGCTGTTTGTTTCTGGAACGTGGAAAGAGCGATGTATTTATTTATTGACTGTCGCCGCGTGTTTGGAGTGTTTTCACCTAGATCTCGCCCGTTGGATTTAACTGCTATAATATATATAGCTAGTGCCGTTTATGCCCACCAGATGGAGACGTCTCAGTGGCTGAGCCCATCTTACGGATTTATGATGTCAGAAGCTGACTTAAATACACATAGCACCGTGGATTGTTGGCCACCGTGGCGTAAATGTAACGCACTCGGCGCGATATCGAGAGTTCTGTTGGTTCAATTCCACAGCGGTTGGCTGAAAAACAATTTTTCGGATGCTGTTTGTTTCTGGAACGTGGAAAGAGCGATGTATTTATTTATTGACTGTCGCCGCGTGTTTGGAGTGTTTTCACCTAGATCTCGCCCGTTGGATTTAACTGCTATAATATATATTGCTAGTGCCGTTTATGCCCACCAGATGGAGACGTCTCAGTGGCTGAGCCCATCTTACGGATTTATGATGTCAGAAGCTGACTTAAATACACATAGCACCGTGGATTGTTGGCCACCGTGGCCTAAATGTAACGCACTCGGCGCGATATCGAGAGTTCTGTTGGTTCAATTCCACAGCGGTTGGCTGAAAAACAATTTTTCGGATGCTGTTTGTTTCTGGAACGTGGAAAGAACGATGTATTTATTTATTGACTGTCGCCGCGTGTTTGGAGTGTTTTCACCTAGATCTCGCCCGTTGGATTTAACTGCTATAATATATAAAGCTAGTGCCGTTTATGCCCACCAGATGGAGACGTCTCAGTGGCTGAGCCCATCTTACGGATTTATGATGTCAGAAGCTGACTTAAATACACATAGCACCGTGGATTGTTGGCCACCGTGGCGTAAATGTAACGCACTCGGCGCGATATCGAGAGTTCTGTTGGTTCAATTCCACAGCGGTTGGCTGAAAAACAATTTTTCGGATGCTGTTTGTTTCTGGAACGTGGAAAGAGCGATGTATTTATTTATTGACTGTCGCCGCGTGTTTGGAGTGTTTTCACCTAGATCTCGCCCGTTGGATTTAACTGCTATAATATATATAGCTAGTGCCGTTTATGCCCACCAGATGGAGACGTCTCAGTGGCTGAGCCCATCTTACGGATTTATGATGTCAGAAGCTGACTTAAATACACATAGCACCGTGGATTGTTGGCCACCGTGGCGTAAATGTAACGCACTCGGCGCGATATCGAGAGTTCTGTTGGTTCAATTCCACAGCGGTTGGCTGAAAAACAATTTTTCGGATGCTGTTTGTTTCTGGAACGTGGAAAGAGCGATGTATTTATTTATTGACTGTCGCCGCGTGTTTGGAGTGTTTTCACCTAGATCTCGCCCGTTGGATTTAACTGCTATAATATATATAGCTAGTGCCGTTTATGCCCACCAGATGGAGACGTCTCAGTGGCTGAGCCCATCTTACGGATTTATGATGTCAGAAGCTGACTTAAATACACATAGCACCGTGGATTGTTGGCCACCGTGGCGAAAATGTAACGCACTCGGCGCGATATCGAGAGTTCTGTTGGTTCAATTCAACAGCGGTTGGCTGAAAAACAATTTTTCGGATGCTGTTTGTTTCTGGAACGTGGAAAGAGCGATGTATTTATTTATTGACTGTCGCTGCGTGTTTGGAGTGTTTTCACCTAGATCTCGCCCGTTGGATTTAACTGCTATAATATATATAAGCTAGTGCCGTTTATGCCCACCAGATGGAGACGTCTCAGTGGCTGAGCCCATCTTACGGATTTATGATGTCAGAAGCTGACTTAAATACACATAGCACCGTGGATTGTTGGCCACCGTGGCGTAAATGTAACGCACTCGGCGCGATATCGAGAGTTCTGTTGGTTCAATTCCACAGCGGTTGGCTGAAAAACAATTTTTCGGATGCTGTTTGTTTCTGGAACGTGGAAAGAGCGATGTATTTATTTATTGACTGTCGCCGCGTGTTTGGAGTGTTTTCACCTAGATCTCGCCCGTTGGATTTAACTGCTATAATATATATAGCTAGTGCCGTTTATGCCCACCAGATGGAGACGTCTCAGTGGCTGAGCCCATCTTACGGATTTATGATGTCAGAAGCTGACTTAAATACACATAGCACCGTGGATTGTTGGCCACCGTGGCCTAAATGTAACGCACTCGGCGCGATATCGAGAGTTCTGTTGGTTCAATTCCACAGCGGTTGGCTGAAAAACAATTTTTCGGATGCTGTTTGTTTCTGGAACGTGGAAAGAACGATGTATTTATTTATTGACTGTCGCCGCGTGTTTGGAGTGTTTTCACCTAGATCTCGCCCGTTGGATTTAACTGCTATAATATATAAAGCTAGTGCCGTTTATGCCCACCAGATGGAGACGTCTCAGTGGCTGAGCCCATCTTACGGATTTATGATGTCAGAAGCTGACTTAAATACACATAGCACCGTGGATTGTTGGCCATCTTGGCGCAAATGTAACGCACTCGGCGCGATATCGAGAGTTCTGTTGGTTCAATTCCACAGCGGTTGGCTGAAAAACAATTTTTCGGATGCTGTTTGTTTCTGGAACGTGGAAAGAGCGATGTATTTATTTATTGACTGTCGCCGCGTGTTTGGTGTGTTTTCACCTAGATCTCGCCCGTTGGATTTAACTGCTATAATATATATAGCTAGTGCCGTTTATGCCCACCAGATGGAGACGTCTCAGTGGCTGAGCCCATCTTACGGATTTATGATGTCAGAAGCTGACTTAAATACACATAGCACCGTGGATTGTTGGCCACCGTGGCGAAATGGTAACGCACTCGGCGCGATATCGAGAGTTCTGTTGGTTCAATTCCACAGCGGTTGGCTGAAAAACAATTTTTCGGATGCTGTTTGTTTCTGGAACGTGGAAAGAGCGATGTATTTATTTATTGACTGTCGCTGCGTGTTTGGAGTGTTTTCACCTAGATCTCGCCCGTTGGATTTAACTGCTATAATATATAAAGCTAGTGCCGTTTATGCCCACCAGATGGAGACGTCTCAGTGGCTGAGCCCATCTTACGGATTTATGATGTCAGAAGCTGACTTAAATACACATAGCACCGTGGATTGTTGGCCACATACACATAGCACCGTGGATTGTTGGCAACCGTGGCGTAAATGTAACGCACTCGGCGCGATATCGAGAGTTCTGTTGGTTCAATTCCACAGCGGTTGGCTGAAAAACAATTTTTCGGATGCTGTTTGTTTCTGGAACGTGGAAAGAGCGATGTATTTATTTATTGACTGTCGCCGCGTGTTTGGAGTGTTTTCACCTAGATCTCGCCCGTTGGATTTAACTGCTATAATATATATAGCTAGTGCCGTTTATGCCCACCAGATGGAGACGTCTCAGTGGCTGAGCCCATCTTACGGATTTATGATGTCAGAAGCTGACTTAAATACACATAGCACCGTGGATTGTTGGCCACCGTGGCGAAATGTAACGCACTCGGCGCGATATCGAGAGTTCTGTTGGTTCAATTCCAACAGCGGTTGGCTGAAAAACAATTTTTCGGATGCTGTTTGTTTCTGGAACGTGGAAAGAGCGATGTATTTATTTATTGACTGTCGCCGCGTGTTTGGAGTGTTTTCACCTAGATCTCGCCCGTTGGATTTAACTGCTATAATATATATAGCTAGTGCCGTTTATGCCCACCAGATGGAGACGTCTCAGTGGCTGAGCCCATCTTACGGATTTATGATGTCAGAAGCTGACTTAAATACACATAGCACCGTGGATTGTTGGCCACCGTGGCCTAAATGTAACGCACTCGGCGCGATATCGAGAGTTCTGTTGGTTCAATTCCACAGCGGTTGGCTGAAAAACAATTTTTCGGATGCTGTTTGTTTCTGGAACGTGGAAAGAGCGATGTATTTATTTATTGACTGTCGCCGCGTGTTTGGAGTGTTTTCACCTAGATCTCGCCCGTTGGATTTAACTGCTATAATATATATAGCTAGTGCCGTTTATGCCCACCAGATGGAGACGTCTCAGTGGCTGAGCCCATCTTACGGATTTATGATGTCAGAAGCTGACTTAAATACACATAGCACCGTGGATTGTTGGCCACCGTGGCGTAAATGTAACGCACTCGGCGCGATATCGAGAGTTCTGTTGGTTCAATTCCACAGCGGTTGGCTGAAAAACAATTTTTCGGATGCTGTTTGTTTCTGGAACGTGGAAAGAGCGATGTATTTATTTATTGACTGTCGCCGCGTGTTTGGAGTGTTTTCACCTAGATCTCGCCCGTTGGATTTAACTGCTATAATATATATAGCTAGTGCCGTTTATGCCCACCAGATGGAGACGTCTCAGTGGCTGAGCCCATCTTACGGATTTATGATGTCAGAAGCTGACTTAAATACACATAGCACCGTGGATTGTTGGCCACCGTGGCGAAAATGTAACGCACTCGGCGCGATATCGAGAGTTCTGTTGGTTCAATTCCACAGCGGTTGGCTGAAAAACAATTTTTCGGATGCTGTTTGTTTCTGGAACGTGGAAAGAGCGATGTATTTATTTATTGACTGTCGCCGCGTGTTTGGAGTGTTTTCACCTAGATCTCGCCCGTTGGATTTAACTGCTATAATATATATAGCTAGTGCCGTTTATGCCCACCAGATGGAGACGTCTCAGTGGCTGAGCCCATCTTACGGATTTATGATGTCAGAAGCTGACTTAAATACACATAGCACCGTGGATTGTTGGCCACCGTGGCGTAAATGTAACGCACTCGGCGCGATATCGAGAGTTCTGTTGGTTCAATTCCACAGCGGTTGGCTGAAAAACAATTTTTCGGATGCTGTTTGTTTCTGGAACGTGGAAAGAGCGATGTATTTATTTATTGACTGTCGCCGCGTGTTTGGAGTGTTTTCACCTAGATCTCGCCCGTTGGATTTAACTGCTATAATATATATTGCTAGTGCCGTTTATGCCCACCAGATGGAGACGTCTCAGTGGCTGAGCCCATCTTACGGATTTATGATGTCAGAAGCTGACTTAAATACACATAGCACCGTGGATTGTTGGCCACCGTGGCCTAAATGTAACGCACTCGGCGCGATATCGAGAGTTCTGTTGGTTCAATTCCACAGCGGTTGGCTGAAAAACAATTTTTCGGATGCTGTTTGTTTCTGGAACGTGGAAAGAACGATGTATTTATTTATTGACTGTCGCCGCGTGTTTGGAGTGTTTTCACCTAGATCTCGCCCGTTGGATTTAACTGCTATAATATATATAGCTAGTGCCGTTTATGCCCACCAGATGGAGACGTCTCAGTGGCTGAGCCCATCTTACGGATTTATGATGTCAGAAGCTGACTTAAATACACATAGCACCGTGGATTGTTGGCCACCGTGGCCTAAATGTAACGCACTCGGCGCGATATCGAGAGTTCTGTTGGTTCAATTCCACAGCGGTTGGCTGAAAAACAATTTTTCGGATGCTGTTTGTTTCTGGAACGTGGAAAGAGCGATGTATTTATTTATTGACTGTCGCCGCGTGTTTGGAGTGTTTTCACCTAGATCTCGCCCGTTGGATTTAACTGCTATAATATATAAAGCTAGTGCCGTTTATGCCCACCAGATGGAGACGTCTCAGTGGCTGAGCCCATCTTACGGATTTATGATGTCAGAAGCTGACTTAAATACACATAGCACCGTGGATTGTTGGCCACATACGCATAGCACCGTGGATTGTTGGCAACCGTGGCGTAAATGTAACGCACTCGGCGCGATATCGAGAGTTCTGTTGGTTCAATTCCACAGCGGTTGGCTGAAAAACAATTTTTCGGATGCTGTTTGTTTCTGGAACGTGGAAAGAGCGATGTATTTATTTATTGACTGTCGCCGCGTGTTTGGAGTGTTTTCACCTAGATCTCGCCCGTTGGATTTAACTGCTATAATATATATAGCTAGTGCCGTTTATGCCCACCAGATGGAGACGTCTCAGTGGCTGAGCCCATCTTACGGATTTATGATGTCAGAAGCTGACTTAAATACACATAGCACCGTGGATTGTTGGCCACCGTGGCCTAAATGTAACGCACTCGGCGCGATATCGAGAGTTCTGTTGGTTCAATTCCACAGCGGTTGGCTGAAAAACAATTTTTCGGATGCTGTTTGTTTCTGGAACGTGGAAAGAACGATGTATTTATTTATTGACTGTCGCCGCGTGTTTGGAGTGTTTTCACCTAGATCTCGCCCGTTGGATTTAACTGCTATAATATATAAAGCTAGTGCCGTTTATGCCCACCAGATGGAGACGTCTCAGTGGCTGAGCCCATCTTACGGATTTATGATGTCAGAAGCTGACTTAAATACACATAGCACCGTGGATTGTTGGCCACCTTGGCGCAAATGTAACGCACTCGGCGCGATATCGAGAGTTCTGTTGGTTCAATTCCACAGCGGTTGGCTGAAAAACAATTTTTCGGATGCTGTTTGTTTCTGGAACGTGGAAAGAGCGATGTATTTATTTTTTGACTGTCGCCGCGTGTTCGGTGTGTTTTTACCTAGATCTCGCCCGTTGGATTTAACTGCTATAATATATATAGCTAGTGCCGTTTATGCCCACCAGATGGAGACGTCTCAGTGGCTGAGCCCATCTTACGGATTTATGATGTCAGAAGCTGACTTAAATACACATAGCACCGTGGATTGTTGGCCACCGTGGCGAAATGTAACGCACTCGGCGCGATATCGAGAGTTCTGTTGGTTCAATTCCACAGCGGTTGGCTGAAAAACAATTTTTCGGATGCTGTTTGTTTCTGGAACGTGGAAAGAGCGATGTATTTATTTATTGACTGTCGCCGC
Organism: Macrothele yani; assembly: GCA_039090855.1. NCBI lineage: Eukaryota > Metazoa > Arthropoda > Arachnida > Araneae > Macrothelidae > Macrothele > Macrothele yani. Next base: position 88,741,438 of record CM077011.1, on the reverse strand, counting down.
GTGTTTGGAGTGTTTTCACCTAGATCTCGCCCGTTGGATTTAACTGCTATAATATATAAAGCTAGTGCCGTTTATGCCCACCAGATGGAGACGTCTCAGTGGCTGAGCCCATCTTACGGATTTATGATGTCAGAAGCTGACTTAAATACACATAGCACCGTGGATTGTTGGCCACCGTGGCCTAAATGTAACGCACTCGGCGCGATATCGAGAGTTCTGTTGGTTCAATTCCAACAGCGGTTGGCTGAAAAACAATTTTTCGGATGCTGTTTGTTTCTGGAACGTGGAAAGAGCGATGTATTTATTTATTGACTGTCGCTGCGTGTTTGGAGTGTTTTCACCTAGATCTCGCCCGTTGGATTTAACTGCTATAATATATATAGCTAGTGCCGTTTATGCCCACCAGATGGAGACGTCTCAGTGGCTGAGCCCATCTTACGGATTTATGATGTCAGAAGCTGACTTAAATACACATAGCACCGTGGATTGTCGGCCACATACACATAGCACCGTGGATTGTTGGCAACCGTGGCGTAAATGTAACGCACTCGGCGCGATATCGAGAGTTCTGTTGGTTCAATTCCACAGCGGTTGGCTGAAAAACAATTTTTCGGATGCTGTTTGTTTCTGGAACGTGGAAAGAGCGATGTATTTATTTATTGACTGTCGCCGCGTGTTTGGAGTGTTTTCACCTAGATCTCGCCCGTTGGATTTAACTGCTATAATATATATAGCTAGTGCCGTTTATGCCCACCAGATGGAGACGTCTCAGTGGCTGAGCCCATCTTACGGATTTATGATGTCAGAAGCTGACTTAAATACACATAGCACCGTGGATTGTTGGCCACCGTGGCCTAAATGTAACGCACTCGGCGCGATATCGAGAGTTCTGTTGGTTCAATTCCACAGCGGTTGGCTGAAAAACAATTTTTCGGATGCTGTTTGTTTCTGGAACGTGGAAAGAGCGATGTATTTATTTATTGACTGTCGCCGCGTGTTTGGAGTGTTTTCACCTAGATCTCGCCCGTTGGATTTAACTGCTATAATATATATAGCTAGTGCCGTTTATGCCCACCAGATGGAGACGTCTCAGTGGCTGAGCCCATCTTACGGATTTATGATGTCAGAAGCTGACTTAAATACACATAGCACCGTGGATTGTTGGCCACCGTGGCCTAAATGTAACGCACTCGGCGCGATATCGAGAGTTCTGTTGGTTCAATTCCACAGCGGTTGGCTGAAAAACAATTTTTCGGATGCTGTTTGTTTCTGGAACGTGGAAAGAGCGATGTATTTATTTATTGACTGTCGCCGCGTGTTTGGAGTGTTTTCACCTAGATCTCGCCCGTTGGATTTAACTGCTATAATATATAAAGCTAGTGCCGTTTATGCCCACCAGATGGAGACGTCTCAGTGGCTGAGCCCATCTTACGGATTTATGATGTCAGAAGCTGACTTAAATACACATAGCACCGTGGATTGTTGGCCACCGTGGCGCAAATGTAACGCACTCGGCGCGATATCGAGAGTTCTGTTGGTTCAATTCCACAGCGGTTGGCTGAAAAACAATTTTTCGGATGCTGTTTGTTTCTGGAACGTGGAAAGAGCGATGTATTTATTTATTGACTGTCGCCGCGTGTTTGGAGTGTTTTCACCTAGATCTCGCCCGTTGGATTTAACTGCTATAATATATATAGCTAGTGCCGTTTATGCCCACCAGATGGAGACGTCTCAGTGGCTGAGCCCATCTTACGGATTTATGATGTCAGAAGCTGACTTAAATACACATAGCACCGTGGATTGTTGGCCACCGTGGCCTAAATGTAACGCACTCGGCGCGATATCGAGAGTTCTGTTGGTTCAATTCCACAGCGGTTGGCTGAAAAACAATTTTTCGGATGCTGTTTGTTTCTGGAACGTGGAAAGAGCGATGTATTTATTTATTGACTGTCGCTGCGTGTTTGGAGTGTTTTCACCTAGATCTCGCCCGTTGGATTTAACTGCTATAATATATAAAGCTAGTGCCGTTTATGCCCACCAGATGGAGACGTCTCAGTGGCTGAGCCCATCTTACGGATTTATGATGTCAGAAGCTGACTTAAATACACATAGCACCGTGGATTGTTGGCCACCGTGGCCTAAATGTAACGCACTCGGCGCGATATCGAGAGTTCTGTTGGTTCAATTCCACAGCGGTTGGCTGAAAAACAATTTTTCGGATGCTGTTTGTTTCTGGAACGTGGAAAGAACGATGTATTTATTTATTGACTGTCGCCGCGTGTTTGGAGTGTTTTCACCTAGATCTCGCCCGTTGGATTTAACTGCTATAATATATATAGCTAGTGCCGTTTATGCCCACCAGATGGAGACGTCTCAGTGGCTGAGCCCATCTTACGGATTTATGATGTCAGAAGCTGACTTAAATACACATCGCACCGGTGGATTGTTGGCCACATACACATAGCACCGTGGATTGTTGGCCACATACACATAGCACCGTGGATTGTTGGCAACCGTGGCGTAAATGTAACGCACTCGGCGCGATATCGAGAGTTCTGTTGGTTCAATTCCACAGCGGTTGGCTGAAAAACAATTTTTCGGATGCTGTTTGTTTCTGGAACGTGGAAAGAGCGATGTATTTATTTATTGACTGTCGCCGCGTGTTTGGTGTGTTTTTACCTAGATCTCGCCCGTTGGATTTAACTGCTATAATATATATAGCTAGTGCCGTTTATGCCCACCAGATGGAGACGTCTCAGTGGCTGAGCCCATCTTACGGATTTATGATGTCAGAAGCTGACTTAAATACACATAGCACCGTGGATTGTTGGCCACCGTGGCGAAATGGTAACGCACTCGGCGCGATATCGAGAGTTCTGTTGGTTCAATTCCACAGCGGTTGGCTGAAAAACAATTTTTCGGATGCTGTTTGTTTCTGGAACGTGGAAAGAGCGATGTATTTATTTATTGACGGTCGCTGCGTGTTTGGAGTGTTTTCACCTAGATCTCGCCCGTTGGATTTAACTGCTGTAATATATATAGCTAGTGCCGTTTATGCCCACCAGATGGAGACGTCTCAGTGGCTGAGCCCATCTTACGGATTTATGATGTCAGAAGCTGACTTAAATACACATAGCACCGTGGATTGTTATCCACATACACATAGCACCGTGGATTGTTGGCAACCGTGGCGTAAATGTAACGCACTCGGCGCGATATCGAGAGTTCTGTTGGTTCAATTCCACAGCGGTTGGCTGAAAAACAATTTTTCGGATGCTGTTTGTTTCTGGAACGTGGAAAGAGCGATGTATTTATTTATTGACTGTCGCCGCGTGTTTGGAGTGTTTTCACCTAGATCTCGCCCGTTGGATTTAACTGCTATAATATATAAAGCTAGTGCCGTTTATGCCCACCAGATGGAGACGTCTCAGTGGCTGAGCCCATCTTACGGATTTATGATGTCAGAAGCTGACTTAAATACACATAGCACCGTGGATTGTTGGCCACCGTGGCGTAAATGTAACGCACTCGGCGCGATATCGAGAGTTCTGTTGGTTCAATTCCACAGCGGTTGGCTGAAAAACAATTTTTCGGATGCTGTTTGTTTCTGGAACGTGGAAAGAGCGATGTATTTATTTATTGACTGTCGCCGCGTGTTTGGAGTGTTTTCACCTAGATCTCGCCCGTTGGATTTAACTGCTATAATATATATTGCTAGTGCCGTTTATGCCCACCAGATGGAGACGTCTCAGTGGCTGAGCCCATCTTACGGATTTATGATGTCAGAAGCTGACTTAAATACACATAGCACCGTGGATTGTTGGCCACCGTGGCCTAAATGTAACGCACTCGGCGCGATATCGAGAGTTCTGTTGGTTCAATTCCACAGCGGTTGGCTGAAAAACAATTTTTCGGATGCTGTTTGTTTCTGGAACGTGGAAAGAACGATGTATTTATTTATTGACTGTCGCCGCGTGTTTGGAGTGTTTTCACCTAGATCTCGCCCGTTGGATTTAACTGCTATAATATATATAGCTAGTGCCGTTTATGCCCACCAGATGGAGACGTCTCAGTGGCTGAGCCCATCTTACGGATTTATGATGTCAGAAGCTGACTTAAATACACATAGCACCGTGGATTGTTGGCCACCGTGGCGCAAATGTAACGCACTCGGCGCGATATCGAGAGTTCTGTTGGTTCAATTCCACAGCGGTTGGCTGAAAAACAATTTTTCGGATGCTGTTTGTTTCTGGAACGTGGAAAGAGCGATGTATTTATTTATTGACTGTCGCCGCGTGTTTGGAGTGTTTTCACCTAGATCTCGCCCGTTGGATTTAACTGCTATAATATATAAAGCTAGTGCCGTTTATGCCCACCAGATGGAGACGTCTCAGTGGCTGAGCCCATCTTACGGATTTATGATGTCAGAAGCTGACTTAAATACACATAGCACCGTGGATTGTTGGCCACCGTGGCCTAAATGTAACGCACTCGGCGCGATATCGAGAGTTCTGTTGGTTCAATTCCACAGCGGTTGGCTGAAAAACAATTTTTCGGATGCTGTTTGTTTCTGGAACGTGGAAAGAGCGATGTATTTATTTATTGACTGTCGCCGCGTGTTTGGAGTGTTTTCACCTAGATCTCGCCCGTTGGATTTAACTGCTATAATATATAAAGCTAGTGCCGTTTATGCCCACCAGATGGAGACGTCTCAGTGGCTGAGCCCATCTTACGGATTTATGATGTCAGAAGCTGACTTAAATACACATAGCACCGTGGATTGTTGGCCACCGTGGCCTAAATGTAACGCACTCGGCGCGATATCGAGAGTTCTGTTGGTTCAATTCCACAGCGGTTGGCTGAAAAACAATTTTTCGGATGCTGTTTGTTTCTGGAACGTGGAAAGAACGATGTATTTATTTATTGACTGTCGCCGCGTGTTTGGAGTGTTTTCACCTAGATCTCGCCCGTTGGATTTAACTGCTATAATATATAAAGCTAGTGCCGTTTATGCCCACCAGATGGAGACGTCTCAGTGGCTGAGCCCATCTTACGGATTTATGATGTCAGAAGCTGACTTAAATACACATAGCACCGTGGATTGTTGGCCACCGTGGCCTAAATGTAACGCACTCGGCGCGATATCGAGAGTTCTGTTGGTTCAATTCCACAGCGGTTGGCTGAAAAACAATTTTTCGGATGCTGTTTGTTTCTGGAACGTGGAAAGAACGATGTATTTATTTATTGACTGTCGCCGCGTGTTTGGAGTGTTTTCACCTAGATCTCGCCCGTTGGATTTAACTGCTATAATATATATAGCTAGTGCCGTTTATGCCCACCAGATGGAGACGTCTCAGTGGCTGAGCCCATCTTACGGATTTATGATGTCAGAAGCTGACTTAAATACACATAGCACCGTGGATTGTTGGCCACCGTGGCCTAAATGTAACGCACTCGGCGCGATATCGAGAGTTCTGTTGGTTCAATTCCACAGCGGTTGGCTGAAAAACAATTTTTCGGATGCTGTTTGTTTCTGGAACGTGGAAAGAGCGATGTATTTATTTATTGACTGTCGCCGCGTGTTTGGAGTGTTTTCACCTAGATCTCGCCCGTTGGATTTAACTGCTATAATATATATAGCTAGTGCCGTTTATGCCCACCAGATGGAGACGTCTCAGTGGCTGAGCCCATCTTACGGATTTATGATGTCAGAAGCTGACTTAAATACACATAGCACCGTGGATTGTTGGCCACCGTGGCGCAAATGTAACGCACTCGGCGCGATATCGAGAGTTCTGTTGGTTCAATTCCACAGCGGTTGGCTGAAAAACAATTTTTCGGATGCTGTTTGTTTCTGGAACGTGGAAAGAGCGATGTATTTATTTATTGACTGTCGCCGCGTGTTTGGAGTGTTTTCACCTAGATCTCGCCCGTTGGATTTAACTGCTATAATATATATAGCTAGTGCCGTTTATGCCCACCAGATGGAGACGTCTCAGTGGCTGAGCCCATCTTACGGATTTATGATGTCAGAAGCTGACTTAAATACACATAGCACCGTGGATTGTTGGCCACCGTGGCCTAAATGTAACGCACTCGGCGCGATATCGAGAGTTCTGTTGGTTCAATTCCACAGCGGTTGGCTGAAAAACAATTTTTCGGATGCTGTTTGTTTCTGGAACGTGGAAAGAGCGATGTATTTATTTATTGACTGTCGCCGCGTGTTTGGAGTGTTTTCACCTAGATCTCGCCCGTTGGATTTAACTGCTATAATATATATAGCTAGTGCCGTTTATGCCCACCAGATGGAGACGTCTCAGTGGCTGAGCCCATCTTACGGATTTATGATGTCAGAAGCTGACTTAAATACACATAGCACCGTGGATTGTTGGCCACCGTGGCGAAAATGTAACGCACTCGGCGCGATATCGAGAGTTCTGTTGGTTCAATTCAACAGCGGTTGGCTGAAAAACAATTTTTCGGATGCTGTTTGTTTCTGGAACGTGGAAAGAGCGATGTATTTATTTATTGACTGTCGCTGCGTGTTTGGAGTGTTTTCACCTAGATCTCGCCCGTTGGATTTAACTGCTATAATATATATAGCTAGTGCCGTTTATGCCCACCAGATGGAGACGTCTCAGTGGCTGAGCCCATCTTACGGATTTATGATGTCAGAAGCTGACTTAAATACACATAGCACCGTGGATTGTTGGCCACATACACATAGCACCGTGGATTGTTGGCAACCGTGGCGTAAATGTAACGCACTCGGCGCGATATCGAGAGTTCTGTTGGTTCAATTCCACAGCGGTTGGCTGAAAAACAATTTTTCGGATGCTGTTTGTTTCTGGAACGTGGAAAGAGCGATGTATTTATTTATTGACTGTCGCCGCGTGTTTGGAGTGTTTTCACCTAGATCTCGCCCGTTGGATTTAACTGCTATAATATATATAGCTAGTGCCGTTTATGCCCACCAGATGGAGACGTCTCAGTGGCTGAGCCCATCTTACGGATTTATGATGTCAGAAGCTGACTTAAATACACATAGCACCGTGGATTGTTGGCCACCGTGGCCTAAATGTAACGCACTCGGCGCGATATCGAGAGTTCTGTTGGTTCAATTCCACAGCGGTTGGCTGAAAAACAATTTTTCGGATGCTGTTTGTTTCTGGAACGTGGAAAGAGCGATGTATTTATTTATTGACTGTCGCCGCGTGTTTGGAGTGTTTTCACCTAGATCTCGCCCGTTGGATTTAACTGCTATAATATATAAAGCTAGTGCCGTTTATGCCCACCAGATGGAGACGTCTCAGTGGCTGAGCCCATCTTACGGATTTATGATGTCAGAAGCTGACTTAAATACACATAGCACCGTGGATTGTTGGCCACCGTGGCCTAAATGTAACGCACTCGGCGCGATATCGAGAGTTCTGTTGGTTCAATTCCACAGCGGTTGGCTGAAAAACAATTTTTCGGATGCTGTTTGTTTCTGGAACGTGGAAAGAGCGATGTATTTATTTATTGACTGTCGCCGCGTGTTTGGTGTGTTTTTACCTAGATCTCGCCCGTTGGATTTAACTGCTATAATATATATAGCTAGTGCCGTTTATGCCCACCAGATGGAGACGTCTCAGTGGCTGAGCCCATCTTACGGATTTATGATGTCAGAAGCTGACTTAAATACACATAGCACCGTGGATTGTTGGCCACCGTGGCAAAAATGTAACGCACTCGGCGCGATATCGAGAGTTCTGTTGGTTCAATTCCACAGCGGTTGGCTGAAAAACAATTTTTCGGATGCTGTTTGTTTCTGGAACGTGGAAAGAACGATGTATTTATTTATTGACTGTCGCCGCGTGTTTGGAGTGTTTTCACCTAGATCTCGCCCGTTGGATTTAACTGCTATAATATATATAGCTAGTGCCGTTTATGCCCACCAGATGGAGACGTCTCAGTGGCTGAGCCCATCTTACGGATTTATGATGTCAGAAGCTGACTTAAATACACATAGCACCGTGGATTGTTGGCCACCGTGGCGAAAATGTAACGCACTCGGCGCGATATCGAGAGTTCTGTTGGTTCAATTCCACAGCGGTTGGCTGAAAAACAATTTTTCGGATGCTGTTTGTTTCTGGAACGTGGAAAGAGCGATGTATTTATTTATTGACTGTCGCTGCGTGTTTGGAGTGTTTTCACCTAGATCTCGCCCGTTGGATTTAACTGCTATAATATATATAAGCTAGTGCCGTTTATGCCCACCAGATGGAGACGTCTCAGTGGCTGAGCCCATCTTACGGATTTATGATGTCAGAAGCTGACTTAAATACACATAGCACCGTGGATTGTTGGCCACCGTGGCCTAAATGTAACGCACTCGGCGCGATATCGAGAGTTCTGTTGGTTCAATTCCACAGCGGTTGGCTGAAAAACAATTTTTCGGATGCTGTTTGTTTCTGGAACGTGGAAAGAGCGATGTATTTATTTATTGACTGTCGCCGCGTGTTTGGAGTGTTTTCACCTAGATCTCGCCCGTTGGATTTAACTGCTATAATATATATAGCTAGTGCCGTTTATGCCCACCAGATGGAGACGTCTCAGTGGCTGAGCCCATCTTACGGATTTATGATGTCAGAAGCTGACTTAAATACACATAGCACCGTGGATTGTTGGCCACCGTGGCCTAAATGTAACGCACTCGGCGCGATATCGAGAGTTCTGTTGGTTCAATTCCACAGCGGTTGGCTGAAAAACAATTTTTCGGATGCTGTTTGTTTCTGGAACGTGGAAAGAACGATGTATTTATTTATTGACTGTCGCCGCGTGTTTGGAGTGTTTTCACCTAGATCTCGCCCGTTGGATTTAACTGCTATAATATATATAGCTAGTGCCGTTTATGCCCACCAGATGGAGACGTCTCAGTGGCTGAGCCCATCTTACGGATTTATGATGTCAGAAGCTGACTTAAATACACATAGCACCGTGGATTGTTGGCCACCGTGGCGCAAATGTAACGCACTCGGCGCGATATCGAGAGTTCTGTTGGTTCAATTCCACAGCGGTTGGCTGAAAAACAATTTTTCGGATGCTGTTTGTTTCTGGAACGTGGAAAGAGCGATGTATTTATTTATTGACTGTCGCCGCGTGTTTGGTGTGTTTTCACCTAGATCTCGCCCGTTGGATTTAACTGCTATAATATATATAGCTAGTGCCGTTTATGCCCACCAGATGGAGACGTCTCAGTGGCTGAGCCCATCTTACGGATTTATGATGTCAGAAGCTGACTTAAATACACATAGCACCGTGGATTGTTGGCCACCGTGGCGAAATGTAACGCACTCGGCGCGATATCGAGAGTTCTGTTGGTTCAATTCCACAGCGGTTGGCTGAAAAACAATTTTTCGGATGCTGTTTGTTTCTGGAACGTGGAAAGAGCGATGTATTTATTTATTGACTGTCGCTGCGTGTTTGGAGTGTTTTCACCTAGATCTCGCCCGTTGGATTTAACTGCTATAATATATATAGCTAGTGCCGTTTATGCCCACCAGATGGAGACGTCTCAGTGGCTGAGCCCATCTTACGGATTTATGATGTCAGAAGCTGACTTAAATACACATAGCACCGTGGATTGTTATCCACATACACATAGCACCGTGGATTGTTGGCCACCGTGGCGTAAATGTAACGCACTCGGCGCGATATCGAGAGTTCTGTTGGTTCAATTCCACAGCGGTTGGCTGAAAAACAATTTTTCGGATGCTGTTTGTTTCTGGAACGTGGAAAGAGCGATGTATTTATTTATTGACTGTCGCCGCGTGTTTGGAGTGTTTTCACCTAGATCTCGCCCGTTGGATTTAACTGCTATAATATATATAGCTAGTGCCGTTTATGCCCACCAGATGGAGACGTCTCAGTGGCTGAGCCCATCTTACGGATTTATGATGTCAGAAGCTGACTTAAATACACATAGCACCGTGGATTGTTGGCCACCGTGGCCTAAATGTAACGCACTCGGCGCGATATCGAGAGTTCTGTTGGTTCAATTCCAACAGCGGTTGGCTGAAAAACAATTTTTCGGATGCTGTTTGTTTCTGGAACGTGGAAAGAGCGATGTATTTATTTATTGACTGTCGCTGCGTGTTTGGAGTGTTTTCACCTAGATCTCGCCCGTTGGATTTAACTGCTATAATATATATAGCTAGTGCCGTTTATGCCCACCAGATGGAGACGTCTCAGTGGCTGAGCCCATCTTACGGATTTATGATGTCAGAAGCTGACTTAAATACACATAGCACCGTGGATTGTTGGCCACCGTGGCCTAAATGTAACGCACTCGGCGCGATATCGAGAGTTCTGTTGGTTCAATTCCACAGCGGTTGGCTGAAAAACAATTTTTCGGATGCTGTTTGTTTCTGGAACGTGGAAAGAGCGATGTATTTATTTATTGACTGTCGCCGCGTGTTTGGAGTGTTTTCACCTAGATCTCGCCCGTTGGATTTAACTGCTATAATATATATAGCTAGTGCCGTTTATGCCCACCAGATGGAGACGTCTCAGTGGCTGAGCCCATCTTACGGATTTATGATGTCAGAAGCTGACTTAAATACACATAGCACCGTGGATTGTTGGCCACCGTGGCCTAAATGTAACGCACTCGGCGCGATATCGAGAGTTCTGTTGGTTCAATTCCACAGCGGTTGGCTGAAAAACAATTTTTCGGATGCTGTTTGTTTCTGGAACGTGGAAAGAGCGATGTATTTATTTATTGACTGTCGCCGCGTGTTTGGAGTGTTTTCACCTAGATCTCGCCCGTTGGATTTAACTGCTATAATATATATAGCTAGTGCCGTTTATGCCCACCAGATGGAGACGTCTCAGTGGCTGAGCCCATCTTACGGATTTATGATGTCAGAAGCTGACTTAAATACACATAGCACCGTGGATTGTTGGCCACCGTGGCGAAAATGTAACGCACTCGGCGCGATATCGAGAGTTCTGTTGGTTCAATTCCACAGCGGTTGGCTGAAAAACAATTTTTCGGATGCTGTTTGTTTCTGGAACGTGGAAAGAGCGATGTATTTATTTATTGACTGTCGCTGCGTGTTTGGAGTGTTTTCACCTAGATCTCGCCCGTTGGATTTAACTGCTATAATAATATATAGCTAGTGCCGTTTATGCCCACCAGATGGAGACGTCTCAGTGGCTGAGCCCATCTTACGGATTTATGATGTCAGAAGCTGACTTAAATACACATAGCACCGTGGATTGTTGGCCACCGTGGCCTAAATGTAACGCACTCGGCGCGATATCGAGAGTTCTGTTGGTTCAATTCCACAGCGGTTGGCTGAAAAACAATTTTTCGGATGCTGTTTGTTTCTGGAACGTGGAAAGAGCGATGTATTTATTTATTGACTGTCGCCGCGTGTTTGGAGTGTTTTCACCTAGATCTCGCCCGTTGGATTTAACTGCTATAATATATATTGCTAGTGCCGTTTATGCCCACCAGATGGAGACGTCTCAGTGGCTGAGCCCATCTTACGGATTTATGATGTCAGAAGCTGACTTAAATACACATAGCACCGTGGATTGTTGGCCACCGTGGCCTAAATGTAACGCACTCGGCGCGATATCGAGAGTTCTGTTGGTTCAATTCCACAGCGGTTGGCTGAAAAACAATTTTTCGGATGCTGTTTGTTTCTGGAACGTGGAAAGAACGATGTATTTATTTATTGACTGTCGCCGCGTGTTTGGAGTGTTTTCACCTAGATCTCGCCCGTTGGATTTAACTGCTATAATATATATAGCTAGTGCCGTTTATGCCCACCAGATGGAGACGTCTCAGTGGCTGAGCCCATCTTACGGATTTATGATGTCAGAAGCTGACTTAAATACACATAGCACCGTGGATTGTTGGCCACCGTGGCCTAAATGTAACGCACTCGGCGCGATATCGAGAGTTCTGTTGGTTCAATTCCACAGCGGTTGGCTGAAAAACAATTTTTCGGATGCTGTTTGTTTCTGGAACGTGGAAAGAACGATGTATTTATTTATTGACTGTCGCCGCGTGTTTGGAGTGTTTTCACCTAGATCTCGCCCGTTGGATTTAACTGCTATAATATATAAAGCTAGTGCCGTTTATGCCCACCAGATGGAGACGTCTCAGTGGCTGAGCCCATCTTACGGATTTATGATGTCAGAAGCTGACTTAAATACACATAGCACCGTGGATTGCTGGCCACCGTTGGCGCAAATGTAACGCACTCGGCGCGATATCGAGAGTTCTGTTGGTTCAATTCCACAGCGGTTGGCTGAAAAACAATTTTTCGGATGCTGTTTGTTTCTGGAACGTGGAAAGAGCGATGTATTTATTTATTGACTGTCGCCGCGTGTTTGGAGTGTTTTCACCTAGATCTCGCCCGTTGGATTTAACTGCTATAATATATATAGCTAGTGCCGTTTATGCCCACCAGATGGAGACGTCTCAGTGGCTGAGCCCATCTTACGGATTTATGATGTCAGAAGCTGACTTAAATACACATAGCACCGTGGATTGTTGGCCACCGTGGCCTAAATGTAACGCACTCGGCGCGATATCGAGAGTTCTGTTGGTTCAATTCCACAGCGGTTGGCTGAAAAACAATTTTTCGGATGCTGTTTGTTTCTGGAACGTGGAAAGAACGATGTATTTATTTATTGACTGTCGCCGCGTGTTTGGAGTGTTTTCACCTAGATCTCGCCCGTTGGATTTAACTGCTATAATATATAAAGCTAGTGCCGTTTATGCCCACCAGATGGAGACGTCTCAGTGGCTGAGCCCATCTTACGGATTTATGATGTCAGAAGCTGACTTAAATACACATAGCACCGTGGATTGTTGGCCATCTTGGCGCAAATGTAACGCACTCGGCGCGATATCGAGAGTTCTGTTGGTTCAATTTAACAGCGGTTGGCTGAAAAACAATTTTTCGGATGCTGTTTGTTTCTGGAACGTGGAAAGAGCGATGTATTTATTTTTTGACTGTCGCCGCGTGTTTGGTGTGTTTTCACCTAGATCTCGCCCGTTGGATTTAACTGCTATAATATATATAGCTAGTGCCGTTTATGCCCACCAGATGGAGACGTCTCAGTGGCTGAGCCCATCTTACGGATTTATGATGTCAGAAGCTGACTTAAATACACATAGCACCGTGGATTGTTGGCCACCGTGGCGAAATGTAACGCACTCGGCGCGATATCGAGAGTTCTGTTGGTTCAATTCCACAGCGGTTGGCTGAAAAACAATTTTTCGGATGCTGTTTGTTTCTGGAACGTGGAAAGAGCGATGTATTTATTTATTGACTGTCGCTGCGTGTTTGGAGTGTTTTCACCTAGATCTCGCCCGTTGGATTTAACTGCTATAATATATAAAGCTAGTGCCGTTTATGCCCACCAGATGGAGACGTCTCAGTGGCTGAGCCCATCTTACGGATTTATGATGTCAGAAGCTGACTTAAATACACATAGCACCGTGGATTGTTGGCCACCGTGGCGAAAATGTAACGCACTCGGCGCGATATCGAGAGTTCTGTTGGTTCAATTCCACAGCGGTTGGCTGAAAAACAATTTTTCGGATGCTGTTTGTTTCTGGAACGTGGAAAGAACGCGATGTATTTATTTATTGACTGTCGCTGCGTGTTTGGAGTGTTTTCACCTAGATCTCGCCCGTTGGATTTAACTGCTATAATATATAAAGCTAGTGCCGTTTATGCCCACCAGATGGAGACGTCTCAGTGGCTGAGCCCATCTTACGGATTTATGATGTCAGAAGCTGACTTAAATACACATCGCACCGTGGATTGTTGGCCACATACACATAGCACCGTGGATTGTTGGCAACCGTGGCGTAAATGTAACGCACTCGGCGCGATATCGAGAGTTCTGTTGGTTCAATTCCACAGCGGTTGGCTGAAAAACAATTTTTCGGATGCTGTTTGTTTCTGGAACGTGGAAAGAGCGATGTATTTATTTATTGACTGTCGCCGCGTGTTTGGTGTGTTTTTACCTAGATCTCGCCCGTTGGATTTAACTGCTATAATATATATAGCTAGTGCCGTTTATGCCCACCAGATGGAGACGTCTCAGTGGCTGAGCCCATCTTACGGATTTATGATGTCAGAAGCTGACTTAAATACACATAGCACCGTGGATTGTTGGCCACCGTGGCGAAAATGTAACGCACTCGGCGCGATATCGAGAGTTCTGTTGGTTCAATTCCACAGCGGTTGGCTGAAAAACAATTTTTCGGAGGCTGTTTGTTCCTGGAACGTGGAAAGAGCGATGTATTTATTTATTGACGGTCGCTGCGTGTTTGGAGTGTTTTCACCTAGATCTCGCCCGTTGGATTTAACTGCTATAATATATATAGCTAGTGCCGTTTATGCCCACCAGATGGAGACGTCTCAGTGGCTGAGCCCATCTTACGGATTTATGATGTCAGAAGCTGACTTAAATACACATAGCACCGTGGATTGTTGGCCACCGTGGCCTAAATGTAACGCACTCGGCGCGATATCGAGAGTTCTGTTGGTTCAATTCCACAGCGGTTGGCTGAAAAACAATTTTTCGGATGCTGTTTGTTTCTGGAACGTGGAAAGAGCGATGTATTTATTTTTTGACTGTCGCCGCGTGTTTGGTGTGTTTTCACCTAGATCTCGCCCGTTGGATTTAACTGCTATAATATATATAGCTAGTGCCGTTTATGCCCACCAGATGGAGACGTCTCAGTGGCTGAGCCCATCTTACGGATTTATGATGTCAGAAGCTGACTTAAATACACATAGCACCGTGGATTGTTGGCCACCGTGGCGAAAAGGTAACGCACTCGGCGCGATATCGAGAGTTCTGTTGGTTCAATTCCACAGCGGTTGGCTGAAAAACAATTTTTCGGATGCTGTTTGTTTCTGGAACGTGGAAAGAACGATGTATTTATTTATTGACTGTCGCCGCGTGTTTGGAGTGTTTTCACCTAGATCTCGCCCGTTGGATTTAACTGCTGTAATATATATAGCTAGTGCCGTTTATGCCCACCAGATGGAGACGTCTCAGTGGCTGAGCCCATCTTACGGATTTATGATGTCAGAAGCTGACTTAAATACACATAGCACCGTGGATTGTTGGCCACCGTGGCGAAAAGGTAACGCACTCGGCGCGATATCGAGAGTTCTGTTGGTTCAATTCAACAGCGGTTGGCTGAAAAACAATTTTTCGGAGGCTGTTTGTTTCTGGAACGTGGAAAGAGCGATGTATTTATTTATTGACGGTCGCTGCGTGTTTGGAGTGTTTTCACCTAGATCTCGCCCGTTGGATTTAACTGCTATAATATATATAGCTAGTGCCGTTTATGCCCACCAGATGGAGACGTCTCAGTGGCTGAGCCCATCTTACGGATTTATGATGTCAGAAGCTGACTTAAATACACATAGCACCGTGGATTGTTGGCCACCGTGGCGTAAATGTAACGCACTCGGCGCGATATCGAGAGTTCTGTTGGTTCAATTCCACAGCGGTTGGCTGAAAAACAATTTTTCGGATGCTGTTTGTTTCTGGAACGTGGAAAGAGCGATGTATTTATTTATTGACTGTCGCTGCGTGTTTGGAGTGTTTTCACCTAGATCTCGCCCGTTGGATTTAACTGTTATAATATATATTGCTAGTGCCGTTTATGCCCACCAGATGGAGACGTCTCAGTGGCTGAGCCCATCTTACGGATTTATGATGTCAGAAGCTGACTTAAATACACATAGCACCGTGGATTGTTGGCCACCGTGGCCTAAATGTAACGCACTCGGCGCGATATCGAGAGTTCTGTTGGTTCAATTCCACAGCGGTTGGCTGAAAAACAATTTTTCGGATGCTGTTTGTTTCTGGAACGTGGAAAGAACGATGTATTTATTTATTGACTGTCGCCGCGTGTTTGGAGTGTTTTCACCTAGATCTCGCCCGTTGGATTTTACTGCTATAATATATATAGCTAGTGCCGTTTATGCCCACCAGATGGAGACGTCTCAGTGGCTGAGCCCATCTTACGGATTTATGATGTCAGAAGCTGACTTAAATACACATAGCACCGTGGATTGTTGGCCACCGTGGCGCAAATGTAACGCACTCGGCGCGATATCGAGAGTTCTGTTGGTTCAATTCCACAGCGGTTGGCTGAAAAACAATTTTTCGGATGCTGTTTGTTTCTGGAACGTGGAAAGAACGATGTATTTATTTATTGACTGTCGCCGCGTGTTTGGAGTGTTTTCACCTAGATCTCGCCCGTTGGATTTAACTGCTATAATATATAAAGCTAGTGCCGTTTATGCCCACCAGATGGAGACGTCTCAGTGGCTGAGCCCATCTTACGGATTTATGATGTCAGAAGCTGACTTAAATACACATAGCACCGTATATTGTTGGCCACATACGCATAGCACCGTGGATTGTTGGCAACCGTGGCGTAAATGTAACGCACTCGGCGCGATATCGAGAGTTCTGTTGGTTCAATTCCACAGCGGTTGGCTGAAAAACAATTTTTCGGATGCTGTTTGTTTCTGGAACGTGGAAAGAGCGATGTATTTTTTTTTTGACTGTCGCCGCGTGTTTGGTATGTTTTTACCTAGATCTCGCCCGTTGGATTTAACTGCTATAATATATATAGCTAGTGCCGTTTATGCCCACCAGATGGAGACGTCTCAGTGGCTGAGCCCATCTTACGGATTTATGATGTCAGAAGCTGACTTAAATACACATAGCACCGTGGATTGTTGTCCACCTTGGTGCAAATGTAACGCACTCGGCGCGATATCGAGAGTTCTGTTGGTTCAATTCCACAGCGGTTGGCTGAAAAACAATTTTTCGGATGCTGTTTGTTTCTGGAACGTGGAAAGAACGATGTATTTATTTATTGACTGTCGCCGCGTGTTTGGAGTGTTTTCACCTAGATCTCGCCCGTTGGATTTTACTGCTATAATATATAAAGCTAGTGCCGTTTATGCCCACCAGATGGAGACGTCTCAGTGGCTGAGCCCATCTTACGGATTTATGATGTCAGAAGCTGACTTAAATACACATAGCACCGTGGATTGTTGTCCATCTTGGCGCAAATGTAACGCACTCGGCGCGATATCGAGCGTTCTGTTGGTTCAATTTAACAGCGGTTGGCTGAAAAACAATTTTTCGGATTCTGTTTGTTTCTGGAACGTGGAAAGAGCGATGTATTTATTTTTTGACTGTCGCCGCGTGTTCGGTGTGTTTTTACCTAGATCTCGCCCGTTGGATTTAACTGCTATAATATATATAGCTAGTGCCGTTTATGCCCACCAGATGGAGACGTCTCAGTGGCTGAGCCCATCTTACGGATTTATGATGTCAGAAGCTGACTTAAATACACATAGCACCGTGGATTGTTGGCCACCGTGGCGAAAATGTAACGCACTCGGCGCGATATCGAGAGTTCTGTTGGTTCAATTCCACAGCGGTTGGCTGAAAAACAATTTTTCGGATGCTGTTTGTTTCTGGAACGTGGAAAGAGCGATGTATTTATTTATTGACTGTCGCTGCGTGTTTGGAGTGTTTTCACCTAGATCTCGCCCGTTGGATTTAACTGCTATAATATATAAAGCTAGTGCCGTTTATGCCCACCAGATGGAGACGTCTCAGTGGCTGAGCCCATCTTACGGATTTATGATGTCAGAAGCTGACTTAAATACACATAGCACCGTGGATTGTTGGCCACCGTGGCGAAAAGGTAACGCACTCGGCGCGATATCGAGAGTTCTGTTGGTTCAATTCAACAGCGGTTGGCTGAAAAACAATTTTTCGGAGGCTGTTTGTTCCTGGAACGTGGAAAGAGCGATGTATTTATTTATTGACGGTCGCTGCGTGTTTGGAGTGTTTTCACCTAGATCTCGCCCGTTGGATTTAACTGCTGTAATATATATAGCTAGTGCCGTTTATGCCCACCAGATGGAGACGTCTCAGTGGCTGAGCCCATCTTACGGATTTATGATGTCAGAAGCTGACTTAAATACACATAGCACCGTGGATTGTCGGCCACATACACATAGCACCGTTAATTGTTGGCAACCGTGGCGTAAATGTAACGCACTCGGCGCGATATCGAGAGTTCTGTTGGTTCAATTCCACAGCGGTTGGCTGAAAAACAATTTTTCGGATGCTGTTTGTTTCTGGAACGTGGAAAGAGCGATGTATTTTTTTTACTGTCGCCGCGTGTTTGGTGTGTTTTTACCTAGATCTCGCCCGTTGGATTTATCTGCTATAATATATATAGTTAGTGCCGTTTATGCCCACCAGATGGAGACGTCTCAGTGGCTGAGCCCATCTTACGGATTTATGATGTCAGAAGCTGACTTAAATACACATAGCACCGTGGATTGTTGGCCACCGTGGCCTAAATGTAACGCACTCGGCGCGATATCGAGAGTTCTGTTGGTTCAATTCCACAGCGGTTGGCTGAAAAACAATTTTTCGGATGCTGTTTGTTCCTGGAACGTGGAAAGAACGATGTATTTATTTATTGACTGTCGCCGCGTGTGTGGAGTGTTTTCACCTAGATCTCGCCCGTTGGATTTAACTGCTATAATATATATAGCTAGTGCCGTTTATGCCCACCAGATGGAGACGTCTCAGTGGCTGAGCCCATCTTACGGATTTATGATGTCAGAAGCTGACTTAAATACACATAGCACCGTGGATTGTTGGCCACCGTGGCCTAAATGTAACGCACTCGGCGCGATATCGAGAGTTCTGTTGGTTCAATTCCACAGCGGTTGGCTGAAAAACAATTTTTCGGATGCTGTTTGTTTCTGGAACGTGGAAAGAGCGATGTATTTATTTATTGACTGTCGCCGCGTGTTTGGAGTGTTTTCACCTAGATCTCGCCCGTTGGATTTGACTGTTATAATATATATTGCTAGTGCCGTTTATGACCACCAGATGGAGACGTCTCAGTGGCTGAGCCCATCTTGCGGATTTATGATGTCAGAAGCTGACTTAAATACACATAGCACCGTGGATTGCTGGCCACCGTGGCCTAAATGTAACGCACTCGGCGCGATATCGAGAGTTCTGTTGGTTCAATTCCACAGCGGTTGGCTGAAAAACAGTTTTTCGGATGCTGTTTGTTTCTGGAACGTGGTAAGAACGATGTATTTATTTATTGATTGTCGCCGCGTGTGTGGAGTGTTTTCACCTAGATCTCGCCCGTTGGATTTAACTGCTATAATATATAAAGCTAGTGCCGTTTATGCCCACCAGATGGAGACGTCTCAGTGGCTGAGCGTATCTTACAGATTTATGATGTCAGAAGCTGACTTAAATACACATAGCACCGTGGATTCTTGGCCACCGTGGCCTAAATGTAACGCACTCGGCGCGATATCGAGAGTTCTGTTGGTTCAATTTAACAGCGGTTGGCTGAAAAACAATTTTTCGGATTCTGTTTGTTTCTATAACGTGGAAAGAGCGATGTATTTATTTTTTGACTGTCGCCGCGTGTTCGGTGTGTTTTTACCTAGATCTCGCCCGTTGGATTTAACTGCTATAATATATATAGCTAATGCCGTTTATGCCCACCAGATGGAGACGTCTCAGTGGCTGAGCCCATCTTACGGATTTATGATGTCAGAAGCTGACTTAAATACACATAGCACAGTCGATTGTCGGCCACCGTGGCAAAAATGTAACGCACTCGGCGCGATATCGAGAGTTCTGTTAGTTCAATTCCACAGCGGTTGGCTGAAAAACAATTTTTCGGATGCTGTTTGTTTCTGGAACGTGGAAAGAACGATGTATTTATTTATTGACTGTCGCCGCGTGTTTGGAGTGTTTTCACCTAGATCTCGCCCATTGGATTTAACTGCTATAATATATATAGCTAGTGCCGTTTATGCCCACCAGATGGAGACGTCTCAGTGGCTGAGCCCATCTTACGGATTTATGATGTCAGAAGCTGACTTAAATAGACATAGCACCGTGGATTGTTGGCCACCGTGGCGAAAAGGTAACGCACTGGGCGCGATATCAAGAGTTCTGTTGGTTCAATTCAACAGCGGTTGGCTGAAAAATAATTTTTCGGAGGCTGTTTGTTTCTGGAATGTGGAAAGAGCGATGTATTTATTTATTGACGGTCGCTGCGTGTTTGGAGTGTTTTCACCTAGATCTCGCCCGTTGGATTTAACTGTTATAATATATAATGCTAGTGCCGTTTATGCCCACTAGATGGAGACGTCTCAGTGGCTGAGCCCATCTTACGGATTTATGATGTCAGAAGCTGACTTAAATACACATAGCACCGTGGATTGTTGGCCACCTTGGCTTAAATGTAACGCACTCGGCGCGATATCGAGAGTTCTGTTGGTTCAATTCCACAGCGGTTGGCTGAAAAAATAATTTTCGGATGCTGTTTGTTCCTACAACGTGGAAAAAACGATGTATTTATTTATTGACTGTCGCCGCGTGTGTGGAGTGTTTTCACCTAGATCTCGCCCGTTGGATTTAACTGCTATAATATATATAGCTAGTGCCGTTTATGCCCACCAGATGGAGACGTCTCAGTGGCTGAGCCCATCTTGCGGATTTATGATGTCAGAAGCTGACTTAAATACACATAGCGTCGTGGATTTTTGGCCACTGTGGCCTAAATGTAACGCACTCGGCGCGATATCGAGAGTTCTGTTGGTTCAATTCCACAGCGGTTGGCTGAAAAACAGTTTTTCGGATGCTGTTTGTTTCTGGAACGTGGTAAGAACGATGTATTTATTTATTGATTGTCGCCGCGTGTTTGGAGTGTTTTCACCTAGATCTCGCCCGTTGGATTTTACTGCTATAATATATAAAGCTAGTGCCGTTTATGCCCACCAGATGGATACGTCTCAGTGGCTGAGCCCATCTTACAGATTTATGATGTCAGAAGCTGACTTAAATATACATAGCACCGTGGATTGTTGTCCATCTTGGCGCAAATGTAACGCACTCGGCGCGATATCGAGCGTTCTGTTGGTTCAATTTAACAGCGGTTGTCTGAAAAACAATTTTTCGGATTCTGTTTGTTTCTGGAACGTGGAAAGAGCGATGTATTTATTTTTTGACTGTCGCCGCGTGTTCGGTGTGTTTTTACCTAGATCTCGCCCGTTGGATTTAACTGCTATAATATATATAGCTAGTGCCGTTTATGCCCACCAGATGGAGACTTCTCAGTGGCTGAGCACATCTTACGGATTTATGATGTCAGAAGCTGACTTAAATACACATAGCACCGTGGATTGTTGGCCACCGTGGCGAAACGGTAACGCACTCGGCGCGATATCGAGAGTTCTGTTGGTTCAATTCCACAGCGGTTGGCTGAAAAACAATTTTTCGGATTCTGTTTGTTCCTGGAACGTGGAAAGAGCGATGTATTTATTTATTGACTGTCGCTGCGTGTCTGTAGTGTTTTCACTTAGATCTCGCCTGTTGGATTTAACTGCTATAATATATAAAGCTAGTGCCGTTTATGCCCTCCAGATGGAGACGTCTCAGTGGCTGAGCCCATCTTACGGATTTATGATGTCAGAAACTGACTTAAATACACATCGCACCGTGGATTGTTGGCCACATACACATAGCACCGTGGATTGTTGGCAACCGTGGCGTAAATGTAACTCACTCGGCGCGATATCGAGAGTTCTGTTGGTTCAATTCCACAGCGGTTGGCTGAAAAACAATTTTTCGGATGCTGTTTGTTTCTGGAACGTGGAAAGAGCGATGTATTTATTTATTGACTGTCGCCGCGTGTTTGGTGTGTTTTTACCTAGATCTCGCCCGTTGAATTTATCTGCTATAATATATATAGTTAGTGCCGTTTATGCCCACCAGATGGAGACGTCTCAGTGGCTGAGCCCATCTTACGGATTTATGATGTCAGAAGCTGACTTAAATACACATAGCACCGTGGATTGTTGGCCACCGTGGCGAAAACGTAACGCACTCGGCGCGATATCGAGAGTTCTGTTGGTTCAATTCAACAGCGGTTGGCTGAAAAACAATTTTTCGGAGGCTGTTTGTTCCTGGAACGTGGAAAGAGCGATGTATTTATTTATTGACGGTCGCTGCGTGTTTGGAGTGTTTTCACCTAGATCTCGCCCGTTGGATTTAACTGCTGTAATATATATAGCTAGTGCCGTTTATGCCCACCAGATGGAGACGTCTCAGTGGCTGAGCCCATCTTACGGATTTAAGATGTCAGAAGCTGACTTAAATACACATAGCACCGTGGATTCTTGGCCGCCGTGGCCTAAATGTAACGCACTCGGCGCGATATCGAGAGTTCTGTTGGTTCAATTCCACAGCGGTTGGCTAAAAAACAATTTTTCGGATCCTGTTTGTTTCTGGAACGTGGAAAGAGCGATGTATTTATTTTTTGACTGTCGCAGCGAGTTCGGTGTGTTTTTACCTAGATCTCGCCCGTTGGATTTAACTGCTATAATATATATAGCTAGTGCCGTTTATGCCCACCGGATGGAGACGTCTCAGTGGCTGAGCCCATCTTAAGGATTTATGATGTCAGAAGCTGATTTAAATACACATAGCACAGTCGATTGTTGGCCACCGTGGCGAAAAGGTAACGCACTCGGCGCGATATCGAGAGTTCTGTTAGTTCAATTCCACAGCGGTTGGCTGAAAAACAATTTTTCGGATGCTGTTTGTTTCTGGAACTTGGAAAGAACGATGTATTTATTAATTGACTGTCGCCGCGTGTTTGGAGTGTTTTCACCTAGATCTCGCTCGTTGGATTTTA
Source organism: Macrothele yani (assembly GCA_039090855.1). Taxonomy (NCBI): domain Eukaryota; kingdom Metazoa; phylum Arthropoda; class Arachnida; order Araneae; family Macrothelidae; genus Macrothele; species Macrothele yani. Next base: position 88,718,622 of record CM077011.1, on the reverse strand, counting down.
CTGCTGTAATATATATAGCTAGTGCCGTTTATGCCCACCAGATGGAGACGTCTCAGTGGCTGAGCCCATCTTACGGATTTATGATGTCAGAAGCTGACTTAAATACACATAGCACCGTGGATTGTTGGCCACCGTGGCGAAAAGGTAACGCACTCGGCCCGATATCAAGAGTTCTGTTGGTTCAATTCAACAGCGGTTGGCTGAAAAATAATTTTTCGGAGGCTGTTTGTTTCTGGAATGTGGAAAGAGCGATGTATTTATTTATTGACGGTCGCTGCGTGTTTGGAGTGTTTTCACCTAGATCTCGCCCGTTGGATTTAACTGCTATAATATATATAGCTAGTGCCGTTTATGCCCACCAGATGGAGACGTCTCAGTGGCTGAGCGCATCTTACGGATTTATGATTTCAGAAGCTGACTTAAATACACATAGCACCGTGGATTGTTGGCCACCGTGGCGTAAATGTAACGCACTCGGCGCGATATCGAGAGTTCTGTTGGTTCAATTCCACAGCGGTTGGCTGAAAAATAATTTTTCGGATGCTGTTTGTTCCTGCAACGTGGAAAGAGCGATGTATGTATTTATTGACTGCCGCTGCGTGTTTAGAGTGTTTTCACCTAGATCTCGCCCGTTGGATTTAACTGTTATAATATATATTGCTAGTGCCGTTTATGCCCACCAGATGGAGACGTCTCAGTGGCTGAGCCCATCTTACGGATTTATGATGTCAGAAGCTGACTTAAATACACATAGCACCGTGGATTGCTGGCCACCGTTGCCTAAATGTAACGCACTCGGCGCGATATCGAGAGTTCTGTTGGTTCAATTCCACAGCGGTTGGCTGAAAAACAACTTTTCGGATGCTGTTTGTTTCTGGAACGTGGAAAGAACGATGTATTTATTTATTGACTGTCGCCGCGTGTTTGGAGTGTTTTCACCTAGATCTCGCCCGTTGGATTTTACTGCTGTAATATATATAGCTAGTGCCGTTTATGCCCACCAGATGGAGACGTCTCAGTGGCTGAGCCCATCTTACGGATTTACGATGTCAGAAGCTGACTTAAATACACATAGCACCGTGGATTGTTGTCCATCTTGGCGCAAATGTAACGCACTCGGCGCGATATCGAGTGTTCTGTTGGTTCAATTCCACAGCGGTTGGCTGAAAAACAACTTTTCGGATGCTGTTTGTTTCTGGAACGTGGAAAGAACGATGTATTTATTTATTGACTGTCGCCGCGTGTTTGGAGTGTTTTCACCTAGATCTCGCCAGTTGGATTTTACTGCTATAATATATAAAGCTAGTGCAGTTTATGCCCACCAGATGGAGACATCTCAGTGGCTGAGCCCATCTTACGGATTTATGATGTCAGAAGCTGACTTAAATACACATAGCACCGTATATTGTTGGCCACATACGCATAGCACCGTGGATTGTTGGCAACCGTGGCGTAAATGTAACGCACTCGGCGCTATGTCGAGAGTTCTGTTTGTTCAATTCCACAGCGGTTGGCTGAAAAACAATTTTTCGGATGCTGTTTGTTTCTGGAACGTGGAAAGAGCAATGTATTTTTTTTTTTTTTTTTTTGCTGTCGCCGCGTGTTTGGTATGTTTTTACCTAGATCTCGCCCGTTGGATTTAAGTGCTATAATATATATAGCTTGTGCCGTTTATGCCCACCAGATGGAGACGTCTCAGTGGCTGAGCCCATCTTACGGATTTATGATGTCAGAAGCTTACTTAAATACTCATAGCACCGTGGATTGTTGTCCATCTTGGTGCAAATGTAACGCACTCTGCGCGATATCGAGAGTTCTGTTGGTTCAATTCCACAGCGGTTGGCTGAAAAACAATTTTTCGGATGCTGTTTGTTTCTGGAACGTGGTAAGAACGATGTATTTATTTATTGATTGTCGCCGCGTGTTTGGAGTGTTTTCACCTAGATCTCGCCCGTTGGATTTTACTGCTATAATATATAAAGCTAGTGCCGTTTATGCCCACCAGATGGATACGTCTCAGTGGCTGAGCCCATCTTACAGATTTATGATGTCAGAAGCTGACTTAAATATACATAGCACCGTGGATTGTTGTCCATCTTGGCGCAAATGTAACGCACTCGGCGCGATATCGAGCGTTCTGTTGGTTCAATTTAACAGCGGTTGTCTGAAAAACAATTTTTCGGATTCTGTTTGTTTCTGGAACGTGAAAAGAGCGATGTATTTATTTTTTGACTATCGCCGCGTGTTCGGTGTGTTTTTACATAGATCTCGCCCGTTGGATTTAACCGCTATAATATATATAGCTAGTGCCGTTTATGCCCACCAGATGGAGACTTCTCAGTGGCTGAGCACATCTTACGGATTTATGATGTCAGAAGCTGACTTAAATACACATAGCACCGTGGATTGTTGGCCACCGTGGCGAAACGGTAACGCACTCGGCGCGATATCGAGAGTTCTGTTGGTTCAATTCCACAGCGGTTGGCTGAAAAACAATTTTTCGGATTCTGTTTGTTCCTGGAACGTGGAAAGAGCGATGTATTTATTTATTGACTGTCGCTGCGTGTCTGGAGTGTTTTCACTTAGATCTCGCCTGTTGGATTTAACTGCTATAATATATAAAGCTAGTGCCGTTTATGCCCTCCAGATGGAGACGTCTCAGTGGCTGAGCCCATCTTACGGATTTATGATGTCAGAAGCTGACTTAAATACACATAGCACCGTTTGTTGTTGGCCACCGTGGCGAAAAGGTAACGCACTCGGCGCGATATCGAGAGTTCTGTTGGTTCAATTCAACAGCGGTTGGCTGAAAAATAATTTTTCGTAGACTGTTTGTTCCTGGAACGTGGAAAGAGCGATGTATTTATTTATTGACGGTCGCTGCGTGTTTGGAGTGTTTTCACCTAGATCTCGCCCGTTGGATTTAACTGCTGTAATATATATAGCTAGTGCCGTTTATGCCCACCAGATGGAGACGTCTCAGTGGCTGAGCCCATCTTACGGATTTATGATGTCAGAAACTGACTTAAATACACATCGCACCGTGGATTGTCGGCCACATACACATAGCACCGTTAATTGTTGGCAACCGTGGCGTAAATGTAACGCACTCGGCGCGATATCGAGAGTTCTGTTGGTTCAATTCCACAGCGGTTGGCTGAAAAACAATTTTTCGGATGCTGTTTGTTTCTGGAACGTGGAAAGAGCGATGTATTTTTTTTTTTTTTTTTTTACTGTCGCCGCGTGTTTGGTGTGTTTTTACCTAGATCTCGCCCGTTGGATTTAACTGCTATAATATATATAGCTAGTGCCGTTTATGCCCACCAGATGGAGACGTCTCAGTGGCTGAGCCCATCTTACGGATTTATGATGTCAGAAGCTGACTTAAATACACATAGCACCGTGGATTGTTGGCCACCTTGGCCTAAATGTAACGCACTCGGCGCGATATCGAGAGTTCTGTTGGTTCAATTCCACAGCGGTTGGCTGAAAAACAATTTTTCGGATGCTGTTTGTTCCTACAACGTGGAAAGAACGATGTATTTATTTATTGACTGTCGCCGCGTGTGTGGAGTGTTTTCACCTAGATCTCGCCCGTTGGATTTAACTGCTATAATATATATAGCTAGTGCCGTTTATGCCCACCAGATGGAGACGTCTCAGTGGCTGAGCCCATCTTACGGATTTATGATGTCAGAAGCTGACTTAAATACACATAGCACCGTGGATTTTTGGCCACTGTGGCCTAAATGTAACGCACTCGGCGCGATATCGAGAGTTCTGTTGGTTCAATTCCACAGCGGTTGGCTGAAAAACAGTTTTTCGGATGCTGTTTGTTTCTGGAACGTGGAAAGAACGATGTATTTATTTATTGACTGTCGCCGCGTGTTTGGAGTGTTTTCACCTAGATCTCGCCCGTTGGATTTTACTGCTATAATATATAAAGCTAGTGCCGTTTATGCCCACCAGATGGATACGTCTCAGTGGATGAGCCCATCTTACAGATTTATGATGTCAGAAGCTGACTTAAATATACATAGCACCGTGGATTGTTGTCCATCTTGGCGCAAATGTAACGCACTCGGCGCGATATCGAGCGTTCTGTTGGTTCAATTTAACAGCGGTTGTCTGAAAAACAATTTTTCGGATTCTGTTTGTTTCTGGAACGTGGAAAGAGCGATGTATTTATTTTTTGACTGTCGCCGCGTGTTCGGTGTGTTTTTACCTAGACCTCGCCCGTTGTATTTAACTGCTATAATATATAAAGCTAGTGCCGTTTATGCCCTCCAGATGGAGACGTCTCAGTGGCTGAGCCCATCTTACGGATTTATGATGTCAGAAGCTGACTTAAATACACATAGCACCGTTTGTTGTTGGCCACCGTGGCGAAAAGGTAACGCACTCGGCGCGATATCGAGAGTTCTGTTGGTTCAATTCAACAGCGGTTGCCTGAAAAACAATTTTTCGTAGACTGTTTGTTCCTGGAACGTGGAAAGAGCGATGTATTTATTTATTGACGGTCGCTGCGTGCTTGGAGTGTTTTCACCTAGATCTCGCCCGTTGGATTTAACTGCTGTAATATATATATAGCTAGTGCCGTTTATGCCCACCAGATGGAGACGTCTCAGTGGCTGAGCCCATCTTACGGATTTATGATGTCAGAAACTGACTTAAATACACATCGCACCGTGGATTGTTGGCCACATACACATAGCACCGTGGATTGTTGGCAACCGTGGCGTAAATGTAACTCACTCGGCGCGATATCGAGAGTTCTGTTGGTTCAATTCCACAGCGGTTGGCTGAAAAACAATTTTTCGGATGCTGTTTGTTTCTGGAACGTGGAAAGAGCGATGTATTTTTTTTTTTTTTTTACTGTCGCCGCGTGTTTGGTGTGTTTTTACCTAGATCTCGCCCGTTGGATTTATCTGCTATAATATATATAGCTAGTGCCGTTTATGCCCACCAGATGGAGACGTCTCAGTGGCTGAGCCCATCTTACGGATTTATGATGTCAGAAGCTGACTTAAATACACATAGCACCGTGGATTGTTGGCCACCTTGGCCTAAATGTAACGCACTCGGCGCGATATCGAGAGTTCTGTTGGTTCAATTCCACAGCGGTTGGCTGAAAAACAATTTCGGATGCTGTTTGTTTCCTACAACGTGGAAAGAACGATGTATTTATTTATTGACTGTCGCCGCGTGTGTGGAGTGTTTTCACCTAGATCTCGCCCGTTGGATTTAACTGCTATAATATATATAGCTAGTGCCGTTTATGCCCACCAGATGGAGACGTCTCAGTGGCTGAGCCCATCTTACGGATTTATGATGTCAGAAGCTGACTTAAATACACATAGCACCGTGGATTTTTGGCCACCGTGGCCTAAATGTAACGCACTCGGCGCGATATCGAGAGTTCTGTTGGTTCAATTCCACAGCGGTTGGCTGAAAAACAATTTTTCGGATGCTGTTTGTTTCTGGAACGTGGAAAGAACGATGTATTTATTTATTGACTGTCGCCGCGTGTTTGGAGTGTTTTCACCTAGATCTCGCCCGTTGGATTTTACTGCTATAATATATATAGCTAGTGCCGTTTATGCCCACCAGATGGAGACGTCTCAGTGGCTGAGCCCATCTTACGGATTTATGATGTCAGAAGCTGACTTAAATATACATAGCACCGTGGATTGTTGTCCATCTTGGCGCAAATGTAACGCACTCGGCGCGATATCGAGCGTTCTGTTGGTTCAATTTAACAGCGGTTGGCTGAAAAACAATTTTTCGGATTCTGTTTGTTTCTGGAACGTGGAAAGAGCGATGTATTTATTTTTTGACTGTCGCCGCGTGTTCGGTGTGTTTTTACCTAGATCTCGCCCGTTGGATTTAACTGCTATAATATATATAGCTAGTGCCGTTTATGCCCACCAGATGGAGACGTCTCAGTGGCTGAGCACATCTTACGGATTTATGATGTCAGAAGCTGACTTAAATACACATAGCACCGTGGATTGTTGGCCACCGTGGCGAAACGGTAACGCACTCGGCGCGATATCGAGAGTTCTGTTGTTCAATTCCACAGCGGTTGGCTGAAAAACAATTTTTCGGATTCTGTTTGTTTCTGGAACGTGGAAAGAACGATGTATTTATTTATTGACTGTCGCTGCGTGTCTGTAGTGTTTTCACTTAGATCTCGCCTGTTGGATTTAACTGCTATAATATATAAAGCTAGTGCCGTTTATGCCCACCAGATGGAGACGTCTCAGTGGCTGAGCCCATCTTACGGATTTATGATGTCAGAAGCTGACTTAAATACACATAGCACCGTTTGTTGTTGGCCACCGTGGCGAAAAGGTAACGCACTCGGCGCGATATCGAGAGTTCTGTTGGTTCAATTCAACAGCGGTTGCCTGAAAAACAATTTTTCGTAGGCTGTTTGTTCCTGGAACGTGGAAAGAGCGATGTATTTATTTATTGACGGTCGCTGCGTGTTTGGAGTGTTTTCACCTAGATCTCGCCCGTTGGATTTAACTGCTGTAATATATATAGCTAGTGCCGTTTATGCCCACCAGATGGAGACGTCTCAGTGGCTGAGCCCATCTTACGGATTTATGATGTCAGAAACTGACTTAAATACACATCGCACCGTGGATTGTTGGCCACATACACATAGCACCGTGGATTGTTGGCAACCGTGGCGTAAATGTAACTCACTCGGCGCGATATCGAGAGTTCTGTTGGTTCAATTCCACAGCGGTTGGCTGAAAAACAATTTTTCGGATGCTGTTTGTTTCTGGAACGTGGAAAGAGCGATGTATTTTTTTTACTGTCGCCGCGTGTTTGGTGTGTTTTTACCTAGATCTCGCCCGTTGGATTTATCTGCTATAATATATATAGTTAGTGCCGTTTATGCCCACCAGATGGAGACGTCTCAGTGGCTGAGCCCATCTTACGAATTTATGATGTCAGAAGCTGACTTAAATACACATAGCACCGTGGATTGTTGGCCACCGTGGCGAAAACGTAACGCACTCGGCGCGATATCGAGAGTTCTGTTGGTTCAATTCAACAGCGGTTGGCTGAAAAACAATTTTTCGGAGGCTGTTTGTTCCTGGAACGTGGAAAGAGCGATGTATTTATTTATTGACGGTCGCTGCGTGTTTGGAGTGTTTTCACCTAGATCTCGCCCGTTGGATTTAACTGCTGTAATATATATAGCTAGTGCCGTTTATGCCCACCAGATGGAGACGTCTCAGTGGCTGAGCCCATCTTACGGATTTAAGATGTCAGAAGCTGACTTAAATACACATAGCACCGTGGATTCTTGGCCGCCGTGGCCTAAATGTAACGCACTCGGCGCGATATCCAGAGTTCTGTTATTTCAATTCCACAGCGGTTGGCTGAAAAACAATTTTTCGGATGCTGTTTGTTTCTGGAACGTGCAAAGAACGATGTATTTATTTATTGACTGTCGCCGCGTATTTGGAGTGTTTTCACATAGATCTCGCTCGTTGGATTTTATTGCTGTAATATTTATAGCTAGTGCCGTTTATGCCCACCAGATGGAGACGTCTCAGTGGCTCAGCATATCTTACGGATTTACGATGTCAGAAGCTGACTTAAATACACATAGCACCGTGGATTGTTGTCCATCTTGGCGCAAATGTAACGCACTCGGCGCGATATCGAGGGTTCTGTTGGTTCAATTCCACAGCGGTTGGCTAAAAAACAATTTTTCGGATTCTGTTTGTTTCTGGAACGTGGAAAGAGCGATGTATTTATTTTTTGACTGTCGCAGCGTGTTCGGTGTGTTTTTACCTAGATCTCGCCCGTTGGATTTAACTGCTATAATATATATAGCTAGTGCCGTTTATGCCCACCAGATGGAGACGTCTCAGTGGCTGAGCCCATCTTAAGGATTTATGATGTCAGAAGCTGATTTAAATACACATAGCACAGTCGATTGTTGGCCACCGTGGCGAAAAGGTAACGCACTCGGCGCGATATCGAGAGTTCTGTTAGTTGAATTCCACAGCGGTTGGCTGAAAAACAATTTTTCGGATGCTGTTTGTTTCTGGAACTTGGAAAGAACGATGTATTTATTAATTGACTGTCGCCGCGTGTTTGGAGTGTTTTCACCTAGATCTCGCTCGTTGGATTTTACTGCTGTAATATATATAGCTAGTGCCGTTTATGCCCACCAGATGGAGACGTCTCAGTGGCTGAGCCCATCTTACGGATTTATGATGTCAGAAGCTGACTTAAAGACACATAGCACCGTGGATTGTTGGCCACCGTGGCGAAAAGGTAACGCACTCGGCCCGATATCAAGAGTTCTGTTGGTTCAATTCAACAGCGGTTGGCTGAAAAATAATTTTTCGGAGGCTGTTTTTTTCTGGAATGTGGAAAGAGCGATGTATTTATTTATTGACGGTCGCTGCGTGTTTGGAGTGTTTTCACCTAGATCTCGCCCGTTGGATTTAACTGCTATAATATATATAGCTAGTGCCGTTTATGCCCACCAGATGGAGACGTCTCAGTGGCTGAGCGCATCTTACGGATTTATGATTTCAGAAGCTGACTTAAATACACATAGCACCGTGGATTGTTGGCCACCGTGGCGTAAATGTAACGCACTCGGCGCGATATCGAGAGATCTGTTGGTTCAATTCCACAGCGGTTGGCTGAAAAACAATTTTACGGAGGCTGTTGGTTTCTGGAACGTGGAAAGAGCGATGTATTTATTTATTGACGGTCGCTGCGTGTTTGGAGGGTTTTCACCAAGATCTCGCCCGTTGGATTTAACTGCTATAATATATAAAGCTAGTGCAGTTTATGCCCACCAGATGGAGACATCTCAGTGGCTGAGCCCATCTTACGGATTTATGATGTCAGAAGCTGACTTAAATACACATAGCACCGTATATTGTTGGCCACATACGCATAGCACCGTGGATTGTTGGCAACCGTGGCGTAAATGTAACGCACTCGGCGCTATATCGAGAGTTCTCTTTGTTCAATTCCACAACGGTTGGCTGAAAAACAATTTTTCGGATGCTGTTTGTTTCTGGAACGTGGAAAGAGCGATGTATTTTTTTTTTACTGTCGCCGCGTGTTTGGTATGTTTTTACCTAGATCTCGCCCGTTGGATTTAAGTGCTATAATATATATAGCTAGTGCCGTTTATGATCACCAGATGGAGACGTCTCAGTGGCTGAGCCCATCTTACGGATTTATGATGTCAGAAGCTGACTTAAATACTCATAGCACCGTGGATTGTTGTCCATCTTGGTGCAAATGTAACGCACTCTGCGCGATATCGAGAGTTCTGTTGGTACAATTCCACAGCGGTTGGCTGAAAAACAATTTTTCGGATGCTGTTTGTTTCTGGAACGTGGAAAGAGCGATGTATTTATTTATTGACTGTCGCCGCGTGTGTGGAGTGTTTTCACCTAGATCTCGCCCGTTGGATTTAACTGCTATAATATATATAGCTAGTGCCGTTTATGCCCACCAGATGGAGACTTCTCAGTGGCTGAGCGCATCTTACGGATTTATGATGTCTGAAGCTGACTTAAATACACATAGCACCGAGGATTGCTGGCCACCGTGGCCTAAATGTAACGCAATCGGCGCGATATTGAGAGATCTGTTGGTTCAATTCAACAGCGATTGGCTGAAAAACACTTTTTCGGATGCTATTTGTTTCTGGAACGTGGAAAGAACGATGTATTTATTTATTGACTGTCGCCGCGTGTTTGGAGTGTTTTCACCTAGATCTCGCCCGTTGGATTTAACTGCTATAATATATATAGCTAGTGCCGTTTATGCCCACCAGATGGAGACGTCTCAGTGGCTGAGCCCATCTTACGGATTTATGATGTCAGAAGCTGACTAAAATACACATAGCACCGTGGATTGCTGGCCACCATGTACTAAATGTAACGCACTCGGCGCGATATCGAGAGTTCTCTTGGTTCAATTCCACAGCGGTTGGCTGAAAAACAATTTTACGGATGCTGTTTGTTTCTGGAACGTGGAAAGAACGATGTATTTATTTATTGACTGTCGCCGCGTGTGTGGAGTGTGTTCACCTAGATCTCGCCCGTTGGATTTAACTGCTATAATATATATAGCTAGTGCCGTTTATGCCCACCAGATGGAGACTTCTCAGTGGCTGAGCGCATCTTACGGATTTATGATGTCTGAAGCTGACTTAAACACACATAGCACCGAGGATTGCTGGCCACCGTGGCCTAAATGTAACGCACTCGGCGCGATATCGAGAGTTCTGTTGGTTCAATTCCACAGCGGTTGGCTGAAAAACAATTTTACGGATGCTGTTTGTTTCTGGAACGTGGAAAGAACGATGTATTTATTTATTGACTGTCGCCGCTTGTTTGGAGTGTTTTCACCTAGATCTCGCCCGTTGGATTTAACTGCTATAATATATAAAGCTAGTGCCGTTTATGCCCACCAGATGGAGACGTCTCAGTGGCTAAGCCCAACTTACGGATTTATGATGTCAGAAGCTGACTTAAATACACATAGCACCGTGGATTCTTGGCCACCGTGGCCTAAATGTAACGCACTCGGCGCGATATCGAGAGTTCTGTTGATTCAATTCCACAGCGGTTGGCTGAAAAACAATTTTTCGGATGCTGTTTGTTTCTGGAACGTGGAAAGAACGATTTATTTATTTATTGACTGTCGCCGCGTGTTTGGAGTGTTTTCACCTAGATCTCGCCCGTTGGATTTTACTGCTGTAGTATATATAGCTAGTGCCGTTTATGCTCACCAGATAGAGACGTCTCAGTGGCTGAGCATATCTTACGGATTTACGATGTCAGAAGCTGACTTAAATACACATAGCACCGTGGATTGTTGTCCATCTTGGCGCAAATGTAACGCACTCGGCGCGATATCGAGAGTTCTGTTGGTTCAATTTTACAGCGGTTGGCTGAAAAACAATTTTTCGGATGCTGTTTGTTTCTGGAACGTGGAAAGAGCGATGTACTTTCTTTTCCCCTCTTGGTTCCGCTCAGGAATTCTCACTGTCGAAGCTTTATTAACTTCCGATTTGACCTGGAAACCCCTCTCTTCTCTTTTCCCTGACCCTTCTTCCACCTTGGAAGGGGAGTATGGCCTTCTTCGCTCCGCTCTCCGTACCCTCTTCCCACTTCTGGTTTCTGACACTGGCCTTATTTCTGTCTCTGGACCGAGCCTCTCTCTTCCTTTCTTCCTTCCCTTTCGGGACTCTGTTGCTCCCATTTCTTCTTTTACCACTGCCTCTATCTATGCGATCCTTCGTGCGTCCCTCACTTCTCCGCATGGTCTTCCTGATGCTTCTCCTTCTCTTCTGTTGCCTATCTGGTCTGCCTCTTTCTCTCTCCTTTCTACCCCGTTAGAGCGAAACATCCACTGGCGGTTTCTTCACCGCCGCCTTCCTGTTCCTTCTTCTCTCTTTCACATGTCTATTTCTTCTACTTCTCTCTGCTGCTTTTGTGGTGTTGAAGGTGATGTTCCTCATGTCTACTGTCACTGTCCCGTTCTCCTTTCACTTCTCAATACTGCCTTTCGTCTTGTAGGCACCATTTGCTCCAGAGACATCGCTTTTCAAGCGTACGAGTGGCTATTGCTTACCAAACATCCCCCGGCTATTTTGCCGGATGCCTGTGCCCATCTCTTCGTACTTGTGAAACATGTCGTTTTTCTTTATCATCAATCTCTCCGCTCTCCTGCTACCACACCTAGTATCCTCTCTGCTGGCGCGGCCTTGCGGTCGATTTTTAGGAATCGCATCGTGTCTCGACTACGCCTGGAGAACTTCGCTGCTTCCACCCCTCAATCTCAAGCCTCTTTCCGGTCTACCTGGGCGCAGGGGACCGGTTGGTTCGAAATCACTGGATCTTCCATTCATCTTTCTTTCTGATTTTTTGTTTTTTTCCAGCTTCGAAGATCTGAATGCATCAGTCGAGATTTTGTGTTCTCTCTTCCTGGTGCTTCGTCACAGCGTCTACTAAGTGTTTGTCATGTAACTGCTTATGATTTGTAATGTAGGGGTTTTCTGCAATTTTTGTGCAATTCGTGTGCATGTACCGTGTTGTATTTGTTTCTTCGTTGCACCTGTCCTTAATACTTATTCTTCACTCATGTGTCTGCTTTTGCTGCCTGTACCTTCATTGAGTTGCGCACCGTGTATTTGTTCTCTAGGAGCAATACGAGAGGATACTTGCGATACTTTGTTCTTTCTGTTTTTTCTTGCTGCATTGTGTTGCATCTTTTAATTTATACCTTATTTCTGTCTTGCATTTTCACATTCTTTGACGTCATGTATTTCTTGCTCGTCCCATGTCATTGTTTTTTTGGACCGATGCAATACTGCACGGCTTGCTCTTTGCATTTTGTGTATCCTTGTGTTTCACTTGGGGAGTTTGCCCAAGTTTCCACTATGTTCTGTAATACATATCATGTTTTTGTCACATATCGTGTGGTTTCCTGGATTGTGGGAACTTCGGTACCTTTATCGTAGTATATGCTTTTGTTGTGTTTTACATGTTCCCATCTTTTTGTGCACTGCGTTGTACAGCCATGTTCTTGTAAATATATTTACCTGTTGTTTTGTGCTCTGCTTTCACTGTGCACGTCATCACATGCTTTATTAATTAATCATTACTTTTGCTTGTACATCATTTTCCTCAAGCATGTATTGTTCCTTATTAATGATTTTACCATTTTGTCATCCTTAGTTGACTGCCGTATCGCATTCACCTGTAATATTTCATCAGTATCGCTCATTGTTTTGTTGTTTATTTTGTCACATGTGGTACGCCTGTATTCCCTATTTTTTTGCCAATAAAGTATATTTTGAAATAACTGCTATAATATATATAGCTAGTGCCGTTTATGCCCACCAGATGGAGACGTCTCAGTGGCTGAGCCCATCTTACGGATTTATGATGTCATAAGCTGACTTAAATACACATAGCACCGTGGATTCTTGGCCACCGTGGCCTGAATGTAACGGACTCGGTGCGATATCGAGAGTTCTGTTGGTTCAATTCCACAGCGGTTGGCTGAAAAACAAATTTTCGGACGCTGTTTGTTTCTGGAACATGGAAAGAGCGATGTATTTATTTATTGACGGTCCCTGCGTGTTTGGAGTGTTTTCACCTAGATCTCGCCCGTTGGATTTAACTGCTATAATATATAAAGCTAGTGCCGTTTATGCCCACCCGGTGGAGACGTCTCAGTGGCTGAGCCCATCTTACGGATTTATGATGTCTGAAGCTGACTTAAATACACATAGCACCGTGGATTGTTGGCCACCGTGGCGTAAATGTAACGCACTCGGTGCGATATCGAGAGTTCTGTTGGATCAATTGCACAGCGGTTGGCTGAAAAACAATTTTTCGAAAGCTGTTTGTTTCTGGAACGTGGAAAGAACGATGTATTTATTTATTGACTGTCGCCGCGTGTTTGGAGTGTTTTCACCTAGATATCGCCCGTTGGATTTAACTGCTATAATATATATAGCTAGTGCCGTTTATGCCCATCAGATGGAGACGTCTCAGTGGCGGAGCCCATCTTACGGATTTATGATGTCTCAAGTGTGCAGAGCCATCGAGGCACTGCTCACTTGAGCTGTGGTGGGCGGGTGAGACACATCTGCCTCCTGATGACGACAGTAATCTGTTGAAAGCGCTAGAGGATTGTGTGTGAGGGGCTGAATGAGTGTGACACTTGCATTGGGAATGGCAGGGGTTTTGAAACAGATGGAGCATTTTGTTACTCACAGTTGACAAAGGCCTAACCACCTAGGAATGTAAGGTTGTGTAAATATGTACATAGTTTTTTAATTGAATTGTATGAATGAGTAGTATGCTTGTGTTGTTTTTATGGAATTGACAAGCTTATAGTTACATCTCATATGGGTTAAAAAAAAAAAAAAATACGATGTTTCATCCCCGGAAGAAGGAATCGTGAGCAAGATGTCTGTTAACCTTTGAAGTCCAACAACATTACGATAATTGACGTGCTGGAAGTGTGTAGACGATAGAAATTACCATGATCTTTAGGGTAAGTGATTGATACTTTTTAATAGTATTTCTTTTATGAATTGCATGTAAACTATGCGCACTTTGCAGGGTTTTAATACCTTAAAAGTGCAAATATAGTAATTGAGAATTATACGCAAAATTCTGAGCTGGTAGAGTTGAGGTGAGGTGAGGGGTTTGCAGTCGCTATCGTACTCTGGGAATATGCTCTATAGAAATCAATTTCACAACTTCGAGGTGCGAGATATTACAGCATTTAGGAAATCTAAAATTAAATTAGTAAAGTCAGTAAATCAAGAAGAATTTTTGGTGGCGTGCCGTGACCTAGAACTAACACCAAAATATTTAAAAAATACGGAATTGCCCAGTCACTATTAAAGATAATAAAATAATCCAGGAGTGCCAAAAAAAAAAAGAAATTAGGAGATGAAATTGTCAATAAAAGGAAATTGATTTTTAATTTGAATATGAAATGTTTGCATTTAATCGATTTGATATGTTATAAAGAGTATAGAAATTTTGACAGTAATTGGAAAGATGAGATTTTGGATGTAACCTTCAGGGAAATTTTTGACATCGTGGAATACGAAAAGAAATGCTCAAAAACAGTCATGGAAAAAAGTTGCACGTGATGATTGACAGACAACGAGTACATGAACAACGGAAGAATATGTATGAGGTATATCAGAATAAATCCAACTTGACCTTGAGCTTCACGCAAAGAGCTGTTTTGCAGAGAGGTAAAAAATTTGCGTTTCCACGAAGCCTGCCGAAGACGTAAGAATTAATACCCAAATTAGAGGAAATGGCACGTAGCGTACCGGCAGAAGAACGTGAAAAAAATTTTAGAAGTAAATTGTATAGAATTGTTTGGAAGGAATTTAATGAAAAAAGTAGTAAAAAGAAGTATCATTTAGATAAAATTCAGTATGAGAAAGAACAACTGATTAAATTAAGAGATGACCCAACAATAAATTTTGTGAAGCTGATAAAACAGGGCAAATTGTAATATTAAACACAACTGAATATAACCTAAAAATGAATAGAGCTATAGAGGAACTGAATTGCAACATTCTGGCAAGACCCAACCGAATCTCAAGTAAGGTACTTAGCTAGAATAAGAAATCACAGCACCTTGCCTGATGCAATAAAGAAAGCGTACCCACCAATGGGTACTGGAATACCAAAAATGTTTGCAAAAATAAAAACTCATAAGCCTGATACACCTAGGAGAGTGATTGTATCAAAAAGGAATTCCCCACTAATAAAGTTGGAAAAAAAATATCTACAAATTTTTGGCACCTTTGTTCATGAAGACAAGGTTCACTGTGAAGAATACATATGAATTCATTGAGAAAATTAAAGTTGTTAAACAAGATTTAAGTGAATATCATATGGCTAGTATGGATGTGAGAGCTCTTTTTCCTAGCACACCAGTACCTCAGGCAATTGAAATAATTATTGAAAAATTATATGTGTTACAGACAATGAATGCAATACAAATAGAGGAATTAAGAGAAATTTTATTGTGCATATATGAAAATAACATTTTTAAGTTCAACAACAAGATGTACAAACAAAATTATGGTGGACCTATGGGGTCACCATTGTCAACTTTATTTGCTGAAATTATAATGAGTGACATAGAGGAAAAAATAATGGGTAAACTCGAAGATCCACCACTGATATACTGCAGATATGTTGATGACATTTTTCTGTTGTCCAGGCTAAAAAATGATGTTGAGGACTTGACAAAAAGTATAGTGAAATTTATCCATCTATTGAACTGACAGTAGAACAAGAACATGACAATACTTTGGCATTTTTGGATATTTTGATAATTAAAACAAATGATAATATGCAATTCAGAGTGCATAGAAAATCTTCATATATCCCAGTACTTATACCATTTCAGTCATCGCATCCATTAACACATAAAAGAAATAGTGTTAAAACACTAATTAAAAGAAGTATAACACACTCATCAATGAAACAATATAAAAAAGAAGAAATTGAATATATTGAAAAAATTGCATATGATTTTGGTTACCTTAAACAGGTATTAAAAAATGGATTTATGAAGTAACTCAAGCTAACAATAAAGCCAAGATTGATAAAAAAACTTGTAAAATATGTAGGGGCAATGCCATATGTAGAAAATGTTTCAGCAGAAATTAATAAAGTTTGTGGCAAGTATGACATACAGGTAGGAAATCAGGTACTTACTGTAAAAAATTTAGTGATTAAAAATTAAAAAATCAGCCAATTAGATAGAGCAGGAATTTATGAAATCCCTATAAACCAGCAACCACCTGTGTCATATATAGGCAGCACCAAGAATAAATTAAAGTATAGATTGAACCAGCATATAAATAATTGGAATAAAAAAGAACCTAAAACAGCATTAACCCAATACTGTATGGAAAATCAACAATGTCCAAGGTTTGAGGATATTAAAATTATTAAGAGCTGTAAAAACGAAAGGCAGTTAAGAATTGCAGAGTCAGTGTTAATTGAAAAAAACAGATCAAGATTATGCAACATTAATGATCCTGGCAACTTAAACGAACAATGGAAGGCCCTAATAAAAATTGAACAACAGCTTAGAAAGAAAAAAAGAGCAGCAATGACAATAGATGGCGCCAGAGACACAATGATTCAGAGATTCCGACTGGAGCCCGTGCCTCGATCAAAGAATCTTTGCCTCGATGGCTCTGCTCACTTGATGAGCCAAAGAATATCTAACTATAAGAAGGTAAGGCTCAGCGAGACGTAACTAGTGCCACTATATTATGCGGCAAAGAATTACTACACAGAAGCCAACATTACAGGCTGATGCCGCAGGATGCCGAGCAGACTGAGTTAGACTGAGCATGCGTGTTTGTGTTCAAAGAATATAAACGCTTGTTTGTGTTGGCGTTTTGTTCAAAGGTTTTGTTGTTCTCATCTAGATCTGCGTTTATATTACAGCCATGAAATACACCCACTCCATTCCGATGAATAACAATTCATGGAATGGAGTGGATGAATAACAATTCATGGAATGGAGTGGATGAATAACAAGAACAAATTTGAAACCGTTTGAAACAAATATCCTGGAAAACCATTAAAACAACGTTTGCTGAAAAAAAAGCTATCGTTACGTTGAAAAAATTAATTTATCAATTATATGAAACTGACTTTTATGAAAAATACCTCGTAATATTGTAAAATGAAAGAGGGAAGCATTCGATTACACATTGCATACCAAACAGACAGCTTTAAGCATATACTCGAACGTGACAAATTAGTCCGGTTGGTAGAGAGCTCAGTTATCACGCCAGCGGCCAGGTTCAAACCTACTCAGATGCAAATATGTGTTTTTCCGATCTCTTGAGAAAATTTCCCAAGCGCAGTGCGTTTAATTTACAAACTTCGGAAGGGCAGAAAAAAAAATTGTAGCTTTGGGAAACTGCGGTTGTCTTTGCTTTTTTTTTTTTCTTTTTTATTATTATGGCTACTACTGGGAAATTGGCGGACAGTGCTGGCCCAGCAAGACTGTTTTTGCTGGGTACCTAATGTTTACGTTTTGTGGGAACCCATTCCTTTGTTTTGCTACTGAAAATTCCATGCAAACAATTTTTAATACGAAGTACCACGAATCCCATGGAAATTCAAAACCAGCCTCAGCATTTTTGACATTTAAGGTATATTGTAAATGTGAAATTCATGCCAAGCAACCTGGTATTACTACGGTGCTTAAAGTGAGAATAAAACTGCTAAAATTTCCTTAAAATAATATTAATTGCTAATGTATATATTTGTTTCACCAAAAGAAGGGACAGGAGGGATACTCAGAAAAGAACAAAAAGAAAATGCTTTAGTAGACCCAATGAGACCGAAGGAAACAGTCGCAGATCAAAGCTTAGCTTCCTTTCCGTGAAATAGGCTTCCCGTCCCGTGTCTCCTACGCTTTTTGCGCCTGAATGTTAACTTTCCCGCAGAGCATCTGCGG
The DNA here is from genome assembly GCA_039090855.1 of Macrothele yani. Classification (NCBI taxonomy): domain Eukaryota; kingdom Metazoa; phylum Arthropoda; class Arachnida; order Araneae; family Macrothelidae; genus Macrothele; species Macrothele yani. The sequence goes on along the minus strand of CM077011.1, from coordinate 88,700,571 downwards.
CCGCATTACATGGTGGCGCTGCTGTCGCCTGTTTTACATTATCTCTACGAGAGTTGAGCTTCTTCACGCGAAGCGTTTATATTCTTTGCTTGAGCTGTGGCGGGCGGGTGAGACACATCTGCCCTCTGATGACGACAGTAATCTGTTGAAAGCGCTAGAGGATTGTGTGTGAGGGGCTGAATGAGTGTGACACTTGCATTGCGAGTGGCAGGGGTTTTGAAACAGATGGAGCATTTTGTTACTCACAGTTGACAAAGGCCTAACCACCTAGGAATGTAAGGTTGTGTAAATATGTACATAGTTTTTTAATAGAATTGTATGAATGAGTAGTATGCTTGTGTGGTTTTCATGGAATTGACAAGCTTATAGTTACATCTCATATGGCTTAAAAAAAAATACGATGTTTTATCCCCGGAAGAAGGAATCGTAAGCAAGATGTCTGTAAACCTTTGAAGGCCAACAACATTACGATAATTGACGTGCTGGCAGTGTGTAGTCGATAGAAATTACCATGCTCTTTAGGGTAAGTGATTGGTGCTTTTTAATAGTATTTCATTTATGAATTGCACGTAAACTATGCGCACTTTGCAGGGTTTTAATACCTTAAAAGTGCAAATATAATAATTCACACTTTTACTTTTAAAATTATAGAAAAATAGATGCATTCTCACACTATAAATTTTTTCCCTACCTTCCTCACGATTCCCCTAAACCAACAATTTAAGGTAGTTCTAAAAATAACTTTTTTTTTAGTTCTAAAAAGAACTTTTTTTCTCTGCTACCTCCTCAATACATGTTTTTCACAGAACGCAACAAGTCCTTTCCATATATTCCTTCCAAGAAGGCTTTGGATGGGATATTCTCCCCAACGGTTTCAGCGAAAGATTCCGCTAAAGTCTTGGGGTCTAGCATTGCTACGGCATCTTTGAAATGTTCTTTAAACTTAGATTGGGGGTGGCATCAGTACATCTGTGACCCATGATGTTTTCAAGCATGCGATCCGGATTAAGGTGACACTGAATACAATAGAATAATTTTTCAGCATGCTCCTGAACGAGATCCAACACCACTTCAATAAGCATGAAGTAATACTCTTCGTTCGTCAGTGGAGAGGAAGGAACGGGGGTTGGAATCCTCTGATGAAGCAAAACGGTCTTTGTAAAAACTGGACCAAATAGTAGAATAGTAATGCTGGTCCATATCTTCTCACGTTGATCAGCGAGAGCTTCAAATTGTTCACCATTCAGTTTAATGGAATTAGGGTTCAGTCGACGAAATCCATTGATCCGAGGGAAAGCACCTCAAATATATAACTGTGAGGTCCGTCCAAAGAAGGAGAGGCAGAAATAATTAGTTATGTGTTGATTAACATATCTTCATTTTCTCCATGCAACCAACGGACTTTTCTCATAAACTGAAGGAAGGTCAGAGCTGTCATGGTGATTCCATTCTTGGTGGGGGAAAAAGATTCTTGTTCATTCCTGTATCTTCTTACATGAACTCTGATTGTGTTATGGAAATCAGACACTTTCACGAATGCGTTACCCCCTAAATGGAAATGAAAACGTGCGGCACGTTTTCAATCAAACCATTTTCGTCCTGTTATAATGTAAACGAATTCAAAAACGACCGTTTACAGATTTTTACTCGATCCAAAACCGTCTTTTATTCATGCTAGTTTTTCCATGTTATCCTATGGGAATTTTGCAATTATAAGAAAACGAAAATTTCCATCTTTAACCCTATAAGAGAATGTACTTTTCCGAAACTTGCCCTGGCACGTTTTCAATCAAATCATTTTTTGTCCTGTTATAATTTAAACGATTTCAAAAACGACCGTTTACGGAATTTTACTTGATTCAAAATAAACTTATGGAAAATGATTTCATAGTTTTCACTAAGAGAAGGTTCTTCTGACAGATCTCTTACCTCATGGGGGAAAAAGTTCTTATCAGAACTATAATGAATTTCACCTTGAGAGTCATGACGTCACTCGTCAGCCTATCTCAAGCCCTCCTTCTTCATTCTCAATTCAGTTCTTTTAGTGGACGGACTTCAGTTGTTCCCCTTCCTGAGAAAAAAAAAATGCTGCCTCTTCGACATAACAAGGAAAGACTTCATTTCCATTATTCTCAGCTGTTCTCCTCAACTCAAGCTATTCATTACTTTTTTCGCCTGGAAGAAAAAGTGGAATATTTAAGTGGAGAATTCTCAAAGATCAAAATTTATGGGAAATCATATTCCATTCCCAGACAACATGTTGCCTTCGGGGACCTCAATCTGAAATACACTTTAAGCGGTTTGACCTTAGAACCTCGCCTTTGGACTCCATTACTTCAAGAAATCAAGCTTTATGTTGAGAAAGAATTTGGTGAATCTTTCAGCTTTGTTTTAATTAATAAATATCGAAATGGGAATGACAGAATCAGTGATCACCGTGATGACAAAGCTGAATTAGATCCTTTGTCTTGTATTGCCTCAGTATCTCTCGGACAGGAAAGAGACTTTGTTTTCAAGCGAAACGGGTTTAAGCCAGTTTCCTTATCTTTGAGATCAGGAACTTTACTCCAGATCCTGCCACCAACTAATTCGTATTGGAGTCATGGTCTGCCTCGACAAAAGAATGCTCCAAACATTAGATTGAATTTGACCTTTAGAAAGATGATAACCGATTGTTCTTTGCCCCATGACTCTGCTCTTTCACTCTCAAGCAGTAAACAAGTGACGAACTCCAACCTCTTATCAGTTTTGCCCGAACAATTCAAAGCTAACTCATTCTGTCCCCTGTCTTCGAACTGTCAGCATGCTTCGTTGTCGCCCACACCGCTTCCATCAAATTCCTTCGATTGTCTTCCTCCAGCTTTCAACATGAAGCGATCATCTTCCTCTACTGAAGTTTCTGATGCTGTAGCAAAGAAGGTATGTACTGAAGCTTCCAAGTCATGTGTTGAATTGGGAATTTCTTTGAATGATATCCCCCCACATCATTTCCATTTAGGGGGTAACGCATTCGTGAAAGTGTCTGATTTCCATAACACAATCAGAGTTCATGTAAGAAGATACAGGAATGAACAAGAATCTTTTTCCCCACCAAGAATGGAATCACCATGACAGCTCTGACCTTCCTTCAGTTTATGAGAAAAGTCCGTTGGTTGCATGGAGAAAATGAAGATATGTTAATCAACACATAGAACTAATTATTTCTGCCTCTCCTTCTTTGGACGGACCTCACAGTTATATATTTGAGGTGCTTTCCCCTCGGATCAATGGATTTCGTCGACTGAACCCTAATTCCATTAAACTGAATGGTGAACAATTTGAAGCTCTCGCTGATCAATGTGAGAAGATATGGACCAGCATTACTATTCCACTATTTGGTCCAGTTTTTACAAAGACCGTTTTGCTTCATCAGAGGATTCCAACCCCCGTTCCTTCCTCTCCACTGACGAACGAAGAGTATTACTTCATGCTTGTTGAAGTGGTGTTGGATGTCGTTCAGGGGCATGCTGAAAAATTATTCTGTTGTATTCAGTGTCACCTTAATCCGGATCGCATGCTTGAAAACATCATGGGTCACAGATGTACTGATGCCACCCCCAATCTAAGTTTAAAGAACACTTCAAAGATGCCGTAGCAATGCTAGACCCCAAGACTTTAGCGGAATCTTTCGCTGAAACCGTTGGGGAGAATATCCCATCCAAAGCCTTCTTGGAAGGAATATATGGAAAGGACTTGTTGCGTTCTGTGAAAAACATGTATTGAGGAGGTAGCAGAGAAAAAAAAAGTTATTTTTAGAACTACCTTAAATTGTTCGTTTAAGGGAACGGGGAGGGAGGTAGGGAAAAAATTTATAGTGTGAGAATGCATCTATATTTCTATAATTTTAAAAGTAAAAGTGTGAATGTGTTCCATTTTTTGTAAGGAGTTAAATAATAATGAATTTCAAGTTTTTAAAAGTAAAAGTGAGAATGTTTTTTTTTGTTTTTGTTTTTTCAATTTTGTAAGGAGTTAAATAATAATGAATTTCAAGTTTTAAAAGTAAAAGTGTGAATGTTTTTTCATTTTTGTAAGGAGTTAAATAATAATGAATTTCAAGTTTTAAAAGTAAAAGTGTGAATGCATAAATCTTAAAGAAATTTATTGGGGATCTGGTATTGAAGAAGTGATTTGTTATTTTTAAGGGAAAGGCTTAATGTATTTCATTAAGGGCCAGGAATTCAACTGGTCTGAGAGCAATGCGTTACAGTATGGAGTCGAAACCAGACAAAAGGCTAAACTTTGGGGAGTTTGACATTTTTTTCAAACTGGCTACACTTCATTCTCTTAGTTTGAAGAGAATAAGTGCTCTCACTGACGACCCCTCTAGCTATAAGAAAATAAACCCTCTGGGTTTCATAAAAAATTCTTTCTAATTTTCTCCCTGATCTATTTTTACTTCTTTCAGAAACGCACCTTAAGATAAACGAAGTGATTCGTTTTGATCGTAGGAAAAAATGAATTCAGAAACGCACCCTGTCTGTTTTCAACTGAATCGAAAATAGACTTTTTAAAATATTTTACTTGAACGAAAACGTGTTTCTTAAATTTGCAGTTTCCCATGTTATGCAATGGGAAATTCACTGAGTTTTCTATCGTAAGAAATCCGAAAGCGGTCCTCTTAGTAAATTCAACAAAATCGTTTTTGACCCCATGCACTTTAATTTTGGTATCATATTCTCGTATTCCACTCATAAGAGGAAAAAACATTAAAGTGCGTCTCTTCTTTTTGAGTTCGTTTGATTCGGAGGCAAAAAAATATATATACATATGAAAGAAATGTTTTCTCGACGAATGATTCGAACTCATTTCTGTTCGAAGTATAAGAAAATGAAATCTGGCATCAGAGCAATGAATACGTAAACACTTTCATTGAAACGATAGTAAATCATCTCGATTATGCATGCTTTCGTGACAATGAAAATTTTCGTAATGAAAGACCTGAAAGTACTTCGATAGCCTAAAAGAGTTCTACTCTCTTAATAAATTAAAATTGAATAAATGCTTCTGTTTCTCAGTAAAGAAGTGGAGGGACATGGAATCTGACAATAGTAAAGGGAGAACGAAGATTTTAAAGCGGTTCATGAAAAAAAAAGGCCATGGTTCATTCAGTAAAGAAATGTCATAGAGTAGAGAGAGCGTTAGCAATCTATCCGTCTTTAGGTTGAGCTTTCACTTACAGGGCTTCTTTTTTGATATTGAAATATATGCATGCATTTCCCTTAGCTGAACATGAACTAATATATACATATATTTCCCCTTTCTCAAAGGTCTCCATTAAGTTGATCTCCAGTCTTTGAAGTGAATGGGAAGAATAATAACATGTCGATGTGTTATGAGAAAATGTACGAATTTCCTTAAGACAGTCTGAAGCGAATTGAACATCAAGCAGTTGTAAGAGGTTTTACTATGGTAATATCTACATACATTTTGAAAAAAAATATCTTCTAAAGTTAGAGGGAAAAATACATGAATATTGAAAAACAACAGTTCCTTAGATTTACAAATAGAGTATTTGAAGTGGAAAGATGGATGGAATGCTTTGAATAGGAATTTCTTGTTTCAGTGAAGGGATTCTTATTCTGGAATTTTTTTTTTTTTAAAGAGAAACTATCATTTTCAGAAAAATTTCTGGGGGAGTCGAACTTGGACATTTAACAAAATTCTTGGATATATAGGGATTTAAAGAAAGTTTATGGAGCGACATTTCTGTTCAGAAGTAAAGTCTAATGGAAAAATAAGAGCAATTAAATCAATAGGAAAAGATTGATAGGTTGAATCAGAAAAAAATTAGAAAAAAGAAGTTTCATAAAAATAAACCAAAGTTTGAAGAATCATACAATACTGAGCAGAAGGGAAAACATAATAAGTAAAATAGTGGAATACGATATTTTCTCTATGGGAGTTTGGAAACAACTGCTTTTCTGACGAATTAGTAAAACGTACAAAAAAAAAGTTTAGAGGAAGTATGGACTTAGTCGCTATGTCTCCAGAATGAAAGCTTTTTCTGCTGAGACAATGAATAAAAAAAATATGATAATGAAAACCTAATTAAAACGAAAGAAAAGGTCAATAAAACTAAACGTCTCAAGAAAAAATGCAGCAGGCACAGAAGTTAAAAATGAAGGGACAGACACGGAAGAACTGTACATATAGTGAATGAAATATACGCAAAGTTTTGAAACATCTCAATTTAAAGCGAACTAAATGAGGAAATGGAATGAGATTAGGAGAGGTCTTACTGAGTTTGTTGAGGCGAGGAAACAATAAAAAATGTAGTTACACATGAAATAAAGTAAAAAAGAAAATAGCTCCTTTAAAAATAGGAATTTTGGTGAAAGTATGAAATTTTAGTTGAAATGTCATGACCAGCATTTCGAAAAGAAATAGATTGAGTCGATATGTAGGGAAAAGCAGTAAGCATTTCTTTATTTTCGCTATGGGGGTGGGGAATAACTGCTTTTCTGGTGAGTTAGTGAAACGTCCAAAAAATAATGTTCAAGGGAAGAACGGAATTACTCGCTTTGCCTCTAGAATGAATATTTTTTCGGACGAGACAGAAAAATGCACAGCCCAAAGAATACAAATTTTATTGTAAGAAAAAAGGTTTTAGATTGTATGTCTTGACAATGAATGCTTTCCTGTCGGGACAGTCCACGAAAAGTATAGCAAACTAGGAAAGAATAGAAAAAAATGCATATTTGACATACATGCAAGCTTTGAGGAATATATTTAAGCAAGTTGGAAAATATGCTATATAAGGAAACAAAAATCTGATGATTTGTTACATCTAAAATAATCGTTTGCTGAAATGAAATGAAAAAAAAAGAAAAAAAGAATCCTGACCTACTGAGAAGTTTAACGAAATTTCAAAGATAGAAGAAAAATAGCGAAAATTGGGAAGCTATAATGATACGCGTAATAAAGTAAGAAAATATTGTTTCAGCGGAATTTTAACTGGGAAAGATCTGTAGAGTTCTTAAACGTAGGAAAAAATTGCGAGAAAATATTATTGCAAGGGCGAAAGACTCAGAAGTAACATGAAGTCTATGTCCATAGTTACCGCGAACAGGAACGTAATCGTTTCTAAAGAAGCATTTCCTCTTCTCATGGTCTGAAATAAAATTAAATGGAGGAAAAGCAAAAGTTCCCCAGAAAATTCATTACATCTACGCGAAAAACTCCTTCAAAACATACAAAAAATATTCCTGTGTTGTCAAACGCATGGGGTGAAAAACAAGTCATCTTATCTGTTAAGCGCTTCAGAGAACTTTGTTCTGGAGAAAGGGTTTGTTTGTCTACGAAACAAAGCATTTCCTTCCAAAAGTTGTGTTATCAACTTCCTGTGGTACTGAAATCAGATAACCTTCTCTACCAAATCGGGGTGAAAAGATAAGAAATTAGACACAGGAACTGATTAGTCACACAAGATATTGAAGTCCGCATGGTGGTGCACTATCGCTAACAGGAAACAAAGATAACGTCTCAAGGTTTTATCTTTCCCATCAAGAAACAAATGGCATGTATCACTGACGATGTTTTAAAAGAATTCTTTCTTTCTTCGGAAATGAAATTACAAAATATTAATCATGATCACCATGCAAACGCTTTATGAGGTTTTTTTCAAGAAGGAATAATTCATTTGTTTTACATAAAACATTTCTTGAGTAAGGGACATGGAGTAAACATTTGTTGTAAACAATCAATAATACTTGAGCAATAATGCAACGCCTATAAAAAAATTTCCTAACACCTCACTCAAGTTCTAAAAATATACGTTTTATAAAATAAAAACAAGAAATAATACACGAACAAATTGCGAATTAAAAAAAAAAGAATCTTAAATTGTTTAATCAAAAAAGTTATTAAATCAGAATTAAAAACACGAAAAGATTTCCCAAAAATGTTTCTCAAAGGTCTTATCTCTAGAGATAAGACATTTTCGGTAGGCTCACTCGAGAGGAGCTTCACCTCTCCCTCCCTGCTGCGGCCCCCGTGAGGAGCACAATGTTAAGTGACCCTAGCCAAAACCGATCCTTTCTCACTACTACCGAGGGTAGTGTGGTTGTTTCTCACGGGGAACTTTAGGATATGCTTAAGGGCATTTTTGGAGACAAGGGAGGGAGGCGAGAGGACAGTGGTCTCTGGTCTAGGAGAGCGAGCGGTCACGAAAAGTACGACGAGGTAATTGCCCCAGGCGAGGCTGGGAAGTTTGGGCTGACCGGCAGGACAGGGGATTTTCTCGACAGCGCGAGAGATGATCGAAAGCGGGACTTAAGAAAAAGGAATTGTAGTTGAAAGCGGAAATGTTAGGAAACATAGCACAGCTAACGGACAACCTTTGCAGGCAATTAAATGAAGAGAAGAATAAAAGTTTCTTAGACATATTTACGGATCGCAAGAATTATTTGAATACAATTATTATCATTTGGTTATTACGTGTTAATTACTATCATCTTCAACCATACAAGACTTCGCAACTCAACCACGCAATATTTATGAAGTTAATATGACCATGTTAACAACAGACTACAAAGATAAAAATGAACTTTTTAACAATTGAGGTGATTATACGATGTCTATGTATCAGTCTTTGGGCAACTTAAAACAAAAGTTTTATAGCTGTCAAGAGTAAATTTTATATTTAGGAATTTGGTAAAATAATGCAGGGTGTCCATAAAGTCTTTCCCACATTACAAAAAATTAATATAAAAAAATGTATTACAGGTAAAAGAAAGGGAATGCACGGCAATGATGGTGCCCAAGTGAAGTTTTTTTTTCCAGTGTCAGTACATCTCCACATGGGCCCCATCTATGGCCTCAGGACATCTAAGCGATATTCGATTTCACGCCATGTTTTGTTTAACATCTCAGTAGAGACAGAACCAATTACGTCCGTTATTCTGCTCTTCAACGTCTCGACATTCGAAACACTGCAGGAGTAAACTTGGTCTTTCACATAACCCCACAGGAAAAAGTCTAGAGGGGTTATGTCGGGCGATCGAGTTGGCCATGTCATAAATTGTCGCGGGCAATCCATCTGTTCGGAAATGCACTGTTAGAAATCTGTGTACCGTTTTGGGGATTATTTGAAAAAGTTCACACTTGTTTTTTGAAAAGTTCTGTGGAACACGGCAAAATTCCAGCCTTTGTGTAATATGTTTCGGAGTTTGGTGTAACATTCCACAATACCCGCAATTTATTCAATGCGCATGCGAAAAATTTTCTAAGGTTGTGTAACGTTTCAGAGTTCAGTGTATCGTTTCGGAGTTCCGTGTAACGTTTCGGGGTTCCGTGTAACGTTTCGGAGTTCCGTGTAACGTTTCGGGGTTCCGTGTAACGTTTCGGAGTTCCGTGTAACGTTTCGGAATTTAATTAAATGTGCATGAACATTTTTCTAAGAATTGTGTAATGTTTTCAATATCGGTGAAATCATGTTTTAGAATTTTACCGCTGTTCGCTTGCTGCGTGACATCTGTCTCAGATTTAAAGTATGCGCCGTGAAACTCTAAAGCTGTGTTTGCTGATCATCTTAGCATGATGTGGTTTGTGGCGACGTGGATTCTTAATTGTGGCGACGTAGATTCTGAAATGTAGCCCTCACTACGTTCGGTGTGGAAATCAAGGTTAGTACTTTTTCTTTCGGTTAACAAAAGACAAATCAATTCATATTATACACAAATGTGAAATGTCTCACCCTAGCTTTAGATTAATTGCGTTTCGTGTTCGAACAAAACTGCTGATCGTTAGGCCTGATGTCTAAACGATCCCGCTAAGAGACTGTGTAATCGTGTACTTTTTGTTTTCTAAAAAATTAGGACGCCTGGAACGTTTGAGTGTTACGGAATAAATGTCCGTTAGGTATATACACTTTAAGGTTAAAACCGTGTCAACTGTAGTTCCCTCTTCCTTAACGAAAGTAAAAAATGTACAATTAAAGTTGTTTCGTAAGCTCGTACTGAACAGCTAATGGCATTCTTCATGTGCATGTTTAAAACATACTGAATAGGTGAGGAACCGTGGTTACATAATATTATAAATTTTTGATGTATGGTAGATGTTCGTTTTTCTTTTGATTGGGGGTTTAACGACCAACGTGAGCAACTCAAAGGGCTATAGGCAGTCGTCCGTCCCTAATAAGGGACGGACGACTGCCTATAGCCCATTGAGTTGGCCACTGGTTAAAGGGAAGGGAGAGAGCCAGTGCCGTAAGACAAAGAACATCCATGCCTCACTAGGATTAGAACCTGCACCCATCTCGGACGAATGATCAGAAGCCATCGCTTAGACCACTGCGCCACCGGAGTGGTTGGTAGATGTTCAATTGAATATTTATTGCAGGAGGTCCTTACAGTGTTGTGTTGCTATGCCCAGTTTTAAAATGCCCTTATAATTCCTTAGCCTTTTTTTCTCTTTCTCTTTCTTAGGGCCTACGTGTTTATAATCGAGAGAAACTTTTTCAAGTACTGATGTGCTGCTGGGAATATTACTAGTATTTATTTTAGATTATCTCAGTTGCAATCAATCATCAATGGAGCAAAATTCGAACAATTCATGTATGGCAACATAATAACTATATAAAAGTTGATTATATTGAAACTTAGCTAGTCTTATATACATAGCCCCATTTGGTTGAAGTACCATGCATCCATGAAAAAACAAATTCTCTTTTCAAAAACTTTTAAATGCTGCCTGATCTTTTTCTCCAAGTTTTTACTACATTTTTTTATCCGTTTCTCAATGTACAAGTTGAAAACAGAAGGGGGGGCTGGATAAGTGGATATATGCGGATAGCTTTACTTTTGTATTTTCAGAAATAAGCTAAAATAAAAAAAAACCGATTGAGGATAAAATGATAAAATCCCAAAGATCAGTTTTCGTGCTGCTAAATTAGTAACGTTATCATTTTCTTGTGCTTGCACTAAGTTTGAAAAAACGAACAAATTTTGAATGTCTTATATTGTCTTATTTTGGGATATCTTCTTGGGGAAGGGGATCTTAGAAATTTGTGATGGTTTGATAAAAGTCACATGGTGAATCCCTATGAAATGGCCATATCCGTGTTTTGGTATTCTATAATTTTCTAGTTTTGAGAATTTCATGGTTTATAAGATGAATGTTGTGATTATTTCTCAACTAATGTGAATTGTAAGCAAATATGCTGAGGTACAGTTAGTTCTAATTTGCCAGATTCGAACTGGTTTTTTTTTTTTTTTGAGCTTGCTGTAAGTCTTTGCAGATCATCAGTTCAGAGCTTTACAGTGTTTTCATTTTCAGTGTAAAATGTGATAAAAAAATCAGAAATTAAGATGTCAAGTTAGTGTGTACATGCTAGAAACTGAAAACAGATAAGAAGTATTCGTAGTAAATGCATCTCTGCTTTTTTTTTAATGATTGATATTAGTGTTTAAAAAAATTGTGATGATTTGACGAAAGGCGCATGGTGAATTCCAATGTAATTTCCATATCCGTTTTTTAGCATTCTATAATTTTCTAGTTATTTTGAGAATTTAATATTTTATTAGATGAATGTTGTAATTATTTCTCAACTAATGTGAATTGTAATCAAATATGCTAAGTTGAAATTTAGCTCTAATCTGCCAGATTCAAAAGTCTTTTTTCGAGTTTGCTGACAGTCTTTGGGGTCCATCAGTTCAAAGCTTTACAGTGTTTTCATTTTCAGTCTACTACGCGTATGTCACAAATTAATACGTTAATTTTAGTTTGTATCTTTCAGAAACTGAAAAAAAATCAGGTATTTTGTATTAACTGCATTTCTGTTTTTTTAATGATTGATATTATTGATAAAAGACAAGACTTTCTTTGTACCTAATGTGTTCCCATTAGTGCAGTTTTTCTGTGCAAAGGCATAGTTAAATTTATGATTGAGGCGCCAGGGTATGAGGGTAATGTTTATTACACTGTCTCCTTCAGATTCCACTCACAGGAAGAAATTTGGAGGAGATAAGTCCAGCAAGAGTGCTGTGGCCACATATTAAAAAACCCGTGAATTCTATAAGAAGTCCAGTAGTATCTCCATGGATTCATTTGATATGTGCGTAATTGTTTCATTAGCTGGCACCGACAGTAGCTTTCATCCTCATGCAGCAAAGCCACAAACTGCTGAACAATATTTGCGTTGATAGCTAAGGTCACAGTAGACTCTAAAAAAGGTGGTTCCAAAGTTCTCTCTTTGGAAACAGCCTGGTGTGCTTCCTGGCGATTTTCAAAAGCCGATGGACTTTTTTGAGAAGTTATGCACCCATTTAAATGAAACCAGGCCTTTTCATAAGAAATGTGTACAGCACTATGACGCTGTTGTATGTGAACCTCATGAACCAATGCTAATAGTGGTCATGTATGTCTACATCCAACGGGCACGCCTCTTGCAGTATCCGGACTTTGTATGACTGTAACTTCAAACCTCTGGCAGCCCTGTGAGTGGTTGAATAAGATGCTCTTATTTGTGACAAATTCCCCAATTACTTACAGGGAGATCGCAGCAAGCAACGGTCAACTTCTTCTACAAACTGTGGTGTCACTACTAGCTACACCTAGGACTTTTATCCCTAGCGGTAGTTTTCTTAAGTGATAAATTGCTTATTTGCTTTTGAATTGCCGGAACACATCTATACATTCATTACTTCATTTTTTCCTCCGCTGCAAATATTTGGTATCTCACTTCCATGTCATTTAAGTCTGATTAACGTATATTGAGTTCAGATGCGTGATTCCCACAATTATATTTCAAAATTAAGTTGTGACCCCCCCCTCGAGTGTAAACATTGCACATGAAATTAATGATGGTGTAAGTTAAAACTAAGAAATGATATGCAGCGCATAATCGACAGACTCCTGAAACAATTTATCGTTATTTATTCTTGAATAATCACACAACTAAAATGCCAATGTAAGTTCGCTGATAATACTAAACATAGAATGAATGAATTATTAAACAACAACGACTCTGCACTTTCTATTTAGTCTGTTTTAAACAGTCTTACTGTGAACTGTTATCCATTTGGCACTTAACACAAAACAGTTCATATTCCAGTGAAAATCCTTTTAGGTGATCATAATACATGTGCTCTTTTAGAGAATTTTTTAAAGAACAACAAACAGCGAGTTCCCACACATCGCTGCAACGCCATTCCAACTAATCCAAGGTTGTGATTCCATAATTCTCTGCAATGGCTGTCGGCATCCACGTTCCACGTAAACACGAACCGAAACTCACAAATGTAAACTTGCAGCAGGTGTTTGAGGAAAATAAAAGAAACAAGCAAAAGACGCCATCATCCAACAATAAAGCTGATTACTGGACATTTTTTTAAAAATGACTAAGTCATCACTTCTGATGAGCACTGCAGGGAAATAAGTTCTAGCTGTGTGTGAGAGCGGACACATTATTTATGCCCAAGAATATAATGAACTGGACATTATGCTCATTATAATTAGAAAAAAACATACACTAATAGACTAATGTGATGAATATTACGCTTATTCGATTTTATGTTAATGTGTGAGGTATTCATATACATATGTGCAATTATTTAAGGAACTCAAAATGGCTCAACGCACAACAGAGCAATGGATTGTTCCAGAACATTTTCACAAAGAGTGAGAGCATGTCAAAGAGATTCTGAGGGTCTCACGCTCTGAGGAAAGGGATGCCATGCCCAGGCAGATAGACATCAGCAATTAAACCAGGCGACATCCGCTGGTACTGTAAAAACAGCGAGCAGACGCCTGTATGTCTAGGAACCTAGACGTTACCATTGTACTCATATATCCAGTATGCTTTGTATTCGATGTTTCTTGTACTTTGTGGAAAGTTAAATCTGTCAAAGGGAATGCCGCTAATGGAAACATCAGAAGTGCCGGTCCCCTACGGGAGGAAGCGAGAGGTTCGTAAACACAAAGAGACGCGCTAGTGTTGGTGACGTCGACACCAGGAGAGAGGGAGTGCATGGTGGGAGTAGGACGCCTGGAGGCAAGAGCGGCTGATAGGTGGGCATCGCCGACGAAGTCGGGAGAGGTAGGCGCATGAGAGGACAGAGTGAGTTTGTCTGTTTTCAGGAATTGCAGGAGCAAGTTCGCCGTTAAACAGGGCTCAAAGGGTTTCGAGTTTTTGACTGGCCTAGCATTATGGGTCCGGAAGTTCAGTCGGGGTACTGAACGGTGTCGAAGTATCTTTGTGAAAATAAGTTTTTATTTGCAGTGACACAGGTCCCTATGATAGGGAATCTCTCTTTGCTTTATTTAATTATCCAGGAAGGGATAAATCTAGTGCAACAAGGGAGAATAAGTGCAGAGCGGAGTTGGAATAAGATTAGGGATAGGAATATTTACCTGGAGTCACAGGTCACTCCTCAGACGAGGAGGACTCTCTCCCCAGCGTAGGAACGTATTCTCGTGATAGAGACGTCAAGATTACTTTGACTGTTTACTACATCGGCATTAGTTGAGGGACGTCTGGTCGACATCCGGAAAGCGGTATTTCTACGGACAGACTGACTTCCAACTTCAGTTATGTTTTATAATAAACTTCTGTTAAGCTTGAAAAGGAATCCTCCTGTGTTATTTTATCGCCAGAGTAATTTATGCTTGGATTTTCGGCCGTCTCAAACTACCTCCCTGATTTGCAGATAATCAAATCATAGTAGAGCGGGGAGGCTTCGTCTGTTCACCCAATCAGAGTTTGGGTAAGTTCTGAGGAACGAACCTTTGAGATATTCCCGTTGACTGTGAGATGCGCCTATAGCGTGGACGCCACAGAGGTATAATTGTTGTGGGCGTGTCCACATAGGAACTAAGCACGTTCGCTCTCACAGCTATAGGGAAAGAAATGGCGCAGTCGGTAGTATCCGAACAGACGAACGTTGAGGGGAGAGACTAGAGGTTGAAAAAAAAATCTGAAAGCAAGGAAACTTCATCAGAGGAAGGCGGAAAAATACAGGTGTGCAGGTGATAATGCAAAACAGGTGAGAACCAAATTACGGACTTTTCGCGGAACTTCGACGACGACAGGACGGAAACGCCGTGAGGAAAGTTCATAACCAGAACGCCTCACGTACTTCAGAACTTTCTTGTGAAAAATTGATCTGCCAAAACCAGACGAAGGACGTGCGCTCCAGGATACAGAATGAAGCAGATGGGGCCCGAGTAGCTCCATCGAGGTAAGTACCACTTTAGAACCGCAATTTTAATTCCTGAGTCACTACCTGAAGTAGTTAGGGATTAGTAGGTAATCATAATTCGCGTGAGGGTGCAAGTAGCTAGAGACCAAAGGGTCAAAAATATTCTCATTTATTGAAATTCTAAAGTGTATTTATGTGTAAAATTTTGAGGTCACTAGTTAAGAGAGAAAAATCATTGTATTATATTTTTGGGTCTTAAAGAAAGAAAAATATGCAAGTAGAAATGTTAGGAGCTAGTGATCTTCAAGGTTGAGAGCAAAGTCTGTCACGGAAATATTTGATTGTATGATTATATGCTTGTTGATTTGTATATGATTTATTGTGATTAGTGCACGAAAATGAAGCAGTTTTTGGATGGGCAAGAGGGTCAGGAGCACGAAGAGCAAAATGTAGAGGGCAGTGAGGTAGAAAGCGATAAAGAAACAGATAATGTGTTAGATTCCAGTAACAAATTCCAGATTAATGAGAAAAAGATGGAAAGGGATACTTCCAAATTTGAGTGGCCAGTTAAACTTAGAATGCTAGAACTTGAAGAAAAGAAAGCAGAGAGAGAATTAAGAAAATTAGAATTAGAAGCCGAAAGGGCAAAAAGAATGCTCCAACTTCAATTAGCAGATAGGAGGGAAGAAAGGGACTTTGAATTAAAGAAATTACAATTATCCCCGTCTTTTCAACACGTTGAAAAGATCAGGGCAAGCTAGCCGATTACATGAGGATAATCGAAAAGGCCATACCAAAGAGCCCTACGAAGCCAGAGGAAATTTTGGATTTCTTTGACTCAATAGAGAGGGCGTTTTTGTTACATGCAGTTCCAGGAGAAATGCAGGGAAAATTAGTCATCGCCTTATTTAACGCGGAATGTGTGAACCATTTGTTCAGGCGACTAACCCTGGAACAGTATGACTGCTATGATACGGTAAAGGAAACAATTTTAGCAGAGTGCCATTTGACCCCCGACATATACCTTAAGCAGTTCGAATCGATTAGGAGAAATAAGGGGGAAAGCTTCCGACAATTAGCAGGTTGTATTGGGCGAGCACTTCAATATTCCGTAGAAAAGTGTGGCGTGACGGAATTCGAGCAGTTGATGAATTTGTTAGTTTGCTACAAATTTAAGGGGCTACTTTCACCAAATCTAAAAACTTATTTGTTACAGGGGGGTACCGTATTGAAGCTAGTGTTAGCTCAGGAATTGGGAGAGCTATGCGACCTCTACGAGGCTCACGTCGAAGCCATGGATTTGGGAGAAGGGAAACCGAAACGTAATTAATCTGCGGGGTCTAATTTTAAAGGGAATCCATATAGCATGGGAGGAATAACCACAGTAAAGTGGGAGAACCAGACCAGTAGTGGGCCACCCACGAAAGGAAAATTCCCGGTAGCCGAACAAGGGTTCAGGAACCGAGGGATAATTAATAGACCGCCGGAAAGTACAAGTTTTGATCAAGGCGTGATCTATTTCCAGTGTAGTAGGGTAGGCAATCGAAAGTCACAATGCCTCCAAAGAATTACCCAGGGGCAAGATAACAAGGGCCCGTCATGGTATTGGAGGAACGACAGGAATAAGAAAGTAAGCCGGGTAATGACGAGAGTAGAGAAAACGGGAGTAAAAGGAGAAAAATGTGTCAACAAAAAGTCCGAAGGGGACGCTAGGAAGTTAAGCGCAAAAATGGGAAGGATATTGGAATCCGAGAGCGATAAGTGTGAGGTGATGGAGATACCCGTGGGAGGTTGTTTAATGATAGAAACAGAAGGAGGACATCAGGTCGAAATGATAGTTGATAGTGGGGCCGAATTTTGTTGCGTGAGAAAGAAAGAATAACGGGAGGAAGATAAAGAAGAGATTGGCAGAGTAAATTTGACGGGATTCGACGGGCGGACTGCCAATTTTCCCGTAAAACAGCTACAAACTAGGTTGGTAGAAACCGATTTAGAAAAGGCAGGGAATAAAATAGCAGGGATGACAGAGATTATTTGCGCAATCGTACCCCAACTTAGTAATGATGCGATAATTACCCCCATGGATTATGCGAAAATGAAAGAAGCGAGATTCTCTAGTCCAGAATGGACAGTTTCGGAAAGTAAAGCTGTAACAATTTTAGAAGATGGGAGCGCCGAAGGTAATTTAGAAGAAGAGATAGATCATACGGGTATCGGGGCAAGGGAAGCCCTGGGGATTCGCGTCACCCAAAAAGCTAAGATGGGAGGAATGCCAGCGGAGTTTATATCGCCGCAGGCGAGAGAGGGAGTACGAGCGCGAAGGGGTGTGTTCTTAGAGGAGCCAAGCAGCCAATCAGAGCCAGAGACGGGACATCCGCATTCGATGGCGCGTGAAATAACAGCATGCCGTGAGGATAACGCAATGAGCGGGGAACATAAGAGTTCAGACTATGAAATTTTTAAAGGTCAGCAAAAGCAAGATGAAACGATGAAGGAGGTTCGTAACGAGGCCACGGAAGGGAAGAACGGATATTTTTTCGAGGATGGTTTGTTACATCACAGAGATAAGGTTTTGGGTCAACCAGTCAACCAAATAGTAGTGCCAGAATGTAGGAGGGGGAGTGATGAGATTAGCACACGACTCCGTATTTTTGGCCCATTTGGGCCACAAGAAGACCCTGGAACGTATCAGGTACTCATTCCATTGGCCATCCATCAAGAAAAATGTCTGGAAATATTGTGATGACTGCCAAGGGTGCCAACTTAGGATGCCAGTCGCATGGAGGGACCGGGCACCGATAACACCAGTCGGACGACCAGCGTTACCCTTTCAAGTGGTCAACGTCGATTTGATTGGTCCCATAGAACCCGCATCGAGTAAGGGGCATCGTTGGATCCTAGTTATGGTGGACCAACATACTCGGTGGCCCGAGGCAGTTTGTCTGACTTCATTAAATGCGAAGAGAACTTTTGACGCACTTTTGGAGATTTTCCGGCGCACGGGGATCCCAGAGGTAGTCTGACGCAAAAGATTCTTAAGCGTCTGGATTCGACTCCAAGATTCTATACCCCGAAGAATCCGGCCGCCAACGGTCTTGTAGAACGATACAACAAAACCCTCAAAGGAATGCTACACCACGGGATCAGGGAAGAACCACGACAGTGGCACAAAGCTTTACCTTATTTGCTGTGGGCATACAGGGAGGTACCGAACGCCACCACAGGGATAGCCCCATTCTAGTTCTTATACGGCAGAGAGCCAGTAGGTCCCTTAGCTATCTTGAAGAAGAATTGGGCTGGCGGATTTAAGTTACCTATAGGCATATCCGCGTCGGCGATATCTTCAGGAGATGAAGGAAGGGATGATAGAGGAGTCGAAAGAAGATTTCAGTCATCCCATAGTTTGCATCTTGAAACGTTCGGGTGAAGTCAGATTGTGTGTAGGTTTTCGAATGTTAAACTCGCACACCATTGCAGGCGCTTTCCTGATGGCGCATATTCCAGACCTGCTTGTTAAAGTGGGGGCGGAGAATTTCATCACCACCTTGGACATGCTTAAAGGGTATTATCAAATACCGATGGATCCGGAGAGCAAAAGGTACGCAACGTTCGCCACCCACCGTGGGTTATTTCAGTGGAAGGTGATGCTTTTCGGATTGTCGGGAGCCGCAGCAACTTTCCAAAGAAGCATGAACAGGGTACTTACCCCGCACCAGGAATATGCCGTAGCATATCTCGACGACGTGGCGATATTTTCTAAGAGTTGGGAGGAGCACCTACAGCATTTGAAACTAGTAATTGGGAGTCTCGAGGAAGCCGGGTTTACCGGTAATTTAAAGAATGTTGTTTCGCCCGGGAAAGGGTCAATTACTTAGGACATATAGTGGGATCGGGGTGCCATCAGCCAGACCCCGAGAAGTTGCACGCGGTGCGAAATTTGGAACCGCTCAAAATAAAAAAAAAGTACGGAGTTTCCTCGGACTCTCTAGCTATTACCGAGATTACGTGCCCAGATTTGGGGAAAGAGCAAACCCGCTGAGTGATCTCACAGGGAAGAAGGCGCCAGATAAGGGGACACCAGAGCTGGATAAGGCGTTCGTGTCATTAAAGGAATTGTTATGCACGGTACCAGTGTTGTTTACCACAGATTTCAATAAGCCATTTGTTTTGCACACGGACGCCGGCTCGTACGCCGTAGCATGTTGTTTGGGACAACGGGATGAAAGGCGGGAGGTTAGACCAGTAGCCTACGCGATTAAGAAGCTTGGGAATCTCAAGTGCGCTGGGCGGCTAGCCACAAAGAGGCATATGCGATAATGTGGGCGTTGCAGAAGTTCGAAGGTTGGATCTTCGGGCATCAGATAGAAGTTATGTCAGATCACAATCCTTTAACTTATTTAACGAGCGCGGCTTCACAGAGTTCGAAATTACAAAGATGGAGTGCGGCCATCGCGCAATTTGATTTGGTTATAGCACATATCGCCGGGAAATTGATCCCTCGCGCCGACGCATTATCACGCCTAGCTTTCAGTGAGGGGGCGCAGCACACTAAATAGCTGAAGGGGGTAGTATCCATGCCAGGTAGCAACCCAGTGCGGTTCTGTGGTGGTACTGCCTATGTATATATATGTGTATATGTTACAGGAAGAAAATGTGTGTGTGTCAAAGTGTTTATGTGTCGTACAGAGCTACGAGTAGAAAACCTTTTTCTAGAGACTTTCCATGTCAGATAAAACACCCCACATGTTTCGTCTACCCCAGCGGGGGCCCGTGAGAGCGGGCGCATTATTTATGCCCAAGAAAATAATGAACTGGACATTATGCTTATTATAATTAGAAAAAAAACATACACTAATAAACTAATGTGATGAATATTACGCTTATTCGATTTTATGTAAATGTGTGAGGTATTCATATACATATGTGCAATTATTTAAGGAACTCAAAATAGTTCAACGCACAACAGAGCAATGGATTGTTCCAGAACGTTTTCACAAAGAGAGAGAGCATGTGAAAGAGATTCTGAGGGTCTCACGCTCTGAGGAAATGGATGCCATGCCCAGGCAGATAGACATCAGCAATTAAACCAGGCGACACCCGCTGTTATTGTAAAAACAGCGAGCAGACGCCTGTATGTCTAGGAACCTAGACGTTACCATTGTACTCATATATCCAGTATGCTTTGTATTCGATGTTTCTTGTACTTTGTGGAAAGTTAAGTCTGTCAAACGGAATACCACTAATGGGAACATCAGAAGTGCTAGTCCCCTACGGGAGGAAGCGAGAGGTTCGTAAACACAAAGAAACGCGCTAGTGTTGGTGACGTCGACACCAGGAGAGAGGGAGTGCATGGTGGAAGTAGGACGCCTGGGACAACAGCGGCTGACTGCTGCGCAGCACCGACGAAGTCAGGAGAGGTAGGCGCATGAGAGTACAGAGTGAATTAGTCTGTTTTCGGGAATTGCAGGAGCAAGTTCGCCGTTAAGCAGGGCTCGAAGGGTTTCGAGTTTTTGACGGGCCTAGCATTATGGGTCCGTTAGTTCAGTCGGGGTACTGAACGGCGTCGAAGTATCTTTGTGAAGATAAGTTTTTATTAGCAGTGACACAGGTCCCTATGATAGGGAATCTCTTTTGCTTTATTTAATTATCCAGGAAGGGATAAATCTAGTGCAACAAGGGAGAATAAGTGCAGAGCGAAGTTGGAATAAGATTAGTTATAGGAATATTTACCTGGAGACACAGGTCACTCCTCAGACGAGGAGGACTCTCTCCCCAGCGTAGGAACGTATTATCGTGATAGAGACGTCAAGTTTACTTTGACTCTTTACTATATCGGCATTAGTTGAGGGACGTCTTATTGACATCCGGAAAGCGGTATTCCTACTGACAGACTGACTTCCAACTTCAGTTATGTTTCATAATAAACTTCTGTTAAGTTTGAAAACGAATCCTCCTGGGCTATTTTATCACCAGAGTAATTTATGCTTGGATTTTCAGCCGTCTCAAACTACCTCCCTGATTCGCAGATAATCAAATCATACACTGCCGGACAACTGCTAAGGACGAATGACAATAGCAACGATAGCAGCCATAAAATGGAAGGCAGGAAAATGTGGAAATTAGCATAAGTGCGGGATACAGTAAGACGTGTTGTGCGTATGCAAATTTTGGATTGCCGAACTTGTTCGTGACGTCATAGCGCTAATAAGAGATATAAAGGATTTGAAGCGTATTGACCGTTGTTGTTCAAACGCAAAGTTGAAAGGGAAAGAATCAATTGACGAACTTGCAATTTTCAGTAGGTCTTCCCGACATCACCTAGATGATTTTACGCGTGGCCATATTATTGGCAAGATTGAAGAAGGGCGAAAAATAACAGATGTTGCCAGGGAGTTCGACGTCAGCCACAGTGTTGTTTCAAGGCTTTGGAAATCATTTCAAACAAATGGAGAGTGTAGCAAACGTCATGGGGGAGGTCGTGTTCGCAGTACGACACCTGCAGAAGATCGGTACATAGTGCTGTCAACAAAAAGACACCGGCGCAGCACAGCTAGTGAGGTAGCAAATCAATTTATGGCTGCTACTGGCAAGCGGATCTCCCGAAAAACTGTCGCCAGACGTTTGCTTGAAGGACGACTATACGCCCGCCGTCCTGTTGTGTGCATCCCATTGTCCAGACGTCACCGTACCGCCCGTTTGCAAGGGTGCCATCAATATTGCAATTGGACTGATAACGACTGGTCTGCTGTCCTCTTCTCAGATGAGAGTAGATACAGTCTATCGTCTGATTGTCGACGAAAACTGATCTGGCGTGATAGTGGTACTGCATATTGTCCAGCAAACATACAGGAAAGGGACCGATATCCGACATGTAGTGTCATGGTATGGGCTGGCATCATGACCAATGGCCGTACGTCCCTCTATGTGCTTCCAACTGGGACTATGACTGGCCAACGATACATTAATGATGTTCTGCTACCTCATGTTCGCATGTTCCGTGGTGCTGTCGGTGATAGATTCATTTTCATGGACGACAACGCAACATGTCATCGAACAGTCGCTGTCCAGGAGTGTCTTGAGAGCGAGGATATTCAACGCCTCGTAAGGCCAGCACGTTCTCCAGATCTGAATCCCATTGAAAATGTGTGGGATGCTTTGGGGAGGAGTCTTGCTGGTC
Source organism: Macrothele yani (assembly GCA_039090855.1). NCBI lineage: Eukaryota > Metazoa > Arthropoda > Arachnida > Araneae > Macrothelidae > Macrothele > Macrothele yani. The sequence goes on along the minus strand of CM077011.1, from coordinate 88,678,218 downwards.
GCCAATGCCCTCCAATAAACAAGGACGCCCTCATCCGTGCACTGACAGAGGAATGGGATAAATTACCCCAACAGCTGCTTGATAATGTTGTGCAAAGCATGACACGACGTGTGGAATCTTGCATCGCCCTCCATGGTGGCCATATCCCGTATTGACATCTTACGCCGGAACGTCTGCTGACGGTAATTGCATTTTTTTCACGTTTACGTATTCTGCACAAAATGGCCTGTTTGTCCCTTGAACACGTTCCAAAGCCTTCTGGATTTCAGAGCACAATAAATTGTCTTTCTTGTAATGTCCTGGCATTCTGACATAATTTTATTTCACTTGGCATCCAACCACACTTACTTTTTTATGCGCTATATAGCCGTTTATGACCCGTCCTTAGCAACTGTCCAGCAGTGTATTAAAGCGGGGGAGGCTTCGTCTGTTCACCCAATCAGAGTTTGGGTAAGTTCTGAGGAATGAACCTTTGAGATATTCCCATTTACTGTGATATGCGCCTATAGCGTGGACGCCACAGAGGTATAATTGTTGTAGGCGTGTCCACATAGGAACTAAGCACGTTCGCTCTCACACTGGGTGTGAAAGGATGCAGGATAAGTTGTTATATAAGTTCTAACTGGGTGTAACAAATGATACAGGATAAGTTCCATCCTATATCGTTTGTTCAGTGAGTAATTAACGTCTTAAGAAGGCACCATACTATATAAATTTAAAGTGTCTCGAATGTAAAAATCATTGGTTTTTCAGTCACGCTTGGGTAAACTGAAAATTGGTTTTGTATGTGCCATATGTAGAATATCCTCGAACGAATTTGTTTGTACAGGTACATTCTCTACAAAAGATGCAGTATCTATGTGCAACACACAATTAACATTTGTTAAGAACAGTGTTTCTTCGTGAATATTTCATTCTTATAACTTCTCTTTTCAAATCTGAGAAAAGTCATGAGTAAATTGTCCTTATCTTTCTTCATTCAGTAAGCATAAGATTCAATAGGGGCTGTTACTATATTACTCGTGTTTATCAAGAATTAACTAGTACATCATGAATTGCCCTTATTGGAGTTCATTTTTGAAATGTGAGAGTAATTTCTGAAATGCTGAAATATTATCTATCCTGGTACAAACGAAAATTTCAGGAACATTTTTAAAGATAATTATTTTTCAGATATATTATTCAATACCTTGTTCAGATTTGTTAGAAATGTTTCACATTTTTGTTCCCTGAAGATTTCAAATGTTTCTGGAACTTTTCTTTGTTTACTGTGGAACGTTCCTCAAAATCAGGTTGCCATCCTGTTTCGAGATTTTTCAGTAGCATGTGTAAAGTTCCTCAAAATTGTTGAAAAGGTTCCACAGGAGGCTTTCCGCTTTTGTGAAATGTTTTCAAGTATATGGTGTAACGTTCTTCATAATGATGATGACACCCTGGGGCAGAATGTTTCAATAATGTGTGGAAGGTTGATCACTTTTGTTGAAAAGGTTCCTCTCCTTATTGTGGAACGTTCCACAAAATCATCCAGGGAAAATGTTTCAGACTTCTTCAAAAATGTGTGGAACGTTTGTCAGGATTTCTTGCATAACGTTTTCAAAATTGTTGAGGCAGCTAAGCTGCCCTTTTTTGTGTGTGTGTGTGTGTAACGTTCCACAGTTTTTTTTACAGTGTGTGGTATTCAGGAACTCACGAACCATTATTGACCAATGTGGTGGGGCACCGTCTTGTTGGAAAATAACCGACGGTTAGAGTGCATGCAACTGAGGTGCTACAAAAAGTTCCAGTATGTCCAGGTACACGTTTCATGTTACCTTGGGCTTTGTAAAAATGAGGCGTCCGATGATTCTGTCGTGCATCAGGTCGCACCATAAGTTAACTTTCGGGCTAGTCCTCTGTTGTTCGATGAAATAATGGGGATTTTCTGATATCCAGATTCACACATTGTGCCTTTTTACTGTACCAAAGACGTGGAAAGTGGCTATATCTGAGAAACAGACACGGCACAGATAATCACTATTGTGAGGTATGCGCTGCAGCATCTCCGTTGCAAATGCAGCACAGCGAGGCCGGTCATTAGGCTGAAGAGCTTGAACGGTCTGTACCTTATAAGCATACAGATGAAGACGTTTGGGTAACATTTTGTGAACCGTGGCACGGATTCAAACACTATCCGTCGCTTTAAACTTTTCATACCAAGCTTTTTATGCGTTTTATGCTTTTTTTGGTCCGGTGGTGATCGTCTGTATTCTTTTCTGAAATGACGCTCGACAGTAACCGCCGATTTGGGTTCATGGAACCACAACACGCACGCTGCTTTTTCTTGCATGGAAGCCATTATCGATTAAATGCTCCTCTTATTCAGTAGTAGCGCTCATCTAAAGAACAGAAAAAAAAAACACATTATGAGTGCTGCTGTATTATGTTGCCGACCATTTTATTTTAACTTATATATATTTTTTATATAGATTTTTGTAATGTGGGAAATACTGTATGGACGCCCTGTACCATAAAAAAGTGCATTTCACCTTTTTTTAAAGATAACTGAAAGTCATTGTCAGTTTAAAAAGATCAAGTTGCAAAGCATTTTGTTGCTTCGAAAAATCACGATGAAAAATGCTTAATTTGTGAAAAGTCCTCCCACAGAAAAAAAAATGATAACAAACCTATTCAGAAAAATAAGCTCTAACAGAAAATAAAATGACTAAGTCCCTCGCATTAATAACGAAAAACATTTTTCATCGTCGCGCAATTTATTTTACGAAGAACCTGAGCTAAACCATGTAGTGTTTCTGACTGAGTGCATAAAGGCGCACGTTACCTGGTGAACAAACCCAAACGGAGGACGTTCGATCCTGACTGCTGCGAAAGGATTATCAGGTGTAAGGGCTGAAAAGTGCAGGTTCTTTGACTTTTGAGAAATTTCAGTTTAAATACGAAAAAACCTGAAACGGACTTTTCTGAAATAAACGGAATTTTTGACTCTCGAAAATCTCTGAAAATGCGGAAGTTAAAATAAACGGGCACTTCTAAAACCGGGAATTTCTGAAAAAGACGGACACCTACCGACAACTTTGCTGCACGTTATTTTCAGAAATTTTCCGTGAATTTACACCACTTATTTTTTACCGTGTAGCTACTCGAGATAACTCGGGGGACCCTTTCACAGCCATAACAATAGTTTCTGTATATGTGTATTAATAAGATAATGTGAAAGAAAAATGAGTTCAATGAATGGAATTTTTATACCAATGTGGTTAAGGAGTTACATATCACAGTCATCTGTACAAAACTACATATCCTTCAAAACATAAGGAACTGAAAGATGTTTTTCGCAGAAACTAAGTGCAAAATATTGAGGCATGATGTTAAATGTGCTTCAATATTCAAGAGTAAATAATTTAGGAAGTTTCGCTTTTTTTTTTTCTTTTTGTACCAAAATCTTGTTACTTAGTTATATTGCTTACTTATGCTCTATATTTTCGTATAAATCGGAATACATCTTCAGCATTGTCACACGACAATTACGTGCGGTGTTTTCGTTTTGCGGAAGTCCGTTGTCTGATTGTTGGCCATTTATACCGTTTCTAATTATCGTTTTTCTGTCTAACCGTGAGACATTTCAAAGAGAGTTCACTAAAAGAATAAAATTTGCATATTATTAGCTTTGGCGTAAGTGTTTTGTAGTACTTTGTATAAACCTATAGAGCAATGATTTTAATTACGACGCACGTGCGCATTTGTGTTACACGCAATAAAGTGCAATAATATTGATTTTACGAAAAATATCTGTTGTTTCCAAAGAATTGAATTTGAATTATTAAAACTACCATAAAACCTAGTTAATATAGAATTTAAAATTTCAGTAATTGAAAGCTAATAGATTTTGGCAAAAGGATCTGGACGATATTATTTGCGAGGGGGGGGGCGCTGGTAATTCTCCAGTACGCCTCTGTCGGGAGGGGAGGCGCTGGAAATTCTCCGGTACGCCACTGTCGGGAGGGTAGGGGGTAAGTGAGGCAGGAGTGGGCGAGAAGCACCAGGAATAAAATGACAACGGCGGACGCGGAAAGTTAGCTGGACGATAGAGAAGCGCGAAATAACATGGTTGACTCGAAGTAAAGGAAATGTTTTTGCACTGCTTTATGTAAATGAAGTAAATGGTCATCTAAAGCATAAAGAAAGAGATCCTTTGAGTAAGCTAGTCATTCCTGTAAAACAACTGATGTGTCCTGCGGAATGATAACAATGGACTGGGAAGACGTAGCACACTACAGTGAACTGGGAGGACGTTTTCAATTCCGAATATATCAGAAGTGAATTTCTTAACTAAACTTTTCATTGACATTCCCTTATGAGGGTATTCTGATTAACTGTTTTTCTTCTGTTTCATAATTTACTTTAGAAACGCGCATCCACATAGACGTAGTATGGGAGGCACGTGCTCCCAACTTAAAAATTTGAAAAAATAAAAACTAGTTGTTCGCCTTTTAAGTGCTATAAAGTGTGACATACAGCCAAGTTAACAACGCTACGTAATAGCGAGCATTGTTATTACTGCTTTCCATCAGTAATTCCATGCGCAATAGCATGCAGTCATCTGATTAAGGTTTTCATCATCAGTTACTTTGAAAAGCATGTTGTTGTTTTTTCTTCCTCATTAGGGTGAATAAAAGCAAGACTGAATGTCACACCTCGCACTTTCGGATGCATTAGGCATGTAAAAAACCAGTATGTTGTTGTTTTTTCTTCCTCATTATTGTGAATGAAAGCAAGACTGAATGGCACACCTCGCAGTTTCGGATGCATTAGGCATGTAAAAAACCAGTATGCTGTTGTTTTTTCTTCCTCATTAGTGTGAATGAAAGCAAGACTGAATGTCACACCTCGCACTTTCGGATGCATTAGGCATGTAAAAAACCAGTATGTTGTTGTTTTTTCTTGCTCATTAGTGTGAATGAAAGCAAGACTGAATGGCACACCTCGCAGTTTCGGATGCATTAGGCATGTAAAAAAACCAGTATGTTTTTGTTTTTTCTTCCTCATTAGTGTGAATGAAAGCAAGACTGAATGGCACACCTCGCAGTTTCGGATGCATTAGGCATGTAAAAAACCTAAGTTATGGTACTAATGGCAATTGAACAACAACATTTTTGGAGGAACTATTTCCTGCTTCCCAAGAAAAACATCAGTTTACACTTATTTATGCCCCCCAAAATATTTGGTCACGCTATGTGTGTGTGTGTGTGTGTGTGTCGAGAGAGAGAGACAGATAATTAATATGTATGTGTTATATTTAATATTTTCACTATTATGTGTACACATAATATACCCCCCCACACACACGAAAAGAAATCTTGGCTATACGCAGCCAGGAAATTTAACAAATGCCCAAGTTCTTGTTTACCTGGTGATACGATGTTCTTTATACACCTGAAGATTTAAAGGCGCCCACAAAACATTCCTCATAATAATCGCAAGGAATATTTCGTAAATGCCGGAAATATCTAAATATCTGGTACAATTACTCAAGCAAATGCATCGAATTCAAACGTGTGTAGAATGATTTCGACGTGAAATCATGGTTATAAGTACATTTATTCAAAATGCCGAAAACTGGTTCATCAATGTACGCAAATACTGAAAAAGAGAGGGGGGGGATATACCATGGCGAAAAACAAGCAATATGATTTCGTCTAAAATAATAAAAACAAATTAATATTTCATCAGTCATGAAACCGAAATAAAAATTTTGAGGGGATATCTGACAAACCGAGTAAAAATAAAAATAATTCTGCGTCTCCTAGTCAACCACGTACTGTATGTTCTTGTTTAGATAGTAAAAGGTCGTCAGGATTTTACAGTGTACAAGAAATTTAAGCCCTGAAAATCATGGATTCGCTTTTCTTTTCAGTTTTCCATCGATGTGTTAACTTTTATGGCTTCATGTTCGTGCTTGTCTTAGCACATTACTCGTATACGAAACATCATCGTATCGATACTGTATCTTATACATAGATCGATCTAAAAATAGAAAAAGAAATTATACATGGTGAGGAAACATGAAGATTCTGGAACTTACAAGGAATGAAAGCAAGGTTGGCTACTACCGCCATCTATTGTAACAAATTCGTACTTATTGACACTGAACAAAACGTCACTGCATCATAACGAATATTAAAAAAGAAAAAGAAGAGAAAACAAAAGAAAATGTAACGGCAGTTCAAACAGGAAGCACGGTCAACGTCATCAGTTCTTTAAGGGACTGACGGGGAAAATGCTATTCTTTAAAAAAAAAAAAGTTAAGAATATTAGGTGAATCTCTGACTCTTCCCTGCAAAACGAAGTGCCAAATACTATATCATATTGGGCATTATACAATAGGTATGGCATATGACTTCGTATTTTTATGTTTTAAAGAACGTCTAAAACTCAAATACAATCTGTCGTGAAATTACATGTGGAAGTAGTGTATCCAGGCCCGTATTTACCATTAAGCAAAGTAAGCAGCTGCTTCGGGCGGCAGGTAACAAGGGGCAGCACATTTCCCACAAACTTTTTTTTTTTTTTTTTTTTTTTGCTTATGAATAAAATGTTACAAACCTTGTGATGCAAGTAAGACCTGAAAATAACGCTATATTTTTTTTCCCCGCAAGAATAAAATACTGAGAATATTGTGAACTGGTTCCACTGTATCCGTCGTCCCTTTTCTTTTTCCTTTGTGCGGTGTCTTTCTCTGGGATCACTCTAATAAGAGAGGGAGCCTGAACAATGCCCAACACCACTTATACACATACGCACATTTTCGGCTTGAAAAGACAGTAAAGTTCTCACTGACATTTCTAGAAACGTCGAGGAGGAGGGGGGGGCTTGCACACTGGAGTGTTTGTAGGTAGGGAGGGGCGTGTAATCCCTCTTCCCGATGTTTAAAAATATTGGATAGTGCTCTCAGTTCCGCACCCAAAAGAGCAGAAATCAGGAACGTATTATCTGAACAGTCCGAACATAAATGCTGAATCATCCAATTCCCCAAAGGCAGTCGTCTCTGATGTAAGTTGTGTATTTAAATCTGATGCGGGTAATTAATAATGTAGGAAAAAATCATGCGTTTGAAGATTTTTTTTTTTTTTTTTTTTTGTAGTCTTAGACGCTACTCGACTGAAAAATATTATCGCGTGTAACATTTATAATTTCAATTCTTTTATTTTGCAGCTAAGAAAAGGGTCGCATATGATAGGGAGGGAGGGTGGGAGGGGTATTAAAACTCCAAGTGCTTGGGGCGGCATGAAGCCTAAATCTGGTAATGAGTGTATCCTCAGATCAGGGACGTCGCTAGGAAATCAAGGTGGGCGAGTATTATTTTTGGTGGGGCAAGCCACGACGTTAACACTTGAGAGCAACTTTATTTGCAAAAACGCTGAAAGCAAGAATTTTCACTACCGGCTAGAAAGGAACTCTTGCAATTCCCACCCCTTCCTCTGGAGACATAACACACGGAGATCTGATTAGTTACATCATTAATGTAAGACACAAGTGTTGGTAGAATGTAGCCTGAAACGTTTTTCTTGCTGTGGATCCGGTGTCTTAATTACTTTTCAAAATTTTGCATTTTTGCTTACAAAAATAGTACTGCACCTGAACAATTTCTGTAAAGGAAAATGCCCTTTTTGTTTATCTAAATTAAAATTTAACGTCGTGATACGTAGACACAACACTTAACCCAGTGGCGGACCTACATTTTTGGGGCACTGAAGCTTGAACTGTATATGGAGGCTCCCAGGGGCGGATTGGCCCACCGGGACACCGGGACATTTCCCGGTGGGCCCCTTCCTCATATTTTGTCTCTTTCTTTCTTACTTTCTTAAAAATGTTTTCAGTTAAGTTGTATTAAACACACAACAGAACCACAACACTTTTTTTTATAAACGAAATACACATAACGTAATTATAACAAGCGGGGAAAAAAACTTCTATTTTGAGTTAGGGAAAAAAATCCCCTCACCAGGCAACTGCTAGAATCACAACTACGATATATGGGCCATGTGTGTGTTTGCGAAATTCTGGGTTCACTTAGTAGCTGAGGAACGAGAATGTATGTACCGTATGTTGCGGGAGGGCGGGTGTGTGTGTGTATGTGTGTGTGTGTATACAAGATGTTCTATATATTCACCAAGGAAGGGGGGTAGTTGATTTTACTCCCGTTGGTTGTAGTAGGCATTAGTGCTGTGCTCATAAGAGCTAAGTTCGGGCTCAATTTTAAGAGCCCGAGCCCGAAGTATGTCGGCCCTAGAGTGCCTGAGCCCGAATTTTATATTGCAAGATAGAGACCGGGCCCGAACGAGCCTGAACTATGATTAATCTGTTTAGGCATTAAAAACAATCTCCTCTTCCAAACTTCCACTCCTTCCTCCCCGTGCAATTAGCCGAAGTCTTTCTCAACTGCGGAGTGAAGAAGGGATGTCTATCTATTTCTATAGTTTCTTTGACCATTCATTTCATACAGAAATGCTTCGAGGGGCCCGGCATCAGGAAAAATCGGGAAGCACAACAATCTATGTATGTTAACAGCATTGGGGTGGGGGCTGAACAGGGCTAAATTTTTTTCACTACTTTATTTAAAGTAGTGAAAATACTCACCCATGTTTGATAAAGTTGCAGAACAATGCTAGATAATGATCATTATGGGATGTACTATCCACTATATGACAACACAGAATTCAGAGTGAAAGCTAATAATATCAAGAACTTATTTTGAAATAACTGTAAGATTATTTGCGGTGGTGTTCATATACGATCCCTTTCCCACGAAATGTTCCACTTACGCAGCTTATACTCTTTGTGATGACTAACAAATGCTGGAGATATTTCAACATAAAGTTGCAAAATGCTTCGTTTACGTTATTTAGTAATGTTTCTTTACAATACATAACCGTAAAATAAATTCTTGATATTTTGTAATTGAAACACATACGAATATATTGATGCTACGCCCCGGGGTGCCAGACTATCAAATAAAACTAGCTTTAAGAATCTAGATGTCAGTATGTCAGGCAATGGCTAACGACCCGGAGGTAGACATTAAAATTTAGAATAAATATTTGTGAGCTCTTTTATCGTCGAAATCTTATGTACTAGTGAAAAGAATTTAGCCTGCAATTTAGCCAATTAAAGCCAAGAAATTCTGACACTCATTAATTATTCATGCAACTTCAGGACAGGCACGAGACAACAGACATTTAATCAATTAAAATAAAACATGAAGATAATGATAATATTTGGTCTATATACAGAGGATGGTGAAGGAGGGGCGTCAAATAGACTCGCCCCTTTCGGGATAGCTCGGAGGCTGAATTTATCAATAAAGTTCAATGATTACTCATTGGCCTATACAGTCCGGCTTTAAAAATAGTTCTCAGCCGACGAAAGTCTATTGGCTGACCGGTGCCAATTTATTCACAACTGGCATGCATACATAAATTCAGTACTTACAGATATGCAGCTTTTCCTCAGATATCCGTGTTTGATGCACTCACTAATATTTGGTGTATTTATATTGGAAGCGCACATGTGTGACGCCACACCCATTTCAGAGCGCACACTAAAACCAATGGAGAGGGGAGTCGAACCCCGTCTCCCACTTACTCTCGTGCACACACTTTTGTTCATTCGCCTGCACGATCAGGTACGCATCTATGCGCACCAATGTCGAGGTGGAACGAAGCCGCTGACGTGATAACAGGATCCTTCCATTTGCTCGTCCTAGCTGATCCGTCCGTCTGCCCCAAAGGTGATTCTCCTTACATCCCCGGTCGTGCATCTCAGTCATTCGGGGCTGCAATTCCCTCACTTCGTGTGACCTCCGGGATGCTACTGGATTTCTCTTTCGCGCAAAGAGGTATATTCCTCCCTCCTATTTCCTCGCGGTAACTACAACCGACCGGCATCTCTTTGCATAGCTGGCCAACTTCGGACAGAAGCATTTCTTCCGCCGTAAAAATACTGCGCTGCGGGATCTCCTTGGTCCCGTACGAGTCCAGCTCCCTTCACGAGCTTGTTCCGGACTAATCTTTTTGCTTGTTCACATTTCGTCAACAGATTCCTTGCTTTTTTGTCAGGGGTCTGTTCTAACTATCTTGTCAGTCTGATTGTTTCCTAAAAGCATTTGGCGCGATGAAGAGGTAAGAAATGCATGCCTCTGCATTCGGAATATGTGGTGGGTCCGCTCACCGATAAGTACGGAAACACATAACTTAACTAACACTTCTTTGTCCTGCCAAGGTTCGGATTAACAAACACCATAAGTTTTCCGCTTTATTGACACTTTAACGGTTTCTCCAAACATCCTACCATCTCATACATTTACACGGCCACCCAACTTGACCGAATTAATTTGATTAGCAGGTTTTGCAAGAGGCGGGGTACAGCGCTAATAGTTGGTTGAAAAATTGAATTGGGGGCACTTGCGTACATATCAAGGCGTTCCCGAATCTAACAGGTGCAGCATAGGAAAAGAGGTGGCACTTGCGTACAACTCTGTCTTTCGACTTTCGAGAGAGAGAGAGAGAGAGACTGGTGAGGAAAAGCGCCTGACCTCTCCATGATGTCACAGAAGCCATAAATCGCTCTCTCGTCGGAGCTTAAAACTAGTCGTCCTCAAACAAAGGAATAACCCAGCCCTTCTCTTCTACGGCCCTGTCCTGAAGGGAAAAGGTTGAGCGACAACCAATAGCATTCCAGAACGTCTATTGCCAGACTATCGCACACCAAAAATCTTAGGCTGCTTTATCATTGCTTCTTAACGGAAGGTCATTTCAGTATTTTTGTAAACCCTTTGCAAATTTCTATGTGTTAGATGGATATGATAGAAATCATAGAGACCACAAAGAAGAAACCTTCTGCCTTATATGATGACCACCAATATCGTCAACACCGAACTAACAAAGAGAATGTCATTAGTTGGTTATGCATTAATGAGAAAACTACAAAGTGTCGTGGCTCCTTAAAATCAAAAGATGGGAAAGTACTTCAAGTTTCTAACCAACCTGACATAACTGACGTTGCAAAGCATTTATCTAACACAAGAAAACGGGCTCGAGAAGAAAACCTTCCTGTATCAAAAATTTACCCCCAAGAACTGTTTAGTCGCGGATACGATACTGTGACAAACACTCCTATTTTGCCCTCAGTAAAATCACAACTACATCGTATTAGACGCAAAGAACAAGGATTGAAAGAACCAAAGACGTCGCAAGAAATCCAGATTCCTGATGATGTGTTGGCAATGGAAGGTGGAACAAGTTTCTTGCTGGCTGATGATGGCCACGAAGTTAGAACTTTAGTATTTGCTAGTGAAAAAGGACGGAGCACCCTGAAAAACTGCAAAAAATTCTTTGTGATGGAACTTTTCAAAGTTGCAGCAAACAGTTCTACCAGCTATATACAGTTCACGCTGATTTAAGTAGTAATGAGGATGAAGTCATTATTCCAATAATTTTCGCCCTACTTTGAAAGAAAAATGAAGATACATATGTGAAACTTTTCACAATTTTAAAAGAAGTAGGATGGAATCCACATTCAGTGACTTTAGACTTTGAGTTTGCAGTTACTAAAGCCTTGGAAAGTATATTTTCGTTAGTGAAGATTTCAGGATGCAACTTCTATTTTAACCAATGTCTGTGGTGGCATGTTCAGTCACTTGGATTAGCCAGTGATTATAAAGAAAATGAAGAAATTAGACTTCATGTGCGCATGCGTTCAGCATTAGCACATCTTCCAGATGCAGACATAGATAACGGATGGTTATCAGTTCAAGAAAGTTCACCGCAGCAATCGAAGCTGAAGGAATTTTATGATTATTTTGTGAATGAATGGCTAGAAAATTCTGTCTTTAGAACTAACATGTGGAACTGTCATAATCTAGAGCACAGAACCAATAATACGGTAGAAGGCTGGAATAATAAGTTTAGCACCATAATGAGTAAACCACATCCTAAAATCAAGACCCTCATTCAAAGTTTAAAGGAAGAATCTAAGTAAAGTGACTTTCTTATAAATCGAACAGACCTTAATCTTGAAGGAAATAAACGATCTAAAGAGTGCATCAAACTGGATCAGCAAATTTCTAGAACTCTGCGACATTACAAAACTACGCAAGATGTAAAGAAGTATTTGAAGTCTTTAGCTTATATTGCTAAACTAAAGTAAATTAGAGTACATTTTGAAAACGTGAATTGAAATATCTATAAATAAAAAATAAAAAAGGAGGGGAGTGGCGAATATCGCCGAAAAAAGAAAAACTTTTAAACACGCCAGCATAGATGCTGCCCGTCCCAAGCCTGGATAGTGTGAAGGAAAGTTAAAATCATTCAAAATAAGGGTCACAGGGACAGCGGTGTGCGAGGAATATTGCAAAAGCATATAATTAACCCCGAACATTACAGGGGAAATCTAAGTTGTACGCAAGTGCCACCTCTTTTCCTATGCTGCACCTGTTAGATTCGGGAACGCCTTAATATGTACGCAAGTGCCACTAAATTTGACATATACGCAAGTGTCACTACACCGAAAAATTAACAGCCAGTGGTTTCCCGCATTGCAAGAGAAGAGAAGAGATAATAACCTATTTTCTTGGAAAGGAGAAACCTGAAGTGGAACATGGGTCGTTCGATGTGGGGAATTAACAGCTAGTGGTTTCCCGCATTGCAAGAGAAGAGAAGAGATAAGAACCCCTTTTCTTGGAAGGGAGAAATCTGAAGTGGAACATGGGTCGTTCGATGTGGGGAACGCTATGCGTATCTTACCCCCTACCCCATACGCGCGGCGGTCAAGTTGGGTGGCCGTGTAAGTGTCAGATGGTGGGATGTTTCTAGACACCGTTAGAGTGTCACAAGATCGGAAGACTTATGCCGTTTGCTAATCCGAAACTTGGCAGTACAAAGAAGTGTTAGTTAAGTTATGTGTTTTCCCACATATTCCGAATGCAGAGACGTGCATTTCTTACCTCTTCACCGTGCAGAATGCGTTTAGGAAAAAATCAGACTGACAAGAGAATTAAAACGGACCCCTAACGACAAAGCAAGGAATCTGTTAACGAAATGTGTACAAGCGAAAAAGATTAGTCTGGTTAAAAGCCGTGAAGGAAGCTAAACTCAGGGAGCCAGACCTGGATCGATCCAGCTTGGAGTTAGCGGCGGAAGTAAAGGTTCTGCCCGAAGTCGACTCGCTAAACAAAGAGCGGCCGGGCGGTTTGCGTCAACGCGAGGAAAGAGGAGAGGGGAAGATGCCCCTTTTCCTGGTGCTAGATTGCACGCAAGTCCTAGATGCCGAGAAAGCCAGCAGCATCTTGGAGGTCACACGAAGTGATCGAATTGCAGCCCCGCGTGACTGAGGTGCACGAATGGTGATGTAAGGAAAATAACCTTGGGACAGACGGACGGATCAGCTGGGATGAACAGACGGGCGGATCCTGCTATCACGTCAGTGGCTTCGTTCCGCCTCGATATTGGTGCGAATAAATGCGTACTTGGCTTCATCCAGGTGAGGAAACAAAGGTGTGTGCTCGAGAGTAAGTGGGAGATGGGGTTCGACTCCCCTTTCCATTGGTCATACTGTGCGCTCCGAAATGGGCGTGTCGTCACACAGGCGTGCTTCCAAAGCCACAGTTACCGAGTGCATCAAACATTAGTGAGTGCATCAAACATTAGTGAGTGCATCAAACATTAGTGAGTGCATCAAACATTAGTGAGTGCATCAAACATGGATACCCGAGACAAAGCTGCATATCCGTAAGTACTATTTATCTATGCATACCAGTTGTGAATGAATTGGCTCCGGTCAGCCAATAGACTTTCGTCGGCTGAGAACTGTTTTATACCCGGACAGTGAAAAATCATCCGAACAAATAGTCATTGACTTTAATGATATATTCAGCCTCCGAGCTATTCCAAAAGGGGCGAGTCTATTTGACGCCTCTCCTTCACCATCCTCTGTATATAGACGCCTTCATCATTATCTTTATGTTTTATTTTTAATTGATTAAATGTCAGTTGTCTCGTGGCAGTCTTGAAGTTGCATGAATAATTAATGAGTGTCGGAATAATTTCTTGGTTTAATTGGCTAAATTGCAGACTAAATTCTTTTCGCCAGTACATAAGATTTCGGCGATAAAAGAGCTCACAAATATTTATTCTAAATTCTAATGTCTACCTCCGGGACGTCAGCCATTGCCTGACATCCTGACATCTAAATTCTTAAAGGTAATTTTATTCGATAGTCTGGCGCCCCGGGGCGTAGCATTAATTGGTGTCAGGAGTGGGATTATCGCTAGGCGTTTGCTACATTAATGAATCGCTAACATTGGGATATCGCTAGGCTCAATCAAAAATAATTTGGTAGCTATGCCGATAGAAATCTTAAGTGAAAGAATTTTTTTGTTTGGTACCAAAATTCATGAGTTGAAATTCCTGATACTATTCTAACCGCAGTACAGAAAGAAAAAGAAAAAGAGAATAATGGCAGAACTTACAGAATTAGAAATTGGAGAACTAAAATTCATGCTGAACAAATTTCGTCATGCCATTGACGCCACGGGCAAAATAATTTCTTCTATGAAACTGGACTCGGCACTTCAAACGGAGACACAGACTGGAAATGTTGAAGCGTCACAAGAGGTACAGCAGGTTGAGCTCACTACAAAGATATTGCTACCCAGAGAAGAAGAAAATTCTGAGCTTAGTGTAGTTAATGAGCATGTCAATGATAATGAAGTTAAATTGCATGCTGAAATGCACGATGCATGTCACACTCTGCAGGAAGAATTTGCGGTGCAGGGATCCAAACTGATAGTGAAAGGAGAATTCACTGGAGATAAGAATTTTGAAGGGAATGAGAATCTGACCATAATGACGGGCACAGGACTAGTATCTGGATTGGGCAGTCCACGGAGCAATGGAAAGGCTATCTGTGAGGGAGTTTCTGAACTCAGCTGTGAGGAAATTATCCCGGGTATAAAGGGGGCTAATAGGGAAGCAGTTATAATTGAATGTGTACTCCCCGTGTTTAGGGATTCAACCTGTAAAGATGAGATGGGTGGTAGTAGTGACTACAGAGGAGCCCCAACCGATGAACGTGACTTTCGGGAGAGGGGTAGGGGAAAAAAGAAAAAGAAAAATTCAGTTGACTGTTTTACTTGTCGCGCTGATGTCAATAAACACTGCGAGGGTGATGCAACGAAGTTAGGATTCGATCAGTTCATGCAATGGAACGGAAGAAATGTTTCAAACGAAGAAACTAATGACAGATAAAGTGTGTTTATCATTCGGAACTGATGCGGACCTGGAAAAGTATTACGATTTCAGAATAACGAGTTGCATTGGACGAAGCGTTGTGTGTTAAGCTTCGTGTGTAAATATTTGCTGTCAAAAATATTTGTGATTTGTATTTTGTTTGCTTCTGTTAGGCAAGTATCTCACGTCTGTCGCGGAGTGTATTCAAAGGGTTAAATAAAAATGGAACAGGGGCTGTGATTCTAATTCTTCAGGATATAATCCGGGTAGTACTACGGGATGTACTGAATGTGTTATAAGCCTACTGTGCGTGAGTTATGTAGACAGGGAATGGATCGGTTTAACCCGAAGTGTATTGCGAAGTATGTGAAGGCATAGCCTTTATGGCGAAGTTATGGTTTCGACTTGTTCGACGCAACAGGTGTTCGTTTCTGAGCAGTGGTGTTACCACTTTCGACGTGCTGCGCACACGCCGCCTGTGGGATGCTCGGACGAAAAAATTCCATGTGTGGGAAATGGCGTCGGGTGTATTACTGATCGAAAATTACCTATCCTACCAATCCTGGATTGGTCAAGACTTTTCTTCGCATCGGAATGGTGGACGCTTGGACCTGCAGCAAGGAAACTCTGTACACGGGTGGATGAGGTAGAGGTTTCCCTCGTGGGCGTGGTACAGTGGTTGGGTCGGAAGGAGACAGCTGCTCTCGGTAAGCTGTCGAAATTTCGATGCGAGCGAAATTAACGGATATCGATGCCGTATCTACCGCACTACTAAATTTTGTTCAGCCGTAGACGTTGCGTTTGAAACGTACCTAGCAATGTGTTTGCTGTGCATTGGTGCTTACACAGTTTTCAGGGAGTGAGCCCTGTGTGAATTTTGGATGGCGGGTAGCATCCTGGTATTAGGCTGTTACGGAAATTGGGTTGATTTCCTTTCGGTTTGCGATGCGGTTTGCCAGGTGTTGGTAATGTAGCTGTCGCACCAGTGGTTCAGTGTGGGCACTGTGGAGACCCGAATGTTTGAATTCTTCCCTGATGGCTCTGGAGGTGAGGGCGTTGAGATGAGGAATCCCAAGTAAATAGGAAAGCGTTTCTTTTGCTGGGACGTGATATGAACTTGGCCTAGTGTGGTATTTTTTCAGTGTTGTTTGTATAGTGCTTTTGTAGTGCTTGTATAGTGTTTGTGCAGTGCTAGTGTAGTGCTTGTATAGTGCTGTGTTTTATGGTGTGGTACCACTTCAACGTCAGTTGAAGGGGGTAATTGTGATTAGGTCTTGGTGGCCTTGGAAAGAATTTAGAGGGGCGTCCCCCAAATTACGTAAAACATTTGGGAGGACTCGCATGTGCCCAGAATAAAATTGATAACAGGCTGTCAGGAATAAAATGAAGGGACTGGTCGAGCCGTGCGGATTGAATTAACAGGCTACACCCTTTCATAAGGTAGCACCCAATGGTTGGCTCTTGAGTGGTCAGAGGTAGACCTATAAGCCGAATGGGGACATTCGCCTGTTTGGTTGGGGGCAGTGTTACAACTTTGGGGTACGGTAATTAATTCGATTAGCATGTTTTGCAAGAGACAGGTACAGCGCTAATTGTTGGTTGAAAAATTAACAACTAGTGGTTTATCGCATTGCAAGAGAAGGGAAGAGATAAGAGCCCCTTTTCTTGGAAGGGAGAAATCTGAAGTGGAACATGGGTCGTTCGATGTGGGGAACGCATTGCGCCCCCCCCCTTACGCGCAGCGGTCAAGTTGGGTGGCCGTGTAAGTGTCAGATGGTAGGATGTTTCTAGAAACCGTTAGAGTGTCACGAGATCTATGTCGTTTGCTAATCCGATACTTGGCAGGACAAAAAAGTGCTAATTAAGCTATGTGTTTGTCCACATATTCCGAATGCAGAGAGGTGCATTTCTTACCTCTTCACCGTGCAAAATGCTTTCACAAAACAATCAGTCTGACAAGAGAGTTAAAACAGGCCCCTAACGACAAAGCAAGAAAGCTGTTGACGAAATGTGAACAATCGAAAAAGTTTAGTCTGGTTGAAAGCCGTGAAGGAAGGGAGCTGGACCTAGATTGATCCAGTTCGGAGCTAGCGGCGGAAGAAAAGCTTTTGCCCGAAATGTGCCCGCTGAACAAAGAGCGGCCGGGCGGTTGGCGTCACCGCGAGAAAAGGGGAGAGGGGAAGATGCCCCTTTTCCTGGTGCTAGATTGCACACAAATCCTAGATGCCGAGAAAGCCAGCAGCACCTTGGAGGTCGCACGAAGTGTTGGAATTGCAGCCCCGAGTGATTGAAGTGCACGACCGGTGATGTAAGGAGAATCATCTTGGGCCAGACGGACGGATCGGCTGGAACGAACAGACGGACGGATTCTGCTATCACGTCAGTGGTTTCGTTCCACCTCGACATTGGTGCGCATAAGTGCGTACCTGGCTTCATGCAGGTGAATGAACAAAGGTGTGTGCACGAGAGTAAATGAGAGATGGGGTTCGACTCCCCTTTCTATTGGTCATACTGTGCGCTCCGAAATGGACGTTTCGTCACACAAGTGCGCTTCCAAAGCCACACAGTAACTGGGTGCATAAAACATTAGTGAGTGCATCAAACATGGATACCCGAGGAAAAGCTGCATATCCGTAAGTACTGTTTATCGATGCATGCCAGTTGTGAATGAATTGGCTCCGGTCAGCCAATAAACTTTCGTCGGCTGAGAACTGTTTTAAAGCCGGACAGTGAAAAATCATGCGAACGAATAATCATTAACTTTAACGATAAATTCAGCCTCCGAGCTATCCCGAAAGGGACGAGTCTATTTGACGCCCCTAATTCACCATCCTCTGTATATAGACGCCTTCATCATTATCTTCATGTTTTATTTTTAATTGATTAAATGTCTGTTGTCTCGCTCCAGTCCTGAAGTTTCATGAATAATTAATGAGTGTCGGAATAATTTCTTGGTTTTAATTGGCTAAATTGCAGATTTAATTCTTTTTACCAGTACATAAGATTTCGGCGATAAAAGAGCTCACAAATATTTATTCTAAATTCTAATGTCTACCTCCGAGTCGTCAGCCATTGCCTAACATCCTGACATCTAAATTCTTAAAGGTAACTGTAGGGGTGGAAGCTCATTATGCTAATTATTGCTTATCAGCTAAACTATCCTGGTTTCCCGTGCTGTCGAAAATTCCCCACAGCAAGAAGAAAAATTTATAAGGTTCTTTTTGTCTGGAAACTGTCTGTCAACGAAAAGCTGAAGACAGCCCGGCGTTCTTACTCTCCCAGCTTTACTAGAAATGATCTGCTATTCGAGAGAGGGGAAGTAAAAATAATGGCTAGGCATTCAAAGCAGGAATTCAACCTTAGGCTTGCTTGAAACTTAACAAAAATGTTTAATCGAAGATAATCAATCCTGGTAGCTATTGTTCCGTGACCCGAGTTCCTGCAAGTTGCAGTTCCACGAAAAAATGGTCGGAATCTTTCGTTCACCTCACTCTTCTTTTGTTCGGATGCTAAGCCTCGTGTCCTGTCCCCAAACACGTGTCCTCGTAGATCGTTTCTTGCGTACTTCGTTACAGACGACCGGTGTCTCCGTCCGGCTCTTCCAACAACGAATTTTTTTCCGTGCTATAGCTGGCACGTTCCTTACGACCAACTTTTTTTTCGTGCTGTCCCCCCACAGCACCTTCCACACTCCACTCCAAACATTAACTGTCTTCCTAACTGTCCTTCTATCCCGAAGTTTTTCACTAGTCACCTCTCCTCGCCTCCTGATTGGCTCCTGCCTTCTTCGCCAGAGGCGTTAACCCTCTTTCAGAGTGAGAGCGCGCGTCTAGCAGGCGACCCGCCCGCCTCTCTGCGCCCCCTACCCTTTTTATCCTTGACCTGTGAATTCCTTCGCTGACCTTGCCTTCACCTCGCTGACCTTGCGCTTTCCGGTACCCCGCAACTTGCATTCTCCCCGGCCAGGAACAATAGCGGTGCCTCCGCGAGTACATCGTCATTACAATAGGCACATTGGAATGTTGCCTTACTAGTACATTTACAATGTTTAACATCCGTTCTAAGGAAGATCTTGATACACATGAAAATAGTTGACATCAAATGTTCATGTCTTGCTGAAAACAGTTTATTCTTATAAGATTAATGTAATTTAATGTCCATCACATGAATCTAAAGTGTTTCAATTAAAACTATTATGCCGACAAATGTCTATCACATAATTTTACAGATGTGTATAAATTCTCGCCCGTACAGAAATATTTAAATATATTGAAATTTCTAACTGTGATTGTCCACAACAGAAGAATTGCCGTGCAATTTTTCTGCAGTAAAATCTTGGCATGGGCTGATGAAAATTTCTCCGCAAAACTAACTTCAATTTAAGGATGAAAAGTGTACTTTTTTTATCTCCCCCCCCCCAAGAACTATGATTGCCACTGTTTCCAGAGCAACTTTAATTTTTGTTTTGTTTCTTAAATAAAAAAAGTGATTTTCAGTTGAGATACAACAGTACCGCAGAACTACAACTGAACGGGCCCTTTTGCGACTACCAAGCCGCCCCTAATGATATGTAGTAGAAGTATGTAATATTTTTGAATGCAGTTGTAGATTTATTTTTAAAAAGGTGTTAAAGTAGGGATATTTTCGCTGTTTTTGTAAATCTGGTTTTACCAGGGTATTTTATCAACTCAGATTTTCCACTCTATCGCCAAAAACTTGTAAATCCTATTTCCCCAATCTAATAAAAGTGTATATTTTCTTCCTATATTAGTTTTTACATCGGTTAAATCTTGAGTTTCACAAAAGCTGCAGCCAAGATCTGTTACCGATCGCTTTGTCAACAAAACGCGATGTAAACAAACGCTATGATCCTCGCGTAATTTTGTCTTATCAAATTGAATAACTGTCCAATTAATGCTTACTGGCGAATATTGGAGAAGAAACAACATAAATAAAATGCAATATCGTTAGCAAAATTCAGATGATTGCGTTAAACATGAAAGCGCAGCATTAAACTTCTCTTCCGTAGAGAAGCAATGGCTGCGACAACGCTAGACTGAAAGGATCCTTTTTGGTTACGTCACAAAACTTGGTGAGGAACGAAGTGACTGACGTGATCTTGACGGCCCCGCTGTGGGCCGTCGCAGTGGTCTAAGCTATGGCTTCCAAAGACCTTTAAGATACATAGACTAAAAAACCGTAGTACGTCAAAACATCGCAGGTTAAAACAACGCGCGACATAACATCGCATGTCAAAACATCGCGGTTACAAAACATCGCAAGTCATAACATCGCGGTGACAAAACATCGCAAGTCATAACATCGCGGACACAAAACATTGCAAGCCATAACATCGCGGACACAAAACATCGCGGTGACAAAACATCGCAGACACAAAACATCGCAAGTCAAAACATCGCGGGCACAAAACATCGCAGGTCAAAACATCGCGGTGACAAAACATCGCAAGCCATAACATCGCCAGCCATAACATTTCAGGATGGGGCATTAATTAAACGGCTTTTTTTCTTTTCATTTTTTTTTTTTTTTTGTATTTTTCTAAACATTTGATTTTTGGTAGGAAAAATTCGTTCAGAGACTGATTTAATTTGCAAAAGACTAGTATGTGGCACTTATCAAAATATTTCAGGAGGGGCACTAATTAATCTATCATCTCATTCCTGGGGATTTTCATAAATAATTGGGGTTTAGAAGGTTGGTTATTGACACCCACCGGGCACTACTTATGCTGCTGCGCTAAGGACAAAATGGTCAGGACAGAAGCCCCAAAGGATTTGGGGGTTAGGCTTGTTTTATATCCAGGAGTCTCGCTACCCCTGGTCCATCAGTGTGTGGTGCTCCGAACCACGGCGGATCTTTAGCTATCAGCTGGACTTAAACCAAGAGCCCCTAGGTCCGGAGGTTGGTTTTGTCTCGCATTTAATGTCTTGTACTATAAGATGCAGAACAAACTTATTGCGGCGGCAGTCGTGATGTCGACACGGTCACAATATCGACAATAAAAATGTTTACACGGGCATAATTTCCACAGGATCCAGAAAATGTCAGTATGGTACTCTAACTTAGACCGCAGACGGTTTTTGGAAGTGGTCGGAGTCCGGGGTCGAAGGGCCCCCATTAAAAAGTTTCGTAAAATCTACAGTTTTCAATTTAGAACCACCAAATTTGGTATACTATCTCATGCTGCTCTAACTTAGACAGTAGAGGGTTTTTGAAACGGATGGGGGGGGGGGCTGGGTCTAGGGGTTCCATAGAAATGTTCGTCAAATCTACAGTTTTCAATTTAGAACGACCAAATTTGGTATACTACCTCATGGTGCTCTAACTTAGAAAGTAGACAGTTTTGGGAAAGGTAGGGGGCCGGGGTCAAGGTGCCCCCATACGCAATATTCGTGAAATTTACAGTTTTCAATTTAAAACCACCAAATTTGGTATACTATCTCATGGTGCTTTAACTGAGACCGTAGACGGTTTTTGGAATGGGTCGGAGCCTGGGGTCGAGCCCCCCCCCCCCTAGAAATGTTTTGTCAAATCTACTGTTTTCAATTTAAAACCACCATATTTGGTATAGTATCTCATGGTGCTCTAACTTGACGGTAGAGGGTTTTTGAAACTGGTGGAGGGGCCCGGGATCAAGGGTCCCCCCATACGCAATATTCGTCATATCTACAGTTTTCAATTTAAGACCACCAAATTTGGTATACTACCTCATGGTGCTCTAAATTAGGCCGTAGACGGTTTTTGGAAGTGGTCGGAGCCCGGGGTCGAAGGGCCCCCATAGAACATTTTCGCCAAATCTACAGTTTTCAATTTAGAACCACCAAATTTGGTGTACTACCTCATGGTGCTCTAACTTAGACCTTAGACGTTTCTGGGAAAGGTAGGAGTCCGAGGTCAAGGGGCCCCCATACGCAATATTCGAAAAATCTACAGTTTTCGATTTAGATCCACCAAATTTGGTATACTATCTCATGGTGATCTAATTTAGATGGTAGAGGATTTTTGGAACGGGTGGGGGGATCAAGGGGGCGCATAGAAAAATTTCGCCAAATCAACAGTTTTCAATTTAGAACCACCAAATTTGGTATACTATCTCATGGTGCTCTAACTTAGACCGTAGAGGGTTTTTTTGGAACGCATGAGGGGCCCGTGGTCTAGGGGCCCCGTAGAATATTTTCGCCAAATCTACAGTTTTCAATTTAGAACCACCAAATTTGGTATACTACCTCATGGTGTAGACGGTTTAAATTTGGTATACTACCTCATGCTGTAGAATTAGACCGTAGACGGCTTTTGGAAGTTGTCGGAGCTCGGGGTCGATGGGCCCCATAGAAAAATTTCGTAAAATCTACAGTTTTCAATTTAGAACCACCAAATTTGGTATACTATCTCATGGTGCTCTAACTTAGACCGTAGATGGGTTTTGGAGCGGATGGGGGGCCCGGGGTCGAGGTGCCCCATAGAATATTTTCGCCAAATCTAGTTTTCAACTTAGAACCACTAAATTTGGTATACTATCTCATGGTGCTCTAACTTAGACCGTAGACGGTACTGGGAAAGGCGGGGTCCGGAGTCAAGGGCCCCCATACGCAATATTCGTAAAATCTACAGTTTTCAATTTAGAACCACCAAATTTGGTATACTATCTCATGGTGATCGAATTTAGATGGTAGAGAGTTTTTGGAAAGGGTGGGGGCCCGGGATCAAGGGGGCCCCATACACAATTTTCGTCAAATCTACAGTTTTCAATTTAGAACCACCAAATTTGGTATACTGCCTCATGGTGCTCTAACTTAGACCGTAGACGATTTTTGGAAGTGGTCGGAGCCCGGGGTCGAAGGGCCCCCATTAAAAAGTTTCGTAAAATCTACAGTTTTCAATTTAGAACCACCAAATTTTGTATACTATCTCATGGTGCTCTAACTTAGACCGTAGAGGGTTTTTGAAACGGATGGGGGCCCGTGGTCGAGGGTCCCCATAGAATATTTTCGCCAAATCAACAGTTTTCAATTTAGAACCACCAAATTTGGTATACTACCTCATGGTGCTCTAACTTAGACCGTAGACGGTTTTTGGAAAGATAGGGGCCCGGGGTCAAGTGCCCCAATACGCAATATTCGTAAAATCTACAGTTTTCAATTTAGAACCAGCAAATTTGGTATACCATCTCATGGTGCTCTAACTTAGACGGTAGAAGGTTTTTGCAACGGATGGGGGGCCCGGGGTCAAGGGGCCCCATACGCGATTTTCATCAAATCTACAGTTTTCAATTTAGAACCACCAAATTTGGTATGCTATCTCATGGTGCTCTAACTTATACCGTAGACGGTTTTGGAAGTGGTCGGAGCCCGGGGTCGAGGGGCCCCATAGAAATTTTTCGCCAAATCTAGTTCTCAATTTAGAACCACCAAATTTGGTGTACTATCTTATGGTGCTCTAACTTAGACCGTAGAGGGTTTTGGGAACGGCCGGGGGCCCGGGTTCGAGGGGCCCCCTAGAATATTTTCGCCAAATCTACAGTTTTTAATTTAGGTCCACCAAATTAGGTATACTACCTCATGGCGCTCTAACTTAGACCGTAGACGGTTATACTATCTCATGGTGATCTAATTTAGACGGTAGAGGGTTTTGGGAACGGGTGGGGGCCCGGGATCAAGGCGGGCCCCAAACGCAATTTTCGTCAAATCTACAGTTTTCAATTTAGAACCACCAAATTTGGTATACTACTTCATTGTGCTCTAACTTAGACCGTAGACGGGTTCTGGAAGTGGTCGGATCCCGCGGTCGAGGTGCCCCACAGAAAAATTTCGTAAAATCTACAGTTTTCAATTTAGAAACACCAAATTTGGTATACTATCTCATAGTGCTCTAACTTTGACCGTAGAGGATTTTGGGAACGGATGGGGGGCCCGGGGTGGAGGGGCCCCATAGAATATTTTCGCCAAATCAACAGTTTTCAATTTAGGACCACCAAATTTGGTATACTACCTCATGGCGCTCTAACTTAGACCGTAAACGATTATACTATCTCATGGTGATCTAATTTAGATGGTAGAGGGTTTGGGGAACGGGTGGGGGCCGGAAACTAGGGGGCCCGCAATCAAGGGTGGGCCCATACGCAATTATCGTCAAATCTACAGTTTTCAATTTAGAACCACCAAATTTGGTATACTACCTCATGGTGTTCTAATTTAGACCGTAGACGGTTTTTGGAAGTGGTCGGAGCCCGGGGTCGAGGGGCCCCACAGAAAAATTTCGTAAAATCTACAGTTTTCGATTTAGAACCACCAAATTTGGTATAGTGTCTCATGGCGCTCTAACTTAGACCGTAGAAGGTTTTTGGAACGGATGTGGGGCCCGGGGTCGAGAGGCCCCATAGAATATTTTCGTCAAATCAATAGTTTTCAATTTATAACCACCAAATTTGGTATACTACCTCATGGGGCTCTAACTTAGACCGTAGACGGTTTTTGGAAGTAGTCGGAGCCCGGTGTCGAGGGGCCCCATTGAAAATTTTCGTGAAATCTACAGTTTTAAATTTAGAACCACCAAATTTGTTATACTATCTCATGGTGCTCTAACTTAGACGGTAAAGGGTTTTTGGAACTGGTGGGGGCCCGGGATCAAGGGGCCCACATACGCATTTTTCGTCAAATCTACAGTTTTCTACTTAGAACTACCAAATTTGGTATACTATCTCATGGTGCTCCAACTTAGACGTTAGACAGTTGTTGGAACGGGTCGGGCCATTGGGTCAAGGAATCCCCATTCAAAATGTTCGTAAAATGTTCCATTTTAACTGCAATACAATTCAGCACTCCAATACCCGACCTATGGTCTAAGTTAGAGGCCTTAGATAACAGTAAAGTATAAAAATATCCGGTTAATGATGTATTAGAAACAGAAATTAATAAACGTAAGCTTTCCCCACCAACGGGCGGCTTATCAGGCAGTAATAAAATGTAATGTAAATAGAGACTTCCAGATATTCAAAATTCGAAACGGTAAGAAAAAGATGATCAATGCCAATGTCAAGTTGCATGCACGCGACATCACACAGGTGCATTGCATTTCAGTATCGCGGGATTCTTAGAAATACATGCCAGATGTACCACAGTTTTATATATATATCCTCGAAGGCAATATTTCAATTCCTCTTCCTTTCTTTTTTGTTTGGTAAAATTAAATTAACTAAATCAAAAAATTAAAGATAAATTTACTGGAAAATTACAAGAATATCTTTTTCATTCATTAACTTTCACCCGCTGAACCTGGCAATTCCTCAAATAGTAATATTTACCCGGGAAATACCGGGTACCCATGCTAGTAGGAACTAAAGATAATGCCACACTTCTCAGGTACAAAACAACAATTGTAAATCCCTAGTCCTGGGCCTTTTTAGCAATTTTCAGTACGTCGTGCTAGTTTTCATAAGGATTGCATAGCAAGTCAAGATTTTAGCAATGCGCTTTACTGAGGTAAAAACGATTAAGTAGACCTTAGGCCTAGGCCTTTTTGATAGTTTTCAGTCCGCCGAGCTGATATTCATATGGTTTTCATAGAAAATCAAATTCATTGTGTTGAACTTTTACTCGAGCACAAAACATTAATTGATATGCCCGAGGCCTAGGCATATGCCTTTTCAGTAATTTTTGTAACACCGTGATCATATTAGGTTTGCATGGCAAATCAGTTTAAGAGTGTTACGCTTATTAAACAATTCTTTAAAAGGCTTAGGAGCTAATAATTAATATTTGGTGCCTAAGTGAAAGAGCAACAATATTAACTTGACTTGGTATGCAAACTTTATAAATATGAGCACAGCGATTAAAAGTTACTAAAGAGTCCTTGTAAGTAAAATTTTTGACCGAGTGCAAGTGCAATATACGAAATGTCGATAGGTCAAAATATTTAAAGTAACAATGAAATTTGGAATATTTCTTTTACCTTTCTTTTTATTTCAGTTTTGACACTTGTATTAAGTTTTGAAAATATTTACATTTCTACCTATTTTTTATCTACATTGGCTTTTAACAGAATTTCTTACCATGTTTTCGACATTTTATTCTGTGTGGTTACTTTTTTTTTACGTTTTGGGCATTTTATTTTGAATGTGTATTTTTTTTATGTTTTGGTTATTTTATTTTCTGTGATGGTTGTAATGTCGACAGCATCAAAAGGGGAAACTGTGGGCAGTCACAATGCCTACCCAGCAAAAACAGTCTTGCTGGGCCATTTCTGGCAGCCAGCACTGTCAGCAATGGCCCATTACTATGTTGCCGCTGCCGAACCGTCAATACAATGTCCGGGCGGACAACAGAAGGGCCACCAGTTCAGGCCAACAGTTGACACTCCATCAGTTGTCATATGCCACAACAGGGCCATCAGTTATCCATCACATGCAGTAGCTGCCACAAGTGGTCCTTCAGCGGCCATGCAAGCACGTGCCAGAAATGATGGCTAGCCTAATGTGGTCAGCTAGTTTGCCGGTAGTGGCAGCCGGCAACCACCTGACGTAACTGATGGCTTGCCGAATCTTGTACGCCAATTTTCCAGTAGTGGCCATAAAAAAATCAAGGATAACCGCAGTTTCCCAAAGCTACAACTTTTTTTCTCTCTTTACGAAACTAGTGAATTGTACCACTGCGCTGGGAAAATTTTCTCAACAGACCGGGAAAACGCCCGTTTTGATCTGGGTGGATACGAACCAGGGCCGTCAGCGTGTGAGGTTAGCTCTCTGCCGAGCGGACTAATTTGCCAAGCACGAACGTGTGCTTGAAGCTGTCTGTTTGGTGCGGAATGTGTAATCGAATGTTTCTCTCTTTCATTTTACAATATTGCGAGGTATTTTTCATAAAAGTCAGTTTCATATAATTCATAAATTTATTTTTTCAACGTAACGATAGTTTTTTTTTTTACCTTGAGGGAACTTCACTCATTTTCAAGGAGTGTACCAACTTAAAGTCGCTTTCCAAAGTTTTGTACTGTCCTTGTCGTCTTGAAAGGCAATTGTTGAATTAATATATATTTACCCGGGTTCATGTCACATTCTGTTACATTTTTAACGTTGTATCTTTCCTTTCCGCTGTCCGAAGCTGCATTTGTTTTAAAGAGGAAAGACATTTTATTTTACTCTTCGTTATTTTTGGAAGCGAATTCATCAAAGTCTTGTGTATTCAACCCATGGATGAGTACATTATATCCCCATAGGGTTGCTTTTTTTTTTTTTTTTTTCAAATAATTAGTAAATTTTGTA
Organism: Macrothele yani; assembly: GCA_039090855.1. Classification (NCBI taxonomy): domain Eukaryota; kingdom Metazoa; phylum Arthropoda; class Arachnida; order Araneae; family Macrothelidae; genus Macrothele; species Macrothele yani. The sequence goes on along the minus strand of CM077011.1, from coordinate 88,650,660 downwards.
CGTGTATAATTCTTTTTTTTTTTCCAACAAACGTTTTTTTTAATGTTTTTCCAGGACATTTGTTTCAAGCGGTTTCAAATTTTTCTTGTTATTCACCCACTCCATTCCATTAATTGTTATTCATGGGAATGGAGTGGGTGTATTTCATGGCTTAATCTGATATTTTCGTCGACGTTTAGTTTCATTAGGAAATTAATTCGCCTCTCTACATATGGATTTTTTTTCTTAACATCCACTAAAATAACACGATGGCGATAGCGTCGTCTTCAACTAACTGGTACCATGAGTGACACAGCAAGTGTTGCTTCTGCGCATGCGCAGTCCCGTTGCTTCCACTTCCTGTTGGGGTTGCATTGATTGCCAGCAACGGGCCACTAGTGGTACTTGCTTGGAGGCCTACAATTCACGGCGATGCTGCAGGGCCATCAATGGCTCGCCAACTGATAGCGCTTCCACCAACGGACCGCTACCGGGCTGTGAGCGGCAGATTTCAGCCAGCAGTGACCCATCACTGCCAGCTGTTTGCCAGCAGTTTCCCAGCACTTGTGTTTTTGCTGGGTACTTTCTTACAAATTTTGTTTCAAATACAGTACATGCTTTTGTGTTGATTTATACCACCTACTCATTAAGCGACTACAGGTTTCTTTAAATACGAACTTTTTCTCAAAGTTTCTGTTTCCTCTACCTAGCTTTTTCGGCTCCGCCCTTTCTTTTCTTAGTTTTAGAATGTTTTCCTTATTTCTACTCCATTTTCTCATATAAATTCCTTATGTGGTATGTCTATTCTAACAAAGGATTTTGCAGTTATACATGAAGCCCTGTTGCTGAAGTAAAAAAATATTTCCAACTGAAACAGCGCAGTTCAGATATTTTCGCTCTGTTAATTCAAAGAATGAAAACAAAAACAATAAATCTGGGATACTGGTGTACCAACGGGACGGGTGTGTGTGGGGGGGGGGGTCATCCTGGGTACCACTTTGAAGAGGGTGCCAGTTTGTCATTTACTTAGCTTCATATAAGGAAGAAATAAATTGAACCCCCTCTTATGCTGATATTAGTGATTGGCCTATCCCTGTGCCAGATGTATTGAGAGTTGACCTGATTAAGAGAGGAAGTGAACTTTTCAAAAACATGGACGGACTATTTATTTGGACCAGAGACCTGGGAACAAAACCAAAGGAAGAAATCTTCAGTTGACAGCTCCATGGTTTTATAGAGAGATGCTAAATGGTGAGCAAGTCCTGAGGAAATGGATGTTATATTCTCCTCTCGTAAAACAAAACGTATACTGCTTTTGCTGCAGATAGTTTGCTATACCTATGACAAAGGACCAGTGACATCCAGATTTATTACATGATTCCAGAATTGGGGAAATTGAATCCAAAGGTGTCGGACTATGAGGGTTCGGTGCAGCATCTCGTTTCCCTTGAAAAATGGAAAACTTTAGCAGCACGGTTAAAGCTAAACAAAAGTATTGACCATGCTCACCGAGAAACTGTAGAAAAAGGATAAAAAGAAATGGAAGGGGTATATTGCTTCATCTTTTAGACATAACACTATTTTTGTCAAATCAAAATCTTCTTTTTTGTGACCATAGGCTGTGGCGGATTAAGAGTTTTGGAGGCCCCAAGCCCAACCTGATTTTGAGGCCCCCCCCCTTAAAAAAATTATGTTTTTTAAAGATGTTATACCAAAATGCATGCGTGAATTGAGAAATACAGAATTTTTTGTTCTCAGTTAAACAAAAACGCATACATGAAAAATTGTATATTCGTACAATAGAAAAAATCACACTGCACATTCCATTCAGTAACATTAAATAATAAGTAATGAGCATGTATATAAACAGAATCGGTTCTTGTTTTGAACAAAAATGAATGAAATACTTAGTTATTTTGTATACATTTATACATAACAGTCACATTAAAGTCAAACTTCTTTCGATTTTAATTTAGGGAATTTGTCAATATAATTTATTCATAATCTTATGATTAAGAGCATCGTTTTCCATAAACATAAGGGCCAAATGGCATAAGTGGAACTGATTTACTGAATTACGTAAATAATAATTAACCCGCTTAAGTACAAAAAATGAAGGTTCACCGTTAGCGTTACAAAAAGTATTGTGGAAAACAATTTCATTTTTTCATTCATTTTTTTCCTTGTCTACATTCTGCTTTCTTTGCAGTTCCGATTTTCTGTAAGCAAATTTGCATCGTTCTCAATATCTTAGAAGTTGCTTCTGACATCCATAATGAATTCAGAAAGAGATCTGAGAACAGTTGTTCCTTGTATTAAATTGGATTGTGCATCTTGTAACGATATGCTCTTACCGTTTATGCGTTGTAACAGTTTGTCCCATCAGGGCCGTGGTGAGCGAGCTCGGGCCCCAGTGTAGTAAAATCTCCCCCCCCTCGACTCCTCCACTAACCACATAATCCATATTTCCGTCTCCCCCCCCCCACCATTCCCCTAATTTCCGACAACCCGACCGGTTGCAACTCTTCAATCTTTTTTTGGGGGGTGGATAATTTTTCATATTCTTCCCTGCGTAAACAAACCCTCGAACCCTGCCTTTCGAGAAAAGAGTTTTCTCAGAAAACTCTTGAACGCCATCTACCGACAGCCATTCTTATTTTTCTTATACTTTTTCATAATCATCACATTTCTCACCTTTCATTTTTAGAGTGAAATATATTTCTAAAGATACAGCCTCTGGGAAAGTATCCACGAAGAGTTCTCATAAGTAAACATTAAATTTTATGTTTTCTCTTTTAAGTTGCCGCGGTGAACAGGACGACTTCGTCGGTCATCGGAATAATTGAAAATAAATGAAGTCGGAATTACGCACAAAGACACTATATTCATTTATAAAAATTGCCGCAATCAATGCGAAAATAATGAGTTGAGCATAAAATAAAAAGACAAAGGACGCAGGCTTCTTGTGGGAAAAACAAAGTGACAAAATCCACATGATGAAAATTGTCTGCAGCCTTTGATGACTAGCAATAACGTCTGTGTCGGTGAGTAGCAAAGCAACACCCAATCTGAGGTGCCGGCGTGTCTTTGGAAAGGAAAGAAGAAATGGAAAACGTAATATGGGGAGTTCGTTTGATTTGCCGCAGGTAATCCACGCACGTGTTGCAGTTAGCCTGGGAACTCGAGTAACATTGTAACACTTCGTTGTTGTTTTTTTATTGTATTTAAAGCAAGTTTTGAATTTATTACATTTTTTACGTGAATGACATAAATTAAACATTTTTACGCGTATTTTACGCGTCACGTAGAAAAACAAATTTTACGCGTAACTTCCCAACCCTGGTGACGGTATAGCTTAAAAAATAATCGGACACATTAAAATAATAATTAGAAAAAAATTACTTCAGAAACGGGCTCTGGGCCCCCCTTAGTTGCCCTAGCCCCTGTGCTGCACACCTCCCCCTTCCCCCTCTCGTCAGGCCTGTGTCGATTCATTTAAATATTGTGATAATTTTTGTGCCTCTAATTTACCCATTCGTTTTTCATTGCCATTCATACTAATTTGAATTAATGCTTCCTTGATGTTCTTGTAATTTCATCTTAAAGCTGAAACTGCTGTCAGCTCTTGCTGCCCATCTAGTGTCGTCTATTCTCTTTGTATGTTTGGATTTAAAGTCAGGCAAACCATTTATGAGAATATTCCATCGTCAAGAAGACAAAGAGAAATATACTTATAAATTCTGAATAAAGTTAAAATAATGAAACGCTTGTTGAAAAACAACAAGTAGCACATGGTACATAGGTTGCTTTTTCAATACGTTGCCGAGTGTAATCCACTGTATTTATCCGAAAAGTTTGCAGCATTATCGTATGTTTGGTTCGTAGAGTTTTAATTTCAATCGATAGATCCTTTAATGATTCCAATACAATCTTTTTCTAAATATGCGGAATCATGATTCTCGATTTGAAGAAAACCAAAAATATTTATTTCATATATCCTTCTTTTTCAAAAAGACTTAAGAATAAAGTGAATTGAACCGTGTGGGGGATATCGGAAGTCGAATCTACAATTATTAAATAATCCAAATGTTTTCTCATTCTCTGCCGTTCTTCTAAGCCAGTATATTTAGCTTTTCTATTTTTGAAGTCTGTATCTTTGTGTCTCTTCCTGGACCTGAGACATTACTCGCCTTGAGGCTACAGTCATGAAAATGTCTCAAAAGTGTATACGATTGTCACTCGCTTCTTGACCAATCCCTTGTTTTGCAAAGCAGGAGGCCAGGAGCAGGAGGGAAACAACCCTAGGCGCTCTCCCAGTTACCCAACCACTATAGCACGGTATCATTTTCAAAGTGACCGCATTAGCAATTTAAACGAATTGCACCATAAAAGGGAGGACAGTATGACCGCTCCGATGGGAATATTTGTTTTCAGAGTGAATATGTTTCTTCCTAGGACCGAGTAGGAAATCGGCATGTTTGGTTGGTACAACACGTGATTTAGCAATTCTCATTTTACCCGTATGAGGTGAAGAGACTGAATACAGGAAAAATACTCTACTAATTTAGAGAAAAAAAGAAAACTGGGATTTCAGTGGGGGAGAACATACGTTTTGTTGTTGTTGTTGTTGTTTTTCATTTTCGAAGTATTTACTTAACTATAGACGAAACCCGTCGAAATCGATGGTTAAGTTTTTTTTTTAAAGAACAAACTCATATAAAACAACAAATGTAAACTTTATTTGATTGACAAATTCATTCAACCACTTTAGTAAAGACAACACTCCTGGTTCGTGATTTTTTTTTTTTTTTTGACTGAAGGTTTAACGACCACCGTGAGCAACTCAATGGGCTATAAGCAGTCGCCCGTAACTAATTTAGGGTCACTGGTTCCAGGGAAGGGAGAGAGCCAGTGCCGTAAGACAAACACAACATCCGTGCCTCACGGGATTCGAACCCGGACCCTTCATGAACGAATCATCATAAGCCAGCGCTTGGACCACTGCGCCACCGGGGCGGCCAGGTTCGTGATGAGCGTCATGACTGCACCCTTTTTCAGTCGTAAAATGTGAGGGCGAATTCCACTCATCTCAATCGTGTGCGAAAATTCAACTGGATAGCGCACTCTTTCACTCTCATCTTCAATCACAACTGTGTTTGTAAATCTTGTTGGAATGAGATTCTCGTTGCAAATACTCTTAATTCTCTCTTGTCTGAGACATATAGTTGCGACCCATTGATCGCTCACTCATTCCAGTAAGGCTCTTACGTTTTTTTTTTTTTTTTTTTTTTGTTTCTGCCGGAGAGACATTCTGTTGAGGATAAGTACGCAATAAAGTATTTACTTACTTTAATATTGATCATAGAACACCATACACACAAGTCTGACACTGAACTGAGCGCCTGATGTAGATAAGGGCCGCAAGCTTCTCCCATAGACTTTACATGGGAACTTTGCAGCCCCACCACGCCCGAAGCGTTTCCCCAATCTCAGTTTTCTCTTCGACTGCCACATCTACATGGTAAGACCTTTATTTTGATACCTCAGCCATATTTTTACGTTCAGCCGTTCTCTCAAAATGGGTCGCACAATAAAAGACCTTATAGAATGAAGATGTAGATGGCGCAATTCAATATGTACATTCTAAATATGTTCCCTAACAATGGTCAAAGGAATGTTTATTTACATCTTTACATAATGGGAAATGTCTTACCTACGACCTGCGTGAATGAACTGGAACGAATGAATATTAAATTGTATATATACATCACACAGTCCAACGGCATAACGCAATCAGGTCTTCGAGAGTGTTCGCTGTTCCGATGAGAACTTTGATACGAATCCTGCTAGCGTTGCTTAGCGCAACGGTTCGATCAGAAAAGAGACTTCGGACTTTGGACTACCTCAGTCTCTCCATGCTACCGCCTTCAACAGCGCGTGAGTCAACCGCAGGCAATAGAATGTCAACTGCACGCTTCACCCATAGACTTTACATGGGAACTTTGCCGCCCCACAAGGACCGAACCTTTGCCCCAGTCTCGTTCTTCTCTTCGTCTGGCACATCTACATGGTAAGAACTTTCTTTATTTTGATACCTCCACCATATCTTTACGTCCAGCCGTTCTCCCAAAATAGGACTCACAGTAAAAAACCTTATGGAATTAATATATACATTGTATATTGCTAATATAATAAAAAGAAAAACTAAATAAAATGCGTACACTACAAAATTCAGGTAACTCCTCAATCCCTGGTTTTCTTTAGATACCTTCGTACATACAGTGCTATCTTAATGGGTTGGTCACGCGCCTCACATTAATCAAGGGACTCCAACTTAATGTTTTAATCGAAAGGGAAAAAGAAATTTCCTCATAACTTTAAAGTGTAAAATCAGTATTTGGGAATCCCCCCCGGCTGTATGAAGGATACATACCCCGTCGTCCTTTCTGATATGCATTCCACAGTCGGTTTTCAATGTTTCATTTTTCTGTTGCCTGTTCTGAAAGTTTCTGGAAGTATTCCCATAGAAAGTATTATTTCCTGATGTGTATTCTTACAGGATTCCCCTCGAAATACAAACTGGCAATTTGTGCAGGGTTTCATTGAATTTTTGGAAGATATTTCCATAAATAATGCTATCACTATGTGGACTGCGTGCCTCAAGAAAAGTATGTAGGAAGAGGAGGAGGGGGTATGTGTGTAACAAAATATCTTAATTTCATCTAAAGGCGGTCAGACCTTCACCTTGCTCAAGCATTAACAATATCACGGGTCGGCCCTGCTCTCACATCAACCTTTCGCTGTCCTGAGAAATTTTGCCTCTCAGTCGTTGTTTGACCGATCTCACCCCCGTCCTAATGCACTTTAACTACGGCGGATCACGAACAACCCGCCAGTTCAGCCGTTGGGAGCTTCGACGTACCCCTCTCTTAGAGTTCCCCCAATCTGTTCTTTTTCAAAGTCCGATAAATCCTTGCGTTTACCCATCACACTCCTCTTTATTTTCCTACTTATTACTTACACCTTATAAATGCTACGTCGGTATACTAATCACGCCCTCTCGGAAATCACGTGGTCCACAGGCCGCATCCACGTTTGATAGGGGAGGTCATAATTCAGTTTTCACTCGATGTGTGTGTGTATACACACATATATAACCCATATGAGTTGTATTCTAGAAAATGCCGCCCCGGTGGCGCAGTGGTCTAAGCGATGGCCTCTGATCATTCGTCCGAAAGGGATCCCAGTTCGAATCCCGTGAGGCATGGATGCTGTGTTTGTCTAACGGCACTGGCTCTCTCTCTCTCTCTCTTCCCTGGAACCAGTGACCCTAAATTAGGGACGAGCGACTGCTTATAGCTCATTGAGGTGCTCACGATGGGTCTGGTACGATTCGTCCAACGACGATTGGTCCAATGCCGATTCGTCCAATGCCGATTCGTCCAGCGGGACGATTCGTCCAATGGACAATTGGTCCAATGTTACGATTGGTCCAATGCCGATTCGTCCAATAGACAATTGGTCCAATGCCGATTCGTCCAATAGACAATTGGTCCAATTCCGTCCTATCTGTCCGAAGTGCTACTCGTGCTATAAAAATCTCATCTGTTCTCATTCTAGCTCCGATGTTATACGAAAGTACCGGTAGTCCAAAGAATGTAAAATATTGTTACATTGCATGCGTAATATTGTGGTTACAGTTTTTTTTTTCTTTTTTTCTTTTCGGAATCGCGTTTTTTTGTTATACTGTGCTTGTTGCCGTATGAAGTTACTATTGTATGTACCGTTCAATCAACTTCAATGTTTCTCTTTTGCATTAAATAATATAAAAAAACTAGTTTTCCGTTTCTGTTTGTAGAATGCAGTGTAGTTCCGCCAACAAGTGGCCAATGGAAACAACTGGTCGGGGTTTGAACAGAGGTCTTTTTAACAGTTTTTGTTCTACCGATATCATATTTATAATGTTTGCATGTCAAATCAAGTTAATAATATTGCGCTTTTACTTAAGCAGGAAATATTAATTCATAGGCCCTAGGCCTAGGCCTTTTAAACAGTTTTTGTTCTACCAATGCCATATTCATAATGTTTGCATATCAAATCAAGTTAATAATATTGCGCTTTTACTTAAGCACGAAATATTAATTCATAGGCCTTAGGTCTTTTTAACAGTTTTTGTTCTACCGATGTCATATTCATAATGTTTGCATATCAAATCAAGTTTATAATATTGCGCTTTTACTTAAGCAGGAAATATTAATTCACATTAACTAGGCTTAGGCCTTTTTGACAGTTCTTATTTTATCGATGTCATATTCATAACATGTAGCTATCCGTCAAACTTACCAATGCTGTGCTAGTATTTTTAACTTCACATAATATGTAAAGTTTAGAATATGACATCAGTAGATTAAAAAGTATAAAAAGGCCTCGGCCTAAGTCATGAATTAATATTTAGTGCCTAAATAAAAGAGCAATGCTATTAACTTGATTTTTTTTTTTTGATTGGAGGTTTAACGACCACCGTGAGCAACTCAACGGGCTATAAGCAGTCGCCCTTCCCTAATTTAGGGTCACTGGTCCCAGGGAAGGGAGAGAGCCAGTGCCGTAAGACAAGCACAACACCCATGCCACACCGGGATTCGAACCCGGACCCCTTACGGACGAATGATCAGAGGCCATCGCTTAAACCACTGCGCCACTGGGGCGGCTAACTCGATTTGATGAGTAGACGTTATGAATATGGCACTGGTAGAGTAAAAACTATTAAAAAGTCCTAGGCCTTATGAATTAATACAGTATTTCGTGCTTAAGTAAAAGCGCAATATTATTAACTTGATTTGATTGGTAAACGTTATATGAATGTGACATCGGTAGAATAAAAACGGTTAAAAAGACCTAGGCCTTGGCTTTATGCATAAATATTTCGTGTTTAAGTAAAAGCGCAATATTATTAACTTAATTTGATATGTAAACGTTGTGAAAATGACGCATGTATAAATAATTAGTTGCCTTAGTGGAAGGGGGCCGAAAGGCACCTGAAGCGGGCCGATCCTGGCCGTGAACTTGAACTATTTGTGAATATGACATATATATATATATATATATATATAATATATAAAAACAGCAACAAAATTAGCTGGGTCTAAGAACAAACTGCATGTGAACAAATTATCAGGAAAAACCAAAATGTTGATGCAAAAAAGAAGAGTGATGAGGACAACTAAAGAAGATGTGACTTCCAAAGTGGAATATATAGAGCTATGCAAGACAGTACGAAAAAGTATCACTGAAGACGTAAGGAAATTCAACTGTGAACAAGTAAGGAAAGCAATTGAAAACAACCAAAGCCTAAAGATAGCAAAGGGACATCTCAGTAAGGGGAAAAAACAGATTATGGCGCTGAGAAAAGAAGATGGTTCTGTAAAAAGAAATAGAGGCAAAATTTTGACCAGAGTGAAAGATTTCTACTCCAAATTATATGAAAGGGATGATACATGTACTCCAGACATCATGAAAGGTACCAGTACCAGAGTTCTTCCAGTCCTTCCAGCAGAAGTTGCACATGCAATCAAGAACATGAAGCGGGGAAAAGCTCCAGGAGAAGATGGAATTACTGTAGACATCATACAAGAAGCAAGTGGAGAAATCGAAACAGTACTCGCCCAAATTTTCACTCGATGCCTTAATGAAGGGAAAATTCCTGAGGATTGGAACAACGCTACAATGATCTTGCTACATAAAAAAGGTGACATTGAGGATCTCAGGAACTACAGACCTATCAGCCTCCTATCAGTGGTTTATAAAATCTTCACTAAAGTTCTTTCACACCGCTTGAAGGTGACACTGGACATGGCTCAACCGAGAGAACAAGCTATATTCAGGAGTGGCTACAGCACAATAGATCATATCCACGTACTGAGAGAACTAATTGAAAGAGCGAGGGAATATGAACTTCCCTTGTGCATGGCTTTTATCGATTATGAAAAAGCCTTTGATTCGGTGAAACCATCAGCAGTTGCAATGGCTCTGAAATCCTGCGGTATTGAAGATGCATACATTAATATTATTAATAACATCTATGAAAATGCAAGTGCAAAGATTAGGCTGTTTGAAAATACAACACACATAAAAATTGGAAAAGGAGTGAGACAAGGTGACACCATATCTCCGAAGCTCTTTAATGCCACATTGGAAAATGTCTTTCAATCACTGAACTGGGAAAACAAAGGGATAAAGATTAATGGAGATTATCTAACCCACCTTCGTTTTGCTGATGACATAGTCATTTTTCCACTACCCCATCAGAGCTACAGAGTATGATCCAGGAACTTGCTGACAAGAGTAAAGAAGTAGGATTAAAAATGAACTTTCAGAAGGCAAAAGTGATGTACAATGCTTTTACAAGAAATGAAGATTTATCGATTGATGGAGAAAAGCTGGAGATAACAGACACGTACGTTTATCTTGGACAGCAGATATCAAGTGAGGGTCACATTGGTGAAGAAATTAATCGGCGTACAAAACTTGCCTGGAGAGCTTTTGGAAGAAACAGCATAATTTTCAAGAGCAATATGCCATTATGTCTTAAAAGAAAAGTGTTTGATCAATGCATCCTTCCAGTGCTTACGTATGGTGCAGAGACGTGGACCTTAGCTAAAAGAGACATACAAAGGCTGCAGACAACTCAAAGCAGCATGGAGAGGTGCATGCTTGGTGTAACCAGGAGAGATAAGAAGAGGAACACGTGGATCCGAAAAATGACAAGAGTGGAAGACATCATGATCAGAGTTAAATCCCTGAAATGGCAATGGGCTGGACATACTGCCAGAAGAACAGACCATCGATGGACAGCCGAAATTTTAGATTGGGTTCCAAGGGACAGGAAAAGACCCAGAAGAACACCACATGGAAGATGGGTGGATGAAATTCGAAAGTATGCGGGAGTGACATGGAGGAGACTGGCACAAGACAGACCGTTGTGGAGGAAACTTGGGGAGACCTTCGTCCAGCAGTGGATTGATAATGGTTGACAATGATGATGATGATGATATATAATATAAGTATAACTATAAATATATAATATAACTATATATATATATATATATAACTATATATATATATATATATATATATATATATATATATATATATATATATATATTCTATAAAGAAGATACCTAAGCAAAAAAATACATATATAATTTTGACTCACACCTAGTACAACATAGAAAAGGTTATGTATCTACCTGTGTGATCAAAAGGAAAAAGATAAAAAAATAAAATAAAACAACTGAATGTAGAAGGTGTCGAGAATACTGAGCCTTGGCTTTATCAAGGACCAGCAAAAACTCTGCATTTCCTCACTTCCACAAAGACCTAGTTGGAAATGGGTTTCTGCAAGGCCATAGATGCAAGTAACATTCCCACCTAAAATAGTTTAAAAAATATCTTTCTACATTCAGTTGTTTTATTTTATTTTTTTATCTTTTTCCTTTTGATCACACAGGTAGATACATAACCTTTTCTATGTTGTACTAGGTGTGAGTCAAAATTATATATGTATTTTTTTGCTTAGGTATCTTCTTTATAGAATGTGAATTCTGAATTTTCAAAACTGCTGCGTTGCGCGTTTTGATTTTCAGGTTATTTTGCACCCTTCGTTTTAAATTCTAAAATTTTTTCCTTAGTCTTCAGTTTTGCTCTTTAGTATATATATATATATATATATATATATATATGGGATGTAAGGTCAGGTGATGCGTAACATCACAGCCTCTCCTTGACAAATGTCAACCCCGCCTTCTCGTGGTGCATCCTGTTCCCACTAAAGGGGCTCTGACGACCGCCAATAGCGGTATAACTATACCATCGGGATTAGAGGAAATTCTATCAAACACTCACCAACCCGCTTGGCCAGCGTGGTGAGCTATGGCCAAACCCCTCCAAAATGATTCCACAACTTAAATCTTGGCCCTCAGTCTCCGGCAGCTGGAATGTACCTGGCCAAGGCAGCGGCCAGTGCGACATGAAGGCAGATGGTGCTAAGAATCTCCGGAGGACCGGACTAGGCTGCCATCTGATGCTGACCTTGGCTACTTACAATGGACGCTCTCTATCTTCTGATTCAAGGCTTCTTGAATTGGAAGAGGAACTACAAAGGATCAAGTGGGACATCGTGGGGCTAAGTGAGGTAAGGAGAAAAGGAGAAGATCTCATCGAACTGAAAAGTGGACATCTCTTCTACTATCATGGGACAGATACTGGCAGAACTAGTGGTGTTGGATTTATAATAAACAAGAAACTGAAGGATAAAGTTGTAGAAGTTGAAAGTTCCTCTGACAGAGCTGCACGACTTGTTATCCAACTCTCGAAAAGATACCAGGCTCAGATTATTCAAGCTTATGCACCCACCACAAGTCATCCTGAAGAAGAAATTGAAGAATTTTATGAGGAAATTTGTCATCTAAATAATAAAGGTAAGCAGCACTTGAAAATAATTATGGGAGATTTCAATGCAAAAATAGGGCAACGGCAACAGAATGAAACTTCAGTAGGTAAATTCGGTCACGGCAACAGAAACCAGCGTGGAAATACTATCGTTGAGTTTGCAGAGGCAGAAGGGTTTTTCATCTTGAACTCCTTCTTCAAGAAAAATCCACACAGGAAATGGACATGGAGACATCCAAATGGGACGACAAGTGAAATTGATTTTATTATGTGTAACAAAAAATTCGTCATAGAAGACTGCAGTGTGCTAAACAAGTTCAACACAGGTAGTGACCATAGATTGGTGAGATGTAAGATGCACCTCAACACTAAACTTGAACGTGGCAAGCTCATAAGACAAACAAAATCTATTGACATAACCAACCTTAAAAAACACCATAATACCTTCAAGTTAGAACTGAAGAACAGGTTCTCTGCTTTAGAAGGCCTAACATCGGAAGAAGTGGACATCTCTGAAGTTAACAGAAAAGTAACCAAAGCTCTTATGGAAACAGCAACAAAATTAGCTGGGTCTAAGAACAAGTTGCATGTGAACAAATTATCAGGAAAAACCAAAATGTTGATGCAAAAAAGAAGAGAGATGAGGACAACTAAAGAAGATGTGACTTCCAAAGTGGAATATATAGAGCTATGCAAGACAGTAAGAAAAAGTATCACTGAAGACGTAAGAAAATTCAACTGTGAACTAGTGAGGAAAGCAATTGAAAACAACCAAAGCCTAAAGATAGCAAAGGGACATCTCAGTAAGGGAAGAAAACAGATTATGGCACTGAGAAAAGAAGATGGTTCTGTAACAAGAAATAGAGGCGAAATTTTGACAAGAGTGAAATATTTCTACTCCAAATTATATGAAAGGGATGATACATGCACTCCAGACATCATGAAAGATACCAGTACCAGAGTTCCTCCAGTCCTTCCAGCAGAAGTTGCACATGCAATCAAGAACATGAAGCGAGGAAAAGCTCCAGGAGAAGATGGAATTACTGTAGACATCATACAAGAAGCAAGTGGAGAAATCGAAACAGTACTCGCCCAAATTTTCACTCGATGCCTTAATGAAGGAAAGATTCCTGAGGATTGGAACACCGCTACAATGATCCTGCTACATAAGAAAGGTGACATTGAGGATCTCGGAAACTACAGACCTATCAGCCTCCTATCAGTAGTTTATAAAATCTTCACTAAAGTTCTTTCACACCGCTTGAAGGTAACACTGGACATGGCTCAACCGAGAGAACAAGCTGGATTCAGGAGTGGCTACAGCACAATAGATCATATCCACGTGCTGAGAGAACTAATTGAAAGAGCGAAGGAATATGAACTTCCATTGTGCATGGCTTTTATCGATTATGAAAAAGCCTTTGATTCGGTGAAACCATCAGCAGTTACAATGGCTCTGAAAACCTGCGGTATTGAAGATGCATACATTAATATTATTAATAACATCTATGAAAATGCAAGTGCAAAGATTAGGCTGTTTGAAAATACAACACACGTAAAAATTGGAAAGGGAGTGAGACAAGGTGACACCATATCTCCGAAGCTCTTTAATGCCACATTGGAGGGTGTTTTTCAGTCGCTGAGCTGGGAAAACAAGGGAATAAAGATTAATGGAGATTATCTAACCCACCTTCGTTTTGCTGATGACATAGTCATTTTTGCAACTACCCCATCAGAGCTGCAGAGTATGATCCAGGAACTTGCTGACAAGAGTAAAGAAGTGGGATTAAAAATGAACTTTCAGAAGACAAAAGTGATGTTCAATGCTTTTACAAGAAATGAAGATTTATCGATTGACGGAGAAAAGCTGGAGATAACAGACACGTACGTTTATCTTGGACAGCAGATATCAAGTGAGGGTCACATTGATGAAGAAATTAGTAGGGGTACAAAACTTGCCTGGAGAGCTTTTGGAAGAAACAGCATAATTTTCAAGAGCAATATGCCATTATGTCTTAAAAGAAAAGTGTTTGATCAATGCATCCTTCCAGTGCTTACGTATGGTGCAGAGACGTGGACCTTAACTAAAAGAGACATACAAAGGCTGCAGACAACTCAAAGAGGCATGGAGAGGTGCATACTTGGTGTAACCAGGAGAGATAAGAAGAGGAACTCGTGGATCTGAAAAATGACAAGAGTGGAAGACATCATGATCAGAGTTAAATCCCTGAAATGGCAATGGGCTGGACATACTGCCAGAAGGACAGATATTTTAGATTGGATTCCAAGGGACAGGAAAAGACCCAGAAGAAGACCACATGGGAGATGGGTGGATGAAATTCGAAAGTATGCAGGGGTGACATGGAGGAGACTGGCACAAGACAGACCGTTGTGGAGGAAACTTGGGGAGACCTTCGTCCAGCAGTGGATTGATAATGGTTGACAATGATGATGATGATGATATATATATATATATAAAACTATATATCATCATCATCATCATCATCATTGTCAACCATTATCAATCCACTGCTGGACAAAGGTCTCCCCAAGTTTCCTCCACAACGGTCTGTCTTGTGCCAGTCTCCTCCATGTCACTCCCGCATACTTTCGAATTTCATTCACCCATCTTCCATGTGGTCTTCTTCTGGGTCTTTTCCTGTCCCTTGGAATCCAATCTAAAATTTCGGCTGTCCATCGATGGTCTGTTCTTCTGGCAGTATGTCCAGCCCATTGCCATTTCAGGGATTTAACTCTGATCATGATGTCTTTCACTCTTGTCGTTTTTCGGATCCATGTGTTCCTCTTCTTATCTCTCCTGGTTACACCAAGCATGCACCTCTCCATGCTGCTTTGAGTTGTCTGCAGCCTTTGTATGTCTCTTTTAGCTAAGGTCCACGTCTCTGCACCATACGTAAGCACTGGAAGGATGCATTGATCAAACACTTTTCTTTTAAGACATAATGGCATATTGCTCTTGAAAATTATGCTGTTTCTTCCAAAAGCTCTCCAGGCAAGTTTTGTACGCCGATTAATTTCTTCACCAATGTGACCCTCACTTGATATCTGCTGTCCAAGATAAACGTATGTGTCTGTTATCTCCAGCTTTTCTCCATCAATCGATAAATCTTCATTTCTTGTAAAAGCATTGAACATCACTATTGTCTTCTGAAAGTTTATTTTTAATCCCACTTTTTTACTCTTGTCAGCAAGTTCCTGCATCATACTCTGTAGCTCTGATGGGGTAGTTGCAAAAATGACTATGTCATCAGCAAAACGAAGGTGGGTTAGATAATCTCCATTAATCTTTATCCCTTTGTTTTCCCAGTTCAGTGATTGAAAGACATTTTCCAATGTGGCATTAAAGAGCTTCGGAGATATGGTGTCACCTTGTCTCACTCCTTTTCCAATTTTTATGTGTGTTGTATTTTCAAACAACCGAATCTTTGCACTTGCATTTTCATAGATGTTATTAATAATATTAATGTATGCATCTTTAATACCGCAGGATTTCAGAGCCATTGCAACTGCTGATGGTTTCACCGAATCAAAGGCTTTTTCATAATCGATAAAAGCCATGCACAATGGAAGTTCATATTCCCTCGCTCTTTCAATTAGTTCTCTCAGTACGTGGATATGATCTATTGTGCAAAAAAAAAACTATATATATATATATATATATATTCTATTAAGAAGAGACCTAAGCAAAAAAAATACATATATATTTTTGACTCATACCAAGTACAACATAGAAAAGGTTATGTATCTACCGGCGTTAGTAAAAGGAGAAAAGATAAAAAAATAAAATAAAACAACTGAATGTAGAAGGTGTCGAGAATACTGAGCCTTGGCTTTATCAAGGACCAGCAAAAACTCTGCATTTTCTCACTTCCACAAAGACCTAGTTGGAAATGGGTTTCTGCAAGGCCATAGATGCAAGTAACAAGCCCACCAAAAATTGTTTTAAAAAATATATATATGTCATGTCCTCCGCAGAGTTGTATGACCTAGCACTAGTTAACAATTTAGCTTGCATCCATAACCCTCCTGGCCCGACCCATGCTCTTCATCTGTTACTATTAAACAGAGAGAAGAAGATTAAAGAGAACTCAAGCTGTGAGAGTGACATAATAATTAGAAATAATTTTCAGCTATAACGAAATGCCAAGTTCGCCTGAGAGAGAATTTAAACCTGAAAAACAATGCAAAAGAAATCCAAATTTTTACATTGCAATTAAAAAAGGAAATATTAATTTTTTAAAAAAATCAGATTTTTGAAAGAAAACTTGATTCTAAAACCCCCTACTCTACGACTTCTGACAACACAAAAACGAGAATAAGTTAAAGACAATAATTAACTAAAGAAAAGCTTTGTGAAAGTTATATGACTTAAACAATTAGTTGCAATATGTACAAAGTATTTCAGCAGTGCTTTAAGTGCATAATTAAGTAGTTATTAAGAACTTAACTACTTTTAAAATACAGCGCAAAGAAAAAGAAACTATGCTTAGCCATCTGCTGTGCCTAAGTTCCCTAAAAGACGCGCAAAGTTACCAAGAAAAGAAAGAGTTAAACCCGCAAAAATGTTAACAGACAAGCCAGTGCCTAAAAGCTGAAAAGCAAAAAATCAACAGAGAAAAAAAGTACATGAAGTACAAACATTGAACTTATAAAACCTAAAACCCAAAGACAAGGAAGAGAGCTTACCTCTTGTGCAACTAAACTTTCTCCACACATGAGAAAGACATGGCTGACCTCTTCCCCACGCTTCCTAACACTCCTGCCACTCCCTAGTCGCTGGGGGCAGTGTGGGTGGGGCTGATGGCCTCCTCATACTGAAAGAAACCAACTCGCGGAGATTTTAACCAGAGAAAAAAAAAATATATATACTTAAGACTGTGGATCTGTATGATCAGAAAGAGCAGAATTAACTCTCCAGAACACATGAGAAATATTATAAAATACAAGTGTGGTGTATTTAATAATCTTTGCATATATTAAATCACCTTAGTGAGCTTCTATAGATTAATCAGAATCTTATTAATTTTAATGTTAGTTTTACTATTTTTAGTATAGCTATCCTAGTGATGAATAACTAGTTTTCTTTTTTATTTGTTTTTATTTTCTTTTATAAACAGATTTTTAAGCTTTTTTTGTGATTTTGTTTATATTATTTAATTTTTTGTTTTAATAGGACCTTCATATCCATAGCACTAAGGTTCCTTTTAGTAGTTAATAGGCATCCTCTAGCCAACTTTCTTACGGCTTTGATTGGTCAGAATCATATTATTAACTGTGTAGAAAATTAAAGCAGATCTGCCAACCTCACTCTATTATTCAGAATAATTTTTCTTAAAGTTCTTTTGATGAAAGAAGAAGGAATTTCGTTCTCTAGAAAACTATCTAATAGTATATTAATGTGGTAATTGAAGTCCAAATTGTTGCTGCAAATTCTTGAAATTCTTAGGACCTGAGAAATTAGTACATTCTCAATTACTTTGGTTGATATGTTATTATTCCAGTGTAGATATTTAATTACTTTGAAAGGAAAATTAACTCTTTTATCAAAGAGGCTAATAGATGGGTTACCTCTGTTGAGCTTAATGCTTAAGTCTAGGAACTCAAGTTCCTGATTACTGTGGTTGGTTTTACATAAGTTAAGAGAGCTACGATAGATATTATCAAAATCACTCTCTATAACTTCTGAATTATTGATACACAGCAGATCATCAATATATCTAAATGTGTAAAGGTAGTTATCTGAGCAGGTGGGGTGATTTTTAATGAATTTATATTCCTTAAAGAACAGGAATAGATTAGCGATATTCGTGGAGGTTGATGTTCCCATGGGAATACCGTTCACTTGCTTATAGAGAGTGTTATTATATAAGATATGGTTATTTTTTATGCAGCAATTGAGATAAGAGTTCCAAGCTCCTACATTAACAAATTGGTTAAGTTTAAATTCTGCATACAGCTCTTTAAAGGTAGTGATTATATCTGATAGAGGCAGATTAGTATATAGGTTCTCAAAATCATAACTATTAATATCTAAGGGACATACTTTGAGTATAGTAGAAATTACTTCTGCATTATTATTAATTATCCAAAAATCTCTGTACATCAAATTAGTACAGTTTCTAATGTGTTTCAAAACCTTCTTTAAGACATCTTCAAAAGCAAGATCTATTTTCTTTTTATGACTCCTTACTCCACTAGCTATGAACCTGAACTTCACAGGATCTTTATGAAACTTAACCGTTGCAAAAAGAAATGGAAATTCAGGCTCATATCGTCTAGTTTGTGGAATTTTAAGTTTCTTGAAGAATGCCTTAAACCGATTTTCTAACTGCTTGGTAGAATAACTTACGGGCTCGTACGTTACTCTATTATTGAGTTCCATAGTTAACAATTCAAAATAGAACTTCTTACAGATAATTGCAAAATTATTGCTAGCTTTATCCGTAGTTTTAAAAATAAATAGGTCTTGTAGTTTGGAGAGTGACCTTTTAGCTTCTCCAGAGAAAAAGAGATTTCTATCGAAACAAAAGTCCAGACCTGCCAACTCACAGGTGAAGCTATTGATTACATTATATTTCCATTCTGCGAAGGCCTCAATAGGCTGATTGTACGTTAAACTAGTTTTTACGATGTACCTATTAACATCTTGAGTAAAGCTCTCAAGAATCCTTTCTTTGGAAATTGTGAAGGAAGGTCTAAATTTAGAACCATACTCTAATAAATTCCTAAGCTTTTCATTTTCAACAAAACCCAAGTTTCCGGTGATAATATGGTTGTAATTCTTATCATAGTGAACTGTTTCTTTATGTTCATCACAAGAACATGTAGTAATTACAGGAATGTAACTCGAAGAGTTAAGTTTGTAGTTTTTAACTATTGACCCTAAGGTCTTAACATATTTAAAACTTACAATAGACTGGTGCCTGTGGATGGGAAAAAAAATGCATTATTGTAGAACAGCTTCCTTACATTGAGATTATCATAGGCTTTATTTAGAAACCTGATGGTTACAAAATTACTGGAAAATTCTTTAAGAGAAATTTTATCTTTAAGAATATGTTTAAGAATGTCTAGAACCAAAGCAAAAACATGCTTATCAACATGGTCAGCAGTTTCTTTCCAGAATTTGAAAAAACTTTTAAGGACAGAGTGCATGAAGGACTTGAGTATTTTATAAGTATTTTTAACAAAATTAGTGCCAGTTTTAAAGCTTTCCAGAGTTATTAGCAAGTTAGCAAAATCAACTTTGCTTGATGTGCGAAATAACCTCTGTCCTCTATTACCTCTAGTGCAGCTCTTATTATTAACAAGAAAGAAGAGTTCACGTATAGAAAATTTATGCTGATTATGCTTATTGTCAGATAGAGTGGAATTAAGACCATAGGGATAAAGAGACTGATGCTGCAAAATTTCAAGGGATTCAGTTTCTAGCCGAGCATAGAGGTCAGGGATAATATGCAGTACCTCTATTTTCACTTTGTCAAAACCATGAGTATGGAAATGCTCTAATTCAAAGGTAGAGTACTGGTTAGCATTTGTGGAGGGGTTCACTCCTGAATTAGAGAACTTGTTAACTAGAGACCTGTGACCATTAATCCTAACATGAAGAGGATTTTTACTTTGGCCAATATAGCTAAGGTTGCAGACAGTACAGGTGAGCTTATAGATGGTATTGTAGGCTTTGCAAAACTTGTTGGAGCAATTATCCGCAACAGAAGAATACAGGTTAGGATCTGCAGATTTACATGTCAAACAACGTTTGTCATTTCATAACTTTAGATTACCTTTGCCAGCGAGTTCATACACTATGGGAAAGGGTGCTAGCCTAACCGAGCGGGAGGACTTAAAATATCTGAGCTGACCTCCAATCCTTTCATCGTCCTTAGAACTCCACTTGGGCCAAAACATACAAATTCTGAGCAAACCAACTAGGAAAAACTTTTTAGAAATAAGCAGTCCAAGAAAATACCAAACTCGAGTATAAACTACACTCCAAAGGCTACATCCAAAACATACTAAAATTAAAAATTAGAAATAAAAATAAGAGTGAATTGTAAATAAATAGAAAATGAAAAAAACACAAATAAAAAAATAGTAATAAAAAATAAAAAAATAATAAAACATTTCAATTAGAATTTGCGCATGAGCTGCTAAATAATAAATTGAAATTAGTTACTGAAGAGCAAAACTGAAAACTAAGGAAAAACTTTAGAATTTAAAACGAAAGTTGCAAAATAACCTGAAGATCAAAACGCGCAACGCCGCCCCGGTGGCGCAGTGGTCTAAGGCGTTGGCCTCTGATCATTCGTCCGTAAGGGGTCCGGGTTCGAATCCCGGTCAGGCATGGATGTTGTGTTTGTCTTACGGCACTGGTTCTCTCCCTTCCCTGGAACCAGTGACCCTAAATTAGGGACGGGCGACTGCTTATAGCCCATTGAGTTGCTCACGGTGGTCGTTAAACCTCCAATCAAAAAAAAAAAAAAAAACGCGCAACGCAGCAGTTTTGAAAATTCAGAATTCACATTCTATTAAGAAGAGACCTAAGCAAAAAAAATACATATATATTTTTGACTCATACCAAGTACAACATAGAAAAGGTTATGTATCTACCGGCGTTAGTAAAAGGAGAAAAGATAAAAAAATAAAATAAAACAACTGAATGTAGAAGGTGTCGAGAATACTGAGCCTTGGCTTTATCAAGGACCAGCAAAAACTCTGCATTTTCTCACTTCCACAAAGACCTAGTTGGAAATGGGTTTCTGCAAGGCCATAGATGCAAGTAACAAGCCCACCAAAAATTGTTTTAAAAAATATATATATGTCATGTCCTCCGCAGAGTTGTATGACCTAGCACTAGTTAACAATTTAGCTTGCATCCATAACCCTCCTGGCCCGACCCATGCTCTTCATCTGTTACTATTAAACAGAGAGAAGAAGATTAAAGAGAACTCAAGCTGTGAGAGTGACATAATAATTAGAAATAATTTTCAGCTATAACGAAATGCCAAGTTCGCCTGAGAGAGAATTTAAACCTGAAAAACAATGCAAAAGAAATCCAAATTTTTACATTGCAATTAAAAAAGGAAATATTAATTTTTTAAAAAAATCAGATTTTTGAAAGAAAACTTGATTCTAAAACCCCCTACTCTACGACTTCTGACAACACAAAAACGAGAATAAGTTAAAGACAATAATTAACTAAAGAAAAGCTTTGTGAAAGTTATATGACTTAAACAATTAGTTGCAATATGTACAAAGTATTTCAGCAGTGCTTTAAGTGCATAATTAAGTAGTTATTAAGAACTTAACTACTTTTAAAATACAGCGCAAAGAAAAAGAAACTATGCTTAGCCATCTGCTGTGCCTAAGTTCCCTAAAAGACGCGCAAAGTTACCAAGAAAAGAAAGAGTTAAACCCGCAAAAATGTTAACAGACAAGCCAGTGCCTAAAAGCTGAAAAGCAAAAAATCAACAGAGAAAAAAAGTACATGAAGTACAAACATTGAACTTATAAAACCTAAAACCCAAAGACAAGGAAGAGAGCTTACCTCTTGTGCAACTAAACTTTCTCCACACATGAGAAAGACATGGCTGACCTCTTCCCCACGCTTCCTAACACTCCTGCCACTCCCTAGTCGCTGGGGGGCAGTGTGGGTGGGGCTGATGGCCTCCTCATACTGAAAGAAACCAACTCGCGGAGATTTTAACCAGAGAAAAAAAATATATATATACTTAAGACTGTGGATCTGTATGATCAGAAAGAGCAGAATTAACTCTCCAGAACACATGAGAAATATTATAAAATACAAGTGTGGTGTATTTAATAATCTTTGCATATATTAAATCACCTTAGTGAGCTTCTATAGATTAATCAGAATCTTATTAATTTTAATGTTAGTTTTACTATTTTTAGTATAGCTATCCTAGTGATGAATAACTAGTTTTCTTTTTTATTTGTTTTTATTTTCTTTTATAAACAGATTTTTAAGCTTTTTTGTGATTTTGTTTATATTATTTAATTTTTTGTTTTAATAGGACCTTCATATCCATAGCACTAAGGTTCCTTTTAGTAGTTAATAGGCATCCTCTAGCCAACTTTCTTACGGCTTTGATTGGTCAGAATCATATTATTAACTGTGTAGAAAATTAAAGCAGATCTGCCAACCTCACTCTATTATTCAGAATAATTTTTCTTAAAGTTCTTTTGATGAAAGAAGAAGGAATTTCGTTCTCTAGAAAACTATCTAATAGTATATTAATGTGGTAATTGAAGTCCAAATTGTTGCTGCAAATTCTTGAAATTCTTAGGACCTGAGAAATTAGTACATTCTCAATTACTTTGGTTGATATGTTATTATTCCAGTGTAGATATTTAATTACTTTGAAAGGAAAATTAACTCTTTTATCAAAGAGGCTAATAGATGGGTTACCTCTGTTGAGCTTAATGCTTAAGTCTAGGAACTCAAGTTCCTGATTACTGTGGTTGGTTTTACATAAGTTAAGAGAGCTACGATAGATATTATCAAAATCACTCTCTATAACTTCTGAATTATTGATACACAGCAGATCATCAATATATCTAAATGTGTAAAGGTAGTTATCTGAGCAGGTGGGGTGATTTTTAATGAATTTATATTCCTTAAAGAACAGGAATAGATTAGCGATATTCGTGGAGGTTGATGTTCCCATGGGAATACCGTTCACTTGCTTATAGAGAGTGTTATTATATAAGATATGGTTATTTTTTATGCAGCAATTGAGATAAGAGTTCCAAGCTCCTACATTAACAAATTGGTTAAGTTTAAATTCTGCATACAGCTCTTTAAAGGTAGTGATTATATCTGATAGAGGCAGATTAGTATATAGGTTCTCAAAATCATAACTATTAATATCTAAGGGACATACTTTGAGTATAGTAGAAATTACTTCTGCATTATTATTAATTATCCAAAAATCTCTGTACATCAAATTAGTACAGTTTCTAATGTGTTTCAAAACCTTCTTTAAGACATCTTCAAAAGCAAGATCTATTTTCTTTTTATGACTCCTTACTCCACTAGCTATGAACCTGAACTTCACAGGATCTTTATGAAACTTAACCGTTGCAAAAAGAAATGGAAATTCAGGCTCATATCGTCTAGTTTGTGGAATTTTAAGTTTCTTGAAGAATGCCTTAAACCGATTTTCTAACTGCTTGGTAGAATAACTTACGGGCTCGTACGTTACTCTATTATTGAGTTCCATAGTTAACAATTCAAAATAGAACTTCTTACAGATAATTGCAAAATTATTGCTAGCTTTATCCGTAGTTTTAAAAATAAATAGGTCTTGTAGTTTGGAGAGTGACCTTTTAGCTTCTCCAGAGAAAAAGAGATTTCTATCGAAACAAAAGTCCAGACCTGCCAACTCACAGGTGAAGCTATTGATTACATTATATTTCCATTCTGCGAAGGCCTCAATAGGCTGATTGTACGTTAAACTAGTTTTTACGATGTACCTATTAACATCTTGAGTAAAGCTCTCAAGAATCCTTTCTTTGGAAATTGTGAAGGAAGGTCTAAATTTAGAACCATACTCTAATAAATTCCTAAGCTTTTCATTTTCAACAAAACCCAAGTTTCCGGTGATAATATGGTTGTAATTCTTATCATAGTGAACTGTTTCTTTATGTTCATCACAAGAACATGTAGTAATTACAGGAATGTAACTCGAAGAGTTAAGTTTGTAGTTTTTAACTATTGACCCTAAGGTCTTAACATATTTAAAACTTACAATAGACTGGTGCCTGTGGATGGGAAAAAAAATGCATTATTGTAGAACAGCTTCCTTACATTGAGATTATCATAGGCTTTATTTAGAAACCTGATGGTTACAAAATTACTGGAAAATTCTTTAAGAGAAATTTTATCTTTAAGAATATGTTTAAGAATGTCTAGAACCAAAGCAAAAACATGCTTATCAACATGGTCAGCAGTTTCTTTCCAGAATTTGAAAAAACTTTTAAGGACAGAGTGCATGAAGGACTTGAGTATTTTATAAGTATTTTTAACAAAATTAGTGCCAGTTTTAAAGCTTTCCAGAGTTATTAGCAAGTTAGCAAAATCAACTTTGCTTGATGTGCGAAATAACCTCTGTCCTCTATTACCTCTAGTGCAGCTCTTATTATTAACAAGAAAGAAGAGTTCACGTATAGAAAATTTATGCTGATTATGCTTATTGTCAGATAGAGTGGAATTAAGACCATAGGGATAAAGAGACTGATGCTGCAAAATTTCAAGGGATTCAGTTTCTAGCCGAGCATAGAGGTCAGGGATAATATGCAGTACCTCTATTTTCACTTTGTCAAAACCATGAGTATGGAAATGCTCTAATTCAAAGGTAGAGTACTGGTTAGCATTTGTGGAGGGGTTCACTCCTGAATTAGAGAACTTGTTAACTAGAGACCTGTGACCATTAATCCTAACATGAAGAGGATTTTTACTTTGGCCAATATAGCTAAGGTTGCAGACAGTACAGGTGAGCTTATAGATGGTATTGTAGGCTTTGCAAAACTTGTTGGAGCAATTATCCGCAACAGAAGAATACAGGTTAGGATCTGCAGATTTACATGTCAAACAACGTTTGTCATTTCATAACTTTAGATTACCTTTGCCAGCGAGTTCATACACTATGGGAAAGGGTGCTAGCCTAACCGAGCGGGAGGACTTAAAATATCTGAGCTGACCTCCAATCCTTTCATCGTCCTTAGAACTCCACTTGGGCCAAAACATACAAATTCTGAGCAAACCAACTAGGAAAAACTTTTAGAAATAAGCAGTCCAAGAAAATACCAAACTCGAGTATAAACTACACTCCAAAGGCTACATCCAAAACATACTAAAATTAAAAATTAGAAATAAAAATAAGAGTGAATTGTAAATAAATAGAAAATGAAAAAAACACAAATAAAAAAATAGTAATAAAAAATAAAAAAATAATAAAACATTTCAATTAGAATTTGCGCATGAGCTGCTAAATAATAAATTGAAATTAGTTACTGAAGAGCAAAACTGAAAACTAAGGAAAAACTTTAGAATTTAAAACGAAAGTTGCAAAATAACCTGAAGATCAAAACGCGCAACGCCGCCCCGGTGGCGCAGTGGTCTAAGGCGTTGGCCTCTGATCATTCGTCCGTAAGGGGTCCGGGTTCGAATCCCGGTCAGGCATGGATGTTGTGTTTGTCTTACGGCACTGGTTCTCTCCCTTCCCTGGAACCAGTGACCCTAAATTAGGGACGGGCGACTGCTTATAGCCCATTGAGTTGCTCACGGTGGTCGTTAAACCTCCAATCAAAAAAAAAAAAAAAAAACGCGCAACGCAGCAGTTTTGAAAATTCAGAATTCACATTCTATTAAGAAGAGACCTAAGCAAAAAAAATACATATATATTTTTGACTCATACCAAGTACAACATAGAAAAGGTTATGTATCTACCGGCGTTAGTAAAAGGAGAAAAGATAAAAAAATAAAATAAAACAACTGAATGTAGAAGGTGTCGAGAATACTGAGCCTTGGCTTTATCAAGGACCAGCAAAAACTCTGCATTTTCTCACTTCCACAAAGACCTAGTTGGAAATGGGTTTCTGCAAGGCCATAGATGCAAGTAACAAGCCCACCAAAAATTGTTTTAAAAAATATATATATGTCATGTCCTCCGCAGAGTTGTATGACCTAGCACTAGTTAACAATTTAGCTTGCATCCATAACCCTCCTGGCCCGACCCATGCTCTTCATCTGTTACTATTAAACAGAGAGAAGAAGATTAAAGAGAACTCAAGCTGTGAGAGTGACATAATAATTAGAAATAATTTTCAGCTATAACGAAATGCCAAGTTCGCCTGAGAGAGAATTTAAACCTGAAAAACAATGCAAAAGAAATCCAAATTTTTACATTGCAATTAAAAAAGGAAATATTAATTTTTTAAAAAAATCAGATTTTTGAAAGAAAACTTGATTCTAAAACCCCTACTCTACGACTTCTGACAACACAAAAACGAGAATAAGTTAAAGACAATAATTAACTAAAGAAAAGCTTTGTGAAAGTTATATGACTTAAACAATTAGTTGCAATATGTACAAAGTATTTCAGCAGTGCTTTAAGTGCATAATTAAGTAGTTATTAAGAACTTAACTACTTTTAAAATACAGCGCAAAGAAAAAGAAACTATGCTTAGCCATCTGCTGTGCCTAAGTTCCCTAAAAGACGCGCAAAGTTACCAAGAAAAGAAAGAGTTAAACCCGCAAAAATGTTAACAGACAAGCCAGTGCCTAAAAGCTGAAAAGCAAAAAATCAACAGAGAAAAAAGTACATGAAGTACAAACATTGAACTTATAAAACCTAAAACCCAAAGACAAGGAAGAGAGCTTACCTCTTGTGCAACTAAACTTTCTCCACACAAGAGAAAAACATGGCTGACCTCTTCCCCACGCTTCCTAACACTTCTGCCACTCCCTAGTCGCTGGGGGGCAGTGTGGGTGGGGCTGATGGCCTCCTCATACTGAAAGAAACCAACTCGCGGAGATTTTAACCAGAGAAAAAAATATATATATATACTTAAGACTGTGGATCTGTATGATCAGAAAGAGCAGAATTAACTCTCCAGAATACATGAGAAATATTATAAAATACACGAGTGGTGTATTTAATAATCTTTGCATATATTAAATCACCTTAGTGAGCTTCTATAGATTAATCAGAATCTTATTAATTTTAATGTTAGTTTTACTATTTTTAGTATAGCTATCCTAGTGATGAATAACTAGTTTTCTTTTTTATTTGATTTTATTTTCTTTTATAAACAGATTTTTATGCTTTTTTTGTGATTTTGTCTGTATTATTTAATTTTTTGTTTTAATAGCACCTTCATATCCATCAGCACTAAGGTTCCTTTTAGTAGTTAATAGGCATCCTCTAGCCAACTTCCTTACGGCTTTGATTGGTCAGAATCATATTATTAACTGTGTAGAAAATTAAAGCAGATCTGCCAACCTTACTCTATTATTCAGAATAATTTTTCTTAAAGTTCTTTTGAAGAAAGATAAAGGAATTTCATTCTCTAGAAAACTATCTAATAGTAAATTAATGTGGTAATTGAAGTCCAAATTGTTGCTGCAAATTCTTGAAATTCTTAGGACCTGAGAAATTAGTACATTCTCAATTACTTTGGTTGATATGTTATTATTCCAGTGTAGATATTTAATTACTTTGAAAGGAAAATTAACTCTTTAATCAAAGAGGCTAATAGATGGGTTACCTCTGTTGAGCTTAATGCTTAAGTCTAGGAACTCAAGTTCCTGATTACTGTGGTTGGTTTTACATAAGTTAAGAGAGCTAGGATAGATATTATCAAAGTCACTCTCTATAACTTCTGAATTATTGATACACAGCAGATCATCAATATATCTAAATGTGTAAAGGTAGTTATCTGAGCAGGTGGGGTGATTTTTAATGAATTTATATTCCTTAAAGAACAGGAATAGATTGGCAATATTCGTGGAGGTTGATGTTCCCATGGGGATACCGTTCACTTGCTTATAGAGAGTGTTATTATATAAGATATGGTTATTTTTTATGCAGCAATTGAGATAAGAGTTCCAGGCTCCTACATTAACAAATTGGTTAAGTTTAAATTCTGCATACAGCTCTTTAAAGGTAGTGATTATATCTGATAGAGGCAGATTTGTATGTAGGTTCTCAAAATCATAACTATTAATATTTAAGGGACTTACTTTGAGTATAGTAGAAATTACCTCTGCATTATTATTAATTATCCAAAAATCTCTGTCCATCAAATTAGTACAGTTTCTAATGTTTTGAAACACAGGTAATTTCTACTATACTCAAAGTAAGTCCCTTAGATATTAATAGTTATGATTTTGAGAACCTATATACTAATCTGCCTCTATCTGATATAATCACTACCTTTAAAGAGCTGTATGCAGAATTTAAACTTAACCAATTTGTGAATGTAGGAGCTTGGAACTCTTATCTCAATTGCTGCATAAAAAATAACCATATCTTATATAATAACACTCTCTATAAGCAAGTGAACGGTATTCCCATGGGAACATCAACCTCCACGAATATCGCTAATCTATTCCTGTTCTTTAAGGAATATAAATTCATTAAAAATCACCCCACCTGCTCAGATAACTACCTTTACACATTTAGATATATTGATGATCTGCTGTGTATCAATAATTCAGAAGTTATAGAGAGTGATTTTGATAATATCTATCGTAGCTCTCTTAACTTATGTAAAACCAACCACAGTAATCAGGAACTTGAGTTCCTAGACTTAAGCATTAAGCTCAACAGAGGTAACCCATCTATTAGCCTCTTTGATAAAAGAGTTAATTTTCCTTTCAAAGTAATTAAATATCTACACTGGAATAATAACATATCAACCAAAGTAATTGAGAATGTACTAATTTCTCAGGTCCTAAGAATTTCAAGAATTTGCAGCAACAATTTGGACTTCAATTACCACATTAATATACTATTAGATAGTTTTCTAGAGAACGAAATTCCTTCTTCTTTCATCAAAAGAACTTTAAGAAAAATTATTCTGAATAATAGAGTGAGGTTGGCAGATCTGCTTTAATTTTCTACACACTTAATAATATGATTCTGACCAATCAAAGCCGTAAGGAAGTTGGCTAGAGGATGCCTATTAACTACTAAAAGGAACCTTAGTGCTATGGATATGAAGGTCCTATTAAAACAAAAAATTAAATAATATAAACAAAATCACAAAAAAAGCTTAAAAATCTGTTTATAAAAGAAAATAAAAACAAATAAAAAGAAAACTAGTTATTCATCACTAGGATAGCTATACTAAAAATAGTAAAACTAACATTAAAATTAATAAGATTCTGATTAATCTATAGAAGCTCACTAAGGTGATTTAATATATGCAAAGATTATTAAATACACCACTCGTGTATTTTATAATATTTCTCATGTATTCTGGAGAGTTAATTCTGCTCTTTCTGAACATACAGATCCACAGTCTTAAGTATATATACACTGCCGGACAATTGCTAAGGACGGATGACAATAGCAACGATAGCAACCATAAAATGGAAGGCAGGAAAATGTGGAAATTAACAAAACTGCGGGATACAGTAAGAAGTGTTGTGCGTATGCAAATTTTGGATTGCCGAACTTGTTCGTGACGTCATAGCGCTGATAAGAAATATAAAAGATTTGACGCGTATTGACCGTTGTTGTTTAAACGCAAAGTTGAAAGGAAAAAAACCAATTGACGAACTTGCAATTTTCAGTATGTCTTCCCGACATCACCTAGATGATTTTACGCGTGGCCATATTATTGGCAAGATTGAAGAAGGGCGAAAAATAACAGATGTTGCCAGGGAGTTCGACGTCAGCCACAGTGTTGTTTCAAGGCTTTGGAAATCATTTCAAACAAATGGAGAGTGTAGCAAACGTCACGGGGGAGGTCGTGTTCGCAGTACGACACCTGCAGAAGATCGGTACATAGTGCTATCAACAAAAAGACACCGGCGCAGCACAGCTAGTGAGGTAGCAAATCAGTTTATGGCTGCTACTGGCAAGCGGATCTCCCGAAAAACTGTCGCCAGACGTTTGCATGAAGGAGGACTATACGCCCGCCGTCCTGTTGTGTGCATCTCATTGTCCAGACGTCACCGTACCGCCCGTTTGCAATGGTGCCATCAACTTCGCAATTGGACTGATAACGACTGGTCTGCTGTCCTCTTCTCAGATGAGAGTAGATACAGTCTATCGTCTGATTGTCGACGACAACTGATCTGGCGTGATAGTGGTACTGCATATTGTCCAGCAAACATACAGGAAAGGGACCGATATCCGACATGTAGTGTCATGGTATGCGCTGGCATCATGATCAATGGCCGTACGTCCCTCTATGTGCTTCCAACTGGGACTATGACTGGCCAACGATACATTAATGATGTTCTGCTACCTCATGTTCGCATGTTCCGTGGTGCTGTCGGTGATAGATTCATTTTCATGGACGATAACGCAACATGCCATCGAACAGTCGCTGTCCAGGAGTGTCTTGAGAGCGAGGATATTCAACGCCTCGTATGGCCAGCACGTTCTCCAGATCTGAATCCCATTGAAAATGTGTGGGATGCTTTGGGGAGGAGTCTTGCTGGTCGCCAATGCCCTCCAATAAACAAGGACACCCTCATCCGTGCACTGACAGAGGAATGGAATAAATTACCCCAACAGCTGCTTGATAATGTTGTGCAAAGCATCACACGACGTGTGGAATCTTGCATCGCCCTCCATGGTGGCCATATCCCGTATTGACATCGTACGCCGGAACGCCTGCGGACGGTAATTGCATTTTTTTCACGTTTACGTATTCTGCACAAAATGGCCTGTTTGTTCCTTGAACATGTTCCAAAGCCTTCTGGATTTCAGAGCACAATAAATTGTCTTTCTTGTAATGTCCTGGCATTCTCACATTATTTTATTTCACTTGGCATCCAACCACACTTACTTTTTTATGCGCTATATAGCCGTTTATGATTCGTCCTTAGCAATTGTCCAGCAGTGTATATATATATTTTTTTCTCTGGTTAAAATCTCCGCGAGTTGGTTTCTTTCAGTATGAGGAGGCCATCAGCCCCACCCACACTGCCCCCCAGCGACTAGGGAGTGGCAGAAGTGTTAGGAAGCGTGGGGAAGAGTTCAGCCATGTTTTTCTCTTGTGTGGAGAAAGTTTAGTTGCACAAGAGGTAAGCTCTCTTCCTTGTCTTTGGGTTTTAGGTTTTATAAGTTCAATGTTTGTACTTCATGTACTTTTTTCTCTGTTGATTTTTTGCTTTTCAGCTTTTAGGCACTGGCTTGTCTGTTAACATTTTTGCGGGTTTAACTCTTTCTTTTCTTGGTAACTTTGCGCGTCTTTTAGGGAACTTAGGCACAGCAGATGGCTAAGCATAGTTTCTTTTTCTTTGCGCTGTATTTTAAAAGTAGTTAAGTTCTTAATAACTACTTAATTATGCACTTAAAGCACTGCTGAAATACTTTGTACATATTGCAACTAATTGTTTAAGTCATATAACTTTCACAAAGCTTTTCTTTAGTTAATTATTGTCTTTAACTTATTCTCGTTTTTGTGTTGTCAGAAGTCGTAGAGTAGGGGGTTTTAGAATCAAGTTTTCTTTCAAAAATCTGATTTTTTAAAAAATTAATATTTCCTTTTTTAATTGCAATGTAAAAATTTGGATTTCTTTTGCATTGTTTTTCAGGTTTAAATTCTCTCTCAGGCGAACTTGGCATTTCGTTATAGCTGAAAATTATTTCTAATTATTATGTCACTCTCACAGCTTGAGTTCTCTTTAATCTTCTTCTCTCTGTTTAATAGTAACAGATGAAGAGCATGGGTCGGGCCAGGAGGGTTATGGATGCAAGCTAAATTGTTAACTAGTGCTAGGTCATACAACTCTGCGGAGGACATGACATATATATATTTTTTAAAACAATTTTTGGTGGGCTTGTTACTTGCATCTATGGCCTTGCAGAAACCCATTTCCAACTAGGTCTTTGTGGAAGTGAGAAAATGCAGAGTTTTTGCTGGTCCTTGATAAAGCCAAGGCTCAGTATTCTCGACACCTTCTACATTCAGTTGTTTTATTTTATTTTTTTATCTTTTCTCCTTTTACTAACGCCGGTAGATACATAACCTTTTCTATGTTGTACTTGGTATGAGTCAAAAATATATATGTATTTTTTTTGCTTAGGTCTCTTCTTAATAGAATGTGAATTCTGAATTTTCAAAACTGCTGCGTTGCGCGTTTTGATCTTCAGGTTATTTTGCAACTTTCGTTTTAAATTCTAAAGTTTTTCCTTAGTTTTCAGTTTTGCTCTTCAGTATATATATATATATATATATATATATATATATATTTACTTAAACACGAAATATTTATGCTTAAAGCCAAGGCCTAGGCCTTTTTAACCGTTTTTATTCTACCGTTGTCACATTCATAACGTTTACCAATCAAATCAAGTTAATAATATTGCGCTTTTACTTAAACACGAAATACTGTATTAATTCATAAGGCCTAGGACTTTTTAATAGTTTTTACTCTACCAGTGCCATATTCATAACGTCTACTCATCAAATCGAGTTAGCCGCCCCAGTGGCGCAGTGGTCTAAGCGATGGCCTCTGATCATTCGTCCGTAAGGGATCCGGGTTTGAATCCCGGTGAGGCATGGGTGTTGTGTTTGTCTTACGGCACTGGCTCTCTCCCTTCCTGGAACCAGTGACCCTAAATTAGGGACGGGCGACTGCTTATAGCCTGTTGAGTTGCTCACGGTGGTCGTTGAACCTCCAATCAAAAAAAATCAAGTTAATGACATTGCTCTTTTATTTAGGCACTAAATATTAATTCATGACTTAGGCCGAGGCCTTTTTATACTTTTTAATCTACTGATGTCATATTCTAAACTTTATATTATGTGAAGTTAAAAATACTAGCACAGCATTGGTAAGTTTGATGGATAGCTAAACGTTATGAATATGACATCGATAAAATAAGAACTGTCAAAAAGGCCTAAGCCTAGGGAATGTGAATTAATATTTCCTGCTTAAGTAAAAGCGCAATATTATTAACTTGATTTGATATGCAAACATTATGACTATGACATCGGTAGAACAAAAACTGTTAAAAAGGCCTAGGCCTAGGCCTCATGAATTAATATTTCGTACTTAAGTAAAAGCTCAATATTATTAACTTGATTTGTTAGGTAAACATCATGAATATGACATCGGTAGAATATCAACTGTTAAAAATGCCTAGGCCCAGGCCTTATGAATTAATATTTCGAACTTAAGTAAAAGCGCAATATTATTAACTTGATTTGATATGCAAACATTATGAATATGACATCGGTAGAACAAAAACTGTTTAAAAGTCCTAGGCCTAGGGCCTATGAATTAATATTTCCTGCTTAAGTAAAAGCGCAATATTATTAACTTGATTTGACATGCAAACATTATGAATATGACATCGGTAGAATAAAAATTGTTAAAAAGGCCTAGGCCTAGGCCTGTGAATTAATATTTCGTGCGTAACTAAAAGCTCAATATTATTAACTTGATTTGTTAGGTAAATGTCATTAATATGACATCGGTAGAATATAAACTGTTAAAAAGGCCTAGGCCTAGGCCTTATGAATTACTATTTCGTACTTAAGTAAAAGCGCAATATTATTAACTTGATTTGATATGCAAACATTATGAATATGACATTGGTAGAACAAAAACTGTTAAAAAGGCCTTGGCCTAGGACCTATGAATTAATATTTCGTGCTTAAGTAAAAGCGCAATATTATTAACTTGATTTGATATGCAAACATTATGAATATGACATCGGTACAACAAAAACTGTTAAAAAGGCCTAGGCCTAGGGCCTATGAATTAATATTTCCTGCGTAAGTAAAAGCTCAATAATATTAACTTGATATGATATGTAAACGTGATGAATATGACATCGGTAGAATAAAAACTGTTAAAAAGGCCTCTGTCCAAACCCCGACCAGTTGTTTCCATTGGCCACTTGTTGGCGGAACTACCCTGCATTCTACAAACAGAAACGGAAAACTAGTTTTTTTATATTATTTAATGCAAAAGAGAAACATTGAAGTTGATTGAACGGTACATACAATAGTAACTTCATACGGCAACAAGCACAGTATAACAAAAAAACGCGATTCCGAAAAGAAAAAAAAAAACTGTAACCACAATATTACGCATGCAATGTAACAATATTTTACATTCTTTGGACTACCGGTACTTTCGTATAACATCGGAGCTAGAATGAGAACAGATGAGATTTTTATAGCACGAGTAGCACTTCGGACAGATAGGACGGAATTGGACCAATTGTCTATAGGACGAATCGGCATTGGACCAATCGTCCCATTGGACGAATCGGCATTGGACCAATCGTGCCATTGGACCAATTGTCCATTGGACGAATCGTCCCGTTGGACGAATCGGCATTGGACGAATCGGCATTGGACCAATCGTCGTTGGACGAATCGTACCAGACCCACCGTGAGCACCTCAATGGGCTATAAGCAGTCGCTCGTCCCTAATTTAGGGTCACTGGTTCCAGGGAAGAGAGAGAGAGAGAGAGCCAGTGCCGTTAGACAAACACAGCATCCATGCCTCACGGGATTCGAACTGGGATCCCTTTCGGACGAATGATCAGAGGCCATCGCTTAGACCACTGCGCCACCGGGGCGGCATTTTCTAGAATACAACTCATATGGGTTATATATGTGTGTATACACACACACCATCCTTCCAGTGCTTACGTATGGTGCAGAGACATGGACCTTAACTAAAAGAGACATACAAAGGCTGCAGACAACTCAAAGAGCATGGAGAGGTGCATGCTTGGTGTAACCAGGAGAGATAAGAAGAGGAACTCGTGGATCCGAAAAATGACAAGAGTGGAAGACATCATGATCAGAGTTAAATCCCTGAAATGGCAATGGGCTGGACATACTGCCAGAAGGACAGATCATCGATGGACAGCCGAAATTTTAGATTGGATTCCAAGGGACAGGAAAAGACCCAGAAGAAGACCACATGGGAGATGGGTGGATGAAATTCGAAAGTATGCAGGGGTGACATGGAGGAGACTGGCACAAGACAGACCGTTGTGGAGGAAACTTGGGGAGACCTTCGTCCAGCAGTGGATTGATAATGGTTGACAATGATGATGATGATGACACACACACATCGAGTGAAAACTGAATTATGACCTCCCCTATCAAACGTGGATGCGGCCTGTGGACCACGTGATTTCCGAGAGGGCGTGATTAGTATACCGACGTAGCATTTATAAGGTGTAAGTAATAAGTAGGAAAATAAAGAGGAGTGTGATGGGTAAACGCAAGGATTTATCGGACTTTGAGAAAGAACAGATTGGGGGAACTCGAAGAGAGGGGTACCTCGAATCTCCAAACGGCTGAACTGGCGGGTTGTTCGTGATCCGCCGTAGTTAAAGTGCATTAGGACGGGGGTGAGATCGGTCAAACAACGACTGAGAGGCAAAATTTCTCAGGACAGCGAAAGGTTGATGTGAGAGCAGGGCCGACCCGTGATATTGTTAATGCGCGAGCAAGGTGAAGGTCTGACCGCCTTTAGATGAAATTAAGATATTTTGTTACACACATACCCCCTCCTCCTCTTCCTACACACTTTTCTTGAGACACGCAGTCCACGTAGTGATCGCATTATTTATGGAAATATCTTCCAAAAATTCAATGAAACCCTGCACAAATTGCCAGTTTGTATTTCGAGGGGAATCCTGTAAGAATACACATCAGGAAATAATACTTCCTATGGGAATACTTCCAGAAACTTTCAGAACAGGCAACAGAAAAATGAAACATTGAAAACCGACTGTGGAATGCATATCAGAAAGGGCGACGGGGTATGTATCCTTCATACAGCCGGGAGGGGGGAGGGGGATTCCCAAATACTGATTTTACACTTTAAAGTTATGAGGAAATTTCTTTTTCCCTTTCGATTAAAACATTAAGTTGGAGTCCCTTGATTAATGCGAGGCTCGTGACCAACCCATTAAGATAGCACTGTATGTACGAAGGTATCTAAAGAAAACCAGGGATTGAGGAGTTACCTGAATTTTGTAGTGTACGCATTTTTATTTAGTTTTTCTTTTTATTATATTAGCAATATACAATGTACAAGGAGTGTTCAAATGAAAAGGTACGAAACGACACTGTGGGTATAAATGAAGACTTTATTCAAAGTATACACCATAGGCCGTAGCACAACGATCCCATTGATTAACGAGCCGAAGGATTCCTTGTTCCCAGAATTCCTGTGGCCGTGACGAGACCCAGTCCTGCACAGCGTCCTTGAGTTCGTTGTCCGAGTGGAAGCGCTTCCCTTTCAGGTGTTTTTTCAGGGAACCAAACACATGGAAATCGCAGGGCGACATGTCCGGGCTGTAGGGCGAATGGTCAAGTTGCTCCCACTGGAACTTGGCCAGTTCCGCGTGTGTGACCCTGGAGACGTGTGGACGCGCGTTATCATGGAGCAGAACCACACCCTCCGTGAGCAGCCCCGGTCTTTTGTTCTTGATGGACCTGCGTAGGCTTCGTAGTGTCTCACAGTACACATCAGAGTTAATGGTTCGTCTGTGCTGGAGGAATTCAACAAGTAGTGCACCTTGGACGTCGAAAAAGACGGTGAGCAACACCTTGCCTGCTGACGCCACGGCTTTGAACTTTTTAGGGGAGGTGACGACGCATGCTTCCACTGCATGCTGTCCCGCTTTGTCTCTGGCTCGTAGTGATGGCACCAGCTCTCATCACCTGTGACGATCCGCTCCAGGAAAGCGAGGTCTTCATGATACCGAAACAGATGTTGAAGTGCTAGCCCCATACGCAGTTCCTTTTGCTGGTCGGTGAGCTGCTTCGGAACCCACTGCGCGCACACCTTCCGATAACGCAACCTGTCGTGAACAATTGTCCACACTGTTCCAACGCTGACATCCACCTCCACCGCCAACATTCGCAATGTGACACGCCGATCACCTCTCACTAGGTCGTCCACCTTGTCGATGAGATCGGCCGTGATGACTGTGTTTGCCTGGCCTGGTCTCGGGTCATCAACCAAACTCTCACGGCCTGCACGAAAACGGGCACTCCATTTTCTCACTGACTTGTCGGACACACAGTCTTCCCCATATACGGTCACCATCCGGCGATGAATAGCTGCCGGTTTAACACCTTCCGCTGTCAGAAATCGGATAACGCCTCGCTGCTCCTCAATCGTCGAATTTTGCAATGTGAACGTCATCCTGTCCTCACACGCACTGCCGCGTCAATTGGACGCCGCTCTTTATAAGAGCCTCTGCTCTCTCCTGCGCATGCGGGCGCCCGCGCATGCTCCGATCCACGCCGGCGACTCCAATCGCATCCCTAGATGTGTCGCTACGTTCTCCCATAGCGGCATAGGCAAATATGTTAACGGTTACGTTCTTATGACGTTTTATACCTTTTCATTTGAACACCCTTATATATATTAATTCTATAAGGTTTTTTACTGTGAGTCCTATTTTGGGAGAACGGCTGGACGTAAAGATATGGTGGAGGTATCAAAATAAAGAAAGGTCTTACCATGTAGATGTGCCAGACGAAGAGAAGAACGAGACTGGGGCAAAGGTTCGGTCCTTGTGGGGCGGCAAAGTTCCCATGTAAAGTCTATGGGTGAAGCGTGCAGTTGACATTCTATTGCCTGCGGTTGACTCACGCGCTGTTGAAGGCGGTAGCATGGAGAGACTGAGGTAGTCCAAAGTCCGAAGTCTCTTTTCTGATCGAACCGTTGCGCAAAGCAACGCTAGCAGGATTCCTATCAAAGTTCTCATCGGAACAGCCCAACTACAAATTGGAAATTCCATAGCGCCAGAGGCTGCATAAAAGGCTAATCCCAAAGTAATCCCTAACCGTCCGCGCCACAGGTTCAGACGATTGGGGATTAGTAGTAGTTTTTCTGCTCGCCCTCGGAATTTTTTTTTGTTTTCAGTTTTTCAAAATTTTGCTCCTTGAGTTTTGCTTTTTTTAAACATATATATATACTTCAGTAAATATATATATATATATATATATATCATCATTGTCAACCATTATCTTTATCAATCTACTGCTGTATGAAATGACCCAGAAAAAGAGCACATGGGAGATGGGTGGGTGAAATTCGAAAGCTTGCTCCCCAAGTTTTTTCCATAACTGTCTGTCTTGAGCTAGTCTCCTCCGTGCCACTCCGCCGAGCTCTCCAATCTCAACCATCCATCTCCAGTGCGATCTTCTGAATCATTTTCTGGCTTCTGTACCTTGGAATGCAGTCTAATATTTCAGTTGCCCATGGGTAGTCCATTCTTCTAACAGTATGTCCACCCCATTGCCATTTCAGGAATTTTGCTTTTGAGCATGATGTTTTCCACTCTCTATATACATACACTCACTGGACAAAACATCAGAAATACGTACCTTATAACGAAGTAAATTTCTCCGTCATTTTTGTCCACGCGGGGCTCGAACTCGGGTGCCCTCATTCCGGAATAAGTCGCTCTACCAATTGAGCTACGCGGACGTTCGTTACCGCTGCTATCTGCCTTTATGTCGTGTGCGTCCTGTTGGGCAGGCACGTCACAACCTCCTTTACTGCGAATAACAGACTGTACACGCCGAGGCATCGACTCCACCGGATGCCGGTGGGTTTCCCGAGGTAATGCTAGCCATGCCTATTGCAGCATTGTCTTCAACTCTGCCCGAGACGATTCAGGATCAGTGGATGTGATGTTCCCCTCCATAGCATCACAGAGACGCTTCATCCTGGCACCTTGGGGCCACTGGATGGTTCCAAACTCAGATGAGTGTTTCTCGAGACATGCGTGGGTGGTTGCGGTGCAGTGGGGCGGCTCATTGTTCTTCTGAAACAGACCATCGGCCGCAGGATGCGGGAAGGCCATGAAAGCGTGTAGGTGATCAGCCAGCAAATGTTGGCAGCGCGCAGAGGTTAAGAACCTTTCCAGATACACTAAGGGACCTAATATGTGTCCCATAAGAATGCTCCCCAGACCAACGCAGAGCCACCACCTCCATGAACCGAACCGAACTGTCACGACGGGGCCATGGCCTCATGTTTTCTATGCCACATCCGCACCCCCTCTCCCCCCGTCAGCTTGGTACAACAAAAAAAGAGATTCATCTTATCACACGACGTGGCGCGACTCTGAAGGGTTTCTGTTTTGAAGTTCTTGGCACTTGGCTGGTTTAATTTCTGATGACGAGCAGTCAACAGTGGCACTCGAACAGGGCGTCGGCTCCCGTAGCCAAGAGTTTGCGGCATGCTCCGTGTCGTTCACTCACTGACACTGCTTGGGCCTCCCTCATTTAAGCTGCATGGGATTTGGACCGCCGTCGGAAAGCGTTCCGTCTCTACGAGCCTCAATAGTTTACATCGAACCCGTTAATCAATGCCTCTCCAGGCGCTGGTACGTTCATCGATGTACACCCTTGATACGGTTGGCCTCGGCAACCCTAGCGTTCTTACCACTTGGGCGATAGAATGACTCATCTGTCTTGCGCCGACAAGGCGTCAACGATCAAAGTCTCTCAGATCACCACTTTTACCATGTTCGTCGATTGTGATGCACTATGGGAAGCCCTGCTGCGTGCCTATTTATCACATGCGTTCGGTTTTGGTTTGTTCCACTCTGCGTGAGGGTTGCCCATGACCGCTACTTCTATCCTTTTTGTCTACTGTGTTTATATCCCCCATCCGACTTATAGTTTATATGCATGATATATATTTATTAGTAGAACTCGAGAAATCCTTTTATTTTTTCTCTTGGTGGCACAAACCATGAAGGAGATTATTCATGCACTTCGGAATTTCTATGGTGCACAGCTTTTCTGCTAGGTGGCGTAACTTACCACTTGGAAAACAACTAAATATACACCACGCAAAAGTTTTACAACTTTTCATGTAAAGCACTGTACACGGACTGCATTTCGTTTAGGGACTTTGTCAAAGCGTACGAGTTTTCCTGATTGCATAAAGCATTATTAGGAAAACTTGAACAGAAGGAGATAAAATTCCGTGGGTACCAGTTTGCCGAGTACCAATCTGTTTTAATCCCATTTCTTTATGCCGCCCCGGTGGTGCAGGCTTATGACCAATCGTCTAGGTGGTTCGGGATTCGAATCCCAGTGAGTCATGGATGCTGTGTTTGTCTTATGCTGAAGCGAAGGGCAAGGCGAATCTTGCCCGCTCAATAGTTTTACTGGAGGGGAAGTGCCCACCCAGTATTTTTCATTCTGTTCAAGTAAATAATCGGTTGGGTCTCATAAGGCTCCACCTTATGAGGCCAAAGCTCTTTATTTCCAAAAAAAATAATAAATAGCAAAATAAGTATAAACGTTTTTTTTACATATTCAGTATTGTTCATTTGATAGGAAACTTGATTGCAATCCCCGTATTGTGTTTGATATGTTCTCCCGATATGTGGTAAATGTTTAAAACAATTATAATAAATAAAATAAAATAAAATACAGAAACGTATAACCTCTAGCGCCTTTATTTATCTTTTTTTTTTTTTTTGCTTCTCGTTCTTCTTTGTTCGAGTAACCTCGCTAATTTCTCACATTTGTTTTTATAAATGTTTAAAAATAAAGTATCTCTGGATATTTCTATAAAACCACAGGCTGAATGTTATTTTTTAACAAAATAATATTTCTGTTTCCTTGTGCATTTGCTTATGAACAATTACAATTGCGTTTTAATCGTTGACGTAGTTTATTTTTTTTTTTTGCCTTTTTTTTTATTGTTCTCCTGAGAATAGAAGAAGCATGCTCCCTCCCTCTCCAATAATTTGATGAAGTCGACGCCCCTGGTTTTACGGAACTGGCTCTCTCCCTTCCATGGAACCAGTGGCCTTAAATTAGGGACTGACGATTGCTTATAACCCACTGAGTTGCTCACGGTGTTCGTTAAACTCTCAACAACAACAACATCCTTTGCATCAGAAAGTGCAAGTATTTACCAGTATAACATTTTTTCCGTATAGGAATTTTCCGTCGAACGTCCAAAACACATCGTGAGAACTTTCAGTACCAACGTGCCCCTCTCCCCCAATCACTTTAATACTGATATTTTTTCATTTTTGCACTGATAAGATTTTAGTTTCATTCTTATTGTTTTTTAGCACAAGCAGTTAAATATTCCTTTCTAGAGATTTGGTTATTTAGAAGTAGAGCAAAAAGGAAACAGACATGTATAATTTTTTTACAAAAAGTAAAGAAAAGCGTTGACATTACGTTATAGAAGTCCGAGTAGTAAACTACTCGGCATTCTTCGCGCGGTAATAAGAAAAAGACGAACTGTTAGCTCCCCATCCATTCATATGGATGGACGGAAGAGTTCCCCACAGGAAATTTCCCCCACATTCGGAAAAATCCCCCACCAATTTCAGTCAGGGATCGTGCACAAATTGCATTTGACACAAAATATCAAACGTAGATGAGATTTCCTGGGTCACCATTTCCATTTTCACGCGGTTTAAAACAGATGCAGCCGTACAACGAGCACAAATATGTAAGGAAAATTTCCGGGGTCGGCATTTCCTTAGTTTTTAATGCAACCTACATATGTTTTCCACTTTTACAGTAGTTTATGTTAGCATGATGGGGTTGGGGAAATTTTCGGGTTAGTATTTCGACTGTTACCGCGGTTTTTAGTGAAAACCGATGTTAAAATCAGTAGGCTGACGGGGTGGGGAAAATTCCGGCTTTGGCAATTCAGTATTCACTGCAATCTACAGATTTTTTGTAAGTAGTAGAAAAATGTGGTGGAAATTTTCGGTGATAGCATTTCGACTTTTACTGCAGTTTATAGTAAAAAAAACTGTATTACAGGTATCATGATGGGGTGGTAGAAATTTCCGGGTCGGCAATTTTTCCTTGAGGTCTGCAATGTCGTGGTACTGAAAAATATGCGTAACAGCCGAATAAATTAAACTCAGGTTTTCCTCGGAATCGATGGCGCGCACACTTATTTTTTCTCGAAAGTTTTCGGTTGCAATTATCTTGTTGTTTGAGGCGTTGCCATGTTTCGGGATTTTGATAGAATCACCTGAAATTTCAGGATTCGTTAGAATATATGCATTGCATCCGTCGGTTCGCTTGCGTTCACTTACGAAACATATGGTATTCATAAAATCTGTATTTGATATTGATGTAGCCATGTAAAGCTACTTTAATTCCTCCGCGTATGCTGACGAATTTTTCCATTGCTAAGGATGATGGAGTAACTCTCCACTAAATGAATGAACAAAAAGTCAAGATTCGGGAAAACTATGGAGAAAACCAAACACAGAATTTTCAGCATTGGAACTAAAATTACCAGCAAAACTTTCAACTGTGATTAAGAAAACATGTGGTATTACTTTTTCTGCAATCCAATATATCCGTCAGAATCCTGGGGGGAGGGGGGCAACCGGTAATATCAGTCTACAGATGGGGAACAAACAACAAAAGAACTACAAAGGAACTTTTCTTTCTCCTGGGAAACTATACTCGGGGCAAAGCTAACCTGATTACACTATCTGTATTTCTCCCTACACCCTTCCCCTTAGGACCCTAAGACTGATGGGAGGAAGGACAAAAGGAATCTTTTCACTCATGCTTCCATCACGATGTCCCCCTTAACCTCCTTGCCCTCAACTACCAACCACCAGATAAACGATTTCTTTCTTTTCAAAAACGCTCTGGGTTAATAAGATACACCTTCGTTAAACATATTCCTTACTATTCCATTTCATCAGTTATACGTAAACTTTCGGTGTTCCCAAAGTGTTCCAAATATATTTTTTTTAGTTACATGTTAAACGTGTATATAGTACGCAATTTTTTTTTTTTTTTTTTAGAGAT
Organism: Macrothele yani; assembly: GCA_039090855.1. Taxonomy (NCBI): domain Eukaryota; kingdom Metazoa; phylum Arthropoda; class Arachnida; order Araneae; family Macrothelidae; genus Macrothele; species Macrothele yani. The sequence goes on along the minus strand of CM077011.1, from coordinate 88,607,682 downwards.
ACATTGGACTGCGCTACGTTTCCAGATGTACCGAGAAAATAGCATGTTATCACTGTGGGAAATGGTATTTTATTTATTATTTAGCTAAAAATAGTTTCTGAATGAATGAAATGCCAAATCCACTGTCACTGTGCAAATGTTTCTCAAGGATATCCAAATGCATTATTTGGTTTTTAGCCCATTACAGAGATACAGAAACTCCTGGATTCAGGACTATTTCTTAATGCCTACTTTCAGGGCCGCTTGGAGGATTGGTGCATCGCCCAAGGCGCGCCCTTACGAGGCTCTGCAGTTAAAAAAGTTAATACAAAACCTTTTTGGGTAGAATTTATTATTTATTATTATTACGTTTTTTTACGTTTTGGGGCCCAAGGACCTTAAAGATAGTTTTTTATTTTTTTTTAGTTTCCAACCCCCCCCTTTTTTTAAATAGTTATCGCCCTTTGTCATACAAATACTGAAATTTGCAGATTTTGAAATTATTATTACAACCACCTTAATCGTTTCCTCATTCATTAAATAGCAAATTAAACGTGTGGTTTCCTTCTCATATATTCTACAATTTGTGTGTAAACCAGGTACTTGAATTTAAGAAAACAGATACAACAATATCAGAGTTGTTTGGAAGCTATTGCAGTATTATATATGGAGGCCAATTTTTCAGTGACTTTAACCATAGTACTGGAAAATTAAAAATATATATATATATATGAGCGCGTATAAAAGATAAAAGAAATAGTTAAGCTGCTCCACCTTGCATCAAAAATCAATCATTGAAATATGAATCAGGTAATAAACTATTTATTCGATTTTTTTGAGGAAACTGTTTTTTCCCAGGACGACCCCAGGGATGTTTATACGATTCTTTAACGGGAAGGAAGGACAAAAATGAAAAGTTTTGAAATCTACCAAGACAAAATAAATGTTAATGAAAAAATAGAAGAAAAAATTAATGCCTTTTTTCTTATGTAAGTTGATTCATTTTTATTATATTAAAGCACTTTTTCGTTGATGTAACATAATTTAACAAGAATTTTTTGCTGATGTGAAACCTGATGAAACATAAAAAAAATGACATTTTCGACGTGGGCCAAGCCCCCTCCCCCTGTCTCCTTAAATACGATCGTGAACGACTGTTTTCATGTAACAACTTTACTAAAAAATATTCTCTAGGGCATGCAATAAAATTTTTCTTCGGGCTCGCAATGAGATTTCGCCCAGGGCCTTGGAAAATTACCGTGCACACTTTTCATCTGATTTCGTCAAAACGCTTTATAGGTACTTACTCAAGGATAAACGAATTAGCTAACACAAACTATAGGCAGCTCATCACCTTCTTTTATAACTGACATAACTTTGTTTACTGTCGGCATTTCATTTGTTCCTGGAGAAATAGCTATGTTCTTTCTGGCGAATCGCAGTCAAAATAAATTCATCGTACCTTTCAAGTCGTGTTTGCGTCTTAACTTTTAAGGGCCGCTTCTTCCCAGGTGTTACAAATGTTCCTCTGAGTCTGAATTGTGTCTTCATTCTTGTTATACTTGCCGTAGAAACACCTGTTAGTTCTGCTGCAAGAGCAGTTATTTCATTTTCCGATTTATTATACGAATGTTTTCCTATTAATTTGGTGAACACATCCATAATGATCACTTTAGCAGAGCTTTTTAAAGGCTTTTCAGCTTTATGCGGCTGAAATACAACCGGGTGACCCAGGGCCGGATGGGGTCTACAAGGGCTATGGCCTTGGGGCCCACCATGACCGAGGGCCCAGGAGACATGCCTGTAGAAATAATAAATAGATAGATAGATAGATAGATAGATAGAGATTTATTAAATAGTTTCTTTTGTTTTGTATGATTTCCACTTAGTCAGAAACAGAAGCTATGAAAGGCAAACAGATTTCAAGGCAGTTACTCGCCAAGGGTGAAGGTTTCATGTTACTGTGTACAGCGGGGTCGACGAGAGAGTTTCATTTTCTTCACGTAATCCACCCACACCTACCAATTTGCCCTTGGAACCGTTAATAGTCGAAGTTCCCTGTGGCTTCACATTGCGTGACAAAAAAGATTCACTAAGAAAAGTATACAATGCTAAATCATTAGAAAATCCGAGACAAAATCTAGGAATCTTACGTTTTTAATTCATGCTCTTATGAGAACAGTGAAAAATTCAGTGACTTATCATGAAAACTCTGCAGATAATTTATTAGTTTGAAAAACGCGCTACGTAATAATTATCACAAGCATATTGCTACAGTTTTGTGTTTTAACTGACTTCATAATGATTCCCCGTCACAATTCCTTGAGGGCCCACTCAGATGTCTTAGCCATGGGGTGCACTGAAATGTCTTAGCCTAGAGGCCTACTAAAGCTTTAACCCGGCTTTGAGGTGACCGGCAGGTGCCATTGTGAAAAACATAAAGTCCAAGACAAAACGAGACCGCAACCAGGAAGAAAGGTGCAAGCTTATTGACCGCCGCGACCCATTATCTCCCATTTTACCCTCGGGCTCAATTCTCACCTTCCGTGCGCTCAGTACATATCCTCCGTGTATACTGTAACCTCTCTGAAGCAAAACAGGAGTGACAATGATGTCGCGAAAATACGAATATTTGTATTTTTAGAAACGCCACCGAAACTGGGATCTTAATTTTTTTTTAATGTACATACGTACAACATTTACAACATCGATATATCCATGTGCTTTTTAGGTCTGATTCAAGTTCGAACAAGAGCTTTTCAACTGGAACAATATTATGCAGTGGAAGTACACACTCCGTAACTTTAACTCCACAGTCAGGTTAGCCTTGCGCCAAAAGGAGAGAGACTGATCCGATGCCTAAGGCATTCCATGTGTCCCCATCTCCCAAACCACTTCAGAATGCACTGTGCTTGAGCCATTTTCAGAAAGGGTGTCACAGACAAACTAGTGCTGATAGTGTATCTGAAGTAATTTGAAAATACTTGTAATTTCTGTAAGAAGTTCAAAGAATGGATACTCCGATTTGTGAAATAGTTTTGTCGGAGAGAGGCAGGGAAAAGCTTTCTGTTGGTGGGCATCTCTTAACTCTCCGGTGGAAAAAAAAGCAAAAGACAAGCGGCAAAGAATCATATTACTGGAGATGTGAAAATAGGGATTGTAAAGGGACTGCAACCACAATTCTCATGGAAGCCAATCACTGTCTCCAAAGTGAAAGTGAACATTTTTGTGGATCATCTGCAGCTAGCCGTGTTCATGTTGTGAAACATCAAAACCGATTAAAACAAAAAGCTAAAAACAGTTCAGAGGCACCCTGCCAAATTATCCAAGGTGTTCTAAGTGAAACTGATCCATATATTGTTCCATATATTGGAAGAAAAAAGTCATTGAAAAAAATAATAAAACGAGCACGAAAGGACGGACCTAAGGAGCCAAGAAGTCTGGAAGATTTGACAATTCCAGATGAGTATAAGAAAACACTTGGTGGAGATCCATTTTTAGTGAAAGAATCAGGTATCGGAAATGACAGAATTTTAACTTTTACAACTGTTTCTAATGTAAAGAAACTTGAAGTGGCACACTATTGGATAATGGATGGGACTTTCAAGACCGTGCCAACAATTTTCACCCAGCTGTGCACGATTCATGCACCTGTTGGTCCAGATGATAACAGCCGTCTGTTACCACAGTGAACGTTTTAATGTCGCGGAAAAATACGGAATGCTATATGCAGTTTTTTCGTGACCTGATAACTTACGCTGAGGAAAATGTAATCGTCCTTGATCCTTCCATGATCATCACTGATTTTGAACTGGCGGCTATCAATTCTAGTAAGGCAGTATTTCCTTCCACAGTTGGTATAGGCTGCTTCTTTCATCTCGGACAAAATATATACAGGAAAGTAATTTCGTCTGGTATGAAAACGTTGTATGCTTCTGACGAGAACTTTTCTTTAAAAATACGGCAAATGTCAGCCCTTGCTTTTCTTCCACCTAATGAGGTCGTACAAGCATGGAACCAGCTTAAAGAAGAAATTCCGGAAGAAGGTGCTGCTATTGCAGAACATTTTGAGGAAAACTATGTGCTAGGAAAAATTCGCCGCACCTTACGCGATCAAACAGTAAGACATCCACCTCTCTTCGCACCATCTTTTTGGTCAGTGTTCGACGGAGTGGAAATTGGAATCCCAAGAACACAAAACTCAGTGGAAGCTTGGCATCGTCGTTTCGAAGTTTTAGTCGGAGCAAGTCATGTTGTAGTTTTCAAAATTATTGCAGAGCTCCAGAAAGAACAAAAATCCACTGAAGGAGAAATTGAATGTATTCTTCGCGGAGAAAGTCTCCCAAACCTAAAGCAAAAAGACATATCCCGTGACAACAGAATTTTATCTATTTTCCAGTCCAGAGGAGAATATCATCTGCTAGACTTCCTGCGTGCTGTAGCCCACAACATAAAATTTTAAATTTCAATTAATAAGAGCAATTGTAGTTTAATTAAAAATATCCTCATAAATAGGAATCGTGCAGAAAAATAGTTTCCAGCGGTGTTAATTGGGAAACATTGAAGGCATCTTTTTTCATATGTGTAATTCTTTCTTCATTCAAGTGCAAAAGTAAGTAGTTTTCACATAGCACTTATACCTATCCCCCTTTTTTTTCAGATTCATTTATTTTAATTTCATAATTTTGAATGAGAACATCACTACAATGGTGCGAGAAATCTAACGGGAGCTGTGTAACTTATTTTAGTAATTTGCAGTGTGCATGCAGTAATATTTATTTCGATTTCACAAAATATGTCGAAAGATTATTTTTCGTTTGAAAATTTTTGGCTTCTTTCGTTTAATAGCGTATAAATACCCTTTCAAGACACTTAATGAATTTTACAAAAAATGAAATTTTACATAAATGAAATTGATGATATGAGGTGAAAACTTTTCAATGAACACCAGAATATATTATATAATGTAGAACAATTTATTTCTTTGCGTTCTTCATATGTTGTACAGTTTTTACTGTCAGACAGTTTTACTGGTACGTCTTTTTATATTTTGAAAATGCTTAAACACTGTTTGTTAGATTTCATATAAATAAACTGATCTAATTCAAGATCAATAAGTAAATACGAAAATTTTCATCTGTGGCATTTTATTTTGTTTTACCTTTAATTTAGTACAATTTATGAGTAATTTATTTCTCATTTTTAGCAAGCTTTTGGGAATGAGAAGTAACTAAAAATCCATGCTATTCCTATTGATATGCTCGTCCGCTCGTCCATCCGTCCACTTCTATACGTCTTACCAGAAACTTTCTCCTTTACTTTTAGATAGGTGAAACTATGAAACGTTTATCCATATTTTCGTTTTTAACTGATAAAAAAACCTGCCCATAAATTGTGCAAATCCATGTGATTTTTTTAACTTTATGTGTGTTTCTTTTTTAATCTCACTGAGTGCCACTAAAACTCAGATTAAACAGTAAGTTTTGTCGCATTATTTTCTGTATGATACAAAGCAACAACTTTTTTCCTTAAATTTTGTATTGCAAACGATGCACAGTCGTCCTACTAGGGTGTGTAGCTGTATATTAAATTTTCCTCACGGTTTCCACTTATAAAGTGCGATTTAACAATTATTATTATTTTTTTTTTGCATTGCGTTTGGGTAGCTTCTGCTCTGTGCAATATTTTCATATGACCCCTACGTTTTACAAAACATAGTTCTGTCACTTGAATGCACAAGTTGTATTTACAACAGGAGCGTCGCAACTAATATTTGACAACGGGGGTAAAATGCATTTTTTTTTTGGTCAGATCATAAAACTAATTGTGCTTTTGTAAAACAGGACGTGATAACGTCTTTTGGACACGCTACAGAAAAAAATATTATATCGATAATATCTAAATCATTATGAACCTCGAATTTTACATCGTTTTTTGATATAAGACGTTTTACTAATATCATAAAAGAAGTTAAAATGTATTGATTTGAACACCTCCACATTGGTATGAATTCCACAAGAACCGCACCTCTTACGTTTCACATCAAACAACAAAAAAATAAAAATGTATGTTCATTCCTTTCTACCTCTTCCCCTTTCATTTCCTTTCTTAAAGAAAGACTGATTTTATTATTCTTAAATGCAAAAATAAATGTTCCTGCTCTTTGGATAAAAAACACAATATAACTGTTCTTTAATAAAACCGGTACTTCGTGAAACTTATTCGCTCGCATACTGGACAGGCGAGGAAAATTTAACCCTCTTCTAGCGTCTTAGGAATTCTGAATTCTAGATGATTAATATTTAAAGTAGAAAACAGTATTTCGTTTCATCAGAAGAAGTTTGAAATAGCGGGAAATGAAAACAAGTATTAATCCGATTTCTGATTACGGACGTAATTAAAACTGAAGAAAAGTGAGGGGACAAATGTGATGCTTCGCTCCTGAATGCAGATGGGTGAGGGGATAGTTGCCCTCCCCGCGGGTGCGACGTTACTGATTCGCAAATTTATCTTTACTTCTGAACAAAATCTCTCGGAAAAATAGTACTTTATCTCAGGTACGATTAACTACGACGAAATATTTGTACTGATTTTCAACTGTGGCGGAAGTCATTTTTTGGGCAAAAATTTTGAGAAAACAGAAAGCCTTTTACATAAGATTTCAAATGCCAACAAAGGAATGACTATTACTACATTTTGCACTGTCACATTCTCTGCTCAAAAGAGGTGCTCATTCAGGTATAAAATTCTATTATCATTCTTATTTATGTGCACATTTACCTTTGGCTTAAAGATTTCTTTATTCCATAGAACAAACACTTTCAAAGTGGACTAGTGAGACGAAAACAATGGCAAAATGAAGAGCCGTCCCGGTAGCCGAGTGGACATCTGCGCTGGCTTCTAACCATTTGTCGGACATGGGATTCGGGATCGAATACCGGGTGATTTGCTTATTTTACTTAAAGGTTCGAATCCTTTGAGCCGTGTGTGATTTGCTTACTTACTTCGCTGGCTCCCCGTTCTCTTGAACTAGCGTCACTAAATTAGGGACTGTTCAGTGGTTACAGCCCATTGAGTTTATCAGGTGACGGTAAACTCCCACACCGGTAAACTCCTACACCTTCTCACATGAGAAGGTGTACATATATTGCGTTTCGTTCGGAGATCTTGTCAAAGTGTGGGAGTTTTAAAACAAAATGTACAAGTTTTCCTGGGGATACAAATGCATATGTAAGGTCATAATGACACAAGGTTTATGTAGATGTTTTCCGACTCACTAAATCTTGAGTTATGATTTTGTAATATTTGGCATATGATAACATTCAATAAAAGCTAATCAAAAGGAACTGAACCGATCAGTTTTCTGGCGCTGACAAGGCACTTACGTCGCTGGCCTTTTTACAAGATCTTAATTTAAAACCTAAATATTTTGCATTTGTAGGCACGTTATAAAATCTAATAAAATGACTTAGCAGATTAGTTCTTAGCTGTTTGATGGCTTCTGGCCATTCGTGCGAGATGGGTCCGGGTTCGAATGCCGGTGAGGCATGGGTGTTGCGTTTGTCTTATGGATCTGGTTCTTTCCCTTCCCTGAAACAAGTTGCCCTAAATTAGGGACGAGCGACTGCTTATAGCCAATTGAGTTGCTCACTATGGTCGTTAAACCCCTAATCAAAAGAAAAAAATCAGACAAATAAAAAGAGCTCCTCTCCGTCGTTGGGAACCTTGGAAAACTGCCACACATAATTCGAAAGCTTGGAAAACTGCCACACATAATTCGAAAGCTTGGAAAACTGACACACATAATTCGAAAGCTTGGAAAACTGACACACATAATTCGAAAGCTTGGAAAACTGACACACATTCAGAGTGTTCCTCGGAAGAACAGCAATTTGTGGCCGGCCCCTTGATGAAAAGCATGTGGAAGTTTTCCTATGTGGCAGTTTTCCTATGTGGCAGTTTTCCTGTGTGGCAATCTTCCGGTGTGGCAGTTTTCTTGTGTGGAAGTTTTCCTGTGTGCCGGTTTACAGTGAACCAGAAAGCCAATGCCGTAAGAAAAACACAACATCCATGCCTCACCGGGATTCGGATCCGGACCCATCTCAGACGAATGATCAGAAGCCATCGCTTATACCACTGTGTCACTGGGGCGGCAATAACTTTCTATAAATGAAATTATGGGCTAAAGTACTCAGATTTATAATTCCTTTGTGTGATAAGCAAGCTTCAGTGCGTTGCTGAAAATGTAAATTTACTTCAATATCATTGAAAACTGCACTCATTGGATTTTTGCACTTTTTCCTTTTATTTCTCATCTTGAAAAAAATGAATTTGCCACTAAGTGTTTCCGTCAATCTACCTCCAGCTGAGGAACTGTGCAGCTATAAGCGAAATATCAGTTTTAAATTAAAATGTCAATAAGTTGTTATTTTCATGATTTCATTTTGTACTTTGCAATAAAATGTATTAAGGACCGGGTTCTCAATTTATTAACACTTCAGAGTACAGTTGTGATAACTTTCAATTGTAATCAGAAAGTAGAGTGATGAAAAAATAACTTTGTTGCAGAAACATTCTTCTTTTTTATGTAATGGAAAAACGTGTCTAATACAATAACCTTGTAATTTATCACACGACAACCGAATGATTGAACTTGTCCAACTGCGCACTTCATTCGTATGACTTTCCACCTACGAGGAATCAATTCCTGAGCGGCTGTGTTTTTCTGTAATGTTGGTCTTGTGTGTATGTAGCAAAATATTATATTAATAATAATTTACTATAAATGAAATTATGCCTAAAGCACTCAGATTTATAATTCCTTTGTCTGATAAGCAAGCTTCAATGCGTTGCTAAAACTGTAAATTTACTTCAGTATCATTGAAAACTGCACTCAATGGAGTTTTGCACTTTTTCTTTTTATTTCTCATCTTGTAAATAATGAATTTGCCACTAAGTGTTTCCGACAATCTACCTCCAGCTGAGGAACTGTGCAGCTATAAGTGAAATATCAGTTTTAAATTAAAATGTCAATAAGTTGTTATTTTCATGATTTCATTTTGTATTTTGCAATAAAATGTATTAAGGACCGGGTTCTCAATGTATTAACACTTCAGAGTACAATTGCGACAACTTCCAATTGTAATTTGAAATTACAGTGACGAAAATATAACTTTTTAACGGAAACAATTATTTTTCTTGTTTATTTCAGATTTCGGTAAAGAAACCAAATTCGGTATCGGCACTTTGCAATATCAACAAATTACATTTACATCAATCTAGTGCTGTGGTGTGTAATTTTAAGTGCAGTGGTGGAATATAATTCAACCCAAAGCTGGATGGACGGAAAAGTCCCTCACAGGAAAAGTCCCACTCAGGAAAACTCTCTCACATTTGGAAAAGTCCCTCAAAGAAAAATTCTTATACATTAAAAGTTCCCCTACTTTTTCAGTCAGGGACCTGGCACAAATTGCATTTTGCACAAAATATCGAATGTGGGGGAGATTTCCGGTGTCTCCATTTCCATGCTGTTTAAAACGAGATGCAGCCGTACAACGTACACAGATATGTGGGGGAAACTTCCGGGGTCGGTATTTCCTTTATTTTTAATGCAACTTACAGGTGTTTTGCACTTTTACCGTAGTTTATAGTAACAGGCTGACACGGTGGGGAAAATTTCCGGGATCGGCATTTAAACTTTTACTGCGGTGTATATTAAAAAACAGATCTTACAAGTAACATGATAGGGTGAAGGCAATTTCCAGGATTAGTATTTCCGTATTCACAGCACTTTTTAGTAACAACCGGTCTTACAATTAGCAGGTTGACTGGATGGGGAAATTTTCCGGGTCAGCATTTAGATTTTCACCGCAGTTTACGGTAAAAAATGGTCTTACAAGTAGTAGGATGCGGTGGGATAAATTTCAGGCATTAGTATTTCCGTAAACCGATACCACCATCGACGCAAAGCATTCGCTTCGGAGGAAGAAAAATTAGGACAATCAAGGGGAGATTATTCTTGTTTTGGTCACCAAGCTCCTCAGAAGCATATCCATCCTAACTTCAGTATTTTTTTTTAAAAGTAAAACGAGAGCAAGCCCTTAATATGATTCACAGATATCTCTGCAAAACCTGTAACAGAAAAAACTGTAGAGATGCATACATGTTTTATGGTTGTAATGACTGACTTTAAACATATAATTCATACAAGGAAAACTGAAAAACACATTAAACTGCTGTATACATAGACTTTAAGTAAAAAGTACAAATAGTATATTATGGTTAAATATACTTCTGAGGAATTCGTGTACATGCTAACTGCTGTTCACAACTGTGGTATATGATAATAAAAAGGACTATACATACATATACACTATATTGACAAAAGTCACCGGACACCCTTCAAAAGCAAATGAACGGATCCGCTACGTTGTTAAGATGCGCTGTATAGCTGCAAAAGGTATAAAAACAAGCCTGCATCTGACCGCGATCATATCACACTGTGAGGTTGAGTGAAAATGTCGTGGCGGGAGAGAACTGACTTTGAGAAAGGAAAGATTATTGGGTGTTATATTAGTGGGTTGTCCATAAGAGAAACCGAGAGGCATTTAAACATACCGAAGTAAACTGTTTTGGATGTACTGAAAAAGTGGAAGACACATGGCGTACCTGAAGCAGGAAAACGTACCGTCAGACCAAAGAAAATCAGTGATAGAGGATGTCGTAGACTATAAGCAGAGTCGATACAGCTAATCGACGGAGTGCTGCACAAGACCTCAGTGTACAGGTGAGTAAAATGCTGGAACCTCGGTATGCACCCGTACTATTGGCAGAGAAGTTCATTCCATGGGTTACCGTGGTCGTTCGGCTACTCATAAGCCTTTCATCTGCACTCGGAATGCTACTCGTCGTTTAGCATGGTGTAAAGAACATTTATCGTGGACCGAAGTTCAAAGGAAACGAGTCCTATGGACTAATGAATCCAGATGCACGATCCATCAGTCTGATGGCCGTGTGTGGGTATGGCGGCAGCCGGAGGAAAGCTATTTACCACAATATGTTGTTCCTACGGTCAAGTTTGGAGCTGGCAGTGTACTCGGGTGGGGGTGTTTTTCGTAGTATCGTCCCGGCCCATAGGTTATCGTGGACAAACCTGTTAACCAGCACGTCTATTTCGATATTCTGGACAATTATGCCCCACCAACTCTGTGGCAATACTATGGAACCGAGCCTTGTTGGTACCAGCAGGATAATTCACCGAGCCATAAAGTAAGTACTGTTACGGCGTGGTTTGACGATAATTCCGTATCGTGTCGAGACTGGCTAGCACGGAGCCTTGATCTTTATCCCATAGAGCAGATATGGGATGAATTAGAGCGCCGCATGAGAAGTTTGGAACCAAGGCCTACTACTAAGCAACAGCATTATGTACTGAATGAAAGGGCCCAGCTATAGTGGTGTTCCAAAGCCTTGTCGAAAGCATGTCTCGAAGGGTCAGTGCATGCATTAAGGCCAAAGGTGAACCGACACCGTACTAATGCATGTCAATAAATGCTATGTTGTGTTTCTCTTCTAGGCGTCCGGTGACTTTTGTCAATATATAGTGTATCATCATCATCATCATTGTCAACCATTATCAATCCACTGCTGGACGAAGGTCTCCCCAAGTTTCCTCCACAACGGTCTGTCTTGTGCCAGTCTCCTCCATGTCACCCCTGCATACTTTCGAATTTCATCCACCCATCTCCCATGTGGTCTTCTTCTGGGTCTTTTCCTGTCCCTTGGAATCCAATCTAAAATTTCGGCTGTCCATCGATGATCTGTCCTTCTGGCAGTATGTCCAGCCCATTGCCATTTCAGGGATTTAACTCTGATCATGATGTCTTCCACTCTTGTCATTTTTCGGATCCACGAGTTCCTCTTCTTATCTCTCCTGGTTACACCAAGTATGCACCTCTCCATGCTTCTTTGAGTTGTCTGCAGCCTTTGTATGTCTCTTTTAGTTAAGGTCCACGTCTCTGCACCATACGTAAGCACTGGAAGGATGCATTGATCAAACACTTTTCTTTTAAGACATAATGGCATATTGCTCTTGAAAATTATGCTGTTTCTTCCAAAAGCTCTCCAGGCAAGTTTTGTACGCCGATTAATTTCTTCATCAATGTGACCCTCACTTGATATCTGCTGTCCAAGATAAACGTACGTGTCTGTTATCTCCAGCTTTTCTCCATCAATCGATAAATCTTCATTTCTTGTAAAAGCATTGAACATCACTTTTGTCTTCTGAAAGTTCATTTTTAATCCCACTTCTTTACTCTTGTCAGCAAGTTCCTGGATCATACTCTGCAGCTCTGATGGGGTAGTTGCATATATACATTACATTATCAAAAGTATTCGGATGCCACAAATTTTTGGGACAAATGGCTTTATTATGGCAATTATTAGTTAGTCGGTCCATTTTTTGCTTGTATGAGAGCGGTAACACGTAGAGGCATACTGTCAACCAATTTTCGGTAGGCCTCGACAGGAATGGCTCGCCATTTATGCTAAAAACTGCTCCCAGAGTGGAGAGGGAAGACTGTCGTAGTGGTCCATTTTGCACCCGTCGCTCCAGTTAATCCTAGAAGAGTTCTATGGGATTAAGATCAGGACTCTGAGCAAGCCAGTCCAACAATTCCACCTTATTGTCAAGAAATCAGTTATCCACAAGCCTGGCAGTGTGGCAGGGAGTTCGATCGTTTTGGAAGAGACAACGGTTATTTCCATAATACTGCCACTTTGTTGGTAGGGAAGAATTGTCCAGAACTTCGAGGGACACTTCAGAGTTTATGGTTTGTGATGTAATAACCAACAGGCTGAATCCCGTCCAAGAAAAATAACTCCATATCGTGATGGAGATTCCGCCGAACTGAACAGTTGAAAGCCCACCTATATGGGAGACCCGGAGAGCTATCTCGTAAACAAGGCAATTTAGGAAAGATTTCCAATTACGAAGTTGTACAGCGTTCTAACCTTAATGTAAATCCGCAGAAAAATTTACAATGATTTCCAAAATTCAGGCTGTGCCCTCTTGAGCTGTAGCATACCTACAAGGGAAAGTTATTTCCCCCGTAAATCTTGAAATGTTTCTATCTTTTCCTGATCCTCTCTGAACGTAGGTCATGATAGAGGCTCACAGTTTTCCATCACTTTTATCTCAGCCGTATACTTCATAGCAGAAAGTTTCAGTTCAGTGTGCGACAGATGAAATTGTGTCGCAAAATATTTTGCGGGTGATCACTAAGCACACTAACTGCTGGATGCAAAAAAAAAAAAAAAAAACCCCAAAAAAAAAACAATAAAGATGTGCGCTGGTAGAAATTTAAAAAAAAGAGAAGAAAGAACTGACCACATTATATTTCTTCCACTTAAAAAAAAAAGAAAATGTGCCTAAGCTAGGTACTACAACAGTTGCAATGATAACTAGTATCAAAAACACTCCAGCCCACTTTACTAGAATTTTACCAGTATTTTCAAGCTGAAACAGAAACATTTATGGAATAAAATTATATTTAAGAACAATAAGGGACAGAGCGGCACCCCCAGTAAAAAATTAAGTGCTGCGGCGAATATGTCACGTGCTTAAACTAGTTTAAGTCACGCACTGCAGTCAGTCGAAAGGGATATAAAGTGGTAGTCGTTGCTGTGAACATCATTGCATGTCATCGTTCTGTCTGTGGTTGGGACGCCTGAAAGATGAACAGCCACAACCGGCTGATTAGGGAACTTTTGCTTTACGAGTTTGAATTCTGACATAACGCTGATCAAGCATCACGAAACATTTGTCATGCGAAAGGGAAAGGTTCCGTGGACCACAGCACAGCAACCAGATGGTTCAAGAAATTTCGCTCAGGTGACAGAAACCTCGACGATCATCCAATTGTCAGGTAAGCCGTGAACCGTCGATTTGGAGGCCGTGCGTCAGGCCGTAGAGGCAAATCCGACAACCAGCACTCGGATATTATCAGACGAGCTGGGCATATCCCAGACCACCGTGGTTCTTCACCTTCAGCATCTCGGCAAGGTCTACAGGAGCTGCCGCATTGTCCCTCACGAACTGACGCCAACTGAAGCAAACCGCAGAGTGAAAGTGTGCACGAAACTCCAAGAAAACCCGCGCGAATGTGGGGCACTTCGAATGTGTGGCAGTTTTCCAAGTTTCTGAATTACGTGTGGCAGTTTTCCAAAGGTATCTAACGATGGCATGGGCTCTTTTGTTTGTTTTCATTTTGAGGTTGGTACATACGACTTTAGGGCAACTGGCCACGAAAGTTTAAGGTGTGATGGGTGGGGGAGGCATAAAGGTTGCCGTTTCCCGGCCTATACTGAGAATTCAAGTTATTAATATTTCTCTTTTACTTAATTAATTCACAGGCCCTACACCTAGGCATTTTTAACAGTTTTTAATCAATCGTCTTCATATTCATAACGTTTATATATCAAACCAAGTTTATAACTGTAGTGCCGAGAATTTATGCACATCGGTGAATTACTTGACATTATTTTTTTACCTCCCCTCTCCCGAATAGCAGATCATTTTAGTAAAGCTGGTAGAGTAAGAACGCCGGGCTGCCTTTCAGCTTTTTTGATAGATAGTTTCCATACAAAAGGAACCTTATAAATTTTTACTTCCTGCTGTGGGGAATTTTCGACAGCACGGGAAGCCAGGATCGTTTGGCTGACAAGCCATAATTAACATAATGAGCTTCCACCCCTACAATAACAGTGCGCTTTTACTTAGGCATTAAATACTAATTCATAGGCCCTAGGCCTTTTAAACAGTTTTTATTCTACCGGTGTCACATTCACAACGTTTGCGTATGAACTCATGTTAATAATATTGCGCTCTTACTTAGGTACTAAATATTAATTCATAGGCCCTATATGCCTAGGCCTTTTAAACAGTTATTATTATACCGATGTCACATTCACAACATTTACGTATCAAGTTAATAATATTGGCATAACTGTTAAGTATAAAAAAGAGGGGGGTCCGTAGTAAAGCCCACCGGAAATATGCCCACTATGGATGATTTGCAGAATATGTACGGTCGGAGGACGTTTCCGATCTAGTGTAAGAAAACTGATCACATAAATATTTATGGACCTTATAAAAATTGTACTTTGTTTTAGAAATGTCGAAATTTAAGGAGGTTACCCCCCCCCCCCCAAAAAAAAAAAACCTAAACTAATATATATAACCTTTCTTATGGGTTCAAGAAGCTCAAACTTAAATCGTTAGACAACGCTACCAATAAACGAACAACGCACTTGAAAATTTGGAAAAGTTTAAATTTAGAGGGTTGACCCCCTAAACGTAAACTGGCATATATAATCTTTTTCTTGGGCTCTAAAAGCTCAAACTATATCTAGGTTGTAACTTGAAATCTTCTAAAAAGGCCCGCGGCCAAGGTGCTTTGTAAAGAGCCGCGAAATACTCTGTTGAGTGCCTTTTATTAAGTTTTATAAACTATTTACAAGAATATCTAAGTTGCATAACAAATATCTATAAGTTGTAACTTAAATCTTCTAAAAAGGCTCGCGGCCTAGGTGCCTTGTAAAGAGCTGAGAACTGATCCGTTGAATGCCTTTTGTCATGTTTTACAAAATGTGTAGAAATACGAAACATCTAGGTTGTAACTTAAAATCTTTTAAAACGGCCGGCGGCTTAAATGCCTCTTAAAGAGCATAGAAATCATCACTTCAGTGATTTTAATAATTTTTTTATGAAATGTTTACAAATACGAAATATCAAGGTTGTAATTTAAAATCTTCGAAAAAGTCCAGTAACGTGGGTATCTTGTCAACACCTGAAGATCGATTCGTTGAGTCCCTGTAGATTAGCCTTTATTGCATGACATGCGAAATATTTAAAGCATAACTCAAGATTTAGTGAGTCGCAAAGCTTCTACATAAACCTTGTGTCATTATGATCTTACAAACGCATTTATATCCCTAGGAAAACTCCCACACTTTGACAAGATCTCGGAAAGAAACGCAATTCGCCATTTATGCAATTTGTATATGACCCCGTGACGTCGCAGACTCTGGGGGGGGTACACATCTCCCTGGTACGAATTTGCCATTTCCCGTAGAGATCTGGTATGTTGTTTTTGATTTGCATGCGGCGT
Organism: Macrothele yani; assembly: GCA_039090855.1. NCBI lineage: Eukaryota > Metazoa > Arthropoda > Arachnida > Araneae > Macrothelidae > Macrothele > Macrothele yani. The sequence goes on along the minus strand of CM077011.1, from coordinate 88,591,534 downwards.
GCTTTACTTTGGGATCCATCCGCCCCCAACCCTTCAGTTGAGACAATTCAAATTCTTTTTCAAAACGTACGTTAGGTCACACTACATAAAGATTGAAAATTTTGGCGGGTGGACAAATCCGGTGGGTGTACATCACGTCCCGAACGTGCGTTGGGCCACACGGCATACGAAATTACAATTTCGGCGGGTGCACACCATCTCCCAGAATCAAAGCAGCTCATGATACTTAAATTTCGAAAATTTGGTAGCGCATAGCTGCCAGGTTTTACGATTTACCCGTACAATTTACGGAACTTTTTTATTTAACTTAATCCATTCAAAGTAAACCGCCGATGTTAGTTACGAATAACTTTGCAGTTACTTGTGTCTATGTGTGAACTTTGCAGCAGTTTTCCCACGTTTTAGGTTTATTGTTTTGCGTTGTTTCACACTGTAAACAATAAGTGCTGTGAATTCACGGAAAATTTCTGAAAATAACGTGCAGCAAAATTGCCGGTAGGTATCCGTTTTTTTTTTTTCAGAAATTTCCGTTTTAAAAGTACCTATTTGTTTTAACTTACGTATTTACACAGATTTTCCGTAGACAGAAATTCCGTTTATTTCAGAAAATTCCGTTTCAGGTGTTTTCGTATTTAAACTAAAATTCTGCAAAAACGACAACTCTTTTCAGCTCTTAACCCACGTAATCCTTAAGCTGAGTCAGGATCGAACCTCAACAGGTAACTCACGCCTTTAACCAATGAGCTACAAAAGGTCGGCGATCAGCTTCACGTACATTTTAAAAATAATTCAGCGCCGATGAAATTTTGCTCTTCTCATTAATGCGAGTGATTTAGTCATTTTATTTTTCCTTGGAGCTTATTATTTTTCTCAATAGGTTTGTATTATTAGTATTATTATTTTCTGTAGGAGGACTTTTCTCAAATTAAGCATTTTTATCTTGATTTTTCGAAGCAACAAAATGCAGCAACTTGATTTTTTTAAACTTACAATGACTTTTAGTTATCTTTAAAAAAGGCGAAATGGACTTTTTTATAGTATTATTTCAAACACACACACAAAGAAAAACTAAACATAAAATTTACTCTTCATAGCTATAATAGCTTTTGTCTTAAGACGTCTGATACACAGACATCGTATAATCATCTGTACAATAAGTACCCGGTTTCTTAAAGTAACACAATATATAATAAGTAGCTGGTGCACCAAATAGGGGAAAAAAGAAGGGTAATCGGTAAAAAAGTCCGAGGAAAAAAAGTCCGAGACTGTTGATAAACGCGGAAAAAAAGTCCAGGAAAAAAGGTTCGAGGAAAAAAAGGCCAGGAAAAAAAGTCTGAGATGGGCGTTTTGATTGTCATCATTGGCTTACTAATAAATCGATTTGACATATTGTTTGAATGTTGGGGGTGGGGGTGGAGGTGGGGTGGACATACTTTCATTATTTTCCTAGTGTGGTGGGGTTGCTGGAAAGCCGCCACACGTTTTTCATTAAGGGGCCGGGCACAAAGTGCTATTCCTTCGAGGAACACTTTCAATGTGTGGCAGTTTTCCAAGTTTCCTAATTATGTTTTAGTTTTCCAAGGCGCCTAACGACAGGAAGGAGCTCCTTTGTCTGTCTGAATTTTCACGCCGCTGCATACCAGTTTAGGGTGACTGGCCACAAAAGTTCAACAGGAGGGAGGGGGTATAAAGATCGCCGTACATTTCTTAAAACTACAGTGTTCCACGAAACAACAGAATTACACATGACTCATGCTGTGTTTAAAAAAGGACGATAAGGTGGGATTTTTTAATAACGCTGCACTTGTACTTAGCCACTAAATATTTACATAACATATCAAGTTTGTAATACTTTTCTTTTACTTAATTAATTCATAGGGCCTATACCTTGGCCTTTTTAACAGCTTTTAATCCGCAAACTTCATATTCATAACGTTTAAGTATCAAATAAAATCAATAGCATTGCGCTTTTGCTTAGGCACTAAATATTAATTTATAGGCCCTAGGCCTAGGCCTTTTTAACAGTTTTTATTCTACCAATGTAATATTGACAGCGTTTACACGTCAAACCAAGTTAATAATAATGCGTCTTTACTTAGGCACGAAATATTAATCCAAGAGCCTAGGCCCTTTTACTAGTTTTGGTTGGTGCAGTTCAGTTTACTGTCTGTCGCGAGGCTGAGTCAGTGGCTGACGCTATCGTCTGTGTACTGTCGTTTGACATTGTGGCTGCTGGTGTTTTTCTCTACATTTTGAAGTGTGTGCAATATATAAATCTATTAAACATCCCACACATGTGCTTAAAAGTGCATGTTCACTCATAAGGATTACACAAAATAATTTTGGTAAGTAGAAAAGTGATTTTTCTTTTGTCTGTAAATGGTTTAGAGTTGTAGCACATAAACGTTACTTCACTGTCTGTGCATGCTTGTCAGTTATTTGATAAGAAACTGTTAGTTACAAAGAATGTAAGGAACTTTTTTTTTTTTATATCCGTGGATTGGACTCTTGTGGTGTTCTTATTTTATTCTAATTGCAGCTAATAAACTATTTTCATTTACCCTAGCGACGTGCCTCAGTTAGGCAGTCGAACACTACGTTGTTGTATATTGTTTTGAAGTTTTCAAAGTGTAATACGTTTTAGTATTGCTTTGACTCAATGGATTTACGGGATAGTTAGATTTTAATTAAATTCACAATATTTCGAACCAAAGCGATAATTTTTATATCTTGTGCAGTTTTTTTTTTTTTTTTCACGAAATGCTGACTTGTTAGACATAGCAACATACATATAACTGAATAGAGTTCAACGATTGCCTTCAGTTTGAACAAAAGTTTTATACCATTAACTGTGGTTATACAAATTTAATATTCGTTTAGCATAGAAAGACTCGATTTAGGATTAATTTTTACTATTTTCCTTAACTTGCAAGACAGTTAACAAGTAGTACTCTAGTGATTTTCCTGCTATATTATCTACACTTAAAATTTTGGCTTCGTTTTTGGCAGAAACACCAGTATCGCCTGTTTGTTACTTTGATTTTCCATTTTGTGTGACAAACATGAAATAAGGCAACAGAATGGGTTCTCACATCAGAGAATTTAAAAACATTTGGTTCTGGTTAGTGAAAAAATAAAAACTAATTTCTTTATAGACTGTATTTAATGTGTACAGAGATGAAGTAATATTTGGCCTCCTGGGGTTCATGTTTCTCCTAAGGCCTTTAACAAGTTAAAACAACATTCCTGAATGCTCTTTTTTTTTTTTTTTTTTTTTTTTTTTGTAAATAACAGATTGATAAATTAAAGCCCAAATACAAGAACAGATCATGCCCAGAACTTGTAGTGTATTTAGTAGCAAATCAAACTATAGGAGCCAGAATGAAAAGGTCTCTACGTTTCAGTTGCCAAAGAAAGAACAACTAAGGAGTCAGTGGCTTAGAAAAATTCCCACAGATCTTACAGGTAAGAAAAATTCAGTTGTTTGTATCAAGCATTTTCATGAATCGTGTGTAATTCGTGTCGACAAACTGGTTGTCAATGGAGAGTTAAAAGAATTTGAGCGAAAGGTGCCAGCACTGCGGGATGGGTCTATGCCCACAATATTCCCTAATGCACCACATTATTTAACTGCTGCACCTAGTACAACTCGAAGGCTTGCAGATGTGGAAGAATCTCACTTTGAGAATGCTATAAAGCAAAGTCTTTTAGATCACAACAAGTATTTGGAGAAAAGAAAAATTAATTGCTCTCAGGATCTGATTACGCATTATCTTGAAAACAAAGACAAATTCAAAAGGGAACGGACAGTTGTAAGTAATGATTGTAAAACTATTTTTTGTTATGTTGATTTTACATGTTCTTTACCTTGTCTTGCAGGATCCATTAATGTATTTAATGATCTTGAATTTGAAATTTATGCAGGTAAGATTAAGATTAGTAAAAACAGGTTGCCTAAAAGTTTGAAGGTTTTGAATTCTCTAAATGATTTTGATGAATTGGTAGCATTTGTTGAAAAACAGTTACGCAGGATGAAGTAAATGTTGTAGATTCAGCTATTGTCGCATTGCAGTCTTCTGATTCACCTCAATTGCAGTTTTTTTGTGAGCAGTTAAAAATTCACCAAATGCCAAAAAACCGAAGAAATTATAGCAATAATACCATGGTTCTAGCATCTTCAATATATGTCCACTCTTCTTCAACGTACTATGCCCTCTACAAAAGTAAATGTTTGTACCTTCCACATCCCCGTAACTTGCAAAAACTAATTAACAGATTTTCCATTTCAGGCAGTACTCTTCAAGGCAGTGTTACATATTTGAAAAGAAAAATTCAACACTTAAAACAACACGAGCTTGTTGTGAACTTGTTATTAGATGAAATATACATTGAACCACAAATGAGTTTCAAAGGTGGATCAATATTTCATAGTAGCCAGTTTGGTGTCAGCAAAACTGCAAAAACTTCACAAGTCTTTATGATTTCAGCTTTGTTTTCAAAATATAAAGATGTGGTAAGTATTACACCTGTTCACAGTTTAACATCTGAACAGTTAAAATTGATGATTTTGAATGTAATTGTTGAAATTGAAATGGTTGGCTTTCAAGTTCTTTCTTTGATTTCTGATAATAATGCAATTAATAGGAAAGCATTTGAACTTTTAACCCCTAACAAAATTCTGCAACCAAGTATTATTTACCCTGTTGACAGTTCCAGGTTATTGTTTTTTATATTTGATTCTGTTCATATAATTAAGTGTATTAGGAATAACTGGATAACAAAAAAAGGTGAGAATCGTTGCATCATATTTCCGGATATGATCAATAATGATTTGCTTTTAAAAGCTCAATATAAACATCTAGAATTATTATATGAATTAGAAAAAAATTCTCTTGCTAAATATGGTCATCTTTTGTCTGCTAAAGTTTTGTATCCTTCAAGTGTACAAAAGCAAAATGTGAAATTTGCTCTGCGAATAATAAATGAAAAAAATATTGCCGCTGTAAAGTGCATTGCAACAAGTAAGCATGCCATGTTCCCTGGTTATGAGGCAACTTGTCAGTTTATAGAGATTTTTTCTACATGGTGGAAAATAGCAAATGTGCAGAGTGCATTTGAAGGTAAGCGATTTAATGATAAAAATAGAGAACCAATTAGAGAGAATGAAGATTTTCAATTAAATTTTTTTAAATCCATGTCTTTGTGGTTAAAAAATGGAGGACCATGGTCCCCATTGCCGATGCTTTAACTGCACAAACATTTCAGTCATTAATTACAACTACTGATACTTTTTTAGAACTTGTACCCTATCTTTTAAAATGTATAAAGTTGATTATCTGTTACTTGGGAAGTTCCAGAATGACGATTTGGAAGGTAGGTTTGGAAACTACAGGCAGCTGAGTGGAGCAAATTATTATATAAGCTTTGTGCAGCTTCTTGAAAGTGAGCGGAAACTAAGGTTCAAAAGTATGGTACTTTTAAGTTCCCTCAATGGTAATGTACACTTGAAAACTCTACTTCCTTGTAAAGAAGACTGCACTTTCAATGTTGATGTATCTCCCTTTCTTAACGTGTTGGATGAAGATTTCACATTAGAGAGTGTGCCCAATGATATTTTAATAAATTTAACATACATTTGTGGTTTTACAGTTAGAAAACAGTTACAATTAAGTAAATGCATTGAGTGCACATTTTGGTTACAGTCTGATAAAGAAATTGATATTGAAGTTTCCTCAGTACCTTGTGAATTGATTAAAGAATTAGACAGAGGTAAGTTAATTGTTCCTACTGAGTGTGCTTTATATGCTACTGCTGTAGTCTGGCATGTTTTAAAAAAATTGAGTCATTTGCTGAAAAGTTTTACAGTGTTCAAAATCAACTCTCCCTGTTGTACAAACTGAGTGCTATTAAACTTTCGCAGCATGATATTTTTTTATGCCGATTAACAGAACAATGCATCTGTAAAAAAAACCTTCGTAGTGTATTAGAAGGCATATGTTTGCGTTCGAGCAAAATTATGATTAATAATTTAATTAAAGTTAGGAATGATTTTAGAGATAGTGATAAATGTACTGCTAGAAAAATAAAAAAATTGAAAAGTTAGTATGTGTTTTTATTGTAAATGAAATTGCAGGTTAGTATTAAAGTGTTAGCTAGTGGTAAAATTGTAATTTTAATGCTGGAGTGTTTGGGAATGCATTGTCAAATGTCTTTGTTACCAACCTTGATTTTTCACATGGTTAGTGTTTTATAAAATAAAATTGTTGTGTGTGTGTGTGTGTGTGTGTGTGTGTGTGACAAATTTTGATGATGCAGGTTCCTACAACCTGATAAGGAAAAACATAAAGTTGGGGGAAATATTCTGAAGCTGAATACAGTTGCAGCTAGTGATGACCAGCACCTGCCTTCTTTGAAACTATTTGAAATAGGCATTTGTGGCACATATGTAAAAATTGTGCCCATCTGTCTCTTTTTGATAGTATTTCTTGCTTCATGTCCCAGAAAATTAGAAGACAGCCGCCAGAAGGTAAGTTGATTTTTTTTTATTATCAAAAACTAATTGAAACGCACAAATTCTGTGAGCAGTGACTGATTAGCATGAATTATGTGTACAACTATGAAGTGAGATGAAATAGTCAATGGGAACATCTTTCATAGACTTGCAAAATGTATTATGGGTGTACGCGGGAGCACTCTCCGTTAAAAGTACGTCTCCACCGCTGAAGCTTCAGCGTCTAGCAGTGGCCATCTGGGCTTAATAACCAATATCGCCCGCACAGCTCGCGCTGTTTGTTACACGTGTCCTGAGAAACGCTCGTTAGGTACTTTAATCTTTGAGCTCCATATTTTATTGCTTGTTCGTGTTCACCTGTTTGTGTTTTCCATTCTATTACTCACGTTTGTTACTTTGTTCATTAAACAACGAGGTTGTGGTTTGTTGTTCGATCGTTGGTTATGGATTATTTTATTCCTTCTTTTGGAGTATAACTGGAAAACGTGTATTCCAAGAAGTTTGGTTAGAGAAACTTTGACATTTCCAACATGGGTGTATCTGGATTGAAAAGCCACATGAAAGGTAAAATACATTTGGAACTTGATAAATGTGCAAATGCTGCTATTTCTACATGTACCACCATTAGTGATTACATGAAAGTGCAATGCCACGTGGAAAAGCTGTCTCCCACCGTAAGCTCATGAAAAGAAACTTAAGCTTCAAGCTGAAGCAATACAAATGTGGGAGCTTTTGTGACCCCACACGGAATATCTGAGATCAGAGGTGCTGTGGGCTATGAAACTTATATATAGCAACTATTCATATAACCAGAGTTGTATAAAAATAAAATGTATCTGCGTACACAACCCCTGAAACAGAAAACTTGCTGCAAACCAGCGAAGCACAAACCATGATAAAAATAGAATTACATAGTTTAAAGAAAAACTAAAATATTAAATAATTACTAGAACATTACAGATTCCGATGAGGCCAAAATAAGTTCATTACAGTTGAATGTGCTGCAATATGTGTGAAATGGACCTTTATGGTAAAACATTAAAATATTTTACTATAAACCTCATAAAAACAAGAGACTAATTAAAGTAAGTTGTTATACCCAGAAAAACACTTCCATTAATGAACCTTCAAAAATTATAAATAGCATTTTCACCAGCTTAATTCAAAACTAGTAGACTTACAAAATACATAAGAAAAAGATTTTAATAACTGGCAACTTTAAGAAGAATCTGGCAATAAAATTGGAACTGTTTTTGTGTAAACAAAACTTTTGATACAGGGCTTATACATTGAGACCAGGTCTCAAAGAAATCCAGATCCCAGAAATGTCTGCATAAACAAAGGAATTTAAAGTTTTTCAAGTTAAAATCAAATTAAGTATATTTATCTCAGTAAATTCTTGAGTAAGTGTTTTAAATGCTGTAAATAACATTTTCATTGTTTTTAATCTACTAGCAAACACTATCGGCAAAATCCGCTAACGATTTGGAAACTATCAGCGTAGAGCATGCGCTCTTACATTTACATTTTGCTACTCTGCATATAACTCGTGCAAACAAAAAGACAAACTTTTTTTGCCATATTTCCTGACAGCCGTATAGCAAAAGACATATGGTGAAAATAAAAATGCACTTCTTTGTTGTTATGCTATTTCACCATATTTTCTGTTTTTGTTAACAGAATATGTAAATCATGATGAATTTGTTCTGTTATTTGACAAGAGTTTAAATAGGAAAACTCAATGCAAACAAATGAATATTCTTGTTCTTTCATAGTTTATGATAAAGTTATTACTAGGTACTATGGATCAAAATTTTTAAAGTGTGCACCAGCTGACATCGGTTTAGAAAACTTTAATTTTTGTGTTGAAAAGCTAAAGCTTGAGAAAACTAATCCAGGTGTCTATGGATGGTCCAGCTGTCAACTCGAAGTTCTACAACATGCTGCAAAATCAGCTACGTGAGGATTCAATGGATACATTGACATTCGAAGTTGCGGACTACATATTGTCAATGGTGCATTTCAAGACAGTGTAAAGGCTTTTGAATAGAATTTAAACGAGTTATTTTCTTCACTCTATTGGCGTTTCAAGGATTCCCCAGTCTGGAGGGAACACTATAGCAAGCCTTATGGAAAATACTGACTGCTCAGAAGAAAATACAGGGAATTTATAGCTCATTACAAAGTCAAAAAGTTTTAGGAACAGAAAAAAAGAAAACAAAATTGGATGAACTGGTTCAGTTAATAAAGAAAGCTTAATAAATCTTAAAGTGTTTACTAAAAGTTATTAATCATAATTGATGTTTTTTTGTTTTATTTTTTTGGTTTATGATATTACTAAGTAAAATAAGAATGCAACAATAATAAACTCACTGTGCAGAGAAAAAATAAGTGGGTGGTGGAGAATCAATCTGAGCTGTTTCACAGTTCTTGAGGTAACTTTTTCTTTCTATGTTAATTATTACAATAAACGCATATATTTATATTACGTATGGTAAAAATTAAAAAAAAATCAAACCTGGAAAATGATGTATATTAGTCATAAAAAGTCCTTAAACAATCATGATTCTCATTATTTTCCAGCATACCTATGGCGAACTTCTAGATCGAAATGGGAAACTTTTATTTTCAACTTTAGTGTCGGAAGGCGAATAATTTTTAGCGTATATATTTTTAAGGGAAAATCGTTTATAAATTGTGTACTTGTGTGTGTAGTGCGTGCTATAGCTGTATTTACGCACCGAAAAAAAAAATCAAATTTGTTTTCACCAAAAAAAATACGAGATTATTAATTCAGTGAAGTGAAAGTTTGTCAAGATAGGAAGTATTAAATAATTCACTTCAGTAAAAAACTGGACTGATTAATTTTAATTCTGGTCTTTTTAAACGTTTAATTTATTCTCTTATAGTTCGTTTTTGAACATCAAAAACGCAGCTTCAAATGTCCTTGCTCGTTGACTCAAAAACCAACGCCGAGGCTGACGACAACAGCACTACCGTGGTCACGTGACCTCCGTAGCTCGTCTCGGCACCGGAGCCTGTCTTTCTAGTTAGCCTTGCCTTCGTAGTTCGCGCGCTGAGGCTTTCTCTCCAGGGAGTTTTGTTCTAGATACCCGGAAGTTGGGCTGGTGACGTAGCTGGGGATGCATCGCTGAGTGTTATGAATCGCGTTTGCTTTGCTACAACTACTGAGCTGCGGAATATGAAACAAAATGGTGAAATGATTTAAAGAAACAAAATGGTGAAATGATTTAAAGAAACAAAAGGAGTGAAGCAGAATAGATAATTGATTGTTTCTTTTTTTATATATATGTGTAGTACTTTCAATCCATCCAACGCGAAAATAATGCTTTTTTTTTTTAATGACAAAACCTCGGCTACTGTAATTTTTGTGAAACGTTTCGGACATTCAGATGTCAATTCAATTCAACTTTTACCCTCTACAGGAGTGGTTGCCTGTGTTTTTGTAAGTATGTTTCGAAAGCATTTGTCATTTTTATTTTCAATTTTTGATTTTTCATATTTTGCTTTTTTACCTTAATTTTCGGTTCTGGATTTGTTTCATAACGATTCCATCTTCTGGCTTTGCTAGAAAAGCTCTTTAAAATATTCATTTTTTTTTTTTTTCCTGTTTTCAGAAAGTTTAGCTCTTTTTTCGTTATTGAAAATTTGTCAATTAAAAAATTTACTTTTTTTTTTTTTGAATATACCACATTTTACGAAGAAAATTGTCTCTTCATATGCAGGTTGAATTGGGACCACATTTTCTTCAAAAGACCTTTTTTTGGGACTAAGATTTTTAAGTCTATCAAAAGCATCAGGCAGTATTTTTCTTTTTCTTTGTCTTTCATCTCTTGCAGTGATATTTTAAACGTTTGATCTCGGTAAATTGACTGTTGGTATAGCAGACGATTTCAATATCTTTTTCATTGGTTAACCAAGCAGGCGATTCATCATATATCGTCTTCATACTTACTATTTAAAAAGTGCTCACTGCAAATCCTGACATTTTTCTAATTGAAAGAATCTGTTCTGTAACACCTGTTAACCCAGTTTTTTGTAACTACTGGGTCGTTTCGAGGGAAACAGTTAAAAAATATATTTCCCCCTTTCGTATTCCTACAGGTATTTCGGCACGTAGCAACAGCGCAGGAAGCCGACGATGTACTAAAGAAATTAAATGAAAACATTCGATGTCAGAAATACAGCCAAATAAACAGCAGATAACTAATGCGAATGCAACAAACGTGGGTAACTGCATCCACCGTGCGCTTTACATCGGTCATTGACAAGTGACATGCATCCTCATGACGTCACTGAGCGGCACAGGCGAGGACCACTTCAACGACCAGAAACACGAAGCGATGAGCCAGCCCTTGTTACTAAGCCCTGATTACTGACATTATTTGTTACGTAAATTTTAGGAATATGGAAATGACGGAATGAAAACTTATAGAAGGGCCTAGGCGTTAGACCTAATAATACACTGGCGGAAAGTGAAAAAAGAACACCAAGAAGGAGACGTCTGATACCAAATAAATTTATACAGCATAATAACGGAATACAGAGGATAACGTGATCAAATCATTATGGCAAAATACAGCTGTATTTGCTGGTAAACTGAAAAATAACATTTCCATGCAACATGGTTAGTACGAGGTTGAACCGCCATGAACTGCGTCACACTGTGCAATTCTGGCATGGAGTCTGTCGTACAGATGTTGGATGTAAGTTTGGGGTATTGAGTTCCAAGCATCCTCAACCTGGACGCGTAAATCGGGGATGGTCGTGGCTGGCCGTGGAGACCGGATAAGTCGTTGTCTCATAAAATCCCACATGTGCTCAATGGGGGACAAATCCGGTGAACGTGCAGGCCATGAAAGTTGTCTCACACCCTGAAGTGCATGTTATGTTGCATGTGCCGTGTGTGGGCGTGCGTTATCTTGCTGGAAAACACCATGTTGGACCGACCTTACAAATGGCACAACAACGGGCTGAATGATGTTGATGTAGGAGGAGCTGTTTAACGTACCCGTACAAACACTAGTTGTGTACGGGAGTGATAGCTGATCGCTCCCCACACCAGGAGACCAGGTGTAGGCCCTGTGTGTCGCTGGCGGATGCAAGAAGGGTGGAGACGCTCCCCTGTACGTCTGCGAACACGCATACGGCCATCGGAGGCTCCCAAGCAGAATCTGCTTTCATCGCTGAACACGACAGATTGCCATTGCGTTCTCCAGTACAGACGTTGGCGACACCACTGCAGCCGTTCCTGACGGTGGGCTGAAATCAGAGGTACACATGTCAGAGGCAAACGTGCACGTAGTCCTGCATCCAGTAGACGGTTGCGGATTGTTCGCACAGTCACCTCAGTTGCAACGGCAGCTCGGATTTGCGTTGCAGTGGATGTTCCGCTTGACGCCTCCGCTCTTCTTATACGTCGATCGGTCCGCTCATCAGTCCGTCTGTGACTCCCGGTTCCACGTCTTCTCGTGTTCCTCGGACCATCTACGCCACCATCGTACCACCACCGATACTTCCCGTCCAATTCGCTCCGCGATACGACGATACGACCACACGGCCTCGCGGAGTCCGATAACTGCCGAAATCGTACACGTCTTCCATGTCCAGGCATTGCAGCTTCTTCAGGGTCTTCACACGTGTCCGTACGCTGACGACTGATTACATTTACTTCGCCGTACTCCTTAAATACCACCGACGATAATTTGCATATTATGCCGTGCTGTGGCGTTAGCGCTCACCGGTTGGTCCCGAAATTAAAATCACACCTACGTAAACTCGACCCCATTAACATATGTAAATTTCATGATCGTCCGCCAATTCCTTCTTGGTGTTCTTTTTTCACTTTCCGACAGTGTATTTTCTGCCTGAGTAACATGGCAATATTAATAATTTGACTTGTTACGTAAACGTTATGAACATGAGAACGATGGAATAAAAAATCCCGACCCTGGAATTTTCCCCCACCATGTCAGCCTTCTGGTTGTAAGACCTTTTTCACTAAAAAAAGCCCGGTAACAGTCAAAATACTAACCCGGAAATTCCCCCCACCTCATCCAGCTACTTGCAGTACTACAAACTGCAATAAAAGTTTGAAATGCGGACCCTGGAAATTTCCCCCACATAATTGTTCTACTTGTACGGCTGCATCTTGTTTTAAAATTCATGAAAATAGAAATAATGACCCCGGAAATTTCCCCCACATATTTGAGCACGGTGTACGGCTGCATCTTGTTTTAAACAGCGTGGAAATGGAAATGATAACCCCGGAAATCTCCCCCACGCTCGATGTTTTGTGTCAAATGCAATTTGGGCAAGATACCTGATTGTAAAAGGAAAGGGACTTTTCCTGTGGGAGACTTTTCATCTGGAGGGCTTTTCCTATGGGGGACCTTTCCGTTGTGGGAATTTTTTCCGAATGTGGGAGATTTTTCCGGTGGGGAACTTTTCCGATTACCTAGGGTGAACACAACCCCCTTTTCAAATTTCTACTGTCTGAAACAGCGGTTTGAGGGAAAAGATCGTTTTCCGAACTTAAAAACATGAAAAATTACTTTTGATCTAATAGGAAATAAAAACGACTTTCAAATATAAGTATCGTTAGTACTGAAAATAAAATTGCCACGAATTTGGACATCGTTGAAAAGTTTGCAACCAGAAAAACAACAACAAACAAACTAGAACAGTTCATTTTAGCGAAACTACGCATGATTGCTTGCTTGCTTTCTTGAAGCCTCAGTTTTTAGTTTATGGTTATTTAATATCAAAACCAGTAATTTCCAATTCCGTTTTTAGTTTTATACAATTGATTAGTATATGTACCCACATCAGAGACTTTTTGGCTACAGTAGTTAAGGAGACGCCCATCATGTATGTTCAATGTTATATATATAATATATATATATTATATTAAGAAGAGACTGAAGCAAAAAAAAATTTTGACTCATACCAAGTACAACATAGAAAAGGTTATGTATTGACCGGTGTGAGTAAAAAGAGAAAAAAATAGAACAACTGAATGAAGAAAGTGTAGAGAATACTGAGCCTTGGCTTTATCAAGGACCAGCAAAAACTCTGCATTTTCTCACTTCCACAAAGACCTATTTGGAAATGGGTTTCTGCAAAGTCATAGATGCAAGTAATTAGCCCACAAAAAAAAAAAAAATTAAATATATATATGTCATGACCTCCGCAGAGTGTATGACAAAGCTTTAGGTAACAATTTTGCTTGCATCCATAACTTTCCTGGCCCGACCCATGCTCTTCATCTGTTACTATTAAACAGAAAGAAGATGATTATAGAAAACTCAAGTTGTAAGAGTGACATAATGAATGAGAAATAATGTTCAGCAATAACAAATTGCCAAGTTCGCCTGAGAGAGAATTTAAACCTGAATAGCAAAACAAAAGTATTACAAATTCTTAACTCTGCAATAAAAAAGGAAATATTAATTTTTTTCTAAAGCACAGATTTTTGAAAGAAAACTGGATTATAAAAACCCCTATTCCACAACTTCTGACAACACAAAAACGAGAATAAAATAAAGACAATAATAAACTAAAGTAATGCTTTGCGAAGGTTATGTGACATAAACAATTAGTTGCAATATGTACAGAGTATTTCAGAAGTGCTTTAAGTGCATAATTAAGTAGTTATTAAGACCTTAACTACATTGAAAACACAGCGCAAACTACAAGAACAATGAAACGGCCGGCTGCTTGGCCTTAGTTCCCTAAAAAACACGCAAAGATACCAAGAAAAGAAAGAGTTAAAATCAGCAAAAAAGTTAATAGACTTGCTAGTGACTAAATGCTTAAAGCAAAAAAAAAAAAAAATGTTCAAGAAGTTCAAATATTGAACCTGGAAAACCTAAAACCCAAAGACAATGAAGAGAGCTTACCTCTTATGCAACTTAACTTCTTCCACCCTTGAGGAAACATGGCCGACCTTTCAACCCAAACTTCCAAACACCCCTGCCACTCCCTAGTCGCTGGGGGGCAGTGTGGGTGGGACTGAAGGCCTCCACACACTGAAAAAATCCTACTCGTGGAGATTTTAACTAGAGAAAAAAATATAATTAAGATTGTGGACCTGCATGATCAGAAAGAGCAGAATTAACTCTCCAGAATACATGAGAAATATTATGAAATACACAAGTAGTGTATTTAATAATCTTCACATCATACAAGCAGTGGGGACCGGGAATGAGGGTGTGGTGGGGTCCAAACTTCTTTCCCTAGTGCCTGTTAAAGCAACTTTCCCCTCGAGTTTCCTGCTTTGGCAGTTTATCGTCTGTCTATTGTGAATTTTGGGAGAGAGGTCTCCCCCCACACCCGTTCCTTTCCTCTCCAAGTTATTCCCAGCTGGCCAGAATCAGTCGAAAGTGCTAGGTTCTTGATTGAGTAAATTCTCATATCAAACTGATTTCTAAAAAAGCTCTAACTCTAAAAAAAAAATTGCTCTAGGTAGCAATTTTATACGAGGAACTGCTCAGCAAAGAAAAATGGATTCTGAGCAATTATTATCTTGTTTTCCGCTCTAAATGCAAGGGACTATTTTTCCTAGCAGAAATAGCTGTTCCGTACCTTAAATAGTGGAACACTCTTAGGTTGACTCGGAGTATAGTTCTACATCCTGCAGGAAAGAGAGAAGAGAGCCCACAGCCTAGCAAAACTTACTGACAAGAATTTGTATTAAGGCATTTAGCTACTCATGCGCCCACGCATGTTCACTTTTGAATATACGATAAATTGGAAAGATTTCCGGCTTCCTTCTCCATCTAACGACGCTGTTATCAACTTTTCTTAGGCAACTGCAAGAAAAGTTATTTGAAACAAAAAAACAAAAACAAAATCCAAACTGATATTTTCATACTGAAAGAGAAAATGCCTGGTGCAGCTGGCCGCACCAGGCCCTAATTCTGATACAGCTATAGCCGTATCTGTCGTATAGGCTCCACCGCCTATGTACACATACCTGTGCTTCAAAGGTGAAAGGCGAAGCAAACGGCCATGGTTAACACAAACAGCAAACTATAGAGAGCAAGACTGATAATTTTCGTAGAAGGAATGTCATGGGATTGCTGCGTGCAAACTATGCTGGTTTTAGTCAAATACTTCAGCCGTTAGTAACCCATCAAACGGCACTTAGTAAATTGTAAGTCTTGGTGGAATTGAATTTCAAGATCAGCTGTTTGAAGTATTTGTATACGAAACAAAAAGAAAAACAATTTGCAAATAGCTGTTTAAATAACCACCCGACCCGAGGTTTCTATTAATAGAAGAAAATTCACTGCAGATTCTGCAGATACACCAAAACTGTGAAATTATTATATTGCTATGTACATTATTTGAGATGTTTGAGTTCCAGTGAGTATAACAAATGATGTTAAACCCGAAGTCTCTCTTTATGTCATAGATCTCCGTCACAAACCGCTCGCCAACTATTCCATTAGTCTTGATATTAAAAAAGTGGAGGTTTTCGCCATCAAGGTTCGTTTTTCTATTGTTAGTCTATAGAATAAAATTCTTAGGCTTCCTCGAAGAAATATCTATTGTTAAAAATAGCGCCAAAACAAACCCACGCAGAAAAATGCAGCTGCCTGTGTCGGAACATCTGCAAGATCAGTCACGTGATGACATGTGGCCACAGCGCTCCGCTCAGAGGCGACTTTAAATCTTTCGGGGCGCTAGGAGCTAAATGATTCTGGAGCCCCTGCTTCCCCTTCTTATCGCCTCGGAAATTTTCATCCGTCAGATTAACAAAAAAAAAAAGTAAAGTCAAGTAAAATGCTTAGGCGCTTTTTGAAATGCGATTCTATCATAAATTATTAGGCCTTTTTGTCAGAAACAGTGCTAATGTAATCAGTTTGACTGTTTGCGCACATCGAACTTTTTGTTTTTACAGATACTTCAAAAATCATTTTTGCGGCTAAGAGGAAATCAAAAGGCACTAAGTTTGGCACTTTAAATATCCCATATTCTTTATGAATTTACGACTAAGTGCTGTCAAAGTCGAACATTCAAGAAATATAAAGTTCTCTTGTGAAGAAATATTTTTGTGCCTCTCAGATTAGGCTTAACAGTTCTTTCTCAAATACTTAAATTTTCGAATCAGTTCATTAATTTCCTGCTAGAGGTTCTGAAGGACAATAAATGTGGTTTTCACAGATTCCTCAAAAAATATTTTTGCGAATGATAGGACATAAAATTTCATTCAATCTTGGCCATTTTAAATTTCACTACCAGTTCATAAATTTCCCTCTAGTTGTGGAATTGGAAATCTAAATTTAATAAATTTCAGCTTTACGCTACGAGAGACCATTTCGGTTACGGCAAAAGTTTAGCAACTGGCTACATTAGTACATCTTCAGTTGCTATAGTTACTTGGCTAATTTGAAGCTAAATGCGCAGAAAATTTAGTTTTGCTAAATTTATCAATGCATTTCGTATAAATTGTCATGCAACTGGAATAAGTTTCAATTACAAAATATGTCCTCTCCATTGCTTCAGCCTTAGAAAACCACCTTGTTTTTACGTTATGAGCAAATTAGTAAAATTAGTAGGCAACGAGCATGGTATCCAGCAAAAATAAAATACTTGAAGACACTGGCAACCGTAGAAGTCCTCCACGTTACAAAATACGGGTAAAATTCAATTTGTGCACAGTACTTCGCTTAAAAAGGGTGGATAACTTTTCGTGGAGGAGTTTTCTTGTGGCAAACGATTCTCTAAATCGAAGAGATTCAGCCGTCCATGGCCAAAAACGTTGGACAGTGAGAATTTCATCAGTCAGTGCAAAAAAAGCTAGAATGTGAAGAGTTTCTTAAAAACCATTTTTTCTTATTACTTTCATCAGAAAATTGAGGTCTGCGTTTTTTTTTATTATGTCAAAAAGATGCGTAAGATTTCCTTTATACCTCCACCGCAGTTAACAGAAGCATTAGGATTAAGTGCAAAAGATTCAGCTTGAAATTGGAAAAGTAGGAACCACAGGTTTTCGAGTAAAAGTATCATTGAAACTTTTATTGCCCGTCCGGGTGGCGGAGTGGTCTAAGCGCCGGCTAATGACCATTCGTCCAAGATGGGTTCGGGTTCAGATCCCGGTGAAGCATGGTTGCTGTGTTTGTCTTACACCACTGGCTCTCTCTCTCCCATCCACTGCTTATAGCTCATTAAGTTGCTCATGGTGGTCGTTAAACCTTCAATAAAAAAAAAACTTTTATTGATTTTTCAAATGTTAATTTATTGTCAATTTAAGGAATAGAAAAGGTGAGAATACTTGATGATTATCAGTATTAAACTTGGGGAGGAGAAAGCAATAAGAAAATGCTATTGCAATACAATAGAAATTTCTTTTAACACTATTCAATAAGGAAAAGATAAACGTGCAACATTTTCGAATTTCTTTATTTTGCATCCTAAGCACACACTTTTTGTGAAAAAAAAAAAAAAGAACAAAGCACCCCGAAAAAGTCCTTTGATCCTAATAAAACCCTGCATGCAAGTACTCAGGGCCGAATATGCAAATGATTAATTAAAAATTAACTACCAATGACTAAATAGCGGCCCGCGACAGCGCATGGGAACCGCATCGAGAAGGGTATATCGACAGCAAAGGGCGACACAACAGGTTGTAGAATGCGTCGACGTACCGGACAATTGTGACAGCGAATTGCTGGTACGTTAACCTCCAGACTGTGAGGATGCCACGACGATAGATCCGTACACACCACGAGAAGTCGAGCGAGTTTGCGAGATAATATATAATTGGGCTGAGAGAAGCCGGTTGGTCAAGTCGCTGTATCGCCAGGCATTTGGATCGGAGCAACGCGGTAATCGGACGATGTTGGCGCCAATGGTTCGAACAGGGCACTACAGTCCAGCGGCACACGGGCAGTGGACGGCCGAGAGCATTGGTGGAACGCGAGATTCGAGCTACTGTGAGAGCCGCACGAACAGAACCGAATTTGTCGCTCTCAACAATCCGTGGCCATGTTGCGTCACCCACAGGTACGGAAGTGGCCATTCGGACCGTTGCCAGACGAGTTGCGGCACAGGGATTACATTCGAGGAGGCCAATCCGCCGCTTACTACTGATCAGAGAGCATCTAAGGCACCAGTTGCAGTGGTGTCGGACCCGATCGACGAGGGATAATGTCCAGTGATGTCATGTTGTCTTCAGTGATGAGTCACGGCTTGCACTTAGCGCAGATGACCAGCGTATGCGTGTCTAGAGACGAGCCGACCAGCGCATGGATCCTGCTTTTACCGTGCAACGGCACACACCCGATCTGTCTAGGAAGCTATTTCCTACTATAGCTGGACACCCTTCGAAGTCCTCCGTAATACCCTCTCGGCTCAACGGCGGTAAGTCGACGCATTCTACGATCTGTTGAGTTGCCTTTCCTGTATTACATCACCTAGGTGCTTTGTAAAGAGCTGAGAAATGATACGTTTAGTGCCTTTTATAAGGTTTTATAAAATGTTTACAATACCAAATATACGGAAATTATCTCTGGAAAACAAAAAAGTTTACCATTGGTAGGATGATAGCATTGGACGAATCGGCGTTGGACCAATCGTACAATTGGACGAATCGGCATTGGACTAATCGTACCATTGGACGAATCGGCATTGGACTAATCGTACCATTGGACGAATCGGTATTGGACGAATCGGCATTGGACCAATCGTCGTTGGACGAATCGTCCGGGACCGCACACGGTAGTCGTTAAACCTTCAAATAAAAAAAGTATGCCAGAAAATGGCATAAACAACCCTGAAATCCACATAAATAATGTACCATCAAGCTCCATACTCGTACTACACAAGCAGCAAAATAACTCAGGAAAATGCAACAACATGCCATAACTTTTCATAAACAAATGTATCTAAACCTTTGAAATATAGTCGGCACGAGGCCTGAATAATATGCAACAAATCCCAACCATTCATTATCTTTAGGAGAACGATGGTTGAGCGAATGGCTTTTCTGTGTTAGCAAAATTCGCTGGCCACAGCCAAAAGCCTCGCTGAATGCGTTCTCGAAGCCACGAGACCATAGGAAATGCTAAAGCGACATGCCAGAGACGACTTGGTGAACAAACCCAACATACACATACAGTGGCGGCAGAAGATCCCCCAAACTGGTACGGCTATCGGCAGCAATTTATTCCCTACCCCCGAAGACATGAGGGATGAAGCATGCATTCTCCATGGTTTCGTACATTTGCATCCATGTGACCGTGTCTTTCAAATTCAGCTTTCCCAACTTAATTTTTACAAAGTGTTGACACGTACTTACATTTTACAAATAAATCGTTAAATAACAGAGGAAGAAAATATAATTTGAAGTAAATGAGAAACGTGTATATAAAACCAGTATTGGAATATCGTTTTCAAATATTTTTAACAAAGCAACTTTTCAGTCGTTTTCATGTTGCAAAACAGAATTAAAAGCACCTAGGATATATGATTGCGTTTATTTCAGAAAATAAGAGGTACTGAGTAAATGTATGCACATTGTTATTATTAATAAAAATATTTCTGTGCTTATGTCATTTATGATACAATGTTTCCAAACGTTTTTATTTTTTTTTTATTGCTATTTACATCTCCTAGAAGGAATGCATCGTGCGATCTTTTCTACAAGTAAAAAGCAGATTCCTCCTCTCTTTCACTCCCAGTCATCAAAGATGGCAAACGACATTCCAATCTGCGTTCAATGCCCCCCTTCCTCACTTGACCACTTCCCATATGCATAACGTCTGTTTTGAGTGTTTGTAAGCAAGAACCGTATCGTTACATTGTCGCATTGCACTCCTGCTGTTTCCCTTCTGTCAAGTAATTCCTCTCGCACTGACTCCCCACCCACCCTCACATCATACAAGCAGTGGGGACCGGGAATGAGGGTGTGGTGTGGTCCAAACTTCTTTCCCTAGTGCCTGTTAAAGCAACCTTCCCCTCGAGTTTCCTGCTTTGGCAATTTATCGTCTGTCTATTGTGAATTTTGGGAGAGAGGTCTCCCCCCCCCACCCGTTCCTTTCCTCTCCAAGTTATTCCCAGCTGGCCAGAATCAGTCGAAAGTGCTAGGTTCTTGATTGAGTAAATTCTCATATCAAACTGATTTCTAAAAAAGCTCTAACTCTAAAAAAAATTGCTCTAGATAGCAATTTTATACGAGGAACTGCTGAGCAAAGAAATATGGATTCCGAGCAATATTTATCTTGTTTTCCGCTCTAAATGCAAGGAACTATTTTTCCTAGCAGAAATAGCTGTTCCGTACCTTAAATAGTGGAACACTCTTAGGTTGACTCGGAGTATAGTTCTACATCCTGCAGGAAGGAGAGAAGAGAGCCCACAGCCTAGCAAAACTTACTGACAAGAATTTGCATTAAGGTATTTAGCTACTTATGGGCCCACGCATGTTCACTTCTGAATATACGATAAATTGGAAAGATTTCCGGCTTCCTTCTCCATCTAACGACGCTGTTATCAACTTTTCTTAGGCAACTGCAAGAAAAGTTATTTGAAACAAAAAAACAAAAACAAAATCAAAACTGATATTTTCATACTGAAAGAGAAAATGCCTGGTGCAGCTGGCCGCACCAGGCCCTAATTCTGATACAGCTATAGCCGTATCTGTCGTATAGGCTCCACCGCCTATGTACACATACCTGTGCTTCAAAGGTGGAAGGCGAAGCAAACGGCCATGGTTAACACAAACAGCAAACTACAGAGAGCAAGACTGATAATTTTCGTAGAAGGAATGTCATGGGATTGCTACGTTCAAACTATGCTGGTTTTAGTCAAATACTTCAGCCGTTAGTGACCCATCAAACGGCACTTAGTAAATTGTAAGTCTTGGTGGAATTAAATTTCAAGATCAGCTGTTTGAAGTATTTGTATACGAAACAAAAAGAAAAACAATTTGCAAACAGCTGTTTAAATAACCACCCGACCAGAGGTTTCTATTAAAAGAAGACAATTCACTGCAGATTCTGCAGATACACCAAAACTGTGAAATTATTATATTGCTATGTACATTGTTTGAGATGTTTGAGTTCCAGTGAGTATAACAAATGATGTTAAACCCGAAGTCTCTCTTTATGTCCTAGATCTCCGTCACAAACCGTTCGCCAACTATTCCATTAGTCTTGATATTAAAAAAGTGGAGGTTTTCGCTATCAAGGTTCGTTTTTCTATTGTTAGTCTATAGAATAAAATTCTTAGGCTTCCTCGAAGAAATATCTATTGTTAAAAATAGCGCCAAAACAAACCCACGCAGAAAAATGCAGCTGTCTGTGTCGGAACATCTGCAAGATCAGTCACGTGATGACATGTGGCCACAGCGCTCCGCTCAGAGGCGACTTTAAATCTTTCGGGGCGCTAGGAGCTAAATGATTCTGGAGCCCCTGCTTCCCCTTCTTATCGCCTCAGAAATTTTCATCCGTCAGATTAACAAAACAAAAAGTAAAGTCAAGAAAAATGTTTAGGCGCTTTTTGAAATGCGATTCTATCATAAATTATTAGGCCTTTTTGTCAGAAACAGTGCTAATGTTATCAGTTTGACTGTTTGCGCACATCGAACTTTTTGTTTTTACAGATACTTCAAAAATCATTTTTGCGGCTAATAGGAAATCAAAAGGCACTAAGTTTTGCACTTTAAATATCCCATATTCTTTATGAATTTACGACTAAGTGCTGTCAAAGTCGAACATTCAAGAAATTAAAGTTCTCTTGTGAAGAAATATTTTTGTGCCTCTCAGATTAGGCTTAACAGTTCTTTCTCAAATACTTAAATTTTCGAATCAGTTCATTAATTTCCTGCTAGAGGTTCTGAAGGACAATAAATGTGGTTTTCACAGATTCCTCAAAAAATATTTTTGCGAATGATAGGACATAAAATTTCATTCAATCTTGGCCATTTTAAATTTCACTACCAGTTCATAAATTTCCCTCTAGTTGTGGAATTGGAAATCTAAATTTAATAAATTTCAGCTTTACGCTACGAGAGACCATTTCGGTTACGGCAAAAGTTTGGCAACTGGCTACATTAGTACATCTTCAGTTGCTATAGTTACTTGGCTAATTTAACGCTAAAGGTGCAGAAAATTTAGTTTCGCTAAATTTATCAATGCATTTCGTATAAATTGTCATGCAACTGGAATAAGTTCCAATTACAAAATATGTCCTCTCCATTGCTTCAGCCTTAGAAAACCACCTTGTTTTTACGTTATGAGCAAATTAGTAAAATTAGTAGGCAACGAGCATGGTATCCAGCAAAAATAAAATAAATATTTAGGTATACATGAAATAAAGTAAAAAAAAATAGCTCGTTTAAGAATATGATTTTCGGATAAAGTATGAAATTTTAGTTGAAATGTCATGACCAGCATTTCGAAAAGAAATAGACTGAGTCGATATGTATGGAAAAGAAGTAAGAATTTCTTTATTTTCGCTATGGGGTGGGGAATAACTGCTTTTCTGGTGAGTTAGTAAAACGTTAAAAAATAATGTCTATGGGAAGAACGGTATAACTAGCTTTGCCTCTAGAATGAATGTTTTTTCGGACGAGACTGAAAAATATACAGCCCAAAGAATACAAATTTTATCGTAAGAAATAAGGTTTTAGATTGTATGTCTTGACAATGAATGCTTTCTTGTTGGGACAGCCCACGAAAAGTATAGCAAACTAGGAAAGAATAAAAAAATGCATATTTGACTACATGCAAGCTTTGAGTAATATTTTTAAGCAAGTTTGAAAATATGCTGTATAAGGAAACAAAAATCTGATGATTTGCTACATCTAAAATAATCGTTTTGTTGAAATGAAATGTAAAAAAAAAAAGTCTAAATAAAAGGAGTCACAAGTTTGACCAAGTAAGAAAAATATTACTGACATACTGAAAAGTTTTACGAAATTTCAAAAAAAGATGAAGTAAAATAGCGAAATTGGGAAGCTATAATGATATGCGAAATAAAGTAAGAAAATATTGTTTCATCAGAATTTTAACTGTGAAAGACCTGTAGAGTTCTTGAACACACGAAAAAATTACGAGAAAATAATGTTGCAAAGGCAAAAGACTCAGAATTAGCATGAAGTCATTTCACAAAAAAATGACAAAGTCCAATAATTGCTGCGAACAGGAACGAAATCGTTTCTAAAGAAGCATTTCCTCGTCTCATGATCTGAAATAAAATTGAATAAATTAAAAAGAAAAGTTCCCCAGAAAATTCATTACATCTACACGAAAAAACTCCCTAAAAACATACAAAAAATATATAAAAAACACATGAAGAAATAACGTAAAAGTAATTAAAAAAATAGAGTGAAAACGTAGTACACGAGACCACCTGACTAATTTTTTGAAGCCAAATCATCGTGAGTTAGAACCTCGCTAAGACCATCAGAGCATTTTTATTTAATTGGAAAGAAAATTCCCCAGCATCGTTACGTAAACATTTCCTCCGGGGGAAAATAACATCGAAGAGGGGGAAAATCCTGCTTGAAAACCTCAGGAATAAATACAAAAAATCCCAACGGACCCCCTCGGATGTTGCCATCCCTGAAAATGAAAGATCCATCGAAAGTTCCAAGAAGCACCGCCAGGGGCAGCACATCGAGTTGACACCCCCTTTTCCACTCGGTCGTTGCCATCCCTCAAAATCAAAGATCCATCGAAAGTTCCAAGAAGCACCGCTAGGGGGCAGCACATCGAGTTGACATCCCCTATATCCGCCCCCTTTCCCACTCGGTCGTTGCCATCAGTCAAAAACAAAGATCCATTGAAAGTTCCAAGAAGCACCGCTAGGGGCAGCACATCGAGTTGACATCCCCTATGCCTCCCCCTTTCCACACTCGACCGTTGCCATCTCTCAAAAACAAAGTTCCATAGAAAGTTCCAAGAAGCACCGCTAGGGGGCAGCACATCATGGGGACGATAACGTGACAAAAATTCTGACAAGGGGACAGCTGGGGCAGCCTCGTGGGCAGCCAGGGGATAAACCTCGTGGGCAGCGAATGTTAAGTCTATGGGAGGGCTGCCCCTGCGCAGAAGTCTCCCTTTTCCTCTACTCAGTACCTTTATTGGGACTCTTGTGGAATCGAAAGGAAGACACTTTCGGTATCCAATGCAAAATTGAGTCAAGATCTCTTGCTGTCTCTAAGAGAGAAATCTTATCTATGACACAACACATTTTTGATCCAATTGGAATTTTAGCTCCAGTGATGTTACCTGCCAAATTGTTGGTGCAGCAGGCATGGGCCGACAAGAAAGACTAGGATACCCCCTTGCTGAACGAATTGCAACTTAAATTTCTCAAATGGGTTGAGGAATTGAACTCACTAAATGAACTAACATTTTCTCGGAGAGTAGGTTTTGGGTATCCCGAAAGTTGGTCTCTTCATGTGTTTTGCGACGTCAGTCAGAATGCCTATGCGACTGCAGTCTTCCTACGTTGTGAGACGCCCATGGGAGTGGAAGTCCACTTGTTGAGAGCTAAATCGCGCCTTTCTCCCCTAAAGAAAATGACTATCCCGAGGTTGGAACTACTTGCCTGCACACTGGGAGCTTGTCTTGCAAGATTTGTGTTAGAAGCACTAAACACCAATATAGTTCTGATGAGATACTGGCGGACTCTACGACTTTCCTGGCTTGGATTAAGAGAACGGATTAGTGGGGCAAGTTCGTACATAATCGAGTTCAAGAAATTCGGAAGCTCACCAACTCTGATGACTGGACGCACGTTCCTGGCAGCAGGAACCCTGCGGACCTCCCGTCGGGGGGTTGCAGCTATGATCAACTCAAAAGGTCTATATGGTGGGTGTGTCCCGAATGGTTGAAGAGCCCACCCAAAAATTGGCCAAACGGTGATGATACTGTTGAGGAAGCATTGATCAGCTCTAAACAGCGAAAGCGAAAAACAACGTCCTTGGTTATTCAACCAAATAATTCGACGATTTTTGAGAAATTTTCAAGGTTCTCCCACATTGTTAGAATTTTAGCCTGGATCCGAAGATTTGTTAAGAGAAGTCGGTGTGAGTTATTAGAAACGTCAAAGACATTGAGTGCAACTGAAATTGAAGACGCCGAAATTAATTTATGGCTTATTGTGCAACGAGAAACCATGCTCGTAAAAGACTTGATGAAAACAGGTCTCGCAGTGATCAAAGACGACAACGAGTTAATACGAGTCAAGAGTAAAATTATTGCCAGAGAGGACGAGTTCTCATTTAGATACCCTATTTTGCTCCCAAGTAAACATCATGTAGTTATTTGTTTAATTAGAGACTGTCATCTGTCCAATTGTCAGGCAGGTGTTCAGACGCTCGTTACCAACCTTAGAGAAAAATTCTGGATTCTCCAATTTAACCGCACCGTCAAAAGCGTCATTTCCAAGTGTGTAAAGTGCAAGAGGTTCTGAGCTAAAGCACCTACCACAGTACCAGTTCACCTACCACTAGACCGTGTAAGAGATGCGGCAATTTTTGAAGTCTGCGGAGTCCATTTTTGTGGTCCTCTTCCACTCCGTGGAAGATTAAAAGTTTGGGTCGTGCTATATACATGTGCCGTTTACAGAGCAGTCCACTTGGAAGTCACTACTTCGCTTAGCACAGAAGCATTCATTCAAGCTCTTCGAAGATTTATAGCTAGAAGAGGAAGGCCAACGATCATCTATTCTGATAACGGAACGAATTTTACAGGGACGGGCAACGCCCTCAAAGCCCTGAACTGGGAGAAGATCATGGCATGGGATAAGTTAAAACCCATTCAATGGAGATTTAATCCTCCTGCGGCTCCCTAGTTGGGTGGATGGTGGGAGCGTTTGATTCACTCTATCAAGGCTCTACTAGTACGAGTTTTAGGACGAGCGTCCGTGAATTATGAAGAGCTAGTCACAGTTATCTGTGATGTGGAGGCTGTCATTAATAGTCGGCCCCTTACTTGTATTTCTACCGAATCCGAAGATTTGGCACATCTAACACCTTCCATGTTCCTTCAAGAAGTAAGAGAGATTGGTGTGACAAAAGTGGACTATATCAGTCGGAATAGACTGCAAGGAAGAGTGGCTTACTGCCAAAAGCTTTGTGATCAACTGCGTAGTCGGTTTCGTAAAGTGTATCTGGGACAATTGATTTTGAAAAAGACTGAGAAGAAGTTGGATCTCAAGGTCGGGGATGTAGTTTTGGTCGGATTGGATAATCAGAAACGGATACACTGGCCTATGGCTAGGATTAAGATACTCTTTCCTGGAAGAGACGGCCATCCCCGGGTGGCCCAAGTTAAGACGCAAGGAGATACTTTGCCCCGGCTACTTCCGAAACTCTATCCATTAGAAGTGTGCTCTGAAGATGATCCGACAGTATGTGAATCTCCGACAGGGAGTTCCAGAACTGGTCGAAGACGTAAACCGCCGGAACGGCTAAATCTATAACTGCACTTCACCTGCTGATCCACTTTATTTGTCCCTACCAAATCAAAGGTGGGAGGATGTAGAGTTTCAGACTGAACTGTTTCTCGAATCTCTCGGTAGATGGCAGCAGGGTGTCGTAGAGAGTGGAGAGGAGGCAAGTAGCAAGATGAAACATGAAAGATGTCGTCGTTGACAATATGTCTTAGAATAATAGAATTATGTGTTTGTGGTCGTGTTTGTAATTAAATAGTTAGCTACAAGAAATGGTGTTTATGTTTCCTGTTGTGCGCCACTGGCTTATTTGTTAACAGAAGAACGTTAATTTTAGAAGGATTACAAGCTATGACCTTTAGGATTACCTGTTCCTCGAACAGATGCCAAAGTAAGTGATCTTACCGTAAGCGGATAGCTTCACGCTGTGACGAAGAAGACAAGATGAATGCTCGATTCCGCGAGCCTTTTCCTGGTGTGCGTAACGGTTAGATACGTACCGTCAGGCCATTGATCACGTTAGTGGGGAAGGATTAATTTTTTCCCAACAGCAAAAGTTCACCCTTACAAATGTACGTCCAATTCCTGATCATGGGAGTATCATAAACGTTCTAGAATCCCTCTATATAAAACAAAATAGGAAAATGTGTGTTTCTGTAAGTGAATTGTTCGACCACTTCTAAATGACCTAAAGATCTGAAAATTAGCATGTTGATAGGTCTTAACGTCCGTATACCGAGAAAAGTTCAAAAACAAAAAAAATTACAATGGCGGCTTTGGAACATTGTGCGCTTGAACTTTCGCGAATTGTTCAGACTTCTAAATGAACTACAGATCTGAAAATTGGCATGCTGAAAAGTCTTAAGGTCCGGATACCTAGAAAAGTTCGGAAACAAAAAAAAAAGGAAATCAAAATTGCGGCTTTGGAATATTGTCTGTTTGAATTTTTCTATCACTTCTACAACTAGAAAAGTCTCAAAACCAAAAAAATCACAATTGAATCTTAGCTTTACTGTTCAAAATGCTGATGGGTTTAAAATCCAGTTATGCCATAAACGCTGAAATGTTGTAGAAATGCCATGGAATTTTGATTTAAAATTAAGGTTTGCCAAAAATTGCTCCGTTTTACGTCAAACCATATGCATTGACGTGACGACCCTGTTCTAAATCGTGAAACAGTTACGGATCTTAAATTACTTTGCTGCCCCCTTATTACTTTTCCCTTTCTTTAATTTTATGTTCAAAAATGATTTTTTATGTGAAAGACGATAAAAAGTGAACTCCGTTTATTAGGCGTATAAAATAAAGGGATCAAGAGATGCTAGCTTTCACTACCTCCGGGTAGCTTCATCAGGCATTTAGTTGCTAAAGATCGCAGAAGCAACAAAAAAAAATATTTCTAAGAATATAACTAAATTTTGAATTTAGTTATACTAATTAGTTATACTAAATTTTGAATTTAGTTATACTAAATTTTGAATTTAGTTATATTCTTAGAAATATTTTTTCCAGTTGCTTCTGTGATCTTTAGCAACTAAATTCCTGATGAAGCTACCCGGAGGTAGTGAAAGCTAAGTTCCTGATCTCTTGATCCCTTTATTTTATACGCCTAATAAATAGAGTTCACTTTTATCGTCTTTCACATTAATTGGGCGTACAGAAACCCGTTTTTTCATCGTTCGTATATATTTGTAATGATTTTTTTAATTTACCGTCCGGATAGCGGGCATAACTGCTAGTATGTCAGGGCCGTCCAAATGGAATGAGACTGATTTTACGTGGGGCAGAAGTGTAATGCAGTAAATTAACTTACACTTACACACTTTCGAACTATTCTCCCTCTATCTGAATGCACCGGTCCCACCTTTCTATCCACTTTGGGTAGGTGTGTTCGGAGCCCTTCCTAGACATGTAGTTAAGAATACTCATTACAGCATTGTTCAGCTCAGTATTTGATGCAAACCGACCCCCACGAATTTTTTTCTTTATAGGTAGAAGTCACACGGTGCCAAATCCGGTGAATACGTAGAGTGCGTTATCATTTCGATGTCCAGATCTTGAATAACCTGCTGAATAAGCAAAGCACGATGGGTAGGAACATTATCGTGATGCAAAATCTAACCAGTCTGTACCTATTCTGGGCGTTTTGGGGATTTATATTTTTTCTTTAGAGGACCTTTAAAGGTTTTGGGCCGCCCCGGTGGCGCAGTGGTCTAAGGCGTTGGCCTCTGATCGTTCGTCCGTAAGGGGTCCGGGTTCGAATCCCGGTCAGGCATGGATGTTGTGTTTGTCTTACGGCACTGGTTCTCTCCCTTCCCTGGAACCAGTGACCCTAAATTAGGGACGGGCGACTGCTTATAGCCCATTGAGTTGCTCACGGTGGTCGTTAAACCTCAAAAAAAAAAAAAAAAAAAAAGGTTTTGGAAAAAGCACCAGCAACTGTTTTTTCTTGTGGAACAGCAGGGTCATACACAATTCCCTTTGTGCGGAAGAAAACCAGGTGCATGCCCTTCTCTGCACTTGCTTGAACCTTTGCTTTCTTGGATTGGGGACTCTGTGGGTGTTTCCATTGGGGGCTATGTTGTTTCGTTTCTGGATCGAAATAGTGAAAAACGTTTTCGCCAGATGTCACCACTCGATCCAAAAAGTGTGGCTCACGTCGTAGCTGACACTTCCATTAGCGACAAGTGGTAACACGATTTGCCTTGTGTTCATCCATGAACAAGTGGGGAATACACTTTGCAGCGATTATTTGGTATCCCAACCGGTTTCTCACAACGCCATCAACGGACATCTTCATCACATTGGCAACCTCCTCAAAGGTCATTCAACGGTCTTCACGCAGGAGTTCCTCGATGGTATGGGCGTTAACCTCTGTAGTTGATATCGAAGGCCTCCTGGTGCGTGGCATATCGTCTACTCTTCACCATTCACAAATTTCTTGTACCCCTCAAAAACTCTTACACGGGACAAAGCATCTTCCTTTCAGGCTGTTTTACTCATTTCGTGCGTTTCTGTGGCGGTTTTACTCAAACGCACGTAAAATTTTATAGTTGCACTTTGCTCCAATTTTAAATCCATACTGGGTTACAGAAGCAGGTCTGAACTCTACGTCGCCTACTACAGGAATGAACGAGCGGAGAACTATGACGACGAGTCATCACGTGATTGATTTTGCAGGTGTTCCGACACAGGCAGCTGCATTTTTCAGCGTGGGTTTGTTTTGGCGCTATTTTTAACAATAGTTATTTCTTCAAGCAAGCCAAAGATTTTTATTCTATGAAACTAACAACAACAACAAAAAAAGAACCTTGATAGCGAAAACCTACGCTTTTGGGATATCAAGATTAATGAAATAGTTAGCGAACGGTTTGTTACGGAGATCTACGACCAAAGCAAAGAAGAGACTTCGGGTTTAACATCATTTGTTATATTCACTGGAACTCAAACATCTCAAATAATATAAATGGCATTATAATAATTTCACAGTTTTGACGTATCTGTAGAATCTGAAGTGAATTGTCTTCTGTTAATAGGAATCTCGGCTGGTTATTTAAACAACTGTTGGCAAAGTGTTTTTATTTTTATTTTGTATACAAATACTTCAAATAGCTGATTTTGAACTTTAATTCCACCAGGACTTACTGTTTACATATTAAAGGCATTGTTGATCCTTGACCCTACAAATTTAAACGGTTAGACAACTGTAAGTGCCGTTTGATGGGTGACTAACGGCTAGTATTTGACTAACACCAACATAGTTTGCACGTAGCAATTCCATGACATTTCTTCTAGGTCTTGCTCTCTATAGTTTGATGTTTGTGTTTAGCGTGACCGTTTGCTTCACGTTTGGAGCACAGGTACGCATAAGCTTTGGAGCGTAGCCAAAGGAGGATCCTCGGGTCCGGACCCCCCTTGAGGGGAGATTTAGCACGAATTTAAAGCGATATGTATGTATATATGAGGCTTTCATTAATGAACCAAACCCATGGACCCTCCCCCCCCGCCCCAATATTTATGGCTAAGCAACTGCAGTGTTCAAGTCGTCATTGGGATGTTCATTTTTGCATTTCTTCTGGTCTCGTAACTTCGAGAACGCATCCAGCGAGGCTTTTGGCTCCGGTCAGCTTATTTTGCTGACACAGAAAAGTCCCTCCGCCCAACCAGCGTTCTCCTGAAGATAATGGTTGCGATTTGTCGCATATTATTCAGGCCTCGTGTCGACTACTTTCAAAGGTTTAGACACATTTGTTTATGATAAGTTATGGTATGTTGTTGCATTTTTCTGAGTTATTTTACTGCTTGTGTAATACGAGTTTGAAGCTTGATGGTACATTATCTATGTGTATTTCAGGGTTGTTTATGCCATGTTTTGTTGTACAACTGAAATTGGTTACTTATACGTACACACACACACGCACACACACACACACACACACACACACACACACACACATCGAGTGAAAACTGAATTATCACCTCCTCTATCAAAAGTGGATGCGGACCGTTGACCACGTGATTTCCGAGAGGGCGTGACTAGTAGACTGACGTAGCATATATGAGTAATAAGTAGGAAAATAAAGAGGAGCGTGATGGATAAACGCAAGGATTTATTGGACTTTGAGAAAGCTCAGATTGGGGGAGCTCGGATAGCGGTACCTCGATTTTCCCAACGGCTGAACTAGTGGGTTGTTCGCGATCCGCCGTAATTAAAGTTTGGCAGGACTGGAGTGAGATTGGTGAAACAACGACTCAGAGGCAAAATTGCACAGGACAGCGAAAGATTGATGTGAGAGCAGTGGCGAATGCTGCGGTATGACTAGTAGTGCGCCGCCAGCCCACTAAAAATGTCGAAATTAAAAAAAATTCATTTAATAAAAGCTGGAATATTTGCAATTACATCTTAGGTAAATGAAAACCAACAAAAAAATCCATTTAATAAAAAGCTGGAATGCTGAAATCAATTTCATTACTCCGTAGCACGTGCTCAGCTGCATTACGACATGGCTCACGCTCAGCCCTGGTTGTCGTTGGGAAGCCAAGAGAAAGCCCGAAATTTAAGGATGCAGAGAGCTTACAGCATTACTGCGGTTCAAAATTATGCTTTAGCGCATGCCTGGGCTTCAACGCCCGAACGAGAAACAGACCGGGAAAACAGATTCTGTTTGCTTGTCAGGTCATGCTGCAACAAGCACGCCATACGTTTTCTCGAAAGCGTGTTCTCTTTGAGTGCGGGCAGCAAGAAACCAGGATTTTTTCTTCTTTGGGTGAGAGTGAGATTGCAGATTGTAGATTTTGAATTGTGTGTTATTCAGTAAATGGTGTTAGTGACTAGTGCAGTGATGCTCCTTGTGTTTATTACAAATTGCGTAGTTTATTTCTTTAAATCCTGAACAGTGTTTATAGAATTTTAAAACTTTCTCCCTGAACAATGAGTTTAGACAATGCCGATAAAAACATTATTCAAGATTTGTTAGAAATACCTTTTTCAAGGAGGACTACAATGGAAAAGATGAAAATAATAAAGGAGGAAGACCATGCCCACCTTTGCCTAACCTTAAGAGTATACATAAGGATAAAAAAGATACTTACACTCGGAATTTTCAGGTTTCTCAGTACGATTTGTATCCATGGTTGGCAGGCTGCAAAAATTTTAATAAACTATTTTGCTGGCTGTGTTTGTTGCTTTCTAAAAGCGACAGTTCTTGGAGCTCGGGTGGATTTGACAACCTCAACAGCTTGCATACTTCGGAGAAAAAACACAAATCTTCTGCATCACATTTGCAGTGCACGCTGGACATACTGCAGTTTGGTCGCCAAAGAATTGATGAAACACTTGACAAACAACTTAAATTAAATAACTCAGAACACAACAAAAGAGTTCGTAAAAACCGAGAAATTTTGAAACGGTTAATCGGTGTTACTTGCCTACTGGCAAATCAGGAATTGCCTTTTAGAGCTCATAACGAATCTGACTCGTCTTTTAACAAAGGCAACTATATCGAATTTCACAACTATTAAGAGAATACGACCCTCTCCTGAATGACCATTTATAAACAGCCACTGTTTTCAAAGGTACATCATCTGCCATTCAAAACGATTCAATGAAATCTATTCATCAAGTGGCGCTGGAAGAAAATTTTAAACAAATCCAAGAAGTCCCTTATGTTGCTATCATGTTGGATGAGACTTCTGATATTCAGATGGCTTCATATTTATTGACAGTTTTGAGGAACATTAATGATGGCAAAATTGTGGAAAGATTCGTTGGCTTTACAGACGTCAGTACAGACAGAAGCTCTATTGGTCTGTTTAACCATGTGCAAAATATAGTTTCAATGTTCAATTTACAATCTAAGCTTGTAGCTCAAACATATGATGGGGCTTCAGTTATGAGTGGACATTTGAGTGGGCTGCAGCAAAAAGTATTGTAGGCATATCCACACGCACTTCACGTGCATTGTTATGCGCATGTATTAACCCTTTAACCACCATGACCCAAAAGTCTTATATAACTCTAATTACCATAACGCCTGAAACTGTTTGTTGGTTCACATCTTTGTTTAGTTACAATAGTGACTAGGGTGACACCTGTTGATCCCTCATAGGTCGTGCAGATTTGAAGAGCCGGTAAGAATAAGAAATCTGACTCACTCTAGAAAAGCGTTTAGGGGGGGGGGCTCTGGTCGTTTGCATGTACGGGCGTTGTGGTAGCTCAAGCTTTGTGAATGTTCTGTCGCAAAGTTTGAGCAAAATTAAAGAATGCAGAATTTTTTTGTACCTTAAAGGTATTTCTACCTTTGCCTCACATTCAATGAAGAGAACTTGTGCCTTAAAAGAATATCTAAAACGAAAAATACCTTCTCTAGCTGCAACCAGATGGTCCTTCAGTTCTCGTTTGGCAAACGTAATTCAGGAGCACAGAACCTTGATCATACAGTATTTCGAAAGCATTGAACACCAGGAGGGGTGGAGTGCAAATGAAAAGATGGCCGCAATTGGATACAAGACATTTTTAAATAAATTCGAAACTGTTTTCCTACTTAAACTGTTTACTTCTGTGTTTGCATATTCGGACGTTTTATTTGAAATACTGCAAATGAATGGTCTGGATATAATTTTTTTGCTCCACTAAAATGAAAGAAGTTCAAAGCCACCTACAAAACGAACGGGAATTAGGGTTTCCACTTCTGTGGAAGATGTCAAATGCTGTAACGCAACCCAAAGAAAGGAAGAGGTTGAAGTCTGGTGGAGAAAGTTCTGTTGAGGCAAAGTACAGAATTATTTTCTATGAAGTCATTGAAAACCTCATAAGTAATATCTCTACTCGTTTCTCAAACATTGAAAAACTGGAGTTTTTCAGCTTATTAAATTGCAAGAAATTTGACACGTAAATCTAAGGCAACATTTCCTGACCAGCTTCTCAAAAATTGGCCCACGTTTATGATGATTGTACCTTGCTCAAAAACGAATTGAGTGTTCTTTATAGATCAGATGATTTCAGAGGAAAATTTCCTTACAAATCCAAGAGGTCCCTTATGTTGCTATCATGTTGGATGAGACTTCTGATATTCAGATGGCTTCATATTTACTGACATGGCTTCATATTTATTGACATGGCTTCATATTTATTGACGGTTTCATGACAACGACATGTTAAGTCTTCCACAAACTTCTATCCTGACCCATTCTTCTACATGATTATTGTTATTAAAATCCAGGAGAGTTAGAGACTTGTTATAGTTTGATTGACTACGGAGGAACTAAATGACACACAATGTTGCGTTATTGTTACTAAAACCCATAAGGGTTGATATATGGTTCGGTTGGTATTAGGTAGATAATTACGTACAATTTTGCATGTTTCCGGCCCGCATGACCTCCATTCTATACCATGATTCGCCGCTGTGTGAGAGGTGAACGCCGAGTCCGATGACTCGTACAGTCTGACAGGCGCAACACTGTTCAACAATTGACTGCTCAATACAAAAAAGGTCAACAAGGAACAGTATCTGTCATGCCCATGCGTCTCATGCTTGCACGTATGGGCTATAAATGCAGACTACCCCGACGACATCTTTTTATAACCACGGTGCATCGGCGCAAAAGATTCGCCTGGTGCAAAGGTCTTGCAAGTTGGACGTCGGATGACTGAAAAATGTGTGCTGGTCTCACGAGTCTCGTTTTCTACTCCACTCCGTGGATTATTGTTTACGTATTTGGCACAAACACCATGACCTCCACAGTGCAAGCCGGTGGAGGCGGTTGTATGGTGTGAGGCATGCTTACCTGGCAGGAACTTGGACCCCTGTTGCATCCTGCTTGGTCTCCACAGTGCAAGCCGGTGGAGGCGGTTGTATGGTGTTAGGCCTGTTTACCTGACAGGAACTTGGACCCCTGGTGCATCCTGCTTGGTCTCCACAGTGCAAGCCGGTGAAGGCGGTTATATGGTGTGAGGCATGTCTACCTGGCAGAAACTTGGACCCCTGGTGCATCCTGCTTGGTCTCCACAGAGCAAGCCGGTAGAGGCGGTTGTACGGTGTGAGGCATGTTCACCTGGCAGGAACTTGGACCCCTGGTGCATGTGGAACAACGTATGACTGGTGCCCACTATCGTGAATTGTTTGCTAACTTTGTACACCCAGTATTGCCGCATTTTTTCCTGAATTGCAATGGTGTCTTTCTAGATGACAATGCGCCGAACCACTGGTACAATGCTACGCAGGAACATAAAAAAACATTTGGAAAGATTCAGTAGCCTGATTTAATTCCAATACAAAGCAAATTATTATCACACAGTGCGTGTGTCTAATTTATAAGTAATAATAAGTTTAATGAGAAATGAAGTGAAGAAATTTTTAATATCTGAAATTCAAGAAGCTTTGTATAAAATCCAGGAGAGTTAGAGACTTGTTATAGTGTGATTGATTACGGAGGAACTAAATGACACACAATGTTGCGTTATTGTTACTAAAACCCATAAAACCCATGTATATTCGACTCCTGATACCCCCACACCGTCAGTTCACTTTAATCTTAAGATTTTTTTGAAAAAGGAGATATAAAATAAATGCTTTTGGTTTTCTTCAAATCGAGAATGTGAATCTGCATATTTAAAAAAGATTGTATTGGAATCATTAAAGGATCGATCTATTGGCATCAAAAACTGTAGAGACAAAACATACGATTATGCTGCAAACATGTCGGATAA
Organism: Macrothele yani; assembly: GCA_039090855.1. Lineage (NCBI taxonomy): Eukaryota > Metazoa > Arthropoda > Arachnida > Araneae > Macrothelidae > Macrothele > Macrothele yani. Next base: position 88,555,382 of record CM077011.1, on the reverse strand, counting down.
ATACAGTGGATTGTAAGCGTCAACGTATTGAAAAAGCAACCCATGTACCATGTGCTAGTTGTTGGTTTTTTTTCAAACGTTGCATTATTTTAACTTTATTCAGAATTTGTACGTATGTTTTTCTTTGTCTTTTTGACGATGGAATATTCTCATAAATACTATAGTTTGCCGGACTCTCAATCCAAACATATAAGGAAAACAGGAGACACAAGATAGGCAGCAAGAGCTGACAGCAATTTCAGCTTTTAGATGGAATTACAAGAACATTAAAGAAGCATTAGTTCAAATTAGTACGAATGGCAATAAAAAAGAATGGGTGAATTAGAGGCAGAAAAATTATCACAATATTTTAATGAATATGAAATAACTTTATAAATAGTCTTATGAGACAAACTGTCACAACGCATAAACAGTAAGCGCAAATCATTACAAGATGTTCAATCCAATTTAATACAAGGAAAAACTCTTCTCAAATCTCTTTCTGAATTCATTATGGATGTCAGAAGCAACTTCTAAGATATTGAGAACGATACCAATTTACTTACAGAAAATCGGAAATACAAAGACAGAAAAATAAAGACAAGGAAAAAAATGAATAAAGAAAAATGAAAATTTTCTTAACAATACCTTTTTGTAATGCTATAAAGGTGAACCCTCATTTTTTGTACTTAAACGGGTTAATTATTATTCACGTAATTCAGTAAATCAGTTCCACTTATACCATTTGGTACTTATATTTATCATAAACGATGCTCTTCAATCATTAGATTATGAATCAATTATTGTCAAATTCGCTAAATTAGAATCGAGAAAAGATTGGCTTTCATATGACGGTTATCAATAAATGCATACTAAATAACTAAGATATTTCATTTATTTTTGTTTAAAACAGGAACCAATTCTGTTTATATACATGCTCATTACTTATTATTTAATATCACTGAATGGAATGTGCCGTGTGATTTTTTCTATTGCACGAATACACGATTTTTCATGCATGTGTTTTTGTTTAATGGAAAACAATAAATGCTGAATTTTTCAATTCATGCATTTTGGTGTAACATCCTTAAAAATACTTATTTTTTGAGGGGGCCTCAAAATGAGGTTTAGCTTGGGGCTTCCGAAACTCTTAATCTGCCACTGGAAGTAATAGAAAATATTTACTATTTGCTCTTCTGGAAAACTTTTCGCGTCACCTTCGAAGATACTTACATTCAGCCCATAGGAATCTTTTGCTCAATCTCATTGATTTTTCCAAATGCAGCATTTCGTACTCGAAAGTCAAACTTTCAAGTAAGACACCGTCATTTCAACAGGGACTGGTTGTCCTTCACTTACGTTACTAAGGCTTGTTGCCATGATGAAAGTCACGTGTCTGCTACATCCTAAAACAGTGAAACATGTATTCCCTTCCTGTTTAAAAGAAGAGAAAATTTATCAGATTTGGCCACTTTATGCCGCGATTTCTATAACTTTTGAGGATCGGAAAAGAAAGAAACAGAACAAGATTTAATAAAAAAAATAAAGCTATCACTCCTGTTGGTCTTGACGCAATTTCAAATGCCTGAGCGTCCTCTGTTGGCCAACTTTGTATTTATCTAGACTTAGGTTGTCTTTGAACATTACGATGATTCCATTGGGCTGACTACTTTTTTGAATTTTCCTAGTTCAATCGTGCATGACGTCACAGGCGTTTGGTACGTGTTATTTTGATGAACAGACGAGATTTGTGTAATGTGTGTGTTCGTAACTGGCAGTAATTTCGTATAAACGCGTCCGATTGAATAATATGTGTAGTTCAATCGTCGAAGAAGCGTTATTTTATATGTATGGTTTTACCTCGATTTGTAATATGGCTGCAGGATCAGGGTAACTGGTCGAAGTTCAGAATCATCGTCAGAATCGTAGAATCTGTGATATTAATATACGAATCTGTGGTGTTTGTTGTGAAAAGCATTTTGGCTAAAACTTCGCTGAAGGATTTCAAAATTGAGTAAGAAGCAATAGCCTTCTCGTGGGTGTCAATTTTTTACAGGTAAGCACATCCTAAAAGGGAAGTAAACATTTATTGCAAAAAAAAAAAAAAAAAGGTTCATCTGTAGCATTGGTTCTTGTGGATAAGGTTTGGTTTTCCTTTTGTTTTTGTTTTTTTCAGAGGCATTTGGTATCAATCGGGGTAGAGTTTCACATAAAAGTTATTGATTTTTTAGCATTCTCATTTATGACTCGTGTAAAGGTAAAACTGACTGTCAGAAGCTTGGCGTTTCCATCAGCTTCGGTATCCGATTCCTTTTATTTCTTCTTTTTTCCATTGGAATTGTGAGTGCGATGTGTTTTAGTACATTTAGTTCCAAGTGAATAATGTTTGTCGTTATTGTATTTTTCTAATTTTTCTTGCAAGCATTTTTGAGGTATAATTCAAAAAGCGGTTCTATGGTCGTCTGTGAAAGGAAGTAATATGTGAAGACGTAGCCTCATCTGTTTGATAGGGTGTGCAATTCACAAAATAAATTTTTTCTGTTGGCCATCCAAAGAATTTCGTTAAATTTAGTTTGCTTTATATAATACAGATGACGTCTGTTATTTCAAGGATACTGTAAGTTAATCGAAATGATTGTTAGGTTTAACAAAAATGATACATAACATGTCAGTATGAGAACCAGCACAAGTTCGTGTTAAGACGGCATTTTTTGAGCGATTTGGTCATTCAGTTCAGCGAAATATCGTTTTATAGATTTATTATGATTAAAATTCATTGTTTTTATGGTAGATTTTTCATTAACAAAAATCGTTTGTCACATATGCCGAGCCAAATCAATAACAGATGGCGCCACCAGTACACAGTCCGTAATGAAATACATTCCTTTTAGGTAATACTCTCATGAATTGTTATTGGTATACCATACTGTTTTGACGTTCAGTTTAACTGTTGGTAGTTTCTTTCACCCAGAGGATTTATGTGTTTTCCCCTCATTTTCTTTATTTTAAGTCTTACGATATGGGAAATGCTAGTTGAATGGGATTGATTCATTATATGTTTACATAATTAGATTTAGTGTCAAGCCCTAGGTATATTCAGGGTACAAGCTGCATATATTTGATATTTATTCGATTCCATCGTATTGGTATGTGAGCTGCTTTAATATTTTCGTACTCCAGATAATACAGGATGACTGATAAAACATCAGGTCTGGTTTTAATGTATTTTCTCCAGCTTGTAACAAATATTTGTACCAATTACTATGCTCTCAAGGCAAACATTCATGCACTGCATTTTTTGTATTTCAGTACCCATGACGGAGGTATTCTGTGCTGGATAGTTTCCAATTGCAGTTATGAGTTTGTATGGGCAATGTTTTTACGTGATCAAAAGCTATATATCATTCAGGTCCCTTCTCCAGATAGTAATATCCAATGTCTACTGGCAGTTTTTTAAAGTCTGCATCCAAGGCTGTCTTTATTATGGAACTACCTTTACATTAGCACTGATGTGAAAGAAAAGTGAACAGTATGGTCCTTAGTGGGTCAAACATATTTTCTTTTACTGTGGTTCCACTTGATGTGTTTCATAAAGGTTTCAGTGACAGCAGAAAAAAATTACAAGCAAGGAAAGTCCCAGGAATTAAAAAATAGTAATAATCTTAGATGATTCTGCTGTGGGGCCTACCATAGCTTTGCCATCTTCTGTGTATTATCCTCCTGCAGGCTTGTTTGTTATCAAGTGCTGCGGGAGCAGATGACCCCATTCTGCTGATTGTTGTTTGGCTCAGAATTCTATTGGATAATTACAATACTCAGCTTGGACTCTAAAACTTTGACTCATTAATATAAATCAAGAATTCTCATGCAAAAAAGAATAAAACAAGTGTATCTAGCTTGTAGACAATGATCATTGTTTATTTTAGTTTCTGTTTTATGTTGTAACCCTCTCCCCAAGTGAAAATTATCATCCCACTATTTTTTGAGAAAAGTAATCGGATGGTCAGAAGTTTGAATAAAGCAAAATTTATATCCGTTTTGAAAAAGTGACAATAAATGTGTAGTTTGGCGTCCTAAATTATTTCCTCTCAAATGTTGAAGGATTTTGAAAAAGTGAGACGTACAGATTTTAAAGGACGTAATTTCTTGGCAAATGGCGAAATTTTCATGCATGAAATTCATTTTAAAGATTTTTAATGTAAAAGTGGCCTCCAAGTACAACGACGTAAACATCGCTGCGGTAAGCCTAATGCAACGCCGCGCCGACCACGTCAAGCTTGGCTCCGGTAAAACGAAGGTCTCGTTCCGGCGTCCATTTTGCTGGTAGAAGAGTACAAGAGGAACAGAGAATGTTCTTGCTAGAAAAGCAATCCATTTTGTAGTGCTACACTACAGAAAATATCGCATCAGTTTTGTCACATCAGTTTTTCACGTCACATTCTGACAATTTTTTGTTTTTTTTACGCCTGATTCTTTTCTTTTTTTCCAATTTGAATGAACTGTGGACCACACCGTCAGTAGGAGGAGCAAAACTTTCCTTTTCCGATGCCCTGTAACTTCTGTTAGAGAGAATGTGACGTCTACTTTAATGCTTTTCTAGAAGAAAGAAAGGCATCGGCATACTTTCTATTTCATATCAGGGTATCATATGCATGAGAACAAAGCAATTGTCACCATGTGTTTTGAAAAACTGCAACACAAATGAACTATTTTCTGTCAGATAGCACTACATATTGAAACACTTTCTCGGCAAGAACGTTCCCAGTTCCTCTTGTACTCTTCCGCCAGCAAAATGGCAGCCAGAACAAGAAATACCTTGCAGACCAGTGTTTTTTTAATTCAAATATTAATGAAGATACAGTTATATGGAATATTCACTATTTAGACATAGCTGTAAAAAATGAAGAGTATATGTGCCAATTTCCAAAGTTTTGTAAGAGTTCTATGAGCAACCATCAGCACACATTTTCATTAGTGTCAAAGGTTCTTCTGCAAGTAGGTCTTGTGTTGCGTTAAACAAATGTACCATGAGAATGTGGCTTTAGCACACAAAACAGAATTAAGTCAAAATTAAAAGATTCATTGAGCAACAAAAATCTTAATGAATATTTCTGAAATTGGGCCAAATAAATCCTCAGAAAAAAAAAACAAAGAAAAAAAAATCAAAGCTTACTAGCTGTGGTAAGGAATGAAAGACATAAAAATAAATCGGGTGCAGTTTTATGATACCAATGCACTGCAAAACAAACAACTCTGTTTTTGTAAAATGAATCATGGTATTTTGTATTAGATTGAATGTAATTAATAGTAAATTTTTTTATCTAATTCACATATTTGTTTTAAAAGCCAAGTATAGCTTATATACGCTTTAAAAAACCAAGTATAGCTTTACTACTGTTTTCACAGTCTTTTAATACAGGGTAATTCAAAGTGATTCATCCATTTTCATTAGATCATAGCTCCGTAAAAATCAAGGTAATAATAGCATACCACACATTAAAATGAAGAGAAACAAACCGAGTTTATGAATGTAACCCGTGTATCTGCATCTGGGCGAAAGACTGTCATTGTGAAAAATGGTACATGCAGGAGGTGATGGAGGACGACGAAGCAATATTCCATTTAAGTGGCAAAGTCAACTGTCACAACATTCACATATTTGGTACAGAAAACCCACATGCAGTAATTGAAACTGAGTGCGACCTTAACAAACAGTTGTTAGGAAGCTGCCATTACCTTAATGAACAGTTTCCTAACCGATGGTTTGGTTGCTGTGGACACAGCGATAAGGCGCTCTACAGGTGGCCCGCCAGGTCTCCGGAACTGACTCCTTGAGACCTTTCTTATGGGGGTATGTTAAGGATAATGTGTATGTGCCACCATTGGCCACAACGCTAGATGAACTCAAAGTTCGCATTCATAATGCGCTGCAGTCGTTTCACAATAGACATGCTTGATCACATATGGCAGGAATTTGATTATCGCCTCAATGTAGTTCGCGTGACCAACAGAAGTCACATCCAACATTTATAGAATCTAGGTAAAAAAGTCCGAGAATGTTGATAAACGCGGAAAAAAGGTCCAAGGAAATAAAAGTCTGAGATGGTCGTTTTGATGTCATGACGGGCATGTTAATAGTCAATTTGACATACTGTTAGAATGTTGGGGGCGGGGGGGGTCATACTTTCATTATTTACCTAGTGTGTTGGGGTTGCCAGAAAACCGCCACACAGGGAAACTGCCACACATTTTTCATTAAGGGGCAGGGCACAAATTGCTGCTCCTCCAAGGAACACTGAATGTGTGGCAGTTTTCCAAGTTTCCTAATTATCTGTGGCGGGAAACGGCAAATTTGTATCCAGGAGATTGGTACCCTTCTGTTGCTACGACATTATGGGGCATATACAAATTGCATGGCTAACAAATTTCAGCCAATTTGTAGATCTTTTAAAGCTATGGTGTTCGGTGAAACAATAGAATTATAGTAAGAATGATTATAATTCAGAAAAGGGGGGTCTGTTGCTACGACTAACGTTACAGGAGCATATACAAATTGCATGGGTAACAAACTTCAATAAATTTATAGATCTTTTAAAGCTATGGTGTACGGTGAAACAATAGCTTTATAGTAAGACTGATTCTAATTCAGAAGAGGGTGGTCTGTTGCAACGACATTACGGGAGCATATACAAATTGCATGGGTAACAAACTTCTCTAAATTTGTAGATCTTTTAAAGCTATGGTGTATGGTGAAACAATAGCTTTGTGGTAAGACAGATCCTAATTCAGAAAAGTGGGGTAGCATGGGTTTCTTTTTCCCCTTTTGGGTAGGCAAAATTGAGAAGGATTGTCAGCAAATTTTAATAGGCCATGTTGATATTCATAATGCTTGCATAACAAGTTAAAGCTTGTAAAATTGCATTTTCACTCACTCAGGCATAAAACATTAATTTATGGGCCCTAGGCCTTTCTAGCAATTCTCAACTCGTCAAGCTCATATTCTTAATGTTTACATAACAAATCAAGTTAATAGCGTTGTTCCTTTACTCAGTCACGAAACATTAACTGCGGGGCACTAGGCCTAGGCCTTTCTAGCAATTTTCAATCCGCCCAGCTCAGATTATGAAGGTTTACATAACAAGTCAAGGTTATAGTATTGCACTTTTACTTGGGTACAAACCATTAATTAATAGGGCCTAGGCCTTTCTTGCAATTTAGAATCCACAGAACTCATATTCAAAAGGTTTACATTACAAATCAAGTAAAGAATGTTGCTCTTTTACTTGGTCACAAAACATTAATTTGACATATATTTTAAAATAAAATTGCAATTGCTGATTAGCAAATGAACAAGGAAACAGAAATACAGTATTCTCTGGCTGAATACTAATATTTTTAAAAATAAAATTCAGCCTGTGATATATGCTTGTGAAAATAAAATTCAGCCTGTGTGTGGATATCCAGACAGATGTTATTTCCAAACATTTGCAAAAAAATGAGAAATTAGTTGGATTACTTGAACAAGGAACGCAAAGAATAAATAGCTAAATTAAAGGTGCCAGATTTTATATGATCTTGTAGTCAATTTTATTCTTGATAACTGTTTTAAACAGCTACCACATATCACGAGAAGAACAAGTTAAACTCAATACGGGGCTGGGATCCTGAGAGATTGGTACCCGGCAAACTCGTACCCATGCAGTTTTATCCCCTCCTGTTCAGTTTAAATGCCTGAATTTCAGGATTTTGCGCCCTCTTTTCAGCTGCTCTAGGGGCAGCTGCCCTGCCCTAGAATTTATGCCTCTGCTGTCAAGTCAAAACTAAAGAAAATGATTTTACAATGCTTTTGTTTTCATTTTTCCTATGAATGTAATTTTACTAGGTGAAATTCATGTGGAAAAAAAATGTGCCACCAATCTTGGACAGGGCAAACTTTTTTTTTAGACTGATTTGTCATTCAAACATCCATAGAATGTGTGGTCATGGAATATTTCCCTGTAAGAAAAATATTACAAACTTGACATGTTATGTAAATATTTTGTGCCCAAGTTCAAGTGCAGCGTTATTAAAAAGTCCTACCTTATCGCCCTTTTCTGAACACAGCATGAGCCATGCTGTAATTCCATTGTTTCGTCAAACACTAATTTTAAGAAATGTACTATATGTCACGACAATTTATTTCTTTAAAGTAAAGTAAAATTCTCGCTTGGCTTACATAGAATGATTTTTCAAAATTTGTGTGGAGTTTCCAATTCAATGCTCTATGTAACCCAAGAAACGGCGCGATCTAACCTCCCCCTCCCCCTTCCCTTGAACTTTTGTGTCCAGTTACCTTAAACTGGTACAGGGTGTCCACATTCTGGAAAGTCAGGGAAATGAAAATTGGTCAGGAAAATGCCTGAAATGTTGGTAAAAGTCAGGGAAAATCAGTGATATTTAAAAAAAAGTTAGAGAAATTTCAATTGCAACAACTAGTTTTAACCCGGCGTCGGGGAGTGACGCCTTCATTGCCCAACACACTTGTACTTCGTGTTGCAGACAGTCACTAACTTCCCCTTCCTACTAACGTAACCTTGTATTTCCTACCTATTATTGTAAGTTGTGTTACATTACTTGTTAACAAACATTTCTCTTTTTGTTTTAGGTCAAAGGAGTAGAAGAAAATTTGTGATATAAGTTATACCTTGTTAAAAGGCAATTAAGACTGCAGCAATGTCAAAGCGTTGTGTTTAATGAACAATGGTTGGACGAACAATTAAATCCTGAGTTTTCTGGTTGGTTAGCTGCTGTGAACGGTGACAATGAATCAGCATTTTGTAAAGTGTGATCTAAAACTTTCAAGCTTAACACCATGGGGCGTCGGGCAGTCTCCAGCCACGGAAATGGCCCTAACCATTTGAAAAACCTCTGTGCTAAAATGTCTCAGCCCAGTCTTGCTTCTTTCACTTCCTCTGTGAAAAAGAACTCTCTTTGTAATAACAAACTCTTGCCATCAACAAGCTCAGGAAATGTGGAATCAGTACTTCTAGAAAATATTAAGTCTAATGACTGAAATACTTATGTTGTGAAAGATGATGTGAATGAAGCCCAGTGACCTTAATGCTTATGTAGTGAAAGATGATGTAACAAAGTCGGAAATAATATAGGCCATGGAAGTGTTGTCCAAGCGAATGTCTCTGAACTCTTGTGCATAGATCAGGGGGAGAAATTTCGAGATCAAATGCACTCACCAAAAAAAAAAAAAAACCCTCGCCACTCCTTAGCGCATACCTGCGAACTTTCAGAAACCGAAATCCATAAAAAAATTAATCGACATATTCGATGAAATTACTTGTCATGCGTATTGATTAAATATATCGAACATATCAATTAAAAACGATATGTTAATGATATAATATGACTACAGATGTTTGAATATATCGGCACGTTTATTTCGATTAAAATAGAATCTATACATAATTTCTCATTACTATGCTATCATTTTGATCTATAAAGAGATAAAAACTTGATTTTATGGAAGTCCCACCCTTTGACCCCCAAATCCAATAGGATTGTATCCCACGCCGTCACGGAACAAACTAAAATATTTTCAAAAACGAACCATTTTCATACTAGTTTATCTTATGGAGTGACGGACAATGAGACAGTCAAATGAAATAAATGAGAGACTGAGGGACACTTATTGGTAAATTATGCTCAACTAAAAACGAAGTGAACATTTTGCGTGAATCGCATCAAGTTCATAATAACATTTAACAAAGGAACTTAAGTTAATTTCGTATTTTTTCCCCCACGCAGATTTATGCTTGGCACTAGAAATATGATTAGTAACATCATTCAACCACGCGAAACGCTGAAATTACATAGACACGTAGTGCAAAATGCGTATTTTTCATTTTTTTGAATATTTTGCAATACACGGGAATTTCGCAGAATTCATATCGCGGAATGTTTGTAGTTTATAGTCCCCCCCCCTCCTTCTTATATTGCTGTTCCTAGCGAAAAAAAAATGCAACTAAAACTGCTGTAGTAAAACAGCAACAGCTTAAAGAGATGCAATTTGCAGAGGAAAAAATACCGACTACGACTACCGGGTTATCCGATTGAGCTGGTCAGCTAGGAAAGCCGAGATCAACTGAAAGTTGTTATCAAGAAATAAAGGTTTAGATTTTAGTTACGAACATCATACGATGAATTAGTATGGACGAACCCCAACATACTAATTTCGTTGAATCCAGCGAAGACATCATGCAAATTATCGTACGGACAGACAAATCTGGAACATAATATAATCTGCGGTTGGAAAGCGTAGAAAACTTACTGACTAAAGGACCAGCAAAATAAATCATTGCTTGAGAAGCACTGGGTCGAATGAGCATTGGATTTATATATATATATTTTAATTTCCAATAATACTGCATTCTTTCGTTAGTTATTGCCAGATTAGTTACGAAACTATGCCTCGAATGGATTTTTAATTTTACAAAACTGGCAGCTTTTGTTTAATTTCGTCATGTTGGGTATCGATCTGGGCTTGTCAAAAAATCCACAGATTTAAAACCCGCTTGAATTATTTTTCTACGATTACTACGTTCTGAGATAGTATTTTGAACTAGGAGTAGTAAAGACGTGTTCCAATGAAAGATGCCATTGGAACACATCTGTCAACACGTCGAGAGGTAAACAAGCCCATCTGCAGCTGTTTACATACCGTTTACTCGCGGTGTAAGTTCTTTAACGTTTGAAACAACCCGAAACAACGTGGGAAAACTGCAGACAAATGTTCCCAAGTAACTGAGAAGTTTATTTGTAACTTACATTGGTGCTTCAATTTAAATGGATTATGTTAAATAAAAAGTCTTAATGCTGAGTGCAAAAACATCAGAAAAAAAAATCTGGAAGAATCAAATCTGTAAAATTAACACTCTGCCGCCGGTAAAGCAAGTTGTATTTCCGTAAATTTTACCGATAAATCAAAACCTGGCAGGTATTTTAACATTTCGAACCCTTGTCCTCCAAACGACAGATAGCATTGGTTTACGCAATTATACATGTAATATACATCACTTTCAATTTTTTTTAAGGATTCCACCAATTCAGAAAGAACTTTGATAGCTCACAATCAGGGCGCGATTTCACCGATTAGCAACTAGCAAATAGCTAGTGAAAAATCAAATTTGCTAGTGAAAAAAAATCACAGTAGCAAATATTGCTAGTAAGGTAATTTCTTTATTTAAAGTAACCAAAAATCATTATTAATCCACAAAGTTTACATAACAGTTTCTATTATCACTTGTTAAAACAGCGACGATCAGCGATTCTCTTTCGCCAATTTCCTTTCGACACTTAATACCCATCCTCCCCATATCTTTCATCCCTTCCAAACTATCGTAGAAGCGCATTGAAACTCCTCTCCATCGTGCCCTCATTGGTCTATTGCAGAAACTGAACGTGACGTCGGCAATGGTTGCTGTGGCAATCCAGAGCTCTGGGATGGATCGATTGTTTGACCACCTGCTCTGCCACCCTCCCTTCTTTTGCACCACGAACTTTGTCCTCAACGCCTGTCGTACCCTAAGCCAAGCGATCGCCTTTATTGCGTGGCATAGATATACGCTTTTTACGAAACTTGTTCGTGGAGGGGTAAACGATTACGGAAGAAACTTTTGCTTCGTGTGACTTCTGGTTTTGGAAATTTTCCTTGTATTTTCAAGCTGAAATACAAATATTTATCCAGCAAAATGTTAATGAGCAATAATACTTGACAGAGCCAACATCGTAAGAAAAAAAAAATTATGATTACGGAAAAAATCCGAATTCCGTCGACCTTTCGTTTTCTAGTTTCGTAAAGACGGAATTCCAATAATAACGAAAAAGCCGGAATTCCAATAATAACGAAAAAAGCCGGAATTCCTTGAATTCGCGGAAGAATCTCATGCCTGAAGATTACAGAAAAATTTTGCAGCAGCCAACTTCCGTTTTCGCAAATTGTTCTCCACAGTTTCAAGCTAAAATGCAAACATTTATGCAATAAAATGATATTTAACAAGAAAAGCGGACACAAAGACAACATTGGGAGAACAATTTGCGACTACGGCAAAATTTTCTTACTCCGTTTCACTACTGTGTTCGAAAGTTTTGAAGCACGAAATTTCGTCTCCAGATGGAAGACGACCCCCCCCCTCTCCCAAATATCGATCTTCAGAATGATCTAACTGATGACAAAAAAATTAAAAATAAAGCGGGATTCTGCGAATCCCTGTAAAATCTCGTGTATATCATAAAAATAATAGCAAAAGAAAAATTTGAAACAAAATGAAAATTTGTAGAATCCGTAGTTTTGATAGTGAGTTCCGTAGTCAGACAACTAATTCCGTAGGAACTACGGCATTGTGTGGTAGTTGGCAGATATGAAGTGTGTAGAAGTTTAGCAGAAATTTGTGCGATACTTCCACTTAGTACTGCATGTTGTGAGGTGGGATTCAGTTTTTTAAAAAGAATACAAGGGGATTGGAGGAACAATTTGTCTGTTGAAACTTTAAATGCTCTGATGACAGTTGAAATACTGTAGAAGAGCCACAAGAAGAGATTTTTAATCCACGGTCAGCAGTTATAAAGTGGTATGATGACAAAGTTGGACACCGTGAGCGTAAACCATATGGGAAGAAATCTGAATTAGAATGTCAGTGAAATATATTCATGTGGTATGAGAATTTGTTAGAAATTAATAATAAAGATAGTCACTAAACTTATCTAACATTCTATTCATTATTCAAAAAGGTAAGTCAAAATATTTATACACATTTAAATTTCTGTGTAACTTCATTAGAAAATAAGATACGATGTGATTTAGTTTTACTTGCTAGTCATGCAAATGTTTTGCTAGCAAACTATTTGGTCACTAGCAAAATTTGCTAGTGAGCAAAAAGATGAAATCTTGCCCTGCTCACAATGCGTGAAGGCTTTGCAAAGGTTGTGATCTCCAATCAAAGATCATGACGTCACATGAAAGGAGAAAAAAAACATTTTACATACCGTATATACTCACGTATAAACCGAACCCCCTAGTTCTTTTTTGATTGATTGAAGGTTTAATGACCACCGTGAGCAACTCAATGGGCTATAAGCAGTCGCCCGTCCCTAATTTAGGGTCACTGGTTCCAGGGAAGGAAGAGAGCCAGTACCGTAAGACAAACACAACATCCATGTCTCACCGGGATTCGAACCTGGACCCCTTTCGGACGAATCATCGGAGGCCATCGCTTAGACCACTGCGCCGCCGGGGCCACCCCCTAGTTCAACAGCTAGAAATTGGCAAAAAGCCGGGACCTGCATATAAGCCGACACTTTCACTTATAAAAAAAAGAATTTCTTCCAAAAACTTTCGGCTTTTACGCGAGTATATATGGTATTTATAATAAAATTTTAAGGTTTTGCTGGTGTTAATTTAGTCATCTTGGGAGCAAACGTTGCCGTATGGGCCGCACACGCGTTAACAGCTGTAGCCCTATTAAACTGGGAACGCGTAGAAAACAATCATTTTATGAGCCGATCCCTAAAGTTAAACCATTTGGTTACATAGGATAGAAATACTGTGTTTAAATTCATATTTTTATCCTACTATAATTTTTTATTATTCATTCACGTCTTCCAAATATTTTTTCTATTAGGTAAACATTTCATGAATTTAACGATGACGGTGAAAATCCTCCGATCAACCGTTGACAGTGAGCAGTTTTCTTAGAAAATTAGTATCTACAGTGATTCACACTTTTTTTAACAGTAAAATACTTACAAAAATTGTTTTCGCAAAGAAAAAAACACTGCTCTTCCCAGTTTCTAAAAATATGATTAAAATAGTGCATATTTTTATTTTTTTCCCCCGTAAACGAAGTTTCTCTGTTATGTCTTTGCTATCAAAAGTAAAGAAAAAAAAAATGCAGTTCCGAAGACCTGGTGTTTTGTGCTTTCGCGCATTGCTTAAAAGTTCATTCTAGTAGCTCAATTGGGGGTGTCATAAATCTGAGGGAAGATTGTTTATTTTTTGCTTTTCTTTCTTTCTTTGAGGGATTGTCTCTGCTGTGGTCTGCCTGCATCTCTTGATGGGATTCAACCCCATTCCCCTCTGCTTGTCGAAGTTCATTCGAGTGAGTCAGTTCCCAGTAGCGACACATGAACAAGCCTGCACTGCAGAATGATCTTTACAGACTTTAAACGAGCAATACCAGCACCGTGAACCCGGCAGTTTGTGGAAGAGAAAAAAAAAAAAAAAATGCTTTGAAAAGGTTTACTCATCAGTGCGGAAATTTCAGAGGGGAAAAAAAGTAATTACAGAAAACAAATTCAGCATATCAGCAGCACCACATACGTGCCACATATTTAAAAAAAACAAAAAACTTTTATCATCATAATAGCCGCGGCTGTTAACAACGAAATTGCGGTAATTCAATGAGAAAAGTTTTACTCACCAATGACAATACTTCACTCGCCAATGGCGAGCTGGCGACCGGAAATTTCGTGCCCTGCATAGATTAACAAAACATTTCAGTTAATGTTTCCTGACAGTGCGATAGCTTCAAAATTTACTTTAGGCAAAAGCAGAGCATCTTATGTGATAAACCATGGTTTGGCACCACATTTCAAAGAGTGTTTAATGGACAATCTAAAGCAGTGCAGTGACTTTATAATTTGTTTTGATGAATCACTAAACAAAATTGCTCAGCGTGGGCAAATCGATCAGTTTGTTCGTTATTGGGACGTCAATCTGCAAAAAGTTTCCACTAGATACTTAAGTAGTGTGTTTTTAGGACGGGGAACAGCTAATGACCTTTTAGAGAAATTCATTAAAGGTGCACCTCTTCCCTTGGATAACATGCTGCAAGTGTCAATGGATGGACCTAATGTTAATCTCAGCTTTCTTCAAAAGCTGAAAGATAAACTTAAAACTGAAAATCCAGATGGTAAATTATTAGTTGACATTGGAATATGTGGTCTTCACGTGGTCAATGGAGCTATGAAAACTGGAGCAGTAAAATGGGATATACATCACTTTCTGCGTAACTTGTACTACCTTTTAAAAGATAGTCCTGCTCGGCGTGCAAATTATACTATGATTACTGGATGTAAAGATTTCCCTTTGAAATTTTGCACTGTAAGGTGGTTGGAAAACATTAATTGTTTGACTAGGACATTGCTTGTCTATGATCATATCAAGAAATATGTTCAAGAATCATCGGTTTCCAGCAAACAGCACGTTTCTTGCAGAATTCATGGAAAGTCCACTGTTGAAATGCAAATGGCTGCATTTAGGACTATAGCTTCAGAGTGTGAATCTTTTTTGAGAAGGTTCCAGAGCCCAAAGCCTTTAATTCCTTTCTTACACACTGATTTGCTGGATCTGATGAAAAATTTGATGGCATGAAGCTTGAAGCCTGACAAATTAAGTGAAGCTGATAGTGTCTCAAAACTGTTAACTTTAGATGTATCAAAAAGTGAAAATCTTCTCACAATTGAGAAAGTTGATATTGGATTTAGTGCTAAAAAGCTATTAAAAGAAGTGGGTGAAGTGCTCAGAAAGGGAGAAATTAGTGTTTAAGCTTGAATTTAGGAAACTTGTGACCAGTATGATTGCAAAACTACGTGAGAAAAGCCCACTAAAATTTAAGTTTGTCCGTGGGGTAACTTGTTTGGACCCAAATATTATAGTGCAGCAGCCGAGTCTAGGCAAGAAGAGAGTGGAAATTGTGCTCAAAGTTTTACTTAGTTCAAACAGGATTTCAGATGACTGTGCTTAAAAAAGCTAATAAACAGTACGCTTCATTGTGTGTAGAATCTCAATCTGCTTTAAAGTCTCAGTTTGATGAATTTTTAGACAGTCCTGATGATTCCATTGGATTAGACAAATTTTACAGTGCTCTACTTGACAACCAAAAACTATTCGGTGAACTTTGGGATGTAATAAAAATTTGTCTCATTATGTCTCATGGAAATGCTTCAGTGGAAGGTGGATTTTCTATCAATAAGTCTCTTCTTGTGGAAAATCTCCTGGAAGAATCCCTGATTTGTCAGAGAACAGTTTTTGATACCATTAAAATTGTGGGAGTAGTAGAACACATTGCCATCAATAGAAGGCTTCTTCTTTCTGTAAGAGCCTCCAGACGAAGATATCAGGATTATCTTGAGAAAAAAAGTGTTCTTCAAAACAAAGAATAAAGAAAACTGAAGGAAAAAAGAAAAATTGATCAAGGAAAAAAAGACTAAAGAGTACGGAAGGAACTAGAGTTGGAAGAAGCAGCATTGCAGGCGAAGATTTCAGATTGAGAAAAGAAGAAAAGTGGTGTGTAATATAAAAACAGTGACTGTATTCCTACTGTAATATTTTTATAGTAACTGTTCTGAATATTGTGAATGCGTTTGTTTGAGTGTTTTTTCAATAAATGTAAAACTGTGAAAAACAGAGTAAACTTAAAATTAAAAAGGTGTGATTTGGACAGCTATGGGGAAGGTGGAGGCCGATATAAAAAAAAATTAAATGAATCAGTTATTTGGGAAACTTCATACGTCAAACAGAAACACTTTTAAATAATATAAGTTTCTCAATTATGCAATTCAATTTTATTTATTATCATGGCACATATATTGAAAAACTCAAATAAACCTATTTGTGTAAGGTCAGGGATTTCTGATATATTTGGTCAGGAAAATCAGGTTTGATAATTCTGTGGACACCCTGATTTAAGAAAAACTTGTTTCTGCACATTTTTAGAATTATAAGAACACTTTTTTAAAAATTTAATGACCAAAGACACAGAAAAGTAAGGGCACATTTTTATTAAACAAAACAATTTTTTTCAAAACGAGCCCCCACTTTAAATTTGCTAAAAATATTTTCATGCGTGTATTATAATGTAACCTTGCAGCAGGAAAAAAAAAAAAAAAAAATACTTTGGGCAATTCACAATTTTGGCGAGGAAAAAAAAAATTCAAAATGGCGTGTTTTATATATGGAACATTCCGACATGACATTACCCAATTTTTTAACTAAGTGGTTGCTTGACCATTTTATGCACCTCTCCCCCCTCCTCCATAGTTTAACACTGTTGGTGAGTAGCTCAAAGCAATTTTTATTTTATTTTTATGTGCCACCATCTTGGATATAGATTAATTTTTCTTTTCTGCAGCATGCCAAAATAGGGCCTCACAATGGTTTTGTAAAAAGGCAATTGCTTTGATGCTTTCCTCTTATTGTAAGATCAAAAGTTTTGATTTTCACTATCTTAAAGAGGACATTTTCGGCTTACAGAAAATGTATAGAAATGATAGAAAATGTTTTTTTTAACCTTGCTTAAAATGGTGTTGAAATCTGCAATACTCGCAAACATAGATCACCATTTTTGATGGACTGGTAAGGTGACTGGGAGTTGGAACCCAGAGTTGGGAATTTTTGTGTAATTACTATAGCTAGTAGTTTTCAGCTATGGAGAACTCAAGTCTGGGAGAACACACACATTTCAGATCATCAGTAAATAAAATAATTTATTTTGGATCTTCAGATTTTTTTTGTAGATACATAGTACTTATATAAAACTCAACAAGGAGAAATATTCTACTCTCATATTAAATGTGCAATCAAATAAAAGTAATTTAACCTGTTGAATGTAAAGTTGTAATGAGGTACAGGAACTTTCTTTAGTTAGTTTTTCATCCACTGCTTGTAATCCACTGCTTGTACTTTTAAGAAAATGAAAAAAAAAAAAAAAAAGTCTAACCTAAATTTTTTTGTATTAATGAAATGCTTGCCATAAGTACTAATGAATGTTAAGCCTCCCCCCCCCAAAAAAAAACCCGACCCAATCATTCTTTCTCTTACTGGACTTCAAAATAATAAAGTTCTATCCTCACTTGCTATCTTATCTCTGTTTTTGCCTCCTACTAAAATTTCTAGTCATTGTGGATGTTTCTACTTCCTTCAGTTTAGAAGAAAGGTTGTGCATTACCACAGACTGAGAAATATTGAGTATTTCACTGATGGTTGTTCTGCATAATATAAAAACTGCAAGAATTTTCTGAACTTGTGCTATCATGAACAGGATTTTTTTAGATTGGTAGGGAAGTGATCATTTTTTGTGGCAAGCCACCATGTGATGGTATTGGTGTAGTTGTAAAAAGGCTAGCAACAAAAGCAAGTTTGCAGAGACTTTTAACTCAATGAATAACATATGCTGCAACAATGTATATATAACTTCTGCAAAGATAATATAAAAAAAAATTACATTTTTCTTTGTGTGTGCAGAAGAGATGAACAAAGTGCTCAGTCAGCTTAGTTCCCGTTTTGAGAAAGCAAAAGCTCTTCCTGGTACATGCATAATGCACCACTTTACACCACTTACCAATTTCACAATTGGTGCTAAGAGATTAAGTTCTGATAAATATTACAGCATTATTTCCGAAATCAGTGTAACTGATTTTCAAGATGATACAGTTACATGCTGCTACGTAGCATGTGTATATGATTCATGCTGGTATGTGGGATTTCTTGAAAAGATTAACTATGATGAAGATGATATGACTGTTTGATTCATGCACCCACATGGGCCTTTCATCTTTTTATTGGCCTAATAGTGACTGTTGTGAAGTACCTCTGACATACATATTATGTTTGGTTGAGGTAAACACTGCAACAGGAAGAACATATAAGCCTATCCAAATAGGCTGAAGACCTCGTTCTGTCCAAATTTTTTTCATATGAAAATCAGTATTTGTGTTTAGTTTTAATTCAAACTGACAGAGAAAGAATTCATTTATCTCTTACATAACCAAGGAAAAGTTCATTTATAATTCATACATAAACATATCATTCAATGTCAAATAATTCATAAAATGGTTTGTTCCATTAGTTTACATTTTTATTAAAAATTAGTAAGAAATTTAGAGATACCTAAAGAAAGAAAAGAAAAGAAACAGCTTGGGATAGCATAGGTGGCCGTGTCAGTCGTGTTTCTTGCAATTGGCGATTATTTTTAAGCACAGCAACTATAAAAAAACTTCGGTGATTTGACTGGTGATTGTGAGCACAGCTTTGCAGGCTAACGTTTTGATTAGTTATAAATTGAAATTGGTCAAAATATTAAATTCAATAGTAACAAATATTGTGAGATGCAAGCACACTCACAGAAGTAAGGCTCTACATCTAGACAAGTGTTGCTGCTAAAGTTTGTGAATTTCAAACTGTACAATATTCTCTGGTAAGGTTTTTTTTTATTTACCTTATGTATAAATTGTACATATGTAGTATTTAGTAGTTAAAGGTGCTTAAAATATAATTGCATAAGACTTAATATTTTCAAACAGAAATAAGCATAAATATTCATCAGTTTCCTAGTATTTCCGAGTGCTGAAATGTTACAATTTATTCACAAATATTTCAGAGCTTATAATTTCTAAACCAGTTTGAACTATAAAATGAAACTCACAGGTTTTGTTGAGTGCCCATAAGGGGTCCTTGGTGAATTTTTTTTTATCTGGTCTCTCTTTTGAGACATGTAACCTTAAAATCTGCAAAAGTTGAAAATTTTGCAACTTTGAGGGAAGGGGACCAAACCCAGACTTAAGTTCTCCATAGCTGAAAACTCTACTAGCCATTGTTATTACACAAAAATTCCCAACTTGAGGTACCAACTCCCAGTCTGTCACCTTAACAGTCCATCAAAAAGGGTGATTATGCTTGTGAGTATTGCAGTTTTCAACACCATTTTAAGCAAGGTTAAAAAAAATATTTTCTATCATTTCTATACATTTTCGGTTTACAGAAAATTTAAATTAGTGAAAACCAAAACTTTCGATCTACAATAAGAGGAAAACAATTGCCTTTTTTCAAAACCATTGTGGGGCCCTATTTTGGCCTGCTGCAGAAAAGAAAAATCAACCTATATCCAAGATGGTGGCACATAAAAATAAAATAAAAATTGTTTTGAGCTACTCACTGATAGGGTTAAACTACGAGAAGAAATGGTGTATAAAATGGTCAAGCAATCACTTAATTAGAAAATTGGGTAAGGTCATGCCGGAATGTTCCATATATAAAACACGCCATTTTGGAATATTTTTTTCCTTGCCAAAATTGTGAATTACCCAAAGTATTTTTTTTTCCTGCTGAAAAGTTACATTATAATACACACATGAAACTATTTTTAGCAAATTTGAAATGGAGGGGGGGGGCTCATTTTAAATTTTTTTTTGTTTTTTGTTTAATGAAAATGTGGCCTCATATTTCCATGTCTTTTGTCATTAAATTAAAAAAAAAGTGTCCTTTTAATTCTAAAAATGTGCAAAAACAAGTTGTTTCCAAATGTATGGATCATGCAGATCATTTATGATAAAAAAAATTATGTGGCTGCAACGGTTAGGTGTGAAGTTATGAATTTTTTTGTTCTACAATGTAGTTGCACAAAAACTTAAAGGCAGAGCTACTCAATTTTGGCATTACTCAAGATCTACTGGACTGACTGACCTAAAATTTTAACAGGCTTTATATCTCACCATTAGGCTGCAGACAACTCAAAGAAGCATGGAGAGGTTCATGCTTGGTGTAACCAGGAGAATAAGAAGAGGGACTCGTGGATCTGAAAAATGACAAGAGTGGAAGACATCATGATCAGAGTTAAATCCCTGAAATGGCAATGAGCTGGACGTGCTGCCAGAAGGACAGGCCATCGATAGACAGCCAGAATTTTAGATTGGATTCCAAGGGACAGGAAAAGACCCAGAAGACCACATGGGAGATGGGTAGATGAAATTCGAAAGTTTGCGGGAGTGATATGGAGGAGACTGGCACAAGGCAGACCATTGTGGAGGAAACTTGGGGAGACCTTCATCTAGCAGTGGATTGATAATCGTTGACAATGATGATGATGGTGATATCTCACCAGTACAACACTTTTTTCTAATTTTCACAAAAATCTGAGATGGGTGGGTAACATGCCCTAAGTGATCGGACATGGAATGACCCAGTCAGCATTTCAGTTCATCCCAAGGGTTTTCCATTAAGTTGAGATCTAGGTTTTGTGTAGGCCAGTCAATTTCTTACATTCAGTCTGATTGCCTTTTCCCATACACAAAGGGACAATGATTGCGTCCCTCCAATCCTGAGGGACCATTCCTAATTCCCAGCACAACTGGTAAATTTCAGTAAGTTAGTCAATTACTTACAGAGTCACTGTATTTTAACATCTCAGCAATTATGCCATCTACTCCTGAAGCCCTACAATTTTGGAAAGACTAGAGCTGACATTCCTCCTGTGCTTCCTTTGGAAAGACTAGAGCTTTACAAACCTCTTCCCTTGAGTTTCTTCCTATTCTTCCTTATCTCACTGTGGTAACATCTGCTTCTGCCTCAAAATCACTTTTGCCTTCATGTTCTAATAACTTACAGAAGTATTAATCCCATCTTCCACTTAACTCATGATCCCATATCATTTCTTCAATCCTATTCTTCACACAACTTAGAACTTTACTACCCCTATTTTTCTTATGCTCTGTGTACTTTGAGAATGTTTTCCAATGTTTTCAAAAGCCAATTCATGCCTTTCCCCCTTACCTTTTCCTTTTCCTTACTCTGATAAACTAGCTGCTGCTTCACGCTTCTTGCAGTGATATTCGTCCTCAGAAACTTTACCTTGTGACATTCCCAGTTGTGATTCCTTCTTTCTCTTTATTGCTTCTTTAATCTCATTATTTTGCCAGGCATCATATTTAATGGTACCCATTGTTGCGTACCACAGGCCTCTTTAGATACAGTGACAACACAGTTCTTAAAAATGTCTGTTTCTTTTTCACATCCCTCTTGCCCAAGGACGCTTCAAGAACCTCTGATGCCCCCTCCCCGTTTCGTCCCGCGCTTGCTCACACGTTATTCCATTTTATCATCTAAAATATAAAAATATTGCTGGGTATATCTTTTCCTTTTCACCTCAAGAAAATACGATAAAAATTTCTTGCAGTGTATTGTTGGCAATGCATTTCCATATGTAATTGATATGTACAATATTACATTTACATAAAAAGTCTGTCATATAAATAAGACAAGAAAAGAGAACATAAATATCTGACATTAATCCTGGACCTTTAAACATTCGAGGTTAAGTAGAAGCACGTGGTTTAAGTCAAGTGAAATTCTAGGTATCAGTGCATTTTTCTGATTTTCAGTAGATCCACAATAAAATAATCAATATAGGTATTTATTGTAAATGAATCAAATAAAGAAATAAATGAATTTCTAAAAACATATTAAAAAAAAACTCAACAAAAGCATCTGAATGTCTTCAAGTATGTGGCACATCAGTGGTATGAATACTGTAGTGACATAGTATGAATAATTTAATGACATAAACTAAAGCCACCAGGTTTTGAGGGAGGTGAATAATATATGGTTGTTAAGGTTTGGATGGCTTTAAACTTGCCAATTTTGCTCATTTTGTTTGTTTCATTGGGGTTAATGGCACAAGAGTCAGTGTTGGCCAAAGAGTGCCAATTGCCAAGTACAGTCAAAAAACAGTTACATGGTCAACTAGGGCTGTGCGGATGCCATCCCCCAATCTGCTGGATTTCCAGTTGACCCTATGTGGGTATGTTCATTTCCACAACCGCCCATGGGACAATAAGCTTGGTTGCATTGCATCTGTTTTTTTATGGGAAAGAGATCCCCAGTAGACAGTGACAGATTTAAGGTAACGTGGGCCTTGTGCACAGCATCAGTTTTGGGGAGGCTCTCATTTTGTCCATCCCACTATCCTTAAAAAATAGCTTTTTCTTTGCTGCACCCCCCCCCCCCCCCAATTTTCACTTAATCATGCTGCGAACGTATTGTAATTGGAGAAAAAACTCGATTTCACAGTTTCAACAAAAACACACATATTGGGTTCCCTCGAACGTGGTTTGATTATTTTCAAGGTGGTGCGTGTTTGTGTGGTTTGTTACTGTCATGCCATACTTAAAAAACAATTATAACTATAAAGACAAAATTTAATATTTAGGATTTTTTTTTATTTTTTTTAATATCCTAATGGGAAAGAAATGGCTGAACTTATGAAGTGGAAAAGTCTTTAAGGAAAGTAAGTTAAAAATTTTATTAGAGTGGTCACTGAAGCACAATGCTGACTTTTTAAGCCACATGCAGTGTGGGATCTGCTGTCAGATAGCATTAGATCCCACCCTGATCACAGTTCCCCGAAAGAACCAGAACACGGATGAAATTGATTTGGGTGTCACGTAAAACCAGGTTTTCTAATGCTATTTTACTTGTGTAATAACAGCCTTGTGATTTCCTTTTAAAACGGACTGAACTGTTAAAACAAATTAAGGATAAGATGGGTGGTCGTAAAACAAATTAAAGGTATTAATGAGCAAAATTTCAATTACATTCTAAACAAATCAGTCAGAAAGAGCATCCTAATCTTTGAGCTGAGTTGTAGTGCAGTATAAAGTAATGTTACTGTCAAAATGAATTTCAGTTAGCCTGCATTTAAGCAAGTAAATGATTACTTGTAGGCAAAATGCCTAGTATCCAGGCTGAAACATGGTCTAGAACCCAGAACAGTGAAAATATACCTAACTGTATGCTTTAGTTTTTATCTGAGAAGTAAAACAAAAGAAAGAAAATGGAAATCCTCTTTTTTGGGGGCACTCCTGCATCATAGGGCCCGGCGCCTGGGCTTCGCAGGCTTTTCTATAAATACGCCCCTGCCAGTAGGCCTACAAAAAAAAATTAGCACTGTGTTTAAATTTGCTTTAAATTACAAGTGTGGTTTTTTAATTTTGTTTGCGTATTTCCTTTCTTTCCCCTCTCTCTTTTCAGAACATAGGTTTTCTTCATTTCCGTGCAACAAAATCTGTAATGATTTCTGAAAAATCAATTTCTGTTAATACGTCGCTTTCAATGCTCATCAAACACAATTTATTCAGTCTAGGTTGCTCGTGCGGTTTCTTAACTCATTCTTTATTAGTCTGAGTTTGGAAAACAGACATTCTCCACTTGTGTTTGTTACATCATCCTCAAAAAATCCACATCGCAATCTCAATGTTATTGAATGTTCTAAGGAGTACATTTTCATGTAACTGCCCATGCAAACTTTGGAAATTAATCCTAAAACATTTTCCTGCTGCTTTATTTTCTGTCTCCTCCTCCTTTACCTTTTCAACATTTTCTTCTTCTTAGTTGTTCATGTTGCCTGAGTTCAACAATGTATCCTTCTCTTGCACGATATGCAATTTTCAAATGGAGATATTCAGAGGGAAGTTCATATTTACTAAGATCCATATAGTAGATGGATGATAAATTGTTACAATGTTTTCTGATTTCATTTTCCTTAAAATATAACTGTTCCAGTAAACCAAATCTTTCCAAAATTATGTTGCCTGCACAGTCCTCTTTTTTAACCCACACACCAGAGAATCAGTGGCAGGTAAAAAGTTTAAATTTTAACCTTTTTGCTTCATTCTAGAAGTTCATCTGGAGTATCTTTGCTATCACTATTTAAATTGTAGATGCGGCTGCTAATTTTTCTCACCCGCTAGCTGACATCTAAATTATACACAGCTGTTGGAGATTTCTCTTTTGCTCGAGCTTCATATTCACCAACAAAAAAAAAAAGGCCTCCCTTGTCTTCTATGTATGATGTCAAAGCCTTGAATTTTTTAACAGCTACACACAAGTCCATTTTCTGGCACTGCAAAAATTAGCCGGTGGTGTTGAGAAATGACAAAATTTCGCTGCATAAAATTGTTAAAAAGATAGTTTCCAATTTATTCTCTTTTTTTCATAAACTCTTTGCAACAAGCCAGTCTATATCCTGGAATAATCCCTGCATTTGAAGCATTGTCATAGAGCAGGGGTTCTTGACCTATGGGTCGCGACTCGAACGTGGGTTGCCAGGGCTTCCGAGATGGGTCGGCGTAGCTTCTCAGAAAAAACAACACTTAAAATGGTATTTTTTTTTAATTTTAAACCTTCTTTGTTTTTAACATATGTAAAGGCTCCAGAATTTCTGGAGATGACATCACAGAGACCACCAGCGTTGCTGCTTCTTCCGGTCACTGGGATCATGGGAATTTTTAGGATGTCGCAGCATTGCAAAATTTCCCCCTAAACCTAAATCTTCCACCTAAATTGAATGGAAAAAACCCCAGCTTGGCAACACTGGCCTGCCCCCAGAATCTTATCACAAAACGGTCAAATGCGACATGGAAGGGAGATAGATGGCAGAGAGAAAGTATGAACTAGTGGAAGTCTTTCAGCGAAAATTCATTAATAATTTAAAGAAAATGCCTAACTTCTAAAGTTTTCATCGGATTTTGATGAAATTTCAAATGGGAGTTTATTTTGACATGTCTTGGTTACTGCAAAAATTGCATGCAGTTATTTAAAAAAAATAAAGAAATTTAAATCTGTTTTATAAAAGGTTTTAATTTCTGATTATTCATGTTATTTGTCTCACAATATATTATTATTCATACCTTCCCACTATATAGATAACCCTAACCTCCCCCCCCCACTTGGTAGCACCACTGGCTTGACTGTAATTTAAAAAACCGAAAATTTTGTTACACTCTTTGTAATAATGAATAATTACTGCACTTATTTATATTATTATATTTGCATTTTTAACTTCAAAATAGACCCATGGGTCATCAAGTGATCATCTTGTTGATTTTGGGTTGTGGCCAAAAAAGGTTAAGAACCCCGGCGTCATAGAGCATTGTCTTGACCCCCACCCCTCTCTAAACCCAGCTGAAATCAAGATGGGACACAAACATAGAGATTGTTTCTCCGGATGCCATGTGTAAACCAATTCCGTACAAATGGAAATTTCTGCCTTCTGGAATCAATGGTGTGAGTAGATAATATAGACTGGTCATAAATAAAAAAGTTCGGCTTTATAAATAAAAGCACTAACAATATAGTAGCGATGTACTACTATTCATCAGGGAAATAGCGAGAGAGACCCACCATATGTACAAGCACCCTTTTATTTTACAACCCACAACCAGCACTTCCCCATTTACTTCGTGTGCTTGAAGATAAAGTGTGAGATCCCGCCACAGTCTGAATTTATTGCACTAAATGCATACCTGCCAGGTTTTACGATTTTCCTGTAAAATTTACGGAAACGTGACTTGTTTTACGGGCAAAATGTTAATTTTACTGATTTGATGGTTTCCCCGAGATTTATTTTCCCTTTTTTGACAATTTTGCACCCGCTATTAAAACTTTTTTTATTTAACTTAATTCATTCAAAGTAAAGCGCCGATGTAAGTTACGAACAACTTTTCAGTTATTATAAATAAGCTTATTCGTAATGTGTTTGTGGGAACATTTGCAGCAGTTTTCCCCAGGTGTTAGGTTTTGCGTTGTTTCAAACATTAAAACTTGCACAGCGTGTAAACTGATAAGGATAACAACCAGCTGGGCTTGTTTAACCT
Source organism: Macrothele yani (assembly GCA_039090855.1). Classification (NCBI taxonomy): domain Eukaryota; kingdom Metazoa; phylum Arthropoda; class Arachnida; order Araneae; family Macrothelidae; genus Macrothele; species Macrothele yani. The sequence goes on along the minus strand of CM077011.1, from coordinate 88,528,928 downwards.
TGGGCTTGGTTCTCTCTCGCTGTCCCCCCTTCTCTTTTTCAGGTAATGCATTATTCGTTCCCCCGGGTCGCAACTTCTGAGGAGGCCAAAGTGGGTGTGACTTGCATTGCAGCACACACTTGGGAGCAGGTGTCTTTACTACTCCTAGTTCGAAATGCGATCTCAAAACGTATTTACCGCAGAAAAAAATTCAAATGGATTTTAAATCTGTGTAATTTTTAAGCCCAGATCAATACCCAACATGACGAAATTAAGCAAAAACTGTCAGTTTTGTGAAATAAAAAATGCATTGGGTCATGGTTTCGTAACTTCTTCTCTGCTAATAAATTTGACCTAACGGAAGAATGCTACTAGGAAGTTAAAAGAAAAAAAAGTAAGTCCAATGTTCATTCGAGCCAGTGCTTCTCCAGCAATTTATTTTGCTCGTCCGTTAGTAAGTTCGTACGTTTTCCAACCGTGCTTTGTTTGTCTCTCGATAATGTGCGTAAAAATATTTTGCCTTGATTCAACCAAATTAATATGTTGCGGTACTATTCTTTCCTCTGCAAATTGCATCTCTTTAAACTGTTACTGTTTTACTATAGCAGTTTTACTTGCATTTTTTTCAGGTGTCAATAAATTTAGTATTAGTGATTCGCTATGAGCAGCAATATAAAAATGCATATTCTGTGGAGTTTTCTGTGTATTGCAAAATCTTCAAAAAATGAAAAATATGCATTTTGCTCTACATGTCGATGTAATTTCAGCCTTTTGCGTGGTGAAAGGAATGATATTACTAATCATATAGCGCCAAGCATAAATCTACTGTTGACTGCACGAAAAAAAAAAAAAAAATACGAAATTAACTTCTTTTGTTAAAAGTTATAATGAACTGGATGCGATTCGTGCAAAGTGTTAATTCACTTTGTTTTTAGTTGAGCATAATTTACCAATTAGTGTCCCTCAGTCACTCATTTATTTCATTTGACTGTCTCATCGTCTGTCTCCCCGTAAGATAATCCTAGCATGAAAATGGTTCGTTTTTGAAAACATTTTAGTTTGTTTCGTGACGGCGTGGGATGCAATCCTATTGGATTTGGAGGTCAAAGGGTGGAACATCCTTCCCTTGAGATGCAAACCTCCATAAAAATAAATTTTTATCTCTTTGTAGATCATAATGATAGCATAGTAATGAGAAATTTTGTGTAGATTCTATTTTAATCGAAATAAATGTGCCGATAAATTCAAACATCTGTAGTCATGAATCAATTAAAAGTTGATACTTGTTTCAAAGGTAACATCGTTTTTAATCGATATGTTCAGTACATTTAATCAATATGCGTTACAAGTAATTTCATTGAATATATCGATTAAAATTTTTTTACGGATTTCGGTTTCTGAAAGTTGGCAGGTACGTAAATGTCTTTGGACAATTTCCAGAAGAGGTGTCGAAGCAAGTGTACCTTCTGGGGAAACAAAATGAAGCAGGGCAGACACCAATGCAAATTGTTAATAGTCTGTAACTCTGTATGAATCGCTCACTGACTCACACCTCCATCCTTTTGTGAACAAAGAGAACAGACTGGCTCTATGATTCAACAAATCTTAAAAGAGAAATAGAAAATGCATACTCTGCAGCATGAGTCTGAGTGGTAAAATGGTGTAACACAGATATTTTGGGTGACTCAGTCAAAAAGGTGCTTGAGGCCCCCTGCGAACACCGGGTGTGCACGTGCGATGAAACATCTCTGCTGTTGCATAACTTCAACTCATTCAGTCATTGACTCAGCATTTCAGAGTAATGCTGATGTTCATCAGGAAGCCATCCAACCTTCATTCTTTTCATGATAGACATCTTCCTATTCCTCTTTCTCTAACCAACATTAATTTTCACACGTGATATTAACTGCTAATGATCAAAGCGAACATCTGCACCTCTCAGCACATGAGCGTCAACAACTATGTGTGTCAAACGCCTATCATAAACAATAAAATATATTACACTTTTCTGTCCCAGAGTATAATTCTTCCATCTATACATGTGGATATACTTGTGGTTAAGAAACGTATTAGATGCGTTCCTCAAATAACTGTATGTATTATTTAAAATAGGATATTCTCAGGGAAAAATATAGGCTTCTCAAGCCAAAAATGGTTTGTTGTAGCATGTGCTTCTGAAGCTCAGACAATGTGTGTTGCACAATAAACCAGAATATTCAGTTGCTACTTAATATGGTGAAGTTAGAAAAGACATCAAAAATCAATTGACTTATTATAAAAGTAAAAATGAGTGGTCACCACTCACCATGTACCAGCTGGATGAATTAACAAAGTGGCCAGTAGAAAAAGTTGCTTTAGTTGCCACATTCGGAAATTTGCCTGTCCATACAGACTGGTGGCTGGCAAAATTATTTTTTCATTACTAAAGAATTTTTGTAACAGTTGTTTTTAACTCTATACAAAGACAAAAACACCTGAAAAATGTTTTTTTAGCTAAATTTAACATGCATAAAGTATTTAATAATATATAGCATAAGATTGTATGATAAAGCAGGGTAAGTGTATGTTTATCATAAAATCTTATCCTTACAAAATATTAAATACTAAAGCATTTATTTGCATTTTTTAAACCCTCCTATTAATCAGCAAATTATGCATTTTCTATTGTCTAGCTTGCACGTTGTGAAAAACAGTCTCTCCTCAATAAATAAGTGGGTGCAATTTATTTATAGATTTGCTTTTCAAGAAAGGGGAGGCTATTTTTTCCCCCACTGAATTTGGGGCACAAAGTGACCATATCGAGAATGTGCACCTGGTGTTTTAGATGGAACTGTAATGTCACAAGCCGTCTTCAGCAGCTTACTTTTAAAAGTTTAATTTCTCTGAAAATGCATGGTTTCCCGTTGTTTAGTCCACTTTCTGCTAATCAACAAAAAAAAAAAGTTAAAAATCGGAACTCTAACTTTCCATCACTGCCCTTGTTTCCCGTAGAGTCGCGTTTTCTCTGCATGTGTGTATGCAGTAATGTTTTAGAACATTAATTTCACCTTGAACAAAAAAAAATTTTTTTTTTGCTCTGCCCCTTAATGCAGCAGAATGTTACTAAAGAATGGGAAACACGAGATTCTGAGTGAAATTAAATATCAAAAATCAGTACTGCATTGTTCACACTGCTGTGGTAGCAATTTTGTGTCACAGAAATTGCTGATTCTATTGCGGACAGATTAAGTATCAATTTTAAAATTCAGTTTTGCTTTAAAAAAAGGAGAAGGTGGGAAAATGCTTGCTGTACTGATTGATTTTGAAGAAGGGACTGTTAGAAATAGGAGCAAATGCACTTCACTAGAAAAAATTCCTAAAATACAAAGTCGCTCGTTTTCGCTTATTACCAAACATTTTAAGAACGAGGAACATGTTCATAAAAATATAAAAAATAAGGATATAATCAGAAAAGAAAATCAGTGTGTGTGTGTGTGTGTGTGTGTGCGTGCGTGCGTGCGTGGGGGGGGGATAAAAACAACTTGGAATAAGCAAAATTCAAAATTTTGAAAATCGTGGAGCATTTTCATTTGTGCTAAAATGACCGTTTTCAGGCAGCAGATGGCATGAAGACGCCCAAAATATATCTGAGAAATGTCATGATATTAAAAGCATTCAATAATATACATTAACAAAAAAGGTTTAATGAGCATTAGAATTGTGGAATCATGAAAATAAACTTTGCTCAAATGTTGAATGACATTATTTCACCAAGATTTTCTATTTCCGTAGTATATTCGATTGATTGAATTGGGACACAGGCAAGCTCTGCTTGTGCTATTATCATCATTACTATCTTCACAAACAGCTGTGAAGGTTTTTCAATGGTTTTAACATAATATTTATTAGAACATAGGAAATTAATGTTTTTTTGTTTTTTTTTTCCTGTTTAATGGTTGGTAATCATTGCGAGTATATAAAACAAGGTGACCAGGTTGGTATTCCATTTTCTTCTAGTTTGAGCTATGGTAGATGTATGACAATGATTCAGTAGTGGCAACCACACAGTACCACAAAATGATTCTGCCATGAGATGAAATTCATATTTGAAAGCTGTTGTAGCCTGTTTTTATTTTGACACTAGGAGGAATCTGATCCAAAATAAAATGAATAAACTAGCTCCTGTGTATTTAATTTTCATCAAGACAGGGCTCTAGTAGAGTGGTAACAACTTCAAAACATTATTTCTGAACATTTTTGACACTCAATAACTCACCTGGAATTGCTAGAAAAACTGAAAAGTAGCAGTTTTGAGTACATGAAGGTTATATCACAAATTGTTGAAATACTGCTGATCATTATGCCAAGCAGTGTGGAAGTTGAGAGAATATGGAGCATGGGCAATATTCTTGATGACATGACAGTGCTCATGCAAAATATGACTTTTATAAAATAGGCAGCAAACAAAGCAAACCAAAGTATTGCTTAAACATTTTTGATCCACCCACTGCTATCAATTTATGGTGTTGAGGTTTTATTCAAGAACATAGGAGACCAAATAAAAATGATTAAATTATTTTTTCAATAAAAATTGTTTGTCTAGAAAATTTGTTGATGTTGAAAAAAAAATAACTTTTAATATTTTCTTTATGCTTTAATTGCATTGGGCAATAGACAGTGTGCCCTTGTACTATTATATATTTATGGAACAAATTTACATGTCTAAATATATGAAAGATATATAGTACAGTGATAAAATGTGTATGCAACATGAAGAAGCCCTAAGCAAAATGGACACTAGATTTCAACCATCCACTGGCCAGTGGCTACTTGGAAAAATTACCAATTTTTATCTTTAACATACATGACTATATTTAGATGATATAATTATATAAAGAATCATCATGCATTTTCTATTTCTCACGTTATACTGTCTTAGTTAACAATGGAGGCATGTATCCGATTTGCATATTATATGGTAACATGCAGCCTCCTTAAGTAAGTTAAAAGAAAAGAAAACACTTATCTTGTTAAAGGTAGAAGTTGCACTTTTTAATATCACAGATTGTGGCTTACTAACATGGTGCTGAATCCCCAGTGTATAGATAATTAATTTATTAATGAATAGTCTATCGTGCGTTGGGGATTCGGCACCACGTTAGTGAGCTACGATCTGCGATATTAGAAAGTGTAACTTCTACCTTTAACAAGATAAGTGTTTTCTTTTTGTATATGGTAACCCAGATCTGGGCCATGTTACCATACACAAGGGTTGTACCGAAAGTAATGCAAAAGTGGGCATAACTTTTTATTAACTGAAAGAGGTAATTCAAATTGCACATGTTGGTAGAGTAACTCTTTCTCTATACAAAGGTACTACTCAACATAGTCTCCATCACAAAGGATGCATTGGCGTCATCGTTTGAACCCAAGATGTGTGTGGTCTCGCATTGTCAGGGTGCATGCGGATCCTTTTCAGATTCTTGTTTGGTCTCTTCCTCCTTATGGCTTCTCTAAGCTTTTTCAGTGTCTCAATGCACCACTTGCTGGTCACGGTGTGGCCGTGTTCCAGAAAATCAAAGAGAATGACACCCCTGTCATTCCAAAAAACAGTCACCATGACTTTCTGTGCTGATATCTTTAACTATTTAGACCTTGCTGAAGAGGTGTGACACCATTCCATGGATTGATTCTTCATTTCTGAATTGTAAAGATATGCCCATGTTTCATCCCCTGTCACTAGATACTAAAGAATTGAATACCAAAGAATACGGTATGGCCATGTTTCAGAAAATTGAGGAGAATGATACCCTTGTCACAACCCCCCCCAAAAAAAAAAAAAAACCAACAAAAAAACAACAACCCAGTCACCATGACTTTCTGTGCTGATCGCTGGCTCTTGAACTCCTTAGGCCTTAGGCCTTGGTGTCACCAGATCAGAACAGAACGTGTCTTCATTGGCTTCAAATGCTTCCAGCAGATCAGAGCAGACTTTCACCCTTCTCTGCTTCAAATCGGGTGTTAACTGCCGAGGTACCCACTTTGCACACACTTTCCGATATCCTAAGTCTTCACATCATCTTATGTATGGTATTGTGATCACAGTCCAGTTGTGCAACAAGCTTAAGGATTGTGACTCGTCTCTCCATGCGAATCAGTTCATCCACTCGCTGAAGATTCATGTCAGTGGTTGCAGATGATGGTCTTCCACTGTGTGGTTTGTCTTCAATGCTGGTTTCCTCTTTAAGCTTTTTCATCTATCTGTGCACGTTGCTTTTGCCAATGGTGTCATCTCCGTCAACATTCTGTAGCCTTCTGTGGATGTCAGACAGCCTGCATCTTTCCTTCATCAATAACTCAATGATGGCACGTTGCTTCTGCTTGGAATCCATTATTTACCTGCAATGAAGAAGAAGGGTTACTATAGAGAAAGAGTTACTCTACCAACATGTGCAATTTGAACGACCTTTGTCAGTTAATAAAAAAGTTATGCCCACTTTTGCATTACTTATAGTACAACCCTCGTAATATGCTAAGCAGATACATACCTCCATCGTTAACTAAGACAGTATAACGTGAGAAACAGAAAGTACATGATGATTCTTTATATAATTATATCATTTAAATACAATATATTTAATCCACATAATACAGTACATGGCTAATATAATAAATAGCTAGAACTACAATAGTTTACTATTTTGTAACAAGAATAAACCATATTCTATGTTGAATAAATGTGTAAAGTGTCCATGCATTGAAACTGTTAAGGATGTCATGATTTCTAATATAAGTGCAAATTAACACTCACCAGATGGCGATTAACTGGCAACTTAGGCGATTAAATTTATTTTAGTGGTTGCCAGTTTGGCCATTTGTTATTTTTAGTGCCAAATTATGAAAGTACAATAATTCAGAATTAAAGATTAAAGGAAGTGAAACCAATGCTAATTAGGGATGGCAAAAAACCTCTATGTCTTTGGACATCGAATTTTTGCCACCGATAATCGAAGTTGCAGAACCCTTTTAATGTGACGCGGTAGATTCGACCTGCGCATGGTGTGCTAAAGCGCAGTGGACTGAATGATCAGTCCACAATTTTGACCCTAGTAGTTCCCGAATCAAACGGCAGATATCTGCGTGAATGATCTTATCATTTATTAATCATACTGTTTTCAATGAAATCTTCATGAACATGAATCATACCGTCAAACAGCAATATTATTAAAAAAATCATGGGAATATACTAAGAATCGTATCATAACGTGTTCGCGGCTGCCCACACACTTTCGCAGCATGATGGGAGGATGGCTACTTTTAGCCAAAACTTTTTCTACTGAAGTTGAAGCAGGGCGGTTCACAAGGGATTGTGGGTAATTATAGAACGTTGCACTGTCAGAAAGGACTTTTGCAAGCGCCGCTCAAAGTGCAACACGCAACTCCTGGTCGAGTTACAATGAGTGTTTATTTTTCTTGCAAACTTTGCCACCCAGGAGAACGAAATGTGTTTTATTACTAGAAACTCTTTACATTATTCATTTCTTTTTCCCCAAACAAACCCACACAATCACAAAACTCAGTGAATTACAAATCTCCCACATCTTTTTCCAAATTCGTGTGTTAGCTGATCACGAAATTTATGACAGCTTGTTCCTCAGTATTTGCTGAAGTGAGTTTTGAATCACCTTAGAATAAGATCTGAAAATTCGTTTTAAATTTATAATTTCTATTTCAAAAAATTATTTCATGTAAAGTTATTTTTTAAACAAAAGTCATTTATTTAAAATGTAATATATTTAAATATATTATATATATATCACATTTAGAGAAATCAGTTAAGAAAAATCTTATAAATTTCAGGGAAAAATTTCGGCCCAAAATATTAAAATGTATGGAAACTACAGAGTTTTTTATTGAAGCTTGCAATTTCTAAGAAAGTGGCTTAGAATTTCTGGAATATACACACACATTACATGTGGCACTAAAAGGGCTTAAACCTTGATGTTTCAGAAGCCGATACATCAAAAACTTCGAGGTTTCATTACCGATGTTTGAAACTGGTAAGGAATATTTTTTGCGTAATGTAAATGAATTTCTTTTTAAAAAGTTGCATTCTTGTAAAGAGGAAGGGAATATCATATTTTTATATCGTGAATTGGCTGTTTTGGTAGATGTTTTCTCGACAAAATCGAGTTCTTTTCCTCGATGCTACTGAAACCGATACACTAAAAAAAAAAAAAAAAAGTGAGGTTTCCACCGACACTTCGAGTGTTTTAACAGATATTATTGGTTAATTTATTTGAATTGTTGTGTAATCACCATTATATTGAGCAGAGATTTTACCCACTGATGTGCCCATTTACTGCTGCAGATGAAAAAATACGAATTAATCGGCTTATTATCAAAAACATCGAAGCATCTAGATATTCACTGATACATGGTAAATTTAAATTTCCATCTTGATACTATCGGTGTTTTGGGAATGAGTAAACCCTGAGGGAAAAAAAGATTTGCAAAATTGTTTTTATTTTGTGCAGTGAGTGGCTTCTTTTATGTTCAGATAAAGCCATCCATGTAAATAATAAGAGTTACATTAAAGTTCCTACCAATCCCCGCCCCCCTCATTTTTTTATGCTAAAGACTTATTTTTGGCCACTAAGATTTCTTAAATTACCAGCCACTTTCTTTTTTTTTTTTTGGCCATTATTTATTTTGGATTTACTGGCCACTTAGCTAAAATTCCAGTGTGCACCTATAATTTCTAAGTTCCTACATATAGTACATCAGATGAAATACAAAATGCTAAGACGATTTTTGTCGAGTGAATTGAGCTTACGGTTTTTTTTTTTAACACCTTTAAAAAGACTTCCTATACATGTGTTCTGAAACGGAGAAATTAGTTTTACACTCTTACATAGCAAAAGCACAATCAACATTTTTCAAAGTAAAGCCAACCTTACACATGCAAAAGCTATAATTGTTATGGACTTTAGTTGGAATTTCTCTTTCATTATACAAAACGCAAAGCTCAAAATTACCACGGGACAAATGCAGCATGCATCGATGGGACACTTAGTGAAAATTCCTCTTTCATTATACAAACGCAAAGCTCAAAATTACCACGGGACAAATCCCTTGTGTAATACAGTCGAGTCACATTATTGTGACCACTTCCTACTTTTGACGTCAACAGCACGTAGCCAATGAAAAAAGGCATGTGTCGTGAGTTGGCTTGAAGGGTATGTAAGGTGTGCTTGTAGGCATTCTGAAAACAACTCACTTGTTGCTGTCATGGATAAAAGGAGCGATTTATCCGATTTACAAAAAGGGATGATTTTCGGCTTTTGGGCCATGGGTGGCAGTATTTATGAAACAGTGCAGTTTGTGTACTGTTCGCTTGCTGCTGTGGTTAAAGTGTATGGTGATTGGAGAAATGGCACCATTGTGAATAAGCGATTTGGAAACTGCGGAGCATCACGTGCCATTGATGTGAGAGGTGAACATCGGCTATGAAGGTGCACGAGGGCCGATTGACACGCTATAATGGAGCAATGAACCAGGGGGCTACCGGTAGTGTGTCTAAAACAACAGTTCAGCAAACCCTACTGTGTATGAGGCTCCGACGCAGACAGATGGTCACTGCACCTATGCTAACGAAGGTGCATCGGCAGAAAAGGCTTACATTTGCACTGCAGTATCGGAATTGGACCTCCGCTGATTGGCAAAGGATTGCCTTCTCTAGTGAGTCACGTTTTCTGCTTCATCGAACCGATGGACGTTGGTGTATAAGGCGAGAAACATCGGAGAACAAACACTCTTCAAACATTGCTGGAAGAACACAAGCTGGTGGGAGCAGCGTTATGATCTGGGGAATGTTTTCGTGGCATTCTCTGGGTCCACTCATACCTGTGGAAAGCACTATGGACCAAATTTGTTATGAATCCATCCTTGCAGACCACATACACCTATACATGCTCATTGTCTTCCCTGTGGAGGATGGGATCTTCCAGAACGACAATGTGACATGTCACACAACTAGAAATGCCTGAGAGTGGTTGGAAGAGCACGATGAAGACTTCAATGTACTTCCCTGGCTCCCTAATTTCCCAGACTTAAACCCAATTGAGCATCTGTGGGACCACCTCGATTGTGTTGTTCGCTCTATGGATAGATACTCCACCACTCACTTTCCATCAGCTGTCAGATGCACTGCAGTCAGCATGGCTCTACATACCTGTGAACACCTTCCAGCACCTTACTGAGTCACTCCCAGCCTGTCGAGCGGCTGCCCACGCTGCGTACGGTGGATAATCTGGATATTAGCTGGTAGTCACAATAATGTGACTTGACCGTGTATATTGTCATGTTGATAGTATCTCTACTATTACTGCTTCTCGTCAGCTGAACTTGAATATGATGTGTTTGTCTAAGAAGTACTGCATAAATATTAATGAATTACATTGCAAATAATTTTCCACAAGTGAAACAAGTGTAGTACTTAACCAATTGCGGTGCTAGCCAGCATGTAAGAAGTGTAAGCTTTTTACACACTTTTGCAATCAGTCTAGTGACTTTGTAATACATGCTTGATTTCCTTTTCAGCAATAAGCCATCTTGTGATGGCATTAGGGGAACTGTAAAGTGGTTGGTGTGTAAAACCAACCTACAATGCCATTTACTAATCAGATCACAAGTTCTCAAATGTACAACTTCTGCAAAGACATCATTGAAAATATTAAATTTCATATCATTTATAAGGAAAATAAAATTAAGCTAGGTAGTTCCTTGGTTGAGTAAAAAGTGTATAAGCACATGTTGAGGTCATTTAGAAATGTGTGTCACATGAAAAATGAAAGATTACGTAAACAGATGTCACATCCTGCTGCCCAGGTGACCGAGCGGTCAGAGGCATAGATCTCTGATTAGTCATCTGAACTGCACCCAGGTTTGAGTCCCAGGCAAGGCATAGGTGTTATGTTTGTCTTACGGTGCTGGTTATCTCCCTTTCCCAGACAGGAATTGCTTATAACTCCATGAGTTGCTCCTGGTGATTGTTCAACCTCGAAAAGACAACAACAACAACAACAAAAATAATATGTGGTCTGAGGCTCTGAAGCCATAGATTAATAGAGATAACTGTAGCAGTTTGTGCCAGTGATATGCTTAAATACCATGTTGATATACAGCAGTGGCGTATATTCGAGGCTAGCTAGGCTAGCTGCAAAGCCCAGAGATTGCACAGATAAAAGTTAATTAAATGTACACAAATAAAAGTCAATTATCAGTGGTATGTTGATGCTTTCGATGCAAAAAAAAAAAAAACGTGTGCGGATTCGCTTCTTTTGACTAAGAGAATCAGTCTGGCGAGCGAGAATCACCAACGGTCCTAACACAAACAGCTCTATCTGAGTCTTCGTTGTTCTGATTTGAAGACCTTCAATACGACCGCATGACAACATGAATGCGTGGATGAAAAGTGAATGAGTCATTGCTTTGAGCAACGGTTCGTTCAGAAAAGAGAAGACTTCGGACTACCTTAGTCACTTCGTGCTCCTTCCCATAACAGCACGTGTTTTGTGAGAGCTGTTTCAGTTTGTGTGAAGTGTCAATGAATTAAAATCAGTGATATTATATCTGAAGTTCGTGGCTTTGTTGGATTTGAACTGTTTTGATAAATTTTGTGAAAGCTTTGCTGAACATCTACTGTCAGAATTTAAAGAACTCTATGTTTCAAATTTTGATACAGCTCGACTAAAAATGAACTGAAGGTGTTTTATTCCTTTGATGAATACAAAAAGAAACCAGTAAGAGACATTACTTGTTACATAAAGTTGAATAAATTGTTCATTGGGTTTAGTGAGGTGTACAAATTAGCAGACCTAATAAACTTTGTCAACAACTGCAACTGCCGAAAGAAGTTTTTCTGCATTAAAAAGAATCAAGATATATCTTAGAGCCGCACAAGGACATGTACATTCGAGAAACTTAGCTGTTTTGTCAATAGAGAAAAACATTCTTTTTAAACATGGAAAAGTACTCAGAAGAAACTTTTAGTGAAAACATAACACTCAAGTTCCCACAAAAGGAAAGAAGAATGGAGTTCATGTACAAATAAGTATTCAAATCTTAATCCTCATAATTATTTGGTATCATCTATTACTTAACAACTGAAAAATAAGTTACTTCTATTACTTAACAACTGAAAAATAAACTTCACAATTAAAAAAAAACAAAAAAACAGTACTAGGAAGCAGGTGGGGGGTGAGATAGCCCAGGTCTTAGACCCAAAATATGCCACTGATATACAGGTGTGATGTAATGAAGATAATGACTTATAGTATATTAGATGCTAGGTTGTATAATGTGAGTGCATTTTCACCAGACTTCAGAAAAACCTGTTAAATGGTCTGACTTCCGTGATACAGAGTTTCTGTGTTCAATTACATTCTCAGCCACTGTCAACAAATCCTGGTACTAGTGATTGCTTCACTTGCTGCTGGTAGACATCCACTGTGAATTGGAACAATATTTGATGGTTGTAGAAATATTTGAAGGTTTGTGGAAATTTTTAGATGGTTGTATTTAATGGTTGTAGAAATATAATATTTAATGGTTGTAGAAATATAATATTTAATGGTTGTAGAAATATAATATTTAATGGTTGTAGAAATATAATATTTAATGGTTGTAGAAATATAGGTTTTATGGAAATATCTAGATTTTTAGTGATTCATTGTTACAGATAGAAACTTCATTGTGTTTATATAGAGAGAACCCTAAGAGAAAAAGCACTTTGACACAGGTGACTGTGAGACACACTCAAATAGATAATGTATGATTATTTCTTCTGTGCTTCCCATTTATTTTCTATGATGTGTGATGTTGCATCAGCAGATTTTGTGGCTACAAAAAAATAAAAATAAAATTGTAGCCCCATTTTGTTTTGTTTAAGAAAACAGGTCACATCTCTTATTTAAATTGATGATTTCTTATTTTACTGTATGCACATAACAAGGGTTTTTGGACAACAGTTGAAGACAATCTGTAAACCCCAAAATATTTAACTATTTAGCAATTGAAATTTTTTTGTGGTAAGTAAAGAGACAGAATTTTGTTTTTATTCTCAGAGAAAGAGGGGAACAGTTAGAGAATGCCTGTTTGCAGAAAATGAAATTTCAAACATATGGCAAACAAAACAAGATTTAGTCGGCAATCAGGAAGTGTAGTAAAAGCATAGTACACACACATCAGCTGCATTTTGTCAAATGGAAAGTTATAGTGTGACTAGAAATAGAGAAGGGGAACTGTAGTAAGTAACAACAAGGTTAATCGTTGTAAGATTAGGGGGCAAATTCTACTGCTTTAAGATCATCATGGAGATAAACTTGTGTTCACCTCAAAAATTTCAAAACTTCTTATAAGATTTGTTTCCTCTGTAATTCATGGAAAACTTGAAATAACTAAATTGTTAAATACTACCGTATTTAGTGATTCATTGTTACGGATAGAAACTTCATTGTGTTTATATAGAGAGCTGTGAAAATCCGAACTAATTGGGACCACTGGTAGTTAAGATTTTCGATGTGTTTGGATTATCGAACATGTAAAAATATACAAATATGCTAACAATTCTACATCATATTATCCAAATACATGTATTAAAAGTAAGCAACTGTATACAAAAAAAAATATATGTACCGTAATTTCCGTCATATTATCCACACCGGCGTATAATCTGCAGACCGTGAAATTCACATAAAAATTTTTTTTTCTTTGTATGATCTGCTGCCTGTGACATTCAGGAAAAAAATCGCTGTTTAATCCACACATCAATAGATGTTGAACTGGAAGTGGAATTTCCTACAGAAAAGTCGGTCACATAATGAATGACCCATAAATCCGAAGAAGTAAAAGAAAAAAACCCGATTTTATTAAATGAAGAAATTCCTTTTTAAAGGTTACTTTTTCATATTTTTATCTCCGGACAGATAAAGGGTGTGGCATCCATAAATCATGACGATGCCGCTCCAAAGTACTGCATTACATTTTGCCAATGACAAAAGGCTGATACAGAACAAGTCATAGAAATACTGTTTGTACTCGCGTATAAGTCCAAAGATTTTTGGGGAAATCCTGCTTTCAGAGTCGGGGAAACGGCTTATACTTGGGCCAATAAAAAAAACTTCCGTGAATTCTCCAGCAGAATTTACCTATGGATTTGTTTGCATTTTAAACCGCCGCACAGAGGCTTTCTTTTCCGCCTGCCACCACGCGATTGTTTTCTGACCTCAAAACTATCGCGCAGTGACATGATCATATCATGTCACTGCACGATAGTTTGCAATTGTTTCCACCACTTCAAGTTTAAATTTGGCAGTGTAACTCAAACGTTCCTTTTCAAAAACATCATGAATAGCAATGGCGGAAAATAGCAGCAACGACGATGGTCAAAATGGCGAAAGACGAATTAAACACAAGGCAGCGCACACAAGATCCAAAAGGAAGAAGCATAGGTTCGTGTAGCAAGCTCTGTGCGTACTTCTTTGGCTTTTTGCCAAAAACAGACGGCAGGATCTTTTCAACGATACAAAATGACCTGACCTTGCCGTCCCTCCCCACAACTTTCCCGATCTTTCGTTACGACATTCCTCCCCCTGCTCCCCGCTCCGTACAAACTACTGAACTGAGGAAAATTCTTGGGAGAGAGTTCCTTTTCCAATTATATTCCCTCCCCTGCACAATAACGCTGCAGATTTAAAAAAAGTCAAAGGGTCATAAAAATTTTAAATTTTTTTTTTGGACAAACTAAACACATTTTTTTAAATTTGGCTTATTATTTGCATCGGCATATAATACGCAGAATGTATATTTTTAATTTTTTCTCAGGTATTCCACGGATTATCTGACGAAAATTACGGTAAGACAAAGATTTTTTTTTGTTATTGCAATACGAAACAAGTTTGCCATTTTTACTACTGCTGTGAAATTTTTAAACATGAAGTACAAAATTTCAAAACTTACCAATCAATTGAGGAGCATATTTCCACTGGATTCAAAAATAAGTACTAAAAAAGTTCATGCAATTTTTTTTTTTAGAAAAAATAATCACTGATTTTTTGTTGCACCATTTTTGAACTTTGCTTTTTTGCCTTTAAATCCCTCATTCTTTTCAATAAGAGAAGTTGAGTTGAACAGCACTGAAGTTTGTTGATCAAACCAAGCCATGGCAGTCTCCAATGCAGTGAATGCTTCAGCATGAGTAGGACTGACGTTGACGTCAGATTCATCGTCTGAATCACTTTAGGAGCGGTGCTTTCTGTAACAGGTTTTATTATTTCATTTTCATTTAAAATGGGATATCCATGTCATCAATATCGTTTTCTATCCATTCCTTTGCATCACTTTCATCACGTTCTTCAAACCCAGAAATTGATTTCAGTAAATCGGATATTTCATTCCCATCATCTTCATCTGGGCTTAACTTATCCTTCAATATTTTCTTCCATAAGGCATAATTTTTTCCAAACATTTTTAAAATTCTATGTGACTGATTGCCATGACTTAGCTAACATAGAACAACAGTCCTTAAGATGAAGTTTTTTGGAAAACTCAACAATACTACATTCATCGTTGTTATCTGCCAAAAGTAAACTGTGCAAAACTTGCTTTTTATGCATTCGTTTAATTTTTTTGATGACACCTTGATCCATAGGTTGTAGAAGTGTGTGACATTTGGTGAAAGAAATAAAACCTGGAAGCCATCATCAATTGTGTTTAACTGTTCAGTTGAGAGATTCGATGGTGTGTTGTCTAGAATGAGTAAAGCTTTGCCTTTTTTGCCTTCTCATTCATGATATTTTTTAGCATTGGGCACAAAATCATGGGTAAACCAATCAATAAAAATTTCTGAGTTCACCCACACATTTTTTTAAGGTTTGTAACGTATAGAAAGACAGGTGACATTTTTGAAACATTGAGGTTCTTACTCTTTCCTATGATTAGTAGTGGCAAAGCATAAGTTCCATTAGCATTAGCACAAACCAGAGCTATAATTCATTCCTTGCTATGTTTAAATCCAGGAGCTGCATTTTCCCGATAAGACGCAAGGGACTTTTGGGGCAGTGACCTCCAATTTAATCCAGTATCATCAGCATTGTAAATGTCATCTCTTGAATATTCCTCTTTTACTACAAGTTCCATAAACTTTGCTTTAAAAGCTTCTGCAGCAGAAAACTCAGAAGATAAAATTTCTCCTTCAATATGAAGTTTTCTAATGCCATGCCGTGATTTAAAGTTCTTAAGCCACCCTCTACTGGCTTTGAAATCGGAAGGACCTCCCAACTTTCTGTTGAAATCCAACGCTTTTTCACATAGCAGAGGCCCCAATATTAATTCCCCTAAGCTTTGTCGTTGGGTGAACCATAAATAAACAGAATCTTCCAAAGGTGTGTTGTTCACCATGCTCACAGTTTTTCTTCTTTTAGAACCTTCACCTGAGTCGAATGTTGATGCAAATTTGAAATGCTTTCCTTGTTCTTCTTAAAGTCACTTATGGTAGCCTTACCAGCATCATAAATTTAAGCTAACTGCAATCCACTTTCTCCTTTTGACAGCTTATTCAAAATTTTAATTTTTGATTCAATTGTCAAAAATTTATGTTTCCATTTGCAGATGCCATACTCGTAGATGTTCGACTTTGTTTTATGGCAATTTTGAATTGACTGGAATGTGTGCTGTTGCTGATAAGAGGTCAGCAGTGACTCATTACTTAAGGTAGTTTTGATTGCCAAAGGGTGTGCTTTTATGCTGAGTGCAGGGGGAATAACATTCCTCCTGGCTCACAGTGAACAATGAGACTGAGGGATGAAATAAGGGGTGGTACTGCCGTGGTAATAGGTCATAAAATCTTAGCCCTGCAGAGAACAAATGACTGGGGAAGTTTTCGCCTTTAGTCTCAGAGTATCAGAAGTCACCTTCACCTTCAACACCTCACCTCCAAAAGGCTTGCATCCCCCAAATTAGGCAATCCCATTATCATCAAGTGCCAAGTTAAAGTGAATGGACTATACTTAAAACATTCCACCACCAACACACACACACACACAAAAAGAGGAGGGAAGTTGTTCAGATTTTCAATGATCTACTGTATTGTCATACATGTATGATTTTTGTTTTCAATTATTTCTTTACATGTAATAGCAGTAGTAGTACAACACAAATGAACTCTGAAAAAAAAATAATCGGTGAGTTGTACCATTGGCCCCTCCCAAGGCAGAGGTCTAAGAATCTCCCAAATTCGACAAGAATAAGGGCTTCTATCAATTAACACAATTTTGGTTTTTCAAGAGCTAATGACACCTAACAAAACCTTAAACAATGATAATCAATCCAAGCTGTCTTGATATGGAGTATAAACTGTGTACCTCAATAACTGTGTATTAAAACTATAATTTTATATTTTATTTAGTTATATTACTATAACTCTAACTATATATTCTGTGCATGGCTCCCAACTAGTCTATATTAGTCTATAAATTTTAGCATTAGTCTATAAAAGTCTATATTTTTACTAAGTCAGTCTCTGAATTCTATATTTTAACACTTTTCATGTGAAAAATTTGTATTTTTTGCAGTCATTTAAAAAAATCCGTATTGAAGGTTTCGGTAGTCTTTGTGATGCTGATTTTAACCATTTTCCATCTTACGGTGTCACATTACAAGTGATATGATTTCCATCAGTAATAACTACCGCATGATGTTTTTATTTTGGTTCTATAACTCGGCTCGAAATACCCGGGGGCACAGGTGCACTGTGCACATAAAAATTCAATTGTGCACCCAAATTTTTTCTGCAAGGTGCACGCAGTGCACCTAACTTTAAAAATATATCTATATTTAGTGTTTTACGCTATTTTGATGTTTGAACAAAATGTCGTGGGCCCATGTCTCGTGAATGTAGGAAGAAGGCATATATCGTTGTTCAATTTTCGCCAATTTGCGATGAACATACTTTTTACGTGGCTACGATATTTTAATTTGGTTGACATTAAATGTCTGTAAATACTGTTTCACACTTTTTCTTTGAATAAAGCTCATGTTGAGAAATGGTTTCCTAGTTTCTTAATTCAATTACTAATCTAAAGCAACTATTACGGGAATTTTACTAGGAATTTTTTTCATTTAAATTGCAAATTTTCGGAGAAAACTCTTCTCCTTCTTCAGGCTGTCTTGTTGCTGTCACTTTTTACTTGTCACTATCACGGTTACGGTTTACCTTGACGGTTACGGTTAACCTTGACGGTTTAGGTTATTTTTCAACAAATCCTGCCAGATGTTAGGCAGGGAAAATCCTTTGCAGTCATTGATGATGGAATTTTGATTTTTCTCAATCTCTATTCCTTCTTTCAGTTTTCTTTTTTGGAAATTGCTTTGGAAACTGATTACTTTAAGGGAATTCCAATCCATGCTGTGCCCAGTTGCTCTAACATGCCTATCTAATCCAGTCTTGTTGGAGCAATTTTTTATAGCTGCTTTATGCTCAGCTATACGAGTTTCTAGTCTGCGACCTGTTTCACCTATGTAAGATAGTCCACAACTACAATTTACTTCATAAACTACTCCTTGCATTTTTAAAATATCTTCTTCTCTTAGAACTATTTTAGGAAATTTTTTTTTAACTTTGTTCTCTAAACTTGGAGCTAGCCTAATCTCCCGATAGCTGAACTTGCATAACGTGTGAAACAGTATTTACAGACATTTAATGTCAACCAAATTAAAAAAAAGTAGGAAGAAGGCTTATTACGACACCCTCGCCCGAACCGTGGCCAACGAGAGTGCACTCGAATTTTCTGATGATTGGAACTCAATTTTCACTGGTGAAACAACGGAAAAAACCGCCAGTTCGTGACATAAGATGATGATATTACCTTTCGCTTTATAAGAGTGCAATAAAGATAAATTCATTTGCGTCGTGCGGAAATATTCTTGCGTACTTGTAAACATCGATCATCAAACTATCGATGTTTTTTCGATGCGTTGCTGCCTATAACATCGAGGTTTTTTTGCCCATTACTAGCGCAAACAATAGAAAAATCCCTCTCTGTTGTTACAGTGCAGACCTGAAGCTGTGCGCTGTCTTGGGAACTTTTGGTTTGTGCCTGATCTTCCATTTTTGATTTTAATCTCTTTCCATTGGATGAATAATTAAAACGCTTTTTTAAAATGCCACCGAAGAAGCGCCCTGCACCACTTAGCTAGAAAAATAATACTTTGCAGAAATATTTTCATGAAGACGTGAGTGAAATCCTTAAAACAGCAGTCGTGGACCAAAGTGATTCCTTATTGCTTGACAAACAGATGAAAGGAATAAGGGGAAATGATAAAGTAATAGCAGAAGAAGATGAAGAAGAAATAATTGTTAAAAAAGAAAAGGCTAAAGAAATAATTAAAATCGTTGATGAAAATAAAGCCAATTTTTTTTTTTTTTTGAAATTGTGGATAAAGACAACTCTCAAAAAATAATTGAGAGAAGTAAAGTGGAAGAAGTAATTTGCACTAAAACTTACGCTTTCCAAGAGACTTGGAAACTGGACGTGATTGTCTTTCCAACAATTAACACTTAAAAGCAATGTTTTGTACTGTTTGCTGGTCATATGACAAAACATCACGTTCAAATACCTTTCATGATAAAGGCTGTTCTTCTTTAAGGAAACGTATGGTTGAAGTACATGAGAAAATACCAGCACATCTTAAAGCAATGGAAGCAAGAACTGCACTTGCTAAAGCAAAGGATTTTCAGACTCCTATGTGGAGATCCATATTGAGGTTAGAAGAAAAGGAAATAAAGCAGTTATACACACTCTTTAAGATTGCTTTTCACATAGCCAAACAAAATATGCCACTTACAGCATTCAGAAATAAAATGAAATTATTAAGATGTGTTGGATGTGAAGTAACTGATACCTATAACAATGATAAGCAAGCCCAAACATTCATTTCTTACATCAGTAAGAATAGGAAATCAAATTTAGTTGCATCTTTTAAAGAAAGCATTTTTTTTTTCAATTTTGGCTGATGGCAGCACAGATTGCAATGAAGAAATAATTTATATTAGATTTCTTGAAAAGGGAAGTGCTGTCACCAAATTTGTAACTATAGAGCAAGTGCAACATGTTGATGCAAAAAGCATCAAGAATTCGTTGGAAAATGCAATGACATTGTTTGAACCTAAGTTTAGAAGAGACTAAACCAAGACTAATTGCTTGTACATCAGATGGTGCGGCAAGTAATTTCAGAGCCAAAAGTGGTGTCTACAAGCTACTTTGTGATAGTCGTAGTCATCTGCTTGGCATACATTGTTGTGCACATTGACTGGAACTAGCAGTGAAAGATGTAATGCGAAGTTCAAAATATTTCACACAAATGGAGTCTGCTCTGAATGACTTATTTGTAATATAGGGTCATTCCGCATCAAATCAACACAATTTTTGAACAAATTATACCTCACCATCTCGAATTTTGATTAAAATTGGTGTACTTAAATGCTTTCATGGGTATAAAGAAAACCCCCAAAACTTAGGCTGATATGTCAACCAGTTTTGCAGTTATATATCTTTGAAGTTGCCAGATTTTTCAAAAAAACTTGCAATCAAGATTTTTTAAATTGCATTTGCTGCTCATCTAATTGAGCTAGAGGGCTGGGCAAGGTCTCGTTTTAATCCTCTTTTTATGAGCTTTGATAAGATATACAACACCATAGGGTTTTTAAGAAATTTGATTTTTTAAAATCCAAATCCAAATTTTGAATTTTCCAAAAAGCCAAGTTTTGAAAATTTCGAAAAAAATCTCAAAAGATGTTCATACTGTTGTTAATAAATCCTGAGAGTTGTATCGTGGTATCGTGATGGGATCACATCAGGGCTCGACAAGTACCGGATGCCAGGTCACCATGGCGCCTAAAAAATTTTGATAGTTAAATTTCCCGAGTTAAGAAATTAGTTTTGTCACTTTCCTCCACAACCTGTACATAGTTTTATACGTTTTAAAAAAACTTATGTATTCCGGTCCTATCAAAATAACTATTTAGGCCTATTCATTATTTTTAAATTATCTCCTTACGGCAATTCCTATGATCAATGTCAATTATATAGACATTTTCTTGTGTTACACTATGTTGTCCCAGGTGGATGGATGGATGGATGATGCTATTTGTTGGCTTGGAACTGTCTGAAGGCTTCACTGGTTTTGAGTGTTTCAACTTCAGGAAGGGTGTACATTCGGCCTGTTGGAGTTAACGGGTGCACTTTACACAGAACATCTACTGTAGAAATCAACAAAACATCCGGCTTCCTTGGGTATGAAAAAGATGGTGATGGACCAGCTGGATGAAGGAATGTCACTTTTACTTCATCAATGTTTTCATCTTTCTCCAAAATAAATGTGAGCCACCAGTTGTTACCATAGACAGCAGTGATGTACCCTCTGATGTCAGCAAATGGGAGTTTTTCTAGTGTTGTTGTCACTGTCTGTTCCAATGAACTTTGTAAAAAGGAAAACTTCTTCAAAAAGACTTTTGTTGTAGATGCTGTAGGTAAAAAAACATGGAATTTCCGAGTCCCAGGAATCGTCACTGTGTTTCTGAAGCGATAATCCAGAAATGTCGCTGCCTCAATATGTTCTTCTTGTGTTGAGAAAGTAAAATGCATTCCAGTAATATTTTCCTTTGCCCACTCAAAAAGTTGTCGTGGTGTAAGAATTAGATTGTCATATGGTCGCTGCAGACTAGCTCGGGCTGCTAACCTCTTAACTGTGCCGCCTACCCCATCGCAAGGCCCTTTGCCATGAGCTGTAGCCAAAAAATGCCACTCTGCTTCTATACCAAAATCATCTTTATGACAGCATAAGTTGGAAAAGTTTTTCTTATTCTTGTATTGTGCAGCGGACCCATCGGAGAAATAGAAGATCTTTTTTGGTTCTTTTTCAAATATTGTCTTCAAGAAGTTTATGAGTTTTATCTGGAAGCAGTACACTGCCACTATGTTGTGTTCCAGACATTCTGAAATAACGACTTAGCTAAGATGTTCAGTTTTTGTTTCTCCTTTGTAATACACTACAAATGGGTGAACCGTAGCTTGTTCACTGGTCCAATGATAGCTTTGTGCCTCATCCTTCACGACAAATGAGTAGTTCTCAGCAAAATCAAGAGTAACTGCAAATTCTGAATATTTTAGGTTTTCTTTAATATGGTCCATAAATGAACTTTGTTGTTTTGCCAGAAACTCATGGTGAACCAGCACAGAAAGTTTGTCAGAAAATAAATCGATGAACTCTGATGTTGATTTCTGCATTGTTTCTAAACTGAACCTGTCAACAGAAATCCATTGGTGGAAAGTGACCTTTTCCACCATATTTTCATCAAATGCCTCCTCAAGTAACGTTTTGATTTCTGCAGTCCCAGGACAAGATGTACAGTCCCCATATGGCAATCGATCGATCCTGGATTGCATATCACCTTTGCAAGACAGTCCTTGTATGTCTTGATATGACCATTTGTTAATGAAGCCAACCTAGCATTTTCTACCATAAGTTTAACGTTTTGATGAATGGTACACACACATACTGTGTGAGTACCACTTTGTCCTGCCAAAATACAGTTTTTGGGTTGAAGCTCAGCAAATTTTGAAAAACTTACTTGCATGTTAGAATACTTGTCTTTTAACACTCTGTATGCCTCCATTAAATTACACAGAATGAGTCTCTTTGACACTTGAATTTTCTCACCATTGCTGTCTTTCATTGACACACAATCTTTTTACCAGGCATGGCCCTGCTGATGTCATCACTTTCATAAAACAACCGAACAGTTTGTGCAGTTTCTGCTGGAAGGCTTTTCCCTGGTTTCTGATCTGGACTTGCCAAAATCCCTTTATTCTTTAAGATCTTCTTTGCTTGGCGAGCCATGTAGTTTGGAGCATTAAATTCTCGCATTATCTTCCTTACACTCCACGATTCCGGCAAGCAAGTCAGAATCATAATTTTAATTTTCCTGCTGGTTGAAATACTGAATTTAGTCTTGAGGTTGTTTAAGACTGATTCATCTGGAGCCTCTCCATCACTCTTAGAAGACTCTGTGGTAAAAAAATTTTGCGTTTTAAGGCTGAACTTATTTTCGGGATCTTTTTTGTAGAATACTGCTTGTGTTGTACCTTTTTAGTGTCCACAGGGGATTCTCCTAACTCTTGAAGGGAGGTGTGTTGAGTCTGGATTGCCTTTGACTGTAAAGTAAAATCAGGATCTTTTTCACAATCTGACACTAAATCATCACTGTCAGCATCTTGAGAGACTGAATAATGATCCTTTTCTTGCTCATTTTTAAATTTCCCAATTTGTTTTCTGTAGCTGTCACAAATTTTAGCAACTTTTGGCATGTCTGAAAATAGTGTACACATTCATTCTGAAACAGTTCTTAACCTCTTCTTATTATAAGTGTGATTAGACTTTTGAAATGGGTTAAAACAATGCAACACCAGGTACCTGTCACTTTGGTCCATCCTTACTGGCCTCTTTTCTTAACTAATTTCAATTTAAACCTTTACCTGGAACTGGAACTAAGACTCTGATGTTTCTGCTGTTGGGCTAACAAACATTATAATCTGAAAGTAAAATAAACACATTGTAAGTTGATCACGAACTGTTCAAAAATGTCTTTTACAGTAATTTTTTCCCATTTTTTGTACACACTCATTTCAAATGACAAACAAAACACACAAAAGGACCCAAAATCATTAAAACATAAAGCGCAAAGCAACGAAACTTAATTTAGAATCTGCACAATGGAGAATACATCCAACCACTGTTAACTTTGCAAGAAAACTAAAGTAGTGTGAGAGTTCTGTGCATGATCCAACATGTCTGATGCAGGTTAAAACCTGCAAATCTCACAGCAGTGAGAAATTCTGAGCTACTCCAAACACACCTGAACAGGAAAAATTATTGTTTTGTTGACTTTTAGGATTTTTTTTTTTTGATTGGAGGTTTAACGACCACCGTGAGCAACTCAATGGGCTATAAGCAGTCGCCCGTCCCTAATTTAGGGTCACTGGTTCCAGGGAAGGGAGAGAACCAGTGCCGTAAGACACACAACATCCATGCCTCACCGGGATTCGAACCCGGACCCCATTTGGACGAATGATCAGAGGCCATCGCTTAAACCACTGCGCCACCGGGGCGGCACTTTGAGATGTGTAGTGTCTCAATAGATGCCATTTTTAACAATCACTGCAAATTGAAAGCTCGTATAGCATATGATCCCATCACGATCCCACGATACAACTCTCAGGATTTATTAACAACAGTGTGAACATCTTTTGAGATTTTTTTCAAAATTTTAAAAACTTGGCTTTTTGAAAAATTCAAAATTTGGATTTGGATTAAAAAAAATCAAATTTCTTAAAAACCCTATGGTGTTGTATATCTTATTAAAGCTCATTAAAACGAGACCTTGTCCAGCCCTCTAGCTTAATTAGATGAGCAGCAAATGCAATTTAAAAAATATTGATTGCAAGTTTTTTTGAAAAATCTGGCAACTTTAAAGGTATATAACTGCAAAACCGGTTGACATATTAGCCTAAGATTTGGGGGTTTTCTTTACACCCATGGCATTACTTAGTATACCAAATTTCATTACAATCTGTAACTTTCAAATTCAAACCTTGTGTTGTATGTATTCTTCTAAGAACTGGTCAGAGTTACAAACAGTTGGTGAGTCATTAGAAACAAAAATTTTAAAACCTATTCAAGTAGGCGGTTCTTGTTGGTTACCTTGCAATGATCATGCCATTGATGTTTTACTGAAGTGCTATGAGCCATTTCTTATCCATTTGGAATCTCTTGCATCAACGGCTCAGCAAAAAACAAACGTGCCGCAAGCATTTTGAAAAAAATGAAATCCGTACAGTTTGCACTATTCTTTAACTTTTTTCAAAATTAGTAAAATTACTTTCTAGTTTAAGCAGAGTACTTCAAGCAAATGATACTAGTCTAGAATATGCTCTAAAAATTAAAGCTGTTTTTAACAATTTTAATGATTTAACAGATATTAATAATCTTGCAAAATTTTCAGATTGGGATACAGAGAATGGTGTTCATATAGTATCAGAGAAAATTGTTTCAGAAGGTAAATCTGTCAGAAGGTGCAAGCCAGCACTTAAGAACAGATCGTTCTGCTTTATCAAAAAAATTGCAAGAAAAGTGTGTATCACCTGTAGCTGAAGAATTAGACTTGGCAAAGGAGCAAATCATGAAAGAAGCACGACATATAATCAAACTGTGCAGTTCTCAGATTGAAGATAGATTTAAATCATAACAAAAGACACAACCTGAGAATACATACATATTCCCGAAAATTGTTCTTATATTTTACGTGAAAATTGTAATTAACTTCTTTAATAGAAACTCACCCAAAGGTTGTTGCTTCTTGGCACATTTACTGCTCATATCTTTCGGCCGACTTATCATAATGCGTGATAGGCCTTTCGTGGTCGTCATATCTCTTCCCTGTGTCTTCACATATACTCTTGTCAGTTTTTTGTTTCTGTTTTTGAGCCAACATTTTACAGCCATGTTCACATATTTCCCACATATGGGCACCTTTCATTAACTTCAACATATATTAAAAACTCTAAAACACTATACAGAACCCTCTCGTCATTCATCGAAAGCTTTAACCCTAACTCTCTTGGTCGTTAAATACTGTCCACGTGCTACTATTAACAACATCCATTCATATCAATACATACATTCATGTAATCAGGAAAGATAAGAAGAGGAACTCTTGGATCAGAAAAATGACAAGAGTGGAAGACATCATGACCAGAGTAAAATCCCTGAAATGGCAATGGGCTGGACATATTGCCAGAAGGACAGACCATCGATGGACAGCTGAAATTTTAGACTGGATTCCAAGGGACAGGAAAAGACCCAGAAGAAGGTCACATGGGAGATGGGTGGATGAAATTCAAAAGTATGCAGGAGTAACATGGAAGAGACTGGCACAAGACAAACCGTTGTGGAAGAAACTTGGGGAGACCTTCATCCAGCAGTGGATTGATAATGGTTGACAATGATGATGATGATGACATTCATATTAAAAACAGCATTTTATATGCACTATTTACAACATCCCTATTTTATCCACTCAATTCATTTACTCATCATAGCTCAACCCTCTTCTCCTTACACTACTTAGTTTTCCGATGGGAAACACGATACGCCTAACCACTGACACCGCCAACTCCACGTCCATGATCTCGTCTGCCTCGAGTACTTTCTGCCAGTCCCTGGCTGCCATCAGGAGGCTTGATGAATCACAACCGTTCTTCTCTGCAGCCGCAGAGCAAGTAATGCAGTCGTTTCCGGTCATCTGCTCTGTCGCTGTATCTCACGATGTTTGCTTATGGCGCCATCTGTTCTTTCTTTTGGTCAATTTCTAGTGTTTGGGTATTTTTTTCCCTTTTTCTTCAATTTTTATCAGGACCTTCCAATTATCATTAAGTATAATTTGGGTCGTTAGAATTACATAATATACCTCTATTTTTTTCAGTAAGTACTGATTCAGCTATTCTCAAATGTCTTTCTGTTTTACATTTTTTAATTATTCTAATGTCTTCAAATTTAGGATATTCTTTGTTTTCCAGGCAGTATTGAATTAATGCAGTTTTAGTTTTTTTTTTTTTTGTCAATTTTTAAAATGTTGCTTTAATCTATGTTTTAATTTGTTTTTGGTACTACCAATGTATAACACCGGTGGATTCTTCGATATATTCCACCGGTGTCATACATTGGTAGTACCAAAAACAAATTAAAACATAGATTAAAGCAACATTTTAAAAATTGACAAAAAAAAAAAAAAAAGGAACTAAAACTGCATGAATTCAATACTGCCTGGAAAACAAAGAATATCCTAAATTTGAAGACATTAGAATAATTAAAAAATGTAAAACATAAAAAACATTTGAGAATAGCTGAATCAGTACTTATTGAAAAAAATAGAGGTATATATGTAATTCTAATGACCCAAATATACTTAATGATAATTGGAAGGCCCTGATAAAAAAATTGAACAGAATAGAGAAGAAAGAAAAAAAAATCCAAACACTAGAAATTGACCAAAAGAAAGAACAGATGGCGCCATAAGCAAACATTGTGAGATACAGCGACAGAGCAGATGACCGGAGACGATTGCATTACTTGCTCTGTGGCTGCAGAGAAGAACGGTTGTGATACAACAAGCCTCCTGATGACAGCCAGGGACTAGCAAGAAAGTACTAGAGGCAGATGAGGTCATGGATGTAAAGTTGGCAGTGTCAGTGGTTAGGCGTATCGTGTTTCCCATCGGAAAACTAAGTAGTGTAAGGAGAAGAGGGTTGAGCCAGTGGTAAATGAATTGAGTAGATAAAATATGGATGTTGCAAATAGTGCATATAAAATGCTGTTTTTAAGATGAATGTATGTATTGATATGTATGGATGTTGTGAATAGTAACATGTGGACGGTATTTAACGACCAAGAGAGTTAGGGTTAAAGTTTTCGATGAATGACGAGAGGGTTCTGTATAGTGCTTTAGCGTTTTTAATATATGTTGACGTTAATGAAAGGTGCCCATATGTGGGAAATATGTGAATATGGCTGTAAAATGTTGGCTCAAAAACAGAAACCAAAAAACTGGCAAGATTATATGTGAAGACGCAAGGAAGAGATACGATGACCACAAAAGGCCTATCACGCATTATGACAAGTCGACCGAAAGATACGTGCAGTAAATGTGCCAAGAAGCAACAACCTTTGGTTGCGTTTCTATAACGAAGTTAGATTTAAATCTTTTGTTAAAGATCTACTTTTGTGTACATTTGTAGTCTTCGATCCATGTTATTGGCCAAGCAGTGAACAAATTGAGATCTATGGGAACAACGAAATTGAGAATTTATGGTCGCATTTTCAAATTCCACTGGAAGAAAATGACTTTAATAAAGTTGAAGCAATGATCCAGTGGAAAATGTTAAAGAAACACGTGAAGGACCTGTGGGAAAACCAAAAAATGTTCATAGAAACCAAATTCCAGAACTGTGGCAGAAAGTTATATCAGATGATGATGGGAAATATAAAGATATTCGCAGTCTGATACAGATTGGACTTGTGATTCCATCAATACAGCTGAGTGTGAATAAATGGATCTCTTTAATGGGAGGTGTGAAAACTGACTGGAGATGCTCCCTTTTTCCAAACACACTAAGTGATTTAATGAGTATCAATCTAAGTGAAGAGACATTAGATACTTTTTGTCCAGAAAATGCAGTGTGGCAATGGTGGAAAACTGCAAAAAGAAGAGTGGACAGTAAGCCTTATGGGGAAAGAACTGAAAGACTATATATAGCTGATGATTCTGATTGCCAACTAATGTCTGATAATGAATAAAGAAGTCTTCATATAAGTATAATTTCTCCAAACGAAAAATTAATATTAAATATGTATTTCAATTAATTACAAACATATCCGATAAATTTAGTTTTCATTAGTCAATTAATATAAATTTCTTTTAAGTGTGCACTTGAAAAAAAAATTGTGCACCCAAATTTAGAAACTTAGAAAATAAAACATCTACATAAAAAAATCTAATTCGACATGATAATTAACACAGCAATCAGACATCGCCAAACTGACTGTAATTACTGTTTCACATGAGAATTAAATCACATCAGAAAACTTGAAAATTTCATCGCCATGGATCGGGAATCGAACCCGCATCTCCCGATTACCGTTCGAGCGCACTATCTGCTGCACCATCCACGACGGCGAATATGCAAGTATCTGTGTGTTAAGAGCATTGGAATATTCTCCGACCGCGTTCTTATTCAATGCAGATTCTGCTTCCATCTAGTGTTGTTAAGTAAATCTCCAGTTGCTTAGGTATTCAGAGTTGAAAATATATTCTTCACATAATATGTGGTGAATACGTCATGATAATTAACACAGCAATCGGACATCGCCGAATTGACAAATTGCGCGCTCGAACGGTAATCGGGAGATGCAGGTTCGTTTCCCGCTCCACGGCGATGAAATTTTCAAGTTTTCTGATGTGATTTAATTCACGTGTGAAACAGTAATTACAGTCAATTCGGCGATGTCTGATTGCTGTGTTAATTATCATGACGTATTCACCACGTACTATGTGAAGAATATATCTTCAACTCTGAATACCTAAATAATCTGATTTGAGCCCTGTATTAACCCGTTTCTTTAGTTCGGCGCTTTGCTAATAAGCAAGTATTTTACTGTTATCATGCTGGCTGTAGATACACTAAGTACATTTTACATTTATTTACTGTATATGTTGTAATGACGGTTAATTAATGCCTTGTTTTTGTCAAGAGCAAAAAGTCATTCCTTTTTAAGTGGTTCGCTGGTGAACTGCCAAGCAAGCATACCACATTTTTTCTGCTCTAATTGTGGGAAAACTGAATAAGCAAGCAAATGATCGTTTACACGTTTTGTCAAGAACCCATCAGAGTGGTTCTTTTGATCTCGAACCCCACGTGTGTGTTGGTCTCGTGGTTTACACCGTGCGGTTTCTCACGTTCGCATCCCAGCAAAAGCTACTGGAAGAACATTTTAGTCTTCTGACGAATGCAGAGGAAGTCACTAGTGTTATGAGATGTGTTGTCTTGCTTATGCAATAAAAGTGCTTTTAAGAGCAATCTGTTGGTGGGTTCACAGAACTATTTCAAAAAAAAAAAAAAAAAGGAATCGCTTATTGAGTCAATGAAAGGAAGAAATATTCTTCATAATACATGGAAAATTCACTGAATATTCAAGCAAAGCAAACAGAATTTGCTTGTACCACTTACTGGTCATCCATGTAACACTTCTCAGGAAACTTAAAAATTTCAATCGTCCTGGAGCGGGAATCGAACCCCGCATCTCCCGATTACTGGTCAAGTATGCTATGGTGGTGTAAGCGTTAGCATACTTGACCGGTAATCGGGAGATGCGGGGTTCGATTCCCGCTCCAGGACGATTGAAATTTTTAAGTTTCCTGAGAAGTGTTACATGGATGACCAGTAAGTGGTACAAGCAAATTCTGTTTGCTTTGCTTGAATATTCACTATTCTCTATAGTCTTGTTTCAGAACTGGAATCAATAATTAAGAAGTTCATTGCAAAGGTTTACAAACCAGCTGTGATTAAAAATGTTTCATTTTCTTCAGGAGAGTTTGATGAGCTTTTAAATAACTCCAATCTTCTGCCTCTGAAAGATTTAACATTCAGTGAGGAGATTCAGTCTGAACTACAGAAACTAAAATTGATTAATAGGATGAAGTTTGTGAAAGATGCTCAGCAACATCTCATCAAAGGCTGTAAACACTTGCTGGAAAAGACGCCAGTGACATTGAAATTGGTTAGGATGTCTGCAATAGAGCTGAGTTCGAGCTCAATTTTAAGAGCGCGAGCCCGAAAACTATGATTAACTTGTTTGGGCATTAATGAAAAAAAAATCCTCTTCCAGACTTCCACTCTTACTACTGCAATTAACCAGTGATGTCTTTCTCAACTGGGGAGTGGTTGCACAATTCTCTATCTGTGTCTACAGCATAGTTGCACGATTTTTTTGCCATTCGATTCTTCCTGAAATGCTTCAGGTGGCCGGGATTCCGGAAAGATTGGGAGATGCTGAAAACTGCGTACTTTGCTCAATAGAATAAGCAGGGAGCTGCAGCGTGGAGGTTGGAGGCAAAATTTTGTCGCCGTACTATCTAGTATCTATAGTTCTTGAAGAAGCTACTCCTGCTCAGCCGAAACCCACTAATATGTTGCCTATGGTATTTTTCTGTACCCATGCCAAGAATAAATAGCCCTCCCGAGTTCCCACATGTCTTCCAGACCCAGATGCCAAAGAATTATTTTTATTAAATAGAAAGAGTAAGAAACGGCCCTATGCTAAAACATACAACAATTACATTAAAAATAAATTATTTCTCTGTTTCTCTCTGTCTCCGAGCCCGAGCCGAACCGTATTAAGTATTGTACAGCCCGAGCCCGGTTCGGGCCTGAGCTCCTCTTCGGGCTCGGCCCATCTCGGCACTGGTCTGCAACTGCAGAGGGTCACTTGTGAGAAAAGCCTTAAAGGTATTTTTCATGTTGCAAAGTCTTCCCTATGTCTGTTTCATCTGACCAGTTGATGGATGAATGGAAACTCTTGAGCCTTGAAACCGATTTGTCTAATACATTTTCGAACAATATTTTCAGTCTGAAGACTGTCAGGAGATCAGAAATACCCTGCAGTGTCAAAAGTTGTCAGAGTGGCTAATTGGTTTTGCATTCTTCTCTCAATATTTGTACGGTATTGCAGATATTGAGAGAAGATTTTCTGTTTCCGGCTTTTTTCTCACTGAAGGTAAAACATCTAGGATTGAAAGGACTTTAGATGCAGTAATGATGGTTAAAGATGAGTTGAGGTTCTATCAAAATATTCTTGAGGTTCCAATTCCTCAGAAACTGATTGCTAATGCTCAACTGGCATACAAAAGTCATAACCAGTACTTCAACAGAGGTTGTTAAAAGAAAAAGAGCAAAAAAATCAAGAAGAAAAAGAAAAATGGTAAAAAGATTGAAAAAAAAACCAAAGTCAATAAAAAGATGTCACAAAGAATTGATGATACTGAAAAAGATTTGAAGGCAATGGAAGAAGAAAGGAAGGTAAAAAGTGATGCTGGATCCTCACTCCTGTGTGAAGCCAACAAAAAACAAACTTGCCATTGAGAAACAAGATTTAAGTGAGGTGGCTGTAGCTAACGCAATGTTAGATGGTGCACAGCATCTTCAAGAGGAAGCTAATAAAAAGAAAAGGAAATCAGTAAGCTGAAGAAGCGAGTTCATAGTAAAAAATCATCTCTTATCAGTAAATAGTAACACTGTACTAATGATCCGATTTATTGGCGTAGGAAGTAGAGACATGAGCGTTTCCAAGCTTTTGCACATCAACCAGATGGCTTTTTCAAGGAAGTTAGACTAACTTCCTTGAAAAAGCCATCTGGTTGATGTGCGAAAGCTTGGAAACGCTAATGTGTCTACTTCCTACGCCAATAAATCGGATCACTAGTATAGTGTTACTATTTACTACTTAATTGGTGTACTGTTCCTTGTTATCAATCTCTTATCACTTCTTTCTTCAAAAAATCAATCAATCCACATTTTTCAAAATATTTTCACTACATTTTTACTTTTGTTTTACATATATAATCATAATTAGAATTTTGTATTCATTTCATAATTTTGTTTTGTTACAATTAAGCCATTGTAAATACAAATTAAGACATTTTTTTTAATCAGTCAAAGACTATACTGTACTTTGTATTTAAAAAATGTTTTTCTTATTGTTAATTGATGTATTAAAAATAATTAAAAATAAATAAATAAAAGAGAAATGCAAGAGGGAGGTTGTGAGGAGGGCATTTATTTCTCTCTTTTTTTATTTATGTATTTAAAAAAAAAATCTGTCTGTAATTTTTTTTCTGTATGACTGTCTGGTTTTAAAATCTTAATTCGTTCATCACTATTATATAGCCCTTTTGCTCTAGATTTATTAAGTCTATCAATTTCAAATTTTAGTCTTTTAAGTCTATTAAAATGGACCAAGGATTTGTTGCGAGCCCTGTCTGTGTGGGATCAAAGTTCAGGGTCACATCACTGATTTTGACATACTTCAAATGCATTTTTGTACCGGAAGGGTGACAATCCACAAAACATTTATTTTTTTATGCAATTCTTACATGTGTGCTAGGAATAGGATGTTAGTCCATATTTTTAGTGTGGTATGGTCCCCCCCTTTTTATAAATATTTAATAAAGAAAATCAGTCCAAAATTGCAGCATTTGAAGTTCAATGTATAAAAAAGGGTGCAGCTACAACCCCCCTCCCCCTTTTTTTTAGATGTTTTCTATTGTAAATATGAAGACACAAAGTTTTGTATACAAAATGTACTTGGCCACAACAGTTTAACAAATATGCAATGAATGCTTATGGCTAAGTTCTTAAATGCAATTTGAGTGACCAAATAAATTGCCTTAACACACCTTAGCTGCAATGTTTTAATTTTTCATACTAAACTGTTTTGTCTGTTTGTTATTCAATAGTAACTATTCCGTCCAACCACTACCTTCCCAAAATTCATGTATGTAAAAGCACTGTTACCATAAGTGCTCACATAGAAGCCAAAAGTGTATATAGCATTTTTTTCAGGGGGAGGGGGAGTGAAAGGTTTTGAAATCCACCAAAAACCAGTACAAAATAAGTTAATGAAGAATAGAAGAAAAAACTGAAGAATTTTTTTTAATGTAAGTTGACGCATTTTTATTAAATTGAGGCATTTTTTTTTAATGTAAGTCACATTTTAACCAAAAACATAGAAAAACTAACACTTTTGGGGAGGGGGCAAAATCTCCCTGGCTTCCCTCTAAATATGCCCCTAATAGAAGCTGACCCTCATAGTTCAACAACTAAATATTGGTAAAAAGACTGGGACCTGCATATAAGCTGACCTTCAATTTCAAGAGTTTGAAAAACATATTTATTGAAATAAAATTATGCAATTTTCTAAAATTATCTTTAAAAACAGAACTCACTATCCAAGTTTCCAAGTAGTTTCTGCATATCCATCTCTGTTAAAGTTTTGTTATCGATATAAATGTCAAAATTGTGGCTGTTTTCTTCATCTGAATTTTAAATACAATCATCTGTACCATCCATGGCTTTACTTATGCAGCATTATTTGAAAAGATCTTGACTTGTAGCATTTTTACTTACGCAGCATTTTTTGAAAGGATCACAACTGTGAAAACACCGGAAATGGCTGATCTCTCCTCAGTGGTGAAGAAATTAATCTGGTGGCTGACTAGCTCACTGTACCCCATACCAAAAGTGGAATTATTATATTTCTGATGGTATCAGTCTCTGAATTAATTTTACAAGTGTATAATTTTTTAGGCATAACTGGTAGTTCTTGGACTCAATTCAGATTGATGTCAATTTGATTCATAACCAGAAAGCTTTGCTTGTAATGCAGGAAACTTTGCATGCTGCTTTCATTAAATGGTATTTTAACTGATTCTGTTATAGTAAAGAAGGATTAAAAAAAAGTCAATTTTGAAAGTACCGTATATACTCGCATATAAGTCGACCCCCACTTTCAGAGGAAAAAATCATAAGAAATCAGAAACTCGCGTATAAGTCGATCCCGGAATGAGGGAAAAAAAAAATTTCAATGAATTTATTCAAAAACATTTGAAAACGAAAAAAATTATATATATAATACTAAATTTAATTTGCATACCCAAAAACTTCATCGGAACCCTTCAAAATCCGATTCCGAGTCAGACTCGTTAAACAGTTCAAAAAAGTCTTTCTCCGTCATCGGCGCGTCATCATAAACATCAGTATTCCCATCTATGCCTGTGTCATTAGAATCACTGTCATCATCACTCATAAAAATCTCATCATCCTCTGTGCCATCAAGTACGTTACTAATGCAACATTTTTTGAATGATTTCACGACCATTTCCGCAGGTATCGCATCCCAAGCATCCTTGACCCATCGCGCAATCAAAACGATATCCGGCTTCTTTAGATTTCCGCCCTTGGTTTCAGTCGGCAAATCGGAACTTATCCAATCTGCCCAATACCTCCGCACATTGTCCTTAAAGGGCTTATTAAGGCAGACATCTAGTGGTTGAAGAACAGATGTCAACCCACCTGGGATGACAGCAAGAGTTGTTTTTGAATTTTCTGCAGTTTTTTTCACTTCTGCACAACGGTGTGCAACAAACATATCCCACACCAAAAGAGAAGGTTTCCTCAAAAGTGCACCTGGCCTTTTGTTCCACACATTCTTTAACCAGTCAATTGTTCCGGATTCGTTCATCCATCCTTTTTCATGGGCACGAACGAGCACACCAGACGGAAAGACAACGCTTTTCGGCAGAGTTTTGCGTTTGAAAATAATTACCGGTGGTAGCTTACTGCCGTCGGCCAAACAGGAAAGAACAACTGTGAAACTGGATTTTTCGTGGCCAGTCGTTTTGATCAAGATATTTTTTTTCGGCCTTTTGGTTCACCGTCTTATTTCCAGGAAGGTCGAAACACGTGGCGGTTTCATCCATGTTCCCTATTTGGGAAAGTTCAAAAGCAGTCTCTTTACTCTTTTGAATTACATACTTTTGAAATTCCATTATCTTTGCTTCGAGGTCACGAGGTAACTTTTGTGCAATTTTGGTGCGCTGGCGTAGACACAACCCATAGCGGTTCATGAACCTTGTGCACCAACCTGGTAAGGCACGAAAAGTGTTATTTGCGGCTGCAAACTTTTCATCTTTTGCGAGCTTCATTGCTCGCAAACGTATACCAGTTCGCATTACAATGTAACCATTTTGTCTGCAGCCCACAATCCAATCATTCAAGACACTTTCCAGCTCTGGGAAAGATGTCGTTCCACGGCGCAGCGCCTTTTGCGATTTTGGGATTTTCACCAAGGCCGGGTTTTTTTACGCCAATCTCGAATGTTTTTTGTTAATACCAAATTGACGTGAAGCAGAACAGTTGTTAGTATTTTTTGCAAAGGAAACCACTGTCAACTTGAATCCTGCGTTATAGGACATCCGTTTCTTTACACAATCCGTGTCACCCATAATAGGAGAAGCGAGACACGTGCGATTTAGAACAAGAAAAACACGTGCGATTAAGAACAAGTAACACCTAACACTAGCTGTCGCATGGCTCTGTTACGTCGAAGGTCAGCACAATCAACTGGTAGTCGGAAGGGCAGAGCTTTCTATGCGCGGCTGTGACTGCGCTGTGGATACGCAAAGCCAGGAGAGAGGAGACTTTTCAAAGCGCGGAGAAATTCAGAGGGTCACGATTTCGTAATTCTACCACATCGGTGTTTTTTCTTTCTTTCTTTCTTTCTTTCTTTCTTTTCTTTCTTTCGGAGGGTTGCGATTTCGTAATTAATACCGCATCGGCATTTTTATTTCTTTTGGGATGGATTGCCTTTTGCCTCACGGGAAGAACTTTTGGACTTACGATTTTTTTAGACCCCGCGTATAGGTCGACCCCATTACTTTGAAGCTCTCATTTTGTCCCAAATTTCTCGACTTATATACGCGAGTATATACGGTATGCTGATTTGTTAAGTCTTTCCCCATCTTTTTTTTTTTTTCTTTTGATTAAACCTTCTAGTTCTGGATACGCAAAGCCAGGAGAGAGGAGACTTTTCAAAGCGCGGAGAAATTCGGAGGATCACGATTTCGTAATTCTACCACATCAGTGTTTTTTCTTTCTTTCTTTCTTTCTTTTTTTTTTTTCTTTCGGAGGGTTGCGATTTCGTAATTAATACTGCATCGGCATTTTTATTTCTTTTGGGATGGATTGCCTTTTGCCTCACGGGAAGAACTTTTGGACTTACGATTTTTTAGACCCCGCGTATAGGTCGACCCCATTACTTTGAAGCCCTCATTTTGTCCCAAATTTCTCGACTTATACGCGAGTATATACAGTATGCTGATTTGTTAAGTCTTTCCCCATCTTTTTTTTTTTTCTTTTGATTAAACCTTCTAGTTCTGATCAACTCATGTATTCATTTGTCATAGTCTTTAACTGTATATCCTTTTTCAGTACATTAAATGCAGTTCATATGTCAGTGATGTGTGATGCAAACATAGATCAGACACAAGTGTTCCAAATAAATTTTAGCCCAGCCAGTGAAAAAATGGTTGCTATGTAATTATGATGCTACCCACTTTAACTGGTGCTGTCGTGAAAAAAGAAAGAAAGAAATATTTGTGAAATAATACATTTTTAGGAGTGTGAAATTTTCCAGAAAAACATCGCAGAACATTTTTTACCTTATATTAGTAGCTGTGTTTAGCAGTAATATGAATTAAGTTTCAAATTTCTTTGATCTGCTCCCATGTCTGTAAGTCTGTCAAAATTTTAATTTTTGACCTTTTTCTTTCTTCAGGTCACTTCCTGCTGGACTAAGTTGCCGCAAATGGAAAATTGTTCAGTTTAGTTGTATGTGTGTTTTAGGAAAGCAGAAAAATTCAGCTGTTCCCACTAGTTACTTACTAGTGTCATGTAGTAAAAAAAAAAAAATGTGGATTATAAAGAGATGTGAAGGTATCTGCTTTAAGTTAAGCAGATGATTTTGAGAGAAGATAAAATAATGTGAAGAATTGTTTACAGCAAATGTAATTAAAAGCCTGCCTGCTTGTCTTTTCAAAATGTCTAGAAGTGAAGAAAAACCTCAGAAGCCTATTAAGGAGATCTCTCGAAAAGCCTGTCTGTCTGAGGCTACACGCAGTATGTTGGAAGCTGTTTGCAATGATTTCCAAAATATTGGTGTGCCAGACAGTACTGAAAAATCTGGTAATATCAGTATCTTCTCTGACGAGGAGGAAGAAAGATGTGAGGAAACGACTGATGCTGTCATTTCTTCAGCAGCAGATGCTGCTATGTCAAAAAGTTCAAACTGTGTGGAACAAGTAAACAGTGAAAATTCAAGCAGTGTAGAACAGCAGTGTTCAGTGATTGTACCATCTGAAGAAGAGGTTGGAGGTGATATTAGTGGTGAAGTTGTTGAGAAGAACAAAGAAAATGTTGTGCAATGTAATAGCCATTCAAGTTTTAATGTTACAGATGCTAGTGAAAGTTCTCAGATGGAATTTGTTAGTGATGAAATCTGTAAAATTATCGATGGAAATTCTGTTGCAGGGTTGGATCGTATAAATCTTCTAACAATATCAGCAGAAATCATTGAAAAAAATGCACCTAGTGGTTCACCATCTTCAGTCTCTGTTGAAGATGCACCAATTGATAAAGTTAGTAAAAATGTTAACGCCCAGTGTAGCATATCAGCAAGTGCACTTAATTCAGTTTCAGTAGCCAGTAAAAGCCGTACTAAGTTACCTCCAATCACTGCCATTGTCAACCAGCCAAGGATGCCAGTTAAAATGAGTGATGTTAATTCTGAGAGGACAAAACAGTTACAACAAAATAGATATCTAACTGCTAATAAAAATTCAGCTATACTGAAAATGTCTCAATCATCAAGACCTGCCAAAAAAGTGTTGCCCCTTCCACCTCGAGCTGAGAGATATTCTAACACTAGGTAAGTGTGTTTTTTTTTTTTTAATGTTAACTGTGTGCTGTCAAAATTTGCTGTTTGCCAGAAATTTTTATTTGGGACTAAATATTAAAATAGTTTTCCTTTGAATCTGCTATCACATCATATTGTCTTCATTTTTACAATAAAATGTCATTATGGTATATTTTGTATTAAAGAGTATTTTAGCTTTATAATGAAGTCCTTTTTTACGGTGTTACTTGGAGTGGCCATTTGTTTGGACAGGTCAGCAAATGGCATAATTCATGCTCTGTAAATAGAGTGTAACATAAAAAGCAAAGAAAAAAATAAGATTCCACAGCTACTTTAACCTACTTTATCACCTCAAGTTGTAAGTAAATTCTTACTTTTTTAATCTTATTCAGAATATGGCAGCTCACTTTTGGGAATTCAGAATATGTCAGTTCACAAATGGTAATATTTATTGCTAAGTTGTATGAATTTTCCTGTAACCTAACCCTCAGTGTTACTCATTGTGTGTGTGCTAAACACCAATAAAAATAAAAATTACACGAATATGCTTTCAGTAAAACTAAGTGTTGTTCTTTAAAGTCTGTTAATTTTTTTAGCACGTCTTTTGTAAAAAAGATCATGCTTATGTTATCGGTTTGTCCGTCCGTCTGTGGACACCACATTTCTGCAACTATTAGTTCGATTTCAAAAATTCTTTTTGTATTCGGAAGCTTGAAACTTGCAAATGATGATCCTTTATTTCATTTTTTTAATATGATGAACAATTTTGCCACTAGAGGGCGTAAATGTAGATGACGTCGAATTCAAAATACATTTTATTCCATATATTTGCTTCTAAACACCAATCGAAAAAATTCTTTTACCTTTCGATTCCATTTATGTCGAAAACTATTTTAGGTATTGTCACTTACATTTCAAGTTATGCATAAATTTTCCACTTGGAGGTATAAAAGTAAATAGCATTTTCCCGATATCTCTGCTTCTAAAACTAGGATTTGAAAAATTCTTTCTG
This sequence comes from Macrothele yani, assembly GCA_039090855.1. Lineage (NCBI taxonomy): Eukaryota > Metazoa > Arthropoda > Arachnida > Araneae > Macrothelidae > Macrothele > Macrothele yani. The sequence goes on along the minus strand of CM077011.1, from coordinate 88,489,759 downwards.
CAGTGGATACAGCTCCTGATGTGAAATCGTTTGCATATAATTTTTAATTTTGGTAAAAAATGGTTTGGCTACCAGGGGGCATAGGTGTTAATTTCTGCTTCTGATGCATTTGCAGCAAAATCTGTTCTTCTAAAATCTCGATTGAAAAAATTCTTTGGTAGACCAGTACCACACACATCGATAAACCTTTTTGGAATATTTTCTTTTTAAAATATTTGCATTTTTTCTACGCCAGGGGCGTAGAAATATATCTTATTTTTGTCAATATCTCTGCTTCAAAGAATCCAACTTGAGAAAAATTCCTTCTTTATTGGATAGTGCTTCTTGTACGAACTGTTTTTCATATAATTTTAAAATTTTAAAGTAATTCATAGACTTCCCACTAGGGGGCGTAAAGGTAAATTGCATTCCCCCCGATATCTCTGCTTCTAAAACTCCGATTTAAAAAATTCTTCCTGTATTGCATACAGCTCCTGATGGGAAATGTTTTGCATATAATTTTGAATATTTGGAAAGCAATGGTTTGGCCACCAGGGTACATAAGTGTTAATTTCTGCCTCTGATGTATTTGCAGCAAAATCTGAGTTCCTAAACACTTGTTTGAAAAAATTCTTTCATGGCCCTATACCGCTGACATCGAAAAACCTTTCGAGAATGCTTTCTTCTTAAAATATTTTGCATGGTTTTTCCACCAGGAAGCACAGATGCATACCTTATTTTAGTCAGTAGCTCTGCTTCTAAGAGTCTGATTTGAAAAATTCTTTCTTTGTTGGAGAGCATTTCTGCTGAAAAATGTTTGTCATATAATTTAAAATTTTTCTCAATGCACAAGTCTGCCACCAGAGGGCGTAAGTACACATTTTTGTTTGTAGGAATACTTCAAAACTAAATACCCGATTGAAAAACTTTTTTCTTTGGTCAGATAATACTACTAACTAAACAAACTCTGTGTGCGTATTTTCTTCCTGAAATAATACACAATTTCATTGCTAGGGGGCACAAAAGTTTAATCTGTTTTTCTTAATATATCTGCTTCTACATGTCCAATTAAAAAAATCTTTCAACACCAGATGCCATTTACTTTGTAGAACACTTTAAGCTAGTATATGAGGAATTTCGTAGTTCACATTTCTGTCGGTAGGTAATGTTTGTGTACTCATACACGAGATTCTTCTGCGTATTCGCGGAATTCCGTTTTTTTTTTGCCATCATTTGGGTTAAGCTTGAGATCGATGCAGAACTGAAGAGAAGGGGGGGGGGGCGTTAACCGTCTGATAAGTTACGAAACCATGCCCCGAGGGGCGTTAACCGTCTGAGGATGGTATTTCGTCTTTCAAAACTTTCGACAACTGAAGTTAAACAGTTTTTTCTCACGATGTTGCCTGTTCTCAATACTGTTATTAAATGTCATTTTATTGCATAAATGTTTGTATTTCAGCATAAAACTGTGGGCAACGATTTTCAAAAACGGAAGTTAAGACGGCGCAAGGATTTCCCTGTAGTCTTTAGGCAAAGCTTCTTCCGGGGATTCAAAGAATGCCGCCATTTCCGTTATCAGTTTGGGCATACTGGATTTTTAATTTTACAAAACTGGCAGCTTTTGTTTAATTTCGTCATGTTGGGTATCGATCTGAGCTCAAAAAATCCACAGATTTAAAATCCGCTTGAATTATTTTTCTACGATAACTACGTTCTGAGATAGTATTTCGAACTAGGAGTAGTAAAGACGTGTTCCAATGGAAGATGCCATTGGAACACATCTGTCAACACGTCGAGAGGTAAACAAGCCCATCTGCAGCTGTTTACATACCGTTTACGCGCGGTGTAAGTTCTTTAACGTTTGAAACAACCCGAAACAACGTGGGAAAACTGCAGACAAATGTTCCCAAGTAACTGAGAAGTTTATTTGTAACTTACATTGGTGCTTCAATTTAAATGGATTATGTTAAATAAAAAGTCTTAATGCTGAGTGCAAAATCATCATCAGAAAAAAAATCTGGAAGAATCAAATCTGTAAAATTAACACTCTGCCGATAAAGCAAGTTGCATTTCCGTAAATTTTACCGGTAAATAAAAACCTGGCAGGTATTTTAGCATTTCGAACCCTTGTCCACCAAACGACAGATAGCATTGGTTTACGCAATTATACATGCATGGTTTCATATGAATAATCCAATAATATACATCACATTCAATTTTTTTAAGGATTCCACCAATTCAGAAAGAACTTTGATAGCTCACAATGCGGTGAAGGCTTTGCAAAGGTTGTGATCTCCAATCAAAGATCATGACGTCACATGAAAGGAGAATGCTGCTAGGGAAAAAAAACAGCATTTTACATACCGTATATACTAGCGTATAAACCGAGCCCCCTAGTTCTTTTTTGATTGATTGGAGGTTTAACGACCACCGTGAGCAACTCAATGGGCTATAAGCAATCGCCCGTCCCTAATTTAGAGTCACTGGTTCCAGGGAAGGAAGAGCCAGTAAGTACCGTAAGACAAACATAATATCCATGCCTCACCGGGATTCGAACCCGGACCCCTTTCGGACGAATCATCAGAGGACCACTGCGCCGCCGGGGCCAAGGTACTTAGAAGGAGGAGAGGTAATTTCATCGTATCCGAGCCGTCTTCCTGCTTCACTTCTCTTCGCTGCGCTGTGACGTCACGGTGGCCATAAGCGAAGCTGTAACGCGCACGGAGCCATACCGAGAAAGTGTCGTGTGCTCTGTGAATTTTCAATCGAAATAACAGAGCTAGTTTTGAGTAAATAATTTTTAGGTAAAAATTGTACAAACATCCAACTATTTTTCAAAATAGAGTAAAAAAATATATATATATATACTGGGAAAAAACGGGAATATGACATGAATACTGTTCGATGCTTTTTTGCAGAATATCTTCTTTTTTTTTCCCAAAAGCACAATGCAATAGCTCTTTGGAGCTGGGAAATCTACATTTCATTACGTCGAATCTACAGCTTTGCTTACGTTGTTAGATTGCATCTGGGGCGCTGAAACTAATTATCTGTCTCGCCTCTCACATTTGTGTGGATCCATTTTATTTTGTGAAACTCCTTTAATTCTGAGTTATTACGTTCCAGCAAAAGGTCAAATATCTGGCGAGTGATGGTTCCACACTACATTGTGTTCCGCCATCAAATATATGATTTCGGGGAAGCTTAATTAGATGGGGCACATCGGCAAACATCTATATTTTTCGATTTTCATTTACTGGATTTAGAAAAGAAGACAATATTGGGGTTATTCCGAGCTGCCTCCAAACCTTGATAACCCCCCCCCCCCCCCAGATCAGCACTAAATAACACGATTGCTCCATGCACTAAATAACCCGATTGCTCAACGGCTCGAATTATGTCAGTTAACAGCTTTTGATCCATCTGCTTATCAAAGGAATAATACAGTATATGGTTGTTTCCAAGCTTTCGAGAAGCCTCTCAGCATAACTACTAAAATGTTACTATGCGGTCCTAAAATTTTATCTGCAGCAGCATCATAACAATATCGGCAATCAAAGCTCATTTCACCGAAAGATAAAATTTAAACTTTGTCGAATTCGGTTAGGTGTATAGCATTTATTTTCATGACCTTTAAAACGGGCTCAATTAAACCATCGGTAACACAACTTTACCACACCACCGTTTCAGAGAGGAAATGCTTGGAACCAGTATGTGCATTTTATTTTTGATGAAAAGATATGCTTTTAAAACAAGTGCTTGACTTATATTTTCTTCATTCCATTTTGCTGGTCTCTTTTTTTGACACAAGAGTTTGAATTTGCACTTCAGTGAAACAATGGCCAAGCAAATTTATGATAACTGGCCACCTTTCACTGTTGCTCAACAAATTTATATTCTTGCATTTGCGTTTCATAATATTAATTTCCGTTTTCAGGCTTCTTTTCTCCAGGCAAAAGCATTGTTTTACCATTTCCAACTGTTTTCTTACATTTGATAATTCTTTCCCTAGTGAATTATCTTCACTCTTCAGTTGCATTAAATTTTTGTTCAGACATTCGCACTTCTCACATAACGTTGACGGTATGATAAATGTTGGTCAGGAATGATGTCACTTTCATTGTGACTTGTGATTTGACGTTTAATTGGAGATATACTTTAATGCATTTTTTTTCTCACCTCTCCGATCTTAAACCGTTTACTTCGAACAGAAGTTTGCTCCTCCATCTGCTAAGGCATATTTTTTGTAGCCACGGCATCTTTTCTCAATTTTTTTCTGGGTGGCAAGTTCAGCAATTCATTTCTAAGATCTCGCTCTTACTTCGAGGCACATTGGAGCTTTCTTTGCGTCGAATACATCCTTTCGACAGCATTTCGCTACCCATTGCTTCAAGAAATCTCTATCCGATGGAAAAACATAGTATGCAACGTCTAACTTCATTTCCTTTGAAGTGTTATTACGACAAAGTGCAACAGCGTATCCAGGTATTTTCGAGATAGTCGTACACAGAAAAAAAAATGAAAAAAAATGAATAAAACGACAAAGCAGGTCTAAAATTGACAAAGAAATACAGCGAGTAATCGACACTACAGCACAAGCTCCGAATGCTCAAGAGATCGTTTATGGCCACTGTGACGTCACATTCCAGCTCGTAGGATGACAGCTCGCCGGCGGCACGGAAACAAAGGCCATTGGACCTACCTCTCCTCTTTCTAAGTACCTTGGCCGGGGCCACCCCCTAGTTCTACAGCTAGAAATTGGCAAAAAGCCGGGACCTGCATATAAGCCGACACTTTCACTTATAAAAAAGAGAATTTCTTCCAAAAACTTTCGGCTTTTACGCGAGTATATATGGTATTTATAATAAAATTTTAAGGTTTTGCCGGTGTTAATTTAGTCATCTTGGGAGCAAACGTTGCCGTATATGCCGCATACGCGTTAACAGCTGTAGCCCTATTAAACTGGGGACGCGTAGAAAACAATCATTTTATGAGCCGATCCCTAAAGTTAAACAATTTGGATAGAAATACTGTGTTTAAATTCACATTTTTATCCTACTATAATTTTTTATTATTCATTCACGTCTTCCAAATATTTTTTCTATTAGGTAAACATTTCATGAATTTAACGATGACGGTGAAAATCCTCCTATCAACCGTTGACAGTGAGCAGTTTTCTTAGAAAATTAGTATCTACAGTGATTCACACTTTTTTTTTAACAGTAAAATACTTACAAAAATTGTTTTCGCAAAGAAAAAAACACTGCTCTGCCCAGTTTCTAAAAATACGATTAAAATAGTGCATATTTTTATTTTTTCCCCCGTAAACGAAGTTTCTCTGTTATGTCTTTGCTATCAAAAGTAAAGAAAAAAAAATGCAGTACCGAAGACCTGGTGTTTTGTGTTTTCGCGCACTGCTTAAAAGTTCGTTCTAGTAGCTCAATTGGGGGTGTCATAAATCTGAGGAAGCTTGTTTATTTTTTGCTTTTCTTTCTTTGTTTGAGGGATTGTCTCTGCTGTGGTCTGCCTGCATCTCTTGATGGGATTCAACCCCCCCCCCCTCCGCTGGTCGAAGTTTATTCGAGTGAATCAGTTCCCAGTAGCGACACATAAACAAGCCTGCACTGCAGAGTGATCTTTACAGACTTCAAACGAGCAATACCAGCACCGAGAACCCGGCAGTTTATTGAAGAGAGAGAAAAAAAACAAATGCTTTGAAAAGGTTTACTCATCAGTGCGGAAATTTCAGAGGAAAAAAAAGTAATTACAGAAAACAAATTCAGCATATCAGCAGCACCACATACGTGCCACATATTTAAAAAAAAAAAAAAAAAACTTTTATCATCATAATAGCCGCGGCTGTTAACAACGAAATTGCGGTAATTCAATGAGAAAAGTTTTACTTTCCAATGACAATTCTTCACTCGCCAATGGCGAGCTGGCGACAGGAAATTTCGTGCCCTGATTATCGTATGGTGAAACTGAGAAAGAGCAAAAAAAAAAATGTAATAACTGCACATAATAATCAGTGTAATTAAGCTGTAATATGATTTTTTTAAAATTATTGTTATTAACGTCTCTTGGTAGGTGTGACAATGCTAATCAGTTTTTTACAATTTTTTGCAAGATCATCCATTTTTCTTATCGGATTGTATGTAGCAAACCAAAAATTCGGTACCTTGAAGTTCATTATAGCGGGGTTTGACTGTACTTATTATGTATGTCCAACCCAATATAATTAAAGATTCTTGAGTTACTCTTAACTCAAGAATCTTTATTATCTGGAAACCTTTACCCATTCAATATGATGTCGACACAGCCAGAACTGAGTTAACCCTAACAACTGGACATAATCGAAGTAGGGTACAACTTTTGACGAAATGGCTCTCGAGCTAACCCTAGCAACTGACCATATTGAAGCAAGATACAACTTTGGACAAAGAAACTCTCAATAACTACTGACGTCGGACTGAACACACACTTCCGTGAGTAACATTTTTAGGACTTTTAACCGATTTACATTTTAATTGAATAAGTTAATGCACCACCGCAGACTGTATCCACTTTACAGAATGTGTAGAACAGAACTTACAGACGTCAAAGCGTCTTCCTGAAGAAACTTGTGGTCACGTAATGATATGTGAACTTTATGATAGAATCACACAAGATATAATGATTTTATGGGAGGCTCTGTAGAATATTGCTCTGGCATGAGGGAGATAATTTTTTTATATTGATGTTTAACACATCCTATAACATATTTGAAAAAAAAAATGATGGTTATCAGCATATTTTCTCAGATGGTTAAAAGTATATGAATTTCATAGAGGGCTCTCCTCCGACAGTTCAGCCATTTTGTTCTACAAACCAGACCCACCATTTTGGATTTTGCTGAAAATTAGCATGTAGGTTTACCTAACAAAGCTGCAAAACACTGCACATTTTTTATCTTCCACATTCCATAGTTTCTGAGCACTCAAAAGTTAGGCCTAACCACTCGTTCAACAGCAAACTGATCCTGTTGCAAATGATGAAGCATATAATGTGGCAGCTTTTCAACTTAAATCTTTGTGCATGTGTGTGTGTGAGAGAGAGTGTTCACAAGATATAGTTGTTACTCTCACATCCTAAGGAGTAAGAACCTCTGCAAAAATGAAAAGAAATAGTTTGTTCATTTTTTACATAAAATTTCAACTTTCCAATTTGCTACCCTGTAGCATACCTTGATAATAATCAAATATGTAATTTTGTTAATAAATTGTAGCTAGGTAGCAACAAGATCCAAAAAAAAAAAGTATTTTATTTTTTGTATACCATGATCACAAGGATTTTTTCCAGTTTTGGTAAATTTCCAAATCAAATTTAGAGGCTAACTATTTTTAAATGTATTCCTTATAGTTGAAAAAATAAATTCCTATATTCTTAATAACTAATAATTTGAACCCAATCTGCAGTTTTTTTTGCTCCATTTTTTACAATTGACAAAGTGAAACAAAATCAAATAGAAATTTTTAAGCACTGACTAATTTTTAACTTTAACTACTTTGAGACTCATTATGTGAAATAAATTTTTTAGAGTATCAGTGCACAAAGCATCAACAGGAGTAACCATTTTTAGCATTGCATAGAACACATTTCAACATATCACAAGTTTACTTTATCAGCTGATTTAATCATCACAAGGGGATGTGGGTGGAGAAAATGTTGAAAGATAAGAACTTTCTGAAATATGTTTCAGGGAATGGAGTTTTATTTTGGGTTTTAAACTTCCAGTCAGTGACTAGGGTTTTAAACTGACAGGCAATGTTTATTTTTGGTTTGGTTTTCAACTGCCAATCAATGTTTAGTTTTGTTTTGGTTTCCAATCTGCTAATAAATGTGTAGTTTTAGTTTGTTTCCAACTGCCAATCAAAGTTTAGTTTTGGTTTTAGCTAACAAGCCAATGAAGTTTTAGTTTGATCTTCTTTTGTTTTGGTTTGTTTCACTAGTACCCTGGTCATGACCAACCCCTTTGGTTTGCCTTTCAGTTAAGAGTTTTAGCTTGCTGAGAGAGTAAGATTTAAGTTAACTGTTATTGTTCTTTTGCTGAGAGGTGAAGTTTTCTTAGTTTGTACATATTCTCTTACTACTTACTTCCTTAGTAATAGATCAACAAAACCTCTGCTGTGTTGGGCAGTTGACCCAAACACCATGTCACAAAGGGGACTGAAAAGAGTTGAGGAGATAAGTGAAGTTGATAAGGAAATACTGTGTTTAAGAGGTGAAATAGCAGACTGTGGAAGTATTGTGACATTATGTTTTCATCATGAATACTACTATATAACAAACTTTGAGGAACAACAAAAAAAATCATGCTGCAATCCATTTCAAGTTCATAAAAAATCTGTTAGAAGCTCTCTAAGGATGGTCAGTCTACGATTACCAAAGGAATTTATGCAAAAACATGTTAATGTCAAACCTGGGCAGAAGATCTGTCGTAACTGTAGAAATAGAGCTATGAGACTAGAGGAAGCAAGCTCTGAATCTGATTTAGACATCACAGCTGCACAGTATGAAAGTGAAAGTACAAGTGACAACGAATTAACGCTACTACAAGAATCAATACAAAAAGAACAAACACTGGACGAAATCAATAGGGCATGAGTAATATTGGCTGTTCTCCTTTGCAGCTGCATTCTGTACCACAGCACAGAAAATTGTCATATGGGAAAAGGAAAATAAAACAAATACGATCAAGTGTTAAACATAAAGTTGCCCGTGTACTGTAACATGATTTTTCAAGCTCTGAAAATGAAGATACCCCTGTGACTAGTGCAACAAAGCAAAAGGCCAAAGATTTAGATAAGCTTGTGGCTCTGATGAAAGAGAAACTTCCCACATTGAACAGGCAAAAAAATAAAAAAATCCGAATGCTAACAATGGCACCTCCATCCTGGTCCCAAAAAATGATTATTGAAGCATTTCAGGTGTCAGAATATCTAGTGCGACAATCTTAAAAACTGATTAAGAACACAGGAATTGTGTCACTACCAGAACCAAGAATAGGAAAAAAACTGAGCAATGAAAAAACATTGCAGTTAATTCAGGGATTTTATGAAGATGACACTTCTTTTCGGCAGATGTCAGGAAAGAAGGATTTTGTAAGCATCAGAAGAAATCAGCATGTGCAGAAGAGGCTAATTTTGTGCAATCTTAAATAACTGTATAGCTCTTTTATACAGCAATATCCTGACAGAAAGGTTGGATTTTCAAAATTTTGCAGTGTAAGACCAAAATGGTGTGTTTTAGCTGGTGCTGCTGGTACTCATTCTGTATGTGTGTGCACTATACATCAAAATGTTATATTACTTCTGAATGCTGCTCAGTTCAAGGAATCGTATGAAACACTAATGGGTTACATGGTTTGTGACTTGAAAGATCGTAACTGCATGCTCAGACACTGCAAAAACTGCCCATCTACAGATAACTTAGCAAATTTTTTGAAAACAAAATTTGAAGACTGATGAAAATGATACCATAGAATTCAGTCAGTGGGTATCAAGTGGAAGAACAGAATTAATTAAACAAACTTTAACAATGGAAGATTTTATGCAAATGCTATTGTTGAAGATGAAAAAACTTATCCCACATGCATACATTGTGAAGGAACAATCCAGGTTTCTAAAGGAACTCAAACAAATGCTTACACCAGACATGACAATTTTTCTTACGGACTTCAGTGAGAACTACTCATTTTTCATACAAGATAAAGCACAAGGCTATCATTAGACATCAGCCCTGCACGGGGATAACTGGTTTTCCAGTTATTTGGGGAGCGGGGCGTCCCCACGGCCCGAACTGACTTTGTGACGGAACATATTACTTTTTCGTCTTGTACGATTACATCACCGAAGGGACAGCTGTTCATCCAGCTGCTGGGGGATGGCGACCCCGCAGCCCGAGCCGACATGTACTTTATCCTAGTCGTAAATGAATTTATGGCACCTCTATTCATATTGTACTGTGAAATTAACTTTTTTACGGGTCTTATAGAGGTTATTATTCAAAAAAGTTGGTGGTCAAATTTTCGAACTAAATCCTAGTTCGTCATCAGGACTACATCACTGGAGTAGTTGCTGCCACTCAGTTGGAAGAGTCCAACTGCAATTATCGTTAATTGTGGTACTTCTTCTTCTTGCTATTTCGATCCCTTCTTCTAGTTTCCTCTTTACTAAGTTTGACTGGTGGGCATTATTCTTACTGAGTCCCAATTTATGGAGTGTCCACTTGCTTGTATATGTCTGTTTAGCCCTGTTTGTTACTAATGTTCCTAATAGCTGCTTGGTGTTCTTTCATTCAGACTTTAATACTTCTCCCTGTTTCTCCTATATAGCTGAGTCCGCAGTTACAGTCGATGCAATATATTACTCCTTCTTGCAGTTAGATGTCCACTTCTTTCTGCTTTAAAGCTGGCAGGAATTTCTTTAATTTGTTATTAAGATCTGGAGCTAGCCTGATTTTATATTTTGCTCCGATCCTTTTCAGTTTCTCAAAAAGTCCCTTGTGGTACGTAATTTTGCTGGTGAATTTGAAGTTGGTTTTTTCTTGCTTCTTTTTTGGCACTTGTTTAAATATTTTCTCAACATATGGGGAGGGGTAATTGTTTTTTGCCAATATTTCCTTTAATTCTTCTTTGTGAAGATCTTTCTGAGTAGCTGAAGAGACCAGGATTTCAATTTTTTCCAAAAATTGTCTCGCCGTATTCGATTTAATATAATCAGGGTGGAATGAGCAGAAGTCTAACATCTTCCCTGTGTTGGTGGGTTTTCTAAAAAGCTGAGTGAATATTTTCCCCTCTCTTGAGGTCAAGGTTAAATCTAGGTAATTGATGCTATGGTCTTTTTCCTGTTTGTTTTTCTTGATAGATTGCGGTATGCATTCCTGCAGTTGTCATACTTTGTGCTGGTAACAGATATTTACAGGGATCCCTTCTCGTCATGTATCACATTCAAACCCCTGTAACTTGGCAGTTGGCCTGCATTAAATTTAGAAAAAAAAAAAAAAAAAAAAGGCCCATTGCGGCAGACATATTTTGGTGTATTCCTCAGGTTTGCTGCGTGTGGGGAAAATCGGAGAGACCACTCTCTTGATATTTGCTTCAGAATGAACATCCCATAGAGAAAGCACGTAGGTATCCCATGACTTTTGGCACTTCAGTGTGCAAGTAAATAAAAAAAATCAGTTATGTTTTTGTTTTATAAAACATCTGCTAGGAGGTTGGGTGGGAGGCCCAAAATTTTTAGGCCGCCCCTGGCACAGAAACTACTAGCTACGTCTCTGCACTCTGCAGGTAACCATCAAATAATCGAACTCCAATTGCATGTGGTTGTGGACCAATAATATCTAACTTGAGAGAACGCCATTTCCGTACGGGCGAATAAATCAAGAACTAAGTGCATCAGCGGGTAATTTTGCAGTTACAGTCGATGCAATATATTACTCCTTCTTGCAGTTGGATGTCCACTTCTTTCTGCTTTAAAGCTGGCAGGAATTTCTTTAATTTGTTACTTAGATCTGGAGCAAGCCTGATATTATATTTTGCTCCGATCCTCTTCAGTTTTTCGAAAAGTCCCTTGTGGTACGTAATTTTGCTGGTGAATTTGAAGTTGTTTATTTCCTGCTTCTTCTTTGGCACTTGTCTAAATAATTTCTCAACATAAGGGGAGGGGTGATTGTTTTCTGCTGATATTTCTTTTAATTCTACTCTGTGAAGATCTTTTTGAGCATCTGAAGAGACCAGGACATCAATTTTTTCCAAAAATTGTCTCGCCGTATTCAATTTAATATAATCAGGGTGGAATGAGTAGAAGTCTAACATCTTCCCTGCGTTAGTGGGTTTTCTAAAAAGCTGAGTGAATATTCTCCCCTCTCTTGAGGTCAAGTTTAAATCAAGGAAATTGATGCTATGGTCTTTTTCCAGTTCCAGGGTGTACTGCAAGGTATTTTCTAGCGAGTTAAATTCTGCTAGAATCTGAGATGGTTGAGATTGGTCCTCAGTATCTACTATAAATAGGACATCACCCATGTATCTTACAAAAAGAGCAAATATTGAAGGTTGTATAAGGATTTTTGCCTTTAGTTTATTTACATAATAATTTGCAAGGAGAGGTGCCAGTGGAGAACCTATTGCAAGTCCTGAAGTTTGCCTGTAATATTTCTTTCCAAACTGGAAGAAATTATTCTTGAAAGAAATCAGGAGCAGTTCATATATGCCAAGTAGTATTTCTCTATTGTGATTATGGAAGACTGTTTTTTCTGCTAGGTCATCCGCAATGAATTCCAGCAGGAGGTCCAAGTTAATGTTGGTATACATAGATACTATATCCAGGCTTGCCATTACTAGATTTCTTCCACAAAACCTGATAAAAACGAATGCTTATTGATTTAGAAAGCATCTGTAGTAAGGTAGAAAGAGGAGATGAAAATACAGCAGCCACTTTAAGGAAAGAATTATCAGACTGCGTCTCAAAATTTGTGAAAAAGCCAGTAAAAATTACTTACAATTTTGACAGAAAAGCCATTACTGACCTTAAAAAATTCAAAACCAATGATAAAGTTGTAGCACTGAAAGCAGATAAAAGCAAAGTTTTGGTATTGTTAGAAAAAAATAAGTATTACAATAAAATGGAAGCTGAAATGAGCAAGCCAAAAATCTTAAGAAATTAATCAGCTCATTAAAAAGTAAAAATCAGCTAAATGAGCTCTTCAAAAGCTTCTCCAAAATCCAGTCAAGAGTTCCACAGATCTATGGTACAATAAAAATTCACAATGAAGGTCATCCAGTAAGACCTATAATAGGCACTAGAAATTCACCACTCTCCAACATTAATTATTATTTACTTACTCACCTCAGAGATATTTTCCTTTCTCCTCCCTACCTTCTAAAAAATTCCATGCAGCTGAAAGGAAAACTAGACAACTTACCAGAATTAATTCATCCAGTAATGGCAAGCCTGGATATAGGAAAACGACCATAGCACCAATTTCCTTGATTTAAACTTGACCTCAAGAGAGGGGAGAATATTCACTCAGCTTTTTAGAAAACCCACTAACACAGGGAAGATGTTAGACTTTTACTCATTCCACCCTGATTATATTAAATCGAATACGGCGAGACAATTTTTGGAAAAAATTGAAGTCCTAGTCTCTTCAGATGCTCAAAAAGATCTTCACAGAGTAGAATTAAAAGAAATATTGGCAGAAAACAATTACCCCTCCCCTTATGTTGAGAAATTATTTAGACAAGTGCCAAAGAAGAAGCAGGAAATAAACAACTTCAAATTCACCAACAAAATTACGTACCACAAGGGACTTTTCGAAAAACTGAAGAGGATTGGAGCAAAATATAATATCAGGCTTGCTCCAGATCTAAGTAACAAATTAAAGAAATTCCTGCCAGCTTTAAAGCAGAAAGAAGTGGACATCCAACTGCAAGAAGCAGTAATATATTGCATCGACTGTAACTGCGGACTCAGCTATATAGGAGAAACAGGGAGAAGTATTAAAGTCCGAATGAAAGAACACTAAGCAGCTATTAGGAACATTAGTAACAAAACAGGGCTAGACAGACATATACAAGCTAGTGGACACTCCATAAATTGGGACTCAGTAAGAAAAATCGCCCACCAGTCAAACTTAGTAAAGATGAAACTAGAAGAAGGGATCGAAATAGCAAGAAGAAGAAGTACCACAATTAACGATTGTCATCAGGACTACGTCACTGACAACGAACTAGGCTTTAGTTCGAAAATTTGACCACCAACTTTTTGAATAATAACCTCTATAAGACCCGTAAAAAAGTTAATTTCACATGTTTCTCTTGACACGCACCCGCCTCAGTTGTAGGTTGCTGAGGTTGTGATTATGCGCCAGCTCTGGATTTTAGTTTCTCTTTTTCTTTCCTGTCATCTCCATTTTATGTTCCCTTCTTTGTTTTTCCAAGCTGGTTAGCTAGACCTACCTGCACGTTTGCCGTGTGCGGTCACCCGTAAGATGGAAAAGGGGATGCTGGAGGCCGGGGTGTTGTTGTCGCCAGTTGTCAACACTCCTCTTTGCCCCCTGCTTCACCCTAAATGGGCGGCTAGGAACTAACCCACTCCTAGTCAATGAGGTATGTAGCCGAGTGGAGCCCAGACCTCTAACGGCTTGTCGTTTTGTAAGACAGGGTGAGTCTGGGGATAGGGTGGGCATGCCAAAGGGGTGTTCCCCAGGCATGGGAAAGTCTGGGTGCACGCCGAGCGTATGTCGGCCCTATCAACTTGCTATATCCGCTTCCTATCCCTAGAGCTGTGTCCTGCGTCCACTTGGGCTCGCAGACCTCCGGCTCTCCCTTGTTGGGCTTGATTGTGGGTGGGGAAGTCGGCGGACAAATTCTTAATATTTTTCATGGCTCTCAATTCTGTTTCCCATGAACCAACAACCAAAAGAGGTATGGAGGAAAGCTTAGCTCCTTCAGCCAAAAAGCATGTGCCTGATTCTTCTAATGCTCGTTTCTTTTTTGTGCACTCATTGAGACCCTTCAAAGCCTTTGAGTGCCAAAAGTCCATTTTGGATAAATAAAGCACTTCAATCTATAGCAAGCTCTCCTAAAAGCGTAAAGAATCTCCAATCTGGAGATCTTCTTGTAGAGATCTCCACTGTGCTATACAGTTCCACACTTCTTAACACCACCATGTTGCTTGAGACTCCGGTCAAAATAACACCACATGAATACCTAAATTCATCTCGAGGTGTTGTCTCCTCTCAGGACCTCATTGAGTATACTGAGGATGAACTACTTGAAGAACTGAGGAATCAACATGTTACAGGTGTGCGGCATATTCTCTTCAGACGGAATGGGCAGTCCGTCCCATCCCGCAACATCATTTTAACATTTTACAGCCCTTCCCTGCCTACGTCCATCAAGGCAGGGTATCTTCACCTTGAGGTACGTCCGTACATCCCTAACCCTTTGAGATGTTTTAGGTGTCAGTCGTATGCCCATTCTCAGCAGTCGTGCAGGAGCAATCCTAGGTGTGAACGCTGTGGTGCCACAGATCATCTTTTACCGGAATGTGTGGCTGAGGCCGAGTTTTGCGTAAATTGCAAGGGTTCACACTCAGCATCGGCCAAAGATTGTCCCAAGTGGAAGGAGGAGAAAGAAATTCAAAGGCTAAAGACGGTGGAGAATATTTCCTATCCTGAGGCCAGAAGGAGAGTAGTTCCTGTTTCTTTTGATCGGCGATCTTATGCATCAGTGGTGGTTGCCATTCAAACCGACATTCAGATCCTCCGTAAAGGTCCCTACAAGCTGGACGATTATCATCGCAGCTGGGCTGGAGGCATTCCAGTCTCGAGCTAGGGGTCTGAAAGCGGCACCCACCACTTCGCCGAAGCATACTCACCCCACCACCAGCAAGGGAACTCGGGCCACTTCTTCTGGCAAGAAAACCATAGTCCAGGATAAGAAAAGCATTTCTTCTCCAAAATCTCAGCAAACAACTCAACGCCGAGCGCCTCCTGTTAAGGCACTTGGGACAAAGCATGCTCCCATCTTGGCCCCTGGCCAACCCTCATCAGAGGAGGTGGAGCCTGACCTAATTTGAGCATTTCCTTTATCATCTCACTTTTAACCATGGCTAAAATCATTCAGTGGAACTGTCAAGGTTTTCGTATGAATTTTGATGACATGAAACATCTGCTTTCGTTGTACTCTCTGGTGTTCCTTTGTTTACAGGAAACAAAACTTAAACCATCAGACCTGCTTTCAGTTCGAGGCTACAGTGCGTATCGGACAGATAATGTATCGAGAGACATTGCCTGTGGGGGAGTCGCTATTCTTGTCCCTCACAGTGTTCCGGTGTCTTCCGTTGCGATATCCACAACTTTGCAGGCTGTGGCGGTTTGAATATCTGTGCCTGTGCCTCTTACTGTCTGCAGTGTCTATCTGCCGCCGGACGAGAATGTGAGCGTCTCTGTTCTGGATAGCTTGGTTGATCAGCTGCCTTCACCCTTTCTTCTACTGGGTGACTTCAATGCCCATCATCATTTGTGGGGTAGTGTCAGCATCAGCACGAGAGGTCGTTGCATAGAGTCTCTTCTGTCCTCGGGCTCTTTGTGCCTTTTTAACACCGGTGCTGACACGCACTTTCATGAGCAGACAAGATCCTTCAGTGCGATCGATTTGACCTTGGGATCACCATCAATTATTGCTGATTGGTCGTGGACGGTGTGTAACGACCTCCACGGGAGCGACCATTTTCCAATTGTGCTCTCGCATCATGCGAACATGCCATCTTCTGCCTCCCGCCCTCCTCGGTGGAGGATGGAGCGTGCCAGATGGGAGGTTTTCACATCGTCAGCAGTGATATCTTCTACCATGGTGACCCAAGAGTCAATCGATGCATCTGTTCTTGAAGTCACAAATTGCATTCTTCAGGCAGCTGATCTTTCTATACCAAAAACATCTATGACGCTCCCCAGAAATCCGAAGCCTTGGTGGAACCCTGAATGCGCAGCGGCTAGGAGAGCTCAACATAAGGCCTGGTCTACGTTTCGGCGTTATCCAACTGATGCCAATCTCATTACATTCAAGCAAGCAAAATCCTATGCTCGGTTGGTGCGTCGACGTAGCAAGAGGGAGTCTCAGATCCAGTATGTTTCATCTTTCACTTCACGTGCCAGTTCGAAAAGTGTGTGGGACAAGATTCGTAAGATCCGGGGTAACTACAGCTCTCACCAGATCTCCATTCTCGAGAGTAACGACTGCACATATGCTGAAGTCGGGGAGATTGCTGATTGTTTGGGGAGGCGTTTGCCTCCGTGTCGAGTGACCTGGTGTATCCTTCTTCTTTTCAAAGTATTAAATCCACTGCGGAACGCCAGAGAATCTCCTTTGAGCCTTTTCACGACACTGGATATAACTCCCCCTTTAGCATGGTTGAACTCAGGGTGGCTCTGCATTGGTCCGGCGCTACATCTGTAGGTCGCAATGGCATCCACTATGACATGCTCCGTCATCTCTCGCAGTCGTCTCTCGAGAATTTCTTAATCCTGTACAATCGTATTTGGTCGGAGCACAGTTTCCAGGAATCTTGGCGAAAAGCTTTTGTTCTGCCTTTTCCCAAACCTGGCAAGGATCCCAAGTCTCCCTCTAGTTATCATCCAATAGCTCTCACTAGCTGTCTGTGTAAAGTTCTTGAACGAATGGTTAATTACCGGTTAGTTCATTTTCTAGAACATCATCAAGTACTTTCACCATCACAAAGCGGCTTTCGCCATCATCGTTCACCTCACGATCATCTCCTGCACCTTGAGACATCTGTGCATGAGGCGTTCGTGCGTAGACAGCACCTGGTTTCTGTATTTTTTTATATTGAGAAAGCCTATGATCGAGCGTGGCGGCACCGTATTATCCATGACCTTCACGCATGCGGGTTTGAGAATATCTTCCAACCTTCATTGTAAATTTTCTTCGCAATCGGGTGTGCCTGGGTACTATGCTCTCGGCACCGTTCCATCAAGAACAAGGTGTTCCTGAAGGTTCCATTTTATCTGTCACATTGTTCATCCTTCGCATTAATTGTCTTTTCACGAATCTTCCTCCTGCGGTTTCGGCTACTGTTTATGTCGATGACTTGCAGATCTTCTGCTCGTCATTAAGCATGAATTTTATTGAAAGGCAGTTTCTGCAATTAACCAGATCTTTAAAGCGGCAAATAGCAATGGCTTTGTTCTTTCTCCCGACAAGACAGCGTGTGTCCATTTCTGCCGGAGGCGTGGCCTCCATCCTGAACCCGAGCTGTATTTAAACCGTGCAGCCATACCAGTTTTGCCCAAGACCAAGTTCCTTGGATTGACCGTTGACTGTGCGCTTACATTCCGTGCACACGTTCAGCGGCTAAAGACTTCCTGTCTGCGGGCTCTATCTATTCTTAAGATCCTTTTGAGAGTCTCGTGGGGTGCAGACAGGGTGTCTTTGTTTCGCATTTACCTTTCTTTACAGTCGAAACTGGATTATGGTTGTATCGTGTATGGCTCTGCTCGTCGTTCCGTTCTCCGGCCTTTGGGCCTTTGGATACTATTCAACATCAAGTGCTGCGTCTTTGTACGGGAGCATTTCGAACATCTCCGATTCCCAGCCTTTTACGCTGATGCAAACGAACCATCTCTCGAATTATGCTGTCTGCAGCTGTCTGTTCAATTTTATTTGAAACTTCGATCTCTTCCAGACCATCTTTTATACGATACAGTTTTTCATCCCCAGCATGCTCGTTTATTTGAGAACCGGCCCTCGTGCATTCCAACCTTTGGTCTTTGTATGGCGGCCGTAGCTCTTGATGCAGGGCTTGACTTGTCTCTTGTTGGAGCCACTAGGGTCCTTGGGGACCCGCCGTGACAGCCTTTTGAGGTTGTCACTGATCTCACTTTTACTTCTTTTGATAAGTTCTCAAACCCTGCTTCCGTGTACCAGCAGCTCTTCGCTGAGCACCATGCCCTTAATTCTGACTGCACTCCTATTTTTACTGATGGCTCCAAGATACATGGAGTCATTGGATCCGTGGCTGTCTGTGTAGATGACGTTTCTGTAGCGTGGATCACAGCTGAGGCCACTGTGTTTTTGGCGGAGATGCATGCTGTGTATCTCGCCCTTCTCCATGTTCAGTCGAGTTCTCATCATCGTGCTATGGTCTATACGGATTTCTTAAGTGTCTTGCAGTCTTTGTCATCTGTGGATTGCCATGACCATCCTTTTCTCTTGGATGTTAGGTGGTTGCTACATTGTTTGGTCGAGGCCGGTTGTCAGGTTCACTTTTGCTGGATTCCTGGGCATGTTGGAATCTCGGGTAACGAGTGTGCTGATGCGGCTGCTCAATCTGCTTCCTCTTTGGTCTTCACACCCTTGCCACTGTTTCATCGTGATTTCCGCTTTCTTGTTCAGGATAATATCAAGCGAACGTGGCAGGGTCTGTGGGACCAACAGGTGGAAAATAAACTGAATCATATTAAACTTATTCTTGAAATCTGGAAATCCTCGTTTCATCGGAACCATAGGGAGGAAGTGGTGCTTGCGCATCTCCGCATTGGGCATTGTCGTTTCACTCACCGTTTTTTGCTGTGTGGCGACACTGCGCTGATGTGTGAGACGTGCAATTACTGACTCACCGTCACGCATCTTCTATGTAGCTGTGTTCGTTTTCGTGATGTACGTTTTCATTTCTTTCATTCTTATTTGTTGGCCGCAGACGCCAGTGCGATACTGTTGCTGTCTTCTCATTTTTAAAACAAATGGACTTTTTTAAACGTATTTAGATTTTAGCCCTATCATCATTCTCATTTTTCAGTTTTACTGAATCAGCTAGATTTTAATCATTGTACCATGTTTTTAATACTGTTTGTTTCATTTTCTTTTTAGCCCTTCCATCGTTCTAATTTTTCAGTTTTACTTGATCAGCCAGATTTTAAGCTTTATACCACGTTTTTAATACTGTTTGTTTGTCTTGTGTCTGGCGCTCTGTGGCCTTTGCACCATAAAAAATCAACCAACCAACCAACCATTAGACATCAGAGGCATGCACAGTTCACCCAGTTATTTTGTACACAAGAAGTGAGACACAGTTGCTTGAAATCTCCAATCACTGCTTCTTTTCTCACGATCTGGATCACAATGCTTGTATGGTGTACAGAATTCAACAAATAACAATCAATTGGGCAAAGTATTGCTTCCGTGAGGATGGCTGAAAAGGATCATCCCATTGGAGTGCAGTTTATCTGTTTGTAAATGTGTCCTTGGAAACTGAAGTAGCTGGAATTTGAGACCAAGTCCATTAACTTGAAGATGCTGAGGCAAGACTCCTGTGAATAAAGTGACAAATGAGTTTTGGCTTCTTTTAACGTTCCGATGGCTTTCGGCACGGGTACCGAAGGGTAACGAAAAACAACGTCGAAACTGCCGATAATGTCGCTTTGTTGGACAGAAATTTGCTTGACTTTCATGATAAAATCAAAAGTGGAAGTTATTATAAAGTCCGATTCAGGAAGATGATTAGCCAAAAATTTGGATAGTGCCTTCTGTAAACAGTACGTCGGTACGGACCTCCTTGACACGATGGGTCTCAATGGATTACCGGACTTGTGATGTTTAAGTCTTCTGAAAAGCTTCGGGATCTGAGGGCCTGGAGGTAATTTTATGGCTTTCTTGAGATCGTCTGGGATAGCGGTCAGCCTGGCAGCTCTTTGCACTTGAACAATCCAACAATTTAGAGGGTTCCTATGCAGTACTGTAGATCCAGAAGCAGAGATGAAATCATGGAGTTTCTGATTGTAATCCACACCATCCATAATCGCTGTCTGGCCGAATTTGTCTGTTAGCGTTAATATTATGGAGCGGCCATTTCTGAGGATCGAAATTGGTTTCAGAATTTTAAATTTATTAGGTGTTCATTTTGAATTGTACTACAATCATAACCTAGAGCAACAGAGTTGGCGTAGTTGATCTTTGGCGTCCTCCGGAACTCCCGATATTACGCTCTCAAAATCAGAAATGACGCTTTTAGGATTCAGTCTCATTTGGAAGCAGAACTTTGGTCAAAATTTTAGTTTCTTCTACTGTGAGCGTCCGGCTAGATATATTGATAAATAGAATGATGAAATCTTTAGATTTTGGGTTCTGTGATGATTTCAAGAAATCTAGCTTTTTCTTGTGTCTGGATCAGGTCGCAAAGTCTATGTAACTTCATATATAAAGAATAGCACTTGTTTTCCAAGGACATGACATCCTTTCTTTTCAGGTTTACTATCCTTGATAGGGTCTGGTGGAGGAATATGTCCTTTTTCTTTTCGAACCATGTTCCTTTTACGTCTTAAAATTAAGGAACTTTGGGATTAAGCAGAATGTCTTGCAAGCGGTTAGTAATTTGAGGTGCGACTGTTCCTTCTCCAGTTTGAGTCTCAGCTGTCGAAATAGTTTAAAGGTGTTCCGTATTGCTCAGAGAGTGCAAAAACTTATTAGTATTTTCTATTGGTATAAAACTAGGGCAATAATTTTAATTACAACATGCACATTTGTGTTACACGCAATAAAGTACCATAACTTTGGTTTTACAGAAAATACCTGTAGGTTACGAAGAATTTTAATTATTAAAATGCTCATAAAACCTAATTAATGGGGAATTTAAAAATTTCAGTAATTGAAAGCTAATAGATTTTCTCAAAAGGGACTTGAAACTTTTTTGTGCAAGGGCAAGTGTTTCCGGTACATCACTGCTTACGGCTGAACAGTTAGTTATTTCACTGACCGCCTAGTCACATTACAATAACATTTAAACAAATATTTTTATGAAAACCTTGCTGTTTTGAGTTGGATAAAAAATCTCCATTTGAAAATGCACCTCAGCCAAGATCATTAAACATGACTGAACAAGAATATCTTATTGATCTACAGACTGATGCTTCTTTGAAAATAAAATTTAAAGAAAGCTCCTTGCCAGATTTTTGTATTAGTGTTCGACAAGAATACCAAATATTAGGTGAAAAGGCTGTGAAAATGCTCGTACCTTTTGCCCCCATGCACATGTGTGAAACTGGCTTTTCAGCTTTGAAGGGTAAATATCATGCAAGACTTAATGTCACCCCAGAACTAAGAGTTGCTCTTTCTGATATTACTCCTTGTTTTAGTAAACTTTGTACTAAAAAACAAGCACATCCATCCCATTAAGTATAAGCATTACTTGAGAAAATTTACAACCAAACTAACATTAATTTTTTGCTTACAAACTAATGTTAATAGTATCATGAATTTTAAAAATAATGCTATAAAGGCTGATGTTTAAGTGCTAATATTATTTTGTGTTAAGTTAGATATGGAATTTATTTATATAAAACTTTCTAATTTGAACAGTGTTTTCATTATTTCCTTATAAAATGTTAAAATGTGCACATACATCAATGTGCGAACAAATATGTGCACAAGACATCAGATTCTTGTGCGGAATGAGTCATCTCATAAAAGTTTAAGGTAGCAGTCTTAAAAGCACAATAATTAAAACAGTATCCGAGCTTCCGATGAAGTGAAAAACTTATTTAATGTATAAGTTAAAAGATTAAAAGATTAAAAATAAAGCCATAAAAACTTGTAGCCTTCCTAAAGACCATCATCAGATGGAAGTACTAAAGGAGCTTTTTGGGTGGGGAGACATAAGTAACCTACAGGCGTGACGTACTGACGTCACAAGTTCTTCACTTCATCGGAAGCTTGGATACTGTTTTAATTGCAGTGCTTTTAAGACTGCTACCTTAAACTTTAATGATTGAAAAATGCACACACTAAACAAAATAATTTTATTCATATACACTGGTGTGCAAAAATTAAGGACGAAGAGGAGAAATTAGCATAACAGTGGAACGAGCAGGCAGAACGGACCGAAAGACCACTCAGGAGATAGACTAGGGTCCGGTACGGTAGGGCATGCGCATATATGCAGCATGATGGGGGGGGGGGGGTCAAAGGGTATAAAGCACACGAGCGGTGTACGCTCAGCAATTCGGTGAAAGCTATTGCACGGTGTACATCGGTTTGAACGACGCCGAGTTGCTGCCACCGTGTGATATGGCCAACAGGCAATCCAGTAGACGACATCTGGATGACTTTACCCGAGGTCGCGTCATTGGGAAGTTGGAAGAAGGTCAAAGTGTGACTAGTGTGACCGAGGAGTTCGGGATCGCTCACAGCATCGTTTCACGAGCTTGGAGAGCATTTCAAACAACAGGAACAGCTGTCCGAGAGTTTAGCAGTGGTCGTCCATGGCGGCGGACGACCGGAATATTGTCCTACAGGCGAGAAGAGACAGATGGCAAACAGCGGGAGAAATCGCAAGGCACATGCAACAGACAACTGGACGTCCGTTATCGCGTTTTACCGTGGCCAGGAGGCTTCACAAAGGTGGTCTATTTGCACGACGACCAGTACGGTGTGTGCCATTAACGCGTGCTCATCGGAGACGGCGGTTTCTGTGGTGTCAGGAACGCATGAACTGGACACATCAGCAATGGGGTCGAGTTCTCTTTACGGATGAGAGCCGATTTAGTCTGACAAGCGATTCTGGACGTATACACATATGGAGAGAGCGGAGTTCTCGTTTGGGGCGGTATCATGCTTGGTAGCCGTACTTACCTCCACATCTTCCAAGGAGGTTCAGTCACTGATGTACACTATTGTACCAAGGTTCTCCTGTCTCACGTGCATCTGTTAGAGGTGCCGTGGGTCCTGAGTTCCTCTTCATGGACGACAACGCTACACCTCATCGTACGGTGGCTGTCGCAGAGCTGTTGGAGAGTGAAGATATTCAACGCATGGATTGGCCCGCAAGGTCCACGGACCTAAATCCAATCGAACACGTGTGGGACCTTCTCGCGAGATGCTTGGCAGCACGTCACCAGCCGCCAGCAACGATTCCGCAGCTGCAATTGGCGCTACAAGAAGAATGAGCCGTGATGCCTCAACAGCTCCTTGACAACCTCGTCCTCAGCATGGACAGGCGTTTAAATCCTGCAATGCAATCTGGGGTGATCATATCCCCTACTAAAGACTGGATTTTTCTTGGCAGCCGCCTGTCACATGGACGTTTCTGTCTAGTTGTGCTCGAAGCTACCTTTTCAATAAAGTGCCTTTGTATCCTTTGGATTCCTTGTTTGGACGGTTTTGCTCACTTGTCCCATATTCTTACATCTTGAGGATCTTATGGTATGATTTGTGTCGATGATATGGAGCACTTCTGCACGACGTTACATTCGAAAAACCGTCTCGTCCTTAATTTTTGCATGCCAGTGTACTACATCAAGCGGGGTTGGGAGGCATTCATATTTTGCATGTAGGTGTACAGGGGATCACAGGGGTCAAAAGTTGGAGAACCACTGCTGTAAACCATTTGCTTCTCTTTCTACCTCCAGGTTTGATGAATCATTTGATACAATTTCTAATGTCGCACTCGAAGAATTCTTCAGTGCTGTTGGTAATGAATGCACAGTGTTTTAAACAGGCTAAGTTTTCTGAATATCAGTCCTTGCTTTTCTTACAGTGATTTTTAAAACTACCAATCTTTTTGAAGGCGTACAAATACCATAATGTAATGAATTCTCTACATTTAAATCATGAGCGTAACACTGATGGTATAAAGCTCTCGGTTCCATTAAAGTAATTAGATTTGCTTTTTAAATTTGGAGATGGGGAGCACGTGTCCATTGCTTTCTTTTCCCATTCTTCCAGTCGTTGCTCTCAAAAAAAAAAAAAATTTGATTTTAATAAAATACAATTCGTTAAACTTTGCCCAAATAAAATCAAAATATTGTCATATTATCTATCCTCTGTATAATCTGCAGACTGAATTCAGATCTGGCCACTTAGGCTGTGGAAGCTTATGTGTTAGAAGTTCCTCATAATTTGTGATTTCAGTATCGATGGTAAATAGTGCACTTGCCTCTCACCTGCTGTTCTGAATGTATATACCTCACTTATGATCAGACAGTTCTTATGATACTAGGGTTGTTTAAACTTAAGGATGGGAAGAAAATGGATAAAAAGAAATAGTGATATCATGGCGTTTCTTCACGAGATTCAGTGGGGGGTGGAGTGGGGGTTGTCCTGGGCCCTCCCCATGAAGTATCATTTGGCCACCGTTCGTTGTTATTTCTTATTTTTAATTAAATTTGTAGGTTTTTAAATACATATTTTGCGAATAATCCGAAATACGTTTTAAGAAATGATCATATGTAGAGGATTTTACGAAGGGAGTGTCTGACCCCAGGTCTTAAACAACCCTTAGAAATAGGAAGCTAGGAGATTTGGGCTAGAGTGCCCGATAGGAAAGTGACACGGAAGCGAAGTAGAAAGGGGGAGGAAGACACCCTTATTTATTACCGGGGAACCAGTACCCGGGAAATAAGGCGGAAGGACTTTTATAGCTTCCGAATATTTGGGAGATGTTTTCTAAGGGATATTTTTTATTTGCATCTTCTATAATTTGAGCCACACCCGTAAAGAAATCCTGGGTGCGCCACTGACGAGATTAATATTTGCTAACTCAATCCTGGTTTTAAATTTTATTGGGATTGCGCATTGTTATCATTTATAACAGATCCACAATGTGATTTATCGTTTGTTTTTTTTAGCGTTTTTTTACGGAATTCTCTGGATTTTTATGTGTTTAGTCAGGTGGGATTTCCTAATACTGAGTTGCAGTGATGTAACGCAAATGAACGTACGGCTGATCCGCCGTTCATTAATCTAGAAGTGTTTCGGCAGTAAAATGTTTGTGTAACACGCCATTTTTTTAATTCTATTTTCCATATGGTGGAAAATAGAATTAGAAAAACACACTGAGACTTGATAAGTCTCAGTGTGTTTGTTTAAAACTTGTTCGCGTAAAAAAAATGAGCAGGTCAGGTAAAGATAACATTAAAATTCATCATAAAGAGAAATTTGTGTGCTGAAAAATAACATTTAGAAAAAGGACACAATCTTGTGAATGGGAAGCACAACAGAGTTGTAATGAGATATATACACTATTTTTTTTTTTTTTTTTTGAGGTGAAAAGCAATCGGTAAGTTTTCGTTAACAATAGCTGAGGGAGATTTCAGGTTTATCAGAAACTGCGGATGTGTCGCCATCCAGCATCAGCGCGTGTGGTCATGGGACAGCTGAGAAGTCGGCACTAGGAGTGGCGCTGCTGAGTTTCAGCTGGCGTAGTGGCAAGCGTTTATATTCTTTGGTAGTGGTACGGTAGCCACGTGGGAAGCGAGATTACACAAAGTTAGGATCTGAGTAGAGTGTCTTCTTTAGAGCGTGCTTTTGGCTGCATTAAAGTAAAATCATGGTAAGCCATTTTATTGCTGATGATTTTAAAAATTATGTGCCGTATTACGAATTTCATCATCTTGTGCTAGTCATTTTTTAATGTTTAAGTGTTTCATAGTTGGTGCTAAGATAAAGTACGTAATTTTGGCAGGTGTTGGCTTTTTGTGTTTTTTAATTCACATGAATAATGTTAAATGAAAAATTTATGCCTTTACCATTTCTTAGAAGATAGTTTAGATTCTCCCATGTTTGCGGTTTTTTATTGCAGAGAGGTTTCTGCCATTAGAATGTTTTAATTTCTGCTAACACTCAGTTTGGTGTCTCCTCCTATATGTTCATTCCTTGTGAATTTTCTTCTTTCCGTGGACATTACTTTAAAGTATGATTATCGTATTCATTTAACTTTTATAGGTAAGATATGGTTATAAGCAAGCTTAGATGTAAATTATGTTAGTTGTAATTGTGTAAGATGGCGTGTGTAAAATTTTAAATGCACATCAAAAGTGAATTTCATACAGTTTGACTATCACTAGGAATAATGACAGCGTTGATTCCCCCCCCCCGAAGAATCAGAAGTATTTCTTATATAGTCCTGATATCGTTGCATGCGTGTAATTGTAGAAAAAAAAAAAAACTGGGTGGAGAGAATAAGTCCTAAGAAACTTCGTTTTTAAAAAGTATTAATCAGTGATAGTTCCTTCTGATATATCTAGTTTTGAAATTGGTTATAATTGTACCAGTGTGATTTCTTTTTCTTCAGTAAAAGCATTCTAAACAGTGAGAAACATAAAATTAAATCACAATGAAAAGAGCTAGTTTTTTTTTTTAAAGGCTAACAAGTAGTCCTTGTTAAAAATAGAGTATGAAATTTAAAATATAATCCAAATTGATCAAGGATATATTCACTAATTAATGTATGAAAGTTTGTCCCTCCTCAATAACATAAAAATCTAATGGACAGTCGAAGGAAGTAACCTGCTATAAATGCAGTCCTGAGAGTGAATAGGTTAAGGTGAGTTATGCTTATTTTTACAAGATTATTTGTTTAGTTACATAAAAATGTGGCATGGAGGTAAATGACACCCATGGTAATGCCAGTTTTGCTTAACTGTTTTCTTGGTGTATTTGTCCTTCCAGACCATATTTTCTAATCTTAAGAACTTCTTGGTAGTTATGTTTTTGTTGTGAAATATATACTGTGCAAGTGTGGTTTGTAACAATTACTTTTGTTCCCAATTATGGTGGATGTGATGCAAGAATGGACTGGATTATTCCACGTATCAATAACCTTGATATTTTGAGTATTGCATTCAACTGTGCTTGTTTGTAGTGCTGAAGTTGATGCAACAATGAACTGTTAGGAATTTATTTCTAATAATATAATAAATAGAACAGATACTTAAAATATCTCTAATACTGGTTGTGTATGAGGTCCCATGGACCACATCAGTTATAAATGTATGTTTTATCCACATAACTGGTATATCTATTAACTTGTGTCATCCAATACACAATACTTTGTTAAGCCTTTTGTACATACTTCTTTTCTGGATCCCCATTGGTAGTGTAATTTTCATTGATGCATGTCTGTCAGTGTGGACCACATGAGGCTATTCACCTGTAGAAAAACATTGCATTTAACTACTCAGGGTAAGAAACTTGCTGTTAACGCATGATGTACAAACTTGCCGAATGGTTCCAGTTCTATGCAAACTTTAATAACTAAAAACACACACACAAGTTAAAATCTATTTACATGGTTTAAAACAACACGAGTACTTTCGTGCTCGCTACGAGCACATCATCAGATGAAAGACAAGTTTACAGAGAGTCTGCACATTTTGCATCGAGTGGACACTTGTTGCAACGATGAAGTACCCAGCTATATTTCCCAGGACTGGAAAACTTTACTGTCCTCGATTCCTGTTTCTACCTCTTGCATAGCAGACTGCCCATCATTAATAGAACTCTATAGGCCTCTATTTGCTCACATTACGTTAGAGCAAGTAAACTTTCTTGTATTTCTTTCCTCAGTGTAAACAATTGGCAACGGCACCGATACATAAATGTGTTTTCTGGAACTCCAACTTGTCTTTCATCTGATGATGTGCTCGTAGCGAGCACAAAAGTACTCATGTTGTTTTAAACCATGTAAATAGATTTTAACTTGTGTGTGTGTGTGTTTAGTTATTTAAGTTTGTGTAGAACTGGAACCATTCCGCAAGTTTGTACATCGTGCGTTAAGAGCCAAGTTTTTTACCCTGAGCAGTCTATGTGGCACGAAATCCTTGTTTATTATCATTGCATTTAAAGTTGACTGATCAAGTAGTGCCACCAGGTCCTGTGAAATATACAATGCCACTAATGCTCCTAAAAGAAATTTTTCTTCTAGGTTTTGGTTTTGTTGTATCACATATTTCTTTATTTTCTGTACTTGAGGCTGTTATCTGCTTTGCCATCACATCATTCCCGTTGCTTTCTTGAAAGTTGAATCATTGTGATTGCACTAGAACATATAGTTTACTGTTTGTTTATTTTAATGCTCCTGAGCTTTTATGTTTGGTAATCAATCGACCATCATGACTAGTCCACATTGTTCTTGAATGTAGATATATGATCCTCAGTTTCAGGATGAAGATGAGGATCATATATTTTACATGAATTGGAAAGTGATTGATTTGTCAGATGTATAAGATATAAACAATTCTGAAGAAGTTGATGAAATTGTTAAGAGTACTCAAAGTACCATTTCAGAGCATCATTCCAGGGTTTGAAATTTTTTTGTGGACTTACTAGTTGGGTATCAGCTTGGGTGGAGTAGTACCATGATCCTTTAATATATTGAAGTTGCATGTTTAATTCTGCATCTGGTCAATTTATAAGCTTTTGTTAATGCTATTGCTAATTTTTACAAGGGCTTAATTAAGGCACAGGTATGTATGTGAGTCTGCATGACATGATTTTAAAAATGCATACTGACTTATCAGTAATTTAAGGCCATTTGTAGCAGCATCTATATTTAAACATTCATCCAGCATAACACAAAATATAATTACTAGAAGATGAAATTTTACAAAATATAATTACTAGAAGATGGAATTTTAGGTAAAATCCACTGATTTTTTCTAATACAATTTGCTTCTTAGGGCATCTATTTTTGAACATGAATGTATGTTGAGTTTCCTTTCAACATCCTGCACTTTTTAAATGTTTCAGACAATAGGTTTGTTATTTCTAATTTCTTTATTGAATTACATGAAACTTAAATTAGCAGATACATACGCTGTCTCTTTAAACTAGGATCATTCATTGAATGCGGAACAGTCTCAAATGAAAAAGCATCTTTATTTCATAAATGAGTGGTAGGCAATGCACATAATTAAAAATCAAGTTAAGTTGATGGTAGTTGAGAGCACGATGAAGGCCATAGTAATGGCTGAAATATATTTGCCTTAAAAAACTATTATACGCACAACTTAAGCATTCTTTCAACTGATCAACATAACTTGATCTTTATTTTATTGACAATGTGCACTATACTGACAAAAGTAACCGGACACCTAGAAGAGAAACACAACTTAGCATTTATTGACATACATTAGTACAGTGTCGGTCCACCTTTGGCCTTAATGCATGCACTGACCCATCGAGACATACATGCTTTTGACAAGGTTTTGGAACACAGCGATAGGCATGCATTCAGTACATAATGCTGCCGCTAACTGTTACCTAGTAGTAGGCCTTGGTTCCAAACTCCTTATGTGGCACTCTAATTCATCCCATAGGCGCTCTCTGGATCAAGGCTCTGTGCTGGCCAGTCCACAGACGATACAAAATTATCGTCAAACCACGCCGTAACAGTCCTTGCTTTATGGCTCGGTGCATTATCCTGGTACCAACAAGGCTCTGTTCCATGTATTGCCACAGAGTTGGTAGGGCATAATTGTCCAGAATATCGAAGTAGATGTGCTGGTTAACAGGTTTGTCCACGATAACCAATGGGTCGGGACCATACCACAAAGAACACCCCTACACGAGTACACTGCTAGCTCCAAACGTGACCGTAGGAACAGTACACTGTGGTAAATAGCGTTCCCCCGGCTGCCGCCATATCCACACATGGCCATTAGACTGATGGATCATGTATCTGTATTCACCAGTTCATAGAACCCGTTTCCATTGATCTATGGTCCACGATAAATGTTCTTTACACACCATGCTAAACGACGAGTAGCATTCCGAGTGGAGATGAAAGGCTTGTGATCAGCCACATGACCACGGTAACCCATGGAATGAAGTTCTCTACAAATAGTATGTGTACATACTGAGGTTCCAGCATTTTTACTCACCTGTTGACTGAGATCTTGTGCAGAACTCCGTCAATTAGCTGTAACGACTCTCCTGAGGCTTCGACATCCTCTATCACTGATTTCCTTTGGTCTGCCGGTATGTTTTGCTGCTTCAGGCATGCCATGTGTCTTCCACTTATTCAGTACATCCGAAACAGTTGACTTGGGTATGTTTAAACGGCTCTCGGTTTCTCTTACGTACAACCCACTGATATAACAATCTTTCCTTTCTCAAAGTCAGTTCTCTCCCATCGCAACATTTTCACTCAACGTCACAGTGTGATATGATCGTGGTCAGCTGCAGGTTTGTTTTTATACTATTTGCAGCTGTACTGTGCATCTTAACAACTCAGTAGATCTATTCATTTGCTTCTGAAGGGGTGTCTGGTGATAGCCAGTAAAAGCCATTGTGAGTAACTTGTAAAAAAGAATTGGATAACTATCTTTAGTTACGTTTTTCAGCATTAGTAATAACTTTCTGTAGCACCAAAGCTTCTGCAGTTAATTTCTGGTTTAACTGTCATCCTCATATGCATCTTTGTGGCTTTGAAAGTACCACAGATATTTTGGTGGATGTGGGCTTTTTGGTAGTATCTGATAGGGTGTATAGGATTTAAATCAAAATTATTTTTTTTAAATCAATGATTAATCAAATATATTTTTTTATGATTTAATCAAATTAATTATTTTTTTTACTTTTTATATCACCTTTTAAAACTTTGAACAAAACTGGATTTAAGCATTAGTTTTAACATGATCTGTCAAAGTGGCTAAATTGAAAAAATAAGCTTTAAATCCTTGTGGAAGAACTTTCATGCTGGTAAACAACTCAAAACATGCTACATGTTGACAGGGTACAGAGCAGGGGCAGATTTATGGGGTCGTGCAAGTCGCAACTGCAAAGGGCCCCGCATTCCGGAGGGCCCCCGATTCCTTGTGAAAAGAGTAGTAAAGCAAGGAGGAAATGAAGAGGAAAAAGAGTGAAAAAGTTATGTTGATGAATATAATATTTTGCGGATTCATAGAAAAACAGTCGTGGTCCAAACTTTATATAGTGCTTGTCGTCTGTTCAACTACTTAAGAAATGTAAAGTTGGCTATCCTGCTTGACAAGCGGGTAAAATTTTTCTAACTCTAGAGTAATTTCATTTGTGAGTGCTGGCGACACTGACCACTGGTAATGTTGCAGCAACATAACTTAAAATAATGTCTATAATCTGTACTTCTGTGTTGCCATTCGATCTCCACATTGTGGTATTATACAGTGTTCCTTAATATTGTGATTACTGTGGGCTTTTTGATAGTATCTGACAGGGTGTACATGATTTAAATCAAAATGATTTTTTTTTTAAATCAATGATTAATCAAATACCTTGCCCTTAAAATAGGAATTGTTACAGCTGTTGTTTCTGTTTAGTTTACATATGGTTTATGTGACTGATTCTCCTGAAAATGAAGCCAGTAAAATGAAGTTATGAGTCAGGTTATGAAAAGTGAAAGAAGAAAAAGAGGAAAGACGACAGTCTTCAAAAGCAAAAGGATAGTTTATTAGCATTCCTACAGAAGCCTGTGCTGAGTCATACTGGTGATGAGCGAATTGAGCAAAAGCCTCCAGATTCATGAGCTTCGAAAGAAAATGTACAACTGGAACCTATACAGGATCCACACCACTCAAGCTTAGATAACAACGATGGGAAGTCTAGTTTAATAAATTTAAATCTTGACTCCAGCTACTTAGATTCATGTGAGAAACCATCCCATTTGCTGCTGAATGATTTTAATTGTCAACTCTCAGAGCCAGACCAAATAGTCAACCAAGAGCATGAACGAACAAATCAAGCAGAAGAGCATAGGCCTAACAATAAAAAGAATGACTTCGCACAATATGTCAAATAAAATGAAGTTTCACCGTCTATGAACGATATTTAAATATTGTATGTAGACGGTGAAGCTTCATTTCATTAGCATAGGCCTACCTGTTCAATGAATTCATACTATCCTACTGATATAGCTTTATGGCATTCTAACCCCACATCTGATATGATAGATTACTTTATTAGAAACAAACCAGAAAATAAAGGAGAACTAAAAAATATGAGGAAAATATTTTCTGCTTCTGGGAAAACTTATTTCAGGAACATAAATGGAAAATCACTTCTATATGTTGAAGATAAATAGGGCAAAATAAAAAAGAAAGTCTGGTTAATTTTTTCTGAAACTTCTAAGTCTGTTTATTGCTATGTGTGTGTAAACTTTTTCCTTGACCGTAAACAATCGCATAGGGTTCTTGTTGATGGATTAACAGATTGGTCCTGTACATAAAAAAGGTTCAAGAAATCATGAAACCTCGAAGTCTCACTTGATAGCCATGGTCAATATGCTTACAAGGAGTAAGTTATCTGGGACAGTTCTTTCTTAACTAATGACTTAGATTGAAAAAGAGAAGGGCTATTGGAGGCAAGTACTATATCAAGTAGTGGCCACTGTGAAACTACTTGCAAGACTCGGACAACCACTCAGAGGTCACAGAGAAACTGAATGCTCTGAAAATGTAAATAAGGGTAATTTTTTAACTTGTATGGAGTATCTCACAGAGTTTGACTTTCTGAAAGATCATTTTGAAAAGTATGAGCACTGTGGTTCAGGCAGAACAAACTATTTGTCTCACGAAACATATGATGAGATATTAACTGTAATGGCAGAAAAACTTGAAGGGTTTTTATTTGTGAGGAGGTTAAAAATTCACAGTACTTTTCAATTATTGCCGATTCTACTCCTGACATAAGTCATGTGGACCAACTAACTTTTGTTTTGAGGTAGTAAAAGCTGTTGAGCGATTCTTTGGTTTCTTGCCCAGAAAATCTCACAAAGCGGAGAATTTGAAAGATACTGTATTGAAAAAAATTTCGGATCTCGGGCTAGATATAAAAAACTGTAGAGGCCAATGCTATGACAATGCCTTGAACATGTCAGGCGTATATGCTGGCTTTCAAGCAAAAATAATTAAAAGAAGTCCCACAGAATTTTATGTGCCGTGCTCAAGCCATTCTTCCAATTTAGTAGGCAATAATGCTGCTGATATGCTGAACCTTACTTTGATGTTGTTCAAAAAGTATGTACTTTTTTTTTGGGCCTCCACTAATCGTTGGGAAATACTTGAATCCCATTTTCAACCACATCAACACATTGTAAAACAGTTGAGTGGTACTCGATGGTCAGCAAGAGCTGATGCTGTATGAGCCTTACGAGGAGCTCATAGTGAGATAAGAAAAACATTGATTAAGCTTTCTGAGTGTGAAACTGAAAAGCCTTTTGCCAAAACAGAGGCAAAATCATTGGCAAAAAAGTTTTGACAAATATGAAACTGCCTTCATGACTATCTTGTGGGACCCGCTGTTGCAACGAATTGACGAAATCAGCAAATCCTTACAGAAAGAAGATGGAAACATGAAGATGGCAGTAGATCTATTTCAATCTCTGAAACTCTTCTTTGATGACGCACATATTGACTATTCTGGCATTGACATGGAAACCTCGACTTTGTCGACATCTGTGGACAAGAGCAACCAGACAATGAGAGTTACAAAAGGAGAATAAAAAGAAAGCTTTGCCGATGTGAGAAAGCACAGACAATGAAGTTCATCTGGAAGGAAAAGAAAAGATTCAAGTTTAAATACTGAATGCTATCTGTGACAACCTGGTAGTTGATCTGGAGAAAGAAAAGGGAAGTTAGGATATAAACTACTGTTAGTAAAAACTGCAACACCATGAAGGAATGATGGTAATCACGTGAAACTTACAGGATATGCAGAGCAGGGTAGGACATGCAAATGACTAGAAGTGCAGAGTTATTGCGCATCTCCGGACCATGCAGCACCCTCTGGACGATCAAATGAGTTATTAAGAGAGGGCTGTTTAGGATACACACCAGTAGTGCATCGCGGATAACGAGTTTTAAAGGATCTCCAGGATTCAATAATGCCTCAGCGACGACGAAGGGCGGAATATCACTTTTTGACAAAGATTGAATGGGGACGAATGGTTGGTTTGCGTAAAGGTGCATTTTTGTACCGTGACATTGCAGCTCGTACGGGACATAACACTACGACAGTGATGCGCGTGTGGCGGCAGTGGATCGAGGAGAAGCAGGTGTATCGACAATCCGGCAGTGGACCGAGAAATGTGACTACACCATGGGATGACACACACCTTTCACATGGTAGTGATAAACCGTTCCGCATGTTAGCACAACAGTGGAAAACTGCAACAGGTGCATTGTCTGCCTCCACAGTTTGACGCCGTCTGCTGCACAGAGGACTGATTGCACGTATCCCTTTGCGGTGGATTCCTTTGACCCTGAACCGTGGACGCCTCAGGCTGGAATGGGGTTTTCAATACAGACAATGGTGTGCTTATTGGTAACATAACGTGTTTTCGGATGAGTCCCGATTCAACTTGAACTACCATGATGGCCGCATACGCATCAGGCGGTATTGTGGTGAGCACCTTATTTCATCCCATGCATTGTCGAGCGTCATACGGGAGAAGATGCAGGCAGGCCACAGCAGAGAATCCCTCAAACAAAAAAAAAAAAAGCATAAAATAAACAAGCTTCCCTCAGATTTATTACACCCACAATTGAGCTACTAGAATGAACTTTTAAGCAGTGCGCGAAAACACAAAACACGGGGTCTTCGGCACTGCATTTTTTTTTCTTTACTTTTGATAGCGAAGACATAACAGAGGAACTTCGTTTGCGGGGAATAAATAAAAACGTGCACTATTTTAATCATATTTTTAGAAACTAGGAAGAGCAGTGTTTTTTTCTTTGCGAAAACAATTTTTGTAAGTATTTTACTGTTAAAAAAGAAAAGTGTGAATCACTGTAGATACTAATTTTCTAAGAAAACTGCTCACTGTCAACAGTTGATTGGAGGATTTTCACCATCATAAAATTCATGAAATGTTTACCTAGACATGGAAAAAATATTTGGAAGACTTGAATGAATGCTAAAAAATTATAGGATAAAGATGTGAATTTCAACACAGTATTTCTATCCTGTGTAACCAAATGGTTTAACTTTAGGGATCGGCTCATAAAATGACTGTTTTCTACACGTCCCCAGTTTAATAGGGCTACAGCTGTTAACGTGTGTGCGGCACATATGGCAACGTTTGCTCTCAAGATGACTAAATTAATACTTTGGTAAAACCTTAAAATTTTATTATAAATATCATATATATACTCGTGTAAAAGCCGAAAGTTTTTGGAAGAAATTTTTTTTTTAAAGTGAAAGTTTCGGCTTATATGCAGGTCCCGGCTTTTTGCCAATTTCTAGCTGTTGAACTAGGGGGCTCGGTTTATACGCGATGTAAAATGCTGTTTTTTTTTTCTTAGCAGCATTCTCCTTTCATGTGATGTCATGATCTCTGATTGAAGATCATAACCTTTCCAAAGCCTTCACGCATTGTGAGCTATCAGAGTTCTTTCTGAATTGGTGGAACCCTTAAAAAATATTGGAAGGGATGTATATTACTGGATTATTCTTATGAAACCATGCTTGTATAATTGTGTAAACCAACGCTATCCGTCGTCTGGTGGACAAGGGTTCAAAACGCTAAAATACCTTCTAGATTTTATGATTTACCCATAAAATTTACGGAAATGTTACTTGTTTTACTGGCAGTGTGTTAATTTTACGGATTTGATTCTTCCAGACTTTTTTTTTCTGATGATTTTGCACCCAGCATTAAGACTTTTTATTTAACATAATCCATTTAAATTGAAGCACCGATGTAAATTACAAATAAACTTCTCAGTTACTTGGGAACATTTGTCTGCAGTTTCCCACATGTTGTTTTGGGTTGTTTCAAACGCTAAAGAGCTTACACCGTGCAGCTGGGCTTGTTTATCTCTCCTTGTGTTGACAGGCGGGCGGGAATCCTCCATTGGAACCTGTCTTTATTACTCCTAGTTTGAAATGCTCTCTCAGAATGTTGTTATAATAGAAAAGCGGATTTTAAATCTGTGAAATTTGCGAGCCCAGATCGATACCCAACATGACGAAATTAAACAAAAGCTGCTAGTTTTGTGAAATTAAAAATCCATTTGGGGCATGGTTTCGTAACTTCTCTAGCAATAACTAACAAGACTGCAGTATTATAGGAAGTTAAAAAAAAAAAAGTTCAATGCTCATTCGACCCAGTGCTTCTCCAGCAATGATTTATTTTGCTGGTCCTTTAGTCAGTAAGTTTTCTATGCTTTCCAACCATAGGTTGAGGAAGTGTAATATGTTCCAGATTTGTCTCTCCATACGATAATTTGCAAGATGTCTTGGCTGGATTCAATGAAATTAGTAAGCTGGGGTCCATTCTAATTCGTCGTACTTCTATTGAAAATGGTCAAAGGCTAGAACATAGGAGCGGCTCTTATTCTTCCGCCCTTTTGCGTGATGACTTGCGTAAAATCAAAGCATGATTATGATGAAATTTTGGTGCGCTG
Source organism: Macrothele yani (assembly GCA_039090855.1). NCBI lineage: Eukaryota > Metazoa > Arthropoda > Arachnida > Araneae > Macrothelidae > Macrothele > Macrothele yani. The sequence continues at coordinate 88,453,063 of CM077011.1, read as the reverse complement.
TCCAACACTGTAGATCAAACCTATTCAAAATGGTTATTATCAGCACTCATGGGAACAGTGCGCACGTGTGCAAAATTTGTTCATCAGAATTTTCGCACAATAACTTCGGTGGAAATTGACCAGTTTGGATGGAATTCTTAATTATAAAATGAGTCGTGTGTATTTTTTTTTTTTTTTTAGAAATTAAGTAAAAAAAATGTTCTATAATAAGGCAAGAACACGCAAAATATACTGCCTATCTATTAATTCATGCTAAGAGATTAGTAAAGAAAACAACAAAGTATAGAGAACACTGTCTTTTGCAAACCCACACTTTTTATAGGTACAAATTTTGGGCTTTTAAAAAACAACTCTGAATTTTAAAATATCCAGATTTTGACATAAGTTTAATCTAGGAACGGATACTTTTTTTTTTTGTTACTTTATAGGTTTGAAAAAAAAATTTCCATTGGCTTTGTAACTTCTATCAAACAGAATTGCGTGATATTTACAGATTTTCATTTTCTAAAACAAACTACATGTATTCTAAATGTTGTCATGTCAGGGGCGATTTTTTGTTTTCAGAGATATAAGATTGGAATTGAAACTCTGGTTTCAACTTTTGTGCCATGGCTGCACCACAATGGGAGCAGGGGACGAGATGGAAAGGAAATCGCCAACGAAATGTCTGCATCATTTCTCATGACGCCTGACGTAAAAGACAGCATTATTATTGTTCCTGTGAAACACATTGTGTTAGTTTACTGCAGGAGAGAGGGTTTTTACCCAGATTGTTTTTCTAAAGGAATAACTAAAGAACCTCTATTTGGTAAAATGGGGGTGGGGAAGGGAAACAGGAAGGAAAGACAGAACTATAAAATCAGTGCCATTTGGAAGTATAAAGGATGCCATTAAAGGTGTCGGATTTAGTAAAACTTTTAACACTGCTGCAATGCCTCGATCGGCCTATGAGAAATAGTGGGGAGGGAGAGGGAAGAAGGCCCAGAGGAGAGAGATGACGTTCGTAACTAAAATCTAAACATTTATTTCTTGATGATAGACTTTCAGTTGATCTCGGCTTTCCTAGCTGACTAGCTTTATCGGTTAACTCGGTAGCCTGTATTTTTCCTCTGCAAATTGCATCTCTTTAAGCTGTTGCTGTTTTACTATAGCAGTTTTAGTTGCATTTTTTTTTTCAAGTGTCAATAAATTTAGTATTTGTGATTCGCTATGAACAGCAATATAAGAAGGGGGGGTTGCAAAATCTTCAAAAAATGAAAAATACGCATTTTGCACTACGTGTCGATGTAATTTTAGCGTTTCGTGTGGTGGAGAGAATATTACTAATCATATTTCTAGTGCAAAGCATAAATCTAATGTCAACTGCGTGGGGAAAAATATGAAATTAACTTCCTTTGTTAAAAGTTAATATGAACTGGATGCGATTTGCACAAAATGTTCACTTCGTTTTTAGTTGAGCATAATTTACCGATTAGTTTCCCTCAGTCACTCATTTGTTTCATTTGACTGTCTCATTGTCCATCACTCTGTAAGGTAAGCCTAGTATGAAAATGGTGCATTTTTGAAAACATTTTAGCTTGTTCCGTGACGGCGTGGGATACAATCCTATTGGATTTGGGCGTCAGAGGGTGAAACTTCCACAAAAATAAATTTTTATCTCTTTATAGATCATAATGATAGCATAGTAATGAGAAGTTATGTATAGATTATATTTTAATCGAAATAAATGTGCCGATAAATTTAAACATCTGTAATCATATCAATTAAAAGTTGATACTTGATTTAGGTAACATATTGTTTTTAATCGATATGTTCGGTACATTTAATCAATATGTGCGACAAGTAATTTCATCGAATATATTGATAATTTTTTTATGGATTTTGGTTTTTGAAAGTTCGCAGGTATGCGCTAAGGTCTCGAAATTTCTCCCCTGGTGTTTCTCTTTGTAACAATATAGAATAATAATAGAATTATGTGATGATGAAATTGATTATAGTCAATTTAAAAAATGTAGTAAATATACCCGGAACCCGGATGTGTCTCAAAACGAGGGGCCCCCAAAAGGTTCAGTGAGACGGGCCCCCTACAGCATAAATCTGCCCCTGGTACAGAGGGCAAGTTATTCTAAAGTCCAGAAGTAGGGATTCACCATGTATGGCTCTTTGAATAGGGATTAGGAAGTGGTCTCTTGTTCAGATCTTATTCTATAGTCTAGAAGTAGGGATTAGCCATGTATGGCTCTTTGAATAGGGATTAGCCATGTATGGCTCTTTGAATAGGGATTAGGGAGTGGTCTCTTGTTCAGATCTTATTCTGGAGTCCAGAAGTAGGGATTAGACATGTATGGCTCTTTGATTAGGGAGTAGTCTCTTGTTCAGATCTTATTCTAGAAGTAGGGATTGGCCATGTATGGCTCTTTGAATAGGGAGTGGTCTCTTCAGCTTCAGGGCAAAAGGGGTAACTGCAATGCAAGTTGTAGGGGTAGGAAGAGGAACAGTCCCTTTAGTTTGGGAACAGTTCTTCTGCTCAATGACCTGTCAGATCACAAGGTGGTTGTTCTTCTAGACTAGTACAAGGGTCTGTTGCTGTTCATTGTTTGCCTTTGTTCCTCTGTACTCAGCTTTATACAGAGTACACTATTTCTATTTTTTATTTAATAATAATGTCGTAATCAGACTTTGATGCTGGTAAACAAAACTCAAAGCCTGCTACATGTTGACAGGGTATTGAGGGCATATGTATCTTATTCTAGAGTCTAGAAGTAGGGATTAGCCATGTATGGATCTTTGATTAGGGAGTGGTCTCTTCAGCTCTGTCAGGGCAAAAGGGGTAACCGCAATTCAAGTTGTAGGGGTAAAAGAAGAAGGAACAGTCCCTTTTAGTTTGGGAACAGGTTTTTGTCTTCTGCTAAATGACCTGTCAGATCACAAAGTTGTTCTTCTAGACTCGAGGCAAGGCTAACCTGAATATGGAGTTTTAAGTTACGGAGTGTGTACTTCCACTGCATAATATAATTCCAGTTTAAAAGCAGTGTTCGAGCGTGAAGAGGGTTGTTAGTGTCGCAAACCACGCTTAGTCGGTGAAAAGCGCAAAAATACGTATGTAGGCTCTGACTCCAGAAGAGGGAAGGCGAATGTCAGTTGATCGCTGAATGCGTTCGTGGTGACGTAAGGTAGCTCCATTGCGGTGGTAGGCACGTGTAGCAGTTAGTTGTCTGTTTCAGTGGGGATCGTGATGGCTGACTACACGGATGAGGAATACACTGATATGAATCTCATTTATGGTCGAGCAAATGGCAATGGATACTTAGCACAGCAGATGTACCAACCGCAATATCCGAGGAGGCGGCGTCCGCACCATACCTCCTTCGCCACGATCGATCGATGACTACGGGAGACGAGACCTTCCAGCCAGTACGGTGTAATGTAGGGAAACAGCACATTGTACACACGCCTCAAATGGAAGAAATCGTGCTGCAACAGTTTGCCGATCCCGTCGACAAGTACACAAGCGGTTGCAGCTGAACTTGGTGCTCCGCACACGTCGGTGTGGAATGTTCTGCATAGTGAAAAGATGTACCCCTTCCACATCCAGAGGGTACAACACCTAACCGAAGACAACCATCCCCGCCATGTACAGTTCATGCGCTGGATGCCTGACGCAACCACACATACTAATACTCAGTTTCCAGGCACTGTTTTATTTTCTGACGAGGCCAGCTTTTACGTGAGAAGACATCGTTAACACGCACAATGCACACATGTGGTCAATGGAAAATCCCCATGCCAGTGTCCCGTGGAAACCTCAACAGAGGTTCAGTGTCAACGTGTGGGCAGGAATCCTCGGTGTTTATCTCTTGGGGACGTACCTTCTGCCCGAACGCCTGGATGGCGCAACATACCTTATTTTTCTGCAACACATCCTCCTGGAATTGCTACAGAGTGTGCTGGCCGCAGTGCAGCGAGGCATGTGGTTCATGCATGATGGTGGCCCAGCACATTTTCCCCGCGAGGTGCGTAATCACCTAGATGCTACATACCCAGGGAGGTCGATTGAACGCGCAGGACCCATTGCTTGGCCTCCACGTTTTCCGGATCTCAAATCGTTGGACTTCTTCCTCTGGGGTCACCTTAAATCACTTGTTTATGAGATGCCTGTGGACACACCGGAGGATCTCATAGCGCGGGTTGTCGTCGCTGCGGCAGACATCAATAGCACACCCGGTATCTTCGAGCACGTCCGGAAATTGTTTTTACGTCGTTGTAGATTGTGCAATGATGTCCTCTGCCGCCACTTCGAACACCACCTGTAATAATTTCATTCACATCATTCCCTTTCTAGCATTGTACTGTGCACCAGAAGCTGTGTTGTCAAATCAATCTTTTTGTAGTTATTATTGTACTTTTTGTCGTCCCCGCATTATGTCAGAACCTGCATACATATTTTCGCGATTTTCACCGACTAAACGTGGTTTGCGACAGACACCATGTTCCATTTCAATTTTTTCCTCTTGATGTCTACTAACAACCATCTGAATTTGTGGCAACTGAACACCCTGTATAGATGTTCTAAATGTTGGACGCACGCACGTGAACAAAATGAAGATCCTGGTTTCAGTCGCGTTTCTAAAAAATACAAATATTAGCATTTTGGCAGCATCATTGTCACTTCTGTTTTGCTTCAGAGAGGCTATATGTTAACAAGAGGATATATCCTGCGACTGGGAGGGTAGAATTGTTAGCCGGAGGTGGAGATAATGGCTTGGTGATAATTGTAATGAGCTTACTCCTTTCTTCGTGGTTGCTGTTTTAAAATACTCATTCAGAAATCGTTTGTCTGGTGGTCTCCAAGGTTGAGAAGGTGTGGGGGTGTAGGGGGACATAATGATTGAACGTGGGAAGTTTTCTTTTGTCTCGCCTTCAGTCACCCTTTAGGGGAAGGGTCCCTGACACTTAGCACCCCATTAAGTGCACAGAGAAATACTGATAAACAAGAGATTCCATGTCGGTAAATCGGTTTCACAATCTTTGTAATCAGGTTAGCTTTGGCCCGAGTATAGACTAGTACAAGGGTCTGTTGCAGTTCATTGTTTGCCTTTGTTCCTCTGTACTCTACTTTATACAGAAAGGATGTATGGCAATATGCAAAAGTTGCAACAAAGAAATGCAAGGTTTAATTGCTCAAATGAAAAGTCATCATTTGACATGTCATAAGGAAAGTTAAGTGGATTCAGAATAATTAATAACATAATAAAAAAGAATGCACATGACTTACTGCAGCAACTGAAGCCAATTTCTGTAGCTTTGGATACAATCCAAAAAGATAACTGCAGCATTGCTGATGCTGTTGGGATTTGGAAAAAATTTCAACAAGAGCTAAAACTGAAAGATTTAATCCTAGTTGTAAATGCATTTATGGCACCTCTATTCATAGTGATTGTGGAATAACTTTTTTTACGGGTCTTTTAGAGGTTATTTTTAATGAAAGTTGGTTGTCAAATTTTCGAACTAAAGCCTAGTTCGTCATCAGGACTATGTCACTGGAGTAGTTGCTGCCACTCAATTGGAAGAGACCATCCGCAATTATCGTTAATTGTGGTACTTCTTCTTCTTGCTATTTCGATCCCTTCTTCTAGTTTTCTCTTTACTAAGTTTGACTGGTGGGCGATTATTTTCACCGAGTCCCAATTTATGGAGTGTCCACTTGCTTGTACATGTCTGTCTAGCCCTGTTTTGTTCCCAATGTTCCTAATAGCTGCTTGGTGTTCTTTCATTCGGACCTTAATACTTCTCCCTGTTTCTCCTATATAGCTGAGTCCGTTACTGCATCGACTGTAACTGCGGACTCAGCTATATAGGAGAAACAGGGAGAAGTATTAAGGTCCGAATGAAAGAACACCAAGCAGCTATTAGGAACATTGGGAACAAAACAGGGCTAGACAGACATGTACAAGCAAGTGGACACTCCATAAATTGGGACTCAGTGAAAATAATCGCCCACCAGTCAAACTTAGTAAAGAGAAAACTAGAAGAAGGGATCGAAATAGCAAGAAGAAGAAGTACCACAATTAACGATAATTGCGGATGGTCTCTTCCAATTGAGTGGCAGCAACTACTCCAGTGACATAGTCCTGATGACGAACTAGGCTTTAGTTCGAAAATTTGACAACCAACTTTCATTAAAAATAACCTCTAAAAGACCCGTAAAAAAAGTTATTCCACAATGAAAGATTTAGGAAAATCAAGCTCAAAAATTTTCAAGCGCTATGAACAAGCACTAACACCAGCCCAGATTTTAGATTATCTTTTGTCACCAAAATTTGATGTTAAAGATTTAACTGCAGAGGAAAGAGATGAAAGCAATCAATTTTGCTAAACAAAGACTGTGGATTAATAAGCATTTTACTTAAATTCATGATTCGTGCCATACCTTTTAACAGGGTGCTGTTTGAACAAAAAAAAAAAAAAAAACTGGAATCTTACTGGTGGAGGTAATTTGCTTGCTAAAGGACTTGAAGCTATTGAAGCACTTCACACATGCTACATCTGCTGGATTAGATATAATGTTCTCTACTTTTGGACTCGTGTACAGTAAACTCAGGAATCAGCTGGTGGTAGGAAAGGCTGCTAAACTTGTTTTTATTTAGATCTTTAAATGAAAAAGTGCTTAAATATTAACATTACCTGTACCTCCACTGTCTCATGTTTGTAGTTGAAATGTTACTGCAACTGAAAAAATGCATGAATAATTTTGAATTATTTTTGTTATTAATTTCTAGTTAAATTTTTGCAATTAATTGCTTGTGTTTTAATGCTTATGTTTAGTTGCTAATGGATCAGACAAAATCTAAAAATCAATTTAAATAAAAAATCTTATTTTTTTTATTTTTTTTTAAAAGTCATGATTTTTATACACCATGGATCTGATTAGTGAACCCACAGAAGAATAAAACAAAGTGACATTGCACAATGGCAGTTAGAGGTTTTAGTTTTACATGCTTATCACCCACTTTGCTAAACTTAGGGAAACCTTACTTGCCGCCCTGGTGGCGCAGTGGTCTAAGCACTGGCTTACGACCAGTCATCCGAGTTTGAATACCGATGAGGCATGGATGTTGTGTTTGTCTCACGGAACTGGTTCTCTCCCTTCCCTAGAACCAGTGGCCCTAAATTTGGGATGGGTAACTGCTCATAGCCCATAGTTGCTTACGGTGGTCGTTAAACCTTCAATCCACAAAAATAAAAAAATAACCCTTACTCTTACATAAACTACGATAAAAAAAGTTCTGTATACCAGCAAAGCACTTATTTTTGGCTTTACTAAGAGATTAAGTTATATTAAGGTATTAATAAAGTAAAAAAATTCTGGGATGAAGGGAATTATATGAATTGTTATACTGAATACTATCTGATAAGTTCTATGCACTATATGAACTGTGAATTACCTTATGTGTGGGTTGGAAAGAAAGCAGTGGCAACACATACATATATCAGAAACTATGTATTGTATCACTTGCAAATTGTTAGACCCTCAATGTAATCTTCAGCCATATTTATGACCCATTGCCACACCTGCGGAAGATGTTGGACACTAGTGGCAGTGCCGTTGCTATTGATGTCCATGAAGGGAAGCGCCCTACTGCTTGCAGAATGTCTTCTCTAGTGGGGAAATGTAGTCTCCTCAATGATTCCTCCACTGTGGAAAGAGATTGAAGTCACAGGGGCTCATGTCGGGGGAATATGGAGGATGTTTGAGTACCTTCCACCACCCCCCACCGTTGAAGTAAGTCCCGCACTGGAGCAGCAGTATGACAGCGGGTGTTGTCATGCAGGATAATAGGTGGACATGCTTGGAAATGCTGCAGGGAAGGACGCAGATGATGTTCCAAGAAGTGGTTGTAGTACACAGCATTCACAGTTTGGCCGGGAGAAACCGCATGATGGAGTAGGACACGTTCCACATCATACACCACTATCAGCATCACTTTCACATTCCTGGGTTTTTCATGCACTTTTTTTGGGGGTGGGGGTGGATGAGTGGCACCATTCATTGGATTGGCATTTCAGCTCTGGCTTGTAGGATTAAGCCCACGTTTCGTCCCTTCCACGTTGTAACGTGCCAAATTATCAGTTGCATGGGTGTACCGTTTACATTTGTGAACCTTGGTAAGGTGATGAGGCACCCATTGAGCTGCAGTTTTGTGGTGACCAAGCACTTGGTGCAACATGTGCAATACTGTGGTGTTGCTCGTTCCTACCTCTGCAGCTAACTCCTACGCTGTCCATCGCCGATCTACCTCCAGCAGGGATTGGATTAACTCGACGTAATGCTCCTCAAGACCAGGGCGTCCTGCACACGGCACATCCTCCACACGATCACGTCCTTGTCGGAAGGCTGCTACCCAATGAGCCACCATCCGATATGGCAGGGCTTTGTGGCCACAGGCTTCTTTAAAACCTGCACAATATTCCTTCGCGTTTCTGCCACTCGCCACCTCAATCTTGATCTATGCACGTTGCTCACTCTTCAAAAACATCTCTTAGAGTGGTCCAGTTTCACACTCCCAAATGACAGCTTTGTATCTGTCCTTCCGTCCGCATGCACCACACTCTGGACAATGAGCGTGTTGGACAGCTATGACTGTCCTCTAGACTTCCTGGGAACCGCAAGACCGTCTCGTGTTCTTATGCGTCGTGGCACTGGTGTCGCCACTATTTTCTTTCCAACCCACATACAAGATGTAATGTTAAGCTTTGTGGTGAATGCCATCAAGGAGGAGGTTTGTTGTAAATATGTGTCCATAATTTCACTTCAAATAATATAGGAATGCTTTTCAAATCACAGATGTAGGTTGAAAAAGATATTCTAAAAGCATAATAATTTTAATAAATGAGCAGAATAAAGTAATCTGAATGAAGTGATTTCCTGCTTGAGAGGCAAGATACTGCTGTGTTTTGATTCCATGCTAACACTGCAATAATGCATAATTATCTTTCATTTTAGGAGTTCTTTGAAAGCACGTCGCATTTCAGCAAAAATGAAGCAAGCTTGGGCTTTGCAACTTCAGAAAGATGGTCATCTGACATGTCCAGTGCCTGGTTGTAGCCAATCCTATGTTACAGTTGCTAATTTGATTACTCATTACAAGTGGTGTTCAGGGGTAAGTAGTATAATATGTGTGCATTATCAAGCTCCATAGGGTAAGGGGAGGAGTTGCTAGATAATTGCTTATTTTGTATATTATATCTACACAGTTTATATCTTCATGCTGTAAATTTGTTTACTGTATCAAACAGTGTTAACAGCAGAGGTAGACAAATCCAAGGCACCTGAAAATTTTCACCTGAGCTTTTCGATTCTGTTAGATGTGTGCAAACGTTCTACCCATTTTTCATGTTGCAAATTCCAAGTAAAAAATTTTAAGTAACAAGTGCAGGGCTCGACAAATATGTTCTAGATCTAGCAGCCAGCTCCAAAATTTAGGCGCCAGGTGAAACGAAGTCAATAATGTATAAACAAAAACATGTTTGGTTTTGACGCTGGAACGAAAAGTGGTAAACCATATTTCTTGTCAATTTCTTTTTCTTTTTACTCAAACCACTTATTGCAAAATAAAGTTTCAATTTTCTTCATAATTTTCTTTTTCCATTCTTTCAGTAGATCCCAAAAATTAAAAGTTCAGATTTTGATTATATTAAAATACTATTTGCAGATGTCATATTTTGTACATATCATTTCAAAGTACCATTTTTTTCTTCGTATAATCTGTAAACCATAAAATTCAGGGAAAAAAAATTTGTTTGTGAGATCCACAAGGGCATATAATCATCCAAAGGCTGTGAAAAAAAAAATACCACATATAATCTGCGGCGGCATATGATCCGTAGATCGTAAAATTCTGAGAAAAACCATTTTTCCTTCGCATAATCTGCGACAGCATGCCTCAGACAATGATATTAAAAAAAAAAAAAAAAAAAAAAAAAGACCGTCCATACCTGCCAACATTGACATTAACAGCCTTGTTACTTATAACTAGTATTGCGTGGCATGCGTGGACTACTTTACGAAATGATCCATCTCTTTGTAAAAAAACAAATATGTGCCCCAACAAAACGTTTCAACAAACAAGGACTCTTATGAAACAAACTTAACACATGCAAAACATAAAGTTTATTCCCCAGCTAGGTTTGAAACTTTCACCAGTAAAAATCAGTAAGATGTGTTCAGAATTCCACAATACTTGACAGACAGGAAATCCAAGCAAGTGAACATGCAGTGCACGAAACTCCACTTACCATATGATCACACTGCCCCTAAAATTGCAGTTTAAGGAAAAGATGAGACCAAAAGGGGGGGGGCTGAATATTTTAACTGGTGAAAAACCAAAACAGACAGCAAGAATGTGGACTACTGTCAGTTTCTTTTATTGACTGCAATTTCACAGCACCACTGCTTAATTTTTCTTTCTGCTGATATCATTCTCTCCCTACTTCTTCATTGTTGCTTTTCTTTCTTTTCTTGTTTTTTTATGTCCTCTGATAAAAACCATCAGTCTGAGGACCATGAGCGCATTATATCAAAGCTTCAACTATTTTAGATAAATGGTGTAACTTTGGGAATATTAATACTTTTGAAACACCATGCATCAATTTTTACAAATTTTCGTCACTTCCATTTTCAGGAATTTCCTTCTTCCTTTATCAAGATTAAATGCAAAAACTTATGGGGTGGGGAGCATTTTAACAGCGTTGGAGAGTGAGAACATCTTGTGTGGGGGATAGCGAATACGGGAAATCCGTCCGACTTTCCGTTTTGGAAATTTTTTTCCTATTTTCAAGCTGAAATACAAAAATTTATGCAGTAAAATGACAATTAAAAATACTGAACAGAAGTAGCATCGTGAGAAAAAAAGGAATTATGATTACGGAAAAAATCTGAACTCGGTCGGCTTTCCGTTTCCGGAAGTTTCGTGAAGATGGAATTCCGTCCTCCCCCTTTCCACCCTCCAACTTTGTTTACTTGTGCATCAATTTCCTGAGTGGCAAAAATAACGAAAAGTTGGAATTTCTCGAACTTGCGGAAGTATCTCGTGTCTCAAGATTAGGAGGACATTTCTGCGTCGTCTAGCTTCCGTTTTGCAAATTCTTGCTTACAGTTTCAAGCTGAAATATGAACATATATGCCATAAAATGATATTTAACAAGACTAGACACAAACGCAACATCGGGAGAGAAAAAATTATGATTAGAGCAAATTCTTTTTACTCCATTTAACTACTGTTTTCGAAAGCTTTGAAACACAAAATACTGTCCCCAGACGGAAAATGACAACCCCCCCCCCCAAATCTCTCCATGACAAAAAAAAATGCGGATAATTCCGCTCATACGCTTAAGAATCTTGTGTAAATCATAAAATAATAGCAAAATAATTTTTTTTAAACAAAATGAAAATTCATAGAATCTAGTTTCGAGAGTGAGTTCCATATCAGAGAACGAAATCCGTAGAAACTACAGACATTCTGTAGTAATTGGCATGTACGACAGTCATAATATAACCTGTACCTAACATTTTAATCGTGAATAGTATTTTCCGACAGAAAACTGCGATTCACAAGACCGACTTAGAAATCCAAAGATGTAAGAAAGAAATGATCGTCTTATTGAAAAAGTAACTCATTTTGAAGTACTTCTGTGTTACTAATAAGTAAAAAAAAAGAACTGAAATCACTAGCTGTTGCAGCATTACCGTAGTTCATTAGTTACACTAAAAAATCAGTTGAAATTGTTATTTCTGAATACGTTTCAACTAAATACGGAAAAAAAAAAAAATCCTTAACTAATACAATTAGTACACCAAAACTAGGCAATGCATTCGCAGAATACTTACATGCTACGGAATAGCTTTGCGGGATTCCCGAGGGGCAGATTCTCACATCACATAGGCTTCCGCACACGCGAATAGTAACGCCTTCCTTGCGTCACATTTTCTGTCAAAAATGTTCTAAGTACAAAAAGTATATATATATATATATATATTCTTACAATCAATCTCCTTGCGGTCTTTTATTTCACTGTTACGTAAAAAAAATTCTGTTACCACATTTTTGGTACTTTCCCAATAGCACCATCTCTTCTGACAATTGCCTCGTGGACTTTTATAAACGCTGCATCGTTTTTTTTTGTTTTTTTTACCGGTGTCCGCAGTTCCTAAATTTATAACTTTTTAATAGATAATCTATGGATTGATTATACAACAGAAATTATGGTATTTACTGCAAATTACAAAATTTCAAGTAAGAAAAAATTAGGTGCCTGGGCGACCTGGCGCCCAGGATTTGTCAAGCCCTGAACAAGTGCAATAACAGATAGTGCATTTGATGGCCAAAATGCTTCGAGGGGACTGCTAACTCAAGTCTATATTAATCTTTTCTTTTGTCCAGAAAGTGCTTAATGACCTCTACAATGTTCTTTTCACCTTCTGGTAGAGTGTAAGGCCGACCAGTGGGCATGGCAGGATTCACTTACATCAGTAGAAGGAATCCAGAGCACATCTGGTGTTAAGGGGTAAAAAAAAAAAAAGAAGGTTCTGGTGGGTGGAGAAATGTAATTTTAACTTCATTTGCATCTCCAATTTTTTCCCAAACATAATTCAGCCACCATCTGTTGTATATCGAAATGACATAACCATTCAATTCATCAAAGTCTACATAACTTCTCTCTATAAGGGTTGACTGGATAGCTAGTTGATAATGGGGCAAATGAAAATGGCTTATCATAAACTTTTGTTCCACACCTTGTGAGAATGAAAGCATGGGGCTTTCAAGTTCCTGGAATCTCTCTAGCCTGACTGAACTGATGTACCAGATGTTCATTTTCTGTTTACTCCTTCACACCTGGAAAGGTCAAGTTTTGTCTATTCATATACTGGGTGCTCCAAAAGTCTTGCACATTTTGAAAATGTAATAACTTGAGTTTTGAGAGTAGGGCAACATGGTTTGCGTAGAAATGATCAGAATGACATCTCGTTTTTTATGAAATCACATAAATTTTTACTCATTTTACTTACATTTTTCATCGCCAGATGGCGCAGCAACCAAAGTTTGGGAGTGTCGAGAAAAAGAGACACCTGATTGTACCAGGTGTTCAATGTGATGGCCGTCCTGTTCCAGCACTGCCTGCAGACGAGAGAAAGCACCATGGACGGCATTGAAGAGCATGTCCGGTGGTATAGCTGCCACATGGTGTCGAATGGCATCTTTCAGCGTGGCCAATGAAGTGCAGCAACATCTGTACACTTGTGATTTTAAGTAACCCCAGAGCCAGAAATCGCAGGGTGTCAGGTCTGGTGACCGAGGAGGCCAGAGTCATTCCATCTCAATTCAGGCAGACAGTACCAAAATGTGTTAAGTGACCATTTTAGATTTGTTCCAAAAAATTACAGTAGTTAAACAACTATTGGAGACTTAAAACATCCTGAAAGGACTTTCCTAAATAAAAATTTGTTTCTCCAGCTACAGCATTTTGAAGTTTGGCTAAAATCTAGCGATCTTTGAAAAATGGGGAAAATGCTGTATTTTAAAACGAGCGCTGCTTCAAAACTATTTAATCTATTCACTTAATTTTTTTTATTTTGTAGCTATTGAATTAAATTTTATTTTGGCATAGTTTGGATAAGCCTGACTGACATTATTAATAAGGAAATAAAAAAACATTGCAAAAAAAAAACAATTTTTTTTTGCATTTTCAGAAAAAAAAATTTCCCCCTAAATAATTATTTTTCAGGTTAGTAAGGATGGCAATCTGAAGTCCCTCAATGGTAGTTTTACAGCAAATTTTATTTTAAACCTGGGATGCATGCAGTCCATAAAATTTTAAGTTATGCAGAAGTTAAAAAAAGCTCAATTTTTGAATGACATTAACTCAAAAACCCCATTTTTTAAAAATCCGAAAATCTTTTCATTTGATATCCTCTTAGTTGTTAATAAATTGCTCATTGCATAATAGTGTATTTTTGCCTGGTTAATTTTATAAACTTTTTTAAAGATTGCACATTTTCAGCATTGTTGCGTAAATACAGCACAAAATGCAATAGATTGTCCATATTTCACTGAAAACATTGTTTAATCAGGTTTCAAAGTTAAAACATAGGTTACTGGTGTTTGATTAGTACAATTACATTATATTTTGAAGTTCAGCACAAAAACATATACAAAAAAATATTTGCAGAACATGACAGCATGTTCTTGCTGGTTTCATTTCTTTTCTAGGGGAATTATTTGCAACCTCATACTCTCTCCCCCTCTCTCTATATATACTTTAAATTATTTATTTTGTTAAACTTGTTAATTTTGTAACATCCACTGTTCTACTGATACTCTTCATAAATTTATAGCATTTTGTAATGAAATTGCACAAGCCACAGTGCTGAAACAACAGGTTATGACAGGCTTTTGCAAGTACAAACATGTCCATTGATTGCTCACTGAACAGCCAATCAGCAGCTGTTATGTCCTTCATTTACTGATTCCCCACCTTTCTCCCACTCCAGTTTGCTCTTGTCTGTTGATGAGGGATGTTCAGTATTGTTCAGTGAATAATTTATAATGTCTGATCATCATAGTTCTGACAGTTAGATGTGTGGACTACGTTAAAAGACACAAAAGAGTTGTGTACAAAACTAAGCTTGTTAGGTTCTGTGGTGTTGGTGATTTAGGTGATGAAATTCAAAGGATTGTAGGCCCATCTGTCTCTGTAAATAGAAATGATTATTTGTGTTGCAATTGTGTGTCTTTTTACAAAAGAAAAATTTTGAAATGTGCAAATGAAACTGAAGAAAAAATTCCCTCATCAGAGAGAGAGGGTTTTTTCATTCCCAGTCATGAGATTGTGGATGTTTTAAATAGCAGTATTACAATGCTTGATGTTAATGTGTCACCATTTAAAGCCCCTTCAGAAGTTAGGGAGGATAGGAGAGAAGCTTATGTGAAGAGGAAAAAGTTGACATTAGAGAAAACACTAACAACTTCAGCTGTGCAGAAATTAGAAGACATGTATGGAGTTGGTGTTTAAAGTCAGTTGTCTCTTTAGAAACCTAACTGTTCTACTTGTAATCAGTGGTTTTCTAATATTAATACAGCACTTCATACTTGTAACTACACTGAAAAAGTGCAATTACTGATATTGCTACCACAGACTGTTAGTAAAACTGATTTGAAGGGAGAGTTACCTACAGTATCAAAATACCTCATAGATAAATCACGCAAGGTTAGAAGAGAAATAGGAATCTATGCTCAACCTGACCCCTACAGTGGGCATCCATTGTCTGCAGAAGCTGCAACTCTGGCATTGTCATACTACCTAGATAATAGTACAGACTGTACTAGGGATAGTACAGACTGTACTAGGGATAGTACAAACAAAAATGTTGTTTGTGTTAGAGATGATAATGGTGAGAAAATTAAAAAGGTAAAAAGATTTAGGACAAGATCAATCAAAGAGGCATACAGGCTAATGAAAAAAGACAACCCAAATATAAAAATTGGTCTTTCAAAGTTTTACACTCTACGTCCAAAGTGGGTCAAAATTCAGCCAATACAAGCAGTATGCATTTGTATTTATTGCAGTAATCTGAAACTTATATGTACAGCTCTCCAACATATAACAAACACACAAATTGAGGAAGAAGTTCTTTTACAGAAGTGTTTATGTGACAGAATAAGCAATGAAAATTGTTGGCTCCAAGAGTGTGGTGACTGCCCAGGCACAGAAGCACTGACAGTTGAAACTCTTTGCTTGAATGAAAAAGTTACATTTGCTATTTGGGAAGGTGGCGACCTCATAAGAAAATCTGTATCTGTCCAAAAGTTTCTGCAAGATGTAAGACATTGGGTGAAGAAATCAATTTCTCATAGCAAAATCAGGAAAATCCAAAGAGAAGGAATAGCTAAAGCAAAAATCTCTGTGAAAGAAAGTTCTGACATTCTAGTTTTACATTTTGATTTTGCTGAAAATTGGACAGTGATACTGCCCGACGAAATACAAAGTTACCACTGGCAAAATGTTCAGATTTCACTATTCACATGTGTTGCATATCTTGAAAAAGAGATGAAGTTTTTTTGTAGTGTCTGATGAGACAGCTCATGACACAGCTCATGCTCTCTGTGCTATAGAGATTATAAAAAGAAATTTCTAAGTTGTGCCAATTAGAAAATATTAGATCACTTGTTTGCATTTCTGATGGGGCTGCTGGACATTTCAAAAATAAATACCAAATTTATGAACTTTCTAAAAATAATCAAATTTAGGAAAAAAAATGGATTTTTTCAGCAACTGGGCATGGTAAAAGTTCACGTGATGCTATAGGTGGGCTATGTAAGCATTATGCAACAAAATTTAATCTCCAAAGAGGTCTGTGCAAGCCATAAGAGATGTAGCATCATTTGTTGCTGAACTTTCTCATCTTTTACAAAATATAACACTACTGATTCTTGAAGGTAAAACTGTTCAAGCCTACAGGTCTTGTAAGGAAGAAGAATGGGGGCTAATGTAAAACCTGTTGTAGGAATACAATCAAAACATTACTGGTTGGTTAAAAATAACGAGTCTTATATGGGACGTACAATTAAACATCAAGTTGAAAAAGTTGAAACATCCAGCCAGGTGAAAAAGCATTACTCAGTAAGTGATTTCCAGGTAGGTGAGTTTGTTGGGTATGTTTATGACAATAATTGGTAGATGGGGCAAATTACAGGTATATCTCGAGAGCTCAATGACATTACTGTGTCATTTATACATCCTTACGGTCCAGCTAAAGGGTTCCAGTGGCCAGAGGAATCTAGAAAGATGAATGTCCAATGCCATTAGAAAATGTGCTGCTTAAAGTAAGGAATCCTACTCCACTTGGACTATCTGCACGACTCCATACTTTTGACCAGGGGCGGATTTCCGACTAAGTGCACTAGGCGCGCGCCTAGGGCCCCAGAGCTTGAGGAGCCCCAGAAACGTATAAATAGATTGCCATTTTTTGTTTTTGACCGGCCGAACCAAATGAATCCTTAAAGCAACCATTTTGTATTTCCAATTGGTGTTTCACTTTCTGATATTAGTAACATACACTCACGGACAATGAAATTTGCGCACCTCTAAGAAAACATACTACAACCGCGAAGCTTTGCAAATAGCTAGAGTGCATGCTGGTATGGAAGTGTTCCATGTTTGGTGCGACTGCATGTGACCGCACACCCTGTGGTGGCGCTGCAAGCACGACCCGGCAGCCTTATAAACAGGCGTGTAGTCGATGCCCCATGAAAGTGAAAAGCACAGGCCGATGCAAGCAAGGGTACAGAGTGACAAGAATGCTGGTAGATGCCAGAGACGTAGATTTACGCAACTTACGGACTTTGAGAGAGGCCTGATCATCGAGCTGATATCTGCAGGGTGGTCGGCGCGCCATATAGCCCGCCACGTGGATCGTTCTGACCATACCGTCGGACTCCGTTTGGAGCACTGGACACGTAATGACACTGCCACACGACGGATCGACTCTGGACGGACCAGGAGATCGTGCGCCAAGCATGAACGGATCCCGCAGGGACCCAGTCCACTATACAAGGCAGATGTAACGGCTCCTGTGCACCCACGAACCATTTCCCGATGCCTCGCGGAAGCGAATCTGCGATCCCAGTGCCCTTTACGTGTGCTGCCCTTAACGCCGGAACATCGCCGGATCCGTGTGCAGTGGTGCCAGGCCAGATCAACGTGGAACACCAGACTGGCAACGTGTAGTGTTTAGCGATGAGTACCGCTTCGTTTTAGGGACAGATGATCGTATCCGAGAGTGTAGGTCCCCGGGGTTCAACGGTACAATCCCAACCTTGCTATCGAGCCCCACACCTCCCCCACTGCAAGCATTATGGTTTGGGGTGCCATAACATACGATAGCCGATCAGCTCTAGTAGTGGTACGTGGATCATTGACAAGCCAGCGGTATGTGAATGAGATCCTGCGGCCCCATGTGCTCCCATTCCTGGCCGGGATTCCAGGTGCGCTATACCAGCAGGATAATCCTTGCCCGCACATGGCTCAGATTCCCAGGACTGCCTACGTCATGTCCAGACACTTTCATGGCCCTCCCACTCCCCGGACATGTACCCTATCGAGCACGTTTGGAACTAGTTGAAACGCCAGCTGCTGCCGTGCTGCACTATCCGAGATTTGGAGCACACCGTCCAACACGTGTGGACCAGTCTGCCGCTGGACAATATCAGGCGTCTGTTCGCCTCTGTCGGGCCGTATTGCAGCATGTATCGCCGCACTATTGAAGATGACCGATCTGCGTGCCACAGATCCCTCTGTAATTGTCCAACAGCTCTGTTTTTGCCATCATGTGTATCATTCATCTGTATCATATTACGTCCATAAAATTTCAGTTCAATCCGATGCTTCCTTGGCGCGCAAATGTCATTGTCCGTGAGTGTATATTTTTTCTTGCTTTGTTGATACTCCAAATTTTCGAGTTCTTATCGGTGTACTTGTTTTGATAGGAGCAGTTAAAATAATTTAGCCTTCCTTTTAGTGATAGGTGAAGGAAGTATTCACGTTTCCCACACTCTTCATTGTTTTTAGGTGAATACTTAACTGGCCGCTGTTATATAAATTACTTTCGTGCTACTTCCAGCCAAAGGAAAACATCTGTGTAGGAACCTTCCCCCCACCCCCTGAGTTGCGATGATGAGTGCTTGTAGATACTGTCATGATGATCGGGGGTGTTTGCTCTTAATTTTTTTTCTTTGGGGTAGGGTGATAAAGTTCTTACCCCTTTACGAGGCTAAACCAAAGGAGTTAATATTTAGGCTGGAAAAATAAAGAAATTCGAGAATATCACACAATGTTTTCCTGATTTAATAGTGTTAAAAGAAATTTCTATTGTCTCCCCTGATTTAATACTGATAATTATCAAGCATTCTTACCTTTTCTATTCCTTAAAAAGAGGTAAAACTGACTTTTGAAAAAGTGATAAAAAGTTTAAGTGATACTTTTACTCGAAGAGCTGTAGTTCCTACTCCTCCATTTTCAAACCGGATCTTCTGTATTTAATTCTTATGCTTCTGTTTCTGATAACTGCAGTGCAGGTATAAAAAAAAAATCTCATGCATATCTTTTTGACAGAATAAAAGAAAATTCAGACCTCAATCTCTTCGATTTAGGGAATTGTCTGTCACAGAAAAACTCCGCCACGAAAAGTCATCCACCCTTTTCAAGTGAAGTACTGTGCACGAATTGCATTTATCTGAATTTTCGAATGTGGAGTACTTTTCCGGTAGCCAATGTCTTCAAGTACTTCATTTTTGCTTGATACTATTCTCGTTGCTAACTAATTTATTCATAACATAAAAGCAAGATGATTTTCCAAAGCTGAAGCAATGGAAAGAGCATGTTTTGTAATTGAAACACATTCCAATTTTATGACAATTTAAACGCAATGTACTAATAAATTTAGAGAAATCCCATTTTCAGTGCCCATATCATTAAATTTGCCAAGTAACTTGCAACTGAAAAGGTGCTAAAGTAATCAGTTTTTCCTAACGTATCAAACTCAAAAAGAACTTTTGTTATAACTGAAATGGTCTCTTCATAGGGTAAAGCTAAAATTTACTAAATTTCCACTTTGAGAACTCCTAGCGGAAAATTTATGATCTAGTACTCAAATTTAAAATGGACAAAATTTAATGCATTGTTTATGTCCTATCATTTGCAAAAATAATTTTTGAAAAGTGTGAAAACCAAATTCTTTGGACTTGTAGAGATAACATTCTCCCATGTAGAGATAACATTTGGGTGTGTAAAGTGATTTTGGCAAACAGTGCGTAGTATATGTGGATGTGTGAAAGATAGAAAGACAAAAAGAACGTAATATTTTATGGATTGCCCCGGGCGCAGAAATGCCTAGTTACTCCTCTGATGATTAGGGTAGCACTGTTTCTTACAAAACGTTCTAATAATAGGAAGAAGATAGAATGGCATTTTAAAAAGCATAAAAACCTTTTTGATTTTACTTTTTTTTTATTAATCTGACGAATGAAATTTTTTAAGGCTGTATAAGGAAAGGGGGGGGGGGCTGAATCTCGCCTAGGGCCCCAAAAGATCTAAAGTCGCCTCTGCTTTTGACGAAACAGGAGCTGAGAAAAATCAACCACATCTACTATGCCTAATCCTTCTATATAAACCTTTTACAGGTAACTTTATTAATATACTGCTAAAAAATTGTTTATCATCAAAAGGCTATTTGTGAATTTTTTTTTTTTTATGAAAGCAAAATTAATAAAAAAATTGCAATAATACCAAGTGTTGAAAAAAATAGTATTTTATTGAATTAGTCATGCTATAGTATAATAATGTTATGTTCTGCACATTTTTTAGTATATGTTTTTGTGCTGAACTTCAAAATATAATGTAATTGCACTAATCAAACACCAGTAACCTATGTTTTAACTTTGAAACCTGATTAAACAATGTTTTCAGTGAAATATGGACAATCTGTTGCATTTTGTGCTGTATTACGCAACAATGCTGAAAACGTGCAATCTTTAAAAAAGTTTATAAAATTAACCAGGCAAAAATACACTATTCTGCAATGAGCAATTTATTAACAACTAAGAGGACATTAAATGGACAGGTCTTCAGATTTTTAAAAAATGGGGTTTTTGAGTTAGTCATTCAAAAATTGAGCTTTTTTGAACTTCCGCATAACTTAAAATTTATGGACTGCATGCATCCCAGGTTTAAAATAAAATTTGCTGTAAAACTACCATTGAGGGACTTCAGATTGCCATCCTTACTTACCAAAAAAATAACTATTTAGTGGGAATTTTTTTCCAAAAATGCAAATTTTTGTTTTGTTTTGCCCTAATGTTTTTTTTCTTTATTAATAATGTCAGTCAGGCTTATTCAAACTATGCCAAGTTAAAATTTAATTTAATAGCTACAAAATAAAAAAAATTAAGTGAATAGATTAAATGGTTTTGAACCAGCGCTCGTTTTAAAATACAGCATTTTCCCCGTTTTTCAAAGATCGCTAGATTTTAGCCAAACTTCAAAACGCTGTAGCAGGAGAAAAACATTTTTTTTAGGAAAATCCTTTCAGGATATTTTATGTCTCCAGTAGTTCTAACTACTGTAATTATTTGGAACAAATTTAAAATGGTCATCTGACATGGCCCGCCTAAGCTGAGGTGGAATGACTCACCAGGTCTTCGGAAAGTGTCGGCTCAACACACGATTAAATATGTCTTGCAGCAGTTGCTTAATGGAACGTACGATGTGGGGTGGTGCTCCATCCTGCATAAATGTGCACAGATTCACTGCATCCCGCTCTTGCAAGCTAGGGATAACGTACCTTCATAACATGTTCGCATAACGTGCACCTGCCACTGAAATGGTTTCAAAGGAGGTGCCGTGGACCTCTTAAAAAAAAAAAAAAAAAAAAGGACCGATAATGAAGGAAACCGTTAATCCACACAACACTGTCACTTTCGGCTGATGAAGGTGCCGCTTCAACGACTGCTTGGGGATGTTCCGTGGCCCAGATGCGGCAGTTGTGCGTGTTTACCGCTCCGTTTAGGGAAAAGTATGCCTCATCAGTCCATAAAACGTTCATCAGCCAGTTCTCGTCTACATCCATTTGTCGAAAAAACCATGCTGCGAACTCCTGACGCTGCACGTAATCGCCAGCTTGCTGTTCGTGATGCCGTTGCAGTTTGTACGGGTATCTGTGCAGAATCCGTCGTAGTGTTCGCCATACAGTCCCATATGGAATGCCTGTTTGTCAAGAAACAGGGCGAGCACTGGAGCCACCATGTGTGGATGACATTGCAATCACACCCATTTCCTGCGTAATTGTCTCTGCTGTAGCAGCACGTGTTCGTGGTCCATCTTACGCCGGAACGCCTGCGGACGGTAATTGCATTTTTTCACGTTTACGTATTCTGCACAAAATGGCCTGTTTGTCCCTTGAACACGTTCCAAAGCCTTCTGGATTTCAGAGCACAATAAATTGTCTTTCTTGTAATGTCCTGGCATTCTGACATTATTTTATTTTACTTGGCATCCAACCACACTTACTTTTTGTGCGCTATATAGCTGTTTATGATCCGTCCTTAGCAATTGTCCAGCAGTGTATTTCCAATTTCATTGAATTTGTAGAGGTTTTTCTATGTGTTCCACACTCTAAAGAAAAAAAAAAAGATTTATTCTTTGAGTACACTGCTTTTGTCACTTAGGTCTATAGAAATATGCAAGAAAGTAGGACAAGTGGAAGATTTTTTCCAGATTAAAGCTCTCTTAAAACATGTTCTACATGAAATGAAAGCTGGGATTCCAAAATTTATTAAGTATGCTGCTTTTATTCTTTCTGTGCCTGCCTCAGAGGCTATTTGTAAATCCGGCGGTTCAGCAATTGACATATATTGTATAAGTAAAAGATACAATACTAGTAATGACGGAAATGTTATAGTTGGAACAAATGATAAATGACTGTTTATAATGTCAAACAGAGCACAGTTTGGACATAAGTCAATCCGAGAAATACTGAAAGCTGCCCTAATTTCAATGTATGGACCAAATTACCACAAACACTTTGTAAATAGTTCATGTGCAACAATGGCACACTATTTTAACTTCAAAAGTTATTAACAGAATATCAAATTCTAAATGCATACCCTGGTTCTAAATAAATGCATTTTATTTAAGTAAAAAGGTTTATGTATTGTTATATTTAACAAGGGGTTTCAACTGATGGTAATTTTTTAATGTTTGTTTTATTCACTTAATTTTTTTTTTTTTATTATATGAAATTTGGTCAGTAAATGTTCTGCACTTTGCTCGCAGAACATTTACAATCTTTGGAAGTTGTGTTGCAGAACACTGAATGCAATTCTGCTCCTGGGTACATGGAATGCTGAAAAATGTTTTTTTTCAAAACTTTTAATTTAGTACGTATTAGAAAAAACCTATGTAATATTTCAGTTATTCATTTTCTCATCTTTGTTTTTGAAAAGGGATGTTTTAATATTAAAGATCCAGATTTAAAAATTTTGCTAGTAGACATTGTTGTATATTTCATACTATTATTTTTATAAAATTGCTTACTATAATATCAATATGTTTAATTTTGCATATTTCAATATGTATGTTTAAAAGTTGAAACTGAAGTAATAAAATACATAAATTAATCTTTGTAGTTTGGTCAACAAAATTTCACACTATCCTCCCACCATAGTTTTATCCCATTTTCAGGGTCAAAATTACTAATTTTTATTCCTAATGTTTTGACCTTAATGCGACTTTCAAGTCTGTTCTTTTTCATTAGAAGGCTTCTTTCACCTAATTGTGTTTTTAACTGCTGACCAAAGACATTCTACATGAGCATTTAACAGCAGTGCCATTAAAAGCACAGTTACTGAATCTCTCATGATTTCAAAAGGCTCTAGATTATCTGAATTCTCCAATTTGTGTAACAAAGCATTTGAAATACATGAAATTCTGTTAGGATTCAAACTAACAAGAATCTTCTTGATTTGAAGCCACTATTCCAAAGCACAATTAGGGTTAAACTTTAAAACTTTGCATATTTCAGTTATTGCATCATCACCATGATTGTTTAGGCTTTCAGAAGATTTGGGAAATAGCACCTTATCTAAAGAGCGGACATATATTTGCAGAAAACAGATGTTTGGACATTATTAAAAAAATTTTTTGCACGTTTTTGTGCAATTCTTTTTCAATAAATCAATGCTGTTTTCTGTAGAACTTAGTCCTATATCTTCATCTGCAACACATCTTCGTTGATTACACGCTGTGCTGATTTGGTGACCTTGAAATGTTTATGGCATGTCATCATTTTGAGAGATTCCTTAAAAAGGACCAATTTGCCCCATCATCTGCAGATTTTAAAACAGCCAACTCTAGTTCAGTAACATAGTGCAAAACACTACTCCACATCAGTTTTTTCCAGCTTTCTAGAGCATTCAGCAACACATGAGATTATGTCAAAAATCCATTGATCCTCTGAATGGAGATATCTAACCAAACGTTGATTTAAGAAAAGTGAGCTAGATATTGAGCAGCTGTCGGTCTTTGCTGGGCAGTGTGATTGACGAAGGTCTTTCATCTACCCCCTGTTTTATACCCCGTCCCGTCTCCCCCTACCTGCCAATGTTAGCAGGTATGGCATTTGGTTGTCGACAATAAATTTTCATTCGGTTATTTAAAAATTGGAGAATTTTTGTTTTATAAAAAATTCTCCCAGTACGAATTCCCCAAAGGGAAGCAGCTTTTAATCCCCCTGCAACCTTGTGAACTCTTTCCCCACGATGACCCATCATCCTTGCTTGGTGCATTCTTTGTGATCAAAAACCGATGTGACCTTTTTTCTTTTCTTTTCTGCTGTTCAAGCAGAATAGCTTCTGTACGCGAGATTTCCGCACATTTGGAGTAAAATTTTTCAAAAATGTGAGGGCTCCGTACAAGTTAAAGCTTTTTTTTTCCGTACACCGCAAGTTAAATAAAATAAAATTATTTTTTTCCGTACCAGTACAGGTCGCCAGAATTGGCGATTTAATCAAACATTTTTAGTTGCCACAATGAAGAAGTTTATCGCCAGTGGCGACCTGGCGACCGTGAGTCTGGATCTTTATTTAATATGTAGTTTATTTAAGTTATCTTGAATGTATAGGTCCCAAGTTCATCAAAATTATGTAAGCTAAATAAAGGAATGAAAACTTTCAAGCGTAGCAACATGAGGCGGCGGGCAGTCTCCAGCCGCGGAAATGGCCCTAATCATTTGAAAAACATCCGTGCTAAAATGTCTCAGCCCAGTCTTGCTTCTTTCACTTCCTCTGTGAAAAAGAACTCTCTTTGTAATAACAAACTCTTGCCATCAACAAGCTCAGGAAATGTGGAATCAGTACTTCTAGAAAATATTAATTCTAATGACTGAAATACTTATGTTGTGAAAGATGATGTGAAGCCCAGTGACCTTAATGCTTATGTAGTGAAAGATGATGTAACAAAGTTGGAAATAATATGGGCCATGGAAGTGCAGAGATGCCAAGTACTACGGATCCTCCGTAGTCTCTGCAGATATAATGTTCAAACTACGGACTACAGAGAAAGCGTGAAAAACTACGGATTTTTCCAGAAATCTCGGATATTTCCGGAATTTTTTTTTTTTAATTATTTGAAAAGAAAAAAAAAGTCAAGCATAGTCAAATGTAGTGTTTTTTGCGGTAACGTCACGAAGCCGTTACACAGCAAGCATGTTTGGCTGGCCGACAAGCAAGGGGAAATGTTGCAGCGGAGATCGTTCTGTATGATCAAGTGACTTTGTACCTAACTTGCTGTGGAAAGGCGTTCGTAATGCACGACGTCTGTTAACTTCGGGAAAACCTTAACCTCGTCCTGAACTAACGTAAGTTGTCGGAGGATGGAGGTAGACTAGAGTCGATTCCACGTTTTCTGTTCTTGTTGTTAAGTTGATTTGTTGTGGTGTGACGTGAATTGCTGTATTTATGAAGCGTGCTTCAGTGGCTTCCAGTTCCAGTGGTGTGAAAAAAAAAAAAAAAATTCGCAGCAGTACAAGGAATGTTATTCGTTGGAATTTCCATGTTTGCAGCAATCGCGTGTTTCCGTGAAATGTTTTTTTTTTTTTTTTTTTTTTGCTAAAATGTAATTTAAATAGTTAATTGCTATTGCATATTTGTTTCACCAAAGTAAGGGGCGGGCGGGGTATCAGAAAAAAACCAAAGAAAACCCGACTGCTTTGAGCAAATAGTCATCAGATCGAAGGAAACAATTGTGGATCAAAGAAATCCTGAATGTTTGTTTTTTCCGGCAGAGCACATAACTAAGCTACCTGGATGTGTGGACGCTGTTACTGCCTGTTTTTATGTTACCTCCCCGGCAGTTTGTTCTTCGCGCGCAGTATATTCTGCCCAGAGCAAAGAGAAAGTCTCTCCATGTGTCTTTGGCAACCAGCCAAAGAAAACGTCTAGCAGCAGTAGCTGCTCGCTGCCGCTGTGGTGAGACGTTTTTTAGCTGCTGGGTGTTTGCGCACAGTCGTGACTTATTTTCCCCACGCTCCTCGCTGTCGGCAGAGAGCTTAATTGTTTGTTACTTTGACAGATTTGCGAAGTGCAGTTCTTTTTTTTTTTTCTCTTGTAAAAATGTTCTGCTAAACAAAGAGATGTTTTATTTTATCCTTTTTTTTTTCCAGAATTGATTGATTTATTTAATTTAAAATACCTTTTTGATTAGTTTTTTCGTATCATAAGCATTTAATGGTAATTTTCTATTTATCCGCATAATGAAGCTATGAAATCTTTCAAAGTTAATTGTTCTTTCTTTGCTCCCATTGAGTTTGTCGTGTACGAATTTACTTACAATAGCGTCGGGTAAAGGGCCACCTGTCTCTACTAATATTCCTGGATCTAAAACGCAAAAAAGTTGTCAAAAATTCAAGGATAGTTATTTGCAAAAATTTCTGTGTCTAAAATCGTCTCGGGTATCCGAAAACCATGAGTTTTGTTCCTCGTGTGCTGTTGATTTTTCAATCGCACACGGCAGAAAAGACGATTGCGGTCAGCATTTTCACTCTAAAAACAGGTGGTATAACCATAAGTGTGTGGCATCACACACTTATGACATAACATATTTATTAAAAGGTGGAGTTGAAAGGGTATGTATTTTTTGTGTATTTACTCATTTTTTCCCCCTATTTTAAGGGGATTTAGATATGTTGCAAAATTTATCCAAGTATTGTCCCCGATCGAGATTAATATATTGCTAAAAATGTAGCAGTATATTCTAGGAAATACGCATGCTACCCTGCAAGTTTTAATATGGGAACTTGACTTGACGTCACTACGGAAGAACTACGGGCGCCGCGCGTATGTACTACTGATGACTTCCTTCAGATGTTGGCATCTCTGGAAGTGTTGTCCAAGCGAATGTCTCTGAACTCTTGTACACAGAATAACAAAACATTTCAGTTAATGTTTCCTGACAGCGCGATAGCTTCAAAATTTACTTTAAGCAAAAGCAAAGCATCTTATGTAATAAACCATGGATTGGTACCACATTTCAAAGTGTTTAATGGACGATCTGAAGCAGTGCACTGACTTTGTAATTTGTTTAGATGAATCACTAAACAAAATTGCTCAGCGTGGGCAAATCGATCAGTTTGTTCGTTATTGGGACGTCAATCTGCAAAAAGTTTCCACTAGATACTTAAGTAGTGTGTTTTTAGGACGGGCAGCAGCTAATGACCTTTTAGAGAAATTCATTAAAGGTGCACCTCTTCCCTTGGATAACATGCTACAAGTGTCAATAAATGGACCTAACGTTTATCTCAGCTTTCTTCAAAAGCTGAAAGATAAACTTAGAACTGAAAATTCAGATGGTAAATTATTAGTTGACATGGGAGTATGTGGTCTTCACGTGGTCATTGGAGCTATGAAAACTGGACTTGAAGCAGTGAAATGGGATATACATCACTTTTTTGCATAACTTGTACTACCTTTTAAAAGATAGTCCTGCTCGGCGTGCAAATTATACTATGATTACTGGATGTAAAGATTTCCCTTTGAAATTTTGCACTGTAAGGTGGTTGGAAAACGTTAATTGTTTGGCTAGGGCATTGCTTGTCTTATCATATCAAGAAATATGTTCAAGAATCATCAGTTTCCAGCAAACAGCACATGTTTCTTGCAGAATTCATGCGAACGGGGGGGGGGGGAGAAGGTACAATACTCTTGATCTCGCGCGGCTCGGTTTATAGCGCCGGTCGCTACCCAAACTCTGCATACCTCCTCTCCAAAACGTAATGGCAATTATCTAATCTACTAAATAAATAAGAACTAACACATACGCGTGCATGCTTATTCATAAAATGTAAGTTGGGTATATTTCCTGTTCAATAAGCTGATTTTACAAGTAGAATACATATACAACTTATGCGCTTATAATGGTGTAAAGATTTTTATCTATTTAAAACACATTCAAAGATTTCAATTTTTTTAAAGAAGAGGGGGGGGGATTGCGTTCGTAGTGATTTCCACCTGGGCCACGATAAACCATGCACTGCCCATGTCTGCTGTTCCCTTAGAAGATAATGCTGGATCGATGGGAGACCTTCGGAGTTTTTTTTTTTTTTTTAAGAGGTCGGAGCTCGAGGTCAAGGAGCCCCACACAAAACTTCCATAAAATCTACAGTTTTCAATTTAGAACCACCAAATTTGGAATACTATAGCATGGAACCCTAACTTAGACCGCAGGTTGTTTTTGGAAGGGGTCGGAGCCCTGGGTCAAAGGGCCCCCACACAAAATTTCCGTAAAAATATACTTGTATACTATAGTGCCCTAACTGAGACCGTAGATGGTTTTTGGAAGGGGGGCAGAGCGCCTGGGTGGGTCGGAGCCCGGGGTCAAAGGGCTCCACGCAAAATTTCCGTAAAATCTAGTTTTCAATTTAGAACCATCAAATTTGGTATACTTTTTCTTGGCACCCTAACTTTCACTAGACGGTTTTGGGAAGGGGTCGGAGCCCGGGGTCAAGGGGGGGCATACAAAATTTTCGTAAAATCTACAGAACTGTAGATTTTACGAAAATTTCGGTTTTTTTTTCTCTACAGTTCTGTAGATTTTACGAAATTTTTGTATGCCCCCCCCCCCACCCTTGACCCCGGGCTCCGACCCCTTCCCAAAACCGTCTACAGTCTAAGTTAGGGTACCATGAGATAGTATATACCAAGTTTGGTGGTTCTAAATTGAAAACTGTAAATTTGTTTAGCAGACAAACAAACATTCAATTATATATATATATATATTTGTTATTTTTTTTTCCAAGACCGTTTTTTTTAGGCATGTTATCGCTCATGGTAGGGTGAGGTGGACGGATCCAACGCTATCATTCGGGTAAAAGAATATGTACTTCGCGCCTGAGATTTTTCCAAAATGTCACCTTTAGAACACGGAGAAATTGTAGGCTTTCAAACCAAATTCAAACGCGTCTAATTCAGAAACGGGCGTTTTTAGGTCCGTGAAAATTTACACAGATATTCTCCTGTTGATAATAAAACAGGGATTTATTTTTCAGAATTTTAAAAAAGGGCTTTTTTGAGAAAATTGTTGGCAAATTTGGAGATTTTTCAAAATCGGCTGTTTTTAACGCTGCGGAAACTAGCAGTTTCACAGACAAATATAAAATTGCAAATAAAGTGCACATTTGTATGTCTTTAACAAAAAATGAGTATAGAAAAAAAAAACTCCATTTGAATCTGTTAAAAAAATCTTAAAAATTTAAATTTTTTTTTGAATCACAAAGTTACGATTTTTTAAAATTTTAATCATACAATGTGTAAAAAATATTAGCATGAAATATTATTATACATTCTACACACTATGTAATAAAAAATACCACAACAAAAAAAATATCTT
The DNA here is from genome assembly GCA_039090855.1 of Macrothele yani. NCBI lineage: Eukaryota > Metazoa > Arthropoda > Arachnida > Araneae > Macrothelidae > Macrothele > Macrothele yani. The sequence continues at coordinate 88,423,573 of CM077011.1, read as the reverse complement.
TTTTAATTCTACTGCAATGACTCGCTAAAGTTAGGAAAAATAACCGTTTTTTAGAGAGCTTGTTTGACAGTGAAAGATTTGAAACCCTCTGTCTCGAAGGGAAAAAAATTTTTTGCCGAAAGAAAAAATATAGGTCTCCTTATTTTAATCAAGGAACACCCCTTAATTAATTTTTTTAGAGAAATCTGAGACCGTGATGGTACGACCCTGCCAGAGTTGAAATGAAATCCCTCTCTTGTTACCAGCCAACTAAGTTGAAACATTTTTGAAAGCTCTAGGTTTGAGACTCCTCCCTACCACGTGGGGAGGGGGGGGTGTTCAAAACTCCGAAGATCTCTTATCGATCCAGCATTATCTTCTAAGGGAACAGAAGACACGGGCAGTGTATGGTTTATCGTGGCCCAGGTGGAAATCACTATGAACACAATTCCTTCGCCCCTCCCTTAAAAAAATTTTAATCTTTGAATATGTTTTAAATATATAAAAAACTTTACATCATTATAAGCGCGTAAGTTGTATATGTATTCTACTTGTAAAATCAGCTTATTGAACAGGAAATATACTCAACTTAGATTTTATGAATAAGCATGCACGCGTATGTGTTAATTGTTATTTATTTAGTAGATTAGACAATTGCCATTACGTTTTGGAGAGGAGGTATGCAGAGTTTGGGTAGCGACCGGCGCTATAAACCGAGCCGCGTGAGGTCAAGAGTATTGTACCTTCTCCCCCCCCCCCCCTGTTCGCAGAGGACAAAACTCTCTTGAGCGAATATTTTACTATTACGAAAAACTGAAGTTAATTTTAGCAACTATAACAAAACAGCAACTGCTCTTCTGACAGTAGCCTACAATTAGCAACTCCCAGAAAAACTCTAGGGTGTTTAGCCATCGAAAATTAACTTACAGTATGTGTGCGTGCACTCTTTTTTTCTTAAAATTATTTCACAACAGCTTTCTACTCTTTCATAGTTTTTTTCTTATGCGATGTTAAGTATATACGTAAACAAACAAACAACTGCTGTCTTTCGCAACTCAACTTTGTTAGTGGAGCAGCAAGAATTTTCTTTATTTGTTACCCCCCCCCCCCACCCGACAATTATTTTAGGCAAGGGTGCGGTGGACGTATTCAACCAGGGCCAGCTGATCCAATGCTCTCATTCCGTCATTCGGGCAAAGAATATCTAACGCTTTGATTCGGGTAAGAGAATACGTACTTTGTGCCTGAGTTTTTTCAAAATGGCGTCTTTAGAACACGGGAAATCGTAGGCTTTCAAACCGAATTCAAACACGCCTAGCTCGGAAACGGGCGTTTTTAGGTCCGTGAAAATTTACACAGATATTCTTCTGTTGATAATAAAACAATGGTTTAATTTTCAGAATTTTAAAAAATGGCCTTTTTGAGAAAATCGTTGGCAAAGTTAGAGATTTTTCAAAATCAGCTGTTTTTAACGCTGCCGAAACGCGGAAACTAGCAGTTTCACAGACACACAAAAAATTACAAATAAAGTGCACATTTGTATGTCTTTAACGGAAAAAACGAATATAGAAAAAACACCATCCAAACCTGTTTAAAAAAACCCCTAAAGAACTCAATTTTTTTTAAAAATCACAAAGTTTACGATTTTTTAAAATTTTAATCATACGATGTGTAGCCAATATTAGCACCATGTATTATTATATGTTATACACACAATGTAAAAAATACAAGAACACGATATCTTTTTTAACTCCGCTGCAAGGACTCGCTGAAGTTAGGAAAAATAACCGTTTTCTAGAGAGCTATTTTGACGGTGCAAGATTTGAAACCCTCTATCTCGAAGGGAAAATTTTTTCTTGCCGAAAGAAAAAAATATGGGTGTCCTTATTTTAGTCAAGGAACACCCCTTAATTTTTTTAGAGAAATCTGAGACCATGATGGTACGACCCTGCCTGAGTTTAAATGGAACCCATCTAGTGCAAATTTCGCCAAATTCCGTTAGGAACTTTAGCTGATAGAAAAAGAAAAAAAAATCTTCCGTTACCGTAATCGGATTGAAAAAAGAAACAGTAATTATAAATTACGGGAAAAGCAAGTGAATTATTTTTTTAGATGCAATGGTTTATTTAAACAGTGTGATCCTTAAATTTTTTTTCTGTGATGATATGGACTCTATTTGAATTACAAACATACATTTTTATTCAGACGTCTGAGTTACTGTTTTAGTAAAAAAATCATCTATAATTAAAAAGTTTTCAATGGATTTAAGCGATATTCAGCAGATAAGCGTATTTTAGTAAATTGCAACATCATGACGTAAATTTGGTAATTTTGTCGAAAATTGGGGAACATTTTGTTTTTTACATTTTCTATTATAGTTAGGGGGAAGGGTGCAACTTGACAGTTCAGTGAGCTGCAGGTGGTGATTTATGGCAATGTGCCAAATGAAAAGAAGCTGTTCCATTAGGACATTCCAAAGGTTGTGCATGGACGCGTCCTCCTGCTGTTTGATCTTAATCAGAATGTTTTTGTGCATGGGGGGGGGGGGTTGAGAGAAATATCCGTTTCAGCTTTACAGCTTTCATCACGGTTCACAGCTCTTTTTTCTTCTTGGTAATAAATAAAAATCATAGTTGCTGCATTCACCATTGATCCATATTTGCATTTCTTGAATATAAACAGCAGACAATCAGTAACATGGTGTTGGGCGGGTCTTGATGTTCTTCATTTTGCATCTGCTGAATTCAGTTCTGTGGGAATAAGGAATGACTTATACTGTGAATATATACAAAACTACATATTTTTGAGCTGAAAAAATAGGTCTACTTGTACACAGTAGCTAACGTGTGAACTCAGATGAAGACAATCAGACATACGGTCGTCTGATTCCATAAAAAAAAAAAAAAAAAATCAACAGTTTTTTTTATTATGCACTACAGGTAAAAAAGCAAAAACATGTTTTTAAACATTGTAAAGGAAAACGGATTTTTGAAACGCATGACTTGATCTTAATTTCTGAAAGTTTCTTTTTTCCACATCCTTTTTTTTTTTTCAATTACAATACATTGTAACAGGATACTGTGTGTTGTATCACTTAGTGATACGGCAGATTTTCGGTTGCAGATATCCGCGATCGTAAGCGGTAGTTGCATTGCGATTGTTGATGATGACAAGATAAATACTGGAGTGATGTAAAATGTTGCATAAATTAAAAAAAAAAATTCGCCCCCCCCTCCTTCGAACTTTTATGCGGTCATCATAGCTGATCAAGCATTTCATTCCATGAACATCAGCACATTTCAATCATTTGAACATTGGGGGTATCTGAAGGAATTCAGCCGTGCTTAAGCGCCTAGCGCAACGAAAACATGCTAATTTTGGACAGTTCTATTCCCTTCCCCTCTACCATCCCTAATCATTAAGAGTGCATGCTGTACTTTCAAATATTCTATTTATGAGCTAGTTTTCGCGCTGTTCATTATGTTTTTATTTTCGAAATTACTAACCCCTTCGAACTATGGTTGCAGAAACGTTTATGTTTTGGGTTTGTCTGTACGATAATTCGCATGAAAGCTGTTGGATTTTGGCGAAATTTTAGTATGCTGTTGAGTACAACCTGGAAACCTACCCTGTTGAAAAAGGTGGAAATTAAATTTAAAGGCCAAGACATAAGAGCAGTATTCATTCTCCAAGCTTAGGAATGTTAACTCACATAAAATCTGTTTGATTGCAACAAAGTTTTGGTATGTTATCAGGGAGGAGAAACCTACCCTTGTAGAAAATGGTCCAACTTGAATTCAAAGGTCAGGGCATAAGAACAGAATTCGTTCTTTACGATCTTGTGCTTGATAAACTTAATCCATTTGCATAAAGCACATTTATCCATTTGCATCTTTCATCGTTTTTATTACTTAAAACTGAAATTACTTTAAAAAAATAATTTGAACATGATACTGTAAAGTGTAATAATCATCCTGGAATTTTTTGTATATGTCATGGAAAAGGCGTGGAAAGTCCTTGAATTTTCTTCCCCCAAAAGTGTACGAACTCTGATAAATGTAAAACCATGAAAAAAAGAGTAAGCTTAAAATTAAAAAGGTGTGAGTTGAACGGCTATGGAGAAGGTGGAGGCCAATTTAAAAAATAATAAATAAATAAATAAATAAATAAATGAATCAGTTATTTGAGAAACTTTATATGTCAAACAGAAACACTTTTAAATAATATAAGTTTCTCAGTTATGCAATTCAATTTTATTTATTATCATGGCACATATATTGAAAAACTCAGACCTATTTGTGTAAGGTCAAGGATTTCTTATATACACTGGCGGAAAGTGAAAAGGACCAACCGGTGAGCGCTTACGCCACAGCACGGCATAATATGCAAATTATTGTCGGTGGTATTTAAGGAGTACGGCGAAGTGAATGTAATCAGTCGTCGGCGTACGGACACGTGCGAAGATCCTGAAGAAGCTGCAATGCCTGGACATGGAAGACGTGTACGATTTCAGCAGTTATCGGATTTTGAGCGAGGTCGTCTAGTCGGACTCTGCGAGGCCGAGTGGTCGTATTGCGGAGCGACTGGACGGGAAGTATCGGTGGTGATACGATGGTGGCGTAGATTATCCGAGGAACATTCCCACACGAGAAGACGTGGAACCGGGAGTCGCAGACGGACTGATGAGCGGACCGATCGACACATAAGAAGAGCGGCGTTGTCAAGCAGAACGTCCACTGCGACACAAATCTGAGCTGCCGTTGCACCTGAGGTGACTGTGCGAACAATCCACAACCGTCTACTGAATGCAGGACTACGTGCACGTGTGCCTCTGGCATGTGTACCTCTAACTCCAGCCCACCGTCAGGAACGGCTGCAGTGGTGTCGCAAACGTCTGCACTGGAGAACACAATGGCGATCTGTCGTGTTCAGCGATGAAAGCAGATTCTGCTTGAGAGCCTCCGATGGCTGTATGCGTGTTCGCAGACGCACAGGGGAGCGTCTCCACCCTTCTTGCATCCGCCAGCGACACACAGGGCCTACACCTGGTCTCCTGGTGTGGGGAGCGATCAGCTATCACTCCCGTACACAACTAGTGTTTGTACCGGGTATGTTAAACAGCACCTCCTGCAACATCATTCAGTCCGTTGTTGTGCCATTTGTAAGGTCAGTCCATCGTGGTGTTTTCCAGCAAGATAACGCACGCCCACACACGGCACGTGCAACGCAACATGCACTCCAGGGTGTGGGACAACTTCCATGGCCTGCACGTTCACAGGATTTGTCCCCCATTGAGCACGTGTGGGATTTTATGGAACCACTTATCCGGTCTCCACGGCCTGCCACGACCATCCCCGATTTACGCGTCCAGGTTGAGGATGCTTGGAACTCAATACCCCAAACTTACATCTGTACAACAGACTCCATGCCAGAATTGAACAGTGTGACGCAGTTCATGGCGGTTCAACCTCGTACTAACCATGTTACATGGAAATGTTATTTTTCAGTTTACCAGCAAATACAGCTGTATTTTGCCATAATGTTTTGATCACGTTATCCTCTGTATTCCGTTATTATGCTGTATAAATTTCGTTGGTATCAGATGTCTCCTTCTTGGTGTTCTTTTTCACTTTCCGCCAGTGTATTTGGTCAGGGAAAGTCAGGGAAATCAGGTTTGGTAATTCTGTGCCCTGTTTATAGGAAATCCGTCCAACTTCCGGTTTCGGAAATGTGTTTCCTATTTTCAAGCTGAAATACAAAAATGTATGCAGTAAAATGATATTTAAAAATACTGAACGGAGGCAACATCGCGAGAAAAAAGAAATTATGATTGTGGAAAAAATCTGAACTCCGTCGATTTTCTGTTTTCGAAAGTTTCGTATAGATGGAAATCCGTCTTTCGACAAATATCTACCCTCCCCCATTTCTGTTTACTTGTGCATCGATCTCCTGAATGGCGAAAATAACGAAGAAGGCGGATATTCTCGAATTCGCGGAAGAATCGTGTGCCTGAAGATTAGGAGGAAATTTTCGCAGCGTCTTCCGTTTCCGCAAATTCTTGCCTACAGTTTCAAGCTGAAATACTAACATCTATGCCATAAAATGATATTTAACACCAATACTAGACCCAAATGCAAAATCGGGAGGAAAAAATTACGATTAGGGCAAATTTTTTTTACTCCATTTTAACTATTGTTTTCGAAAGCCTTTGAAACACGAAATACGGTCCCCAGATGAAAAATGGCGCAACCCCAAATTCTCTTCAGTCTTGTATCAATCTTGAGAACGATCGATCGAACGATGACAAAATAACAACAAAAAAAACTGAATTCCACGAATCCGGCTATGAATCTTACGTATATCATAAAATAATAGTAAAATAATTTTTTTAAACAAAATGAAAATCCGTAGTTTTGAGAGGGAGTTCTGTAGTAATTGGCATGCATGACAGTCGTATAATCCACACCTATAATGTTATTTGCGAATCGTAATTTCCGACAGAAAACTGCGATTCACAGGGCCGACTCAGAAATCTAAAGATGTAAGAAATAAATTACCGTCTTATTGAAAAAGTAACTGTCATTTTGAAGTACTTTTGTGTTACTTTTAAGTAAATAAAGAACTAAAATCGCTAGCTGTTGCAACGTTATACCGTAGTTCATTAGTTACACTGAAACATCTGTTGAAATTGTGGACAGTCTATAGCATTGCCTTATTTCTGAATATGTTTCAATTGAATATCAAAAAGAAAAAAAAATCCTTAACTAATACAATTAGCGCACCAAAACTGGGCAATGAGATTCGCAGAATGGTTACATGCTACGGAATAGCTCTGCAGGATTCCCGAGAGTCGCTGATTCTCACACCACGTAGGCTTGCACACGCGCCTTCCTTGAGTCATATTTTCTGTCAAAATGGTTCTAACATGTAGATATACATACAGTTTCTTTGCGGTCTTCTACCTCACTGTTACGTAAATTTTTTTCTGTTACCGCATTTTTGGTACTTTCCCAATAACACTACCTCTCTTGACAGTCACCTCCGCAGACTTTAAAAAAAAAAAAAAAAAAAAAACTCGCTACACCGTTTTTTTTTTTTTTTTTTTTTACACGTGGTGTCCGCAGTGCCTAAATTTATAAATTTTTAATAGATAATCTATGGATTATACAACAGAAATTATGGTATTTACTGGAAATTATGAAATCTAAAGTAAGAAAAAAATTAAGCGCCACGGCCCGAATTTTTAGGCGCCTGGATGACCTGGCGCTCAGGATTTGTCGAGCCCTGCATCCTAACAGAAAACCTGTGAATTATTTAAAAAGGAAACTACCCAAAATAATCTTCATTATAAATGGTGTGGAGGAAAAGTAAGAATGTTTTCAATCGGATATTTAAAAGCAGTGATTTGAAATAAAAGGTATTTTGAATTCAATAGCATCTGCATTTATGCCCCTTGGTGGCAAAGTTATGCATTGGAAAAGTACCGGAAAAAAAGATTCATCCTTCCCACATTTTGGGCTTCTCAATGCAAAAATAATTTTTCAAATTGGACTAATAGTTGCAGAGATATGGTACTCATTGAGAGGAAATGGATGGATGCACAATGGGATACTTTACAGACACATACTTGTGTGTTTTTTTTTTTTTTTTTTCTTCTTCTTCCAAAAGACTAAAACAAGTTGCATGGCACAAAATTTGTTTTCTTAATGGTGGTCTTATTTCACTACATCTTTTATGACAGTTGTGTATGTCCTCTCACAATCACTGATACCAGCATAACTTGCAGTGTGTGTCAAAAAGATGTAGTGAAATAAGACCATTATACACACACGGGATGTTTCACTCGCTCTTGGTCCCTGATTTTCTCTTATGACTTGCAAAATAATAGACGTAATTCAATGAAATTTGACGTGAACCTACCTTGGTGTATTGAGAAGCATGGTCAACAAACTGCTGAGGACAGCGAACACACAATCGGCCTTCACTTTGCGCATGTGTGACGCACAGGCTAGAGAGTGGGGCTGCTACTCTGTAACAAGTGTGTCATGCATGCGTGAAGTGAAGGCTGATTGCATGTTCACTGTCCTCGGCAGTTCATGTGATGATCTGACTGTGCTGTTGTTACAGAATCGACAAGTCATCATGCCTTTGTGTTACAAGCAGTTACACTATGAACTGGTACACAATGGAACATTGCATGTTTATTGTCCGCACGTACTGGAAAAGCACGTTGATGAAGAAGTGCCAAAGACCCAGTAGCAGATTCACGGTGACGGGCGACATACGTCGCAGATTTTATTTTGGTCCTGCAGGCAAAAGCGATATCCCCAAACCTCTATTAAATCCTCTTTTTCCGTCTTTCAAAACTTTGCGAAAACGGAAGTTAGGAGTAAAGATTTCTCCCGTAAGCGCAATTTTTTCTTCTCTTCTCGCGATGTTTCGTCTGTTTGGAATTTTTGTTAAACGTCATTTTATTGCATAAATGTTTACGTTTTAGCTTGAAAATAGCGGTAAAAATTTCCAAAAACGGAAATTTAGATATACCCATGTAGATATCTTGTACTACGGAATACGGTAAACCGTGATTTTTCTATGGAAAATTAACGGAAGTTATTAATTTTTATTTTGCTTGTTCCCCTTCCCAACGCAACGGCGGCCACTCGACTATCCGTCATTCGTCTTGCTTGCGATGCTGCCTGCACTTCCAGTTCTGCCTCTCAAAGTTGCTCGGATCTTAGCGCGAGCAGCCGGCACTCGATGCGTTTGGCCTTTCGCTGAGTTATTCTAAGTGAAAACCCTCCCTCCCCAGCATGCAACATTCTGGGGACGTTGAGCGTAGCTCGCTTTAGTGGACGTATGCAGAGTTCGGCCTGAAGCTCTTTCGCAGTGCAGCGACAAGCTGTTGAAAATCGTTTGGTGCAGAACGTGAGTGTCATTGCCTGGCATCGGAGTTGTTTTTTTTAAATCGTGCGTCGACCATTCATGCCAGTAATTAATATTTTGAAGTTTTTTTCTTGTGTTGCCGAAAAGTAAGCTTGGATTTCGTTGCAGAGTTCGCCAAAATGCGTAGTTATGCGTCTTCTAGTACGCATCAAAATGTTACCAACGCGTAAAAAAATGCATCGGGAATTTTTCGCGACGCGTAGAATTACACGTCGTGAAACGCGTAAAGTACGCATCAACACGTAAAAATATGCATCGAGAAACGCGTAAAATACACATCAACGCGTAAAACTACGCATCAATGAATTTTACCAACACGTAAAAATACGCATCGGGACAGCATTTCGCCTTTCAAAAACGGAAGTGAACGAAATAAAGATTTCTTCCGTAATCGCAATTTCGTTTCGGTGCGATGTTGCCTCTGTCCAGTATTGTTGTTATACATAATTTTATTCCATGAATCTTTGTATTTCACTTTGAGAATGGAGGAGAAATTTCCGAAAACGGAAATTTGACGGCGAAAAAATTCCCATGTAATCTTTGGCTTTGAGGAATTTCTCCTTTTTCTTCGTAATTTGGGTTATCCTCGAGATTGATGCATAACTGAACAGAAACTTAGGGGCAATTGGTAGTGGTGAAGGATGCTTTCCGCCCGAAACTTTCGAAAACGGAAATTTCGTCTTTCGAAACTCTCTTAAACAGTGAAGATTTATCCCGTAATCGTAATTTTATGTTTCACGTGATGTTTCCTCTGCCTAGTATTGTTGTTAAATTTCATTTTATTTCGTAAATATTTGTGATTACGCGTCTAGTACGCTTGTTCCCCTAGCGGAAAACAAGCGTACTAGACACGTAATTACAAATAATAATTTGTAATTATTATTATTTGGAATGGAAAACGGAAGTCGGATGTAGCAAAGGTTTCTCCCGTAACTGTAAATTATTTTTCCCAACGATGTTCCGAACATGTACCCTGTGTTCTTACATATTCCCCCCAAAAAGGTTTGCATTTCAGCTTGATAAAGGTGGGAGAGTACGAAAACGAAAGTGACGAAGCTGAAAAATTTGTAAGAATTGATGCACGATATTCAAAAGCATTCATTTTCTCCCAGTTACACTACCTTTGATCTAAAATAGTGAAAGCTATCATGCATTCATGGTCCTCAAACTGAAAGTTCTTTCAGCATGATGGATAAAATTGTCATGGAGGGGTTTGTGAAGCCTACTGTTGTAGCTGATGGTAATGTTGAGCTTAATTTTTCAAATAAGTTTTTCAAAACAGAAAAATCAGAAAGGACACAACTGGTAATTGAAGTAAAAACAAGAATGTATTTAAGCGAAATCATTTTAAACGAAAATGAACTTTCTAAGTTCTATACATCTGTCGGAAAATTTCACATTGAAGAATGTTCTTATATTCAAGAAAAGATACTGATCTATGATGAATTCTTAAAACATGCAGAAATAGTAGATCCTTCACTTAGAGCCATAATATCTTTTACTTCTGTATTACACATAGTCAAACGCCTTCCATTTATAATAACTGAAAATGAACTTTATATACTGGAAGCGGAATTCCTTGTTATCAAGCTGACAAATTAGAGACCATAGCAGTAACAGATGGAATAGATGTTACTTGGTCAGAAATCTTGAAATTAAGAGGCTGTAATGGAGCAGTTAAGTATACTATTCTCTCGGAAGTAATGTTTGCAATACTTGTAGTTCCACACTCGGATGCTATGAGTAAGAGATTTTAGTTTAGTGCGAAAAAATTGAGCCCGTTTCCAACCTACTTTAGGTTTAGAAACTGTAGAAGCACTTCTTATTGCAAAAATGAATACGTTCTCCTCTGGGCAAGTGTGTTATGAAAAAATATTTTTTGCTGAGGAACAAATCTGCAAAACACTGTTCAGCGAAATCACTAAAGAAAGCTGTTTAATCAATTTTTTGTTGTGTAAAAAAAAAATGTATCAATCATGGTGTATATTATTTTCCATGTGAAAAATTTGGAATATTTTGATACAGATTTTCATGTATATAAATGAATAAATAAGTAAAAAAATGCTAATTAAATTAAATGAGTTGTTTTCCTCGGTTAAAATTATTCTTTTTGGTATGACTACTGAAAAACGGCCGAAATTACTGAAAATTTGTACGAGTACTACTGAAAATATCTGAAACAGGTTGGCATCTCTGAACATGGCAGTGAAATTGTAGGCACAGAGAGCCTGGTGTTCTTGATCGTAGTTATTGCAATTGCTGTAGTACATAGGCTAGATTTTTTTGTTATTTTAGGTAGGAGACATATAAGGTGGATAGCTTCATTTTTTTTAATCCACACCCGTGCAAATTTTTATTTTTATTTGCATCTAGTAGTTATCTTGCCCAGTGACCACCTGCAGATTTATTGTGGCACCATGATATCTGTTGCAGACAGATCAGAAACATTTTGCTTTAGGGGCCAAAGACAATTTGTTGCACAATTTGGGGTTCAGTAACCACCAGAAAAATCCTCCATTCAGTATCTGGTGAAGAAACTGGAAACCACGGGTACATTGTTGGATGTGTCCACAAAGGAGAACGTCCGAAACTGCCAGAAGCCACGGTGCAGGAAGTGAAAAACAGACTGCTATTCTCCCCACAGATGTCCTTGCGTAAACTGTTGCAGGAGATGGGAGTTTCCACAAGCACATGTCAAAGAGCTGCAAAACAAAAAGCAAAGCTGCATTCATATTGAGTTACTGTTGTGCAAGAATTGAAACCTCCTGATGAACAGAAGAGACTGAATTACTGTCATTGGTTCCAGAAGTTTGTCAGTGCACATCTGGGAATACTGGACTACACGTGGTTCTCCAACGAGGTGTGGTTCCACCTAAGTGGGCACGCCAATTCTCAGAATAGCCGTATTTGGGCTAGTGAGAATCCTAACACCGTGCATGAGATACCTCTTCATGATGAAAAAATATTGGGATGTGGTGTGCTCTGTCACGGTGGCGCATTATTGGCCCAATCTTCTTCCATACAACAGTGGATACTGCAGTTTACATGGAAATCTTCCATTGTTTTGTGAATCAGTTGGATGACGTGGAACTCCATACTGACCATTTTCAGCAGGATGGTGCCACCTGCCACACCTCTAATGTCAGCATGGCTGAAATTGTTTCCTTCTTTGAAAATAATGTCCTTTTTAAGGGACTTTGGCCACTAAGGTCGCCTGACCTTACCCCATCGGATATCATCCTATGGTGCATGCTGAAAGGGAAAGTGTATCACGACGAGCCATGGACTCTCATGAAACTGCAGGAAAACATTCGGCAGGAAATTGAGGCTGTGACTCCCGATGTGTTGGTGAATACCTTCCTTAACACGGAGAAGTGTGGGCAGGCATGCCTTGATGCTAATGGCGAGAGATCATCCTGCTTCTCATACACCAAAGTAGGTCTGTCTGTGTCAAATTTCACTTAATTACGTCGATTAGTTTGCAAGTTATAATGGAAATTCAGGGGCTGAGAACGTGTGAAACGCCCTGTATGCTTCAGTACAGGTTCACACATGGATTCCAGTTTTCTGTTCTCTTCAGATGTGTTCAGTTGATAATGAGTGTCATACATTCCAGCTGTCTTGGCTATGTGGTGCTGTTCTGCTAACCTCAAACTTGTGGAATGTATAACAGAAACAGCCACATGTCTTGCCATACAATGCTGACCTTCTCCACCTACCAGTCTGCTAGAAGTTGGATCACCTGTGTGTGTTTATTTTCTGTGTCATAGTCTATATTTTGCCACTAAATCTATGCTGTATGAGCCCTTAGGAAATGTTAGATAAGTCTGATGACAAGTATTAAAATTTTAAAAATATGCTTGAATTGCATGGCAAAAAACTTAAAAAAAAAAAAAAAAAAAAAAAAGAAAGCTTCCAGTTAATACTTTTCAATCTTTTTTCAGTTTTAGAAAAAATGGATGATGGGTAAGGTCTATACTATTGTATTTATTATATTTCTTATAAAACTTGTTTCTGTATTAATGAAACACAAAATAAAGGACCAGAATTTCAGTTTTTTGGGCTGAAAAAATTTCTAACTTTTTCAATAATCAAAGTGGAGAAACAATTGAGAAATTAAGTGATTAATTTGGCGTCATTCCATAGATGCTCAGCAGAAGTGTCCTCTGAAGTTAAGGTGTACAACTTTGTGTCAGAATTTCATTTATGGACATGATTTTTATGCTCCATTGATATAGCTGTTGATGCTTTAGTAAGCACTCCCAGTGTAACATATTTCACCATAAGGTGTTGAAATCATGTATGGAGAGAAACTCCAAAAAGATTGTGGGAGGTTATTTTATCTCTATCGTCCAATATTTAGTTTGATGATAAAAGGATTGAAATTTGTCTAAATGCTATCTGCTTTTGGAAAATTTGAGCTTTAATTCACAGAATGGATGCTATGGAGTAGATGCAGAGAACAGTAGATTTTTAGTATGGTTCATTGGTTTATTTTTATTCATAACTATTAATTTTTTACTATTGAGGGAGGATATGTTATGCAAACAAGATTTTCCTATATTCCTCTCCAAGAGAAATAACTGTCATGTGAATGTCATCGAGCACTACTTATTATGAACCACATCCTTCCAGAGTACATCCCACCCCACTTTGGAATTTTATAATTTGTGGCAGAGATTGCTCATTACTTCTTCATTGGATTGTAAGCACCTGTTCAGCAAATCAAATGGTTTAACAGAGGTCCCCCCATCCCCATGTCATGGGGCAGATATGTAGAACCATGAGTGTTTGGAATTTTTTAAGCACAATACTTCTGTCAATTATATGAAAGGGATGATATGTGTACTCCAGACATCATGAAAGGTACCAGAGTTCTTCCAGTCCTCCCAGCAGAAGTTGCTCATGCAATCAAGAACATGAAGCGGGGGAAAGCTCCAGGAGAAGATGGAATTACTATAGACATCATACAAGAAGCAAGTGGAGAAATTGAAACAGTACTCGCCCAAATTTTCACTCGATGCCTTAATGAAGGGAAGATTCCTGAGGATTGGAACAATGCTACAATGATCCTGCTACATAAAAAAGGTGACATTGAGGATCTCAGGAACTACAGACCTATCAGCCTCCTATCAGTGGTTTATAAAATCTTCACTAAAGTTCTTTCACACCGCTTGAAGGTAACACTGGACATGGCTCAACCGAGAGAACAAGCTGGATTCAGGAGTGGCTACAGCACAATAGATCATATCCACGTACTGAGAGAACTAATTGAAAGAGCGAGGGAATATGAACTTCCATTGTGCATGGCTTTTATCGATTATGAAAAAGCCTTTGATTCGGTGAAACCATCAGCAGTTACCACGGCTCTGAAATCCTGCGGTATTGAAGATGCATACATTAATATTATTAATAACATCTATGAAAATGCAAGTGCAAAGATTCAGCTGTTTGAAAATACAACACACATAAAAATTGGAAAGGGAGTGAGACAAGGTGACACCATATCTCCGAAGCTCTTTAATGCCACATTGGAAAATGTCTTTCAATCACTGAACTGGGAAAACAAAGGGATAAAGATTAATGGAGATTATCTAACCCACCTTCCTTTTGCTGATGACGTAGTCATTTTTGCAACTACCCCATCAGAGCTGCAGAGTATGATCCAGGAACTTGCTGACAAGAGTAAAGAAGTGGGATTAAAAATGAACTTTCAGAAGACAAAAGTGATGTTCAATGCTTTTACAAGAAATGAAGATTTATCGATTGATGGAGAAAAACTGAAGATAACAGATACGTATGTTTATCTTGGACAGCAGATATCAAGTGAGGGTCACATTGATGAAGAAATTAATCGGCGTACAAAACTTGCCTGGAGAGCTTTTGGAAGAAACAGCATAATTTTCAAGAGCAATATGCCATTATGTCTTAAAAGAAAAGTGTTTGATCAATGCATCCTTCCAGTGCTTACGTATGGTGCAGAGACGTGGACCTTAACTAAAAGAGACATACAAAGGCTGCAGACAACTCAAAGAAGCATGGAGAGGTGCATGCTTGGTATAACCAGGAGAGATAAGAAGAGGAACTCGTGGATCTGAAAAATGACGAGAGTGGAAGACATCATGATCAGAGTTAAATCCCTGAAATGGCAATGGGCTGGACATACTGCCAGAAGGACAGACCATAGATGGACAGCCGAAATTTTAGATTGGATTCCAAGGGACAGGAAAAGACCCAGAAAAAGACCACATGGGAGATGGGTGGATGAAATTCGTAAATATGCGGGAGTGACATGGAGGAGACTGGCACAAGACAGACCGTTGTGGAGGAAACTTGGGGAGACCTTCGTCCAGCAGTGGATTGATAATGGTTGACAATGATGATGATGACTTCTGTCACTGTACTTGCCCTGTGTGTGTGTGTGTGTGTGTGTGTGTGTGTGTGTGTGTGTGTGAGAGAGAGAGAGAGAGAGAGAGAGAGAGAGAGAGAGAGAGAGATCTAGTTTGAACATGAAGTTCATTATTTTTGCTGAATTACTCTATTTGGTTTATTAAGTGTATATTGTTTTTTTCATCGCTTGTTGTTACAAGTGATGTGTACATGATGCTTGACAGAGAAATCAAGCTGAATTGTTCATTACCTAGGTGTGACCAATTGCCAGATTTCATGTAACCTTCACAGAATCAACTTAAGGTCACCAGATAGTGCGGGAAGCCACATAAAAGATGATTCATGTTACACTTTTGGGACTGCCATAAAATAATGAAGCTAATTTTGTGAATATGCAGTTCATATAATATTTATATGTATATTGTTGGTTATTATAGAAAATGTAACAAGTATGTTGTTTGTAATTCCAGAAAAAGTCTTTGCAGCATTGCACCTATTGTTCATCTCTAATCATTGCTGATCAGAGTGCAGTTTTACACCATATTAAAGTTGAGCATCCAGAAAAATTAGAAGAATATAAAGGTAAATTCCCTTTTCCTTCAATTGCATTTGAATTGTCATAGTACTTGAACACAAAACCACCCAAGGTGTGTCAAAAGTGCTGGGGCTACAGCTGTAGTTATTATGCTGAGAGTGAGACACTGGAGTTATATTTATAGATATGATGGCAGCAAGATTGCTCAAGGTCGTGCACAATTGCTTCCATTTATGTGTTGTGTTGTATTGTTCAGTGTTGTTGTTTGGCAGATTTTACAATGGCTAATGTAAACAAACAAACATTTGGCAGATTTTACATTCGTCCTGATTTTGCCGAGCCAAACACTCTGCAAAACTATAGTCGATATATAATAAACCTTTTATTGTGGTAAACATTGATATTTTCATTCTGCATCCAGTGTTGTTGAAAACTTGGAAAAACTACCTTTGAAATATTGCAGGTAACATTTGGAGAAAAAGTCTGTAAAGAAAGTTAAACATTGATTGAAGATGATTCTCACTGAACAGCCATCTATTTCAAGAGCAGATGCTTCTTTCACCCATGTGAATGAAGTAATCAAATGCAATACATGATCGAGTGTGTCTAGGGAAACTAGCATTTCATTTGGGTTGTGTTATGCAATTTTGACACTGGAATTGAGGGTGGGAAAAGTGACAGCAAAGTTTGTGCGTAGGCTTATCACACATGATCCAAAAAAGCACTGTGTTACTGTTTGTCAGGACCTAAAAAACTGTACAGCAGTTGACCCACACTTTTATTATCACAGATAGCAATTCCTGAGTCTATAATTATGTTCCTGAAACAAAAATCTCAGTCATCCGAATAGCAGACAAAACAAGCTCTTGACTCAAAAAGTCCAGCAAATGAAATTGAGTGTGAAAGTGGTGGTGACTGTTTTATTTGGTGTTAAAGGTAGTGGTGCATTTTGAATTTGCTTTTACTGGGCAGGCTGCAAACCAGACTTATTACAAAAGAGGTCTAAAAACTGCTGGGGGTGCAAATAACCACAATCACGGAAGTCTTAATTCTAGCTGTTGCCTCATAATAATGCACCTGCACATTTGGCACTGTTGATTTTTGAGTTCCTGACCAAACTTCAAATCTCAGTGGTACACACTCACACCTTATTCACGTGATTTGAACCACTGTAACTTCATTTTGTTTTTGAAACTGAAAACCTCTGAAAGGATGAAGATTTGAGAGTGTAGAGAGAGCATCTTGAATAATGCTGCACAGGAGCTGTATGTGACTTTAAAATGTGCTTTATTAAGTGGAAGAAATGCTGGGAACACTGCATTAACTTTGGGAGGATGGTATTTCGAAGCAGATATATTTGATTAGTTAGTACATGTCTTGTATTTTGAATTACAAATGTACTCCTGGTAATTTTTGAGCTCACCTTGTTGGGTATGTATATACTGTGCACACACACAAGCACAGGGTGTTTCACTCATTCTCGACCCATGATTTTCCCTTATGACTTGCGAACTAATGGATGTAGTTCAGTGAAATTTGACACAGGCCTACCTTGGTGTATGAAAAGTGTGGCCCTCAGCAGTTGGTGTGATGCATCTGACTGTACTGCTGTTATGGGATCGTCAACAGTCACCACACCTCTGTGTTGTAAGCAGTTACAGTATGAACCAGTACACAGTGGAACAGCACATGTTTATTGTCTGCATGTACTGGAAAACTGCATCGATAAAGGAGTGCCAAAGACAATTTACTGTGCAGTTTGGGTTTCGGTAACCACCAGCAAAATCCTCCATTCAGTATCTAGTGAAGAAACTGGAAACCACGGGAACATTGTTGGATTTCCACGAAAGAGGAAGTCTGAAACTGCCAAAAGCCACGGTGCAGAAAGTGAAAAACAGACTGCTGGTCACCCCACAGAAGTTCTTGCGTAAACTGTCTCAGAAGATGGGGGTTTCCACAAGCACATGTTAACGAGATGCAAAAAGAAGCAAAGCTGCATTCATATTGAGTTACTGCTGTGCAAGAATTGAAACCTCCTGATGAACAGAAGAGACTGAATTACTGTCATTGGTTCCAGCAGTTTGTCAGTGCACATCTGGGAATACTGGACTACACGTGGTTCTCGAACGAGGTGTGGTTCCACCTAAGTGGGCACGCCAATTCTCAGAATAGCCGTATTTGGGCTAGTGAGAATCCTAACATCGTGCATGAGATACCTCTTCATGATGGAAAAATATTGGGGTATGGTGTGCTCTGTCACGGTGGCGCATTATTGCCCCAATCTTCTTCCATACAACAGTGGATATCGCAGTTTACACGGAAATCTTCCATGAGTTTGTGAATCAGTTGGACGCATGGAACTCCGTACTGGCTATTTTCAGCAGGATGGTGCCACCTGCCACACCTCTAATGTCCTTGGCTGAAATTGTTTCCTTCTTTGAAAATCATGTCCTTTTTAAGGGGCTTTGGCCACCAAGGTTGCCTGACCTTACCCCATCAGATTTCTTCTTATGGTGCATGCTGAAAGGGAAAGTGTATTGCAACAAGCCACAGACTCATGTAACTGCAGGAAAACATTAGGCAGGAAATTAAGGCTGTGACTCCTAATGTGTTGGTGAATACCTTCCGTAACATGGAGAGGATTGTGTAGGCATGCCTTGATGCTAATGGCGACCACTTTCAACACTTGCTCTGAGATCATCATGCTTCTCATACACCAAGGTAGGTCTGTCTCAAATTTCACTGAATTATATCCATTAGTTTGCAAGTTTTAAAGGCAATTCAGGGGCTTAGAGCGAGTGAAACAACCTGTATAACATGTGTAGTAAAGTCTCACAGCCATGTAGGTGAATGGAGGCTTCTAACAATGTGGAACCTATTAAATCAGTACCCAGATGCCAATCTTATCAATTTGATGTCTGGAAATTCAAGTGCACTGATCTCAAAAATTATGTTAGGCACCACAAAAATGTACATTGCAAAGTTGGAGAGTGTTTTTTGTTTGTCATAGGTCAGCAGCAGAAAAAAAAAAAGTTTGGGAAAGTGAGCTAATTTATGTTGTTCATTGGGGGCCTCATCGGGAAGCTGTGTGCAAGACCCTTGAGACACTACAGCCATTAAAGAAACAGCCCTATTACGGAAGTTTCATTGGGCAGTATAATGTGTACATTGACTGAGAACAAGTGTGCACTGCAAAGCAAGGTCCATTCTTAATACCCTATTCCACATGGCTATTATCCAAGACAATGCGCAACTGGATGTGACATAGTTGATTTTAATGAACTTCAGCCAGCACAGTGCTGGTAAGTGAGCTGAAAGTTTAATGAATCGGCCATTGCAAATCCCATGATTCACTTGCAAGAGTTAGTGTCATTCTTGAATTTCAAGTAACCCCTCTGGAAAATATTGGCTGGGGTAAAGTCTGGTAACCTTAGTGGTGTTTACCTTAAGTGTTCTATAGATGTCCCATGCATTATGAAGAATATTTCTTCCTTTATTGATTTATCTGTGGTACTAGTGATTTCAGACTCTATCAGTTTCTGGATGGGAAATGGGTAGAAATATGCTATGAGGAAGCAACGATGCTTCGATTAGCAAAAATCTGAAGGGTGTTCAGATTCCTAAGCTAAGGTTGCTTAGCCTCAGTTGCTTGAAACTTCACTGTCCTGGGTGGTGTAACAGTTAGCATATTCAATGGAAATCAGTATATGCGGGTTCGATTCCCGCTCCAGGGCGATAAAATTTTCAAGATTTCTGAGATGTTACATGGATGACCAGTATGAGTTACAAGCAGATTCAGAATTTATTATCTGTTTGCTTTGAATGTTCTATCGATTTCCCATGTATTATAAAGAATATTTCTTTCTTCATTGACTTAGTGGCCACTCAACAGAACTGCCATAGTCTGCGATACACCAACAAAATGTTGCAGTGAGGCATTCGTGGACAAGGGCGTTCCTGGGTGTACTGTTGTGTTTAAATCACATATAGGACTGTAAATGAGAGGGGTCTGATATGGTATCGTGAAACAAGTGCAGATACTGTTTTTCAGTCTGTATACCATGGAAAAACATTGGTTTGATGAGGGTGATAGTGTAGATGCCATACGAGGCATTAACTGACTTTGTACCTGGTGATCTTCCTGTACTCACTGTGAACTGTGCTTTTTGTGACAGTTATCCATCCATGATGCTAGGGCCATACAGAAAGTAAGTACTGTTGAAAGATGAAAAAAAAAAAAATCTAAAAGCAGAGTTAAAGACAAAATTTAAAAACGAAATTTAAAACCAAATTTTTGAACATACATTCTGAAGATCATGACGCGCAACGCAGCAGTGATGAATATTCAGAAATTACAAACTACAAAGCAGACTGAAACAAAAAAGTTATTTAACAAGATCAAAAACTACGAATTAAACCTCAAAACCCAACAAGCAAGAGTAAAAATAATAATAAAATAATAGCAAAACCAGAATGCAGAAAGTGTCGAGAATGCCTAGCCTTGGCTTTATCAAGGACCAGCAAAACTCAGCATTTTCTCACTTCCACAAAGGCCTAGTTGGAAATGGGTTTCTGCAAAGCCATAGATGCAAGTATAAGTCCCACAAGAATTTTTAATTAACATAACTGCCCTCAGTGGTGCAAGAAAAATAATTTAGCTAAAGTTTTTGCATACATCTATCACTTTCCTGGCCCAACCCATACTCTTCATCTGTCACAAAAAACAGAAAAACGTTTTCAAAAAGACTCACAAAATGTGAGAAGGCTTGAACAAACCAACAGAAAAATTCAGTTAAAGCACGTGGTTGAGCAACCATACTGCCCAAGTGAAGTTCCAAACGTGAATCAAAGTACAAAAAGCTCTTAAATAATGTCATTCCCTGGGGGAAAAAGCATTTCCAAAAACACAATAAAAATAAAAGAAAAATTATAACAGAGACATGTAAGTAAATAGGAACTTTTGTACATACAGCTTCCACGAAAACGGAAGCTAGAAGAACAAAAGAATGAAAGAATGCTTTGGAAAAAATACTTAAAGTTAAAAAATAGTTGCAATATTTACAAAATATTCCAGGAGAGCTAGCCTGGTTCGGGTGATGGATTTGGTGATTGCTGATCTTTTTTTGTTTATGGACAGCCGAAATTTTAGACTGGATTCCAAGGGACAGGAAAAGACCCAGAAGAAGACCACATGGGAGATGGGTGGATGAAATTCGAAAGTATGCGGGAATAACTGGAGGAGACTGGCACAAGACAGACCGTTGTGAAATAAACTTGGGGAGACCTGCGTTCAGCAGTGGATTGATAATTGTTGACAATGATGATGATGATATATATATTGATAACTTATTTTTTAATGTGCAATGAATTCTACATACTTTAATGTACTTTTCAATGTATTCCCTGTGGATGTTAAGGCATTTGTCATATTGTGACACAAGTTTCCGGATACCCTCCTTATAAGAAGTCTGCTGTCTGGGCTTTGAGCCACCTCTCAACCGTCATGTTCAGGTCATCGAATTGCTGGTTGGCAAAAAATCGTTTCAAGTGGAGAAACAAATTGTCACTGGGCGCCAGGTCTGTGATGTAGGGAATGTTGACCAGCTGTCCCATCCAAATCGGTGACCAGGTTTTGCGTCACATTCGCAGCAGGAGACCGTGTGTCGCCGTAGAGAACAACAATTCACTTGCTCAGCATGCCGCACCATTTGTTTTGAATTGCACGATGCAACTTTCTCAGCATTTTAAAATGAACAGCCACCTTTACTGTCATACAGCAATGATTTCGAAACTTCAGGGAAATGTTCTGAAAGATCAGAAATCGTGAAGCATCGGTTCTCCCTAATGTTTTCATTCACTCCCTCCGCCAAACCTTTCGTGACCAGAGAAGGCCTACCACTGCGCAGTTCATCACGAATGCTGTCATCCTTCATTAAATATTCGAACCCACTTCTGCACCATTCTTGCACTAATTGCATTTTGTTCGTAAATTTCGCGAAATTTGTGGGTAAATCTCACTTGGTCTGACATTTTTTGCAATCAAAAACCTTATCACAGACCTAACTTTGCAGTCAGCGGGCTGTTACATTAACTTAAACATTATTAACACACAGCACAAACCTTTAACATAAGCACAACCTCATAATATGGCATGAGGGTGTGGTTAGTGGATGTGGCAACACACTGAAGCTAATACTTGCACTGTAGTGATGCACGAACTGTATTTACTTTCTGGATGGCCCTCATATTTTCTCTAGAAAATGAGAATCATTGTCTAATTTGTTGAGGATGTAGTAATACTTGTCTATTATACTGTGTTGATGTTGACCAGGTACATGGCCTGCTGGGGTACTGTACCATGTGCATGGAGCCTCGTGTTCTCTGTTCCACATAAGTTTCACAGTCAGATCATAGCCCACATTGGGTTTTTCTCTGCTGCATTGGTCACAGTATCCACAGCAGTTCCAACATGGAACTGCTGCGGATACTGGTCTACTGCTGCATTGCTAATTCATTGTGCTACCTGTTTTATGAATTGTTGTGCAAGGTGGAAGATCATGGAAGGTGTACAGTTGGACCCTCATGGGAAATGCTGTCCTTAAATTTCAGCAGTTGCACATGTATTTCACTGGCACTCTTCATGCATTAGTACCATCTCGCACCACTGTTAAGAATTGTAAAGTTTTGTACATACAGTTGTTACTTGATATTGTAGTTTCAAAACCTTATACTGTATAAATACTGCATATATAATGCCTATATTAGCATATGTGTGTGTGGAATTAGCAATTTTGTATACATTTCTCATGTGCTTTGCTGCTACTTTCATTCTTCCACTTGGTTGTACAATGAACATTGTTTACAACATTGCACTTATTGCCATTATGTACTGAATGTTTACAAGGGGAAAAAAAAAGTCTGCAGTGGATATGTAACAAAAAGATTCATTACACCAGTCAACATGCAACGCTCCTAGCCATTACTTCCCCACCAAAATTTACTGTGCCCAGCTAACTATCTCTGTAATCTGTCTCTCTCTGGATTCGAATCCGCAACTAGGAGGTTAAGTGCAGTGGACAGATTTTGAAATAATCTTACAAATAACAATTCATACACAAATTACTCTGCTAAACCCCTTTTATATCATTCAATAATATTAGTACCAATACAAATAAATTATTTCAGAACACATTAAACTGAAGTTAAATTCCAACATACTGTAAATGTTCACTCCGTTTGCTTCAATTATTTTATCACACAAAACAGGCAATACAATTCCAATGACACCAAATATTTAAACCCCATTAATTCTTAGCTTGTCATTTCTTGAGACAACATTCAAGATTAAAGCACATAAACACCCCAAAGCACAAGAATATAAACTCTGGGCATGAAAACACTATTAATTTGAAACTCCCAATAATACAACATGCAAAAAAAAAAAAAAAAAAACTATAAGAATACACCAATTTCAAATAACTTTCAATTATTATATAGCCCTATGTAAACTCTGCCAGCAACTATTAATTATACAAAGAAAAAAGGAAAAGAACTTTTACACTCACGTACTGGGATCTAATGATATTCCTCTGGCGAGCTCAGCCCACACACAACACAACAGGCCAAATGAGAAGAAAAGTCCCACACAATCTCCATGCTCTCTCGACAATGGAAAAGAAGCGACGACTTTTACGGTTTCCGACTCTCAAGATCAATCAGGTAGAGGTTCCGAGTCCTGGCAGCATGGCAGAACGGAAGCAACTTCACTAGCAGAATGCACAGCAACTTCACTACTTCTGATACTCAAGATCAATCAGGTAGAGGTTCCGAGTCCTGGCAGCATGGCAGAACGGAAGCAACTTCACTACTTCTGATACTCAAGAACAATCAGGTAGAGGTTCCGAATCCTGGCAGCATGGCAGAACGGAAGCAACTTCACTAGCAGAATGCACAACAACTTCGCTACTTCTGATACTCAAGAACAATCAGGTAAAGGTTCTGAGTCCTGGCAGAATGGAAGCAACTTCACTAGCAGAATGGAAGCAACTTCACTAGCAGAATGCACAGCAACTTCTCTACCTCTGATACTCAAGAACAATCAGGTAAAGGTTCAGAGTCCTGGCAGAACGGAATACAACTTCTGCCCCTGCATGCTACACGCAGAGCAAATGTGCAACGATCCTATAAAAAAGGAACCAGCAGCCATGAGAAACAAAAAAATCACCAATATACAGTGCCAAAAGATCCTGAGCTCTAAGCAGGCCACTCACTACGAGGGGCATCAGCTCTGGTTCATTTTTGCATATACGAATCTTCCACTCTCAGATCCTCGGTCATAACTCACTTAATAAATTCTAATTTATACAAATAAAATACACAGCAATTTCCTTTACATAATAAACAATTTATACAATCATAATTTCTAACTTCAGTACGTAAGCGACTACAAATTTTCTAATGACGTAAATAACTACAAATTTTCTAATGACGTAAATAACTACAAATTTTCTAATGACGTAATTTCTATCCTAACGACTCCAGGCCATGACACCAGGATTAATCCACCAAGACGTCACAAGCATTGTTAAACTTTGTTTTCATAACATAGGCAAAATAAGGTATTTTTAGCTAATTTTGGGGTGATGAATTCAAATAAGACTGTAAAAACTCCAGCAAGTAGTTTTTTTTGTTTATGAACATTTGCTATATTTCCAGACACATATATACAATGCAAGATGTACACATTACAGCTTTGCATCGCAATATATTGCAGCATTTATATGTCTTGTTACCTATAGAAGTAGTGTTACAAAGTATAAATACCATATTCATATGTCACTACATATGAGATAACAAAAGAAAAAAGAGATAGAGTAAACAATATTAGCACAAATGTAAATGTGTACACACATATTATTATACCCCCGTACAGGTAGTTAATTTTTTTCTCTTATGTGTCATGTTGTCATCGTCCTACAAAAACCAGCAGTAATCACTCATCAGTGAGGGATCCGACCTGCCTTGAAACCTCTCCTCCATCGTTCAGATATCTTGGTGGAACCTTTTTCCTTGTTCTTTGTCAACTGCTCCTAGGTTGTCAGAAAAGAAATCCAGATGTGAGTGGAGGAAATGCCTTTTAGACATTCAGCACCCAAGGTTTTTAAAGTTCTTGAGAAGGTTGTGAATCAGCTGTTTGTAGTTGCCCTCTTTGTGGTTACACAGAAATCCCTTGACCAAAGATGCGAAAGATTGCAATGCGGTGAGCTCCGTGCTGTTTAGCGTTTCGATAAAAACAGAATCACACAGTAGTTTCCGCATCTGAGGACCAACTGAGATGCCTTCTTTGAGTTTTGCATTACTTAATTGCGGAAATGTTTGCTTTTAAGTGCAAGAAATCTGGGCCAGATTTGTCCATAGCATTTACAAAGTTTTTAATCAGCCCCAGTTTGATATGAAGTGGTGGAAGCAGCACATCAGAGGGATTAACTCATGGCTTGTGACGAACATTACTCTCTCCAGGAATGAAAACATCTCGTTTAGGCCAGTCTGTCTGTTTGTAGTGTTCTGCTGTGGCCCTACTTGTCCCACATACAAAGAAAACAACAAAATTCGGTGAAGCCACTTTGAGGCCCAAGCAAGAGTGATATCACTTTCAGATCACCACATATTGACCACCTAAACTGGTTATATTGTATTGCACTGAGAATTTTGTCCATGTTTTCATGTCTCCTTCATTCCTACATCATGTGTTACTGCAATGGAAGGCTTCTGGTTTCCGCTGGACAAAAGGACAGCTTTTAAACTAACCTTGGATGAGTCAATAAATAGATGCCATTCTGTAGGATTGTGAAATATTCCTAATTCTGTCATTAGCCCTGGAATATCTGAACAAAAACACATACCATCCTGCATTTCATAGAAAGAACATAGACCCAAATTTCTATTTCTGAACACAGACACGTGTAGTGTACTTTTTGCTTAGCAGGTTCCACTCTTGCAGTCGGGAACCTAAAAGTTCAGCATGTTGTTTGGAAAGGTGAACAAGATCATTCAGTTTATTTTGCTCAATCAAGTGGGGCTCGATCCGAATCTTCACGTGCGTCCATATCTTCATTGGATAAATTTGAATCTATCTCTTCATAGTTCAGTGGAGGTTTTGGTATAGGAAGATCTCCTGCGGAACAGGCCTTAAGGCTGATAACAAATTTGGATACTGTATTTTACTTTTATTCTTTTTGTTATTTTTGTTTAACTAAAGTGAGTGGCTTTTCAATCTTCCATGTGATCAGTTGGCTCACGCCAAATCATCAGAACTGCTAAAGGCATGGATTTCAGCTTACCTTTCAACCATTCACTCAGGCCAGCAAAGCAGGAAATGCAGCAGACATGTGGAGCCCACAATTTATTTTGCAACTTACAAATAGTCGTCTTTCCTCAGTCTTTCTCAATGGACGGCTCTGCGATTTTACAATACTGTCCGCATGCATAGCAAAACTTATCCGGAACATTAATACATTCGCGACCATCCCTTTTCTGCATTTCGCCAATTTTTGCTCATAAACATGCAGCACTTGTTTCGCCTTCAATGTAAAAAACAGCAATGGCAGTTCTGTTGCGGTTACATGTCCTCTACCCGTGAAAAAATCAGTGTTGCCACCCATAACATGTCTGGTGGCAAAATATGACAATAAAAAGATCGTGTCCTTTTACATGCCTATAAACGCTGATGTGGAACAACAGTACAAATTTGCCCCATAACAAAAAAAAAAAAAAAAAAAAATGTGACTTGGTTGCCATATTTTGAGGTCAAATCTGAAATCGGCACCCAAAACTTAGTTAAAAACAGTTACATTTGTTCATGCTATAAAAACCTTTTAGTCCAGTGTTATGTCAAGATCAGAGAAACCATGATAAGGACTTAGGAGGGGAGGAGCGGGGGGCTAAAACTCATGGCGGGATTTCCACCCAAAAATTTAAACTCCTGCAGAAATAAAGAATATTAGAAGGGAGTCTCCCACATTACGAAATTTTAAGGGGGCCACACACACACACCAGTCTGAGACCTGAAATCCACAGCAGGGGCCTGCTTAAATAAAATGTATGTTGTGACCACATTTGGTTATCTCATTAATTAAACTGAAATTTGTGTGCATTGTACTTGATTTTTTCATCCTTTTCACTGAATTTTTGAGTGTATGTTTAAATGTTTTTACCACACACACACACACACATTTCATTTGTTCTTTCCTCATTAATGCAGAGTATAACCAAATTAAGGCATCTATGAGAGCAGATCAAAAAAGTTAGTTCCACTGTTGAATAAAAAAAAACAGATATACTCAGGGAATCTATGTTGGTTTAAAGGTACAACATTTATTCATTTTTCGACATAGTCACCTAAGAACTGTAAACATTTATTGGAACGTGTGATTAACTTTTCCGTACCTGTACAGAAAAAGACCTCTAGTTTGGAGCAACCAGTTAAGGATTGCAGTTTTCAGAGCCTCATTGGTTTGGAATCGTTGTCCACTAAGGTCCTGTTCCAATTTACTGAACAACTGGTAGTCACATGGGGATAAGTCGGTGCTGTACAGTAGATGTTGTTACACCTTCCACTTGAATGACTGCAGCAATTCCTTTGTTTTTTTGTACTGTGTGGGGTGTGACATTGTCATGCAGCAGAACACCACCTTCGCTTAACTTATGCCGGCATCTGTCCTTAATTGCCTTTCGCAAATTCCGTAGCATTTGGCAATACAAATCAGCATTGATAGTCATCCCTTATGGCAGAAATTCTATGTAAGCAACATTTTCACAGTAAAAAAAAACAGTTTTTACCCCAGACAGTTGGACTTCACACTTCTTCCTTGTTGGAGAGGTGACATGTTTCCATTCCCTTCCATGAACAGCCGTTTGGTTTCAGGGGTGAAATGGTGAAACCACATTTCATCACCTGGGATGATTTAACGCAAAAAATTGTGACCCTCAGCAGAATACCATTGCAGAAGAGCCAAAGACAACAGGAAATGTTGGTTTCTGTGCTTGTCGGTGAATAAACGTGGCACCCATCTCGCACGCAATTTCCGAAATCCCAGCTGCTTGTGAATGATGAAATGCACAGTTCCGTGCAAAATGTCTAATGTACTGGTAATTTCCTTGATTATGATATGCCTATTATCCCATATCATGTAGTCAGCAGCGGCAACATGCTCTGGAGTGCTGGATATCGATGATCTGCCTTTGTGGTATTCGTACAGCAAATTTGTGCAAGCCTTTTCAAATTGTTGGCACCACTCTACAATGGCCAGGCGTGACATGACATTTTCTCCGTATACAGCACAGATTTCACAATGGATATCAGTTCAGTTTAGGCACTTAGCCCCAAAAGTGCCTAAATTGCACTGACATCCATCGTGAAATCTGTTCCTCACACTTCCAATTTGGAGTAAGAATCCAATTGATGCACCATTACGAACTGCCTACGGCACACACCTTACACAGTTACTGAAGTAAAACACCTCCCGTTGGCAGCTCTTATGTACTATCTTCTTCACTCCCAAGCACATGGTCTGACTGCAATCCCACTCCAGATGGTGCTAAGTGTAACTTACTTTTTGATTCACCTACATACTATTCAGTAATTGCGTTACATATTTACACTTGTGTGTGTGTGATATAAAAAGAAGGCAATGGGCTGGACATGTTGCCAGAAGGACAGACCATCGATGGACAGCCAAAATTTTAGATTGGATTCCATGGGACAGGAAAAGATCCAGAAGAAGACCACATGGGAGATGGGTGGATGAAATTCGAAAGTAGGTATGTGGGAGTAACATGGAGGAGACTGGCGCAAGATAGACCTTTGTGGAAGAAACTTGGGAAGACCTTCATCCAGCAGTGGATTTATAATGGTTGACAATGATGATATATATATCATGGGTCGATCCAGATTTTTAAAGATCATACCCATTTTTGTGAAATTCTGCCTATTTGTGTGTTTTAGAGTAATTTTAATCCTCTATATTTATTCTGACAGTAATTATTGTTTTATTTTTTGTTATGTTTTTTTTTATTTTAATTCATTCTTATTTTATTGCTAATAGTGGTTTACGCTTTCTGAATTTGCAGCAAGTTTTCTTTTTTGATGAGATTGTGTACGGAGATAGTTTTTTTTAATACAACTAGGATTATGCCCTAGCTGAGATATTGGAAAATAATAACAGTAATGAGATAACACTCCAGGTTGTATTAGACCAGGTTATGAGCTGGCTTTTGAAAACTTTTAGCATTTTAACAAAAATCTCCAGAAACATTTTAGCATTTTGAAATTTCTTTTAGCATTTTTTGTAAACAATTTAGCATTAAAGTAGAAAGATTTATTTAGAGACCAATAAAAACACTCGAGTTTTTAAAAAAATATTAAAATGTTTTCATTAATTTACGATGCGACGATGTTTTTTATTTAACCATTTTTCATATGCAATTCTAAAATCCAATTCCTTGTAACCTGGCCCTTCTATGTTAAAGCTTAATGTGTTTTACATTTTCTGTTGATAAACGATTTCTAATAAGAAAATTCGGTACGAAAAACAGCAGAAATGTAAAGACAAAACAAAACAAAAATAAATAAAGTAAAATCACTTTGCATGCAAACAATGAAAACCAAAAGCTTGACCCATTCTGTAAATGTCAAACATAAAATTCTCATCTTCGCTCAGATGAGCAGCAAACAAAAAAAGAAATGTGAAAAAGTACTTCGCGGAGCTTTCAAAGTAATATAAACAACACACACCGAGCTCCCGCTAGAGTGTGTTTGTTTATGTTACGGAGCGGAGCGTGAGAAAATGTATCGTTACTCATTACAGCTAGCACGCAAGCGCAGTAATGACAAACAGGAGGAAAACGTAGGAACACAACACATGCAGGTGTTCTTCGCTAATCTTTGCAAACAAAACAGTTTAAAAAAAGAAAGGAAATCACTATGTGCTTTAACTGAAAGAAAAGAAGACACATAATGTATATATATCAACCATGAGAACTTACAAACATTTCGTTAAGTCAGCGGGAAAATAAGTGCTCACAGTGCTCGTAAGGTCTGATAGAACTAAGTGGATGGTTGCAGGAGATTGAAATAAAATATTTTGATTGAGCAATCGAAATATTAAAAAATCCGTAAAAGAAAAGACGTATCTGTAAATCAGTAAAATTAAGCAGAAATCCGTAAAAGTGGCATGTTACATACTTTAAAATTTGTACGTCTCACTTTTTCGAAATCCTTCAACATTTGCGGCAAAATAATTTCGGACACTAAACTACACATGTACCCTATGTAAACAAAAAAATATTCAGATTTAAAACTAAATTTGTGGAATTTATTCTGCAATTTGTAAACATGGCGATGTTTTGAAATTCGTCTTTGTAGATTGATTGCTTGCGCGATTGATTGTCAAATGCGATTGCTCATCTTAGACACGCTGTTTTTGCTTGCCGATGAAGTGTGACAAAGAAAAACATTAATTTAACCAAAAGAAAGAAAAAAATAATAAAGAGGAAAAAAACTTACCTTCAGCAGTTGCAAGGA
This sequence comes from Macrothele yani, assembly GCA_039090855.1. NCBI lineage: Eukaryota > Metazoa > Arthropoda > Arachnida > Araneae > Macrothelidae > Macrothele > Macrothele yani. The sequence continues at coordinate 88,393,145 of CM077011.1, read as the reverse complement.
TGTTTTTCTTTTTGGATTTCTGGCATAGCTCACACGAAATGTAAGGTTGACTGTCATGCCACCTTACTTTGGACCACTTATAAAGTGAAAGATTTGGATACATTTGGCCCACTTATAACTAAAGATTTGTATACCTTAGGTTTTGTAGCTGGCTGTTGTGTAGTAGTAACATTTTCAATATTGTTTTTTGTTTGGAACTTATTCCTAACCACTTAACCATATTTAGACTACGAAAAAATGTTCAACACACACGAATAAAGCCACGTGAAGAAAGACTACTGTGAAAGCGAGCACGTGAGAGAGAGATGGCCACGTTTGGCGACTAGGTGGTGCCAATTTTCAAAAACCCAAAGCGGGAAGAACGTAAGGAACAGCTCGGTTTATGACATCATAGAAACTGGATTGGCTACTAGTTTCTATGCATCATTTGACGCCACATGATGAAAAAAGAGAAATTCCACCACGATGATATTTCGTATGCGCTCGATGGAATCACAGAATTTTAATGGCGCTCACTAAGAAACAGCGCCTTTTAAATGTTTTCGCATTTATGCGAAAAGAAATATAAATGTTTCAGCAAAATTGCATTCATTTTCGCAAAATGCGAAAAATGCGATCACAGTTTAAACCCTGTATTAGACCTGGAAAGTCATCAAAGGTCGAAAATTTTTAAGTACTGGAGGAAAAGAAATAACAAATAAAACATTAAAAAAGTCGCTCATATGTTACTACCCCATCCACCATTAAGAGATAGGTTAACACCTCCCCCATCATATGCATTTTTCCTCATGTAAATGTTTCACAGTATCCCGGCCAGTACGGCAAAGATAAATTGGAGTAGCGAAGGGGGAAAAAATATCTGTTTTTGAGCATTGATGTTTGGAACTGCAAAATAATATTTTCTGCATGAAGTAAATGAATTTTACTTTGGTGCATTCTTTTATTTTAAAGAGGAAGGGACTATAATCATCTTATGTCATGAATTAGCGATTTTTTTTTGCTGTTGTGTTCAATGTTACAGGAACCAATGCAGACCTCCCCCCAAATCGAAGTTTCATGACTGATGTTTGAAACTGCAAAAGCGTAATAAACTCGAATTTCTCGAATTTTTTCTGCGATGAGTAAATGAATTTATATTTTTTGGATTTTTCTAAAGAGAAAAGGAATATTACCCTTCTATGCCGTGAAATGGCAATTTTTTCTCCATTTTTTTTTTTTTTTTTAGATGTTTCGTTGCCAAAAATGGAGTTCTTAACCTCGATGTTACAGGCGCCTATACATCGAGGTTTACGATGCATCAAGCATTTTAACAAATATTATGGTTACTCATTGTTGAATTAGTGAGATATCACTGATACATTGAATGGCGATTTATTCATCGATGTGTCCATAACAGCTGCAGATGGGAAAGATGCCGGTTCTTTTCATTGGGCAATTTGTACTCTGGATGTCAAGTTGCAAAATAAATTGTGGGCTCCACATGTCTGCTGCATTTCCTGCTTTGCTGGCCTGAGTGAATGGTTGAAAGGTAAGCTGAAATCCATGCCTTTAGCAGTTCTGGTGATTTGGCGTGACCCAACTGATCACATGGAAGATTGAAAAGCCACTCACTTTAGTTAAACAAAAATAACAAAGAGAAGAATAAAAGTAAAATACAGTATCCAAATTTGCTATCGATGCATCAAGCATTTAACAAATATTATGGTTACTCATTGTTGAATTAGTGAGCTATCACTGATACATTAAATGGCGATTTATTCATCTGTGTTCATAACAGCTGCAGATGGGAAAGATGCCAGTTCTTTGGCTCTTTAGTGAAATATCGAGGTTTTCACTGATACGTAGAAATTTCTTGCCGATGTGTGAATGTTTCGGGAATGAGTATCCACCAAATGTGCCCATCCTGCTGCTGAGCCCTGGAAAATGCATGCGGGAGAAAAAATGCTCCCATAATGCTTTGGGGTTCCATTCAAGGTTCGCCTCAGCTGCCGCTAGGGATGATGCAGTGATTGATACGCGTCCGTCAGAGACCGTTTTACCAAAAACAGTTCATAACAACGAACGAAAGAAAGAAAGCACAGATAAAACAATATTCAAGATAAGATGCCTCTCGCACAAAAATATTTTTCTTAAAATAAAATTTTACTGAAAGTAAAGCTCAAACAGTATCACAAAAAAAATTTTGAACAGTCACAGTTCAAAATATTTTTGTGATACCTTTTGAGTTAAAAAATATTTTTGTGAAGATACTGTTTCAGTTAAAAATATTACATTTTAGCTGAAAAAACTTACTAGATTTTGGTGATCTTTCCAACAATATTTCACACGACCCCTCTTTCCATTTGAAAATTTAGAGTACCCCCAGCCCCACCCCCTACAAGGTCACCAGGACAACCCCTTCGGGTCTGTGCCCCAAAAGTGTTCCCCCTTGCCATAAAGAGAAACGGCTATCTTGTTTTTTCTGGAAAAGAAACCATTTCAAATTTACATGGAGTTTTTCGTGACTTCTGTGCCATATTGTGTATGTATGTGCTATTCAGCGATTGCATTGGTCTAGTGATTTTAATTCTATGGTATCACATCCCCCTATAACAAGTTCATAAGTGATGCAACTTGTGTAGGGGCGAACATAAATGCTCCACCTGCCTTATGTAATCCAAAGTCCTGCAAGGCTCTGTAATCAAAGCTTGTTCACTGGAGCACGCACCCCACAGACAATAGGTCGAGGTTCCTGTTACTTAGATAACCAATAATTTATAATAAGTGGTCAAACAGGCACTCTGCTTCCTCAGCTTTGTTATATTAAGATCTGCTAATCAAGGGAGGGGAGGGGAATGAATAAAGAAGACAGTCCTTGAAAGGAATCCATCAAAGTTTTCTAAGCGTAGCCACATTAAATCATTATTCAAAGAAATGCTTTCCGAGCCTAGGCTGTACATCGGAGACTGCGTTCGTGGCGAGAAATCACTCGCGCATTGTCTCACACGTGCGTTTTCGTCGTTGTGCAGCTCTCCTTGCTCACACTTTATTGTTCTTCCTAATAATACCTGCCGGAGTTTGTCCGCTCTTCGGTACAGAATCTCCACGCGCTTGTGAGAGCCTGCCACGGCCTGTATCCCAAGAACGCTAAATTTCCGTCCATCCACGCGGACATACTAAGTTTCTAGCTTCCTACCAAGCAACATACACGTGCTCATTCACCAAGCTCTGACCCACCACTAACTGAATATAAAGCTTCGCAGGTCACTCCCCCCCCTCTGGTCACATGCTAACCTTTGCCCTATCGCCTGAGACGCGATGAACTATCTAGCGAGCGGCAGGCAACGAGCCTCCGCTGTTGCTCCCACTCCCTTCTTTTCCGACCCACTTGCTCCCTGACCCTCAGCCTTTGCTGTGGACTAGGAAGGTCACCTAACGGCCCCTATCGTGACCTTGACCTTTTCCATGAACTAATCTCCAACGGACAGCATAGCTCGACAGCATTGTATACAGTATCGTGTTCATACATTCCGAACCGCCTTGGTTACAATAAATATGTACATTTTCTCAGACGGTCAGGTGCCATGTTTGGAGTCTTACAATACATCCGAAACCCATTAGCCTCAAGGGCTTTTAGTAATCCGACAAATTTAACTTGCAGAAATGTTCCTTTTCTGGAAATAAAAAAAATAGAAGAGTTCTTTTCCTGGAAACAAGAAAACACGTGCTGCTTCTTTCTTTTGTCGCTTGACTTCTAATTCCAGTCCTTGTATCGTAATCACATAAAATATGAAAATGATGTTGAATGTCCGACATTACATTAATAATTTATTTCACCCTTATAACTTGAATAATCAAATTTTTGATTTTATAGGATAATGGTTATAGATATGAGGATATTACATATTTGTTTAAAAAAAAACTTGAGTCTTAAAATATTTGCCTCATTTCTATTTGTACGTTTATCATACTTCAAACCATACCTTTATTTCTGAGAACCTGATTGCAATGGAAGCATATGAAAATGAAAAACTTGGGTGAGCAGTCATGAGACTGAAATAAAATAACTCACCAAAACTTAACATTTTGTTGTTAAAATTTACTTTAAAGTAACGAGTTAAGCAAATAAAACGATTTCTTTTTACAAACAGTATAAAAGCCAACAGCCTTTAAAATACTTGAGACAATGTTTAAGTTCTTGTGAATTGTTTTAAAACTCAAACTTTTATCTATATTTTTAATTAATTTCAGAAATCTTATAGCCTAGCCTCTAAAAGTTTGCAATACACTTTGTTGTGATTGTGGTGGAGAAGGGATTAAACATATCTTGTTCTGGTGGTTCTCAGATCAGCAGTTCACTGGGTTATAAAGTGCATGTGTACTTAGTCCATTTTGGTGGAATATCTTTCATATTGTAAAATCTCAGGTTTTAATTTGTGAGAAATATAAGTCAAGCTAGTCATTAACTATTAAGTTACTTTTACAGTGGAAACTCGGTTTTCCCCATCACTCTTTTAACGTCAGTTTCTATTTGTCAGCCTTTGAGACAAAAAGTGTCCACGATGGACAAGAAAGAATCCACCAAAAAACAAAGGACATAAGCTGCCTAGTGTCTCGGTTTACCCGGATTCTGTCCGGTTTTGTGATTTTTTTATTTTATTTATTTATTATATATGTTTTTTCCCCTCATAAATCTTATCAGCAATCATTTTTCTCCAGCCTCAATGCTGGCTTTGGGAATCGGTAACAAATGGAAACAAAAAAAGTGTTCTTTTGTTAATCCACAGCACTTTGAGCACTAAGGTCGTGTGCTTAACGATGATAGCAAGACAGTCAAAGGCATGGAAAGTTGAAGTACTGGTTTATGACGTCACATCCACGCACTCGCAGCCAACGAGCGCACAGCGCTTGTGCGGAGCTTCGTGGGAGTGGAATGGAAAGCTGTTTGTTTGCTAACGCTCAAGTTGAACACCGATTTCGTACTTTGTTTGATCTTTCAAACGAAACAAGTTGTGTTGCAAGTTATTATTTCAGTTCACAACCCCAGAAGGAGGCTTTTTTGAAGAAATACTCCAAAAAATTTGTCTTTTAAAGCCATCAAACAAGGGTGAGTTTCATGCATATTGCACTTTTTGTAACACTGATTTCCCTGTTCCTCACGCTGGTCGTAGAGACATCGTCGCACATGTTGGAACTAACAAGCACATAAAAAATCACGATAGAGCAAACAGTGTGTGCAACATGGATCTTTTGTTTCAGTGCCGAATGATTTTCAAACGATTCATGCAGAAGTTCTGTTTACCGGATTTTTCTTGGAGCACAACATACCTCTAGCGGCAGCTGATCATGTTTCCAGATTGTTGTCAGATGTTTCCTAACTCCCCAGAAGAGAGTAAAAAGATATGCATGTGGCAGAACAAAAAAACTTCACATATTGTTCAAGAAATGGCAAAATATTCAAAAAATGTCCTCTGCTATTAAAAGTGGACCATTTTTCTGTCGCAACTGATGGCAGTAATGATGCTGACAATCAATTTTATGGTAACATTCTTTAATAATAATCATTGCAAGCAAGTGAGATGCATGCTATTTTCTTTGCCATGCCTAGAAACCAGTTCAACAGGTGAAAATATTGCCAAACTTGTGTCCGAAGAATTTCAGTATCCTGGTATTCCGTGGATAAACTGAACTGTCTTGCCTTATCGTGTGATAACACTCCTGTTATGGTGGTATACTTGCCAACTTTTACGGATTTCTGCTTAATTATACTGACTAACGGATAAAAGTTTTTTTTTTTTTTTACAGATTTTTTAATATTTCGATTGCTCAATCGAAATATTTCAGTCCCATGTAACCATCCACTTTTTCTACCGGACCTTACGAGCGATGTGTTGCGCGATGACGTCATCTCTGACTCGCCGTCTTCGTGCGAAGCCATAAAGTATAACAATGGCTCCGCTGCGTGACATGCGGTAGCTCTCTCTCCACGGGAGTGCTCAGGTGACGTTCCGACCAGAGTTCTCCAAAATGCGTAATTACGCATCTGGTACGCAGCGAAATTTTACCAATGTGTAAAAATGTGCATCGGAAATTTTTCTTGTCACATAAGAATATGCATCGGGAATTTTTCTCGACATGTAAAGGTATGCGTCGGGAATTTTTCTTGGCGCGTAAAAATATGCATCGAAGAATTTTACCAATTTGTAAAAATACACTTCGGGACGGTATTTTGTCTTTCAGAGACGGAAGTAATTGAAATAAAGATTTTCTGTAATCGTAATTTCTTTTTCCTGTGATGTTGCCTCCCAGTATTGTTATATATCATTTTATTCCATAAATATTTGTATTTCAGTTTGAAAATGGAGGGAAAATTCTCAAAAACGGAAATTCGACGGGGAAAATTTTTCACTGTAATCTTTAGGCATGAGAGAGCGACGGCTTCGAGAAATTTCTCCTTTTCCATCATAATATGGGTTATTCTCGAGATCGATGCATAACTTTACAGAAAAATTTGGGGCAATTAGTAGTGGTGGAGGATGTTTTCTGCCTGAAACTTTCGAAAGAGGAAGTTTCATTTTTCAAAACTTTCGAAAACGGAAGTTAGACGCAGTAAAAATTTCTCCCACAATCGTAATTTTATTTTTCACGTGGTGTTTCCTCTGCCTAGTATTGTTGTTAAATATCATTTTATTTCATAAATATGTGTATTTCAACTTGAAAATGTCCGAAAATGGAAATCGAACGTAGCAAAGATTTCCCCCTGTAACTGTAATTGTTTTTTTCCCCCAACGGTGATCAGAACATGTCATGTATTCTTAAATATCCCCCCCCCAAAGTTGTGCATTTCAGTTTGATGGGGGGGGGGGGGGCAAAACGAAAGTGACAAAGCTGAAAATTTTGTAAAAATTGATGCATGGTGTTCAAAAGTATTTATATTTTTCAAAGTTACACTATTAATCTTTTATGTAAAATGGTGAAAGCTGTTGTGCATTCGTAATAAATAAAATTGTCATCCAAGGGCAAAAAAAAAAAAAAAAAGACAATAAAGAAATAAGAAGGGAAACAAAGATTATCAGCAAATGAAAATTTTAGTTTAGTATTGAAACACCACAGGTTTGCATGGCTAACATTGAACAAAATGAATATTTTACTTTATGGTTTTTTAAATTATTATTTTAAACACAGATAATACTAGTTTAGTTATTGTGGCATATGCAGAGGTTTTTACTGCATATTTATTAGTATAATTATGTTTTGTTTTGTGGTAAATGGCATTCGTGCAAAAGTTTTACTGATGCACATTTTCCAAAGTTGGCAAGTATGTGGTGGGGAGATAAAATGGTGTCTTTCTGGAAAAAAATAGTCTCACTCTCTAAAAATGAAACTCATTAACAAGGTTTGTTAATCTTATTTTATACTTAAATACTAATTTTTTTCTAAATATTTCTTTATTTGTATTAAGTAATTAATTATAATAAAAAATAGATAAATCTATAATATATAATTTTATTTCTTATAAACTGTGTCAGCTGTGGGCTAATCCTCCACACTGATGTACTTACCTGACTAAACAGACAAAAAGAAATGCAAAAATGGACTCAAGTGTGGGATATGGTGGACCTACCAACCTTGAGAAGGATGGTCCACCATGCTATCGATCTGGAACTGGAAGAAGGAAAATTGAAAAGATCTCGGCTGAGTGAGTGCAAGATTGGTGTATGGAATACTAGAGGTATAAATGGCAAGATGAATGAGGTGATTAAAGAGATGAATAAGTATAGATTGGATGTGCTGTGTGTAAGTGAAACCAAAAAGAAGGAAATTTGGATAGAAGCTAAGTGAATGGAACAGTGAGTGTGTAGTCTGGAGTATTGGATATTGTGAGAGCCAGAGGACAGGCTGTTGTAGGTGTGATTTTAAGTGAAAAGATGAAGAACAACTTTATTCACTTAGTTGCATATGTGAGAATTCTTTGGATTCGTTTGAAAGTGAAACTTCAGAGAATAGTAATTGTTGTAGTGTATGCTCCTTGTGACTCTGAACCCTCTGATAGGAAGGACGATTTCTGCAATGAGCTAAAAGCTGTTTGAGCCAGTTTGGTGCTAAAGAGAAAGTTATAACAGCAGGGGATTTCAATGCTTGAGTAGGTGTGAAGAATGCAATTTCTGACAATGTTGTGGGTAAGTTTAATGATCCTTGTGTAAATGATAATGGTGAAAGATTAATTGAACTGTACATTGAGAATGGTTTGTATGTATCTAATACATTTTTTCAACCACAAGTATATCCTCACATATACTTGGGAAAAGCGTATTCTTGGTCAAAGAGTGTGATAGATTTTGTTGTCTATGATCAGCATCTGAAACACTTAGTTGTTGACACTCATGTGGTGAGAGGTGCAGATGTTGGCTCTGATCATTACTTGGTAGTGTCATGAGTGAAACTGAATGTTGGTTGTAGGAATGGGAAGAGGCCCAGGATGGAAAGAATAAAGGTTGAAAGGCTACCTGAAAATCATCAGCGTTATTCTGACGTACTCAGAGAACGACTGAAGGAACTGGTCTTGTGAGAGAGATGTAGAAAAGAAGTGGGAATGTTTTAAGAATTGTGTGGTCGGTCACTGCTGCTGAAGAAGTCTGTGGCACCACAATAGTGGGTAACAAATAGAGGTGATGCTTAGTGGAATAGTGAGATTAAAGAGGCAGTAAAGAGAAAGAAGGAAGCCTGTTTGGGGATGTTGCAGGGTAGAGTTTCTGTGGATGAATATCGCTGTAAGAAGCGTGAAGCGGCTAAGCTGGTTCGCCAGAGTAAGGCAAAAGATATGAAAAAGAAGGTGGAAAGGCATGAATTGGCTTTTTGGAAAGATAGGAATTCTTTCTGGAAGTACAAGAGACTCAGGAAAAATAGGGGAAACAAAGTGTTAAGTTGTGCGAAGAATAGGGTTGTTGGGGAAATGATATGGGAGCCCAGTGAGTTAAGTGAAAGATGAAGTGAATACTTCTGTGAGTTATTAGATCAGGAAATCAAGGGTGATTCTGATGCAGATGATGGCACAGTGAAGGATGGAAGCACAGGAGGGATCTCAAGAGATGGAGTGTGTAAAGCTCTACAATCTCTTCAAAACGGTAAGGCTCCGGGAGTTGATTGCATAACTGCCGAGATGTTGAAATATGGTGGCGACTTTGTAATTGATTGGTTATCCCTCCACCCGGTTACCGTGTGCTTGATGTGTTTGGGCGACTTAAACTACATAAAGAAGGGTACCCACTTCGCCCACTGGTATCCGGCTATGTTAGCCCTACCAGACCATCGGAAAAAGCTTGGGCATTATATGTGTCCAAACGAGTAGTGGATTCCCCTGACTATTCAGAGTTCCACTAGGGCTGTTGAAAGGCTTATAATGTTTCAGCCACATAATGAGCCTTTCATATTGGCGTTCCTTGATGTAGTATCCTTGTACCCGTGGAGGCCGCCCACCAAATGGTAGAGGCGCTTCTTGCTGATTCCGGAGTTCCATCTGAGGAAATTATGGATGTTATGAACCCACTTAAACTAGTTAAACAACGTTCATATTTTAAATTTCAAGGATGTGTTTATCAACAGGTGGGGGCTCTCCTATGGGTTCACCACTGTCATCCGTCCTTGCCGAAATTATTATACAACATGTTGAAAATTCGGTTCTATCTAAATTTCCACACCCTCCTTGTTTGTAATTTAAGGTACGTCAATGACCCTGGTTATTTAGCATCATTCACGTGATTTGTTAGAACAGTTTGTTGACGCACTATCTTCTATTTTCCGTACCATCAGGCTCACTGTTGAAATAGAGTGTAACTATTAGTCGTAACTCCCACCACCCATGAGTTATTATTTTCTGTTTATCGAAAACCATCTTATGTTTGTTCTATCATTTCGTATAACTCATGCCATCCTTTTAAGCAGAAAACTTCAGTGATTGATTTTTACTTCAGGAGAGCTTACTCACATTCATCTACAGACTGAGCTTTAAACAGTGAGATCAATGGAATTTTTAAGATGACTAACATGTTTGGGTACCCGGATTATATTACCCGCAGGATTCATGAAAGGGTAATAACACATTGTTCAACTACATTGGTCAGAGATAATGAATGTAGTCAGAAGTTCATTGGATCACTAGAATACTTACCTGGTGTTACAAATTTGTTGTTACATGTGTGTTTCAAATATAAATTACAACTAGGCATAACAGGTGTAACAATTTGCTTGCACAACTCAGACGAGACCGAGATAAACCTGATATTTTGCGAAGTTGGGGTGTTTGCAATATTCCGCTTTTAGACCCAGTTACAAAACAGCATGTCAGTAATTATGTAGGTTCTACAAGGAGGAATTTGGAGTTACGAGTGAATGAACACAAATGTAGCATTAAAGCGCACCTTTATAATACAGCACTTGCACGTAATATAAATAATGGTATATTTATCCCTGATTGGTGCAATGTCAGTATGCTCCAGACTCCTTCCTCTGTTCATGCTCTATCGATAGCAAAAAAGTGTTTTTATCACGGCATTAGATATGAAATGTTGTAATGACTATTACCCTGTCGATTTACCTGAATTTTGAAAACACTTAGTGAAATCATTAAACTATAACATGTGTGTATATTTTTTTCACTATTTTTTGTGGCAACAGATGTGATATCATCATTGTCAACCATTATCAATCCACTGCTGGATGAAGGTCTCCCCAAGTTTCTTCCACAACGGTCTGTCTTGTGCCAGTCTCCTCCATGTCACTCCCACATACTTTCGAATTTCATCCACCCATCTCCCATGTGGTCTTCTTCTGGGTCTTTTCCTGTTCCTTGGAATCCAATCTAAAATTTCGGCTGTCCATCGATGGTCTGTCCTTTTGGCATTATTGTCCAGCCCATTGCCATTTCAGGGATTTAACTCTGATCATGATGTCTTCCACTCTTGTCATTTTTCTGATCCACGAGTTCCTGTTCTTATCTCTCCTGGTTACACCAAGCATGCACCTCTCCATGCTTTTTTGAGTTGTCTACACTCTTTCTATGTCTCTTTTAGTTAAGGTCCATGTCTCTGCACCATATGTAAGCACTGAAAGGATGTATTGATCAAACACTTTTCTTTTAAGACATAATGGCATATTGCTCATGAAAATTATGCTGTTTCTTCCAAAAGCTTTCCAGACAAGTTTTGTACGCCGATTAATTTCTTCATCAATGTGACCCTCACTTTGATATCTGCTGTCCAAGATAAACGTGCATGTCTGTTATCTCCAGCTTTTCTCCATCAATCGATAAATCTTCATTTCTTGTAAAAGCATTGAAGATCACTTTTGTCTTCTGAAAGTTCATTTTTAATCCCACTTCTTTACTCTTGTCCGCAAGTTCCTGTATCATACTCTGCAGCTCTGATGGGGTAGTTGCAAAAATGAATGTCATCAGCAAAATGAAGGTGGGTTAGATAATCTCCATTAATCTTTATCCCTTTGCTTTCCCGGTTCAGTGATTGAAAGACATTTTCCAATGTGGCATTAAAGAGCTTCGGAGATATGGTGTCACCTTGTCTCACTCCCTTTCCAATTTTTATGTGTGTTGTATTTTCAAACAGCCAAATCTTTGCACTTGCATTTTCATAGAGGTTATTAATGATATTAATGTATGCTTCTTCAATGCCGCAGGATTTCAGAGCCATTGTAACTGCTGATGGTTTCACCGAATCTAAGGCTTTTTCATAATCGATAAAAGCCATGCACAATGGAAGTTCATATTCCCTCGCTCTTTCAATTAGTTCTCTCAGTACGTGGATATGATCTATTGTGCTGTAGTCACTCCTGAATCCAGCTTGTTCTCTCGGTTGAGCCATGTCCAGTGTTACCTTCAAGCAGTGTGAAAGAACTTTAGTGAAGATTTTATAAACCGCTGATAGGTCTGTAGTTCCTGAGATCCTCAATGTCACCTTTTTTATGTAGCAGGATTATTGTAGCGTTGTTCCAATCCTCAGGAATCTTCCCTTCATTAAGGCATCGAGTGAAAATTTGGGCGAGTACTGTTTCGATTTCTTCACTTGCTTCTTGTATGATGTCTACAGTAATTCCATCTTCTCCTGGAGCTTTTCCCCGCTTCATGTTCTTGATTGCATGTGCAACTTCTGCTGGGAGGACTGGAAGAACTCTGGTACTGGTACCTTTCATGATGTCTGGAGTACATGTATAATCCCTTTCATATAATTTGGAGTATAAATCTTTCACTCTTGTCAAGATTTCGCCTCTATTTCGTGTTACAGAACCATCTTCTTTTCTCAGTGCCATAATCTGTTTTCTTCCCTTACTGAGATGTCCCTTTGCTATCTTTAGGCTTTGGTTGTTTTCAATTGCTTTCCTCACTAGTTCACAGTTGAATTTCCTTACGTCTTCAGTGATACTTTTTCGTACTGTCTTGCATAGCTCTATATATTCCACTTTGGAAGTCGCATCTTCTTTAGTTGTCCTCATCTCTCTTCTTTTTTGCATCAACATTTTTGGTTTTTCCTGATAATTTGTTCACATGCAACTTGTTCTTAGACCCAGCTAATTTTGTTGCTGTTTCCATAAGAGATTTGGTTACTTTTCTGTTAACTTCAGAAATATCCACTTCTTCCGATGGCATTTACTTATTCAATTCATACTGGTCATTAATCAAATCACTCATGCAAAGACAATGGTAACTCACAAAATCAAATTTCAGATTTGCATTTTATGCTCATTTAATCATGATTTATGAAAATCCTTATCCTGTTGGGAGCTATATATCAACTTACACTGCCCAATACAGTTTTCTTTTAAATATGTTAGTGTCTTCCAAGCTAATTAGTTTTCCACTGCTGTCCAAGGCATTGTTGGAGCAAACAATTAATTTGATATTAAAATTTTTTGGGTGACAAAAGCCGCTAACTTTCTTTAGCATTTTGCTACAACTTTTCCCCCCATTTTAGCATTTTTGCTACAGCGTTTTTTGAGCCAGCTTAAACCCTGATCTGTTCCACGATAGTAGAAGAGATGTCCACTTTTCAGTTCAATGAGATCTTCTCCTTTTCTCCTTACCTCACTTAGCCTGACGATGTCCCACTTGATCCTTTGTAGTTCCTCTTCCAATTCAAGAAGCCTTGAATCAGAAGATAGGGAGCGTCCATTATACGTAGCCAAGGTCAGCATCAGATGGCAGCCTAGTCCGGTCCTCCTGGTATTCTTAGCACCCTCTGCCTTCATGTCGCACTGGCCGCTGCCTTGGCCAGGTACATTCCAGCTGCCGGAGACTGAGGGCCAAGATTTAAGTTGTGGAATCATTTTGGAGGGGTTTGGCCATAACTCACGACGCTGGCCAAGTGGGTTGGTGAGTGTGGGATAGCATTTCCTCTAATCCCGATGGTATAGTTATACCGCTATTGGCGGTCGTCAGAGTCCCTTTAGTGGGAACATGATGCATCACGAGAAGGCGGGGTACACATTTGTCAAGGAGAGGCTGTGATGTTGCGCATCACCTGACCTTACATCCCATGTGATATAACACCGTGTAAATCATGAATGACAATTAGTTAAGCTACGTAATGTCCTACGTGACTGTGTGTGTATATATATATATAGCTGCATAATACAGCAACATAGATCATCTGAAGATGGAGTGAACAGCACTCCGAAAGTGCTAATGGCTTTTAATTGTACATATATGTTCGTTTTTTAAAATAAAATAAATCTTATTAAGACAGAGCTGTTATATTGTATTTCAATAGCACGCCTTACTCTTCGTATTTGAAGTGATAGAATTTGCAGGAAAAACAAATAATTTAAAGACTTTTACACATCGGAATATGTATAAAAGTCTTTAAAGACATCAGTGAGAATTAAAATGAAAGTTTTCTAGTACTGGGAAAAAAATAAAAAGGCAAAACAAACAGCTAAGTCTTAAAAAAAGACCTAAATGAGTATTTTCCATTTTCCGGTACATAAGCCACGAATTATTTGTTCCTGAAAGTTCTAGCCACTGTGGATTATACGACGTGCTGATAATGCAGAGCTCCCCCCCCCCTAAACTTCAAAAATGAAGCTTTGAAGAATGCCACATATTCGACAATAATACGCAGTGTCACTGGATCAACATGTTTCGGCTTCGCCCTTGGCTTTGACAAAATCTTCCGTTTGCATGTGTGTGTTGACATTTCCTCTCTGGGAAGGAATTGCTGGTTTGTAAAAGATAGAAGAAAACGGTGCCTTGGGCAAAGCGTATTGACCTTGAATAGGTTGTTTCCATTCCATAAAACATTGAGAACATGCTGCTCTGACCCGTGATTCCAACCCCACTCCCACTTGTTTATATTGCTTTACTTCAAAGAGAATGCCTCTGGCACTTCAGCTCCAAGACTGAAAGGGAGAACTTTGACACCATCAGAAATTATTTACTGGCTGAAATGTTTTAGTTGTTGATGTAATTTAAGCATTACTCAGAGTTACAGCACGATTGCCACAGAAATTAAAAATATATATCACAACCGTTTGAAAATTGCGGAGTATTGTAACAGTAACCTTTTTTTTTTTAATTTTCAGAAATTCCAGCGATTTTATATTTTGTTTTTAAACTCATTAAATGGAAAAAAGAATACAGTAAAACCTTGAAAATCCAGCATCGATAGGGCCAGACGAGTGCTAGATTTACGAAAATTCCGGATTTCTGAAGCTATCCAAAAATTACGCAGCGGGCGTTATGTAAAGCACATACTTACATGCAACAGGTCACTTTAATGAAAATTTGCGTGTCTACGTCTTTAAAATATGCAGGGGTCGCACTGCCGACCGCATTCTTCGCAATTTGCGGAAAAAAAAAATCGTTTTGGTGAAAATATTGGCGATTACCTTTTTATACTATATATCATAAAACTGTTGTGGATTACGCATCTGTTTTTTAACTTTTACTCTGAATTTTGTCTGCGGATTATATGCTGAAAAATAGGGTAATCAAGAAAATTTTTAGCAATAATTTTTTCTGCACCTGTAATACATGGAAAATGACTAAATAGACGATGCAAATAAACTGATCGTGCAGGGTACAGAATGCACATTTTTCCATAAGGCATCAAAATTTTTATTTTCAGTCTATTGATATATTTTCTGTGTGTAAGTTGACACCCTAATTTTGACCAAGATGTTTGATTGAAAAAAGGATTAATTCACCAGTATACGGTATTGAAATATTAAAACAGTATTCCGATAATGTTGAATCCTAAGAAAATCGCTATATCGGTTTTAAGCTCTTTGGTAAAAAGGCCAAAATATTGTAAAGTTTCTAGTTTTCGAAAATTGATAACATTGAAACTTTTTTCCCCATGAATGGATTCACATTTATGCTTTCATGTAAAAAATGTGGTTGCAAACCATAAAAATATGCAGTATTTTAGAAATACACCTGCAAATTTCCCACCAGCACTCAGTACATATAGGAGTGAAACACTCAGTGTCAGTGTTTCACTCCCATATGTGCATCCCAGCCAATTAGTCGAAAGCTACAGATTTTTTTTTCAATTCAAGCCCACCCCCATTAGCAAAATAAAATAAGGGGGGGGGGAGATGCTGGTGAGTTGAATTTGTGTTTGGCTAGTGAGTATGGATGGAGAGGAAATTTCTTCCCCTGCCGTAATGTATCAGTGGTTTGTTCCAAGCCCGGAGTCAGGGGATTCCACTTTCAGGGCCCATAATAATGGCTAAAGCTATCGACATGAACAAGAAGCTTGATGGAGATCCATCTTTCAAAGCAAGCATTGGCTGGCTGCATAAATTTAAGTGTTGTCACGGTATTCGATGCTTAGACATATCAGGTGAAAAACTTAAGTGCTGATAGTGCCGTGATTGTAGAGTACTGAGGAAAACTTTTGAAAGAAATAAACGAACAACATTTAGTCAAAGAGCAGGTTTACAACTGCTACGAAACTGGCCTAAATTGGAACGTACTTCCCGAAAAAACTTTAGCCTTATTGTTAAAAAAATTTTGCACCGGGTTTTAAAATGCAAAAAGACCACATCACTGCAATGGTATGTGCGAATGCAAGTGGGAGTCATAGGTTTCCTTTACTTATTGTAGGAAAATAAAAAAAAGCCTCAATCATTTAAAAATCTGAATTTAAACATTTTGCCTATGAAATATTATACACAAAAAAAGTCTCTTGATGAGCCAAGATATATTTCAAGACTGGTTTCATAAAGTGTTTGTGCCCAAAAATAAAGTCACATTTAGCATCAATGGGATTGCCGCAAGAAGCAATGCTATTGATGGACAATTCGCCCACTCATCGTTTTTGTGAGTTGAAGAGCGATGATGGAAAAATAATGTGCCATTTTTTGCCTGCAAGCACTACCCCACTGATTCAACATATGGACCAGTGAATTATTGAAAGCATGTAGCGTCATTATCGAAAAATCTTTATTCAGAAGCTTGTTTCCGCTGAGGATTGATTAAGCGTTAAAGAGTTCTGAAAGTTATACACTATTAAGGATACAATTATTAATGTTGCTGAAGCTTGGCATAATATTCTGGAAGAAACTTTAAAAAAAGGATGAAATAAACTGTAGCCTGGGGCAGAAACCAGAGAAGCTGGCACCGCACATGAATCGGAAGGTTTCAAAGGTGACCCTGGAGTTTTACAACTGTGTGAAAGTATCCATGGCAATGCAAACATTTCAATGGAAGAAATCAATGAGTGGCTGGGAATGGACAGAGTTGATGGAGACTTTGAGCTATTAAATGACTATGAACTTGTACAGAGCGTGGTGACCATAGACGATTGCATAAGTGAAGATGAAGAGGAGGCTGCCTTCGAGGAATCGTCAAAAATAATTAGCCACAGTGACGCTGAAACTATGCTTTCTAAGTGCGTTGAATGGTTCGAACAGCAAGAGGAGGCAGATGCTACCCAGCTATTGCTTCTACGTAAAATCTGTATCACAGTGGCAAAAAAGGCGTGTGGAGTACAATTAAAAAAAGAAAAATGACTGTTTTTGTAAAATCGTAAATACAGTACTGTATTGCATAAATAATTTTTTCACCTTTTTTGCAGTCTATTGTGAAAAGTTTGAAAATTAAAGCACTCTAGGAAAATAAGATACTGTCTATTTATTGTGTTGTGGCTAGATGGTTTTTGATTTAGTACTGTATTTTAAGTACAATGTAAATTTTTTGCAGTACATAATAGTAAACAAGCTAAGGAGCTATAATGTCGTCAAAATTTCCAATTCTAATCTTGATTTTTATCTGTACTATACAATGTATTGTGCTAAAAATGTGGATCTTTGTTATTGATCGCCGGTATCTGGTGAAGAGGGGGGTCTGTTTTCCGTCTATTCTCTCTTCCATCACGGCAACACTCCTGAGACTGACGGATAATCAAGGTTCCACTGTAATTGCAAATTATTCTGTGTGATTCACATTTTTAGTTAGTTTGAACTTTTGATGTTGAGTATTTGATGTTGTATGGAAAATTGGTATATTCTATGTGGTGCACTGAAATTAAAGCATCCTTTTATTCTTTGCAGAAAAGTTACCTGTGAAACATCTTGTGGAGCGCCAGGGAGATTCTCAGAAAAATGATTATGTCATACAACAGGAATTACCTAGTGGCAAGCAGTGTTTAAATCTAACATCTGGAAACTGTGTGGCAAAAACATTGTCCAAAAAATACCAAAGATTAAATAAATATTCTAAAGTTAAATTAAGAGCAAAAGAAAATATCCTAAAGCCTCGAAAAACTTGTTTGAAAAGAAAAGAAAAACTTGTTGAAGAAGAAGAGGAAGAGGAAGAACCTTGTGATAAAAAATGTGTTCGCTTCAATGATATTGTGGAGAAAATTAAATCTGTTGAAGATAAGCCTGTTGAACAGGATACAGAAGCTGTGTGCAATACATTATTTCCTGGAATACCAGAAAGTGCATTCTTACCAGAAGAAATAGCAGATGACATTTTAGATATCACTGAATGTGCAGATCTACCACCAACAAATTACTTTGATTTATCAGATGAGGAAAACATTGATGACTCAAGCCAGTCATCAAATGCCTCTGTTGTAGCTCCTAAAAGAGTACACAGGCTTAAGGTTTTGGATACACATGGTTACAAAAGATTTAGTGAATATTTGAAATTAACTAGAGACTGGGCTTCTGAGCGGAAAACCTATTCACGAAGCAAACACAGCAGTTGTGTTGATTCTTCTGCTGCACCACAACCAGCAGCAACTGTTGAAGATTTTGCTGATGTGCACCAATTGCATGACAAACCAGAACCTAGTAAAATATCCTTAGGTACATCTGACACTGAGCTTGTTCAAAATGAGATAACTCCATACTGCACTGCTGCTCATGAAGAGCCTGATAAGAATTCTCCCATCTTCGATAATTTAGTTTCATGCTTGAGCGACAAAGGAAGAGAAAAAAGGCAAAGTGTTAGTGCTGTGAAATTTGCTCGACGAGAGTTTAGTGCCAACCCTTCACATCTCGAAAAGCAAAATGAAATTTCTTCTGATGGAGAAAGTCTGAATACTAGCCAGAATAATAGCAGCACTCCATGCACTGCACCTGAGGTGAACTCAAATAATGCAAATAATGTATACAAGTCACCTGTGACACCTAAGTCGTACCGTCCACTCGTTAAACTAAGAGTGACTTGTTATGATAATGCTTGTAAAGAAGATATTAAGAATGCCTCTCATAATGCAGAAAAAGCAAGTTCTGTGTCAAAAACAGTTAATTCAAAAAGTCCCATTGCTTTAGACAAAACTGTTGCCAATTTGTGTAAATCACTACAAGCACCCCTACCAGTTCCAGATTTTGATAGTTTAATCAAAAACTGCATTCCTACAACTAGTGAATTAACTTGCTCCGGCCAGCCCACTCCAAAGAAAAAAGGGGTAGGCCTCCTAAAAATATTTCCCAGTCTCCTTTGGAAAAACAATTAGTTGGCTCTGTTTCAAATGACAGCACAAAAAGTTCTGACAGTGTTACCAATCAAGCTGTTGCAGATACTATAAAGAAAGCATTCATACGAGAAAATGGCATAAAGTTACCGCCAGGAAATACTGTTGTAGATGGAGTTATTGTGAAAAGAAAAAGAGGGAGGCCAAGAAAAAATCCATTGTCAGAACAGTGTGTCAGATCAGATGATGTAGTAAAAGCACAAGTCTCAAAGCCAGAAAATATATCTACGTCATCCAGAAAAATTGTCCATAAATGTAAATGGTGTGTAGACAGTGACACTGAATATGCAAGAGCCATAAAACGAAAACTAAATTCTGCAAAGGTTTTGTCAAACATAGAATCTCTCTCTGCCGAGCAGCTTGCAACACTAAGTGGACTGTCAAAATCGCAGTTGGTAGCAAGTGGGCATTCTGCTATTATCCAGTATCTTAAAACAAAAAAGAAAGTTATTTGTTCAAAAAAAGTCAAGTGCAAGGAAGCTAAGTTACAGAAAATGGTAAGGAGACGTAGGCAGCCAAAATGTGGTGTGTATCATGTTCCAAAGGTAGATGCGTCTACTCAAGTTTCACAAGACATTGATCTTTGCAAGAACACTGTGATAGCTAGTAGGGAGGGTAGTACACAAACAGCTTTACTTGTTGAACAGTCTGTGAAAGAAAGTATAGATCATTCAATAGGAAATCAAACGAATGCTTCTAATTCAGATGGTAGTGTTTCCATGCAGCAAAATAAAGCAGAAGCAATGAATATAAGTTGTTACGTAGGTGAAAAGCAGCTTTCTACTGATTCAAGTACTGTTACTATGCCTAGGAGGAGGGGAAGACCACGGAAAAGTCCTGCAATTGTTGAATGCCCAAACCCTGTGTCAAAGAATGCTTTAAATAGTGATTTAGAAGCTAGTGCCATGTCAAATTTGGATACCCAGCAAGGGACTAAAATAAGTGACATTGCTACTGGATTGCCTGTAGCTGAAGACCAGTCGATTGCTAACAGCACATCACCTTGTAAAAATTCTATAATCACACAGTCCTTGCAAATAACACCC
The DNA here is from genome assembly GCA_039090855.1 of Macrothele yani. Lineage (NCBI taxonomy): Eukaryota > Metazoa > Arthropoda > Arachnida > Araneae > Macrothelidae > Macrothele > Macrothele yani. The sequence continues at coordinate 88,373,125 of CM077011.1, read as the reverse complement.
AAAAGAGGAAGGGGTAGACCAAGGAAAAATCCTTTACGTACAGAAAGCGTAATTTTGGCAAACAAATTAGTAAGTAAAAATAATGTACTTAGTGATGGTGCAGCAGCCATTTCTGATGAAGTACAGGAAAAGATTCAGTCTGACTCGCTTTCTGGTGGTGTATTACCAGGTTACAATGAGAATGTAAGAGATAATCACATTGTTACAGAGACACTAAATTTAATTTCAAAACAGAGATTGGAAATCAGTGACAAAGGTTCTAAATCTGCGGTAGAGTCTTTACTGGTATGCGTGCCAGAGAGCACAAACACTGAAATAGCTTCCACTCAACCTGATTCAGGTGCGATGGAGAATACGGGACCTTCAGAGGCTGCATTAGTGTCAGCTGCCTTAAATATAGCGGTTGGAAACAAAACTGAAACATCTCTTTCTGATAATTCTGAGAAAACTTGTGTTGATACTATTAATGAAGTGGCACAAGACAATTCTATAAGAGAGAATGATAACAATTCACTAGCTCTGCTGCCTAGTTTAGAAGTTCATAATATTGAAGAAGAGCAGCACATAAATCAAATGAAAACATCGCATATCACTGAAGTCACCAGTTTGGAAGCAGTATCAACAGATCTCAGCAGTATTGCATCAAAAGATGATGGAAAAGGGAAAACCACGACCAGTGTTAACTGCATGTCATATGAATCCAACAATGATGTACCACTAACAGTTGGTTCTGATTCAAATGAAAAATCAAATAATAATGCAACCAGGGATGATGATGTATCAATAAATAATAGTACTGTAGCTGCTCCAGTGAGTTCCGATTCAAAAGTATTGGTAGCAAATGTTACTGTTGGAAACAGAATATCATCAGATCTCAAGAACAGTTCAGACATGGCTGGAAGCTCTGATTCAGTAGATGTGGCAAATGTTAGTATGGTCAGTAAGGACAGTGTAGTAGCTAATCTTTGTAGTATAACTCCTATAGGTGTCAGTTCTGATTTAGGAATAAACACAAGTGGCGAGGAAAATTATTCCGTGAGTTTTAATAGTAGTACACCAGTTTTGACTCTAGCAACTGATTCTGACTTAAGTAAAGAAACAAATATTAATCTAAACACTGCTGCTGCTTCAGTGTCAGTATCTGATACATGTGGATTAGAGGAAAGTCTTCAAGAAAAGGCAACTCGCAGTTCACTTGAAACTATTCAGGTAATTGACTCATTAAAAACAAAACCTGAGGAGAATAATTCAGATATGTTGAAATCTGATTCTTTAAAAGTGAAAACTCAGTGTAACCAAGAATCCTTCCAAAACATGGATTTCCCAAATCATAATGAGTCTGCCACATCTGTAAAAATTTCATCTAAATTGCCTTCAAGTACACCTGTGACTTGTGTGGAAACAAATAAAAACATTTCCTCAAATACTCTTATTGATAGTTGTGTAAAGAAAAACAACACAATTAACATTCCTGAAACCAGTTCTGCTATAAACCAGTCTGATTTGGAGAAAATATGTCCAGAAGACTCAAATAGTACTTTTAATGATAGCTTGTCTCAGCAAGAAAATCACATCAGTAAAAATATGGAAAATGTATTGGAGGTTAACAGAAGCATTAATTCCTCAGCAAGTATAGATTCACCATCTATTGACTCTTCAAAGGAAATGCCCAGAAAAAATGGCCGAAGAGGTAGACCAAGAAAATATCCTGCAGGAAGTAAAGATTTTACAGCTGAGAAAGATTACATCAGCTCTGCTGCATTGACTAGCAAAAGTGGGAAGGAGTTACTTTCTAAAACTCCAGTGAGGACTTCTAATAGACAGAGAAGTTCTCGCAAGCTTTGTATTGATGATACGTGCCTGCATGAATGCCACAAGGGATTTCATACTCCTGGTGTAAAAGGGAATGTGACAGAGTCAGAATTGGCTTCAAAAGCTAAGTGGAAGCAGCCTTCAGAAAATGAAGGTGATGCACTGTGTTCTCATGAAGGTGTTTCAGTTGAAGTTTTAAAACCCAGTGATCTAAGTAACATAAATATTGATGTGACAAACACTTCTACCACTGAAGTAAATGGTGATGCTGTAAATGTAAAAAAGTGATGGTCCTGCTTCAGATTTGTATGTGGCTGAAGAAGCTAAAGTCGCACCCTCAGTGGGGTTGGGCAATGCTCAAACTTTGAATGATTCTCCTTTGCCCACTAATAACAGCATTCTTAATGAAAAAAACATTAAAAGTGATGTGCAAAAGATTGCCAGGAGAAGAGGAAGACCACGAAAGCATCCTGGTAAGGTGGGAAATGTAGCTACTTTAAGCTTGACTGCAAATGCCATGAAACATCGTGATGTACAATCTACAATTGTCACCAGTGATCCTCCTTTTGCTGGAAGCTCTGCTCGAAAATGTTCACGCAAAGGCCTGCCTAGAAAATGTGTTCGTTATGCTGTTATTAATTCAGGTGTTGATTCAGATACTTTAGAAGATGAAACACTTGGGTTAAATTCTACACAGGAAGAGGATAAAAGAATACGTAAAAAGGTGCGAGTTGCTAGAAATAAATCTGGTACATCTGAAATTGTTCGTAATGAGGCAGAGAGTAAAGACCAGCAGGTAGTTAAAACATCTGTTGCTCCTGAACTTGAAAAGCAGTGTGGGGACATCAGTAGCATTAATGTTGAACAGCAGATTGCAGAAGGAAATGTTCATTCAAAGGAAGTTGGTCTAAATGTACAGAAAGAATTTAGATCTGTGACAGACTCTGAACAGAACAAATCCAAAAGCATAAAAGAGCATCTTAGTAAAATAAAACCAAAGGGGAAGAAAAGGAAGCGTAACTTGCAGAGATTATCACCTCCAGATGAAATAGAGAAAGAAAAGCCATCCAATAATAGTCAGGTATGAATTTATTATAAACATGTATGGTATGGTATGGCTGGATGTTAGATGCACATTATTTATGTACAAATTTGTTTTATTTACAAAGTGATCTGTACTACAAAGGCTGAAAGACCCCCCCCTCTCTCTCTCTCTCTCTCTCTCTCTCTCTCTCTCTCTCTCTCCAAAATTCTCAGATTTCACACTTCAAATATTCATTGTTGTGTTGCTCATTTCTTGTTCAAAATAATATGTCAGTGATCAGAAAATTATGCACCCTTGGTCTGTTTCTACTGCTACACATAGCCTGATAACCTCTCACACTTGGCTCCACCTGGTTCACATATATGCACAAGTCAAAATTGTTTCAAATTAGAACAAAATTTCATGGGAAAGGAATTATCATTATTTTCAAACTACAATTATCTCAAATAATGGGTTTTTGCTAAGGAATAAAAAGAATATTTACTGTCATTTTGGGGTAGTACCCCTACCCTTCCTCAGGACTTAGAGCTATATATAGTAGGTGCTGCCATACATAATATCACTAAGCTGTTCTATGAGATTCAGAGGTTAGCTGTACAGAGAAATACAAACCACCAGATAAATTTTTAACTGATTATTTATTTGCTGTTGTCGTATCAAACGTATCCATTTACAGTTATCTTGACACACAACCCAGGCTTCACTGACATCCATCACACGACGTACACAAGACCTTCATACTGATAACCTTTTTCTCATGCAGACACTCCTGAATCTGATCCTTCCATAACTTCCTTGGCCTTCCTCTGCCACTTGGGCTGAAAAAATTCTTATAGTAAGCATCTCATCACTCAAGTATTAAGTTATTATCCGTAATTGCACGATCTGGAACTGTGGATAAAAATTGAACTTATAATTGACAGTATTTATTTTGTTCCACGTGACTGAGTTAGCTATAATATTTGATGGCCCTACAGTTAGGATTGCTGAAAGGTCTAACATGTATTCTTTTAATTTGTAAATATGTAGTTTTATGATTGAGGATATGTGAATGAAAGTTTTTTAATACATCGTGGATTTTAACATTTCTCATTCACAGTTCCAGATCGTGCAATTATATGGATAATAATAACTTAATACTTGTACTTCCAGCTAGAATTTGAAATCAATCAACTTATCATTCATTCTTTCAAGATGGCCAAACAACCTAAGAATATTAGTCTCCACCTTACTAACAACATGTTGCCTCATATTACACAACTGCAGCACATCTTTATTGTCATAGTGTTTTACCAGAAACTTCCAGCACATCTATACTGTCTTGCCTCAAACTTCCTGTAAGTAACGCATCTTTCCAGCACACAAACGACTCCTACGTCTCTTCTGCAATACCCAGGTGTTTCGCTGCCATACATCAGAGTAAGAACAATTACACTTTCAGACCCAGCCATTCGGGGACTCTCTTGAGCAGGGCTCGACAAATATGTTCTGGATCTAGGAGCCAGCTCCAAAATTTAGGCGCCAGGTGAAACGAAGTCAATAACGCATGAAAAAAAAAAAAAAAAAAACGTGTTTGGTTATGACGCTGGAACGAAAAGTGGTAAACCATATTTGTTGTCAATTTTTTTTTTCTTTTTACCCAAACCACTTATTGCAAAATAAAGTTCCAATTTGCTTCACAATTTTCTTTTTCTATTCTTTCAGTAGATGATCTCAAAAAATAAATAAATTCGGACATAATTATAAATACACCACACTGTGAATACCCAAGAGACGCAAATAGCGTATTAAATCCGTTTATTTTTGCGGCGTAGTAAGTACAAAGATTCGTCAAACTTTCGCTCCACTGGGAGGCTTTCTGTAGGCAACGGTAGACATAAAAATGCCTGACAGACATTTTTATGTCTACCGTTGCCTTGAGAAAGCCTCCCAGTGGAGTGCGAAAGCTTGACAAATCTTTGTACTTACTACGCCGCAAAAATAAACGGATTTAATACGCTATTTACGTCTCTTGAGTATAAAATTTCAGATTTCGATTTTATTAAAATACTACTTGTGGACGTCATATTATGTACATATTAATTCAAAGTACCATATTTTTTTCCTTCATGAGATCCGCAAGGGCATGTAATCCAAAGGCTGTGAAAAAAAAAAAATCCCACACATAATCCGCAGCAGCATATGATTCGTAGATCGGGAAATTCTGAGAAAAACAATTTCTTTCTTCGCATAATCCGCTGCATGTCTCAGACCATGACATTAAAAAAAAAAAAAAAAAAAAAAAAAAAAAGACAGTCTATATGAGGGCATGATCGCAAGATTTAAGTTCGAAACTTCCACCAGTAAAAAACAGTAAGATGTGTTCAGAATTCCACAATGCCTGACAGACAGGAAATCCAAGCAAGTGAACGCGCAGTGCACGAACCTCCACGTACCATATGATCATACTGCCTTTAAAATTGCAGTTTAAGACAAGATGAGACCAAAGAAGGGGGAACTGAACATTTTAACTGGTGAAAAATCAAAACAGACAGCAAGAATGCAGATTACTGATAGTCTGTCTTTTGTTGACTCTGCAGCTGCACAGCATCGATTGCTTAATTTTTCTTTCTGCTGCTATCATTCTCTCCCTATTTCTTCATTGTTGCTTTTCTTCCTTTCTTGATTTCTGTACCCTCTGATAACAACCATCAGCCTGAAGACCATGAGCACACGATACCAAAGCTTCAACTGTTTCAGATAAATGGTGTAACTTTGGGAATATTAATACTTTTGAACGCCATGCATCAATTTTTACAAATTTTCCAACTTATGGGGCGGGGATATTTAACAACGCTGGAGATTGGGGACATCACGGGGGTGGGGTGGACAATAGCGACTACGGGAATTCCGCCTGACTTCTGGTTTTGGAAATTTTTATCCTATTATCAAGGTGAAATGCAAAAAAAATGCAGTAAAATATTACTTAAAAAAACTGGACACAGGCAACATCGCAAGAAAAAAGAGATTACGATTACGGAAAAAATCTGAACTCCGTCGACTTTCCGTTTTCGAAAGTTTCGTAAAGATGGAATTCCGTCCTCTGACGAACATCTCTCCCCCCCCCCTACAATTTTGTTTACTTGTGCATTGATCTCCTGGGTGGCCAACATAACAAAAAAAGGCGGAATTTCTCGAATTCGTGGAAGAACCTCGAGCATAAAGATTAGGGAGGCAATTTTCGCGGCGTCTAACTTCCGTTTCCACAAATTCTCGCCTACAGTTTCAAGCTGAAATACGAATATATATGCCATAAAATTATATTTAACAAGAATACTAGACACAAACGCAACATCTGGAGAAAAAAAAATATGATTAGGGCAAATTCTTTTGGTTCCATTTAACTACTGTTTTTGAAAGCTTTGAACACGAAATACCGTTCCCAGACGGAAAATGACCCAACCCCCAAATTCTCTTCAGTTTTGCATCAATCATGATTGCGAGCTAAATGATGACTAAAAAAAACAAAAACCCGTAGAATTCCATGAATCCGCTTAAGAATCTTATGTATCATAAAATCATAGCACAACATTTTTTTAAACAAAATGAAAATTCGTGAGAATCCGTAGTTAGACAACTAAATCGGTAGAAAATACGAACCTTCCGTGGTAATTGGCATGCATAAACAGTCGCATAATCGGCACCACGTGATCCGCACCTATCATGTTAATCGTGAATCGTAATTTCCGACAGAAAACTGCGATTCACAGGACCGACTCAGAAATTCAAAGATGCAAGGGGAAAAAAATGATCGTCTTATTGAAAAAGTAACTGTCATTTTGAAGTACTTTTGTGTTACTTTTAAGTAAAAAAATAACTAAAATCGTTAGCTGTTTCCGCATTATCGCAGTTCATTAGTTAGACTAAAAAATCCGTTGAAATTGCGGACAGTTCATAGCATTGTCTTATTTTTGAATACGTTTTAACTGAATACGAAAAACACCTTAACTATTTTAATACAATCAGCGCACCAAAACTAGGCGATGCGTTTCGCAGAATGGCTACACGCTACGGAATAGCTCTGCGCGATTCCCGAGAGTTACGGATTCTCACACCGCGTAGGCTTCCGCACGTGCAAATAGTAACGCTTTCCTTGCGTCATATTTTCTGTCAAAATACTTCTAAGTAAAAGAAAAAATATATATTCTTACAATCTCATCTCGCTGTTACGTTACTTGAAGATAATTATGGGAGATTTCAATCCAAAAATAGGGCAACGGCAACAGAATGAAACTTCAGTAGGTAAATTCGGTCACGGCAACAGAAACCAGCATGGAAATACTCTCGTAGAGTTTGCAGAGGCAGAAGGGTTTTTCATCTTGAACTCCTTTTTCAAGAAAAAGCCACACAGGAAACATGGAGACATCCAAATGGGACGACAAGTGAAATTGATTTTATTATGTGTAACAAAAAATTCGTCATAGAAGACTGCAGTGTGCTAAACAAGTTCAACACAGGCAGTGACCATAGATTGGTGAGATGTAAGATGCACCTCAACACTAAACTCGAACGTAGCAAGCTCATAAGACAAACAAAATGTATTGACATAACCAACCTTAAAAAACACCATAATACCTTCAAATTGGAACTGAAGAACAGATTCTCTGCTTTAGAAGGCCTAACATCGGAAGAAGTGGATATTTCTGAAGTTAACAGAAAAGTAACCAAAGCTCTTATGGAAACAGCAACAAAATCAGCTGGGTCTAAGAACAAATTGCATGTGAACAAATTATCAGGAAAAACCAAAATGTTGATGCAAAAAAGAAGAGTGATGAGGACAACTAAAGAAGATGTGACTTCCAAAGTGGAATATATAGAGCTATGCAAGACAGTACGAAAAAGTATCACTGAAGACGTAAGGAAATTCAACTGTGAACTAGTAAGGAAAGCAATTGAAAACAACCAAAGCCTAAAGATAGCAAAGGGACATCTCAGAAAGGGGAAAAAACAGATTATGGCACTGAGAAAAGAAGATGGTTCAGTAACAAGAAATGGAGGCGAAATTTTGACGAGTGAAAGATTTCTACTCCAAATTATATGAAAGGGATGATACATGTACTCCAGACATCATGAAAGGTACCAGTACCAGAGTTCTTCCAGTCCTTCACCAGAGTTCTTCCAGTCCTTCCAGCAGAAGTTGCACATGCAATCAAGAACATGAAGCGGGGAAAAGCTCCAGAAGATGGAATTACTGTATACATCATACAAGAAGCAAGTGGAGAAATCGAAACAGTACTCGCCCAAATTTTCACTCGATGCCTTAATGAAGGGAAAATTCCTGAGGATTGGAACAACGCTACAATGATCTTGCTACATAAAAAAGGTGACATTGAGGATCTCAGGAACTACAGACCTATCAGCCTCCTATCAGTGGTTTATAAAATCTTCACTAAAGTTCTTTCACACCGCTTGAAGGTGACACTGGACATGGCTCAACCGAGAGAACAAGCTGGATTCAGGAGTGGCTACAGCACAATAGATCATATCCACGTACTGAGAGAACTAATTGAAAGAGCGAGGGAATATGAACTTCCATTGTGCGTGGCTTTTATCGATTATGAAAAAGCCTTTGATTCGGTGAAACCATCAGCAGTTGCAATGGCTCTGAAATCCTGCGGTATTGAAGATGCATACATTAATATTATTAATAACATCTATGAAAATGCAAGTGCAAAGATTCGGCTGTTTGAAAATACAACACACATAAAAATTGGAAAAGGAGTGAGACAAGGTGTGACCATATCTCCGAAGCTCTTTAATGCCACAATGGAAAATGTCTTTCAATCACTGAACTGGGAAAACAAAAGGATAAAGGTTAATGGAGATTATCTAACCCACCTTCGTTTTGCTGATGACAGTCATTTTTGCAACTACCCCATCAGAGCTACAGAGTATGATCCAGGAACTTGCTGACAAGAGTAAAGAAGTGGGATTAAAAATGAACTTTCAGAAGACAAAAGTTATGTACAATGCTTTTACAAGAAATGAAGATTTATCGATTGATGGAGAAAAGCTGGAGATAACAGACACGTACGTTTATTTTGGACAGCAGATATCAAGTGAGGGTCACATTGGTGAAGAAATTAATCGGCGTACAAAACTTGCCTGGAGAGCTTTTGGAAGAAACAGCATAATTTTCAAGAGCAATATGTCTTAAAAGAAAAGTGTTTGATCAATGCATCCTTCCAGTGCTTACGTATGGTGCAGAGACGTGGACCTTAGCTAAAAGAGACATACAAAGGCTGCAGACAACTCAAAGAAGCATGGAGAGGTGCATGCTTGGTGTAACCAGGAGAGATAAGAAGAGGAACACGTGGATCCGAAAAATGACAAGAGTGGAAGACATCATGATCATAGTTAAATCCCTGAAATGGCGATGGGCTGGACATACTGCCAGAAGGACAGACCATCGATGGACAGCCGAAATTTTAGATTGGATTCCAAGGGACAGGAAAAGACTCAGAAGAAGACCACATGGAAGATGGGTGGATGAAATTCGAAAGTATGCGGGAGTGACGTGGAGGAGACTGGCACAAGACAGACCGTTGTGGATGAAACTTGGGGAGACCTTCGTCCAGCAGTGGATTGATAAGGGTTGACAATGATGATATGTATATATATATATATATATATATATCATCATCATCGTCAACCATTATCAAGATCGTTGTGACATAACCATTAACAGACCGTTGTGGAGGAAACTTGGGGAGACCTTCGTCCAGCAGTGGATTGATCATCAACCATTATCAATCCACTGCTGGACGAAGGTCTCCCCAAGTTTCCTCCACAACGGTCTGTCTTGTGCCAGTCTCCTCCACGTCACTCCCGCATACTTTCGAATTTCATCCACCCATCTTCCATGTGGTCTTCTTCTGGGTCTTTTCCTGTCCCTTGGAATCCAATCTAAAATTTCGGCTGTACATCGATGGTCTGTCCTTCTGGCAGTATGTCCAGCCCATTGCCATTTCAGGGATTTAACTATGATCATGATGTCTTCCACTCTTGTCATTTTTCGGATCCACGTGTTCCTCTTCTTATCTCTCCTGGTTACACCAAGCATGCACCTCTCCATGCTACTTTGAGTTGTCTGCAGCCTTTGTATGTCTCTTTTAGCTAAGGTCCACGTCTCTGCACCATACGTAAGCACTGGAAGGATGCATTGATCAAACACTTTTCTTTTAAGACATAATGGCATATTGCTCTTGAAAATTATGCTGTTTCTTCCAAAAGCTCTCCAGGCAAGTTTTGCACGCCGATTAATTTCTTCACCAATGTGACCCTCACTTGATATCTGCTGTCCAAGATAAACGTACGTGTCTGTTATCTCCAGCTTTTTTCCATCAATTGATAAATCTTCATTTCTTGTAAAAGCATTGTACATAACTTTTGTCTTCTGAAAGTTCATTTTTAATCCCACTTCTTTACTCTTGTCAGCAAGTTCCTGGATCATACTCTGTAGCTCTGATGGGGTAGTTGCAAAAATGACTGTCATCAGCAAAACGAAGGTGGGTTAGATAATCTCCATTAACCTTTATCCTTTTGTTTTCCCAGTTCAGTGATTGAAAGACATTTTCCATTGTGGCATTAAAGAGCTTCGGAGATATGGTGTCACCTTGTCTCACTCCCTTTCCAATTTTTATGTGTGTTGTATTTTCAAACAGCCGAATCTTTGTACTTGCATTTTCATAGATGTTATTAATAATATTAATGTATGCATCTTCAATACCGCAGGATTTCAGAGCCATTGCAACTGCTGATGGTTTCACCGAATCAAAGGCTTTTTCATATTCGATAAAAGCCATGCACAATGGAAGTTCATATTCCCTCGCTCTTTCAATTAGTTCTCTCAGTACGTGGATATGATCTATTGTGCTGTAGCCACTCCTGAATCCAGCTTGTTCTCTTGGTTGAGCCATGTCCAGTGTCACCTTTAAGCGGTGTGAAAGAACTTTAGTGAAGATTTTATAAACCACTGATAGGAGGCTGATAGGTCTGTAGTTCCTGAGATCCTCAATGTCACCTTTTTTATGTAGCAAGATCATTGTAGCGTTGTTCCAATCCTCAGGAATTTTCCTTCATTAAGGCATCGAGTGAAAATTTGGGCGAGTACTGTTTCGATTTCTCCACTTGCTTCTTGTATGATGTCTATAGTAATTCCATCTTCTCCTGGAGCTTTTCCCCACTTCATGTTCTTGATTGCATGTGCAACTTCTGCTGGAAGGACTGGAAGAACTCTGGTACTGGTACCTTTCATGATGTCTGGAGTACATGTATTATCCCTTTCATATAATTTGGAGTAGAAATCTTTCACTCTTTTCAAAATTTCGCCTCTATTTCTTGTTACAGAACCATCTTCTTTTCTCAGTGCCATAATCTGTTTTTTTCCCTTACTGAGATGTCCCTTTGCTATCTTTAGGCATTGGTTGTTTTCAATTGCTTTCCTTACTAGTTCACAGTTGAATTTCCTTATGTCTTCAGTGATACTTTTTCGTACTGTCTTGCATAGCTCTATATATTCCACTTTGGAAGTCACATCTTCTTTAGTTGTCCTCATCACTCTTCTTTTTGCATCAACATTTTGGTTTTTCCTGATAATTTGTTCACATGCAATTTGTTCTTAGACCCAGCTAATTTTGTTGCTGTTTCCATAAGAGCTTTGGTTACTTTTCTGTTAACTTCAGAAATATCCACTTCTTCCGATGTTAGGCCTTCTAAAGCAGAGAACCTGTTCTTCAGTTCCAATTTGAAGGTATTATGGTGTTTTTAAGTTTGGTTATGTCAATACATTTTGTTTGTCTTATGAGCTTGCTACGTTCGAGTTTAGTGTTGAGGTGCATCTTACATCTCACCAATCTACGGTCACTACCTGTGTTGAACTTGTTTAGCACACTGCAGTCTTCTATGACGAAGTTTTTGTTACACATAATAAAATCAATTTCACTTGTCGTCACATTTGGATGTCTCCATGTCCATTTCCTGTGTGGCTTTTTCTTGAAAAAGGAGTTCAAGATGAAAAACCCTTCTGCCTCTGCAAACTCTACGAGAGTATTTCCACGCTGGTTTCTGTTGCCGTGACAGAATTTACCTACTGAAGTTTCATTCTGTTGCCGTTGCCCTATTTTTGCATTGAAAGCTCCCATAATTATCTTCAAGTGCTGCTTACCTTTATTATTTAGATGACAAATTTCCTCATAAAATTCTTCAATTTCTTCTTCAGGATGACTTGTGGTGGGTGCATAAGTTTGAATAATCTGAGCCAGGTATCTTCTCGAGAGTTGGATAACGAGTCTTGCAGCTCTGTCAGAGGAACTTTCAACTTCTACAACTTTTTCCTTCAGTTTCTTGTTTATTATAAATCCAACACCACTAGTTCTGCCAGTATCTGTCCCACGATAGTAGAAGAGATGTCCACTTTTCAGTTCAATGAGATCTTCTCCTTTTCTCCTTACCTCACTTAGCCCGACGATGTCCCACTTGATCCTTTGTAGTTCCTCTTCCAATTCAAGAAGCCTTGAATCAGAAGATAGGGAGCGTCCGTTATAAGTAGCCAAGGTCAGCATCAGATGGCAGCCTAGTCCGGTTCTCCGGGGATTCTTAGCACCCTCTTCCTTCATGTCGCACTGGCAGCTGCCTTGGCCAGGTACATTCCAGCTGCCGGAGACTGAGGGCCAAGATTTAAGTTGTGGAGTCATTTTGGAGGGGTTTGGCCATAACTCACGACGTTGGCCAAGTGGGTTGGTGAGATAAACAATTTGTTGAAACAAGGGCTTCTTACAGTGGTTCTAGGGAACAGTAAAGAAGTCAATTCAAATTGCAGTGTGTGTGTGGATTTATGCCATGCACTGGCGAGTTCAGATATCCCATTGTCGAAAGTAAACAATCCAGTATGTAGAAGTTTCTAAGAAAAATACTGTAGTCAAATAATTCCAGATGAATCTACTTTAAGAAAAAATACTTCTAGATGATGTACGACGAAACTGTACTAAAAATCAGGGAGAAAATAAAAGTTTCCTTTTGGATCTCAGTTCACGAAACAACATATGTGCATGGGAGATATATAGGAAATGTTATTTATTGTTGGACATCTGAATGAATTTGCACCATCAATTCCATATTTAACTACTTTTGAGTTAATAGCATAACTGCTGAGATGTTGAAATATGGTGGTGACTCTGTAAATGACTGTTTAAATGAAATTTGCCAGTTGTGCTGGGAGTTAGGAATGGTCCCTCAGGATTGGAAGGATGCTATCATCGTTCCCTTGTACAGTATTAGGGAAAAGGTTATCAGACTGACTGCAAGAACTATCATAGTATTATTTTACCAAGTGTGCCAGGGAAAGTGTTTGGTAAGATAATTATTGAAAAAGTACAGGATCTTACACCAGAAGAAGTGTGGGATGTTCAGAGTGGTTTTATGCCTGGTAAAGGCTGCACTAACCAAATTTTTGCATTATGCATGATGATTGAAAAGTATCTGGCTGTTGGTAAGAAAGTTTTTGCTGCCTTCATAGATTTGGAGAAAGCTTACGACTGAGTAAATATGACACTTTTATGGAAGGTATTGAATAAATATGGTGTTACTGGGAATCTACTTAACAGTGTAAAAGCCATGTATGCTGGCAGTAGAGCTTGTGTACGAGTGAATGGTGTTTTATCAAAATGGTTTTCTATTGGTACAGGAGTCTGACAAGGTTGTGTAATGTCACCATGGCTGTTTAGTATATTTATGGATGCGTGATGCCAAAATACATAATACTGGTTCATGTCTTGGTGAGATCTGTGCGTGCAGATTGCTGTATGCTGATGACACTGTCCTGTTGGCAGAGAGCAAAAGTGAGTTGCAGAGTATGTTGTCCTGGATGTACGAAGTTTGCATGAAATTCAAACTGAGTATAAATAAGGGAAAAACCAAAGTTATGTTTTTTGAGAGAGGAACTGGTAGTACTGAATGTAATATAATTCTAAATGGCACAGTGATTGACCAGGTGAATGAGTTTGCGTATTTAAGAAGTATGTTTGACAGAGAGAACAAATTGCAAGGTGAAATTAGTAGGCGAGTGAATTCTTCATTGAAAGTCATGGTTGCTTTGGGAGATTTTCACAGAAATGATCGGTTCTCAAGAGAGTTCTACATGGCTGTGTATGAAACTGTAATTGTTCCTACTCTGATGTATAGTAGTGAAACCTGGGTACTACAGAAGAAACACAGGAGTCGTTTGTGTGCTGAAGAAATGCATTACTTACAGGGGTGTTTGTGGCAAGACACGCCCTGATTGTGTGAGGAATGAAGATGTGTTGCAGTTGTGTAATATGAAGCAGAATGTTGTTAGCAAGGTGGAGACTAATATGCTTCGGTGGTTTGGCCATGTTGAAAGAATGAGTGAGGAGATGCTTACTAAGAAAATCATTTTAGCCCAAGTGGCAGGAAGGAAATGCAGAGGAATGCCAAGGAAGTCATGAGAGGATTAGATTCAGGAGTGTCTGCATGATAAAAAGATCATGAGTATGAAGTATAGAAGGTCTTGTTTACGTCGTGTAATGGATGTCAGTGAAGCCCGAGTTACATGTCATGATCGCAGTAAATGGAGAAGTTTGATATGGCAGCAGTAAGTAAATATCTGGTAGTTTGTATTTCTTTGTGGAGCTAACCTCTGAATCTCAGAGAACAGCTTAGTGATATATGTATGTATGTATGTGAAGAACTAGCAAAATATAACCACCACATGATCATTATATTGATCAACAAATCGTGGATTTTCTGGGAAGAGGGAGTAAAATATGCTAAAGTACTCCAATTGGTAACTGATGCTGCACCCTTCATGATGAAAGCAGCTACAGTACTTGTGTACTGTTTCCCAAGAGATTAGTTTGACTTGTCTTGCACACAGGCTCCAGCAGAATTTCTGAACAATCCACTGCAATTTTCCACAAACTGATTCATTGATTGCAACAGGTAAAAATATGTTTCTTGAAGCTCCCAGCAGAATCGAAAAGTTGAAAGAAATGTTCCCAGACTAATCGCTCCCACCTCAGCCTGTGATTACACGTTAGGGCACTTTGTTACAAGCTGCAGGATATTATGGAAACAACTTCAGCAAAGTGTCAAGGAAATAATCTTTCAATTTGACTTGCACGATTTTTCTGCTTCCATTGAAAAAGGACAAGTTCTGCTGGTTAGTGATACTTTATAGAGAAATTGACTTTGCTAAAGATACATTTGACTGTATTGGATCAGGCCATCACAGAACTTGAAACTTCAATTGCTCCTTTAATAAATAATTTGAATAAATCTGAAGAGACGATTGAAATATTAAGAAAGGTACCTGCACACGACCACATTGAAGAAGAAATTATAAAGCACAAAATGAATAGTGTTGTAAATAAAATCCAGGTCCAAAAACCATTACAACTATCAGGGTTCTTGCCAGGGTTCCAGAATCAGGGGTGAAAATGTCCCCCAGGCTTTTTTTCTGGGGGTGATTTTGAAAAATCGGGTGAATTTTAAACAATCGTAAATTTAGAGAAAAATACAACATCTATGGGGGGTGGGGGGACGAACAAAGACAAAAATAATAAAAATTTTATACATATCTTCTAGTTTTGTTATTAAATATTTCAGAAGCTTTGTGAAATGGAAAGCTTTCTAGTGTTACATTTGCTGCTGATATTCGAATCAAATTTTTTAAAGTTTATTCTTTCAGTCTGTTGTGAAATTTATCTTTTATTCGATTTTGTGTGCTTTAAAGAATGCTCTACTGATGCAGAACTTATTGGCACAACCAAAGCAATTTCATACAACAACACTGCTTGGATACACATCTTTATACCTGCAGATGAAAAGTTCTGCAAATTTAAAACTAGCATAGCTATTTTTTAGCAGAATAAATAATATGGATATTCACTCAACAGGCATTTCAAATCTTCAAAATCTTTGAAATGGTCTAACAACTTCAAAACAAATTTGCACGACACCGATGAGGATATTTACTTCCCATCCCAAAAGCGTTTGAGCGAATTGGCTCCTTTCACAACAATGAATAAAATAAACATAGGGACCTTTACAACGTCGAAAACAAAAAAATCACTTTAACACTGTATGAGCTGTTGCTTTTAGCCCAAAAATTACAACAGGATAAAAAAAAATTCTCAGTATCAATACAAGCATGAGCCAAATTTTAGAAAAGAGTTCTTCAGATGAGAAAAAACAGACCATTTATACACTGGCGAAAAGTGAAAAAAGAACACCAAGAAGGACACGTCTGATACAAACGAAATTTATACAGCATAATAACGGAATACAGAGGATAACGTGATCAAAACATTATGGCAAAATACAGCTGTATTTGCTGGTAAACTGAAAAATAACATTTCCACGTAACATGGTTAGTACGAGGTTGAACCGCCATGAACTGCGTCACACTGTGCAATTCTGGCATGGAGTCTGTCATACAGATGTTGGATGCAAGTTTTGGGTATTGAGTTCCAAGCATCCTCAACCTACACGCGTAAATCGGGGATGGTCGTGGAGACTGGATAAGTCGTTGTCCCATAAAATCCCACACGTGCTCAATGGGGGACGAATCTGGTGAACGTGCAGGCCATGGAAGTTGTCTCACACCCTGAAGTGCATGTTGCGTTGCACGTGCCGTGTGTGGGCGTGCGTTATCTTGCTGGAAAACACTACGATCGACCGACCTTACAAGTGGCACAACAACGGGCTGAGTGATGTTGTTGATGTAGGAGGTGCTGTTTAACGTACCCGGTACAAACACTAGTTGTGTACGGGAGTGATAGCTGATCGCTCCCCACACCAGGAGACCAGGTGTAGGCCCTGTGTGTCGCTGGCAGATGCAAGAAGGGTGGAGACGCTCCCCTGTGCATCTGCGAACACGCATAGGCCATCGGAGGCTCCCAAGCAGAATCTTCTTTCATCGCTGAACACGACAGATCGCCATTGCGTTCTCCAGTGCAGACGTTGGCGACGCCACTGCAGCCGTTCCTGACGGTGGGCTGGAGTCAGAGGTACACATGCCAGAGGCACACGTGCACGTAGTCCTGCATCCAGTAGATAGTTGCGGATTGTTCGCACAGTCACCTCAGGTGCAACGGCAGCTCGGATTTGCGTCGCAGTGGATGTTCTGCTTGACAACGCCGCTCTTCTTATGCATCGATCAGTCCGCTCATCAGTCCGTCTGTGACTCCCGGTTCCACGTCTTCTCGTGTGGGAATGTTCCTCGGACCATCTACGCCACCATCGTACCACCACCGATACTTCCTGTCCAATTCGCTCCGCAATACAACGATACGACCACCCGGCCTCGCGGAGTCCGACTAGACGACCTCGCTCAAAGTCCGATAACTGCTGAAATCGTACACGTCTTCCATGTCCAAGCATTGCTGCTTCTTCAGGATCTTCGCACGTGTCCGTACGCCGACGACTGATTACATTCACTTCGCCGTACTCCTTAAATTCCACCGACGATAATTTGCATATTATGCAGTGCTGTGGCGTAAGCGCTCACCGGTTGGTCCCGAAATTAACATCACACCTACGTAAACTCGACCCCATTAACATATGTAAATTTCATGATTTTCCACCAATTCCTTCTTGGTGTTCTTTTTTCACTTTCCGGCAGTGTATATTGATAAAATAATGAATGGCATTAACTTACCTTTTGCAAATAACGCTGGTTTTGATGACGCCTTGCAAAATGAACAAAACATCAAAATTGTTTTATTTTCATCGGTTTCGACTTCAAGCCAGTCGTACATTTTGTGCCATTTCTCTTGAAAGTTTAGATTTTTTAAAATTTAGTTGGAGGTACAACAGGAACAGCCTCACTACATTTCTCAGGCAATATTTCACTGTTTAAAATCGTAGCACTCGATGCTGAACTTGCAGAATCGTCAGTAGAACGCTTCCTCTTTCTAATGAGGAACTTTTCCATTGTGTTATAGTAAGAACAAATATCAGAGCTGCCAACTTTTCAAAATCAAAAACCGGGACATCAACGTGCGTTCGATGGCATGTATTTACACTTTATAAATAATAAAATTATATTATAGGTTTCTCTATTTTTTTATTACAGTTAATTATTTAATATAAATAAATATTTACAAAAAACATTGGTATTTAAGTATAAAATAAGATTAACAAACCTTGTTAATGAGTTTCATTTTTAGAGAGAGACACTATTTTTTTTCAGAGAGTCACCAATTTTTCTCCCCACTAGAACAGGAGTCTTATCACATAAGACAAGACAGTTCATCCACAGAATACCAAGATACTGAAATTCTTCAGACACAAGTTTGGCAATATTTTCACTTGTTGAACTGGTTTCTAGGCGTGACAAAGAGAGCAGCATGCATGCATCTCACTCACTTGCAATGATTATCAAAGATATTCTTCACCCCATATCCGTCTGATATTGGCATTGCCGATGTATCCAATATCTGAATTCCAAAGGCGCTTACTTAGAAATGGGACCAATTAATAGTTTTCGCATTTGTGCGAAAAAAAAACTATAAATATATTCGCAAAATGGGATCGCAGTTTAAAACGCGATTTTAACAAAAAAGGACACAAAATTCAGAACTTTTACAAAATGCATTGAAATCCGCAATTCTTCCAACTTGTCCATAATTCGGTAATCATGTGGCCGAAACCGTAATGGTTGGCACCGTTAGCAGCGCGTGGGCTTTCGTCTCGCTGCATTCTACGCGGATGATCATGGTCATATGTAGAGGATTTTAGGAAGGGAGTGTCTGACCCCATGACTTAAACAACCCGTAGAAATAGGAAGCTAGAAGATTTGGGATAGAGTGTCCGATAAGAAAGAGACACAGAAGTGAGGTAGAAAGGGGAGGAAGACTCCCTTATTTATTACCCGGGGTCCGACGGCTTAAGTGCCCATCCGACGCACGGCGGATATTTAGTAGATCGAGCGTTCGTACCTGCTGGGATCGAACCTGAGGTCTTCTCCATGGCAGTCACGAACGTTGCCCACTAGGCAACCCGCGGCCCCACTCTACGCGGATTATCCCGTAATCCGTTTATGTACGACCGGAAGGGAAATACTTGGATTGTACCGTGACGTCATGAAATCGGCACATGTGACTGAACAATAGGATTGTACCGTGACTTCGTGAAACGGGCACACGTGATCTGAAATGGCATCGCCTTCATAGGTTTTCCATGCTAATAGCTCACGATTGAAATCTTTCTACGCGCTGCCATTTCGCGCATCACTTTATTTTTCTTGCGCGAATTCAAACTTCTTTGCGCGAAACACGCGTCTGTGCACGCTTTCGGGAACCCTGACTATAAAAAATATTCTCCAGGGAACTTTAACTGGTAGATGTGATGTTTTAAAAGATAAGGAATTCTCAGAATTGTGATTTTGAGAGGTCGTTCAGCTAATTGAAAGGTATTTTGAGAGAAAACAGGAGGAACTTTAATTTCAACAACCTGAAGTGCTGTATTGTTGCTGGTTGTAGTAGTAGTAAGTTAGTTGAAAACTTTGGTTTTGAGTAAAGAAATTTGAAAGGAAAGTAATTTTTTAATATCTTATGCCATAAAAATAAAGAAATTATAGAAAGTTATTGAAAAATATAAAAAGAAATGTACTACATAGTTTACTGATTTTTGTTTCTTTTCCTACATATTTCCTCATTTTTAATAAATATTTTATGCACATATTTTGAAGTTTTTATCACATATAAATTCTAGCCCTAGTCATCAGCATACAGCAATCTGCACACATGGATATTACCAAGATATAAACCAGTATTGTCTATTTTGGCATCACACTTGCACGCATCCATAAATATATTAAACAGTCATGGTGACATTACACAACCTTGTCCAACTCCTGCTCCAGTAGAAAACCATTTCGGTACAACACCATTCACTTGTACATGTGTTCTACTGCCAGCATGCATGGCTTTTACACTATTAAGTAGATTCCCAGTAATACCATATTTATTCAGTACCTTCCACAGAAGTATCCTATTTACTCTGTCATAAGCTTTCTCAAAATCTGTGAAGGCAGCAAAAATCTTCTTACCAACAGATACTTTTTGATCATCATGCATAATGACAAATTTTGGTTAGCGCAGCCCTTTCCAGGCATAAAACCACTCTGTACATCACACACTTTCTCTGATGTAATATTTCATGCCTTATCAATAACAACTTTTTGAAACACTTTTCCTGGCACACTATGTAAGCTGATACCACGATAGTTCTTGCATTCAGTCTGATAACCTTTTCCCTTATACAAAGGAACAATGATGATAGCATCCCTTCAATCCTGAGGGACCATTCCTAACTCCCAGCACAACTGGAAAATTTCAGTTAACCACTCAATTACAGAGTCACCACCATATTTTAACATCTCAGCAGTTATGCCAACTATTCCCAGAGCTTTGCCATTTTGAAGAGATTTTAGAGCTCTACACACCTCTTCTCTTGAGATCCCTGTTGTCCTTCCATCTCTCACTATAACATCTGCTTCAGTCTCAGAGTCGCCTTTGCTTTCACCATCTAATAACGCACAGTATTCACCCCATTTTTCATTTAACTCATTGGGCTCCCATATCATGTCTTCGTTCTTATTCACACAACTTAAAATTTTATTTCCTCTATTTTTCCTATGTCTTATGTACTTTCAGAAAGCATTTCTATTTTTCCGAAAAGCCAAGTCTTGCCTTTCCACCTTTCCTATATTTTGCCTTACTCTGGCACTTATCTGCTTCACGCTTCTTACAGCGATACTCATTCACAGAAAGTCTACCTTGCAGCATCACCAAATATGCTTCCTTCTTTGTCTTTACTGCTTCTTTAATCTCACTTTTCCACCAAGCATCACCTCTAGTTACCCACCATTGCAATCCACAGACCTCTTCAGCAGCAGTTACAACACAGTTCTTAAAACACGTCCTCTTCTTTTCTACAACACTCTTGCATGACTTCAGCTCCTTCAGTCATTCTCTGAGTAAATTAGAGTAATGCTGATGTTCTTCAGGGAGCTTTTCAACCTTTATTTTTTTCATCCTAGGCCTCTTCCTGTTCTTTTTCTTCCAACCAACTTTGTTTCACTCCTGACACTACCAAGTAATGATCAGAGCCAACATCCACACCTCTCATCACACGAGTGTCAACAACTAAGTGTTTCAGACTGATCATAGACAGCAAAATCTACAAAACTTTTTTGACCAAGAATACGATTTTCCCAAGTATCATCATCATCATCATCATTGTCAACCATTATCAATCCACTGCTGGACGAAGGTCTCCCCAAGTTTCCTCCACAACGGTCTGTCTTGTGCCAGTCTCCTCCATGTCACTCCCGCATACTTTCGAATTTCATCCACCCATCTCCCATGTGGTCTTCTTCTGGGTCTTTTCCTGTCCCTTGGAATCCAATCTAAAATTTCGGCTGTCCATCGATGGTCTGTCCTTCTGGCAGTATGTCCAGCCCATTGCCATTTCAGGGATTTAACTCTGATCATGATGTCTTCCACTCTTGTCATTTTTCGGATCCACGTGTTCCTCTTCTTATCTCTCCTGGTTACACCAAGCATGCACCTCTCCATGCTACTTTGAGTTGTCTGCAGCCTTTGTATGTCTCTTTTAGCTAAGGTCCACGTCTCTGCACCATACGTAAGCACTGGAAGGATGCATTGATCAAACACTTTTCTTTTAAGACATAATGGCATATTGCTCTTGAAAATTATGCTGTTTCTTCCAAAAGCTCTCCAGGCAAGTTTTGTACGCCGATTAATTTCTTCACCAATGTGACCCTCACTTGATATCTGCTGTCCAAGATAAACGTACGTGTCTGTTATCTCCAGCTTTTCTCCATCAATCGATAAATCTTCATTTCTTGTAAAAGCATTGAACATCACTTTTGTCTTCTGAAAGTTCATTTTTAATCCCACTTCTTTACTCTTGTCAGCAAGTTCCTGGATCATACTCTGTAGCTCTGATGGGGTAGTTGCAAAAATGACTACGTCATCAGTATATGTGTGGATATATTTGTGGATATATATATGTGTGGATATATAGTATATGTGTGGATATATTTGTGGTTGAAAAATGTATTAGATACACAAAATCCATTCTCAATGCAGAGTTCAATTAACCTTTCACCATTGTTATTCACACAAGGATCATTAGACTTACCCAGAACATTGTCAGGAATTGCATTCTGCGCGCCTACTCAAGCATTGAAATCTCCTGCTGTAAGAACTTACTCTTTAGCACCAACCGGGCTGAAAACAGCTTTTAGCTCATTCCAGAAATCTTCCTTCCTATGAGAAGGTTCCCAGTCACAAGGAGCATAACACCACTACAATTACTATTATCTGAAGTTTCACTTTCAAGCGAATCCAAAGAATTCTCTCATTTATGCAGCTGTAGTGAATCAAGTTGTTCATCTTTTCACTTAAAATTGCACCTACCCCAGCCTATCCTCTCACATTATCCAATACTCCAGACCACATACTGACCAGTTCATTCAATTCTTCTATTCCAATTTCTTTCTTTTTAGTTTCACTTACACACAGCATATCCAATCTATATTTATTTATTTCTGCAATCACCTCAATCATCTTTCCATTAAAACTTATGCAACCAGTCAAAATACTTTTTGATCACACCTCATATTATTGCACTGTATATCATTCAGCTATTTTAAGAAATGAGCAAAATACAGGATTAGAAACATTTACTTACCTTTTATTCACATGTCCATACAGCACAATTTGGAAAGGTGTACGTATCCCTGGAGTTTGCATGTTGAGCCAAATTTTGAAAAGTAAACCCAATAAGATATTTTAATTTTAATTTTTTTTAACTGTATTTTTATAAATAAAAACATTTATATTTAAAATGCACATGACATGCGTTCCAGGTAGGGTTCTTATAAACACAAATACAGTAACTAACCTTCTCTGATGCATTGAAAAGTTAAAATATTAACAGTAAATTAAAACTTGACACATTAAAATTCTTAAAAACAAAGGAACAGCACCCTACATCTTCAGCACATCTGGCTTAGTACTTTTGGTATATTCTAGCATTTTCAGAGCCACTGTCACAACATTGTGTGCAACACTTAACGGGGGAAACACTTGTTTCAAAATGTCATGTGTTGATGTACAGGGTTCTCCTTCCTGATGCTAATCAGTTTTAGTTGTCAACCAATTACAATACAATTTGTAAGCGATGGTTGTTAGTTTTGACGAAAACTAATGAATTCAGTCAAATTTTCGGATAGGAGCTCTATCCTTCTTCAGGACGACGATTCTGCACAGTGTTACCACAAGTGTCCATCCCCTAAAATCATTCATTGTCGTACTTCTTCCTCTTGTAATTTCCCAACTTTCTGCGAGTTTTGCAAGGAAGTGTTTTTCACAGGCAAGAATTTGTTTAGTCACATAGAATTTTGTGGCCCGTGTTTTGCACAGGCGGGTAATTCCGTATCAACTCAACACAGCGACTTGACTTGACCATCTCATATTTTAATGAAATTTGGTACATAGATGGCCTATATAGATTAAGAAAAATACAGCTATATAAAATGTCCCAAAACACCCCAAAATCGGAAGATTGATGTTTTTCAATTGTGATTGCAGCTCCCTAATTAAGATAGAGAGATGGGAAAGGTTATCTTTTTGTAGTATTTTTTATGCTCTTTTATTTGATGTACAACACCATAGGGTCAAGATTTTAAAAAAATTCGAATTTTAAAATTAAAATTAAAATTTTGAATTTTTCAAAATGTGATGCTCCAAAAAATTCGAATTTTTTTAAAACAATCTTTATATGTTTGGTATTTGATTGTGTGAGTTGTAACTTGGGATGATAATAGTTGTACTTAAAAAGCTATATTCAAATTTAGCCTAACACAAGAGTTTAATGAAAAAAAACCCACCAAAAACAGCAACATGTAAACTGAAAATAAATTTGGGCTAAATCTTAAAAAAGTTTCATTAATAACAATATAGTATTTTTGTTATTTAAAACCATTTATTTAAACAATGTTTTATTTTTAATTGATTTATCAGTTTAAAATCTGAGACTACATGGGTTTAAAATTTTTTATTAATTTCATTATTCAGAATTTGTAATTATTCACAATACAGTATAAAAAAAAAATAAAGACTGTGCAGTTGTACTGTAGGCTACATTTTGTTTTGGACAAAACTCTGCATGTTCTGACTTGAAAAACTGATTATGTTGTTCAGATCATTGGTAACAAGACCCAACAAGCAGCAACTTGCATTCCTACCTTGCAGACCTGTCTGCTTTAGGTTTTGATGGTGATCATGTGTGTTTCATGCAGTGAAAGTGATATGTGTTTGTTTGAAAACTTTTGTGGTTGAAAACTTTAAATTGAATAAAGTATATACTTTTCAGTTTTGAAACTAGACTTTTATAAATTGAAGCTGTGCAGGATTTTTTTAGGAAAAATAAAAAGAACAGGTAATGGGAGGCAGTTATTTTACTATTTGAATTTTGCATTTTATGCACAAATAATCAACAATGGAAAGTACAAGATATGCAGTAATACAATGTTTCAACCCATTTAAAAAAAAGTGACCATAGAGTAAGGGATAAAAAAAAAGCTAAGAAATGTGACAGACTGGATGTTGGAAAATTTTGATGACTTATCAAAAGAGACTAAAATTTGTGATTCTTGCAGAAAGCAGTTG
Source organism: Macrothele yani (assembly GCA_039090855.1). NCBI lineage: Eukaryota > Metazoa > Arthropoda > Arachnida > Araneae > Macrothelidae > Macrothele > Macrothele yani. Next base: position 88,348,504 of record CM077011.1, on the reverse strand, counting down.
AAAACTTTAAAAATTAGTCAAGAAGCAAATGAAACCTGTGCTGATGAGAAAATGGACGAAAATTTTGCATCTACGTCAGAAGTACTTGAAACACTGAATACTTCGCTCCATGAATTGGGTGAATCACCTGTCAATAAGAAAAAGCTAAAATCTAAACGTTATACTTCAACCAAAATTCAAAAATCAGTTCTGCTATGAAACGGAAGCTTTTTACAAATATTCAAGAGTCATCTGATGACGAGGATGAAATACTTCATGACTCTTATGGACAATCTTAAAAGTAATTTTTATAACTGCACTAGAGATAAACAGTTGATGATTTTGACTTACTTACCAGAGTCATGGAGTGTTAGGAAAATCATGCAAGAATTCAATGCTCCTAATTATATAGTAAGACAATAAAAAAAAATTCTGAAGGAGAAAGGAATTTTGGAAAGCCTTAATAGAAAGCCAGGTAAGAGTCTCTCTTCTGAAGTAGTTAAAGTAATATGATCGTTTTACCAAAGTGATGAAATTAGTCGGGTTTTACCTGGAATGAAAGATTGTGTTTCTGTTAGGACTGAAAACGGAGATAAAGTTAAATTGTCAAAGAAGCTGATTTTATGTAATTTGACAGAAGTTTATAAGTCATTCAAAGATCAATTTGCAGGCACAAAAGTCAGTTTTTCCAAATTCGCAGAGCTCAGACCAAAAAACTGTGTCCTGGCAGGGTCTAGTGGTACTCATACGGTATGTGTATGCACCACACACCAAAATGTAAAATTGATGATGAAAAATGCAAGAATTGGTTCACTAACAAATGGACAATTATCTTCCTTCAAACATTGTCTTGCAAGAGTATTGTGCAAGCCTGCTTCCATAGATTGTCATTTGGGGAAGTGTCCCACCTATCCTGGGAATGAGGAAGTAAGAAATGTAATGGAACACGGTTTTGAGGAGAACTTGGTTGAAAAACTAACTTTTCGCCAATGGATTACAGTTGATAGATGTAACTTGGAGACATTAGAAAAATCAACTTCAGACTTTATTTATTTGTTTTGCGAAAAACTGTCTGCTCTGGTCAGACATGACTTCATTGCTAAGCAGCAAAGTTCTTTTATGAATAGTACTAAGGAAAACCTCAAGGACTCAGAATTTCTCGTCATTTGTGATTTTGCCGAAAATTATAGTTTTCTTCTTCAAGATGAAGCCCAGAGCTATCATTGGACCAGTGGGCAAGCCACAGTCCACCCATTTGTCATCTATTACAAAACACAAAAGACTGAACATGTAAGTTTTGTAGTAATTTCTGAATGTTTAGAGCACAACACATTGCACTGTGCTGCTTCCAAAAAACTTATTAACTTCTTGAAAAGTAAGTTTGGTGACAACAGCGTCAAAAAAATTTACTATTTCTCTGATGGGTCTGCAGCCCAGTACACAAATCGGAAAAATTTCACAAACTTATGTTTCCATCCAGATGACTTCAACATTGATGCTGAATGGCATTTTTCAGCAACAGCACACGGGAAAAGGCCATGTGATGGCATTGGTGGAACGGTGAAAAGGTTAGCTGCCCGAGCCAGCTTACAACGCCCTTACGAGAATCAAATTCAAACACCATTTGAGTTGTACGAATGGGTAATTCAGAACATTTTTGTGGTAAACTTTACATATGTAAGTCAAGAAGAATACATAGAAACAGACCAATTTTTGGAAAATTGCCTTAGCAAGTCTCTAACAATACAAGGTACCCAGAAACTTCATGCTTTTATTCCTATCCCATTGAGTAATTCAAAAATAAAATTGAAGATGTTCTCAGAATCAAACGAGTCAGCTACTGAAAAAGTATCAGTATTACAAGACAGACTGCAAATAACAGAAATTAGTGGTTACATAACCATAATCTATGAAAACAACTGGTGGGTAGCGTATGTTCTAGCAAAAGAAAGAGTGAGAATGAAGTTAAGGTCTCATTTTTACATCCAGCTGGTCCATCTACATCCTTTTCCTACCCTAGCCCACAAGATGTATTATGGCTTCCTGTAAGTTACGTCTTGTGTAAAGTAAATCCAGTGACTCCGACAGGAAGACTCTACAATCTCTCTGAACCAGAAATACACCAAACTACTGAAGCTTTTAAAGACTATATCAAGGATCTACAGGTGTGATTTCACTTCAAAACAATGATGCAACTTTTTTTTTAATTTTAGGAAATTCTGCTTTAAGTGACTATTTAAGTTTAAGATTAGGAATATAATTTGCATAAATGTAAGCAATTCAATGCCATATGTTATTATTATTTTGATGTGTTTCTTGAGCAGTAATTGAAATTACTTTTTAAAGTCTGTTTATTTTTTTTATATTGTATTGTGAATTATTACAAATTCTGAATAATGAAATTAATAAAATTCTTAAACCCATGTAGTCTCAGATTTTAAACAAATCAATTAAAAATAAAACATTGTTTAAATAAATGGTTTTAAATAACAAAAATACTATATCTATTGTTGTTGTTGAAACTTTTTAAGATTTAGCCCAAATTTATTTTCAGTTTACGTGCTTTTTAATTTTTTTTTCCCATTAAACTCTTGTGTTAGGCTAAATTTGAATATAGCTTTTTAAGTAAACCCATTATCATCCCAAGTTACAACTCACACAATCAAATACCAAACATATAAAGATTGTTTTAAAAAAAAATCGAATTTTTTGGAGCGTCACATTTTGAAAAATTCAAAATTTTAATTTTAAAATTTGAAATTTTTTCTTAATCATAACCCCTATGGTGGTGTACATCAAATAAAAGAGCATAAAAAATACTACAAAAAGATAACCTTTCCCATCTCTATCTTAATTTAGGGAGCTGCAATCACAATTTAAAAACATATCAATCTTCCGATTTTGAGGTGTTTTTGGGCATTTTATATAGCTGTATTTTCAAAACCGATGGATATATGACGATGAAATTTGGTATTTTTCTTAATCTATATAGAGGTACCAAATTTCATTAAAATCTGAGATGGTGAGGTAAAAAATGTCTTCAAATTGTGTTGAGTTGATACGCAATCACTCGGCAAGAATTTGTCTAGTCACATAAAATTTTGTGGCCCGTGTTTTGCACATGCCAATCCAAGCTAATCTTGTTAGATACATTTTTCTAATCGCGGCTTTATGTTCTGCTATACGTTATTTTAGCTGCCTTCCCAACTTGGCAGCTAAATCAACGTATAGCAGAACATAAAGCCGTCTTGTCCACATAGCTTAGGCAGCTAAAACAGCTTATATTGGAACATAAAGCCACGATTAGAAAAATTGTATCTTAACAAGATTGGCTTGGATGGGCATGTGCTAAACACAGGCCATAAAATTCTATGGGACTAAACTGAAATTCTTGCCTGTAAACAAAACTTCCTTAAGAGAAAACTCCCAGAAAGTTGGGAAATTACAAGAAGTACAGCAATGAATGATTTTAGGGGGTGAACACTTGCGAGAGAATAGCAACACTGTATGCAATTGCCGTCCTGAAGGATAGGGCTCCTATCTGAAAACTTGACTTAATTTTATGTTTAATTCCTGAATAAAACCCATAATAATTTCTTAAGTTTCTAGTTTCATAGAAGGAATAGCCATGGCTTCACTTATTTCTAAAACTAATCAGCTTTAAAAAAAAAAAAAAAAAGGAAAGTGTACCAAGGAATGCCTGCTCTATGATTGCATGCTGCTGTCAGTCATTGTTTGGCATGACTGAAATCAACTGACCTTGACTCCTGTGGAGTAATATAATATCAGTAGTAATAATGAACACATTGTTAAACGGTGCTGTAAGACCTGAAGGATTTAATTTATTTTTTCCTAATAATAGTGGCACTCAGCATTACATTCAAAAAGAAAGATAAGAGACAGTTATTACTACAATGTCTAATTTGTTACAGTTAAACAGAGAGGGTGTTGTAGAGAGAAAAAAAAAAATCATTCCTGGCAATGTCTCCTAGCTTTCACTGATGGTTTTATCAAAAGTTTCAAAATCCAACAAAGAAATTCCAGGTTCAGAAGTCAGTATTCTTGATGCTGGTCATCTTTGCCATTGCTGTAGTAGTACCTAGGCTATGCCCTTCTGAATTAAAAGAAGTATGAGATGGTGACTTTCTTGTCTCTTTTTTATTTTTTTACTTCTATTGGTGTAGATTTTTGTTTTTTGCCCCCAGTCATTGTCAGAGTAGCAGAATGTAGACGTACGCACGTACGTTGATAGTTTCCAAATTATTAGCAGGTTTTGCAGATAGTTTCTACAAGTAGATTAAAAAATTGTTATTAACTAATTAAAGCACTTACTCAAGGCTTTACTCAGATTGATATCCTTAATTCAATTTTAACTTGAACAACGTTCAATTATTTTTTCACATCTTCCAAGTTCTTTTGCTTTTACAGACATTTCTGGCCTCTGGATTTTACCAAGACCTGCTCTAAATATAAAGGAACTCTATCAACAGTTTCAGTTTGCACAGAAAGAATTTAAATTATATTGCCAGGTTCTTCTTGCAGTTGCAAGTTATTACATTCAAATCTTCTTATGTACTTTGTAAGTCTGTTTCTCAATTAAGTTGTTGAAAATGCCATTTATAATTTCTGAAGGTTCATTATTGGAACTGTTTTTCTGGATATAAAACTTTTTTAATTAGTCTTTTGCTTTTTTGAAGTTCATAGTCCAATATTTTAATATTTTGTTCTAAAGATCCATTTCATACACATTGCTGCATATTCAATTGCAATGTACTTATTTTGCCGTCATTGGAATCAGTAGTGTTCTAATAACTATTTATTGTTTTATTAATTTTTCTTTAAATTATCTCATTCTGTTTTTATCGTGGTTTGCAGCAAGTTTTCTGTTTTAATGGTTGTGTACGCAGATACATTTTATTTTTATACAACTCTGGTCATTGTCTTGCCCAGTGACTGCCCCACTGATTATTTTGTGGCACCACAACATTTGTTGTAGACTGATCAGGAACTTTCAGCTGTGGAGTTATATATCTAAAATGTTCCATTCTGTATAATTTTAAGTGTAGTTTAAAGACACATACATATATACACTATGTTGACAAAAGTCACCAGACACCCCTTCAAAAGCAAATGAACGGATCTGCTGCGTTGTTAAGATGTGTGGTACAGCTGCAAACGGTATAAAAATAAGCCTGCAGCTGACCACAATCCTATCGTACTGTGAGGTTGAGTGAAAATGTTGCGCCGGGAGAGAACTGACTTTGTGAAGGGAAAGATTGTTGGGTGTTATATTAGTGGGTTGTTCATAATAGAAACCGAGAGGCGTTAAACACACTCAAGTCAACTGGTTTGGATGTACTGAATAAGTGGAAGACACATGGCGTGCCTGAAGCAGCAAAATGTACCGGTAGACCAAAGAATATCGGTGATAAAGGACATCGAAGCCTCAGGAGAGTCATGTACAGGTGAGTAAAAATGGTGGAACCTTGGTACATACACGTACCGTTTGCACAGAACTTCATTCCATTGGTTACCATGGTCATGTGGCTGCTCATAAGCCTTTCATCTCCACTCAGAATGCTACTCGACATTTAGCATGGCATAAAGGACATTTATTGTGGACCGTAGATCAATGGAAATGGGTCCCATGGACTGATCAATCCAAATACACGATCCATCAGTCTGATGGCCGTGTGTGGGCATGGCGGCAGCCAGAGGAACGCTATTTACCACAGTGTACTGTTCCTGCGGTCAAGTTTGGAACTGGTAATGTACTCTTGTGGGGGTGTTTTTCGTGGTATGGTCTTGGCCCATTGGTTATTGTGCACAAACCAGTAAACCAGCACGTCTGCCTCGATATTCTGGACAGTTATGCCCTACCAACTCTGTGGCAATACTATGGAACCGAGCCTTGTCGGTACCAGCAGGATAATGCACCAAGCCATAAAGCAGGGACTATTATGGCATAGTTTGACGATAATTCTGTATCGTGTGTGGACTGGCCAGCACAGAGCCCTGATCTTAATCTCATAGAGCACCTATGGGAGGAATTAGAGCGCCGCATAAGAAGTTTGGAACCAAGGCCTACTACTAAGCAAAAGTTAGTGGCAGGATTATGTACTGAATGGAAGCGCATACCTATCACTGTGTTCGAAAACTTTGTCGAAAGTATGTCTCGAAAGGTCAGTTCATGCATTAAGGCCAAGAGTGGACTGACACCGTACTAATGTATGTCAATAAATGCTATGTTGTGTTTCTCTTCTCGGTGTCTGGTGACTTTTGCCAATATAGTGTGTGTGTGTTTATATATATACCGTATATACTCGCATATAAGTCGACCCCCACTTTCAGAGGAAAAAATCATAAGAAATCAGAAACTCGCGTATAAGTCGATCCCGGAATGAGAAAAAAAAATTTCAATGAATTTATTCAAAAACATTTGAAAACGAAAAAAATTATATATATAATACTAAATTTAATTTGCATACCCAAAAACTTCATCGGAACCCTTCAAAATCCGATTCCGAGTCAGACTTGCAAAACAGTTCAAAAAGTCTTTCTGTGAGCGTCATCGGCGCGTCATCATAAACATCAGTATTCCCATCTATGCCTGTGTCATCAGAATCACTGTCATCATCACTCATAAAAATCTCATCATCCTCTGTGCCATCAAGTTTGTTACTAACGCAACATTTCTTGAATGATTTCACGACCATTTCCGCAGGTATCGCATCCCAAGCATCCTTGACCCATCGCGCAATCAAAACGATATCCGGCTTCTTTAGATTTCCGCCCTTGGTTTCAGTCGGCAAATCGGAACTTATCCAATCTGCCCAATACCTCCGCACATTGTCCTTGAAGGGCTTATTAAGGCAGACATCTAGTGGTTGAAGAACAGATGTCAACCTACCTGGGATGACAGCAAGAGCTGTTTTTGAATTTTCTACAGTTTTTTTCACTTCTGCACAACGGTGTGCAACAAACATATCCCACACCAAAAGAGAAGGTTTCCTCAAAAGTGCACCTGGCCTTTTGTTCGACACATTCTGTAACCAGTCAATTGTTCCGGATTCGTTCATCCATCCTTTTTCATGGGCACGAACGAGCACACCAAACGGAAAGACAACGCTTTTCGGCAGAGTTTTGTGTTTGAAAATAATTACCGGAGGTAGCTTACTGCCGTCGGCCAAACAGGAAAGAACAACCGTGAAACTGGGTTTTTCGTGGCCAGTCGTTTTGATCAAGATATTTTTTTCGCCCTTTTGGTTCACCGTCTTATTTCCAGGAAGGTCGAAACACATGGCGGTTTCATCCATGTTCCCTATTTGGGAAAGTTCAGAAGCAGTCTCTTTTGAATTACGTACTTTTGAAATTCCATTATCTTTGCTTCGAGGTCACGAGGTAACTTTTGTGCAATTTTGGTGCGCTGGTGTAGACACAACCCATAGCGGTTCATGAACCTTGTGCACCAACCTGGTGAGGCACGAAAAGTGTTATTTGCGCCTGCAAACTTTTCATCTTTGCGGGCTTCATTGCTCGCAAACGTATACCAGTTCGCGTTACAAAGTAACCATTTTGTCTGCAGCCCACAATCCAATCATTCAAGACACTTTCCAGCTCTGGGAAAGATGTCGTTCCACAGCGCAGCGCCTTTTGGGATTTTCACCAAGTCCGTTTTTTTTTACTCCAATCTCGAATCAGTTTTTCGTTAATGCCAAATTGACGTGAAGCAGCACAGTTGTAAGTATTTTCTGCAAAAGAAACCACTTTCAACTTGAATCCTGCGTTATAGGACATCCGTTTCTTTACACAATCCGTGTCACCCATAACAGGAGAAGCGAGACACGTGCCATTAAGAACAAGCAAAACCTAACACTGGCTGTCGCATGGCTCCGTTACCAAAGAAACACTGGCTGTCGATGGCTCCGTTACCAAAGAAAAACGCTTCGCGTGATATTCTTTGCTGTTACGTCGAAGATCAGTGCGATCAACTGGTAGTCGGAAGGGAGGAGCTTTCTATGCGTGGCTGTGACTGCGCTGTGGATACGCAAAGCCAGGAGAGAGGAGACTTCTCAAAGCGCGGAGAAATTCTTAGGTTTGCGATTTCGTAATTCTACCACATCAGCGTTTTTTCTTTCTTTCTTTTTTTTTATTTCGGAGGGTTGCAATTTCGTAATTAATACCGCATCGGCTTTTTTTTTTTGATGGATTGCCTTTTGCCTCACGGGAAGAACTTTTGGACTTATGATCTTTTTAGACCCCGCGTATAAGTCGACCCCATTACTTTGAAGCTCTCATTTTGTCCCGAATTTCTCGACTTATACGCGAGTATATATGGAATATATAAAACTATGCAAGACAGTACGAAAAAGTATCACTGAAGACGTAAGGAAATTCAACTGTGAACTAGTGAGGAAAGCAATTGAAAACAACCAAAGCCGAAAGATAGCAAAGAGACATCTCATCTCAGTAAGGGAAGAAAACAGATTATGGCACTGAGAAAAGAAGATGGTTCTGTAACACGAAATAGAGGCGAAATTTTGACAAGAGTGAAAGATTTCTACTCCAAATTATATGAAAGGGATGATACATGTACTCCAGACATCATGAAAAGTACCAGAGTTCTTCCAGTCCTCCCAGCAGAAGTTGCACATGCAATCAAGAACATGAAGCGGGGAAAAGCTCCAGGAGAAGATGGAAATACTGTAAACATCGTACAAGAAGCAAGTGGAGAAATCGAAACAGTACTCGCCCAAATTTTCACTCTATGCCTTAATGAAGGGAAGATTCCTGAGAATTGGAACAACGCTACAATGATCCTGCTACATAAAAAAGGTGACATTGAGGATCTCAGGAACTACAGACCTATTAGCCTCCTATCAGTGGTTTATAAAATCTTCACTAAAGTTCTTTCACACCGCTTAAAGGTGACACTGGACATGGCTCAACCGAGAGAACAAGCTGGATTCAGGAGTGGCTACAGCACAATAGATCATATCCACGTACTGAGAGAACTAATTGAAAGAGCGAGGGAATATGAACTTCCATTGTGCATGGCTTATATCGATTATGAAAAAGCTTTCGATTCGGTGAAACCATCAGCAGTTACAATGGCTCTGAAATCCTGCGGTATTGAAGATGCGTACATTAATATTATTAATAACATCTATGAAAATGCAAGTGAAAAGATTCTGCTGTTTGAAAATATAACACATAAAAATTGGAAAAGGAGTGAGACAAGGTGACACCATATCTCCGAAGCTCTTTAATGCCACATTGGAAAATGTCTTTCCATCACTGAACTGGGAAAACAAAGGGATAAAGATTAATGGAGATTATCTAACCCACCTTCGTTTTGCTGATGACGTAGTCATTTTTGCAATTACCCCATCAGAGTTGCAGAGTATGATCCAGGAACTTGCTGACAAGAGTAAAGAAGTGGGATTAAAAATGAACTTTAAGAAGACAAAAGTGATGTACAATGCTTTTACAAGATATGAAGATTTATCGATTGATGGAGAAAAGCTGGAGATAACAGACATGCACGTTTATCTTGGACAGCAGATATCAAGTGAGGGTCACATTGGTGAAGAAATTAATCGGCGTACAAAACTTGCCTGGAGAGCTTTTGGAAGAAACAGCCTAATTTTCAAGAGCAATATGCCATTATGTCTTAAAAGAAGAGTGTTTGATCAATACATCCTTCCAGTGCTTACGTATGGTGCAGAGACGTGGACCTTTACTAAACGAGACATACAAAGGCTGCAGACAACTCAAAATAGCATGGAGAGGTGCATGCTTGGTGTAACCAGGAGAGATAAGAAAAGCAACTCGTGGATCCGAAAAATGACAAGAATGGAAGACATCATGATCAGAGTTAAATCCCTGAAATGGCAATGGGCTGGACATATTGCCAGAAGGACAGACCATCGATGGACAGCCCAAATTTTAGATTGCATTCCAAGGGACAGGGAAAGACCCAGAAGAAGACCACATGGGAGATGGGTGGATGAAATTCGAAAGTATGCGGGAGTGACACGGAGGAGACTGGCACAAGACAGACCGTTGTGGAGGAAACTTGGGGAGACCTTCGTCCAGCAGTGGATTGATAATGGTTGACGATATATAATCATAGTCAACCATTATCATATATATATATATAATATATCATCACCGTCAACCATTATCAATCCACTGCTGGACGAAGGTCTCCCCAAGTTTCTTCCACAACGGTGTATCTTTTTGCCAGTCTCCTGCATGTTACTCCCACATACTTTCAAATTTCAATTTAAATTTGTAAGGTCCATTTTATATATATATATACACTATCTACCAACAAGTAATTGGACACATGTGATAGCAAAGGAAAACGAAGTTTATTCACCTTCAATAGTTGGTGGAGCCTCCACGAGTTGCGATTACAGCTGCAACCCTCCGGGGCATACTTTCAACCAGGCGTTGTACGACGGCTAGCGACATTTTCTTCCACTTGGGTTGGAGAAGACAGGTCAGTTCTTTCACCAATTTCGGACGGTGGGGGCACCCCTTAAGTCGACGCTCCAACTCGTCCCAGAGGTGCTCGATAGGGTTAAGGTCCGGGCTCTGCTCGAGCCATTCCATTCGATTAACCCCATTGTCACCATACCAAGCCATGGTGGACCTCACAACATGACAGGTGGCATTGTCATCCTGAAAGTAACATGGGTCCACCCCGTAAAACTGCCACAACGTAGGAAGCGCATGGTCATCCAAAATGGTGGTGTTGAGTATACCAGGAATTGCGACCAAGGGTCCCGTGCCATACCAGGAGAAACACCCCCATAGCATAATACCACCGCCGCCAAACTTCACAGTTGGCACAATACATTCTGGCAGGAGGCGTACTCCAGGCAGACGCCAAACCCAGACCCTACCATCCGAACGATAGAGGGTGAACCTTGATTCGTCGCTCTAGAGAACCTGTTTCCACTGTTCAACGGTCCACTGTTGACGTTCTTTGCACCACGTTAGCCGAGCAGCACTATTGGACTTGGTGATCAAAGGCTTGTGGGCGGCACCATGTCCATGATAACCGAGCAGATGGCTTCCTTACAGCTGGTATTCATCAAAAGAACACTCCCCGATGCCTGTTGAAACTCCTCGCGGATGTGGCCCATCGATTTGGTGCGGTTCTTCCGAATTTCTCTGGCCAGCACCCGTCGGTCTCTAACTCCCAGTTTTGTGGATCTGCCGGGTCGGGGCATATTCCGACAGTCACCTCTCATCTTTCACTTGCCAATCGTGTAGGCCACTGTCTATTTTGGGTACTTCAACTCGCTGGATATGTCAAGTATGGATCAGCCAATTCTGTGATACCCGACTAGTACACCTTTCTTGAAATCGGAGAGCTCCGAACTGCGTGGCATCTTACATGCGACTGGTTGCGTTGTTGTTTCCCACACGATATTTAACGGCGGTGGCCGTGATGTGTATCAGGACCGCAGATATCGTCGATTGCAGGGGTGTCCAATTACTTGTTGGTAGATAGTGTATATATAGGCAAATAATAATTAAAACAGACCAAGGAAACCCACAAACACCCGAACGAAACCTGTTTTGCACCTCAGGGGGTTGAAGGCTTTTTTATATTTTGTATTGAAGTGCTTTAGCTTTCTTATTAGTGTTCTTATATATATAGCAAAAAAAAAAAAAAAAAAAAAATAGTTTGCTAGGTTGGGTTAGCAATCCCTTTTTAATAAGTCAAGTTTAACTTTAACTTTAATCTGTCCTTATAGCAAACTAAATTATCAGAAACCCACACTTCACTGGTCTCAGTAGATGAACGATTTTCTTTATGCTTGCCCTTGACGAAGCCATTGGAAAATCGGTCATTGCTCTGCTTCCCTGCGTTCTTCTGTTTGTTTGGTCTCCCTCGTTATATTAAATTGACAGTTGAATATGAAGAAGATAATATCTTACCCTACTTAGATGTTAAAATTATCAAGCAAAATAACCAACTGCAGTACAAAGTACATAGAAAACATATGTTCCTGTTCTAATACCATACAACTCAACACATCCTTACACACAGAAATGTAATGGCATAAAAACTTTCATCAAAAGAGCAATCACACAATCCTCTAAAGAATAATTTCTTACTGAAGAAATTAATTACATTAAAGAAATATGTAGCTATGGATACTCTCCACAGAAAATAAATAAATGGATACATGAGGTACAAGTAAAGATACATCTTCTTCTAAAAGAAAAGAACAATTACAATATGTTGGAGCAATATTTTACCTTCCAGGAATATCTACAGAAATCAATAAATTATGTCATAAATATGGAAATTATTAGATGGGAAACAACATAATGACAATTAGAGATATGATAATAAATAATAGTGAAAATTGTAGTATCTTGGAAATGGCCGTTGTATACGAAATACCTATAAGTGTAATCCCACCAATATCATATATTGGAAGTACCAAAAATCAAAACGTTGCCATCAACAACATATTAAAAATTGGCAAAAAAAAAAAAAAAAAAAAAGCAAGAACAGCACTGAAACAATACTGCCTGGATAACCATACATACCTGAATTTTGAAGAGATTAAAATAATAAAATTATGTTGCAATGAGACCTACACACTGCAGAGTCTGTGTTGATTGAGAAAAATAGAGATATAATTTGTAATAATAATGACCCAAGTATTCTTAATGAAAAATGGAAAGAATGAATAAAAATTTAACAAAAAACCTAAAACACCGCAGAAGAAAATGAAGACTTTTCTAAAGTTTATAAAAGATGGAGCCACGGTGGAAGTTTTTCGGAAGTGATGTTGGAGCAGGGCCGAGGAAGACGAACGTGTCTCTCACTCTCACTACTGTAGCAGGAGAGAACTTGAGGCAGTCTGCGTGGGAATGGCTTGGGTGTGGTGACTGTGAATGCTGTGGTTGTCGTGAGGTGTTGGGAAAGGGAATTGAAAGAATGACTTAGCAAGGAATAAGATAAGTTGGGTGTAAATAGTTGCATATATGCTTTTAATATTTCTGTTTGGAATTTTGTATGTATGTAGAAATGTAGAATTCATCAATATAAACATATATGAATTTTTTCAGAATTTTTAATGCATGCGTTTTTAAGTTATTGATTTTTGAAATAAAAAAAAAACCCTGAAATTTCATCACCTGAGCCAACTTTAACTGCCAATTATTCGGGTTCTAGTAGAGCTAGGGTCATGAATTATGGCTCATTTTAAAGATCTTGAATTGGGCTTTCATTTGATTTGCCACATGACACTATTAAAAAAAATGTCAATTTTAAAATTTTGAAATCGAAATACAGTATTAAAAAACGTGTTCTTTTAAAAATCTGAAAAAAATATATGTTTAACAAACATTTTTCTACATATCCTGAAAGTTTCATATTGGGATAAGCTATAAAAAATTAATAACATAGAAGGATGTTATTAAACGCACCATCAGTGACTGAGGAATTGTTTATTTTGTTTGTCTAAAATGTTATCTCTGGTCTTACAAACACTGAAAATGTTAATTAATTAATTTTAATTAGTTAAAAAGTTAATATATATCCATAAGGGTAACACATTGTGTTTCTTTCTTAGGTTTTAAAGTAAAAGCAAAGTAAAAGATAGATGCCAGCAGACCATCCACATCAAAAGTTTCAAGTGTGGTTTACTGTTGCAACCCATTTGGGAAACCAAACCATAAATATAACAAAAAAAAAAATCTGCAACCAGTTTCCAAGAATCTATTGCTACAGAATAAGTTGCTCGAAACTGGAGGCAAGATCTGTGACAGTTGTCGTAAAGCAATCCAGAAATTTCACTCTGAAGCTGCTGAACATTCCTCTTCACCTTCTGACAGCTGTAAAAAACAAGAAGCCGAAGGTCATGCTGTTCCATCTGAAAACATTGAAGTATCAACTCCTGAAAAAAAGCATGCTATAGAAGCATTTAACAGAAGTTGTGGATGAAACACCAATCAAGAAAAAATGCCTGCAAGAAAAAAAATACCATGAAGAGAAATGTAAAAAAGCCCAAGAAGCATTTCGAGCAAAATTATTAAAGTTAAGTCTTGCGTCAGAACCAAAGGATATTTCATCTCCTGAACCAGAAATTATAAGACAGTTGAAAGAAAAATTTCATTCCACAGAAAGTAAAAGCATAACAATGCAGATATTGAGTACACTGCCTAAATCTTGGTCACTGAAACGAATTGAAACAGAATTTAGAGTTTCAAATTTTATGGCCAGAAAGGCTTAAAAGCTAGTAAAAGAAAAAGGTATGTCTTCTCCTAATCCAAAGCCAGGAAAGACTTTAGACAAAGACACAGCAAATTGTATACAAGAATTTTATGAGAGTGACGATGTAAGCCGCCAAATGCCAGGAAAAAATACTTTGTTTCCATTAAAATAGATAATAAGCGTCAACAGGTACACAAAAAAATTGCTTCTGAGTAATTTGCGTGAATTGTATATTCTTTTTAAAGAGAGATTTCAAGAGAAAAAGGTGGGGTTCTCCAAGTTCTGTGAACTTCGCCCTAAGCACTGTGTTCTTGCAGGAGCAAGTGGCACACATTCTGTTTGTGTTTGTACAATGCATCAGAATGTTACACTGATGATGACGCAATGCAAGTTGCCTGAATTAAACTCCTATAAAGATGTCCTTGCAAACATAATTTGTGGAAATCCTACACCTGCATGTTACTTCCGTCAGTGCAACAACTGTCCAGGATTAGAACAGCTCAAGCAACGATTTGAAGATTGTTTTGATCTAAATAGTATAGAAAATGTGACATTCAAGCAATGGATGCAATGAGAGAAGAGGACAGTACTTGAAACATTATCAAAATCCACACAGGAGTTTTTGGACCTGTTGTTTGGAAAACTTCCAGCCCTGCTTCACCATTGTTTTATAACAACTCAACAGTCAAGTTACTTAAGACATCTTAAAGACACAATAACAGAAAATCAATACATAGTAATTTGTGACTTTGCTGAAAATTATTCTTTTGTATTGCAAGATGCAGCTCAGGGTTTTCACTGAAACAATGCCCAAGAAACCCTGCATCCTATAGTTATATACTATAAAGATGAAAAAACTCAGAACCTAGGACATGTAAGTTTTGTGATTATATCTGACTGCCTAATTCACGACAGTATAGCTGTCCATCTGTTTCAGTGTTACCTAATTAATTTCATGCAGTCACATTTTTCTCAAAAACCTGAAGATATTTAATTTTTTGGATGGAGCAGCTTCACAATACAAAAACAAGTCAAACTTCCTCAGCTTGTGCTACCACAAGACTAACTTTAATATAAAAGCAGAATGGAATTTTTTTGCAACAGCACATGGCAAAAATGCATGTGATGGGATAGGGGGTACTGTGAAGCGATTAGCTGCAAAGGCAAGTTTACAACTTGTTTATAATAATCAAATTATGACCCCACGCCAACTCTTTGAATGGGCCACTGCTAATATTGCCTCCATTTACTTTTGGTTTGCAACAACAGAAAATTACAAAGAGGAGGAAATTATCCTTAAAAGTAGAATAGCTTCTGCTAAGGCAATAAGTGGTACTCAGAAACTCCATTGTTTCATTCCTGCAGGAAAACACAAATTACTAGTCAAAACTTACTTACTTTCTGAGCATTTTGAAGAAGAGATATGTGCAACAGATGAAGGGGAAGAGAACATTAGTTTTGAAAATATGGTAGATTTTGTGATTAGTAAGTACTCAGAGCACTGGTGGTTGGGATGTGTACTTGGTGTGAATGAGGACACAGAAGAGGTAAAAGTGAGCTTCCTGGAGCTGCATGGTTCATCTCCATCATACAAGTATCCTCAATCACCGGATATACTGTTGGTTCATAAATCTGATGTTTTGTTAAAAGTTGACCTGACAACAGCTACTGGAAGAGTATATAATTTAACAATGACGGAGACAAAGAAGGCAAATCGAGCACTGGCATACAAGTGCGGCAAAATTTAAAAGAAAGAAAAAAAAGCAGGATACATATAGAAGATAAAATAATTTTGTAAGTGTAAATATGCACACAGAACCTTATACTGAATTATGAAATGAATTACTTAGGGACACAGTTTCAAATTACTTAGATGTTTATTTTCATTCTTTAACATTCACAATGTTTAAAAGAACAAGTATGACATTTTGCACAAACCACATAAAAAGAATACCCTTCCAGTCATGGGTGGAACAGGTAAGTACATCTGGCACATTTCAGTTGCATTGTTCTACGTTATTTTTTTTTTTTATAGTGATCCCATAGCAATCCCATTATGAAACTTTCAAGATATGTAGAAAAATAATGTTTGTTAAACATATATTTGTTTCAGATTTTTTTAAAAACACATGTTTTAATATTTCAGTTTTAAAATTGACATGATTTTTTTAATAGTGTCATGTGGCATATCAAATGAAAGCCCAATTCAAGATCTTTACAATGAGCCATAATTCATGACCCTAGCTCTACAAGAACCAGAGTAATTGGCAGTTAAAGTTTGCTCAGATAATGACATTTCAGGGTTTTTTTAATTTCAAAAATCAATAACTCAAAAACGCATGCATTAAAAATTCTGAAAAAAAATCATGTTTGTTTATATTGATGAATACTACAATTATACCAAGTTTCATAAAAATAAAAAAAAATGTCTGGTTGTGAGCCTTGTTGATTTGACATGGAATGACCCGTATATAGGAAGTTTATGTTCGTTGGTTATATCAGTAGGTTTTTAGGTTTCGAGTTTATGAATTTTGGTTTTTTATAAATGTCAATTAACCAACAAAAGTTGGGTTTTACACGCTGGTAAGAGGAGTTTGAAGGGAGGTAGACGCTGTTGGGGCCTAGAGTCATTATTGCAGTGCACTGTATAGACTTATGCATTCACCAGGCATTGAACGAACCTGAAAACTTAAAAGGACCACCGCACCAGAGGCTTGAACCAAGCTAGACAACCAAAGAATAAAACATGCAGGGAAATGTGTACAAAAAGTAAGCAACCTTTTAATGATTATAAAAGAAACATATATACAAATATTTTTACCTCCAGACAAAGAAAGTCACTTGTATAAAAATATGGTGATGCTGGATTGTCTCTCACTCATTTCTTCTTTGTGCTGCTTCATCATGTAAGCGATGGAGGAATAAAATATCCATTACAGAACCACTTTGCTCCTCGAAATAACACACAGTATCTTCAACTGCCTTCAGTCCTTCACTGTGCGTTATCTTTTAAACTTTTCCTTCATTTTCCTTTTCCTCACCTTCCAATTCTTCATCTTTTTCTTTTATAAGTGCAACACTTTATTCATCTCCCAGGAACTGATCATTTTCATCCTGCTTCATCCTCTTGTCAACATCACTGTCAGTTTCTTCGCAGCCTGGAATCCTCTTTATTAAGTCCACTAGCTCAGAATTTTTGGTCTCCTCTGGATTCTCTTGGAATTCATTTCCTGAATCGTCAAGGAACTTTCTCCACGAATAAACAAAGCTTATTGGCTGGATCGCATTCCAAGATTCAACAATCCACCCCACTGTGTCCAGCAAGTCAATTTTTTTTTTTTAACTTTTCGATCATATTTAAGGCCTTCATCGAAAACATACTCCTGTATGTTTTCTTCATAGTTTTGAGAATTCCCTGATCCATTGGCTGGCATAAAGAAGTAACATTTGCAGGGAGAAAAATGGCTTGAATGTCTCAGTCTTGTAATTGTTCAACATCAGGGTGTGATGGGGCGTTGTCTAGGATGAGAAATGCTTTCTGTTGCAGATTTTTGGATTTCAGAAACTTTTCCACCAAAGGAGCAAACTGTGTTGATAAAGCCAGTCCCTAAATGTTTCTACATCCATCCATGCAATCTTTTGTCTTTTGTACCAAACAGGCAGGTCAATGAAAGTGTCATTCTTATTTGTGTACCTTTTTATATTTTAAAATGCACGAAGATTTTTCGCCTTACCTTTGAGTGTCAATTTCAGTTTGTGTTCTGCTGTTGCATTGCTGCATTCCAGAATAGTAACTCTCTTTACTTTTTTTATATCCTGAAGCAGATTTCTCATCCCTAGATGCATGTGTTTTCGAAGGCAACATCTGAAAATTAAGACCGATTTCTTCGCAGTTGTAAATTTGATGTCTAGAGAAACCCTCTTTTTCAATCAATTTGTGAAAATAGTCCTTGAATGTACAAACATTTTCAGTGTCAGCAGAAAGTTTCTCTCCACAAATGCTCAGCTGTCTCACACTATACCGCTTTTTCCACCTGTCGAACCAGCCAGCGGCAGCAGAAAATACAGCCTCTTTCTTCTCGAAACGTTTCGTAAAATCTGAGAGCTTTTCCCTACAAAATGGGCCCGATTATGGGCATTCCGTGTACTCTTTGCTGTTGAAACCATAAATACAGTGCCTCACCCACTTTTTCACATTCAGCAACTTTCATACTTTTCCTTTCTTTTATAGTTTCACTGCATTGCATACTCTTTTAACACACCACAACTCTAATTCTGCTCTCTTCCTTTACCAGCCGAGAATTGTAGTCTGACCAACATCTAAATCTATCACAATGTTATTTATACTTTCTTCTTTATCTAATCTGTTTAATGCATCTAATTTCATCTCTATCTAAACATTATTATGTTTCCTTATTTTCTCGCAAGACAATTTTACTACGCACAGATAGCCACACACTACGTAAAACAGCCTGTCTTCAGACAACACAACGATTCGCAAAAAATTGCCAGACAGCTTATACCATTCCAAAAGTATAAAGGAAAGTGAACATCTGATTGGCTGTCGTAAATCTCCCGCTACCCAGGGGTGAGTCAGGGAGTAGAACCTCTACTGAAAAAATTATTTCCTGGACTGATACTGCGCACATTGAAAAACACCTTTGAGAATATTTTCTTCTTAAAATAATGCATGGTTTTCCTGCTAGGGGGTGTAGATGCATATCTTATGTTTGTCGACATCTCTGCTCCTAAGAGTCAGATTTGAAAAATTCTTTCTTTGTTGGAGAGCAATTCTGCTGTGAAATGTTTCTCATGTAATTTCAAAGTTTTCTTAACACACAAGTCTGCATTGGGTCATTCCATGTCAGATCACCCAGGGCATGTCACCCACCCATCTCAGATTTTTGTGAAAATCGCTACAAAATATTGTACTGGCGAGATATGAAACCTGTTAAAATGTTGTCAGTCAGTCCAGTAAATTTTGAGTAATGCCACTTCAAAAATTGGGTAGGTCTGCCTATAAAGTTTTCGCACAATGCTCAACTACACTGTAGGACAAAAAAATCATAACTTTACAATTAATTGTTGCAGCCACATAATTTTTTTTTCTTAAATGATCTGTATGATCCATACATTTTGAAACAATTTGTTTCTGCACATTTTTTGAATTAAAAGAACACTTTTTTAAAAATTTAGTGACAAAAAAGACATGGAAAAATGACGCCATATTTTTATTAAACAAAACAATTTTTTTCAAAATGAGCTCCCACTTCAAATCTTCTAAAAACATTGTCGTGTGTGTTATTATAACGTAACCTTTTAACAGGGTAAAAAACATACTTTGAACAATTAGCAATCTTGGGGAGGGAAAAAAAAAATTTATTTTTCATGTAATGAATATATATATGTATTTTTTTCTTTCTTTCCTTCCCTGAGTAAGAGAATTCTCTGGACTCATTTGAAAGTGAATTTTCAGAGAATAGTAATTGTTGTAGTGTATGCTCCTTGTGGCTCGGAACCTTCTGATAGAAAAGAAGATTTCTGAAAATGAGCTGAAAGCCGTTTTGAGCCAGTTTGGTGCTAAAGAGAAAGTTATAGTAGCTGGGGATTTCAATTCTAGAGTAGGTGTGCAAAATCCAATTTCTGACAATGTTCTGGGTATGTTTAATGATCCCTGTGTGAATGATAATGGTGAAAGATTAATTGAACTCTGCATTGAGAATGATTTGTCCGTATCTAATACATTTTTCAACCAAAAGTAAATCCACACATATACTTGGGAAAATTGTACTTTTGGTCAAAAGAGTGTGATAGATTTTGTTGTCAATGATCAGCATCTGAAATACTTAGTTGTTGATACTCGTGTAATGGAGAGGTGCGGATGTTGGTTCTGATCATTACTTGGTAGTGTCATGAGTGAAACTGAATGTTGGTTGGAGGAAAAGAAATAGGAAGAGGCCCAAGATGGAAAGAATAAATCCCCGAAGGTCATCAGCATTATTCTGACTTACTCAGAGAACAACTGAAGGAGCTGAAGTTTTGTGAGAGGGATGTAGAAAAGAAGTGGAAATGTTTAAAGAACTGTCTTGTCACTGCTGCTGAAGAGGTTTGTGGCACCACAATAGTGAATAACAATAGAGGTGATGTTTGGTGGAATAGTGAGATTGAAGAGGCGGTAAACAAAAAGAAGGAAGCCTATTTGCGGATGTTGCAAGGTAGAGTTTCTGTGGATGAATATCGCTGAAGAAACATGAAGCTGTTAAGCTGGTTTGCCAGAGTAAGGCAAAAGATAGGAAAGAGAAGGTGGAAAGGCCGCCCCTGTGGTGCAGTGGTCTAAGCGATGGCCTCTGATCATTCTTCCGAAAGGGGTCCGGGTTCGAATCCCAGTGAGGCATGGATGTTGTGTTTGTCTTACGGCACTGGCTCTCTCCCTTCCCTGGAACCAGTGACCCTAAATTTGGGACGGGCGACTGCTTATAGCCCATTGAGTTGCTCACGGTGGTCGTAAACCTCCAATCAAAAAAAAAAAAAAAAAAAAAGATGGAAAGGCATGAATTGACTTTTTGGAAAGATATGAAGACTTTCTGGAAGTACATGAGACTGGTGGTGGTGGGGGGGATAGGGGAAACAAATTTGTAAGTTGTGTGAAAAATAGGGTTGGGGAAATGATATGGGAGCCCAATGAGTTAAGTGAAAGATGGGGTGAATACTTCTGTGAGTTATTAGATTGGAAAAGCAAAGGTGATTCTCAGGTAGAAGATCGGAAAAGCAAAGGTGATTCTGGATGGAAGCACAAGACTGATATCAAGAAAAGAGGTGTGTAAAGCATTAAAATCTCTTCAGAATGATAAGGCTCCGGGAGTTGATGGAATAACTGCCGAGATGTTGAAATATGGTGGTGACTCTGTAATTGACTGGTTAACTGAAATTTGCCAGTTGTGCTGGGAGTTAGGATTGGTCCCTCGGGATTGAAAGGATGCTATCATTGTTCCCTTGTGTAAGGGAAAAGGTGATCAGACTGACAGCAAGAACTATCATGGTATTAGCCTACTCAGTATGCCAGGGAAAGTGTTCCCTGTTTTCGGGAACACATATATTTTCCAGTATGCCAGGGAAAATATATGTGTTCCCTGTTTCCAGTTTTGAAACCAGAAGAATATGACAAGGTGGAATCTGAATTTGCTCACTACCAGTTTGAAAATTTTAACTGTGCTGTTACTTCTGGGAGAATGGATGAAGTGTGGCACAGAATTTCTTTAATGAAAAATGAAAGTGGCCAGTTGAAGTATGAATCATTAAGCAAAATTATGAAAATGATTTTAATGGTCCCTCATAGCAATGCAAGTACAGAAAGAATTTTCAGTATTGTGAAAAAAAAAACATGAATGAATTCAGACCTAATTTAAGTACTCATGTGCTGTCTTCTTTATTAGTAGAAAAAATAAACAGCATTGCACACAGTGAACTATGCTATCAGAAGAAGTTTTCGCAAATTGAACTAAGGAATGCCAAAATGGCAACTACAGCCAGTTTATCATAATAATTTGGCCAACATTCCAAGGAATAATTTTTCTTCATGTCTTATTATATTTTTCTGGTAGACAGTATTTTAAATTTTCCCACTAGCAAATTATTTTTTATTGTATTATTATTATTATTATTATTATTTTGTTAATAGTTTTGACAGATGAAAATTTGTTGCAGTGTTAAATACCCAAATTTGCCGCTGTAGACTGGATTACTGAAAATTACTGAAAAAAAAAATGTTACTGAAAAATGAACATGTTGGTTACTGAAAACTACTTTTAGAGGTTGGCATCTATGCGTACGTGTAAATGGCACAGTGATTGACCAGGTGAGTGAGTTTGTGCATTTAAGAAGCATGTTTGACAGAGAGAACAAATTGGATGCTGACATTAGTAGGCAAATGAATTCTTCAGTGAAAGTCATGGCTGCTTTGGGAGGTTTTCACAGGAATGATGGGTCCTCAAGAGAGTCCCGCATGGCTGTGTATGAAAGTGCAATTGTTCCTACTCTGATGTATGGCAGTGAAACTTGGGGTACTACAGAAGAAACATAGAAGTTGTTTGTGTGCTGGAGAAATGCGCCACTTACTGGGGGTTTGTGGCAAGACACGTTCTGATTGTGTGAGGAATGAAGATGTGTTGCAGTTGTGTGATGTGAAGCAAAATATTGTTAGCAAGGTGGAGACTAATTAATATGCTTGTGTTTTGGCCATGTTGAAAGAATGAGTAATTAGATGCTTACTAAGAAAATCTTTTAGTCCAAGTGGCAGGAAGGAAAGGCATAGGAAGGACAAGGAAGTCGTGGAAGGATCAAATTCAGGAGTGTCTGCGTGAGAAAAAGGACGAGTATGAAGTATAGAAGATCTTATGTACGGCGTGTGATGGATGTCGGTGAAGCCCGAGTTGTATGTCAAGATCGCTTTAAATGGAGAAGTTGATCAGATACAGTATGTAAAAAATTATCTGGTAGTTTGTATTTCTTTTTGGAGATAATCTCTGAATCTCAGAGAACAGCTTAATGATATGTATGTAAAAAAATATATCCAAAATTGGGTGTTTTATATTGGGATATTCCAATTGTAATATTACCCAATTTTTTAATTAAGTGATTGCTTGTCCATTTTGTACACCCCCCCTAGTTTAACCCTATTAGTGAGTAGCTCAAAACAATTTTTATTTTATTTTTATCTACCACCATTTTGGTTATAGGTTCATTTTTTTTTTTTTTTTTTTTTTGCTGTGGTAGGCCAAAATAGGGCCTCACAATAGTTTTGAAAAAAGGCAATTGCTTTCCTTTTATTGTAGATCAAAAGTTTTGGTTTTCACCACCTTAAAGAGGACATTTTCAGCTTACAGAAAATGTATAGAAATGATAGAAAATATAACATCCATGCCTCACCGGGATTCGAACCCGGACCCCTTTTGTACGAAAAATCAGAGGCCATCGCTTAGACCACTGTGCCACCAGGGTGGCTCAGAGGGTTTCATCGCATTTATCTGTTTGAAACGCACGCGTCAGGATAAAAGCTGATAGAATTTATAAATGCAAGCAAAGCAGAAAATTTCAGAGTTTGATCTTATTAAATTACAATTTGTTGAAGTTACATTTTGCACCTATGAACTCAAAATAATGACTGAAAATTATGAAATTTGAAGTAAAAAAAAAAAAAATTGATCGCCAGGACCAAATTTTTAGGCGCGTCCTGCTATATGTACAAATTTATACATAAGGTAAATAATAAAAAAACAACCTCGCCAGAGCATATTGTACAGTTTGCAATTCACAAACTTTAGCAGCAACACTTGTCTAGATGTATAGCTTTATTTTTGTGAGCTCGCTTGCAACTCACTATATTTGTTACTTGTTGAATTTAATATTTTGACCAATTTCAATTTTTAACTGATCAAAACACTAGCCTGCAAAGCTATGCTCACAATTGCCTGTCAAATTGCCAAAGTTTTTTTTACAGTTGCCATACTTAAAAATAAATGCCAATTGCAAAAAATGCGACCGACAGGGCCACCTATGCTATCCCAAGCTGTTTCTTTCTTTCTTAAAGAGTGCCAGCAACTGCAAAAACGAGGTGATTCTAAATTTCTTACTAATTTGAATAAAAATATATAAACTAACGAACAAATAATTTTATGAATAATTTTGACATTGAATGGTACGTTTATGTATGATTTATAAATGAACTTTTGCTTAGTTACATAAGAGATAAATGAATTCTTTTCTCTGTCAATTTGAATTAAAACTAAACATAATTACTGATTTTCATATGAAGAAAACTTTGACTGAATCAGGTCTTTAGCCTGTTTGGATAAAATGTATGTTCTTCCTGTTGCAGTGTTTACCTCAACCAGACATATAATATGTTTGTCATAGGTACTTCACAACAATCATTATTAGTCCAATAAAAAGATGAAGGCCCATGTGGGTGTACGAATCAAACAGTCACATCACCTTAATCATAGTTAATCTTTTCAAGAAACCCCACATAATAACAGGAATCACATACACATGCTACTGTACATAGCAGTTAGCATGTAACTGTAACTCATCTTGAAAATTAGTTACACTGATTTCAGAAATAATGCTGTAATATTTATTGTAACTTAATCAGGGTGTCTACCAGGTCATGAAATGAGAAAACTGTCACTGAAGTCAAGGAAAGGTCATGGACTTAAGGTCATAGGTCACTGTAAATTTTTCGTTTTTATTATTATTATTATTATTTTCCCATTTGTGCTTTACCCTGTGAAAAATCAAATTTCAGCTTTAAGCTAAAAAGAAGTCTTTGCCAATGATGATGACGACATTATTTCCTTTCTCCAGGCAAGTTCTGAAGGAATACACTGTGATACTGTTCTCCCCTACAGCATTCTTTGCCAACTGCGGTTCTCTCAACAATGTTTATAATAATGTAATGTCCCCAATATATCAATCATTTCTGCTGATAAAACCTCGCAAATTATTATTCTGAACAAAATCTACCGTCAGAAGAAAATGCTAGAGGCAATTGATAATATCCCGCACGTCACTCTTAGTTCGAACCCTATTAATACTACCATGGTGGCCATATATAAATTGAAGAAACTCTCAAACCTCCCAACGACCATTTCACAATACTTGCGCTGCCCTCCAAGTGCACGAGTTCCTGAACGTTTTGGTAAACTAAAGACTCATAAACCCAGACACCCATTATGCCCGCTAGTATCTGGATTTGCAGCACCTACAAGACCTGTAGAGAAAGCACTTGCTACTTTCCTTCAACCACTCGCTAATAATCCACTCTACTCTGTTAAAGGCACACTACAAGCTCTTAACAAGATCAAATCCTTTAATGCAAATAACTCAACCTTTATTATGGCTTCTCTCGGTGTCATTTCTTTGTTCCCTAATGTTCCAATCAAAACTGTACATGACATCATTCAGACAAAACTACTTGAACTTAAATATGAACCAGAAACGATTCAATCCATCATTACCACCTTAAAACTAGTACAGAGCAGATCATATTTTCAATTCGACAACATTATTTATCGACAAACTGAGGGCACCCCAGTGGGATCACCACTATCTCTGATTCTAGCTAAAATTCTACTACAACACATAAAAACTATAGAGCTAAAATAATAACCACCTCCGTGCTTTTACATAAGATATGTCGATGACTTACTTCTCTTCTGGGATCACGAACTAGCTGACCTACGAACTTTTGCTGAACACTTATCCCAAATCTCGACCATAAAATTCTCTATTGATAGAAAGTGAAGCTAAATTGCCATTCTTGGATTCTATGCTTGAACGAGATGCCGTCACTTGCACCTTGCAACACTCTGTATATAGAAAATTCTTCTATACCTACATCGATCCTGGCTTCTTCAGCACATCCAAAAAGCTACAAACTTTCCTCAGTCAATTTCCTTCTGTGCAGAGCCATCACGCATTCATCTCCTTTCAGCAGACATAAATATGAAATTAACAAAATATTCAACATCACCCACAACCTTGGCTTTCCCAACTTTATCATAAAAAAAAAGCTCTTAAGATGCTCCACCAAGAAAACTCGACTACTCTCCACGGGGACCAACAACTTCGTAGATATGTAGGTGCCATAGATTTCACAGGTCAGCGATGAAATTTTTTTCTTCAGAGTGAATGGTGTTTATGTATTATTTGTTGCAGATTTCGGGAAAAATACTCAAAAAAATTATATCACGTACAGTTTCGACAGAAATCGAGAATTTCTGTCTGGAATTTTTGTCACCAGAATATTGTTGTAATATTTTCTTCTTTATATTTAAACATGGTGTTGAAGCAGGGTATGAACTGGCTTTTGAAAACCTTTAGCATTTTAGCAAAAATCTCCAGAAACATTTTAGCATTTTAAAATTTCTTTTAACATTTTTTATAAACAATTTAGCAATTTATTTAGAGACCAATAAAAACACTCGAGTTTAAAAAAATTATTAAAATGTTTTCATGAATTTACAATGCGACGATGTTTTTTAATTAAAACGTTTTTCATATGCAATTCTAAAATCCAATTCCTTGTAACCTGGCCCTTCTATGTTAATGCTTAATTAATAAATATGTGCTTTACATTTTCTGTTGATAAACGATTTCTAATAAGAAAATTCCGTACGAAAAACAGCAGAAATGTAAAGACAAAACAAAAGAAAAATTAATAAAATAAAATCACTTTGAATGCAAACAACGAAAACCAAAAGCTTGACCCGTTCTGTAAATGTCAAACATAAAATTCTCATCTTCGCTCAGATGAGCAGCAAACAAAAATAAAAAAATATGAAAAAGTACTTCGCTGATCTTTTGAAGTAACATAAACAACACACTCGTAACACAAACAACACACTGAGCTTCCGCTAGTGTGTTTGTTACGGAGCATGAGAAAATGTATCATTACAGCTGGCGCGCAAGCGCAGTAATGGCAAGCAGGAGGTAAACGCAGGTGTTCTTTGCAAACAAAACAGTATAAAAAAGAAAGGAAGTCAGTACTCTGTGCTTTAACCTTTAACTGAAAGAAAAGAAGACATAATGTATATATATCAGCCATGAGAACCGACAAACATTTTGTTAAGTCAGCGGGAAAATAAGTGTGCAGCACTAGTAAGGTCTGGTAGAACTAAGTGGATGGTTGCCGGAGATTGAAATATTTTGATTAACCAATCGAAATATTAAAAATTCCA
The DNA here is from genome assembly GCA_039090855.1 of Macrothele yani. NCBI lineage: Eukaryota > Metazoa > Arthropoda > Arachnida > Araneae > Macrothelidae > Macrothele > Macrothele yani. The sequence goes on along the minus strand of CM077011.1, from coordinate 88,321,537 downwards.
TAAAAAAAAAGTACCTCAATCCATAAAATTAAGCAGAAATCCGTAAAAGTTGGCATATTACATACTTTCAAATTTGTATGTCTCACTTTTTCGAAATCCTTCAACATTTGTGGCAAAATAATTTAGGACACTCAACTACACATTTACCCTATGTAAACAAAAAATAATTCAGATTTGAAACTAAATTTGTAGAATTCCGAAATTTGTAAACATGGCGATGTTTCGAAATTCGTCTTCGTAGATTGATTGCTTGCGCGATTGATTGTCAAATGCGATTGCTCATCTTGGACACACTGTTTTTGAATGCCGATCAAGCATGACAAAGAAAAAATTAATTTAAACAAAACAAAACAAAAATAGGGGGAAAAACTTACCTTCAGCAGTTGCAATGATGTTTTTCTTTTTGGATTTCTTGCATAGCTCACACGAAATGTAAGGTTGACCGTCATGCCATCTTACTTTGGCCCACTTATAAAGTGAAAGATTTGGCCCACTTATAACTAAAGATTTGGATACCTTAGGTGTTTTAGCTGGCTGTTGTGTAGTAGTAACATTTTCAATATCGTTTTTTCATTTGGAACTTATTCCTAACCACTTACCCATATTTAGACTACGAAAAATGTTCAACACACACGAATAAAGCCACGTGAAAAAAGACTACTGTGAAAGCGAACACGTGAGAGAGAGATGGCCACGTTTGGCGACTAGGTGGTGCCAATTTTCAAAAACCCAAAGCAGGAAGAACATAAGGAACAGCTCGGTTTATGACATCATTGAAACTGGATTGACTACTAGTTTCTATGCATCATTTGACATCACATGATTAAAGAAGAGAAATTCCACCACGACGATATTTCGTATGCTCTCGATAGAATTGCGGAATTTTAATGACGCTCACTAAGAAACAGCACCATTTAAATGTTTTCGCATTTATGCGAAAGGAAATATAAATGCTTTAGCAAAATTTCATTCATTTTTGAAAAATGCGATCACAGTTTAAACCCTGTGTTGAAGGCAAACGTAGGCCTGAAAGGGATAAGGTGTGTGCATTTAAGACTGTCATGGTTTCAAGAGGTTGTGTCAATTCTTCTGACAGCTTTTGCATATCTGTGGCGAACTTCTAGTGAAAAAGCAACAGCGGAAGATCGCGGACTTTGTTGGAAAAGTGTATTTTGCATACTTCGGTGTGAGGGTTGGACACTGAGATAAGTCGTGGCCCCCCATCGAGTGTGTTCAAGTTGCGTGGAAGAACTCCGCATGTGGTCTAAGGGTAAGGTGAAATCTTTTCGTTTTGGAGTGCCTATGATATGGTGGGAGCCCTGAAACCGCAGCAATGACTGCTACTTTTGTCCGTGCAACATACAGGGGTACAACTTAAAAAACAAAAAAAGAAATCTTCTACCCGAACCTTGAATCTGCATTGCACCCTGTGACTCGTGGACCTGACATTCCCATACTTTTGCCTCCAGAAAGACTAGACCATGTCCCTACACCCTCAGGGAGCGAGTCGGGTGGCAATGCTGTTCACTGTTTTCAAGTCGACGACTGCAGTGAGCTCCAGCTGTTTTCACAATCAGAATTGAACAACTTGATCCGAGATCTGGCCCTTCCAAAAGATTCTGCTCAGTTGCTAGACTCTAGACTCCAGGAGAAGAACTTGTTAACCCCTGGAACTTCTTTCTATTGGTTTTGAAACCGAGAGAAAGACTACGTGCCTGACTTTTCTCAAGACGGTGAACTTGTTTACTGCTTTGATGTCCCCGGTTTGATGCAAATGTTCAAAATTCAGCATGAGGCGAAAGATTGGAGACTTCATTGACTCATCACAAAGAAGTCTGAAAGCTGTACTTCTTCACAACGGCAACAAATACGCCTCTATACCGGTTGGTCATTCCGTTCATTTGAAAGAGAGGTATGATAATTTAGCCTTTATACTGACCAAGCTTAATTACAAGGAATAAGAATGGACCATCTGTGGCGATCTGAAAGTGCTCTCTGGGATCTACGAATGGAACAGTTGTGCTATAGCCAAGCAGGATGCTAAAGTAGGGGAAAAGAATGTGCACTTCGAATCTTTGGTAGACCCAAAAAAGTACTCCTGCCTCCACTTCACATCAAACTTTACATCATGAAGCAGTTTGTGAAAGCCCTGCCAAAAGATCGGGATAATTTCAAGTACCTGGCAAGTAAGTTTTAAATGGCTGTCAGAAGTGAAGCTGAAAGACGGGGTTTTTGTCGGTCCTGACATTCGAAAACTCGTGAAAGGCGAAATCTTTGAAACCAAAATGGATGACATTGAGAGATCGGCTTGGACATCCTTTAAAGACATTTCTTGGCAACCAGAGAGACCCTGACTTCAAGAACATCGTAGGAAACATGCTAGAGAACTTCAAAGCCTTGGGCTGCTCAATGAGCTTGAAGCTCCACTTTTTGAACTCCCATCTAGGCTATTTCCCAGAAAATCTAGGCGCTCTGAGTGAAGAACAAGGAGAGAGATTCCACCAGGACATGAAGGAAATAGAACGGAGGTATCACTGCCGGTGGAATGTGAACATGATAGCAGACTACTGCTGGATGCTGAATAGAGAGGAGCCGCAGGCAGTGCACAAGAGAAAAAGTTCTAAACGGAGCTTTGAGGGGAAGAAGAGACATTATAAAGATTTTTGGCTATAACAAACAGAACAAATTAATAAAATGTAAAAAAAGCTTATTTTTAAGTTTTTTGTAAATAAAGTTTGACTCTGCTAGATCTGTGTGTTTACCTGGATCTTCATCCTCATTTTATGGCAAAAACCTTACGTGATAGAGGGAAAAGCTCAGCATTTCTGAACTCAGCGTATCAAAAAACATTAGAAACACCTAAAACGGTGCAGGGCGAAAAAAAAAGTATTATTTCGCATACCTGTGTTATTATTTAACCATAACACCTGTTCTCAAAGCCATTTGCAGAAACTTTCACCTGGAATTCGGAATGCATACTACAAACATTTTCCAGTTAATCAAAAAAGATAGAGACCAGGTAACAAACCTAAATAAATTTGGCATTTACAGCATCCCCTTAAAAAGTATTGACGTTGACACTCCCGATAGTAAATATATAGGATCTACAAAACTTACACTAGCAACAAGACTAAATTAACATAAATACAGCGTAAAGAATGGACTTAAAAATTCTGCATTGTCTCGACTCGTGAGCGATGGCCTGCACTATGCCACTATCCAATTAGGAAATTTGGAATGATGCTTCCATTATCGTAACACCAATTTGTAATGATGCTTCCATTATCGTAACACTCTTCATTGCTGTTCACCGAAAGCCTTGTAATTGCTACTTAGAGACATTTATGCTGTGATGACAATGCTCCAGTATCTGTACCGACGATCTGAAAACTATTTACAGGTGCGAATACGAGACAGACTGAGGACAAAGTCACTTAATATGAAAAGACTCGTGATGTTTGTTCATTAAAATGGAATTTCAAAATGCTTCCTACAAGGGACAGATGGCAGGTTGATATGAGGACATGATCCTTATTGCAACACCCCGCAAAATGAAGGATGCATGAAATCTTGATTACTGCTGCAGCGTTGTATCTCCAGATGAGAACAAAACAATAAATTTAGTTACATATTAACTTTCCTTTATTTTTACAATGCAGAATTTTATGTATACCTGCATTCTATTTTCTTTGTTTCATGATACTTACATTTTTTAGAAATTTGAAGCCACGTGACATTGTATCATATATTAATATCTGATGTCTATATAGTGTCACGTAACATTTTATTTAAACATATTCTTCTTCTGCTTATTTATCTGACGATGGGTTCTAGGGAAACCTGAAAGTTCTTATACATTTATATACAATAAAATCTGTAAATTCAGCCGATGAATTTAAATTTTATTGCGAGCAATTCTTCTTATCAAGATTGTGCATAGAAGAAAACCGCCTAGATTACTTTTAACAGGTGGATAGTTACACCAGATGATAACAATTCGTGAGAAAATCCGTTTATTTGGCGTAATGAACACTAAACAAACGTGCGAGGTTCCACCAACAATGGGTGGCTTCTTCAGGCTGAAGCAACGTCTGAAGAATGCACAAGATTTTAAATGCAATTGAACATTAATATAAACATAAAATTTGGTACAATGCTGGAGGTGAAATGTGCCTCGCTCAGGATTTTAAATGCAATTGAACATTAATATAAACATAAAACTTAGTACAATGCTGGAGGTGAAATGTGCGTCGTGTAGGATTTTAAATGCAATTAAATAATTCTCGGTTGACTTACCTTTTGCATAGCGCATGTTTCGACGTACAGCATGCACCTAACCCATGCCTCTCAACTGCCTGCACAAGGCATATTTCACCTCTAGCATCGTACTAAGTTTTATGTTTATATTAATGTTCAATTGCATTTAAAATTTGTGTATTCTTTAGACGTTACTTCAGCCTGAAGAAACCACCTAATGGTGGTGAAAGCTCGCATGTTTCTTTAATACAAATTGTAATATTCCAGAAACGTATTGCTTACGTATGAGGTCCGCATCTGGAGCAATGCACATTTCATACAAGTTGTTTGGTCCTCATCGATGTTTTGTCCTTCCGTTTGTTGTAGAGAACGCGAAAACACTCGCCACACACACACACACACACACACACACACACACACACACGCTAAAATTAGGTAGAACCTGAAGATCTTAAAACTTTGGACATCAAAGCACCAACTAAAACCATTAATTATGCTCGAAATTTTTCGCCCAACTCTTTGGGCATCCTCAGGAGCTTGGCGATGTTCCCACCGTTGTTCGTGGGTCACCTATCACCATTGAAGTGCGATACTCCGATACTGCTTTTCGTCGGAGACACTGTCAGAGATACGATGCTAAAAACCTTGCTGGCACCATCTATGTGTTCAACCTTTACTTAATTGTTAAAGATCGCAGATGCTTTCTTATCTTTGTATTTTCTTTTTTATGTGTTATTACTTCTTTTATGCCTATTTTTCTGGTTTAGTTCAGTTTCTTGCCTAATTAACTCTTTCCAATGACTGGATAACGTATTGGGGCATTATGATTACACACCCTCTTCTTATTTTTATAGATTAAAATAGACTCCTCCATTCTCATATGTCTCTCTGATCTATTATTGCTTTTTAACATCTTAATTTCCTCAAATTTTGGGTATGTTAGGTTATCGAAACACAATTGTACTAAGGCAGTTTTGGCTTCTTTTTTTTCCTTAGTTCGAAATATGTTGTTTAAGCCATTTTTTTTTTTAATTTGTTCTTAGTGCTTCCTATGTAGGAGATTGGTGGTATGTGAGCAATAGGAATTTCATAAGTTCTGGGTGCTTCTAAGATCTTGTTTCCTGTCTTGTTGTCAATTGTCAGACTCTTCACAGAGTTCACCGAGCATCCTAATTGCAAGCCATATTTTGCACATTGTTTATTGATTTCTTTAGTGATACTTTCTAAGTATGGGAAAGCTCCTATATATTTTGATTTTTTAGTTCCTTTCCTTTGACCTCGATGTTTGTTATTCTCATGACCTTTATTTTCCCTAACCATTTTATTGGTTTTTACTTTTGTAAATCCATTTATTTACCAGCTTATCAGGGTAACTGTAATTATGGGCTATTTTTCTTATATATGCTAGTTCTTGATTTTTTTATTTGTTATTTGAAGTATGAGTATATGCTCTTCTAATCAAGTTCACTATGCTGTGTTTTTTTTTATGTATGATAGGATGGTGTGACGCATATGGGATAAGTACTGGAATATAGGTGTCTTTCCTGAAGATAGTGTGGTCAAAATTTCTTTTATTATTGATCAGCATGACATCTAAAAATGACAGCCTTTGATTTTCTTCAAATTCTATGGTCAATTCTATGGAGTTGCATATTTCAGTGAAACGTTTGGGCAGCCCTTGTATATTTCAGGGAAACGTTTTGGAAGCCCTTGTAATTCATTTTTATTAAGCTTTGATATTATAAAGATGTCATCGACATATCTTGCATATAACAGGAGTTTCTCAAGTAATGTTTTAATTACTTGCTCTTCGATGTAGGCCATCACCACTTCTGCATACAGTGCTGACAAAGGTGATCCCATCGGGACTCCTTGCAGTTGTTTGTAGATACCCCCTTCATATTGAAAGATATTATTATCCTGGATAAAACACATTATTTTCTTTAATTCTGTTATTTGGGTCATATTTAAACTAGTAGTTTTATTTAATTGTTGCATAATCAAATCGATTGCTAGATCCACAGGTGTACTAAGGTATAAAGCCTTAACGTCCATAGACTCCATATTAAATTCGGATGGTTCCTCATTTATCCCTTTGATCTTTTCAATAAACTCATAGGTGCTCTTTAATGCATACTTATTTGTCATAAATATTGATGACAGGTAGTTGTATATATTTTTCCAGATTGATAAGTGGAGACTTTTTTTTTTTGATAATATCAGTCTTCATGGTGTGTTATCCTTATGGGTTTTTATCTTGGAAAAAATCCTTGGCAAACCTGCTCCCATTGGTGGGTTTGCATTTTTTATTTCAGCAGGTAAAATACTATGATTTCTTACTGATGCTAAGAATGCGATTTGCTTTTCCATTGGGTCGGTACTGACCTGCTCACAGTGCAACTCTGATATAGCTGCGTGCATTTTTTCATTATATTCTGTAATATCCATTAGTACGAGTTGCCCGGTCTTGTCTGCTTCACAGAATTTTATTTCAGGGTCTTTAATAAATCTGATGAGTTGTCTGTCATATTGCAATTGTTTTAGATGGTAATTTTTTTTATGCTTAGTGCTATATTCTCTAAGCATAATCCTATACAATTTGAATCTGATATCATTTTCATGTTCACGAGGCACTCGATGCACTATATCCTCAAAAACTGGTATTTTTGTGGAATATAGTATTTTTGTGTTCTCAGTGTTTTTTGTGACATTTTTTTCCACGTTGTAAAATCGCCCTCTCTTTATATGTTAGCATTTTAGAAGATTGATTTACGTAGACCGGATAGTCAGTTTTTTCTTTTACAACTTTGATTTCATCAAATAATTCACTTAATTATTTGCACTCCTGTTTTCCACTGTTTTTTTTTGGGGGGGGGGGCCTTCTACGATTTCATTAATTTCCGTGAGCACAGTGTCTATGATATGACTCTTTCATGTACTCCCAAAATTCTTATACCTTGTATTCTGAATCCTGGACCACAAATTGTAAAACATTGAATGTGGTTTTGGTATAGTTTTTTTTTTTTTTTTTTTGAAGGTATTTCTGCTATAAACATTTTCTCTTGACATGCTTTCAAAAGCACTGTCTTTTCCATGTAATGGCTTATTTGTAATACTAAATACTTTGGTGTTATTTTAAATTTACATGTAGTCAAAAATTCAATTTGTACTTCGTCTTTAACCAGCCTTATTTTTTTTTTTTTTTTTAAACTTCCTGATTATATTTAGTTCCTTTGGCGCCAACAGGCTCCGGTATCTCATGGTCTAAAAAGTATATATGCTCCGCACATGGTCTCATGGTATCTCATGGTCTACAAGTATATATGCTCCGCACATTTGCATGTGTCACGAATCAATTCACAATTGCAGTTCATATCTAGACTTAACACAAGAGGCCAGATATTGCTACTGTTAATTTTTACGTGTGTTATTTCAATACAAATTGTAATATTCCAGATACGTGTTGCTTACCTATGAGGTCCGCTTCTGGAACAATGCACATTTCATACACGTTGTTTGGTCCTCATCGATGTTTTTGTCCTCGTCGATGGATGAATTTAAAGATTTTATTGTATATACATCGTAGGACAAAAAAAAAAAAAAAAAACGAAAATAGGAGTGCAAAAAATAAATGCATTATTTGATGAAATCAAAGTTGTAACAAAAGAAAAAAACTATCGGGTCTATGTAAATCAATCTTCTAGAATGGTGACATATAACGAGAGGGCGATTTTACAACATGGGAAAAAATGTGTTTCCACAAAAAACACTGAGAACAGAGGAGTATCTACCAATTTTTGAGGATATAGTGCATCGGGTACCTCGTGAACATGAAAATGATATCAGATTCAAATTGTATTGGATTTTGCTTAAAGAATGTAACACTAAGCATAAAAAAATTGCAGTATGACAGACAACTCGTCAGATTAATTACCTTGAAATAAAATTCTGTGAAGCAGACGAGACCGGGCAATTCGTACTGATGGATATTACAGAATATAATGAAAAAATGCACAGAGCTATATCAGAGTTGCTCTGTGAGCAGGTCAGTACCGACCCAGCGGAAAAGCAAATCACATTTTTAGCATCAGTAAGAAATCATAGTATTTTACCTGCTGAAATAAAAAATGCAAACCCACCAATGGGAGCAAGTTTTCCAAGGAATTTTTTCTGAGCTAAAAACCCATAAGGATAACACACCATTAAGACTGATATTATCAAAAAGAAAAAAGTCGCAACACATCAATCTGGAAAAAAAAAAAATATGCAATTACCTATCACCAATATTTATGAGAAATAAGTATGTATTAAAGAACAGCTATGAGTTTATTGAAAAGATCAAAGGGATAAATCAGGAACCATCCTAATTTAATATGGCGTCTATGGACGTTTCCACAAAAAAACACAGAGAACAGAGGAGTATCTACCAATTTTTGAGGATATAGTGCATCAGGTACCTCGTGAACATTAAAAAACGCAGAGAAGGCTTTTTATACCCTAGTACACCTGTGGATCTAGCAATTGATTTGATTATGCAACAATTAAATAAAACTACTAGTTTAAATATGACCCAAATAACAGAATTAAAGAAAACAATGTGTTTTATCCAGGATAATATAATATCTTTCAATATGAAGGGGGTATCTACAAACAACTGCAAGGAGGCCCGATGGGATCACCTTTGCCAGAACTGTATGCAGAAGTGGTGATGGCCTACATCGAAGAGCAAGTAATTAAAACATTACCTGAGAAACCCCTGTTATATGCAAGATATGTCGATGACATCTTTATAATATCAAAGCTTAATAAAAATGAATTACAAGGGCTGGCAAAACGTTTCACTGAAATATGCAACTCCATATAGAATTGACCATAGAATTGGAAGAAAATCAAAGGCTGTCATTTTTAGACGTCGTGCTGGTGAAGAATAAAAGAAATTTTGACCACACTATCTTCAGGAAAGACACCTATATTCCAGTACTTATCCCATATGCATCACACCATCCTATCATACATAAAAAAAAAAATAATTGTATAATGAACTTGATTAGAAGAGCATATACTCATACTTCAAATAACAAAATAAAAAATCAAGAACAAGCATATATGGGAGCAGGCGAATTCATCGAAAACGAATTCGTCGAACGCGAATTCATTGAAAACTAATTTATTGAACAAACAATTCACCGAAAGATGACTTTTCCGGGGGGATAAAAATGAAACTAATTTATTGAAATAGAGTTTTAAGACAACTGGACACTAAACAGTTGGCCAAACGGACAAGTGCAGACATCCACTTTAGAGGCCTTATAAAAATTGCATTTTCTTGGTTTCAGACGTGCACAAAGGCCTAGGGATTAATATTTAATGCCTTAGCAAAAGGGCAATTACTATCTTTGTGTCTAAGCCTTATGAATCTGAGCAGGACGCAATAAATTCATAACGTTTACATAATAAATCAAGCTAATAATGCTGTGCTTTTATTTAAGCATCAAATATTAATAAACAGGCTTAGGCCTTATTAACAGGTTTTTCCATTGTGTTCATATTCATAACGTCTAGACACCAAGTCTAGTTAGTATTGTTGCGCTTTTACTTAGGCATTAAATATTAATGCCTTGGCCTAGGCCTTTTAACAGTTTTTCTTCAATCGTGTTCATACTCACAAGGTTAAGACACAAGGACAAGTTATTATTTTTGGCGCTTATATTTAGGAATTAAATATTAATAATGCCTAGGCCTTTTTAACAGTTTTTCTTCAATAGTGTTCATACTCGCAAGGTTTAGACACAAGATCAAGTTAGTATTTTTGCGCTTTTATTTAGGCATTAAATATTAATACCTTGGCCTAGGCCTTTTTAACAGTTTTTCTTCAATCGTGTTCATACTCACAAGGTTTAGACACAAGGTCAAGTTAGTAAATATTAATTCATAGGCCCTAGGCCTTTTTAACATTTTTTATTCTACTAGTGTCATATTCACAAAGTTTACACATCAGATCAAGTTAATAATATTGTGCTTTTATTTAGGCACGAAATATTATTTTGTAGGCCCTAGGCCTGGGCCTTTTTAATAGTTTTTATTCTACCTATGTCACATTTACAACTTTGGATATCAAGTCAATAGCATTGCGCTTTTATTTAGGCCCTAAATATTAATTCATAGGCACTAGGCCTAGGCCTTTTTAACAGTTTTGTTATACCGATGTCATGTTCATACCGTTTATATGCCAAGTCAGGTTAATAGTATTGCTCTTTTACTTAGGCATTAAATATTAATTCTTAGGGCCTAGGTCTTATTAATTTTTTTCTACCGATGCTACATTCACAACGTTTACGTATCAACTCATGTTAATAATATTGCGGTTTTACTTGGGCACCAAATATTAATTCATATGCCCTATGCCTTTTAAACAATTTTTGTTCTATCGATGTCATATTCGCAATGTTGTTTTCATATCAAGTCCAGTTAATAATACTAGCATAACTAGGAAGAATAAGAAGAGGAACTCTTGGATCAGGAAAATAACCAAAGTAGAAGACATCATGATGAATGTAAAATCCCTGAAATGGCTTAGGCTAGACATGCTGCTAGAAGAATGTACCACCGATGGATATTGAAGTATTAGACAGGGTACAAAACACATGAAAAGATCTGAAAGACGACCATGTGGGAGATGTGTGGATGAAATTCGAAAACATGCTGGAATGACGTTTAAGAAAATGGATCAGACAGACACTTGTGGAAGGAACTTGGGGAGACATTCATCCAACAGTGGATTGATAGATTTAAAATTCATGTTAATTTAGATTTTAATAGGTTTATCTGGAGCACGTACACATGCTGTTTTACAAACCAGAGTAAGATTTATGATATGACAAAAAAATTCATATGCTGATATCTTCTCTCCGTTGTCAAAGTATTGTTCCGAAGCCTCTGATCCTAAGACGACCTGCGCTATAATTTTCAGCACATAAGGTACGAATTTTTTTTGAGGAAAATTATCAGAAAGGTCCCTGGTTGTTCCCGTCACCCCCCCCTGGCTCCACGAAAATCCTGGGTTCGCATATTAATATAAAATTATTGGCAGAAAGAAGAAAATGTGCTTTTGCTATTGTAAGACAATTCCGCTTTGATAGAATGTTGTCTTTACCCGGAAAATTGTATTTAAGACTGAAGTACATCAAAATGTAAGCCACCGATACAGAAATTTGCTAATAACTACATCTGGACAAAGAAAATGCATTTTTTCACAAAGTGCACGAAATGTACATTAATTACATCAGCACTCCATTTATAATAATGTTGTATTCAATATTTTCTCCATAGACCTATCTGTATCATAGTGAGAAAAGCGAGAGCATAGGCAATTTTCCAAAAGGATATTCTGCATTTGGACACCCAGGAAGAAAACATCTTGTGGCGTAGGTTCTAACCTAAGGCAGTTTTTGTGCGCACAGGAAAGACCATATGTTGCCAGAGAACTGGCCACACAAATTTTAAGGGGTCGTATAAAAATTGTGTTCTCAACTGCTCCGTGGCTACGTCTCCTGAGATTGGCTACCTGACACACATAAGATTTTCGTATTTTCTTATTTACGATATTTTTCAAGGTTCATAAACTACAGCTAAAAAAATTCTCTGCGGGTATGTGCAAACCCAGGAAACTTGTCGGGGGTGTGTGCTTAAAACCTAAAATATGAAATATAAAGAATTACCGGTCCGATCGGAAGATTTTCAGCGTTTACAAGTTACAACTCAAATTATCTGCGGACATGTGCTAACGCAGAAAAAATGGCATGCAAGCGCGGGGAGAGGGGGGTAACTCCACAAGTGTAAAATATAAAGAATTTCTCGTCCGGTCGGGAGATTTTCAGCATTTACAACCAGAAATACTTTATTTTTATATTTTAAATATTCCCCCCCCCCCCCGATAGGTTTCCTGAGTCAGCACATGCACTCAGAGAGTTTGTTGAGAAGTAGGTTGTGATTGCTGAAATTCTCCCGATCGGACCAGAAATTCTTTATACTTCATACATCTGGTGTTGCCCACCCCGAGGTTTCCTGAGTCAGCACATGCCCTCAGATAATTTGTTGACGTGTATGTTCTATATGCTTAAAATCTCCCGATCGGACCGGAAATTCTTTATATTTTACACTTTTTGTATTGACAACCCCCTTCCCCGACAGGTTTTCTGAGTCAGCACATGCCTTCTGATAATTTGCAGACTTGTACGCAACTTGTAAACTCTGAAATCTTTTGTTGAGTTGGAGATCGTAAATATTTTTTATAAAGAATTGCATTAATTATCGCAATTAAAAAAAAACAAAATTACGGAAACTTTATATGACTCAGATAACCAACCTCTGGGGGTTGTGGCCACGAAGTGGTCAAAAACGCAATTTTTATACGGCCCATTGAAATGTTTGTGGCCTAAGAAAAACTGCAATAATAACAATTTGATCTTGTGAGTATGAACACGATGGAATAAAAACTGTTAAAAAGGCCTAGGCATTAATATTTAATACCTAAGTAAAAACGCAAGACTATCTTGACCTGCTGTCAAAACCTTGTGAGTATGAACACGATGGAAGAAAAATTGTTAAAAAGGTCTAGGCCAAGGTATTAATATCTAAGTAAAAGCGCAAAAATATTAACTTGACCTTGTGTCTGAACCTTGTGAGTATGAACACAATGAGAGAAAAACTGTTAAACAGGCAAATATTTAATGTCTAATTATAAGTGCAATCAAACTAATAAAACTGTCCGGGAACGGTAGACACGATGAAATCAAAAGTCTGATTCTTGTTAGATTGCCTAATGGTTTTGTATTCATCCTATAGGAAAGTGTAATCTAAGAAAAAAAAAATGCAATTTTTATTTCCCCAAACGCTTTTGTGGCCACTTAGCCATATTCCAATTATAGTTAAAGTTTTCGGCAAAAGCTTGCCCTACAATACTGTATCTTTCGGGGATTTCGCTTTCGATGAATTCACCGGACGCCCTGATTTTCGAAGAATTTGCTTTTTGATGAATTCGTTTTCGAGGAATTCACCTAGAACCAGCATATATAAGAAAAATAGCCCATGATTACAGTTACCCTGATAAGCTGGTAAATAAATGGATTTACGAAAGTAAAAGCTATTATATGGTTAGGGAAAATAAAGCTCATGAGAATAACAAACATCGAGGTCAAAGGAAAGGAACTGAAAAATAAAATTTATAGGAGCTTTCCCGTACTTAGAAAGTATCACTAAAGAAATCAATAAACAATGTGCAAAATATGGCTTGCAATTAGGATGCTCGGTGAAGAGTCTGACAACAAGACAGGAAACAAGATCTTAGAAGCACCCAGAACTTACGAAATTCCTATTGCTCACATACCACCAATCTCCTACATAGGAAGCACTAAGAACAAATTAAAAAAAAAAATGGCTTAAACAACATATTTCGAACTAAGGAAAAAAAGAAGCCAAAACTGCCTTAGTACAATTGTGTTTCGATAACCTAACATACCCAAAATTTGAGGAAATTAAGATGTTAAAAAGCAATAATAGATCAGAGAGACATATGAGAATGGAGGAGTCTATTTTAATCTATAAAAATAAGAAGAGTGTATGTAATTCATAATGACCCCAATACGTAATCCAGTCATTGGAAGGAGTTAATTAAAAAAAGAGGTAATAACACATAGAAAAGAAAATACGAAGAAAAGAAAGCATAGGCAATCTTTAACAATTAAGTAAAGGTTGAACACATAGATGGTGCCAGCAAGGTTTTTAGTGTCGTATCTCTGACAGTGTCTCCGACGAAAGGCAGTATCGGAGTATCGCACTCCAATGGTGATAGGTGTCCCACAAACAACGGTGGGAACATTGTCAAGCTCCTGAGGATGCCCAAAGCGTTGGGCGAAAAATTTCGAGCATAATTAATGGTTTTAATTTAGGCTTTGATGTCCAAAGTTTTAAGATCTTTAGGTTCTACCTAAATTTAGTGTGTGTGTAGCGTGTTTTTGCATTCTCTGCAACGGACGGAAGGACAAAACATTTATGAGGACCAAACAACGTGTATGAAATGTGCATTGTTCCAGAAGCGGACCTCATAGGTAAGCAATACATATCTGGAATATTACAATTTGTATTGAAATAACACGTAAAAATTAACAGTAGCAATATCTGGCCTATTGTGTTAAGTCTAGATATGAACTGCAATTGTGAATTGTTTTTTTAATGTTCATTACGCCAACTAAATGGATTATTTCTGGCTTCTCTGATCAGAAAAGGAGGAATTCTCATTGGTATTGCCGTTTTATTGATTTACTACGAACATTCTTATAAAAATGTCTTCCAAAAAAAGAAAAAGTGATGCTGAAAGCAAAATATTGGTAAAATGTCACAGAAATCCATAAAATTGCAAGAAAAAGTAGACAATAAATATGAGGCTGGTGAGTTTAATAACTAAACTTTCAAATTTTATGAAATGGTCCTAGCCACACCACATATTCAACAGACCATACTCCCATGTAATTTTTTTTTTTTTTCTATTGATACGTAACGAACAACCTGTGGAACAAAAAAACTATTGCCACTTTTGAATCGTATTATTTATCGCATCGTGATCTGAAGACAGCTTATTTTAGTAACAGTTAGTGACAACAAAGCAACTGTTAAACAGTTCAGTTGTGATTATAATATTTGTATGCAGTATCACAGGAACTTCAATAGTGCATGGAAAATGAGGACACAGTAATGCATGGTTGGACTTTGACATAAACTTTTTGTCCACAATTTGTGACTGATTTGGAAGGATTTGAACGAACAGTTAGATTAATAACATTGTTCAAGAACATTATATCTCATGTGATTCTATCGTAAAGTTCACATACAATTACGTGACCACAAGGTTCTTCAGGAAGACGCTTTCGCGTCTGTAAGTTCTGTTTTACATGTTCTGTAAAGTGGATACAGTCTGTGGTGGTGCATTAACTTATTCAATTAGAGTATAAATCGGTTAAAAGTCCTAAAGATGTTACTTACGGAAGTGCGTGTTCAGTCCAACGTCAGTAGTTATTGCGTTTCTTTGTTCAAAGTTGTATCTTGCTTCAATATGGTCAGTTGTTAGGGTTAGTTCGAGAGCCATTTTGTCATAAGTTGTACCCTACTTCGGATATGTCCAGATGTTAGGGTTAGCTCCGTTCTGGCTGTGTTGACATCATATTGAATGGGTAAAGATTTCCAGATAATAATTAAAGATTCTTGAGTTAAGAGTTACTATTTACATACCACTTAAAGTTCCACGTCGTACTTGGCCTTTAGGGCTATCTCGTCTATGCTGCACTCTCTTGGAATTGTTGAGGAAGTCTTCAAGTTTGGTCAGGTTCATAAAAAATTTAAAAGCTTTAAAATATTCCAGTTAAAATCGTCATATACACCACCTCGTACCATCCACAGTCTCAATCATCAGACGCGCGTTTCACCTTGGCTCTACCCTGGCGTTTTCAACGGAGACTTCACACCCTCTGTCGAAGTCTGCTATCTGAAAGTCTCGTGTCCACAGTGCGCATGTTCCTCATTTAACCCATTGCTAATGCCATCTAGTGTCAGGTAACATCAACTTTATCTTCATCTATATCATTCTCACCTTTCCTTTTTCTCTTCCTCTCTCTCCTCCATATTCTATTTCTTCTCAGTTTCGATCAGGTTCCTCCAAGCTTACGAAAGGTCGTATGGTCTGTTATTATTGCAGTTAAATGGTTTGGTCTTATTTATTATTACTACTTCTGCTATCCCGCACGGGGATAGCTGGTTTTCCAGTTATTTGGGGAGCGGCGCCCCCACGGCCCGAGCTGACCTTGTGACTGGTCAACATCCGATGTCATGCCACCGCTTTGCTGTTGGTGTTTGCAGGGACGGCTGTTCATCCAGCTGTTGGGGAGTCGCGGCCCCACGATCCCGAGCTGGTCTTGTGTCTCGCTTTTCGTTTTTTATTTATTTTCTCCACTGGCTAGTTGCCTGTGTGGTATTCTCTACCTAATCGCTACCACGTTATGTACTAACACCCCGGTCTTGTGGTTTTGTTGCCCTCCACCACTAACTGATTTATATTAACCGCTCAGTTCGTAGGTTGCTGAGATTCCGTTTAGGTTCCCTGCCAGGATTTGTCTTCTTTAGATTTCTTTTTTCCTTTTAGCTGGTTTGGGTGCTAGACCTACCTGCATGTTTGCCGCGTGCGGAGACCCGTGAGGCGGAAATGGGATGTCTGGCGGCTGAGGTCGCAGGAGACCGGATAAGTGCCTCCTGTGTACCAACACTCCTCTTCGACCCCGGCTTCGCTGTAAACGGGAGGCTAGAGACTAACCCACCTCTAGTCAGAAGTCATGTACCAAGTTGTGTACAGGGCTTTAGCGGCTTTTGTCGTATGGCACGGCAGGGTGAGCCCGGGGGCTGTGGGATCATGCCAAAGGCGTTGGCATGACGGTACCAGGAGGCCGAAGTGTCCGCCGAGTGCGTGTGATCACAGCCAACGGACTATATCTGCAACGTATAAGCTCCAGAACTGTGTCTAGCGTCATTTTCTTGGCTTGCGGACCTCCAGTTCTCCCTTGTAGGGCTCGGTGGTGGGTGGAGTAGTCTGCAGACGAATCTTCTTTCTTTTTTCCATGGGTAAACCTAAAAACAAACGCTCCAAATTTAAGTCGCCTGAGACAATGATAGTTGCAAACGACTCTCCTTCGTCTTCTCACCTTACCAAGTCTCATAACCTTAAACGGTCTTTAGACCATGACCTGGACCCAGAATGTGGAACTTCTTCTTCGGCAGCTGTACCAGTCGCTCCGAAGCGTCGTCTCCCATCGATTGCTGTGACTACGCATGCTACACACTTACTTGTCGAATCCATCGATCCGAATGAGAGACTGTCCACCAGATCTCCATTTTTCATTTCTAAAGCTTTGGACGCTGCGGTTGGCCCCTTGAAGTCTGTGCGGAAGCTTCGCTCTGGGGACCTGCTTGTCCAAACTTGCAGTGTTTCTCAGAGTAACACTTTTCTGCGCCTTTCTAGTCTTCAAGGCATTCCTGTCAAAGTGACACCTCACCCGTTTCTTAACACCTCTCGGGGTGTTATTTCGGAGTTTGATCTCTTGCCATGCAGTGAGGATGAATTGGTGACTGAACTTGCGGATCAGGGTGTTCTTGCTGCACGTCGTATGATGTTCCGGCGTGATGGCTCTTTGCTTAAATCTAAAAATGTAATCTTGACTTTTGACTCCCGAAAGTTCCGACAGAAATCAAAGCAGGCTACTTGGTCTGTGCAGTTCGCCCGTACATTCCCAGTCCTCTGCGCTGTTTCAGGTGCCAGAGGTACGGGCATTCACAACGATTCTGTAAGAGTTCCGCTCGTTGCGCTAATTGTGGCTCCGGTGAACATGACGGGGAAGGTTGCACTTCTGCGGCCTGCTGTGTTAACTGCGGTGAGGCCCATGCAGCTTACTCCCGCAACTGTATGAAATGGAAGGACGAGATGGCGATCCAGCGCCTCAAGACCCTGGAAGGCCTCTCGTACCCTGCTGCCAAAGCCAAGTTGGGTATTCCCAACACCCGACAGCGTAGTTTTGCCGCAGTTGTTAAGTCTCTGCCACAACCCGTGCAGCCCTTTGTTCCGCGCCCTGTAGCTCTCGCCGCACTTGCCAAGCGATCTACAGTTGAACAAGCGACACAGGTGGATTTCACCGAGCTCCAGCTTATTCGACCAGCTGAGTCTGCGCCTTCTCTTTTGAAGACGCCCGCCTCTTCCGGTTCCCAGCAGACAGCCTGCACGTGCGGAAGACCCGGCCCTCAATCCGCAAAGGTGTGCAGTGTCCATCAAACTGTCTCGGCCTCTGCGAGGTCCCCACCCTCAACCGACATTATAGAGGACCATGGGGGGAGGAGAGTGACAGTTCGTCCCCAGCCTGAACCAGCATTGCAGAGGAACATGGGGGGAGGAAAGTGACAGTTCGTCCCCGCCCTCTGCCAGCATTGCAGAGGAGTGTGGGGGGAGGAGAGTGACTGTTCGTCCTTCTCCGTTAGTAATTTTTTTATAAATCTGATTAACTACCTTGTCTTCCCTGCTTTCTTCATACTCTTTTTCAATTTTTCCCAAGCCTGTCTGCTCTTACTCATTTTCCACGCTTTTCAAAATCTGTGACTGATCGTTCTTTGTCTGGCGCTCTTTGGCCAAACCTGGCCCTTGCGCCAATAAAATCCAACAACCAACCAACCAACTACTTCTGCTATTTGTATTGTTCTCATATTATTCTGCTGGTTTAATATTCAGGGATCGCATTTCTCCTAAAATTCCTAATATTTTGTGACCCTCCTTAAATTCCTAAAATTATAACTAAAATTTGCTATTCTTCCTAAAATTTTCGTAAGCTTATTTTTTAAAAATACAACCGTTATTAACGCCAATAAATTTACCATTACGGTAAGGTAAAAAGACCTGTTCTTGTAGAAACACAGCCTATATGCTGTGCTGCTGAAGGGAGGGTAAAATGACGCCATCGAGATGCGCTTGCGGGCGCTCCACTTTTGTGCCTTCGGACAGTTTTCGAGAGTAACAAAAGATCTAAGGAAAAAGGGGAGGGGTCATTTTCACCCCTGGTTTGCGCTTTGCAGACGAACTCAGTGGCATGCAGAAGATCGTACTTTATTTTTGGACATGCCTCGTGGAACCTCCTCTTTCTGCTGATGTTTTGTTATTGTAAACCGCAGGTGGGTGGAAGCAAAGAGGAAACATGTGGTCTCCTTCCGTAACTTCCGGTAATGACGATGGGATGGTAGCTGAGTGTTATCGTGGCAGGCAGTAGAGCACGTGATCATTAACCTTCGATCGTGCGTCGGCGACAGCGACCTTCAATACGCAATATATCTCGGCTCCGACTCGCTTTGACTGAACTTGCGTGAGATGCGTATGATAGTTTCTGCTTTTGCGTCTTTTATGGTGTTCTCTGTGCTGTGTGCAGGTTCAGTTCTCAAGTGGTGACTTGCTTTTTTTTTTTTTCTAACTTCTGACATCCTTGCAGCCAAACTTCAGGAAGTTGTCTGGTTTTGTAATATTGGAACGTGTTTTTGTACTTCCCTTTCATTTTCTGGTTAGTAATACAAGTGTTTAAGATGCCTTAATCCAAAACGAAATTTCCAGATGCGTGGCTCGCCAAAGAATTGGACGGAGTGAAGTTGAAAGAATGGTGTTCTGCAACTGAAACAATATTTTCTGCTAAGTGTATATTGTGTTCAGAAATTTTCAATATTTCTAATAGTGGCTTTTCACAAGTAAAAGCACATCATAAAGGAAAAAAACATTTGCAGAAATTTCAAAGTAAATTTCAAAATAAGTCCATCCTGAAAGCCTTTGGAGGACAGGATCTTCTGCCCAAAACAAATATTAGTGAAGTACTGAGTCATGATTTACAGTTGGCTAAAGCCGAAGCATTATGGGCCATGAAAGTTGCTAAGGACAATATGTCTTTTGTTTCATGCACTGAAACAGTTGAACTTTTCAAAGAAATGTTTCCTGATTCTGCTATTGCAGCCAAAATGCAACTTAAAGAAAAAAAGTTGCTTATGTGATGTTTCATGGAGTGTCAAAATATTTTGAAGAGGATTTGAAAAAAGACATTGCATTTAGTAGCCCAGGAAAGGTTACTATAGCATTTGATGAAACTACAAATGCACAAGTGAAACGGCAGTTGGATGTGTATCTCAGGTACTGGTCTTCAGAAATAAATTCAGTTTCTTGCCGATACCTAACAAGCGTTTTTCTGGGTCATGCAACAGCAGATATTTTGCTAAAAGAAATTCTTGATGTGTTATCATCCTTCAATATTTCGTTGAACAGAATTATTTGTGTATCCATGGACAGCCCAAATGTAAATAAGTGCTTTTACGCAAATTCAATGAAGTTGTAAAACAAGAAACAGGCCAGAAATCTTTGGAACTAGGTTTTTGCAACCTGCGTGTTGTTAGTAATACATTTAAAAAATTTTTTGACAAGCTTAAATATAGATACTGATATGCATTACTGCTACTGATATGCATTACTTTTTAAAGAGTAGTGCTGCAAGACGAGAGGATTATAAATCTGTCAAGGATATAACATTGGTCACAGCCAAATTTCTTTTGCGTCATGTCAGCAACAGATGGTTAACCGTTGGTTCTGTAGCCCAGAGGCTCTTGGATCAATGGCTAAATATTACAGAATATTTTTTAAACTTCTTGCCATCTCAAAAAATATTTGAAAAACAACTACGCAATTCAGCAAGGTATAAAAGAATTCACTGTTTCCTGAAAAATGAGCTAACTCCTTGCTAATTAGCATTAATTTCATTTTCACACCAAAATTTTGAAAAGTTTTCATTATGTTATCAGAG
Source organism: Macrothele yani (assembly GCA_039090855.1). Lineage (NCBI taxonomy): Eukaryota > Metazoa > Arthropoda > Arachnida > Araneae > Macrothelidae > Macrothele > Macrothele yani. The sequence continues at coordinate 88,300,871 of CM077011.1, read as the reverse complement.
TGAAGAACCAAAAATACACCACTTATATTCTGATTTAAATACTTTAATGAGGAATGTTATGGCTCAGTTTATCCAAGATGACGTTATTGCTAGGAAATTTGGAGAAGACCTAAAGAATGTAGATTTTGAAAACAAAAATTCATGGAAAAAACTAGGGGAGTTAGAAGTTGGTATGAAGACAAAAAATCTCCTCAGGAATGTTCAGGAGACCAGGCAGAAATTATTTCTCTTAGATGTAAGATCATCAGTAATTGCAACCACAAAATATTTAAAGTCAAATTTGCCATTCTGCAATCAAAAGCTAAGAGACATAGAAGTTTTAAAGGTAAAAGAACCAAAGAAAGAGTCAACTCAACTTTCAGTCACTGAAGGACTTTCGGAAATAACCAGAATTTCAAGTGTTTTGCATCTTTCTGAGGAACAAATTGATAGAGTAAGAGAAGAGTGGAAACTTTTAAATTCTGATAAGCCAACTCTAGATGAACTAGTGAAATTTTCAGATTAAGGGCATATTCCAGTGCGGATTGATCATTACTGGCGTAATATATTTAGTATTAAAGACTCTAGCGGAAAAGAAAAATACTCAAATCTTGCTAAACTCATCAAGTCAATTTTAATTTTACCTCATGGTAATGCTGATGCAGAAAGGGGATTTTTGGTTAACACTGCTCTGTTAAGGAAGGACAAGGCTAACTTAAAAGACTCAACTATAACATCATTAAGAATAGTTAAAGGGGCCATTAAACACTGTGGATGTGTAAGTAAAGTTCCCATAACAAGAAATTTGTTATATAGTGTTCGTGATTCACGTAAATTTTATAAAGAGTATGTTGATAAGCTGAAGGAAGAAGAATCAAAAAAGGTAAAAGAAAGAAAGCAGAAAGAGAAGGAAAATAAGGAAAAGCAGCTAGAGAAAAAAGAAAAGCTGAGTTTGATGACAAAATAAAAGAAAATGATGCAGAAATAAATAGGCTTAAAAAAGATAAAGAAGCCTCCCTAGCAGTAATTCAAGAGGGAACAGAAATAATGAGAAAAGCTGTAGAAAAACAAAATACTGTTGAAATAGCAGTTGCCTCTAACTTGATCATACAAGGTTCAGCTGAAATAAAGAAAACTGAAAAGAAATTAGTTGTGGTGGAAGCAGAAAAAGATAGGCTTATCAGGAAAAGGTTGAAACAATAATATGAAAAAAGTAATTCAGTTAACAATTGTACATAGTTCTTGGTTTTTAATTACCTTTTTAGGATATTATACTTTAATGTGAAACCTGAAAACTTTACTATGAAAATCGTGAATTGCTTCTGGTTCAACAGCATATTAATGTTCAAAGTGAAACTTGAATGTGGTAAATGTACTTGAATATGATAATAACATGTGAAAAGATAAGAACTGAACATTAGAAGTAAATCATACTTAAACTTTAGACATTAGACGTTATGCAAAAAATTTGGGTGTGAACTTCGACCATATATACTAATGGACTGCGCATTGGCAATAGCTGCATCAAAGCCGTCATGGCTCCAACATTGGGCACGTCATCATCAGACTCCAAATTTCGTGTAAAAATGCTGTTATGATTACTAATTTACGCTGCAGAACTTCAGTGTTTTCGGTGTATTATGTGAATGCGCCTCATATATAATGAAAACTCTTCAGGTAAGTTTACTTATGAGCTATATACATGCATGATCGGGTTGTTTACATTTCGTGATTTATAATGTGATGAACATTTGCGAAGAATTTGGAACATGCATTCCATTTTTTTTTTCTTAAGTTACTATATTTTTATATCAATAGCTGCAAGTTTCTGGTTAAGTAATTGAACTTTATTGACTTAGTTATTTAATTCGTTTCTTACCCATGAAAAATCATAGAACTTCCTTTACTATATCACTCAGAGCAACCATAAGCACAGCAGGCGTAACCCATCTTTATGACTGATGTCATGTGATTTTATGTTAGAGCCAGAAATTTTGATGTCATGCGCAGTCTATCAGTATATGTGCTTGAAGGGTGTGAAGCAAACTCTTTACAATGTATACAAAGTTGTTTTACTAGATGTATACAAATATACACCTAGTTTTTATTGAAATACACTCCTAAAATTTTCCTAAAATTCCTACCTAAAATTTTCCAGAAGTATGCTATGATCCCTGAATATTGTAATTCCTTCCCAATAGGGTATACATTGACTATCCAAACAGAAGTCAATAAGTGCTGTTTTATTCTTTCTTCTGCTCCAGTTCTCCATGTGTTCGGTCAATCTGATTTTAACATTTCTTTTTGTACTGCCTATATATTGGTTGACGATTTTATTTTGATTATTTATTATTGGTGTAGAGTAGTGAAATTTTCCAGCTACCTGAAAAGCTTGATTTGGAAACTGATGTGAAGAATTGTTAGTCTCACACAGTAAAAGACTTAGCACTGAGGGCTTGATTGAACTGGAAACATGGTCAGGGAAAGTGGCTCATAAGAAGACTCAGTTGAATAAATTACTAAAGAAAACCTACACTAACAAACATTCTCGATAAAACTTTCAAAATCATAGAACAGCTTGTAAATAAAATTGATAAGTGTGGCCCTGATATTGAGTGCAGTTCTTGAGTTGTGTATATGTTCAGATACTTTGTGCAAAAGTGTGAAGCTATTTTGAATAGCATTTATTTGCTGAGTAAATAGTGTTATCAAAAATGAAATTTCTATTAATTTTAATTGTTGATAAGTCTAAACCTTTATAACATACTTCCTATACTCGCTTAATGTACTTTTGTGTAACGTGCAGGTTTCCTGGTTACAAGTAATTCTTGATAGTGTGATATTGAGTTTTTCACTAAATGCAAGCTTATTGGTAAAAAAGTTGCTATTTATTTTAACTTTTTTGAAATAATTTTATATACTCAATTTACCCTTTTAATTTCTTAATTACATAATTAGATTTTATATTTAATTAAAATTGCCAAATTCCTACACTGTTGCCAGAAAGAATAGTCGAGCAAACTTATAAACATATAAAACGAGCGAAACACACAGTCACGTACGGTAAAAGGTTCGTTTAGCGGTAGCATTCGGTCATCCTACGACCTTGATCACCCGCGATCGAATGGATGGGCTGGTTGCCAGAACTACAATTTGAAGTCGGGGTGTTAGAACTTTTGCCAGATTTTAGAAGAGATCCAAATAAATGGGATTTGGTGAGGGGTCTCTGAATTGCAGTTTTGTGTGAACAAAATTTCAATGCTCTCTTGAAAATGCAGAGATTCCTTGTTGATGAAAGGGGCAACTTTTTTGGTTTCTTTCCAAATGGGAACTGCAGAGGTGCCTTCAGTGCAGATAAAGCTGTCTTTGGAAGACCATTGGAAACATCTTTTTTGTGTTCACCAAATCTTGTTTTGATGCTTCGGTATGTGCTTCCAATATACACTGAGAGACCAGAGGAAGTTGAAATGGGAATAGCATAAACTCCAGGGGTGTCCAAGGGTGAGACAGGATCCCTGTCTTTGAGCAAGCACATTATTATAGAAGGGTTTGGTTTCACTGTGAAAGTGTAGCCCATAGTTTTGAAAAGTTTACACATCTTATAAGCGAAGGATCCATGGAAGGGGGATGGAACCAATGAATGGTGGTTTTTCCATTATTATTGGTGAGAGAGCAGACAGATTTTTCAAGTGGGGATTTTAGAGGAATTTTTGAATTGGACACCCCTGGAGTTTATGCTATTCCCATTTCAACTTCCGCTGGTCTGTCAGTGTAGCACATACCGAAGCATCAAAACAAAAGACTTGGTGAACACAAAAAAGATGTTTCCAATGGTCTTCCAAAGACAGCTTTATCTGCACTAACCCTTGAAGACACCTCTGCAGTTCCCATTTGGAAAGAAACCAAAAAAGTTGCTCCTTTCATCAACAAGGCATCTCTGCATTTTCAAGAGAGCATTGAAATTTTGTTTACCAAAAACTGCAATTCAGAGACCCCATACCAAATCCCATTTATTTGGATCTCTCTTCTAAAATCTGGCAACAGTTCCAACACCCCAACTTCAAATTGGAGTTCTGGCAACCAGCCCATCCAGTCGATCGCGGGTGATGAAGGTCGTAGGATGACCGAAAGCTACCGCTAAACGAACCTTTTACTGTATGTGACTCTGTGTGTTTCGCTCGTTTTATATGTTTATGTGTTAATATCGCGTGATGCCTGAGTTTTAAACCACGAGAAAACTTAGCTTTAGGGTCAAGAAATGTCCAAGGAAAGGTCAAGAAATTGAGTCTCCTGAAAATGGTAGACACCCTGTTAATCTCTTAGCACCAATTCTGAAATTGGGAAGTGGTGTAAAGTGATGCATTGTGTGTGTAGTAGGAAGAGTTTTTGCTTTCTCAAAATGGTGACTAAGCTGATTATGCACTTTGTTCATCTCTTCTGCACACACAAAGAAAAATGTAATTTCTCTTATATTATCTTTGCAGAAGTTATACATTGTTGCAGGAAATGTTATTTGTTGAGCTAAAGGTTGCTGCAGACTGGCCTTATTGTTAGCCTTTTTACAACTGCAGCTTGTTACAATGACTACTTCCATACCAATCCAAAAAGTCCTGTTCATGATCACAGATAGCACAAGTTTGGAAAATTCTTGCAGTTTTTATATTGTGCAGAACAACCATCAGTGAAATACTCCATATTTCTCAGAGCCTGTGGTAATGCACTACTGTTTTTCTAAACTGAAGGAAGTAAAAATATCCACAATGACTAGAAATTTTAGTAGTAGGCAAAAATAGAGATGGCAAGAAAGGATAGAACTTTATTTTAAAGTCCTTCAAGGAGGAATGTTTTTTTTTGGGGGGGGGGGGGCAACATTCATTAGTGACATGGCAAGCACAGACCTGCCAACTGTTACAATTTTATCGTATTTAGTATATGATTTTGCTGCCAAAAATACGATTTTTTAAAAAAAGTCCCCCTTTTCAGACAAAAACGGGAGAAATTTACATGTAATCTGTTTTTTCCCCCTTCGAAATTTTTTTTTTCTCAGAGAGGTTTCCGATTTCTGGATGCTGAACTTTACTTTTTACAGAAAAGTGTTCTAATGAAAATGTAAAAAAGATTGGTTCCTCTCAGGCCTTGATTTTGTTTTTATTTAGTAGTAGCAACACTTGCTAGCAGCTTTAGTTTTTACTAGCAAATTGCATTATCTACTAGCGAAAGTTTATTAACATTATACAAAAGAAACTTAAACATGTCCCCCTCCATTAGTCAATCATGACAAATTTTGATTTCACCCCTGTAACTGTCACATTGTAATGCTGAAAAGATTACAAATATTTAGATACAACTCACCTTTTTATGACCTGACAGATTAATTCTAACAATTTAATTCGAATGCAAATATTTAAAAAACATTTTTTTTATTTTACTTTTATTCACAAAATTCAAGAACACTGTTAATTCTTAAGAAGAAATCATTTTTTAATAGTACATTTGTTGAGTATAGGCAAAAAAGGCATTAAAAAAAAAGGCATTTTCTTCAAATATGAGCGGAAAAGGCAATAAAAGCATTCTAATGCATTTTGCCTCAACTTCCGGGCTTTAGTAATAACGCATCTGACGCTGAGAGTGAAACAGACGTTACAACAGAAGAAATGGCAGTGGAAGACATAATGTCAGAGCCGAGTACCTCACAGGAAGCCATGCCAGATTCTCTAAGAGAAAGTGATTCACCATTGTTTACTAACAAAGATCAAGCAGTAACTAAGATGAGGACTGTTGGTGTCCAAAGAAAGTTTACACTAGAAAACCAGGTAGACCTGCTAAAAAAATATCAAACAGTAACTGCTGACATTACCGAAACTGTTGATTTTGTCAACAACATTGAAGCAAATCCTACTCTTTATGAAGCTTTAAATGGTACGCAAAGTAAAGAATGGAAGATAGCTATGCAAAGAGAATATGATGCTCTCATAGAGGAGAAAGCATGGGAACTAGTACCTAGACCAAAACACAAAAGAGTTATTGGTTGCAGATAGGTCATAAAGACCAAATACAATCAAGATAGCAGTGTTCAAAAGTTTAAAGCAAGGCTAGTTGCAAAAGGGTGCTCTCAAACACCAAGAATTGATTATGAAGAAAACTTTTCACCGGTTGCCAGATTTTTATTCAAACTGTAATAGCACATGCTATTACAAACAACTTAACGGCGTACCAGCTAGATTTCGTAATGGCATATGTAAATGGAATTCAGATGAAGAAATATACATGGAATTACCGGAAGGTTTTCAAAGTAAATCAAACAAAGATCACGTTTGCAGATTGAAAAGATCAATCTATGGTCTAAAGCAATCCGGCAGACAATGGTATAAGAAGCTTGATGAAAAATTGAAATCTCTTGGGTTTCAAGCCACTTAATTCAGATAAATGTGTTAACCATCTGAAAAATTGCACTGACGAAGTCATTATTGTTTATGTTGATGACTTAATGATCTTTGCAAACAGCAAAGATAGCTACAAAACTATAAAGGATAAGCTAGCCAGCTCATTCAAAATGAAGGACTTAGGATCCTTACATTAGCGCTTAGGTATTGAGTTTGCTCAAAATGCAAATGGCATAACAATGTCACAAAAGAAATTTATACAAGATGTTTTATGCAAATTCAAAATGCCGGATGTAAAATCTGAAACACCTTTGGATATTAGCGCAAAGTTAACAAAACACCTTTGGATATTAGCGCAAAGTTAACAAAGTCTTAAAACAAGAAGCAAAATCTGAGATGAAAGATGTCCCATATCATTCACTTATTGGTTTGCTCATGTATCTTTCTGTAGCAACCAGACCTGATATCACTCGTGCTGTGAATTTTCTCAGTCAATTTAACAACAATCCAGGCAAACATCACTGGATAGCAGCCAAAAGAGTGCTGAGATATCTAAAAGGCACACAAAACATGGGTCTTGTGTTTGACCTAGCAAGATAACCATTGACGGCTTTTGTAGATGCAGACTGGGCTTCCGATATAAACGATAGAAAATCCTATACCGGATATGTATTCAAATTTTCCGGAGGAGCAATAAGTTGCGAATCTAAAAAGCTAAGAACTGTCGCATTGTCAACTACCTAAGCAGAATATATGGCACTTTCAGAAGTTGCTAAAGAAACTGTGTACTTAAGAAATTTTCTAAGCGAACTTTCTTCGCAACCTATGACGTCGTCGACGGATATATGCTGTGATAACCAGTAGGCGCAAAAGCTAACTGTCCATAATCCGATCTATCATTCCAGGAGAAAGCATACTGACATTCGTCACCATTTTGTCAGAGAAATATATGAATCAGGTAAGATTAATGTGAAACACCTGAGTTCAAGCGACATGACCGCAGATATTTTGACAAAAGGACTAAGTGCAAATAAGCACAAAAAGTGTTGCGAGTTCTTGAAACTCATTATTGTTTCATTTAGCATGAAAGTGTTATTGATTCACTAGTGCTGAGTAATATTTATGAGGGGGGAAAAACTCACAAAATGTTTGTATATATTGAAAATAAGAATTGTGAGGGGGGATTGTAGGAAATCAATCCTTATTTTGCTGTTTAATCTCATGTAATGACGTAATTGTTTATATGTTATTATGTTTCTTAATTCAAGTCAAGTGAGATGTGTATATATCATGTCATGCATTATTCTCGTGACAAGCACTATTGATGTACGTGCTGTAATGGCAAAATGTATATTCAGAGTTGTTCCTGCCTTCATGGCGTAAGGATGAAGTCAGTAGTCATAGCCATGTTCTGTTATTGTTTGTTTTTTAAATGTTTGCAAGTTATTTTTATAGCAATAATAAATAATAGATTTATATCACTCAATCATGTCTTCAGTTGGCAATAATCTCACTGTAAAATATGTAGCATTTACATTGCTTCAGTTACTTCTCCTACATATTTTTTATCATTTCTATCCATTTTTTGTAAGCTGAAAATGTCCTCTTTTAAGGAAGTGAAAACCAAAGCTTTCGATCTACAATAAGAGGAAAGCAATTGCCTTTTTTCAAAACCATTGTAAAGCAATATTTTGGTCTGCTGCAGAAAAAAAAATGAACTTATATCCAAGATGGTGGCAGATTAAAAAAAAAAAAAAGTTTTGAGTTACTCACTGATAGTGTTAAATTATAGGGGGAGGGGGGAGGTGTATATAAAACACCCCTTTTTGGATTTTTTTCTCTCGTCAAAATTGCGAATTGCCCAGTTTTTTTTTTTTTGTTTTTTTTTCCTGCTGAAAGATTGTTATAATGCACATATGAAAATATTTTTAGCATATTTGAAGTGCGGGCTCGTTTTGAAAAAAAGTTTTGTTTAATAAAAATGTGGCCTAATTTTCCCATGTCTTTTGTCACTAAATTTAAAAAAAAGTCTTTTAATTCTAAAAATGTGCAAAAACAAGTTTTTCCAAAATGTATGGATCATGCAGATCATTTAAGAAAAATTGTGGTTTCAACAGTTAGTTGTGAAGTTATGTATTTTTTTTTGTTTTACAGTGTCGTCGTGAAAACTCATAGCGCAAAAACTTTTAAGGCAGAGCTACTCAATTTTTAAAGTGGCGTTACTCAATATCTACTGGACCGACTGACCTAACATTTTAACAGGTTTCTTATCTCACCAGTACAATACTTTATACCAATTTTCACAAAAATCTGAGATGGGTGGGTGACATTTTGTGAAAATGCTGGGTGATTTGACATGGAATGACCCCACCCAAAATGCGTAAGTTCATGATTCCATTTACAGCAATATCTGCAGGATTGAAAAACTTCTTTCTTCGGTCAGAACATATTCAGAGATCGTGCTTATATTACACCCGGGAATTAGTGTTATCTTTCTGTTTTATTTTGTAAAGGAGTTTGAGCCTTACCACTGAAATAAATTCATGCAATATGAGAAACTAAATTGCACCACATGTATGCACAATAGCACACAATGCAAGTGAGACTGTTCGAATACTCTCATGATTAAATAGTCATATGTGAAAAAAATCCTATGGTAGTGTGTGGGGAATCCAGTGAGTAACCTGTTTTGCTGTTAAAATGTGGAACACTTGTACAGAAGTGAGTAAGTAGTACATAGTTCACTTTTGGAATTACAAATTGTAAAACTCTGGGACCCAACATATACAGTGTGAGGTATTCTTGTCAAGATACAAGAGTTATTTATGAAAAAAACCTCTTGTTGAGTTTAAACTTTTGCATGTTGTCTTTTTAGTAAGTGTTCTTTGGCACTTAATGGGAGGGACTTCTCAAACTATTTCCTTGAATGATACTGAGGCAGAGATGCCAACAACTACAGAATCTCCGTAGTTCCTATGGAAAAAGCTCTTGTACTACGGAATACAGAAAACCGTGATTTTTCTACGGAAAATTAACGGAAGTTATTAATTTTTATTTTGCTTGTTCCCCTACGCAACGGCGACCACTTGACAATCCGTCATGCTTGCGATGCTGCCTGCACTTCCAGTTCTGCCTCTCGAAGATGCTCGGATCTCAGCGCGAGCGACTGGCACTCGACTCGATGAGTGTGGCCTTGCGCTGAGTCATTCTAAGTGAAAACCCTTCCTCCCCAGCATGCAACATTCTTGGGACGTTGAGCGGAGCCCGCTTTGGACGTGGGCGGAGTCAGCCTGAAGCTCTTTCGCAGTGCAGCAGCAAGCTGTTGAAAATCGTTTGGTGCAGAACGTGAGGGTCATTGCTTGGCATCTGAGTTTTTTTTTTTTTAATCGTGTGTCAACCATTCATGTCAGTAATTAATATTTTGAAGTTTTTTCTTACGTTGCAGGAAAGTATGCTTGGATTTCATTGCAGAGTTTGCCAAAATGCGTAATTACGCGTCTAGTATGCATCGAAATTTTACCAACGCGTAAAAATATGCATCGGAAATTTTTCACCACGCGTAAGAATACACGTCGTGAAGCGCGTAAAGTACGCATCAACATGTAAAAATACGCGCCAAGAAACGAGTAAACTACGCATCGAGAAACGCGTAAAACTACGCATCGAAGGATTTTTCCAGCGCGTAAAAATATGCATCGAAGAATTTTACCAACACGTAAAAATACGCATCAGGACAGCATTTCGCCTTTCAAAAACGGAAGTAAACGAAATAAAGATTTCTTCCGTAATCGTAATTTCGTTTTCCTGCGATGTTGCCTCTGTCCAGTATTGTAGTTATACATAATTTTATTCAACAAATCTTTGTATTTCACTTTGAAAATGGAGGGAAATTTCCGAAAACGGAAATTTGACAGCGCAAAAATTCCCGTGTATTCTTCTGCTTCGAGGAATTTCTGCTTTTTCGTCGTAATTTGGGTTATCCTCGAGATCGATGCATAATTCAAAAAAATTTTGGGGGCAATTAGTAGTGGTAAAGGATGCTTTCCGCCTGAAACTTTCGAAAACGGAAATTTCGTCTTTCAAAACTTTCGGAAACAGTGAAGATTTCTCCCGTAATCGTAATTTTATTTTTCACGCGATGTTTCCTCTGCCTAGTATTGTTGTTAAATTTCATTTTATTTCGTAAATATTTGTATTTCACCTTTAATATGGAAGGTAAATGTCCAAAAACGGAAATCGGACGTAGCAAAAGTTTCTCCCGTAACTGTAATTTTTTCCCCCAACGATGTTCCAAATGTGTATCCTGTGTTCTTACATATTCCCCCAAAAAAGGTTTGCATTTCAGCTTGATAAAGGGGTGAGAGTCCAAAAACGAAAGTGATGAAGCTGAAAAATTTGTAAGAAATGATGCATGATATTCAAAAGCATTCATATTCTCCTAGTTACACTACCTTTTATCTAAAATAGTGAAAGCTATCATGCATTCATGGTCTTCAAACTGAAAGTATTTTCAGCATGATGGATAAAATTGTTATGGCATCCAAGGGGTTTGTGAAGCCTACTGTCGTAGCTGATGGTGATGTTGAGCTTAATTTTTCAAATAACAGTTTTTCAAAAAAGAAAAATCAGAAAGGACACAACTGGTAATTGGAGTAAAGACAAGAATGTATTAAAGCGAAATCATTTTAAACTAAAATGAACTTTCTAAGTTCTATACAACTGTCTTTCTAAGTTCTATAAATCTGTCGGAAATTTTCCCATTGAAGAATGTTCTTATAGTCAAGAAAAGATACTGATCTATGATGAATTCTTAAAAAATGTGAGATTAGTAGTAGATCCTTCACTTAGAGCCATAACATCATTTACTTCTGTATTACACATAGTAAACGCCTTCCATTTAAAATAACTGAAAATGAACTTGATATACTGGAAGCAGAATTCCTTGTTATCAAGCTGACAAATTAGAGACCATGGCAGTAATAGACAGAATAGATGTCACTTGGTCAGAAATCTCAAAATTAAGAGGCTGTAATGGAGCGGTTAAGTATACTATTCTCTCGGAAGTAATGTTTGCAATACTTGTAGTTCCACACTCGAATGCTGCGAGTAAGAGAGATTTTAGTTTAGTGCGAAAAATAAAGCCCGTTTCCAACCTAATTTAGGGTTAGAAACTGTAGAAGTACTTCTTATTGCAAAAATTAATATGTTCGCCTCTGGGCAAGTGTGTTATGAAAAAGATTTTCTGCTGAGGAACTCAAATCTGCAAAACACTGTACAGCGAAATCACTAAAGAAAGCTGTTTAATCAATTGTTTGTTGTGTAAAAAAAAAATGTATCAGCATGGTGTATATTATTTTTAATGTAAAAAATTGGGATTATTTTGATACAGATTTTCATGTATATAAATGAATAATTGGGATGTAAGGTCAGGTGATGCGTAACATCACAGCCTCTCCTTGACAAATGTCAACCCCGCCTTCTCGTGGTACATCCTGTTCCCACTAAAGGGGCTCTGATGACCGCCAATAGCGGTATAACTATACCATCGGGATTAGAGGAAATGCTATCCCACACTCACCAACCCGCTTGGCCAGCGTGGTGAGTTATGGCCAAACCCCTCCAAAATGACTCCACAACTTAAATCTTGGCCCTCAGTCTCCGGCAGCTGGAATGTACCTGGCCAAGGCAGCGGCCAGTGCGACATGAAGGCAGAGGGTGCTAAGAATCCCCGGAGGACCGGACTAGGCTGCCATCTGATGCTGACCTTGGCTACGTATAACGGACGCTCCCTATCTTCTGATTCAAGGCTTCTTGAATTGGAAGAGGAACTACAAAGGATAAAGTGGGACATCGTCGGGCTAAGTGAGGTAAGGAGAAAAGGAGAAGATCTCATTGAACTGAAAAGTGGACATCTCTTCTACTATCGTGGGACAGATACTGGCAGAACTAGTGGTGTTGGATTTATAATAAACAAGAAACTGAAGGATAAAGTTGTAGAAGTTGAAAGTTCCTCTGACAGAGCTGCACGACTCGTTATCCAACTCTCGAGAAGATACCAGGCTCAGATTATTCAAACTTATGCACCCACCACAAGTCATGCTGAAGAAGAAATTGAAAAATTTTATGAGGAAATTCGTGATCTAAATAATAAAGGTAAGCAGCACTTGAAAATAATTATGGAAGATTTCAATGCAAAAATAGGGCAACGGCAACAGAATGAAACTTCAGTAGGTAAATTCTGTCACGGCAACAGAAACCAGCGTGGAAATACTCTCGTAGAGTTTGCAGAGGCAGAAGGGTTTTTCATCTTGAACTCCTTTTTCAAGAAAAAGCCACACAGGAAATGGACATGGAGACATCCAAATGGGGACGACAAGTGAAATTGATTTTATTATGTGTAACAAAAAATTCGTCATGGAAGACTGCAGTGTGCTAAACAAGTTCAACACAGACAGTGACCATAGATTGGTGAGATGTAAGATGCACCTCAACACTAAACTCGAACGTAGCAAGTTCATAAGACAAACAAAATGTATTGACATAACCAACCTTAAAAAACACCATAATACCTTCAAATTGGAACTGAAGAACAGATTCTCTGCTTTAGAAGGCCTAACATCGGAAGAAGTGGATATTTCTGAAGTTAACAGAAAAGTAACCAAAGCTCTTATGGAAACAGCAACAAAATTAGCTGGGTCTAAGAACAAATTGCATGTGAACAAATTATCAGGAAAAACCAAAATGTTGATGCAAAAAGAAGAGTGATGAGGACAACTAAAGAAGATGTGACTTCCAAAGTGGAATATATAGAGCTATGCAAGACAGTACGAAAAAGTATCGCTGAAGACGTAAGGAAATTCAACTGTGAACTAGTAAGGAAAGCAATTGAAAACAACCAAAGCCTAAAGATAGCAAAGGGACATCTCAGTAAGGGGAAAAAACAGATTATGGCACTGAGAAAAGAAGATGGTTCTGTAACAAGAAATAGAGGCGAAATTTTGACAAGAGTGAAAGATTTCTACTCCGAATTATATGAAAGGGATGATACATGTACTCCAGACATCATGAAAGGTACCAGTACCAGAGTTCTTCCAGTCCTTCCAGCAGAAGTTGCACATGCAATCAAGAACATGAAGCGGGGATAAGCTCCAGGAGAAGATGGAATTACTGTAGACATCATACAAGAAGCAAGTGGAGAAATCGAAACAGTACTCGCCCAAATTTTCACTCGATGCCTTAATGAAGAGAAAATTCCTGAGGATTGGAACAATGCTGCAATGATCGTGCTACATAAAAAAGGTGCCATTGAGGATCTCAGGAACTACAGACCTATCAGCCTCCTATCAGTGGTTTATAAAATCTTCACTAAAGTTCTTTCACACCGCTTGAAGGTGACACTGGACATGACTCAACCGAGAGAACAAGCTGGATTCAGGAGTGGCTACAGCACAATAGATCATATCCACGTACTGAGAGAACTAATTGAAAGAGCGAGGGAATATGAACTTCCATTGTGCATGGCTTTTATCGATTATGAAAAAGCCTTTGATTCGGTGAAACAATCAGCAGTTGCAATGGCTCTGAAATCCTGCGGTATTGAAGATGCATAAATTAATATTATTAATAACATCTATGAAAATGCAAGTGCAAGGATTCGGCTGTTTGAAAATACAACACACATAAAAATTGGAAAAGGAGTGAGACAAGGTGACACCATATCTCCGAAGCTCTTTAATGCCACATTGGAAAATGTCTTTCAATCACTGAACTGGGAAAACAAAGGGATAAAGATTAATGGAGATTATCTAACCCACCTTCGTTTTGCTGATGACATATTCATTTTTGCAACTACCCCATCAGAGCTACAGAGTATGATCCAGGAACTTGCTGACAAGAGTAAAGAAGTGGGATTAAAAATGAACTTTCAGAAGACAAAAGTGATGTACAATGCTTTTACAAGAAATGAAGATTTATCGATTGGAGAAAAGCTGGAGATAACAGATGCGTGCGTTTATCTTGGACAGCAGATATCAAGTGAGGGCCACATTGATGAAATTAATCAGCGTATAAAACTTGCCTGGAGAGCGTTTGGAAGAAACAGTATAATTTTCAAGAGCAATATGCCATTATGTCTTAAAAGAAAAGTGTTTGATCAATGCATCCTTCCAGTGCTTACGTATGGTGCAGAGACGTGGACCTTAGCTAAAAGAGACATACAAAGGCTGCAGACAACTCAAAGAAGCCTGGAGAGGTGCATGCTTGGTGTAACCAGGAGAGATAAGAAGAGGAACACGTGGATCCGAAAAATGACAAGAGTGGAAGACATCATGATCAGAGTTAAATCCCTGAAATGGCAATGAGCTGGACATACTGCCAGAAGAACAGACCATCGATGGACAGCCGAAATTTTAGATTGGATTCCAAGGGACAGGAAAAGACCCAGAAGAAGACCACATGGAAGATGGGTGGATGAAATTCGAAAGTATGCGGGAGTGACATGGAGGAGACTGGCACAAGACAGACCGTTGTGGAGGAAACTTGGGGAGACCTTCGTCCAGCAGTGGATTGATAATGGTTGACAATGATGATGATGATGAAATGAATAAGTAAGTAAAAAATGCTACTTAAATTAAATGAGTTGTTTTCCTCAGTTAAAATTGTTCTTTTTGGTATGACTACTGAAAAATGGCCAAAACTACTGAAAATTTGTGCGAGTACTACTGAAAATATCTGAAACAGGTTGGCATCTCTGCTGAGGTTACATAAAATATATATACAATTAAAATGTTATTAAAATATTAAAAGTTTCTTTATAAAAAAATTTTGGTGCATTTCACATACCTTTCCTGTATGAGCTAATCTCTTCGTATACATCATATTTTATGTATTGTTCAGTATGGTCTCAAGTTCTTGTTAAATGCACTTATGTTGTCTTCCTTTTGTGCAACATATCGTAAGACTTCACAAGCAGAATTCATATTCCATAAAACCTTGAAGAGAGTATCTTTAGTCCAAAAAAGGGGCATATATGTAGCATTTAGAGATTTACAAAATGAGTTTAAGACAACTGGTATGTACAAGTATATATGCACAAGACTAGAGTTGAAATGCTTGAAAAATACGGAAGCAATGTCTTGAAATCACAATCAAGCTAAAAGATATCTTAGCTTGATTGTGATTTCAAGACATTGCTTCTGTATTTTTCAAGCATTTCAACTGTAGTACATACATACCAATTGTCTTAAACTCATTTTGCAAATCTCTAAATGTTACATATGCATCCCTTTTTTGGACATAAAGATACTTTCTTCAAGGTTTTATGGGATATGAATTCTGCTTGCGAAGTCTTACGATATGTTGCATGGAAGGAAGACAACATAAGTGCATTCAACAAGAACTTGAGACCACACTGAACAAATAGATGAAATACGATGTATATGAAGAGATTGGTACATTTCACATACCTTTCTTGTAGGAGATAATTTTATTTAAACTCAGTATCGTTCAAGGAAATAGTTTTTGAGAAGTCTGTGATCCCCCCATTAAGTACCATACAGCACTTACTAAGAAGACAACATGCAAAACGTTTAAACTCAACAAGAGGTAATCTATATTTTGAGGTTACTCACCTTTATTCCTAAAATCTTTTAGGAGGTTTTCGTATCTACATATTTCCGACACGTATTTTTCTTAGTTACATCGTGGTTCAAGGCCGCCAAAAAAAACCGTCTTTTTCAACTCACGCAAACTTCGTTCCCTTCTTTTCTTTTCCCAATGACCCAATTCGGATTCAAAGTAATCTACCACAAGTATAAAAAATTGAACTCCCTAAAACAGTTATATCTAATTAAAACTTCAATCAATAAAACTTATATTACACATTTCCTAAAACGTCGAAGTTAAAAAACTGTAACCCATAATTATTTACAATTGCACACCGGTACCCAATTAAAACAAACCTAAATACCTAACACAACCACTATACTCGACAATCGCGGACCTCTCTCCACTCGGAAATAAGCATACTATCCTAGCACTTTCAACCTTAGCCCAGGCTATTCTCAAAGAGTGGACGCAACAGATGAACCACCCGTCACCACCCACAAAACGTAGCGAATGTTCCAGTGTTCGTGCGGCATCGTCTCATTTCCGTTCTTCGCCATTCAGGCGCAGTGGCGCCATCTATCAGGTAACCTATTGGCCTTCTTTGCCCTTCGTACTTATAAATATCTGTTCGATAGCTGATCGTATCGTTCCTAATAGCTTAAGCACATATTGAAAGGATTTGATCAGAAAGGAAAGCTGCAGAGAAAAACAGGGGAAGAAGAAAGAAAAAAAAATGATGTAACATAATATACAAAAAAAAAAAAGTTAGAATATAAGATTATTAGTTTCATGAATCAAATACAATCAGCTATCGAACAGATATTTATAAGTACGAAGGGAAAAGAAGGCACCACTGCGCCTGAACAGCGAAGAACGTGAATGAGACGATGTTATGCGGACCCTGGAACATTCGCTACGTTTTGTGGGTGGTGACGGGTGGTTCATCTGTTGCGTCCACTCTTTGAGAATGGCCTGGGCTAAGGTTGAAAGTGCTAGGATAGTATGCTTATTTCCGAGTGGAGAGAGGTCCGCGATTGTCGAGTATAGTGGTTGTGTCAGGTATTTAGGTTTGTTTTAATTGGGTACCGGTGTGCAGTTGTAAATAATTATGGGTTACAGTTTTTTAACTTTGACGTTTTAGGAAATGTGTAATAAGTTTTATTGATTGAAGTTTTAATTAGATATAAGTGTTTTAGGGAGTTCAATTTTGTATACTTGTGTTAGATTATTTTGAATCTGAATTGGGTCATTGGGAAAAGAAAAGAAGGGAACGAAGTTTGCGTGAGTTGAAAAAGATGTCTTTTTTTTGGGGGGGGGGGGGTCTTGAACTACGATGTAACTAAGAAAAATATGTGTTGGAAATGTGTAGAGACGAAAACCTCCTAAATGATTTTAGGAATAAAGGTGAATAACCTCAAAATATAGATTGTCTAAATAGCACGTGAATAATTAAGAAGCTAGATGACATTTGACATTTGCAATGCTGTATGAATATATGATCAACAAGAGGTTTTTCACAAATAACTCTTGTATTTTGACAAAGTTATGTCGTCTAAGTATGCTTCGTAACTCAGTTTCTTTGAGTAACATTAGTGCGAGGTTAGTACTTAAATTACAGCAAAACTTTCTGTGGTGAATTTAAGTTACTGTTTCCTATGTACTTCGAATAAGATGTTTATATCAAGTGGGGGTTATACAGACCAAATGTTCTCATTGTATCTGGTTAGACTACTTTGCTTGTTTTGTTTCCTGTAGATTTGTTAGAAAAAAAAGTGTGATTTGTCAGTTGTATGTTAAATATTTTTAGAAAATTAACTTTAGTTTCTATTTATCTAGAGTACACATGGCAAATGTGTGGAATCAGAACTGGAATCCAATCTTGATCAACAGGAGGACATACATGAAAATGATGCAAAACAGTTGCAGCCCTGCAAGAAGAGAAAAATTACAAGAATGGCAGCAGTGAAGTAAGTAATGCATCCAGTCATAATTTTCTTTTTCTTCTACACTACAAAAAAAGGGATGGGGGGGGGGGGTAAATAATAAATAAAACGAAAAAGCTAATAAATTCTTCCTTCTAATTTTGTCCATAGTTGTCTAATTTCATTTACTGTTGCAGCCATAGTTTCAACCACTTCATTAAATATCTTAAAGAAGCGATTAATTGGTTTTAACAAATTATTAAAAATTAATAGAACACAGTTACATTTTCCATATGTTTTTGCTATTCCAAAATTTCATTGTTTTTGCTATTCCAAAATTTCATAAACAACCATTAAAATTCAGATTTATCACCTGTGGAATTAACAGTTATAATTTTCAAGCGTGTAAAATCCTTAAAAAATTCCTTTCTGTCTTTTATAGTTTTATTTCAAATAATTCCTGGATTATAGATAACAATATTAAAGTGCTAGACTTTGTCAACTCTATCGTCCCTGTTGAAATGGAAATAAATACAAATGATTTTACGAATTTGTTTACTTCAATAGATTTGATGGATTTACGCAGAATCCTAGATTATTATTTTGAAAAATTCGGACATCAACTGGACATAGGGTTCGAATATTGGAAAAATTTATGCAATTTATGTATATCTCATAACTACATTTATGACAACAGCCAAATTTATGTACAAGTAAAGGGAGTACCCATGGGCTCCAGTCTTTTAGCAAACCTTTACCTTCATTATTATGAGGGATTCTTCAGTTCAGATTCAATTTACTCATTCAGACATGTGGACGACCTCATAATCTTTTCATTTGGTTCTCCATCTACAAACATAGATAATATCTACCCTCCTAGTCTAGTGCTATGCAAAACTAACCACCAGAATCATGTACAATTCCTTGACATATACCTTGTTATACAAAACAAAAAAATTATCACAGATGTTTTTGATAAAAGATTACAATTTAATTTCAAAACTAAAATTCTCAGTGATTGGAACTCCAATATATCGAAACATGTATTGAGAAATATTATTATATCTCAATTTATCCGGATTACCACAATATGCAATAACAAACACAACAGTACCAGACAATTGAAAATACTTTTCTCTTCCTTTTTGACAAATCACTATCCAAGGAGGTATTGCTTATTCCACTTCGAAAACTTATTAACCTCTTATAATTCTAGAAATCCATTTAAAATCAGACTTTGCAATATCACCACTTCTGATACTTTGGAGTAATTATTTTCGGGCCTCAAACTTAAATCTCTTCTTCCGAGTCGCCCCGGAACATATAACAAATTTTACTGGCACACATTAGATTACCAACATCTTGTTTTACTTTTATTCCATTTTATTTTATTTCATTTATCCTTTTTATTAGTTCCGACAGGAGTCTCCACATGACTCCTTAGGGTTGTGAGTTCTATTCCACAAGGAACAGACATTCCAAATTCAGTAGGGCAGGGACATATTTTAGATAGGAGTTATTTACCTACTGTCTGCATTGGAGATGATATTGGGGGGACTAATTGCCAAGGTAAGTTAGTTATATTTCATATATTGTATATTTGGTTCGAGTAGGGAAGACCAGGTGTCCTAAATTAGTAAAAAGTTTGGTAAAAAAAAATTTTCAACCCTCGTTTCGAGAATTCGTTTTTTAAAAATAAAATTTTCTAACCTGACACCTGCACGAAACTCGAACCTAACTCTGATGTCGCGGGACGTCTTTCCCTGATGAGTGGCTTGCGGCACCCGAGTTTTAATATATCTTTGTGTTTTTTCCTTATTATATTTCCAGTGTTGTTTTTGGTTAGTGAGATTTTATACCTTGGTTCATTCTCATTTACGTTCTGAGTTCCAAACCAAGAAAATAGTGGGGAGTTCCAATGAAGGTTCTTAGCGGGAAGTGAGGTATATATATATACTCTACCAGTGGTTCTAGCAGCTAAGCGCGGATCCCCGGTAAGTAATACAACTCAATGGTACACGGTTTTATAGTTATTGTCATATATATATACACACCTCCATGTCACTTCTGCATACTTTCGTAATTATGGCAACTGGCACAAGACAGAACGTTGTGGAGGAAACTTGGGGAGACCTTCATTCAGCAGTGGATTGATAATGGTTAACAACAATGATGATGATGATATATACACACACACTATATTGACAAAAGTCACTGGACACCCCTTTAAAGCAAATGAACGGATCTGCTGCATTGTTAAGATGTGCGGTAGAGCTGCAAACTGTATAAAAACAAGCCTGCAGCTGATCGCGATGATATCGCACTGTGAGGTTGAGTGAAAATGTCACAGAGGGAGATAACTGACTTTGGGAAAGGAAAGATTGTTGGGTGTTATATTAGTGAATTTTCCATAAGAGAAACCGAGAGGCGTTTAAACATACCCAAGTGAACTGCTTTGGATGTACTGAATAAGTGGAAGACAAATGGCATGCAGGAAGCAGCAAAACATACTGGCAGATCAAAGAAAATCGGTCATAGAGGACGTCAAAGCCGCAGGAGAGTCGTTACAGCTAATCAACGGAGTACTGCACAACACCTCAGTGTACAGGTGAGTAAAAATGCTAGAACCTCGGTATGTACATGTACCATTCACAGAGAACTTCATTACATGGGTTACAGTGGTTGGTTGTGCGACTGCTCATAAGCCTTTCATCTCCACTCGGAATGCTACTCGTCATTTAGCATGGTGTAAAGAACATTTATTGTGGACCGTAGATCAATGAAAACGGGTACTATGGACTGGTGAATCCAGATGCATAATCCATCAGTCTGATTGCCGTGTGTGGGTATGGCGGCAGGCGGGGGAACGCTGTTTACCACAGTGTACTGTTCCTATGGTCAAACTTAGAGCTGGCAGTGTACTCGTGTGGGGTTGTTTTTCATGGTATGGTACCGACCCATTGGTTATCGTGGACAAACCTGTTAACCAGCACGTCTTCTTCAATATTCTGGACAATTATGCCCCTCCAACTCTATGGCAATACTACAGGGTGTGTCATATAAAAGAGGCCTGAGTATAATGAACTACAACAGTTGGGCAATGTTACTATACATGGTAAAGAATAGTTGAAATGACAGGAAACAGGAGTAATTTACCTGTGTTTACAACAATTGCTAAAAATGCTGTCCTCCTACCTCAAGACACAGCTGCACACGACGGAACATGTTGTTCGTAACGTGCCACAACTCATCGGCAGTAATCTGGGCTATGGCATCATAATGTTCACTTTTAATTCATCAAGGGTGTGCGGATTAGTTGCGTGGATTTTCCCTTTCAATGCTCCCCACAGATAAAAGTCGCAGGTGAAGAGTTATTTCTGAAATACTGTTCCACAATAAAAATCCGCTGTTCCGTACTTAAAACCATTTCCATTGCCTTTGTTCTCTCTTCACTTACACTTATGACCACGTACCTACACTGCTCTGGCTGAGACTAACCACTCCGGAGAATTCCTTTGCAGCTGTACACACAGAAACTGGTTAGAAGTGGAACAAAGTAGTTTTAACTGGAAACCCGCCTAACAACGTCTGGCCACAGGGCCTCTTTTATATGGCACACCCTGTATGAAACCGAGCCTTGTTGGTACCAGCAGGATAATGCACTGAGCCATAAAGCAAGAACTGTTATGGCATGGTTTGACGATAATTCTGTATCGTGTGTGAACTGACCAGCACAGAGCCCTGATCTTAATCCCATAGAGCACCTATGGGATGAGTTAGAGTGCCACATGAGAAGTTTGAAACCAACACCTACTACTAAGCAACACTTAGCAGCAACATTCTATACTGAATGGAAGCGCATACCTATCACTGTGTTCCAAAACCTTGTCGAAAGTATGTGTCGAAGGGTCAGTGCGCATGCGTTAAAACCAAAAGTGGACCATCACTGTACTAATGTATGCCAATAAATGCTATGTTGTGTTTCTCTTCTGGGTGTCCGGTGACTTTTGTCAATATAGTGTATATATGGGTCCAAAATTATTCTCGTCTGCTCATCGATGAAGAGTTAAAAATTACACCTGACGAGCGATGTTACGAGGCAAGCATTATTTTTCAATTCCCAGCCGAGGTAAACCCACTGGTTTTAATCATTATCATAATTTTAAAAAATAATAATTATGACAATGATTAAAATCAGTGGAGGTTTTTTCCCCTCAACATGCATAAAAATTGGACTAATTACGTTCTTGTTTTGCATTTTTGAGAATAGTGCGTTGCTTTTGAGGCAAAGATAAAAGTGGAAGCGCTCTTTCACAAATGGCAACAGCTGTGTCAGGATAGCCAGTGAGTTGCCCGGCGTCCTGAGCTTTGCAGGTGGAGGCAGGTGTCAAATGGTGACACCCTGTCCTATAATGTAAAACTAAGAGTGCTATGTGAAATGTTAAGGTGGGGAAGAGAATGGATGTCTTGGGAGGATTGAGGAACGCAAGAAGTTGATGGGGAGGGCAGTCTTGTTACTGAGGAGGGAGATGTGATAGTTTAATGCCTGGAATGAAATCGCTTGCCCAACAGAATGCTTAAAAATTCCCCAGATTTTGGTCTAATGGCTGCGACTGCTGCATATGTGCCCCACCTTATTGGCTACACCCCCAAAATATCACAATTTTTTAAACATTGACTTAAATCCTGCATTTTATCTCAATAACGTATTTGAGTATATATTATGATTTCCTGTTAGTAAGTTTTTTTATGCATTCCAAGCATAAGTTAAAGAAGCATTTATATGCTCAGGCTTTTCCATCCCTTGGAACAATAACTCATCTGAACCATGTACAACAAGTTGGTTGGTGTGGGTGAGTTAATCTAAAGGTCAGCAAGGGGGAAAAGACATTTTCTATTTGCAAAGGTGGGGAAACAGCTGTAATATAGAAGCACTGCAACTTCTCTGAAGATGAATGGGGTTGGAGGAGGAAAAGGCAATTCTGCAGTCCTGCAAACTGAAATGGAGCATTGACTAACATGCTGTCTGAAAGTGTTCTTTAAAATTACATATGTGCCTATATTAAGAAGTTTTAAGTAGATTTAGGTAAAACTTTACAGATTGCCACGAATTACTGAATCATATGTCCTATAACCCGTGATTAATTTTGCCAGAATTAAATAAAAAGAAATTTGCTTATCACAGTGACAAGATGAGACTGACTGACTGAATCAGCTTTGCAGATGGACAAAGTGATTGAACTTGCAAAATGATGCTGTTAATTATAACTAGGGATAAGTAATTTTCGTATTTACGAAATAGATGCCAATATAAGCGAATAAATACGAAAGTTTAATTTTAACTACTTTTCTGCGATGTCTCTATAATTAGCATTTTTAAAGCGAAAATAGGACGTAATTTCGCGCAGCACTTATGCCGTGCGTGTCCTACTCAGCGTGCATTACCCGGGAAACCCCAGGCTGTGCCTCTTTCTTTCTCTGTGAGTCAGCATGCGCCGCTCAGTTGCACTGGCTGGCTGGCTGGCCGGCCTTGAAAGAGTATGAATGAGCACAGTTTGTTTTTTGCATCTCGTTAATAGACTACAAACTACAACGCTCGCGATCCGTTTGATAGACGTATATGAATATGGGCCGCCCTTAGAAGGAATTAGTTGATAGAGTGAAAGAGTTTGACCACGAGGGATAGTATTTAAGCGATACAAATGTCGTGATGTGCAAATTTTGTAATGTTCGTCTAGAAGGGTAGAAAAGGGATACTTTTATGAAACATACGACCTCTGCTACTCACTTAAAGAAGAAAAATGTAGCTCAGCCAGGCAATCTGGAGGTAAACAGCAGACTACAATCATCGTTGGTTTTCAAGTGCAAAAATGTGTCAAAAAGGAAAGAGATGATTTTGCAGAAGACACGGTAAGACTGTGTTTAAAAGCCAATATTCCCATGCATAAACTAGATCACCCAGCTGTTCGTGATTATTTCGTAAAATATGTGCCTGGTTCAGTTAATCTTCCTTCTGGACATACTTTGAAACGTAAATACGTACCACTTTGTGAAATTTCGGAGAAAGAGGCAATAAAAGAGCAACTGAAAAAATAAACCAATAGTTGTAGTGGCCGATGAAACATCCGATAAACAAGGGAGGTGTTTTTTTTCAGTCATTTAAAACTATTAATTCAGAACCAGAGCAGTCATGTTTCCTGGCAAGTGTATATTTTTCAAACGTTGCTAATTCTTCCACTTGCTCGCAAGCAATAATTGACTGCTTGAAAGTATACGAAATTGAATACTCTCAAGTAAAGGGCCTAGTATCAGACTCTGCACGTTACATTACATGACTGCGTGCTTCAACTTATTAAAAATGCTTCTTGGAGACCATATTTTGCACTACCAATGTTGGGCGCATAAGGCAAATCTTGTGGATGACGTATTTATAAAAGAGTTCAAAGAATTGAATTCCATTGTGGCCAAGACGAAGACAGCTTTTTTGCACTACAGAAAAATGCAAAGTGCATATTTAAGCTACCTGAAAAAAGGCACCTCAACTGCCAGCAAAACTCTACCCCACACCTGTTGTAACCAGGTGGAATTCTTGGTTGAAAGCTGTCATTTATTTGAGCGAATATATGAAACATGTTGTTGCATTTCTCAATGAATATGAGGACGATAACTTGAGTACCAGTTTCCTAAAGGAAAGTTTTGAAAATGAAATTCTAGCTCGTAAAATACGCGTTCAATTGACTTTCGTTTCTGAATTCTGTCTGAAAATTATGAAATTAATTGACAATTTAGAAAGATCAAACTATCCGTTCGTACACTTTTTGTGTAGTAAATTAGCAGATTTACAGTCTTCTCTTGAGCGCCAAAGTCAAGGGTGTTTTAGCAAAAGACAGAAAACATTTTGACAAACAAGAATCTTGAAATTGATCAGGAGCACAATATTATGCTGAAGACAGCAGCAGATCAGAGTTTAAATAAATTGACTCTCCACATGACATCCAACGCAACAAATGAAGCCTACCAGTATATTGGCAGACTATTTTGTCCATCTCTAGCCGCAACCACACCCACATCATCTTTGAACACATTTATTATTGGAAAACTTCTCTAAATACCATTTTTTAAAGACATACCACGAGATGAGCTCATCGATGGATACAATCATTTTCACCGACAGCTACTTACACTGGTCAACCAAGAGACTCCTGTTGATGTCAAACAGATTTTAAAAGCAACAAAATGCTGCTACCTAAACTATGCAAAGGCAGCTATTCAAAGCCTCCATAGTCCTGTTAACAGAGTGGATGCTGAGATATATTTCGGTATGTACAACATCGTTATTACTGACAGAAGGCAAAGGCTAAAGGAAGAGAATATAGAGACTACCACAATGTTAGCTTTTAACTAAGTGTTTTGGTACTTAGCCTACCAGTAAGTAAACTTTGAAAAACAATAAATTAAGTAAAGTAAACTTTGAAAAAAAAATTTTTTGTGTCTTCAGTTTTTGCAAAATTTCGATATTTTTTTTGTCGAAATTTACTTATCTCTAATTATAACTAATAAATAAGCTGCTGTGATATCTCAGCAAATATAAATGGAGCCGAAAAATGCAGCAGTTATTTTTTCAGCATTCTTTACATTAAGAAAAAGAACGCCTTATATGTGGAGGTCGAGTCAGGACTGTTTCTATCTGGTCTGGCTGTCCATCCATCCATCCGTCTGTTAGTATCGGAGACCAAACTACTTGATCGATTGTTATAAAAATTGATATGGTATGAGGAACTCCCCCCCCCCCCCCCAATGTCGAAAATGATATTTCCCAGCCAGCTCAGCCAATTAAGATTAGCGCAAATGGCAAAAATAAAAAATTGCTCAATCATTGGTTTAACACCAAAACTACTGGACTGACTCCAATTTTTTTTTTAAAGTTTCATACAGGACTTGTTAGACCTTATAATAACAATTGAAAAATAGTTCCCAATCTATACGAAATCAAAACTTGCAGAATTGGTTCAGTGCAGAACCATTGGTTACACTCAGGAAAAACTTTATACATATATATTTCATAACCTGGAAATTCTTAATGAGAAATTTGATAATTGGGAACCATGAAATATAGGAGGTATTGGTATCTAAACTGCTTTAACTCTTATTATTGTCTTGAACTGGTTTTATTAAAGGTTCATATAATATTGAAAATGGGCGAAATACAGTCAAAGGTCAAGCCATTTGAATGAGATTAGTTCTTCTGATTGATAACTTGCATAAAAAGTGTTCAGTAGCAATGGAATTTTAATGGTTTTCCAAACCAAAGTGGTGCCAACCATATTAAAAATGGTTGAAATCAGCAGGGAAGGCTGGTGAGGCATACACAAGATTTGTTTGTCAGTGATTTCATATGATAATTTCAATAAGAATTGTCTGATTCCAAAGAAGTTTTAATTAGGTAATGAAACATGTACAGTTTTTAGCTCATCTTTTGAAAAAAAGATCGTGTTTATGTTACCGGTTTGTCTGTCTGTGGACGACACCATTTTTCTGCAACTATTGGTCCAATTTGAACATTTTTTTTTTTTTTTTTTTTTGCATTGGGAAACTTGAAATGTGAGAATGATGACCCTTGCATTCCAGTTTTTTATAATGCACAATTTTGCAGCTTGAAGGTGTAAATGCAGATATTAAATTCATAATACATATTATTCCATATCATCATCATCATCATTGTCAACCATTATCAATCCACTGCTGGACGAAGGTCTCCCCAAGTTTCCTCCATAACGGTCTGTCTTGTGCCAGTCTCCTCCATGTCACCCCTGCATACTTTTGAATTTCATCCACCCATCTCCCATGTGGTCTTCTTCTGGGTCTTTTCCTGTCCCTTGGAATCCAATCTAAAATTTCGGCTGTCCATCGATGATCTGTCCTTCTGGCAGTATGTCCAGCCCATTGCCATTTCAGGGATTTAACTCTGATCATGATGTCTTCCACTCTTGTCATTTTTCGGATCCACGAGTTCCTCTTCTTATCTCTCCTGGTTACACCAAGTATGCACCTCTCCATGCTGCTTTGAGTTGTCTGCAGCCTTTGTATGTCTCTTTTAGTTAAGGTCCACGTCTCTGCACCATACGTAAGCACTGGAAGGATGCATTGATCAAACACTTTTCTTTTAAGACATAATGGCATATTGCTCTTGAAAATTATGCTGTTTCTTCCAAAAGCTCTCCAGGCAAGTTTTGTACGCCGATTAATTTTTTCATCAATGTGACCCTCACTTGATATCTGCTGTCCAAGATAAACGTACGTGTCTGTTGTCTCCAGCTTTTCTCCATCAATCGATAAATCTTCATTTTTTGTAAAAGCATTGAACATCACTTTTGTCTTCTGAAAGTTCATTTTTAATCCCACTTCTTTACTCTTGTCAGCAAGTTCCTGGATCATACTCTGCAGCTCTGATGGGCTAGTTGCAAAAATGACTACGGCATCAGCAAAACGAAGGTGGGTTAGATAATCTCCATTAATCTTTATCCCCTTGTTTTCATAGCTCAGTGACTGAAAAACACCCTCCAATGTGGCATTAAAGAGCTTCGGAGATATGGTGTCACCTTGTCTCACTCCCTTTCCAATTTTTATGTGTGTTGTATTTTCAAACAGCCTAATCTTTGCACTTGCATTTTCATAGATGTTATTAATAATATTAATGTATGCATCTTCAATACCGCAGGTTTTCAGAGCCATTGTAACTGCTGATGGTTTCACCGAATCAAAGGCTTTTTCATAATCGATAAAAGCCATGCACAATGGAAGTTCATATTCCCTCGCTCTTTCAATTAGTTCTCTCAGTACGTGGATATGATCTATTGTGCTGTAGCCACTCCTGAATCCAGCTTGTTCTCTCGGTTGAGCCATGTCCAGTGTTACCTTCAAGCGGTGTGAAAGAACTTTAGTGAAGATTTTATAAACTACTGATAGGAGGCTGATATGTCTGTAGTTTCCGAGATCCTCAATGTCACCTTTCTTATGTAGCAGGATCATTGTAGCGGTGTTCCAATCCTCAGGAATCTTTCCTTCATTAAGGCATCGAGTGAAAATTTGGGCGAGTACTGTTTCGATTTCTCCACTTGCTTCTTGTATGATGTCTACAGTAATTCCATCTTCTCCTGGAGCTTTTCCCCGCTTCATGTTCTTGACTGCATGTGCAACTTCTGCTGGAAGGACTGGAGGAACTCTGGTACTGGTATCTTTCATGATGTCTGGAGTGCATGTATCATCCCTTTCATATAATTTGGAGTAGAAATCTTTCACTCTTGTCAAAATTTCGCCTCTATTTCTTGTTACAGAACCATCTTCTTTTCTCAGTGCCATAATCTGTTTTCTTCCCTTACTGAGATGTCCCTTTGCTATCTTTAGGCTTTGGTTGTTTTCAATTGCTTTCCTCACTAGTTCACAG
Organism: Macrothele yani; assembly: GCA_039090855.1. Classification (NCBI taxonomy): domain Eukaryota; kingdom Metazoa; phylum Arthropoda; class Arachnida; order Araneae; family Macrothelidae; genus Macrothele; species Macrothele yani. The sequence goes on along the minus strand of CM077011.1, from coordinate 88,272,537 downwards.
TTGAATTTTCTTACGTCTTCAGTGATACTTTTTCGTACTGTCTTGCATAGCTCTATATATTCCACTTTGGAAATCACATCTTCTTCAGCTGTCCTCATCTCTCTTCTTTTTTGCATCAACATTTTGGTTTTTCCTGATAATTTATTTACATGCAACTTGTTCTTAGACCCAGCTAATTTTGTTGCTGTTTCCATAAGAGCTTTGGTTACTTTTCTGTTAACTTCAGAGATGTCCACTTCTTCCGATGTTAAGCCTTCTAAAGCAGAGAACCTGTTCTTCAGTTCCAACTTGAAGGTATTATGGTGTTTTTTAAGGTTGGTTATGTCAATAGATTTTGTTTGTCTTATGAGCTTGCCACGTTCAAGTTTAGTGTTGAGGTGCATCTTACATCTCACCAATCTATGGTCACTACCTGTGTTGAACTTGTTTAGCACACTGCAGTCTTCTATGATGAATTTTTTGTTACACATAATAAAATCAATTTCACTTGTCGTCCCATTTGGATGTCTCCATGTCCATTTCCTGTGTGGCTTTTTCTTGAAGAAGGAGTTCAAGATGAAAAACCCTTCTGCCTCTGCAAACTCAACGAGAGTATTTCCACGCTGGTTTCTGTTGTCGTGACCGAATTTACCTACTGAAGTTTCATTCTGTTGCCGTTGCCCTATTTTTGCATTGAAATCTTCCATAATATTTTTCAAGTGCTGCTTACCTTTATTATTTAGATGACAAATTTCCTCATAAAATTCTTCAATTTCTTCTTCAGGATGACTTGTGGTGGGTGCATAAGTTTGAATAATCTGAGCCTGGTATCATTTCGAGAGTTGGATAACAAGCCGTGCAGCTCTGTCAGAGGAACTTTCAACTTCTACAACTTTATCCTTCAGTTTCTTGTTTATTATAAATCCAACACCACTAGTTCTGCCAGTATCTGTCCTACGATAGTAGAAGAGATGTCCACTTTTCAGTTCAATGAGATCTTCTCCTTTTCTCCTTACCTCACTTAGCCCCACGATGTCCCACTTGATCCTTTGTAGTTCCTCTTCCAATTCAAGAAGCCTTGAATCAGAAGATAGGGAGCGTCCATTGTACGTTGCCAAGGTCAGCATCAGATGGCAGCCTAGTCCGGTCCTCCGGGGATTCTTAGCACCCTCTGCCTTCATGTCGCACTGGCCGCTGCCTTGGCCAGGTACATTCCAGCTGCCGGAGACTGAGGGCCAAGATTTAAGTTGTGGAGTCATTTTGGAGGGGTTTGGCCATAACTCACCACGCTGGCCAAGCGGGTTGGTGAGTGTGGGATAGAATTTCCTCTAATCCCGATGGTATAGTTATACCGCTATTGGCGGTCGTCAGAGCCCCTTTAGTGGGAACAGGATGCACCACGAGAAGGCGGGGTTGACATTTGTCAAGGAGAGGCTGTGATGTTACGCATCACCTGACCTTACATCCCTTATTCCATATATTTGCTTCTAAATATCCAATTGAAGAATTTTTTTAGCTTTCGATTCCATTTATATTGAAGACTATTTTAGGTATTGTCACTTTTTTAAGTTATGCACAGATTTTCCACTGGGGGACGTAAAAGTAAGTTTCATTTTCCTCGATGTATCTGCTTCTAAAACTCCGATTTGAAACATTCTTCCTGCACTTGATATAGCTCCTGATCAGAAACATTTTTCATATAATTGCAAATTTTTGATAAGAAATGATTTGGCCACCAGGGAGTGTAAATGTTAATTTCTGCTTATGTATTTGCAGCAAAATCTGAGCTTCTAAAAGCTGGATTGAAAAAGTTCTTTCTTAGGCCAATGCCACTCATCTCGATAAAACTGTTCAGGATATTTTCTTCTAAAAATAATGCAGGGTTTCTCCGCCAGGGCTGTGGATGCTTATCTTATTTTTGTCAATATCTCTGCTTGTAAGAGTCCTATTTGAAAAAAATTTTCTTCGTTGGAGAGTGATTGTAGTGTGAAATGTTTCTCTTATAATTTTAGATTTTTCTTGGCGTGCAAGTATGTCACCAGAGGGTGTAAGTTCAAATTTTTGTTTACAGCATTATCTGTGGGACTAAAAACCTGATTAAAAACCTTTTTTGGTCAGATACAATTAACTGTGCAGACTGTGTGTGTGGGTTTTTTTCAAAATAATGCACAATTTTGCCGCTAGGTGATGCAAATCTGTTGTTCTCATCTCTGCTTCTACATGTGCAATCTGAAAAATTCTTTCAACACCAGATGCCATTTGCCTCGTAGAACACTTTAGGTTAAAATATGAGGAGTTTTATAGTTCACAGTTCTGTCACTAGGTTGTGGTTGTGCACTTAAGTTTGCAGCTCTATCTCTGCTTCTAAAAACCCAATTGAAAAATTTCTCTTTTACTGTATGCCATTCTATACAATAGAGATGTAGAGCATTCTCCACTTTAAATAATGCACGGATTTCCTGCTAGGGGGTATAAAAGTCAAAACCTTTTTCTCGATTTCTCTGCTTCCGAGAAATGTATTTGAAAAATTCCTTTTTCCATAGCATAGCTTTTCTCATGAAGGATATTTTTCGCCTATTTTCAACTTTTTCACTGTACAAAATACTTTTGCTAGAAGGAGTTATATCATGTTTCTTTCTACATGCATTTTTCTTCTTTTAACTGTTTGATTTGAAAATCTCTGATACTCCTTGTGCTATGAGAAACTTTTTGCGCACCATTTGTTAATTTTCGTAACATATTTTTTTAACAGTTAGTGGAAGTAAGTAGCTGTTTTCATTTCTCGATGTTTTTTCAATTGCAGAAACCCCGTTGGGCCGCCCCGGTGGCGCAGTGGTCTAAGCAGTGGCCTCTGATCATTCGTCCGTAAGGGGTCCGGGTTCAAATCCCGGTGAGGCATGGATGTTGTGTCTGTCTTACGGCACTGGCTCTCTCCCTTCCCTGGAACCAGTGACCCTAAATTAGGGACTGGCGACTGCTTATAGCCCATTGAGTTGCTCACGGTAGTCGTTATACCTCCAATCAAGGGGGGGGGGAACCTTGTTGGTTGTTTTCCTAACTGGTTCCGTTGACTTTGAATCACTTTGATAAATTTAATTCACATGCGTCAGAAAGGATTCCAAAGAAGTGCTCATTACAACGGAAAAAAATTGGGTGTCGTCTTTCTTGTTATTAATAATATTATAAACACCCAGATCAGTCTCTCTGGAACGCTTCACGTCTTCATTGTTGCGTCATCACTTGTCGATCAATTCGTGTGTGCTCTCGCAATGTCAAAATGATTGTGTGCTGTATAATAGCGAGATCACTTTCATTTGTCAAGGTGATTGTGTGCTAATTTAAAAACATTGGATTATTAATGACTTGTTCTGTTTTTCCGATCTACAAAATTGGAATTGAATTCTTAATATTGCAGCAAGTTGAGTTTGCATGCGATAACATTGTAACATTGAGATGTCAAGGTGATCATGTGCCAATTTAAAAACACACTGCATTATCAATGACTCGTAGTGTTCTCTCTAGATTTCTTTTACAGACCCCCCCCCACAGACGAAGATAAAAAAAGGATTTTTTGTTTAATATTATTATGCTTATTAAATATCTTTATAGCAGTGTGGTAGGCATTAAGGTAACTAACATGATAAATATTAGAAAATGTACATAAAGTGGGTTCTTACTAATAAATGAAATTTGATGCAGATTTCAGCCAGTCTTCATCAGTATTTATGGTGTATGTGGGAATAAGTTTTCCACTCTTACAATTATGTGCACTTGATATGGAGCACAATAAAGAAAGTACTCATAAAGGAAATCACAAGTTTTTCAGTTTTTAAAATTTTACTGAATTAGCAATAAAACTATGATTTTTATTTTTGCCTGCAGGGTTAAAAATGGAAACTGTTATTTAAGGTGCCAGCCAGAGTTTACATTATTCTTAATTTCATGTGTGATGTACATGTATAACCAGGGTATTTAGATATGTTTTTTTCTTCCCTGCCAAGTATATTATCAGCAGCTCGATCATAATCGAAAGTTGAAGGATCAGGACCTTCTAATGCAATCATCAATAAATTATTAAATTTTCTGGCTCATTCTGTTTTGTAGGCAAGTTTTAGTTCTTTTCAAAGCAGAGAATCTTCTATCACATTCTGCAGTTGACACTGTAAAGACAGACAAATTGTTGCTAATTTGGATATATTAGGGAACGATTCTCTAAGTTCATGATCCGTTGATAGTTTTTTGAGACAGTTTCTTGTTGACATATCTTTATATGAGTCACTTCTGATCATCACTGAGGCCACACTCCATTTTGCTTTTGTGGCAGTATAATCAAGAGGCGGGGGATTTCCATTTTTTGAGTAGTGAATAAATAACTCTTCACATAGCTCACTTAACCCTCTCTGGTGACGTTTCTTTTAGAGCAACAGGGTTAAATATGATAGAAAATGCTGACATTATTGGCATATCTGGGAATCAGTCTTCTACATGAATTTGTATCACATCCAGATATTTTTCATAAACATTTTTCTTGTACTTTCCTCATCTACTTTAACAGCCAGGTCCATCCACTCATTTTCCAATAGCAAGAGTAGATTTCTGAAATTTTCTCCTGGGTCAGATTTCAGTAAAATTATTTTAGATTTGGTTGCCTCTAATATTGATTTAACAGTGGTTAAGTCTGTATCTTGCTGTGACCATGATCTAGATAAGTTGCTCAAAATTGGCAGTATATCACACATCATCATTAATGTAGCAAGAAATGAGTATGTTATTATAAATTTACTTAAACCTTCTGCAGTGACATCATTTCATTCAATGGCTTCTCTCTCCAGTGCAGCCACAACACTCATTAGTGTTTTACGAAGTGACTGAACAGCAGCCTCATAAGAAAGCCATCTACTATCACTGGCCATTTTCAGTTTCATCTGAGGTATGTTGAAAATGTCTTGTATTTGGTGCAATCCAGCCATTCGAACACCAGAATTTTGAAAGAAAAAACTGCCGCAGAATGTCATTGAATTTTACTAAATACTTAACTTCTTGTGCAGCCTGGGCACTAGCTAAAGCTAGACGGTGATTTACACAATGACAATTAATTAAAAGATTTTGAGTTGCATCCTTCAGCAATTTTGCAACACCATTATTCTTGCCAATCATCACTGCTGCACCATCAGATCCCAAACCTACCAGTTTTTCAAGCTGTAAATTTAATTCACCTGATGTTTCACTTAAATTCTTCGCAATTGTTGTAGCTTTTCCATCATTTATGCTTTTAGTGGTCAGGAAAGCAACTTTAACGTCTTTTTGTTTTTGTGGACACAAATTTTGTATAAAATATTAATTGCTTTACAACTGAAATATCAGTTGTCTCATCACACAGCACACTAAAAAACTGACTTTTGGCTAACTCGCGTACTGTATTAGAGCGAATTTCTGAAGCTAGCACCTCTAAGAGCTCTTGAACAATTCTCTCAGAAGTGTAATTAGCATTTTCTGCCACTTTCAAATTACTCAAGTAAATGCATCCCATCAATTTACACTCCTCCAATAATTTTTCATATAAAGTTGTATGAGGCAATTCAGTTTTGGCAAGCCAATAAACACTTTTCAGTGCACCTAAAAAAGCATCACGTTGCAAATTATTTAAAGCTGAAACAGATCTTTCGATCTCTCCAAGTCCAGTATTTTCCAGTAAAGCAGCAGATGAACGTGAGCAGGCATCAGAGTGCATCTTACTTTTTCATGATTTGAAAGGCTTTCTTTCCTCAGTCGAGCACAAGGAGTATCCACCCATGTTGATTCTCGATTAGCAGTTTTTGTAGCATATTTCAGGCATACGGTGCATAACATTCCATCTTCAGTCACAGTTAACCATTTGTACTTCTGAAACTACTCTTTGTTAATGCCACTAGAAAGGTGCTTGGAATATACAGTACTCACCTGCTGAGTACTGTTTATTCCAAGCACCTTTCTAATCTCCACCTTTCTAGATTAGTAGGCGAATGAATAATTAATACAGACATTTAACGTGGACCAGGAACATCAAACAAAGGACTTCGCTCTTTTCACGTTTATAATTGAGTCACAGAAAAATTCTCATTGGCTGCCACCGGGAGTCGAACCCATGGTCTTCCAGTAACGCGCCGGATATCCAGCGCGTTCGACTCCCGGTGGCGGCCAATGAGAATTTTTCTGTGACTCAATTATAAACGTGGAAAGAGCGAAGTCCTTTGTTTGATGTTCCTGGTCCACGTTAAATGTCTGTATTAATTATTCATTTGCCTACTAATTATTTCTTCAGTTGCTGCTTACCATCTTTGGTGAATCCCTAGCATTGTGCGGGGCTCCAAGAAGCAACCTGTCAAATTGGTTTGGCAGTTAACGTGTTTGAGTCTGGATTAATTCGAGGCCGCTGTGGTGTAGCGGAAGACCCTCGGTTCGACTCCCAGTGGCGGCCAATGAGAATTTTTCTGTGACTCAGTTATAAACGTGGAAAGAGCGAAGTCCTTTGTTTGAGGGTTTCACTAGTTTGTGCAATTGTTGCATTTTTGGTGTTTCAACGTTCAGCGGGAGAATGAAAATCTTACTATACTTGTCCATAATTTTCAGTGACAGGTAATTGCGTGGAAGTTTTAAACAGCTTGGATGTCTCTTTGGGAGAGAAAAAAGAAAAGAAAAAAGCATCTTTTACTTATACAGTGGCGGTCTTTTGTTACAAAGATGGGGTCAGCCATAGCCTGGAAGTTCAAAAGCCAACGAGCGATCAGTTCTGTCTGTCAATCAATCATGCGACTTCCGTGGTTCAGGCAAGTGCTCGATCTTACGCCAGCAGCAGGACTCGGATAAATTTTTCAAAAGTAAAATTTCTCTAATTTTTAAAATATTGGAATGCAATTTTGCAAAATAACGTGCAGATTTAAATTTCATCAAAATCTTTTGAAAACTTTAAAAGTTACGCATTTTTTAAAAATTTATTCCATTCAGCTATTACGACTTAATGTTTTAATAATTTCAAAAGTGGTAAATAGATTTTTGCAAAATCAAAAGGAATATTTTAGCTTTGATAATCTCGATAATCTTTTTATTTAGAAACTCGGACATTTTTTTTTGATACTTTCAAACAGTTTAAAACATAACAATTTTTAACAGTTTAAAACCGTTGGTTTAAGATGCGTTTATTTGCTATTCTGAAGAATCATGCAAACTTTTCATAACTACAGTACAGAAATTTTTCAGTTTTTGGCATCAAGACATTTTTAAGGTTGTTGAACTTCACGGCTCTGTCCGTTCCATCCACATGCATTTTTTAGAAAAAGATGCAGTTTCGTTTGTCACAGAAATCAAAAAGCAAACGGAATCAAAATTAAATACTATCAAATCACTCAGATATAATAACTCCTTCAAAAAATTATACCAGATTAAAATTCCTAATTTTTTTAAAGCACTTGTGATCTAGAAATCTTTTATTTCAGTAGCGGTGTCCGAAAATGCACGTGAATAGCAGCGACCGATCACGTGACCATGTGTATACCCCGAACCTCACTATCTGCCTTATGAGTCACGCAGACTTGAACAAATGGGACCAAAAGAGGGGGAGATGTTGAGATGATAACCTCCTGTCTTTCACGCGGGAGAGTGATTTACCGCCCCTCCCACACCTGGTTTATTTTCCCCCCACGCAGACAGGAACACTGACAGCATTGAACAGCAGAGGAAGAAAAGTAGCGCAGCCACTATCGTGAGGTGAAGAAAAAACAAAAAACGCTGAGTGTCGCAATGATAAAGTCGCATGTGTGGGGACTTTTCCCCCGTCCCATAATTGCATCCACAGCTGGGCGGTAGAAAAAAGTAGCTGGGTGGGCCGCCCGCCCAGTAAAAAGGCTCTAGGGAGAACACTAACTCGAGTACTATTTATCCGATCTACAAAATTCGAATTGAATTCTTAATAACACGACAAGTTGTGTTTGTATATATTAAATTAATTTAGCACCATTCAAATATTAATTTGTATGCTTTAATAAAAAATTTTCCTTTTTTTTTTTAACTATCTGAGTTTAGTGCTGATTATATTAAACATTTTGCAAAATATCGATCTATCTAAATGCTCTAACCTACAATAAAAATTGAAATCTTGCGATGTTGAAGTGAGCAAAGTCGCATCTGAAAACAGATGTCGCCCAACAGCACGTTATCGATAATTTAGATAGTTCCGATTTGTAATGCTAGATGTTGCATTATTTTATAGAAAAGGCTTCGGTATGAAGATTCAAACTAAGCTCCGAATAGGATTGTCCAAAACAAGCTGTGACTGGAATAACAAGTGTGCTGGAAAAAAAGTAATTTAGCGTGAAAAATCAAAGCCAAAGTTATTAAGGTAAATTTACATGAAAAAACTAGACTGCAAGGAACAAGGAAAATTGTTACGTTACTAGATCCACTAGATCGCATGTCGCAAAAGTTTACCTATGTTCTGTATTGCTTTTGGCAGTTTGCCAACCAGCCACCTTCAAATCCCTTTTGGTTTAGATTAGATTTATTGCTGGCTTCTTGATTTCTTTGTGCGGGGTTAGTGCAGTTCAGATCGATATCTTCTGTTATTTATTAGAGAATGTGGTACTAAGTAAAGAGCTTAGAGCTTCTGTTTTTTCAGCTAGACAGAAATATGTTCAATATTTAGAAGCCGAAAAAAAAAAAAAATGTGCCAAGCAACATCTATCTGTGAGGAAACTTAAATTGATTGAGGAGGAATTGCAAATGCTTAGTACGAAAAAACTGAAAGTAGAAAAAAATATTGCTGAATTAGAGGAAACGTGCAGATGACCTTGCTGCCCAAGGGGGATTAATGAGAAATATGAACTGCTTCCTTCAGAGTTTTCGAAAATTAATAAAGGAAAAAAATAAAGAATTGGCAGCAATTACCATGTCAGTAGTTGCAAAAAAGGAGCTAAAAAGTTTATTTCATTGTAGGCCTACGTCCTTTGTTTGACCTCAAAAAAGTGAATATGTACATAATATAATTTCGTTGCAGTCATTGTTAAATTGCATTACTGTTTTTAGCATGTCTTTTGTAAAAAAAGATCGTGCTTATGTTATCAGTTTGTCCGTCCTTCCGTACCCACGAAATCTCTGCAACTATTAGTCCGATTTGAAAAAAAATTTTTCATTGGGAAGCTTGAAATATGCGAATGATGATCCTTTATTTCGTTCTTTTTTACGATGTGCAATTTCGCCGCTAGGGGGTGTAAACGCAGATGTCGAATTCAAAAATACGTTTTATTCCACATATTTGCTTCTAAACATCCTATTGAAAAAATTCTTTTATCTTTCGATTCCATTTATGTCTAAGAGTATTTTAGATATAGTTACGTTTTTAAATTACGCATAGATTTCCCGCTAGGGGGCGTAAAAGTAAATTACATTTTTCCCGATAATTCTTCTTCCAAAACTTCGATTTGAAATTTTTTCTTCAGCAGATACACCTCCTGATGGAAAATCTTTTGTATATCATTTCTAATTTTTGGTAAAGCATACTTTGGCCACCAGTGGGCGTAAGCGTTAATTTTTGCTTCTGATGTATTTGCCATAAGATTTGAGCTTCTAAAATATCGTTTGAAAAAATTCTTTCGTGGACTGATGCCACTCACATCGATAAACCTTTTCGGGACATTTTCTTCTTAAAATATTCCACAGTTTCTCCGCCAGGGGCGTAGATGTATATCTTATTTTTGTGTATCTCTACTTTTAGGAGTCCGATTTGAAAAATTCCTTCTTTGTTGGATAGTGTTTTCAGTGTGACATGTTTTTCATGTAATTTCAAAATTTTCAAGTAATTCATAGACTTTCCGCTAGGGTGCGTAAAGGCAAATTGCTTTCCCCTATATCTCTGCTTCTAAATCTCTGATTTGAAAAATTCTTTCTGCACTGAATACAGCTCCTGATGGAAAATCCTTTACACATAATTTCTAATTTTTGTAAAAAATGGTTTGGCCACCAGGTGGCGTAAGTCTTAATTTCCACTTCTGATGTATTTGCAGCAAAATATGAGCTTCTAAAATCTCGATTGCAAAAAAAGTCGTTTGTTGACCGATGCTACTCATGTCGACAAACCTTTTAGGAACATTTTCTTCTTGAAATAATGCATGGTTTCTACTCCAGGGGGCATAGATGTATATCTTATTTTTGTCAATATCTCTACTTCTGAGAGTCTGATTTAAAAAATTCCTTCTTTTGTTGGATAGTGTTTACGATGTGAAATGTTTTTCCTATAAATTCAAAATTTTCATGTAAATCATAGACTTTCCACTAGGAGGCACAAAGGTAAATTGCGTTTTCTGCGTTATTTCTGCCTCTAAAACTCCGGTTTGAAACATTCTTCCTCAATCGCATACAAGACTTGATGGAAATTTTTTTTTCACATAATTTCTAATGTTTGGTAAAGAATCGTTTGGCCACCATGGGGCATAAGTGTTAATTTCTACTTCTAATGTATTTGTAGTAAAACCTGGGCTCCTAAAAACTTAAATATATATATATTTTTTTTTTTTTTTTTTTTTTTTGGACCGATACCGCTCATATGGAAAAACCTTTTGAGAATACTTTCTTCCTAAAATAATGCCTGGTTTTCCCACCAGGGGACGTAAAGTCACATCTTATTTTTGTCGATATCTCTGTTTCTAAGAATTCGTAAGCTCGTGATTCCGTTTACAGCCATATCTGAGGGATTAAAAACCCTATTAAAAAACTTCTTTCTTCCATCAAATACTATTGTTTTCCATATCGGTTCCATTGACTTTGAATAGCTTTGATAAATTTAATTTGTGTCAGAACAGATTGAAAAGATGTGTTTATTACACCCGAAAATTCGGTGTCATCTTTCTTGTTTAAGTTTAAGAGCAAAAAAAGATGTATAATAGAAGTAAAAATTCTGAAGGAAATTTCATAGGTGTCTTGTTGTTACTGCAGTTTGTTTTAGCTTTTACACCTATACACTATTGCCAAATGTTGAAAATCAACCTGCATTAAGTGTATGGAAGAAGTTACTACAAGTGCTACAGCTGTAGAATTAAACATAAAAATTAAAATGCAACAGTTACACAAGCAAAAATGTGTTATTCATCCAAATCTATGAAGACCAAATTTTTCTCCAGATTTGGGAATTCGGAAGCTGTGTAGTAAATAAATAAATCAATATTTAAAAGAAAGTGATGCTTCACTGTTCAGTTTTGATTTTTTGAATTCTGCCAATGTAGTTTTGAAATTTATGCAAGCATTTTTATTGAACTTAGGGCTTTCAATTCCGATGATATGATTTAAGTTACGATGAACTTGTGTGTTTCCATTTGATTTAGATAGTGTGTTTACTTGCTTCATTAACCTAAAACAGGTCTAACAAGCTGTGCTGCATTTTTATAAAAGTGTTATTTTTCCAGCTGCAGCACTTGTATGGTGCCACCCACTGAATTAACGCATTTAGTTTCTTAGCCTGTGTCCGTACATATTTGTAAAAGTAATTCTAATGGAAGGAATTAAGTTATTGAATGGAAAGGTAAAGATACCAAACATTTTAAAGACTGACAATCACAGCCATATGAAATTCTAAGCTGTGTTTGTAATACTGTTTTTGTTAAAATGAATTTGAAAATTAATAAAAAAATATAAATTCGGATAAACTTTGAAGGAAAAACAAATGCAAATTTAAAAAGTTTCCCAAACCACAAAGATGGGCCTATAATCACAATTAATGGGTGAACATTTGTTGAAAATTGAAATTCCAAAGTAAATAAATTTTATGCTTCACAATATGAAGAAGTGGATTGTTAGTTCTGTAGATGCAAAGATATGCTTCAGGACAAATAATGGATCCAGTATTACCAGTAAGTAATGTATATAAGGAACTTTTAAGTTAGTTGGTTTTTCTGTTGGAGTATTTAGGTTTATTTTAGTAGAACTAATTTTAATTCATATATTTGTGCAATGGAATATTCATTAGTTTCAACAAAATTGATTTATTATGTTAAAATGACTTATGTTGTAATAGTTAACTCACATTTTGTATATTGTGTATATTTGCATGCAGCGATTATGAGGTCCTTAAAAATAGCCTGAAGGTCCTTAAGAACTCTTTAATTTCCATTTTCAAAAAAGAGTATGAACCCTGCTTATTAGGGTGGTCCACTTTGCAATGAAAAAAAAAGTATTCAAATCATGGCTCCACATAGCGTAATTTTGTCCATTATGATGTAGTAATGTGTGCACCAAATTTTAGCTCGATACGTGGAAGTTTAGTGGTCGCCCAGAAGTTTACTTTTTGGTAGCTAACTCAAATTTCTCTTCTTTTCAGGTATAAACAACCATGTCTACATCTAGCTTGAGATCTGCCCCCACTAACTGGCTTCTTGGAAAGCCAATTTCTAACTTCTCTACAGCAAGACTTCCCCGTGGATTGGATGTGCTCCGGATAGTCCAGTTTTACCATTTAGAAGAGGGCAAGAGCTTGTCAGTGAGTTACAAATTGACCTGTGAAGCAGTTGTGATTGTTTGGAAGCGTGCGAGGATTCCTACACAGCGGATTGATTCGTGTGTGAGAAAACTCTCAAAACGTTTTGAACGATATTTAGCTGTGAAGAAGCACCATACTCGTCAAGGAGAAAATGACCGTGTGCGTGAGGATATGTTCAAAAGTGATCTAGAAGAATTGTTTGATGTTGCCGTGAAAAATGCTATAATGCAAATGAAAAACGACGAAGACCAGGTATTCCTCCAGAAACAAAGAGAAGATGTCTTTTCATGTAATATGAGTGGTGCTGACTTAAAAACAACAGAAAATGAAATTAGGAAAAGACAGCGGGAGGAAAAAGATAGAAAGGCGACAGAGAAATATAAAGAAAGAGAGAGCAAATGTCTTCCTGGGAAAACTGCAGAGCTTTCTTCATCATCTTCACATAGCTCCGAAAGCGAAGGCGAATATCAACCTGTAGCGTCCACATCTGCCGCACCTTCTACTCCATTCCCATCCAAACGACGTAAAAATATATTTACATTACCAGAAGTCGTCGGAGCCCTGGACCGAGTCAATCTTCCGGATAGAGGAGCTGTATTCGTTGCTGGAGCGCTTGGACACGATATTTCCTAAATCACTCTTTCCCGAAGCTCCATTAGGCGCTCTAGAAGATTAGAAAAACAGAAAGCCGCAGCAGCTGAACAAAAGAAATAGTCTTTGGAGGGGCCTCTTCTTTTACATTGGGATGGCAAACTTTTGCCTGATATTGATGGATCCAAGGTGACAGTTGATCGCATTGCTATACTTCTCACTGGTAATGGCCAAGAACAGCGTTTGGGAATTCCCAAGATAGACAGAATAACAGGGAAAGCTCAGGCACAAGCTTGCGTTGAAGCAATCGAGAAATGGAATGTTAAGTCTGAAATCAAAGGACTTGTGTTTGATATGACAGCGAGTAATACTGGGCTTCACACAGGAGCTTGCACAACAATTGAAAAAACCCTAGGCAGTGAACTTGTTTGGATTCCATGCCACCATCATGTTATGGAGATTATGCTTTCAGCTGTTTTCTTATGTGTTTTCGGTTCTACTGGAGGTCCAGAAACTGCACTCTTCAACCGCTTTCAGAAAGGGTGGCCAACGATTGATCAAAGTGCTTATAGTGCAGCAGACATTGACCTCTTTCAGGATCCTATATTAAACAGATTACGACAAGAAATGCTGGAGTATTTACCAAGTGCATTGAAAAAACAGCAACCAAAAGACGATTATCTAGAACTTCTGCGCTTGTCTCTTTTGTTTCTTGGTGGAGGAAGTGGCACAGAAACATTTCGAGCTCCTGGCCCTACACATCATGCTCGATGGCTGGCTAAAGGCATTTACGCTCTAAAAATATGCCTCTTTCAAAATCAGTTTCAGTTAACATCTCGAGAGACAATAAATACAGTGAATTTGGCTTTGTTTGTAAACCTGGTTTATGTTAAGTATTGGAATGAAGCTCCACTTGGAATTAAAGCTCCATATAATGGAAACAGCAACAAAATTAGCTGGGTCTAAGAACAAGTTGCATGTAAACAAATTATCAGGAAAAACGAAAATGTTGATGCAAAAAAGAAGAGAGATGAGGACAACTAAAGAAGATGTGACTTCCAAAGTGGAATATATAGAGCTATGCAAGACAGTAAGAAAAAGTATCACTGAAGACGTAAGAAAATTCAACTGTGAACTAGTGAGGAAAGCAATTGAAAACAACCAAAGCCTAAAGATAGCAAAGGGACTTCTCAGTAAGGGAAGAAAACAGATTATGGCACTGAGAAAAGAAGATGGTTCTGTAACAAGAAATAGAGGCGAAATTTTGACAAGAGTGAAAGATTTCTACTCCAAATTATATGAAAGGGATGATACATGCACTCCAGACATCATGAAAGATACCAGTACCAGAGTTCCTCCAGTCCTTCCAGCAGAAGTTGCACATGCAATCAAGAACATGAAGCGGGGAAAAGCTCCAGGAGAAGATGGAATTACTGTAGACATCATACAAGAAGCAAGTGGAGAAATTGAAACAGTACTCGCCCAAATTTTCACTCGATGCCTTAATGAAGGAAAGATTCCTGAGGATTGGAACACCGCTACAATGATCCTGCTACATAAGAAAGGTGACATTGAGGATCTCGGAAACTACAGACCTATCAGCCTCCTATCAGTAGTTTATAAAATCTTCACTAAAGTTCTTTCACACCGCTTGAAGGTAACACTGGACATGGCTCAACCGAGAGAACAAGCTGGATTCAGGAGTGGCTACAGCACAATAGATCATATCCACGTACTGAGAGAACTAATTGAAAGAGCGAGGGAATATGAACTTCCATTGTGCATGGCTTTTATCGATTATGAAAAAGCCTTTGATTCGGTGAAACCATCAGCAGTTACAATGGCTCTGAAAACCTGCGGTATTGAAGATGCATACATTAATATTATTAATAACATCTATGAAAATGCAAGTGCAAAGATTCGGCTGTTTGAAAATACAACACACATAAAAATTGGAAAGGGAGTGAGACAAGGTGACACCATATCTCCGAAGCTCTTTAATGCCACATTGGAGGGTGTTTTTCAGTCGCTGAGCTGGGAAAACAAAGGGATAAAGATTAATGGAGATTATCTAACCCACCTTCGTTTTGCTGATGACATAGTCATTTTTGCAACTACCCCATCAGAGCTGCAGAGTATGATCCAGGAACTTGCTGACAAGAGTAAAGAAGTGGGATTAAAAATGAACTTTCAGAAGACAAAAGTGATGTTCAATGCTTTTACAAGAAATGAAGATTTATTGATTGATGGAGAAAAGCTGGAGATAACAGACACGTACGTTTATCTTGGACAGCAGATATCAAGTGAGGGTCACATTGATGAAGAAATTAATCGGCGTACAAAACTTGCCTGGAGAGCTTTTGGAAGAAACAGCATAATTTTCAAGAGCAATATGCCATTATGTCTTAAAAGAAAAGTGTTTGATCAATGCATCCTTCCAGTGCTTACGTATGGTGCAGAGACGTGGACCTTAACTAAAAGAGATATACAAAGACTGCAGACAACTCAAAGAAGCATGGAGAGGTGCATGCTTCGTGTAACCAGGAGAGATAAGAAGAGGAACTCGTGGATCCGAAAAATGACAAGAGTGGAAGACATCATGATCAGAGTTAAATCCCTGAAATGGCAATGGGCTGGACATACTGCCAGAAGGATAGATCATCGATGGACAGCCGAAATTTTAGATTGGATTCCAAGGGACAGGAAAAGACCCAGAAGAAGACCACATGGGAGATGGGTGGATGAAATTCGAAAGTATGCAGGGGTGACATGGAGGAGACTGGCACAAGACAGACCGTTGTGGAGAAAACTTGGGGAGACCTTCGTCCAGCAGTGGATTGATAATGGTTGACAATGATGATGATGATGATAATGATATCCAGCTTCTAAGTCTCCTAAAACTTTACCCTAATAAAAAAATTGGCGAGAAAGCATACAATGCTTTTGCCAGGCACCTTTGGTTTCTTTCTGAGCACTTGGTAGCCTTAGCTTTTTTTGACGATCGAGTGCCCACGAAAACTAAAGAAAAAATGGTCAAGAATCCGAAACGTCCACAGCTGCCCGATTTTCCGCGACATCTAGCAATATCTGAGGAAAAAGATCTCAATCTAGAAAATTTTGTAACTGAAAGGACTAGCTTCTTCTTCAATGTCCTTCTTGTTGGAGGAAAAATTAAATCTAAAGCGTTTCTGAAAATGCAACCCCAACAGAAATGATCCTGTTTTCATTGAACTTCGTAAACTTTGCTGTAAGATGAGGGTTGTGAATGACACTGCCGAGCGAGGCATCAGTTTGATTAAAAATGCAACCAGTCACTTACCAAAGACGAAGAACAAAAGCAGTTCATTCTTCGACTGGTGGCAAATCATAGAAAACAGTTTCCTTCACCATCGAAGTCATCTCTTATGTCATAATTATTCGATTTTCGAAATTTTTCATTTTCAGTTATGTAGTACCCAAAAGTTAAATATTGGGCGACCCCTAAATATCGTTATTTGCAAAACCCTTTGGTGTACTTATCATTCACATACTATAGCATAAAATAAAAGTTGTGGAGAAAGAATATTTAAAACTTTTTTTTTTTTGGACCACCCTACTGTTTATGTAGTCCACTGCTATGTCTAATTCGTGTGTTATGAAACTCTTGCAGTCATTCACTCATGCATTTGTACTAATTTCAGTATTTTTAATTATTTCATTTACAGAGCAAGAAAAATGATGGAAAATTTCTTAGATGCAGAAGACAAAAATGAAAGTAACACATGGATTCCCAAAGCCAGAAGTTTTAAAAAAGATGATGACTATCAAGCTGAATTTGAAGAGAAAAGTGAGAATGAATCAGAGGTTGAATTACCTGATTCTTCTGAAGATGATGTTGAATTGGAATTGGCCAGATACAAAGATTGTTATTTAGCACCAGAAAAGTCAGTAAGAGAAGTTCCAGCTAACCTTCTAGCAGTTTGGTGTGAGCTACTAGCAAGGGGGAAAAAAGTTGTGTGTGAAAATAAGGTATTTTCAATTTTTTCTTAAATTGTGATCATTCTTTTCCAGCTAACACTTCGTGTTCTTTGTATATTGTGCATAAAATTCTTTTTTTTTTTTTTTTGCGTGGGGGGGGAGACTGAATTGGTCATGTAGAAATTAAGAATTTTCTTAACTTGTTTATTGAAATCTGCTCTATGCAAATACATGGTTAATTAAAAAATTATTCTGTTTAAACAAATAATAACAGAGTAGGTATTCAAAGTGGTGTTTTACCAAGATCATATGTTGTTACATTGCTGGTGGCTATCTGCTTCAAATCAGTTTCAAAACCCCACACACAGGATGAAACTGGAATGGTCTGGTTTGACCTCTGGATTAGAGAGCATTAAAGAAGAGTGGGCACACAAAAATTGCCTCTGGAGAGCATTAAACCAACAAAAAATGACAGCAGCCTTTAGTGACTAAAAATACAGGTTTGAGATTAATAAGATACCACACAATCACATTGAATGAACAGTGAATAACTCATATGTAAATCAATATGTCACACTGTCCCTAGTTAATGTGTTCATCAAGCAAATCATTTCCTTGGTACTGCATGCAATAAAGTCTCTACAAATCTTTGCTTTAAATCAATAAGCATCTCGGTCATTGTTGACATAAAATGAACTCCTTGCCTTATATATGGCAAAAGCATAATCCAGTTAGTACTTCACCACACACAGAGAGGCACTAGTTTTTACACCTACACAATGACAACACCTACCACTGAAACAGGAGTGACTTCATTCACTGTCACAAGAACACTGACTTTCAACCTGTTACTTTCTTTTCAGATGCACCCAGATGTCATCGTGTGACCGACACAGGTCTTAGTTCATTGCTTGAAAAGTTCTCTCACAATAAGAGAAAAAAATATTGCAACACTCGCACCTGTCGCAGCTGCAATCACTTGGTTGCGAAATGGCTTGTTCAGCAAACCACCAACATAGCACTTATGCTGACTTTTCATGTTTCGCAATAAAAAACAAATTAATTAATGCAGTTTATTGTTCTCTTGTGTGAAATTTTGTTTTAAATTATTCAAAATTAATGGCTAATTGTACTGGTTGTGTCTTTATTTGAATATCACAAAGTTGGCCTCGCACATCTGGTTTATACAATAACACACAGATTTTTGCCTTGAGCCTTGCAGAATAATGAGTTAAGGTAAATGTCAGCCAAATGCCTAGTAAAGTAGAATAGATGAAAAAAATCAATCAAACTATGTGATAAAAATAAGGTAGGAACTAATATTAAAAGATGCATGAAGACCTGGGATTCTTTTTTAAATTTTTTTTTTTATTGTGAAAGAAATGAATATTGTTTTTTCCTAGGTATCGTAAAATACCAAGCACTATTTGTCTGTTAATTAACAAATCTACCTATTTCTTTTAAGCATTTTGATACGATTTGAATGCAGAGATTGATTTACACCATTGAGAGCCATTATCATTATGATTAATGCAGAAATATGATGCACTGTGGAACTTCAAGCACTTGGTACATTCCGCTTAGTGCAGCAGTTAAGTTGAAAGAGCTAATACTTCGCCACCCCGGTGGCGCAGTGGTCTAAGCGATGGCCTCTGATCATTCGTCCGAACTGGGTCTGCGTTCGAATCCCGGTGAGGCATGGATGTTCTGTTTGTCTTACGGCGCTGGCTCTCTCCCTTCCCTGGAACCAGTGACCCTAAATTAGGGACGGGCGACTGCTTATAGCCCATTGAGTTGCTCACTGTGGTCGTTAAACCTCCAATCAAAAAAAAAAAAAAAAAAAAAAAAGAGCTATCAATGTAGCTCATGATTACTGTGTATTAATACAAAAACACACTACTGTAAATTGGAATAAAAAGATTGCATACCGTATAAAAACACATCATAAACATTAATTTCCAGTCACAAAAGTGACAGTAACACAGCAGTCATGGATAGCAGTGAGTTTTCTGTTGTACACAAAACTCACTGTTGTCCATGATCAGAAAAAGGAGTAGGGGGTTCCCCCACCAATAGTAATGTACCATTTCAGTGTTTAGTCTAAAGGTTTCTCCTTTTATATGAATATGTAGCAGCTGATGCAAGGCTTTATTTGGCTGTAGATTTCTAAATTGTTTCTCATTAAAATTGTCTAAATACTGATTTCCATGTTACAAAAGAAGTCATAGCTAAAGTTATTTTAAAAACTTTGGCTTAAGAAAAAAAATAATGTAAAAAATTTGGATTCAAATTTTGCTCTGCATTGCAAAAACAAATCACCTAATATAACTTTTTCTGTTTTCGTTATTTCTCTTTGTAGAATCAGTGTTTTTGAAGCATTAATTTCACCACAGGCAAAATCCCCCAAAAGTCAGGAGAATGAAATAATGCACAGACAGAAATAATACTTGACACTAAATGAGAGAAGAAAAAAAAAATCTTTCATTTATATATATCATCATCTTCATCATCATTGTCAACAATTATCAATCCACTGCTGGACAAAGGTCTCTCCAAGTTTCCTCCACAACGGTCTGTCTTGTGCCAGTCTCCTCCATGTCACTCCCGCATACTTTCGAATTTCATCCATCCATCTCCCATCTGGTCTTCTTCTGGGTCTTTTCCTGTCTCTTGGCCCCGCACGGGGATAACTGGTTTTCCAGTTATTTGGGGGAGCGCCCCCAAGGCCCGAGCTAACCTTGTGACGGTTTCTCTTGCCTCTGCGGCTTTAACGATTACATAATCGAAGGGACAGCTGTTCATCCAGCTGATGGGGGATGGCGTCCCTATGGCCCGAGCCGATTTTCTCTTATTGTTTTGCTTTTTCGTCTTTAGTTCATATATTGACATGTACCCGCCTCAGTTGTAGGCTGCTGAGGTTGTGATGAGGCGCCAGCTCCGGGTTTTGTTCCTCGTTCCCTTCCCTGTCTTTTCTCTTTTATGTTACATTTTCTGTTTTTCCGGAGCTGGTTAGCTTAGACCTACCTGCATGTTTGCCGTGTGCGGTGACCCGTACAGGTGGAAATGGGGATGCTGGAGGCTGAGGTATTTGGGGGCCGGGTTTGTAGTGTCTCCAGATGCCAACACTCCTCTTTGCCCTCTGCTTCACCCTAAACGGGAGGCTGGGAGCTAACCCACTCCTAGTCAGGAAGTCTGTGGCCGAGTGGCGTCCAGACTTCTAGCGGCTTGTCGTTCTGTTCGGCTGGGTGAGTATGGGGGTAGGGTGGGCATGCCAAAGGGGTGTTCTCCGGGCACGGGAAAGTCTGGGTGCACGCTGAGCGTGTGTCTGCCCTACCAACTTGCTATATCCGCTGACTATCCCTAGAGCCGTGTCCTGCGTCCTCTTGGGCTTGCGGACCTCCGGCTCTCCCTCGTTGGGCTCGGTAGTGGGTGGGGAGGTTGGCAGACAAATCTTTTTTTTTCTCCCTCATGGCAACACAAAGTGTTTCCCATGCTGTTAATCTGAAGCGCCGTGTGGAGGAAGGGACACCCTCCTCCACTAAGAAACTACTAACTACCAACTGCAATGCTCTGTTTCTTCTCATTCATTCAGTTGATCCTGCTCAGTCTCTCAGTTCGAAGAGTCCTTTTTGGATTAATAAGGCTCTTCAGGCCGTTGCCGGCTCACCAAAGAGTGTTAAGAAGCTCCCGTCAGGAGATCTTCTTGTGGAGACATCTCATCCACGTCACAGTGCCACCTTGCTGGAGACAACCGTTCTGCTGGACATTCCAGTACAGATCTCCCCTCATGGGTACCTCAATTCCTCTCGCGGTGTCGTCAACTCCCACGATCTGCTTGAGTGCAGTGAAGAGGAATTGTTGGAGGAACTTGGGGACCAACATGTCACTGGGGTTCGGCGTATCCTTTTCAGGCGGGATGGAAAGTCTATTCCCTCCCGGAACATCGTCCTGACCTTTGACTCACCTACCCTGCCAACTTCCATCAAGGCGGGGTACTTGCGTCTCGATGTTCGACCCTACATCCCGAACCCCCTGAGATGTTTCAAGTGCCAGCATTACGGTCACTCCCAGCAGTCTTGCCGTAATGTAGCAAAGTGTGGGTGCTGTGGTTCAACTGAACACTCTTTGGCGGACTGCTCCGCTGAGGTGGATCACTGTGTGAATTGTGAGGGTTCCCACTCTGCGTCTTCTAAACAGTGTCCCAAGTGGATCGAGGAGCAGGCTATCCAACGCCTGAAGACCACTGAACATCTGTCATACCCTGAGGCCAGGCGGCGGATAGCTCCTCTTTCATCCGGCCGGCGCTCCTATGCCTCGGTTGTGGTGCAGAAGGCTACTGTTGCGGTTCAGACGGAGGTGACCATCCCGGCGCGTTGTCCTTATGATTTTGAGGACATCGTCGCTGCTGGGCTGGAAGCACTGAAGTCTCGCCGCATTGCATCCAAGGCGACATCTACATCGTCGCCTAAACCTTCTACGCCGAAAACATCTACCAGCACAGGGACCCAGGGCACTGCAAAGAAGAAGCCGGAGAAGGTGAAACCCGGCTCATCCTCCCCGAAACAGAGCAGGCAGAAACCACCTCTCAACACAGGGGGTAAACACAGCCCTGTGTTACCTCCAGACACTGCGGATGGATTGGAGGTGATGGACGACACTGAGACCTTCTAGTCGTCTGTCTTTTCCATTCTTTAGTTTCATTTTTTCATTATGGCCACGCTCATTCAGTGGAATTGCCGAGGTCTGCGTTCACGCATTGACGATTTAAAAGGCTTACTGTCTTCGCACACACCTGTGTGCGTGTGTCTCCAGGAGACAAAGCTTCGCATGACGGACACTCCTCCGCTGCAGAGACATTCTTTTTTCCGCAAAGATCACCAGGACGGCGTAATTGCCTGCGGAGGAGTGGCCGTCGTTGTTCCTCATGGTGTCCCTGTCACTGTGGTTGCCCTTCGGACGACTTTGCAGGCAGTGGCAGTGCGACTATCTGTGAACACTCTGCTCACGGTGTGTTCCATCTACATACCACCAACTGAAGCTGTAAGCCTTTCGGATCTGGAAGATTTAGTTGACCAGCTGCCGCCTCCTTTCTTCTTCTTAGGAGATTTCAATGCACACAATCCGTTGTGGAATTCTGCCACTCATGACCTCAGGGGCCGTGTTGTTGAGTCCCTTCTCTCCAACACATCCCTCTGTCTCCACAACACTGGGGCAGTCACTTACTTTCATGAGCCCACCCGCTCGTACTCAGCCATTGATCTGTCCTTGAGTTCGCCATCGTTATATCCTGACTGGTCCTGGAGCGTGTCTGCTGATCCCCTTGGCAGTGATCACTTTCCCATCTTTCTCCGTCTAGCAGGTGTCGGGTACCGTTACCCTACTCGCCCTGCTAGATGGAATATTGATCGCGCCAGGTGGGACACATTCACGGCTTCAGCACTTATTACTCCAGCTATGGTGACCTCAGGAACAGTCAATGACGCTGTTGCGGCGGTAACGGATTGTATTGTGCAAGCGGCAGAACCTACCATCCCCAGGACGTCGACTAATCTTCCACGTTGTCCGCGACCTTGGTGGAATTCCACTTGCAAGGCAGCTCGTCAGGCCCAACATCGGGCTTGGGGTAGGTTTCGTCGGTACCCCACCGACGCGAACCTACTTGCTTTCAAGAGAGCCAAATCTTACGCGCATTTGGTATGTCGTCGTAGCCAACGGGAATCTTGGATACGATACGTATCCGGGATTAACACCACTACCAGCTCTAAGATCGTTTGGGACAGGATCCGCAAGATTCGGGGTAAGTACCCTTCTGGGGAAATCTCCATTCTTGAGAGTGGTGGAGGAACGGTTGCTGACGCTCAGGGTATTGCTGACTGTCTGGGCGCCGCATTTTCTTCGGTGTCCAGCAGCCGCAATTACGCTGCTTCGTTCCGGCAGGTACAGCCGCGGCTTGAACGGTCCAAGGTTTCCTTTGGACCGTTTTCCGCTGCCGATTATAACAGCCCGCTGACTGCCGTCGAACTGAAGATTGCCCTGAATCGATCCGGCCGAACATCTGTCGGACCGGATAACATCCATTATGAAATGCTGAAGCACCTTTCTCCGTCCTCTCTTGAATGTCTGCTGGTCCTGTTTAACAGGATCTGGCACGAGCGTGACTTTCCCGAATCTTGGCGCACTGCCATTGTCGTTCCTGTTCTCAAACCTGGTAAGGATCCCGCTAACCCGTTGAACTACCGACCAATTGCTATGACGAGCTGCCTTTGCAAGGTACTAGAGCGCATCATCAATTTTCGTTTGGTTTTTTATTTGGAGTCACGTCACCTTCTTTCACCTCATCAGAGTGGATTTCGGAAATTCCGTTCCACCTCCGATCATCATCTTCGCCTTGAGACATCTGTCCGGGAGGCGTTTGTCCGCGTCAGCACATGGTCTCCGTGTTCTTCGACATGGAAAAAGCTTACGATCGAACCTGGAGATACGGCATTCTCCGTGATCTGCGTGACTGCGGATTGCGGGGAAATTTGCCAACCTTCATTGCCGGATTTCTCCAGAAGCGGATGTTCCGTGTGCGCGTCGGTTCGACCCTCTCTGCGTTATACCCACAAGAGCAGGGTGTCCCTCAAGGCTCCATTCTTTCTGTGACATTGTTCATCCTTCGTGTAAATCATATTTTCACTCTACTTCCTCCGTTGGTTCGTGGCTCCATGTACGTGGATGATCTGCAGATCTCTTGCGCATCTGTCAACATGCGCACTATTAAGCGGCAGCTGCAGTCGGCCATTAATAAGATCTCTACCTGGGCCTCCCACAATGGATTTGGCTTCTCGACCCAGAAGACTGTTTGCGTGCATTTTTGCCTCAAACGGGGTCTTCACCCGGACCCTAACCTCCGTCTGGGGTGTTCTACCATCCCTGTGGTATCAGAAGTCAAGTTCCTTGGGCTAACTTTTGACCGAGCACTCACCTTCCGACCTCACATCCAGTCTTTGAAGGTGAAGTGCATGATGTCATTGAGTATTCTGAAGGTCCTCTCTCGAACATCTTGGGGGGCTGACAGGTGCTCCATGCTTCGCATTTACCATTCTCTGATTCGGTCAAAGTTAGACTTCGGTTGCATAACGTACGGTTCGGCACGTCCTTCCGTGTTGCGGCCTCTGGATCCTGTCCATCACCAGGCTCTGCGGCTATGCACTGGTGCTTTCCGTACCTCTCCCGTGCATAGCCTGTATGTCGAGGCCCATGAACCGCCGTTGTGCATCCGTCGTAAGCAGCTGTCTCTTCATTTCTTCACCAAGTTGAGGTCTCTTCCTGATCATCCACTGCATGGTTCCATTTTCCAACCACAATGTGTCCGCCTATTCTCACACCGGCCTTCCTGTGTTCCGACGTTTGGGATTCGGTTGTCGAACTTGGTGCGCGATGCTGGTCTAGACTTGTCAAGTATTAGTTTGACCCAGTTCTACAATGAACCGCCTTGGCAGCCGGTTCAAGCAACGGCTGACCTTTCCCTTTGTGTGTGGCCAAAGTCTTCCACTCCTGCTCTGGTGTACCAGCAGCTCTTTGCCGAGAAACAGTCTCTCTTCCCGGATTTCGTGCCTGTATTTACTGACGGGTCGAAATCCGGTGAGGTTGTTGGATCCGCATTCGTGTGTGGCGATGCCTCCCATGCTGAGAGGCTTCCGCCTGAATCCACCGTCTTTTCGGCAGAGATGCGTGCGATACACCTCGCTTTGTGTCACATACAGTCTAGATCTCATCGTCGCGCTTTGATTTGCTCCGATTCCCAGTCCGTCATCCAAGTCCTATCTTCTCCAGAGGACACGGACTCACCGGTCATCCGTGATGTCCGTCGTCTTCTTGGAACTTTGGAAGGTGCTGGATTCCTGGTCCGATTCTGTTGGGTTCCTGGCCATGTTGGGATCCGGGGTAACGAGCTGGCAGATCTATCTGCCAGGTCTGTTTCCTCCATGTCGCCAGCTCGGCTGCCACTGTCTTTCCGTGATTTTAGACCTTTGATCCGGACATTTCTCCTGGACGAGTGGCAGTCCCTGTGGTCTCAGCAGGGCAACAATAAGCTGCATTCTATCAAACCACAGATCGTACTCTGGAAGTCTAGTTTGCGGAAGAACCGTCGTGAGGAAGTTGTTCTTGCACGTCTCCGCATTGGGCACTGTCGTTTTACTCACCGCTTTTTGCTGTGTGGCGAGAGTGTCCCGGTGTGTGAGGCGTGTGACTGTCGTCTCACTGTCCTTCATGTTTTGTGTACTTGTGTTCGGTTTTGTGATCATCGTTTTCGTCATTTTCACTCTCATCTGTTGGACGAAGGAGCAGCTACGCTGCAAACAATTATTGGCTAAGCCTGCGACATGAAAGCAGTGTTTTCGTTTTTAAAAGATATTGACTTTTTTAAACTTATCTAGATTTTACCTTGTTCACTATCATATTTCATTTTTACCACATCAGCCTGTTTTTAACCTTGTGTACGTTTTTTATTGATTTTGTTTTGTTTTGATGTCTTTTGTTTGGCGCTCTTTGGCCAACCATGGCCCTTGCGCCATTAACATCAATTAACCAAACCAAACCTGTCTCTTGGAATCCAATCTAAAATTTCGGCTGTCCATCAATGGTCTGTCCTTCTGGCAGTATGTCCAGCCCATTGACATTTCAGGGATTTTACTCTGATCATGATGCCTTCCACTCTTGTCATTTTCGGATCCACGTGTTCCTCTTCTTATCGCTCCTGGTTACACCAAGCATGCACCTCTCCATGCTACTTTGAGTTGTCTGCAGCCTTTGTATATCTCTTTTAGTTAAGGTCCACGTCTTTGCACCATACGTAAGCACTGGAAGGATGCATTGATCAAACACTTTTCTTTTAAGACATAATGGCATATTGCTCTTGAAAATTCTGCTGTTTCTTCCAAAAGCTCTCCAGGCAAGTTTTGTACGGCAATTAATTTCTTCATCAATGTGACCTTCACTTGATATCTGCTGTCCAAGATATACGTACGTGTCTGTTATCTCCAGCTTTTCTCCATCAATCGATAAATCTTCATTTCTTGTAAAAGCATTGAACATCACTTTTGTCTTCTGAAAGTTCATTTTTAATCCCACTTCTTTACTCTTGTCAGCAAGTTCCTGGATCATACTCTGCAGCTCTGATGGGGTAGTTGCAAAAAGGACTACGTCATCAGCAAAACGAAGGTGGGTTAGATAATCTCCATTAATCTTTATCCCTTTGTTTTCCCAGTTCAGTGATTGAAAGACATTTTCCAATGTGGCATTAAAGAGCTTGGGAGATATGGTGTCACCTTGTCTCACTCCCTTTCCAATTTTTATGTGTGTTGTATTTTCAAATAGCCGAATCTTTGCACTTGCATTTTAATAGATGTTATTAATAATTTTAATGTATGCATCTTCAATACCGCAGGATTTTGGAGCCATTGTAACTGCTGATGGTTTCACCGAATCAAAGGTTTTTTCATAATCGATAAAAGCCATGCACAATGGAAGTTCATATTCCCTTGCTCTTTCAATTAGTTCTCTCAGTACGTGGATATGATCTATTGTGCTGTTCTCTCGGTTGAGCCATGTCCAGTGTTGCCTTCAAACAGTGTGAAAGAACTTTAGTGAAGATTTTATAAACCACTGACAGGAGGCTGATAGGTCTGTAGTTCCTGAGATCCTCAATGCCACCTTTTTTATTTAGCAGGATCATTGTAGCGTTGTTCCAATCCTCAGGAATCTTCCCTTCATTAAGGCATAGAGTGAAAATTTGGGAGAGTACTGTTTCAATTTCTCCACTTGCTTCTTGTATGACGTGTACAGTAATTCCATCTTCTCCTGGAGCTTTTCCCCACTTCATGTTCTTGATTGCATGTGCAACTTCTGCTGGGGGGACTGGAAGAACTCTGGTACTGGTACCTTTCATGATGTCTGGAGTACATGTATAATCCCTTTCATATAATTTGGAGTAGAAATCTTTCACTCTTGTCAAAATTTTGCCTCTATTTCTTGTTACTGAACCATCTTCTTTTCTCAGTGCCACAATCTGTTTTCTTCCCTTACTGAGATGTCCCTTTGCTATCTTTAGGCTTTGGTTGTTTTCAATTGCTTTCCTCACTAGTTCACAGTTGAATTTCCTTACGTCATCAGTGATACTTTTTCGTACTGTCTTGCATAGCTCTATATATTCCACTTTGGAATTCACTTCTTCTTTAGTTGTCCTCATCTCTCTTCTTTTTTGCATCAACATTTTTGTTTTTCCTGATAATTTGCTCACATGCAACTTGTTCTTAGACCCAGCTAATTTTGTTGCTGTTTCCACAAGAGCTTTGGTTACTTATCTGTTAACTTCAGAAATATCCACTTCTTCCGATGTTAGACCTTCTAAAACAGAGAATCTGTTCTTCAGTTCCAACTTGAAGATATTATGGTGTTTTTTAAGGTTGGTTATGTCAATACATTTTGTTTGTCTTATGAGCTTGCCACGTTCAAGTTTAGTGTTGAGGTGCATCTTGGATCGCACCAATCTATAGTCACTACCTGTGTTGAACTTGTTTAGCACACTGCAGTCTTCTATGACGAATTTTTTTGTTACACATAATAAAATCAATTTCACTTGTTGTCCCATTTGGATGTCTCTATGTCCATTTCCTGTGTGACTTTTTCTTGAAAAAGGAGTTCAAGATGAAAAACCCTTCTGCCTCTGCAAACTCAACGAGAGTATTTCCACTCTGGTTTCTGTTGCAGTCACCGAAAGTTTCATTCTGTTGCTGTTGCCCTGATTTTGCATTGAAATCTCCCATAATTATCTTCAAGTGCTGCTTACCTTTATTATTTAGATGACGAATTTCCTCATAAAATTCTTCGATTTCTTCTTCAGGATGACTTGTGGTGGGTGCATAAGTTTGAATAATCTGAGCCTTGTATCTTCTCGAGAGTTGGATAACAAGTTGTGCAGCTCTGTCAGAGGAACTTTCAACTTCTACAATTTCATCCTTCAGTTTCTTGTTTATTATAAATCCAACACCACTAGTTCTGCCAGTATCTGTCCCGCAATAGTAGAAGAGATGTCCACTTTTCAGTTCAATGAGATCTTCTCCTTTTCTCCTTACCTCACTTAGCTCGACGATGTCCCGCTTGATCCTTTGTAGTTCCTCTTCCAATTCAAGAAGCCTTGAATCAGTCAAAAGAGTGTGATCGATTTTGTTGTCTACGATAAGCATCTGAAATACTTAGTTGTTGACACTCGTGTGATGAGAGGTGCAGATGTTGGTTCTGATCATTATTTGGTAGTGTCATGAGTGAAACTGAATGCTGGTTGGAGGAAAAGGACCTGGATGGAAAGAATGAAGGTTGAAAGGCTCCCTGAAAATCATCAGCATTATTCTGACTTACTCAGAGAACAACTGAAAAAGCTGAAGTCTTGTGAGAGGGATGTAGAAAAGAAGTGGGAATGTTTTAAGAACTGTATTGTCACTGTTGCTGTAGAGATCTATGGCACCACAATAGTGGGTAACAAAAGAGGTGATGCTTTTTGGAATAGTGAGATTGAAGAGACATTTAAGAGAAAGAAGGAAGCCTATTTGGGGATGTTGCAAGGCTGCGTTTCTGTGGATGAATATCGCTGTAAGAAGCATGAAGCCGCTAAGCTGGTTCTACAGAGTAAAGCAAAAGATGGGAAGGAGAAGGTGGAAAGGCATGAATTGGCTTTTTGGAAAGATGGGAAGACTTCTAGAAGTACATGATACTCAGGAAAAATATGGAAAACATAGTGTGAAGTTGTGTGAAGAATTGGGTTGGGAAATGATATGGGAGCCCAATGAGTTAAATGACAGATGGGATGAATACTTCTGTGAGTTATTAGATCAGGAAAGCAAAGGGGATGCTGATGCAGAGGATGTCACAGTGAAGAATGGAAGCACAGGAGGGATCTCAAGAGAAGAGGTGTGTAAAACTCTAAAATCTCTTCAGAATGGTAAGGCTCCGGGAGTTGATGGCATAACTGCCGAGATGTTAAAATATGGTGGTGACTCTGTAATTGACTAGTTAACTGAAATTTGCCAGTTGCGCTGGGAGTTAGGAATGGTCCCTCGGAATTGGAAGGATGCTATCATTGTTCCCTTGTATAAGGGGAAAGGTGATCAGACCGACTGCATAAACTATTGTGGTATTAGCCTATTAAGTGTGCCAGGGAAAGTGTTTGGTAAGGTCGTTATTGAAAAAGTACGGGGTCTTACCTCAGCGAATGTGCAGGATGTTCAGAGTGTTTTTATGCCTGGTAAATGCTGCACTAACCAAATTTTTGCATTATGCACAATGATTGAAAAGTATTTGGCTGTTGGTAAAAAAGTTTTTGCTGCCTTCATAGATTTAGAGCAAGCTTACAACCGAGTAAATAGGACACTTTGGTGGAAGGTATTAAATGAATATGGTGTTACTGAGAATTGAGTGTAAAAGCCATGTATGCTGGCAGCAGAAATTGTGTATGAGTGAATAGTGTTTTCTCAAAATGGTTTTCTATTGGTGCAGGAGTCAGACCCAGTTGTGTAATGTCCCCATGGCTGTTTAATATATTTATGGATGCATGATGCCAAAATAGATAATATTGGTTTATGTCTTGGTGATGTCCTTGTATGCAGATTGTTGTGTGCTGATGACACTGTCCTGTTGGCAGAGAGCAAAAGTGAGTTGCAGAGTATGTTGTCCCGGATGTATGAAGTGTGCATAAAATTCTGAGTATAAACAAGGGAAAACCCAAAGCTATGGTTTTTGAGACAGGAACTGGTAGCACTGAATGTAATGTAAGTTTAAATGTCACAGTGATTGACCAGGTGAGTTTGTGTATTTTGGAAGCATGTTTAACAGAGAGAACAAATTGGAAGGTGAAATTAGTAGGAGAGTGAATTCTTCGTCGAAAGTCATTCGCTGCTGTGGGTGGTTTTCACAGGAATGATGGGTTCTGAAGAGTGTCCCGCATGGCTGTGTATGAAAGTGTAATTGTTCCTACTCTGATGTATGGCAGTGAAACCTGGGTACTGCAGAAGAAACATAGGAGTCATTTGTGTGCTGGAGAAATGTGTTACTTACGGTGGGTTTGTGGCAAGACACGGTCTGATTGTGTGAGGAATGGAGATGTGTTGCAGTTGTGTGATGTGAAGCAAAATATTATTAGCAAGGTGGAGACTGATGTGCTTCGGTGATGTTGAAAGAATGAGTGATGAGATTCTTACCAAGAAAATCTTTTTAGCCCAAGTGGCAGGAAGGAAAGGCAAAGGAAGGCCAAGGAAGTCACGGGAGGATCAGGTTCAGGAGTGCCTGCATGCGAAAAAGATTGAGTATGAAATATAGAAGATCTTGTGTGCTGTGTGTGATGGATGTCAGTGAAGCCTGAGTTGTATGTCAAGATTGCTGTAAATGGAGAAGTTTGATATGGCAGCAGTAAGTACAAATTATCTGGTAGTTTGTTTTTCTTTATGGAGCTAACCTCTGAATCTCAGAGAACAGCTTAGTGATATGTATGTATGTGCCTAAAACATCTAATTGTTGGCATGCATGTGATGAATGGTGCTGGTAATGTGTTTAATCGTTGCCTTTTCGTGTAATGAGTGAAATTGAATATTGGATGGAGAAAGAA
Source organism: Macrothele yani (assembly GCA_039090855.1). NCBI lineage: Eukaryota > Metazoa > Arthropoda > Arachnida > Araneae > Macrothelidae > Macrothele > Macrothele yani. Next base: position 88,241,869 of record CM077011.1, on the reverse strand, counting down.
CAACTAATTACTGTACCAGTTAATCATAAACGTATAGATACATGAACGATAAGTAAAATTTAACATCGGTAATTTTTATTTGGCAGACAGTCTTAGGAACTAACCTCTTAACTATCATAGAGCTGTTTAGTGGCATATGTGTGCAAACTGTTCCTTCTTTGCAAATTCACATAATAATTTTTCACAAAACTATTATCTAAATTTACAAAATGATGTACCAAACAAAAAAGCTTGGGTAGACAAGTGGTGTGCATGTACCATGTTTTTTCTTAATCTGTATTTGTAGAATCTTCAAAGTTACGAAACCCTTTTAAGTCTTTGACTAGTTCCTGAATTTTATTTGCTGAACTGTATATGGACCCTGCTCTTGTTTTATGGCTGTGTGTTCGTATGTATTTTAGGCAACAATAGAGTTTGCTTCCTACAGAATGTGAAAATACTGAATTTCAGTTAGAAATCTTTTGTTCAAAGGTCCTTAAAATTGCATCTGCACACCCAAAGACACACACAAATGCAGTAGTTGTGTGAAGTTTTAAACTGAATTTTGGTACCACAGGTCAAACAATTCTTCAGAGGCTGATTATATAAATAATGTTGGTAATTTTTGAGCCTTCAAAAGGGGATGTAATTTTTACTTTTTTTTTTTTTCATTGTAATTTTAGAATTTTTTTCATGGCATGTGTCTGAAAATTGATTTTGTAAAAGTTGTAAGTTATATCATTGCTGCAGGAAAAATGAATGTTCCCACAGAATCTTTGTTATAATCATATACCTAGCAATACTGCCTGTTTAGAGGTACATCAAAAGCATGTTTTTTTTTTTGGTTTTTTTTGCATTTAATGTGTAGATGTTCTATACTTCATTTGTTAGAATGTGTGTAACTAACAGTGTATGAAGTGTCTCTTCCACCCATACTTTCTTACGTTAGAAGTTTTTTTTTCCCCCTCACCTAAGGAATGTGGAAAGTCTTTTAAGTCCAAAATGGGAATGAAGGATCATTATGCTAACTCTGTTTGCCGAACAAGATGGAAATGCTTGAGATGCGATAAATCTATGAAGCATTCTGGGCCACGTGCGATGTTGCGTCATTTGCGGTCAAATCATAAAGTAAGTGAACAATTGCATAAGATTTAAAGTTCATTGTACCTTTGTGTGAAGAGTATATAATGATCAGGGGAACAGTTTGAAAGTTTCATTTTAGATGCAAATTATTTTTTTTTCTTTTACAGTTGTATTAATAATATAAACACTCAGATCTATCTGTCTCTCTGAAACACTTGACGTCACAGCAACGTCTGCACTGTTGCGCCATCACTTATTCATCAACTTGTGTGTGCTCTCGTGATGTCAAAATGATTGCCTGCTATATAATAGCACACAACCACTTTTGGATGTCAAGGTGATTGTGTGCTAATTTAAAAACATTGGATTATGAATGACTCGTTATATTTATCCGATTTACAAAATTCAAATCTTTAATATCACATCAAGTTGAGTTTGTATATTAATTTAATTTAGCACAATTCAAATATTAATTTGTACGCTTTAATTATTTTTTACTTTTTAAATTTAACTGAGTTTAGTGCTGATTATATTAAACATTTTACAAAATATTGATCTATCTAAATTTTTTTTCTAATAATTAACAGCATAAAAGTGTTTGCTGATTAGATTTAATTAGTTTCACAATAAAATTTTGATGTAGGGAAAAAAATCCTTACATTCTCATCATCAAGAATTTATACAGCTGAAATAGGCTTCAGAAATTATCAGCATGTGTGGTGTTTAGATTTTTCTATCTGAGTGTTAGGTGTTTTTTGGGTTCTGAGAGGTTGGCAGGTCTGGTACAATTATTAAACAGCAACAAATATTTTACACAGAATGTTATTTATCGCGAGGTCTTTTTAAAAATGGAAATAAATAGCATATAAGTTTTAACTTTATTTTAAATACCCCAGACTTGAATAATCATGGAACGCATATGAAATCCATTTATTTTTGTGGTGTAGTTAGCACAAAGATTCGCCAAACTTTCGCACTCCACTGGGAGGCTTTCTCAAGACAATGGTAGACATAAAAATGCAGGGAATTGGAACACTTAAAGAACCAAGATGATTTTTAAAAAACGCTTGGGCCACATCACAAGCATATTACATGACTTTTTTTATCACGCAATTATGTGGTGTGCCGTGATGTTTTTTTTTTTGTCGATACTCACTCTGCCATGAAAGCAACTATGCTGGTCCTGGAAATAGTGCAATTTTTAGCAAGGACCAGATAATGATTTTCTGTTTAAATTTTGCCTCATTAAAAAACAATGCTTGTTCCATTGATAGATGTACAAAGAAAGTTGTTCTGTAGAGAAAAAGAAAAGGTACTATATTTCACTTGGAACATTTTCAAAAAAATGTGGTCATTTTCATGCACTGCTATCATTTTTTATGAAAAACGTTCCTCATTTTGTGTGTGTGTGTGTGTGTGTGTGTGTGTGTGTGTGTGATTTTTGAGGAAAATTAGGGGGAAAAATGTAGGCACTTAGGGTTTCCCTCAAAAAGGCTTCAATTATGGACAATTGTTTAAGTAAAAATTTATTTTTTATGAATTTACTCTCATTTTGCTGTCCGTGCAATTTGTTTGCTACAGAGTGTGAAATATAATTTTATTCATTGCTACTGAAAAACACTGAAAACTATGGATTTTTTAGTGTTTACTACTGAAAATTTCCAGTCAGGATTGGAGTCTATTATATTTAATTATACACTGCTTAAAAAAAGGGAGGTGTGTGTGTGGGGGGGAGGTATTGTGGTATTAGCATGAAGTGACAGAAAAATCTGAAAGTTGCAAGTTTCTGATGAAAAGTCAACCTCTGAGTGGCACATGTGTGTTGTCCATGTACCTCCTGGAATTTAAGAAATCCTTAAATGAACCTTTTTTCCTTAAATCAGACCTTTTGAAATTATTGTGCTTCAGACTTTGTGCATGTATTTCACACTCGTTTAGTGGGCAGCTTTTCTTTTTCTCTCTTTCTGTCTCACAAAATTCACGGTTTTTCTGTGTGTGCTGGAAAGCTATTTCAAGTTCACCTTTCCCAGCTGGCACGCACTTGGTCGTATGGTGTGAGCAACAGACCTGATTGGATCAATTTAGTCATGTGCCTCGCCATTTTTTTAGAGAAGATAGAGACATTCCAAGTGCTATGGATTCTTAATAGTCACTATGGGAATTGTTGATCTGCTACAGAGTACAGGTAACCAAATATACTATGGAAATTGAAAATATAGGGAAAATAATATTATGCAACATCGGTGTAAAGTTTAACATTTTCAATGTTCTAACATGTATGGAAAAAATTTTTGGGATTGTTTAATGGAAGTTTTTGATGTTACATTTTGTCAATATGTTTTGCACATCCATTTCTCTTTGTCAGTCTTATGTTTATCTTTTTTAGTATCTTTGGTTACAGTGATAAAAAGTGACTTTGTATTTAAGAATTTTTTTTCTAATTAAATGTATTTTCTAATCTCTACCTAGTCTTCAAAACCAATCAGTAAAGTAAACATTTTTGCCCCTTCTTTTTTTAATGCTAAATTAAATGTCAGAATCTGTACTTACTTTGGCCATGGCAGAATCCGCACCATTTCCGTGACGTTAAAACTGTTTTCACAGCAGCTAAACAATGTGGTACCAATTTTTGATAGTTCATTTCATTTAAAATGGGTTTTTTCCTATTCCTTATTGATTTTCTTATACATCAAGGCACAGAACAAGCATTTTTAATTTTGTCTGAAGTAAAATTAATGTTCTTTAACATTACTGTGTGTTCATTGTCCAGAGAATTGTGACTTAACAGAGAACAAATGACTGTGATGCAGAGTTGAAGTTCTGTCCAATTTTGAACATTTTTATACACAAAAGGAAAAAATGCTTGCTCTTTCTGTCTGTTAAATTAGCAAGAATTGGCTAAGCAATGGGAAACCATGCATTTTAAGAAAAATGTTACTTTAAAAAGAGAATGCCTTTTTGATTAATAAAATCAAATATGGAAGTTCCATGTTTTTTACAAAAATACAGTGGTCACTTTTTGATAACTGAAATTTGCAACTAACAATGCCTCTTAACAAAATTGTACAGAAAATCTGTGTTTTGTTTAGAATTCAAAAATCGGAAAGATGTACTATTTTGCACTTCCTCTGAAGTAGCCAATAGTAATCTCCTCCCATTATGGCAGTTTCCCGGGGAACTTGGTAATGCTTTTCCGTTATGGATATGTCTTGATTGAAGTATTCTGCTTGCTCATCATTCACAGCTCCCAATTTTTCTGAAAAGAAAGAAAAACAAACTCTTGAGGTGAATATAGAAAATGGATTTTCGAAGACATTTGGCATTCCATAAGTCTTTCAGAAGTTTCCTTATTAAAAATTACTTTTTCAGTTTTGCATCTGTTATATTGCGAAAAACGTTTGTGAGGTAGGTGAATCCACTTACTTTTTTATCTTTAGACCTTATCATGGTTTCGCCAGGGTCGGCCCAGTTCGATAAAATCTACCAGGTTTTTCGGGCTGAGCCCAGTTGAAATAAAACACCTGGGGTTTTTCAAAATTAGATTCTAGTTTTGCTTCTACAATATTCTAAATTTAATCAGCACCCAATAAACTATTTTCTTTTACAATTAATAACAACAGGAATAATGACTAGATTCTCTTTCTTACTTTCTTCTCAAAGCTGATGGTTTATTGATTTTATTATTTAGCAACACAAAACAAACCTTTCAGATCAGCTGACAGAGCAACTAATCTAAAATAAGAAAATTAAACAATAATCCTGAAAAAAATAAATGGTTGCATATAAATAGCTTTCCACCGATAAAGAATAACTATAGAATAGACCAACATTATCTATTCATACTATAGAAAAAAAAATAGAGAAACAGAGTATAACATACTTAGCTTCTAACTAAAATATTATCTTTAAATAAATTTTTCCTGAGATATTATTTGTGTTTGGCATGTTGTAAACTGCAATGTTTTTTGACTATTTACAAAGATCACCTAAAAATTAAACAGTGGTACAGACAAAGTATTTTTGGTGGTTTGTATTTTACTAAAACCTCAAAAGCAGGCTAAAATTATCATAGTTTTGTGACCTACACAATTTTCAAATATTTTCAAACCTCTTGAGGTTTTTTTGCAAAACAAAACTACCAATCTACAGGAAATTTTGATCCATGCTGTGATCTTAAAAATGTGTAAACTGAGCAAGTTTTGTGGCTTTCTCTACTCCAAGCCTATTTTGTAACTTATTCCAAACTAGTTGAAACATTGAGAAAATTCTCTCAAAGGAGGTAGATGAAGATGGTGCTGAATGTAGGCATACTAAAAAGTTAAAATCCTGCAAGCAATTTTGAATTCAAACCCTTTTCAGACTTTTTGCAATGATTTGCCACCATTTTATGGAAGAAAACTGACTGATGACACTTTCTTTCATCATTGATGTTAGGTAATAGCAGAGGTGCCGACCATCACGGATTTTCCATAATTATTACGGTTTCGGCTGCCTGATTACGGAATTACAGACAAGTTAGAAGAATTACGGATTTCAGTGCATTTCGTAAAAGTTCTGAATTGTGTGTCCTTTTTTGTTAAAATCATGGTTTAAACTGTGATCGCATTTTGCGATATTTATAGTTCTTTTCGCACATATGCGAAAACGTTTAATTGGTCCCGTTTCTAAGTAAGTTCCATTGAAATTCGGATATCAGGTGAGGAATGGCAAGGCGATATTCAGGCATGAAAGACCCGCGAAAACGCGGAAATCCGCTTTTTTCTGTCCCGTTTTTGATGTTACCGATATTATTCCAAAAATGCAATAAATTTTTATGGGGGGGGGTGCCTCCCTCTTGCGAAAAGCAAATTCGTAATGACTTCGAACGACGGAATGATTACGGCTGGGAATGACCTAACCTCTTCCAGAGACGAAATTTTGCGCCGAAGTGTGCCAAAACAAAAGTCTTTTGCTGTTATCTTGCTACAAAATTCTGGTTTTGCGCCATTTAGCGGCAGAACCTCTGTGCCCCGTCATCACTTCGGTACAGTGAATTCTCCGTGCGCACTCTTCCGCTTGACGCTGAGTAAGTCCTTGCGGTGGGAAGAATGATTCAGCGATTCCAAATACTAGGAATTTTACGTAGTTACTATGGAAATCATAGACGGAAAACATCGAGTATTCTATAGAAATCGTCGGTCTGCCACGAACGGCGGAAAACGTCGAGTATGCTACGGAAATCAAAAATCTCAGTGAAATAACGTTATTAAACATCTGTGTGAAGTTTATTTTTGTGTTTTTAAGATTCTAACACTTGTTAAATATTTTCGGGAATGTTTCTTGGGTGATGAGAATGTCCCGTCGTTTTCAGTTTCCTCGTATATGAAATTTTTTCGATCAAGCAAGACCCCACCGCCCTCTCTCTCTCTCTCGCTGTGCCTGATTATATTTTTATTTTTGATGTTTTCTTGTCGTATTCCTCGTTTTTAATATCTTCGTTAATAGTGAAAAGGAGCGACTTCTGTTTTTTTTAAAGAATTTTTTCTAATGAAATGCAAGTTACCCAGTTTCTAATACATACTTCTTCAAAGCTAATCAATAGAGAGCAATCGTTTTCGTCCCATTTGTGTTTATCAAACAAAATAAAATTTCTAGATCGGTATTTAATCCAGTCATGGTGGAATCCGTGCTGCCATTTCCGTGTCTCGTAAAATTGTTTCACGACAGAGTGAGCAACGCAGTATCGATTTTTCACTTTCATTTTCCATTAAATTCGTGTTTTTATGTTTCTTAGTTACTTCTTACTCATACATATTATTTCGTGCATTCGCGGAATTCCGCCGTTTCTGTCATCAGTTGGGCCATTCTCAAGATCGATGTAAAACTGAAAAGAAATTGGTGTGTGTGTGTGGGGGGGGGGTCCGTCTGGGGACGGTATTTCATCTTTCAAAACTTTCGAAAACGGAAGTTAAACAGAGTGAAGTGATTTTCCCCATAATCCTAATTTATTTTTTCTCGCGATGTTTCTTCTGCCCAGTATTGTTATTAAATTTCATTTTAATGCATATTTGTATGTGAAATTTGCTTTAAACAAAATTAAAAAAAACCTCTTGTATGCCCCTTAATACAGTAGAATGTTACTAAGGAATGGGTAAACAAAAGATTTTCAGCGAAATTAAAAAATCAAAAATCAGTACTGTATTGTTCACTCTGCCGTGATAGTCATTTTACGGGTCACGGAAAAGGCCGATTCCATTATGAGCGGAATAAGTACCAATTTTGAAATTTAATTTAGCTTTAAAAAAGCGGAAAAGAACAAAATACTTTCCGTATTGATTGGTTTTGAAGAACAGGCTGTTAGAAATAACAAAAACTGCACTTCACTAGAAAAAACTTTTAAAATGCGAAGTTGTTCTTTTTTATTTATTATTGAAGATATTAAAAACGAGAAACATAATCAGAAAAAAATATAACAAATAAGAATATAACCAGAAAGTGAAAAAAAGTGCATCTTGGGGTAAGAAAAATTCAAAATTTAGAAACTACAGAACATTTTCATCCGTGCTAAAACCATCACTTTCAGGCGACGAACGTTACGGAGATTCCCAAATTATATCGAACAAATGTTGCGACATTAAAAACATCCAATAAACAGTCCCAAAAATGTTTGAATATTAGAATTTTGAAAACATGAAAATAAACTTTGAACAAATGTTGAATAACATTATTTCATATAGATTTTTTTTTAATTCATATAGTATATTTAATGTTTTCTGTATTCCGTAGCGATCGACAATTTCCGTAGTGACTATGGAGAATTTGTAGCATTTGGAAGATCTGTGGTGGGCAAACAGGAAAAAATGACAAATCATTGAAATTCTATCAAAACAACATTTTCTGAAGGGGAAAAAAAACGGACGACCAGATTTTTTATTTCTGTAGGATATTCAATGTTTCCCGTATTCTGCAGCGATCGATGATTTTTGTAGTGACTATGGAGAATTCATAGTATTTAGATGGTCTGTGGTGGCAAACAGGAAAAATGACAAATCATTAAAATTCTACCAAAACTGAATGTTTTCTGAAAAAAAAACCAAAAAAAAAAAACCCCTCCCTGGGCACTGGGTTCGAAACTGGGCAGAATCTGATGGTTGGTTGGTTGGTTGGTTGTTGGATTTTATTGGCGCAAGGGCCAGGCTTGGCCAAAGAGCGCCAGACAAAGAACGATCAGCCACAGATTTTTAAAAACGTGGAAAATGATCAAGATCAGACAGGCCCGGCAAAAGCCGAAAAGAGCACGAAGAAAGCAGTGAAGAAAAGGTAGTCAATGAAGTTTATTAAAAGTAACATATTTACTAATGGAAAAGGACGAACCGTCACTCTCCTCCCCCCACACTCCTCTGCAATGCTGGCAGAGGGCGGGGACGAACTGTCACTCTCCTCCCCCCATGTTCCTCTGCAATGCTGGTAGAGGCTGGGGACGAACTGTCACTCTCCTCCCCCCGTGTTCTTCTATAATGTTGGGTGAGGGTGGGGACCTCGCTGAGGCCGAGACAGTTTGATGGACACCGCACACCTTTGCGGATTGAGGGCCGGGTCTTCCGCACGTGCAGGCTGTCTGCTGGAAACCGGAAGAGGCGGGCGTCTTCAAAAGAGAAGGCGAAGACGCAGCTGGTCGAATAAGCTGGAGCTCGGTGAAATCCACCTGTGTCGCTTGTTCAGCTGTAGATCGCTTGGCAAGTGCGGCGAGAGCTACAGGGCGCGGAACAAAAGGCTGCACGGGTTGTGGCTGAGACTGAACAACTGCGGCAAAAGTACGCTGTCGGTTGTTGGGAATACCCAACTTGGCCTTGGCAGCAGGGTACGAGAGGCCCTCCAGGGTCTTGAGGCGCTGGATCGCCTTCTCGTCGTTCCACTTCGAACAGGACCTGGCATAAGCAGCGTGGGAGTCACCACAGTTTACACAGCAGGGCTCTGAAGTGCATCCAGTCCCTTCGTGGTCGCGGGAACCACAATTGGCGCACCTCGCAACACTGTTACAGGACCGCTGGGAATGTCCATACCTCTGGCACTTAAAACAGCGTAGAGGATTTGGTATATAAGGACGAACTGCACATAACAAGTAACCAGCCTTTATTTCAGTAGGTACCTTCGGGCTGTTAAAAGTCAAAATAACATTTCGTGATTTGATCAGCGCGCCATCGCGCCTGAAAGTCATGCGTCGGGCAGCTATGACACCCTGATCAGCAAGTTCACACACAAGTTCATCTTCATCGCAGACCAACAAGTCGGGCTCAGAAATGACTTATGTGAATCTGATGGAATCAGGATATCCTGTAAGTGTTCTTATTTTGTCATGACTATTTTTTCAACACCTGTGAAGGTTTATCAATGTTTTTAATGTAATATTTATTAGAACAACCCAGGAAATTACTGAATATTTTCTGTTAGTGGTCAGGAATCATTGCCAGTCTGTGAAATAAAATTACCAGGTTTGTATCACATTTCTCCCAAATCTCTGCTGCTGTACTGCAAAATGATTCTGCTATCAGATATGAAATTCATTTTTGAAAGCTATACAGCCAGTTTTCATTTTGACACCAAGAAAAACCTAACCAAAAATAAATGGAATGAAAAGAAAAATTTAGCAGAATGGAAGCAGCTTCGAAACAAAATGTCTGAACATTTTTGACCATCAGTAACTCATCAAAAACTGCTAGAGAAAGCAATGCAGAAGCTAAGAGAATGCAAGCATTGTGGGCAATGTTCTTGATGACAAGACAATGCTCATGCAAAGAACGATTTTAGAAAATACAGCAAATTAAATAAAGTAAGTACTGCTTGAAAATTTTGACCCATCCACTGCTATCAATTTATGGTGGAGAGATTGAGAGATTTTATTTGTAAACATAGCGAGAGACTAAATAAAAATGAATAAATTGTATTTCCAGTAAAAACTGTAGAAAATTTGGTTGAGGTGGTTGAAAAAAAATATAACTTTTAAGATTATATTTATTCATTTAATTGCACTGAACAATAGACAGTGGGCCCTTGTAACTACTAAGCTTAAATTTAACTATGTCTAAATAAATGAAAGGAGTACAGTGCAGTGATAAAATGTGTATACAATACAAAATAGCCACAAGGAAAGTGGCCACTAGATTTTGCCCACCCACTGGCCAATGGCCACTTAAAAAAAATCACCAATTTTAATCTTTACTTAGAAGGCCCATTTGGTTTCATAAAGATATGTTATATAGAAGATTTGGGGTAATAAAAAATGGTTTATGCTAATGTTTCAATTTATATGGAAATTATAGAAAATTAAAATTTGGGAGATGGGTGGATGCATTTCAAAACAAAACTGAAATTTTGATTAAGGCCATGAAATATAAATCCGAAAATAAAATGCAACACTGAATTTGGAAACTCTCAAAAGTTACTATTGTATTGTTTGCGTTGTTTGCGTTAGATGAGTAGATACACTGAAAGTGGAAGAAAAGGTATACAATGTACACGTGTAAATAACTTTTGGAGGCGGTGAAGTCAAATATAATGGTTAGGACAAAAACATTGACTCTTAAGCACAATTACCTAAGATTTCTTTCCTCACCTCAGTCACTGCTGACTGGGATGCATTTGAACCATGTGATGAAAATTCACACTGACACCTATTACTTCACTGCACTAAGGTTTGGGTTTTTGAAAGGCCACTTGGCCTATATTTATTTGAAAAACTTAACAATCTACAGGGTTCCCACGCCACCTGGAAAACCGGGAATTCTCAGGGAATTTGAAAATTGTTCCAAAAATCAGGGAAAACTCAAAGAAAATCGTGTTTTTCCGTAAAAATCAGGGAATTTCTTATCAGGGAACTGAAAAGTCAGGGAATTTTTTATTTTGCCAAAAAAATATTTTCTTTCAGACTTCTGTAGAATATATTTCTGTATTGCTAAGTTTTAAAATAATTCCGAGTTGTTTTATCCTTCGAGGCAACCCACCCACCGATTAAAGTGCAGCTGTGCTGGGGAGTGCGTCTCTTCGCGGTTTCCCCCATCTCCAGATGCTCTAAACTACAAGCGAACAAACGGACACCTCAAAGCGTGAGAGAAAGCCATTAATCACACCCCCATTTCGCAGGCTCTTATCTGCTGCGTTCGCGCAGAGGCAGTCACTTGTTCCTAAGTAGGTGTCCTGGTTCTCTGTGTAGACTGGGAAAAAATTATGAAAAAGCTAATTTCCTCAATTTTTTAAATAACCGACTGACATTTTTACAGTGGACAAGATATATGAAAATAACGTTCCATTTTAAATTTCGCCGAAATTCATCGGAAACTTTAGAAGTTGCGCTTTTTCCCCCCCCCCCTTTCCTTTTGCATGTTTCACTTGTGTTTTATTAAACCGTACAAAAACATTTTATTTTGCCGGATGTTGGTTATCCTAATAAGATTCGTTGTTTTACGGCCGGAAAGAGATTTTTCTTGATTCTGTCTTATTTCTATTTCATAATGCATGAAGAAATTAATTTATAGCTATTTTGGCGGTATTCCGATTACTGCAAGAGCTGGCTGGTTGCGAAAAATAGGGTAGTCCGACGCCCGGAACCATAGATTTTCACATCTGGGTCATTCCACGCAAAATCGTCAGATATTGAAATAACTTTCCAACACATCTCTGATTCTTACAGGTAGCTGCTTCCAAATTATAAAAAAAAACCCTAAAAATTTAAACTTTTTTGTTTCTGATAGATTAGAAGATATTATTTTTGTGCATAATGGAACCGTTTTCCGTAAAAACGCAAATATCTCCGTTATTTAGAATAAGAAATATAAAATTCATCATTCTCTCGTAATTTTTCCTAAGGTTTCAGCTTATACATAGGGAAAAAAATTTGAGAGAACAAAAGTTAGACGGGGTAGAAATTTTCTTGTAATCGTAAATTCTTTTTCTTGCGTTGCTTCACCTCACAAGAGTTGCATAAATTATTCATTTCACATCTTTACCCTCACATTGCCGAAAAAAATATGAAAAATTTACCTAGTTACTACTGATTTAAATGTTTCCCGTGCTTGCTCTATTGGTTTCAGGTTTGTCAGTGCAGGCGCTAAAGCTTCTGTCTCCGTTTTGGATGACGTTATTTGTGGGGAGTTACTGCAAGTGACCCGAGTGGGCTCCAGACCTTTCTCGCACTTTGCCTGATCAACATCGCACAAAAATGTTTTGCCCTTCGTAAAGATATTGTTAAGTATAAACATGCCACTCGCTACAGGATGAAAAATTATGTTGAAAAAAAGTGTTAGGAGGATTTTATGAGCACACATGCACACAAAACTTCCTCTAATTGTTTCCCGTACAAGTAATTTGACGTAGCGTGGAAATGAACTGTGACCTGCGAGAAAAGTTCAGTACTAATGTTTGTGTCACAAACGTAGCCAATCAATTTTAAGACTTCCGGATTTTGGAAGTACTTGTATGAATTGTAGTCTCTCAGGCAAAATGGTATTCCGTATTAACTGTTAGTTGTCTCCACTTGTTGCTTCCATTATTTTCTTTATCCAGGGTTTAATTTTTTTTTTTTTTCCGTTATGGCATTAGGATCTCTGTGTGCTAGCTTATTGGTTATGAAATTTAACAGCACAATGTCTAAATATCCTATGCTGCGTTATTTAGAAGCAAATAGCAGAGGTGCCAACTATTACGAATTGCCCGTAATTATTACGGTTTCGACTGTCAGATTACGGAATTAGGGGCAGGTTGGAAGAATTACGGATTTCAGTGTGTTTTGGAGAATCTCAATTTTGTATCCTTTTTCGTTTAAACCCTTTTAGTGCGACGCTGCCGATTTGTCGGCCTTCGATTTTGATCCGCATATTTTCCGAATCAGACTGCAGATTTCGGCGTCTCAATGATCATATCATTTATCAATCATATCGTTTTGAAATGTAATGTCCCGCAGTGGTCTAAGCGATGGCCTCTGATCATTCGTCTGTAAGGGGTCCGGGTTCGAATCCCGTTGAGGCATGGATGTTGTGTTTGTCTTAAGGCACTGGCTCTCTCCCTTCCCAGGAGCCAGTGACCCTAAATTAGGGACGGGCGACTGCTGAGTTGCCCATTGAGTTGCTCACGGTGGTCGTTAAACCTCCAATCAAAAAAAAAAAAAAAAAATGGAATGTCCATGAATCATATCGTCAAACAGCGATAGTATCGGAAGAATGGTACCGTAATTTTCTTCGTATAATCCGCGGATTATCTGTTAAAAAAGTTAAAATTATAGGTTTTGCGGATTATACACCGATGCGGTTAGTACGCCGATTTAAAAAAAAATTACAACCTTCCGATTTAAAAAAAATCTGCAGCGTGATTGTGCAGGGAAGGGTGTAATAATTGGAAAAGGAACTCCCTCGGAAGAATTTTCCTCAGTTCAGAAGTTTGTACGGAGCGGGGAGGAGGGGGAGGAATGTCGTAACGAAAGATCGGGAAAGTTGTGGGGAGGGTTGACAGGGGTCATTTTGATATCGTTGAGGAGAGCTCTGACTGTCGTGCCGGCTCTGTTTTGGGCAAAAAGCTAAAGAAGTACGCACAGCACTTGCTGCACGAACCTATGCGTTTCTCCTTTCGGATTTCATGTGCGCGACCTTGTGTCTAGTTTGCTTTCGTTGTTTTGGCAAACGTCGTTGCTGCTGTTTTCCTTCATTGCTAATCATGATGTCTCTGAAAAGGAAACGTTTCAGTTACACTGCCGAATTTAAGCTTGAAGTGGTGGACAGAATTGAGGATATGATCGTGTCACTGCGCGATAGTTTTGAGGTCAGAACACAATCGTGCAGCAACATACGGAAAGCCTCTGTGTCGCGATCTAAAACGGAAACAAATCCGTCGGTTTATTCCGCGGGAGAATTCACGGGTTTTTTATTGGCCCACGTATAAGATGATCTCTCAACTCTGAAAGCAGGAATTCCTCCAAAAACTTTCGACTTATACGCGAGTACATACGGTATTTCTACGACTTGTTCTGTATCAGCCTTTCGTCATTGGCAAGGTGTAATTCAATACTCTGGAGCTGCATCGGCGTGATCTATGGATGCCACACCCTTTATCTGTCCGGAGATATAAAACAGTTACCTTTAAAAATGAATTTCTTCATTTAATAAAATCGTTTTTTTTTTTTCTCTCTTACTTCTTCGGACTCATTATGTGTTTCTGGAACGTGGAAAGAGCGATGTATTTATTTATTTTCTGACGCCACGTATTTGGAGGATTTTCACTTTGGATCTCGCTCTTTGGATTTAACTGTCTCAGTAGCTGAGCCCATCTTACGGATTTATGATGTCAAAAGCTGATTTAAAAATACACATAGCACCGTGGATTGTTGGCCACCATGGTGTAAAGCTAACGCGCTAGGCTATATATGGAGAGATCCGTGGTTCAATTCCCCAGCGGCGGCTGAAAACAATTTTTCGGTTGCTATGTGTTTCTGGAACGTGGAAAGAGCGATGTGTTTATGTGACCGACTTTTCTGTCGGAAATTCCACTTCTGGTTCAACATCTATGATGTGCGGATTATACGGCGATTTTTATTTCCTGAATGTCACAGTCTGCGGATTATACGAAGGATTTTTTTTTTTTTTAATATGAATTTCGTGGTCTGCGGATAATACGACTAAAATTACAGGTAAATATGCCGTAAGTGTCATCGTAAAAGAGTTTGCGCTTGCTATCGGTTCCCCACGCACTTTTCCGTGTGACGGGAGAAAGGTTACTTTAGCCAAAACTTTTCCTGCTGCAGTTGAGGCAGTGCTGTTCACTTTGCATTGTTGGTGAATTATAAGACGTCGTACTGTCGGAAATCACTTTTTCGAGCCCCGTTCGAAGTGCAATAACGATCAACTCGTCGCAACCCGTGGTCCCGTGATGACGGATGTTTATATTTCTTGCGGACTTTCGCCGCGCGGGAGAACGAAGTGCGGTGTTTTATTACTAGAAGCTCTTCACATTATTCATTTCTTTTTCCCAAACAAACAGACACAATCGCAAAACTCCGTGAATTACGAATCCCCATCTTTTCCAAACTCGTGTTAGCAGAGGAAGATTTTATTGACAGCTTGTTCCTCAGACTAGGAGACGTGCTTTTTCCCACTGCGTGAAATTGTTTTCTAAGGTTATTTGAAGTGGCTTGTAGTGAGAGTGAAAGTTTGCCAAGTGATGGTGATGATTTTGAATCATCTGAGAGTGATATTGGCCTAGCAACATCAAGCCAAAAAACTAGCCACCGTGCCACGCACACCATATCTTCTTCAGAGGGTGAAGATCTCCATAGTGAATCTTCAGATCATGAAAGTTCTGAAAGTGAATGGGAGGATGTTAATAGAGAGAAGTGATGAACAACCTCAGCATCTTTTTTTATTAACATGAAATGCAGGGGCCCAAACATGCTCCGGCAACTGATGTGGCACCTATTGCATATTTTTTACTTGTTTTGTACCAATTTCATCCTTGGAATTATAGTTTCTGAAACAAATAAATATGCAAAGAGGTTTCTCAGGAACATCCAAATCTTGAGCAAGGAAATGGAAAATGTTGCAAATGCTGAAATAAAGGTTTCCTTGCGTGCCTTCTAATATGAGAGTAATCAGTAGCCCATGTAGGACGAGATGATTGCCGAAGGCATATCCAGTCAAAACAAACACCAGGATTGTGTAAAATTAAAGACTCTATCAAAGCCTTTGGATAATTTTTTTGCAAAAAAGAATGAAAATAGCGTGATAAACGCTGAATTGCTGTTTACTACAATCGTTGTGGAGCATAACCTACCTATAGCAAGCTGTGATCATGCTGGTCGCTTCTTTCATGCCATGTTCCCAGACTGATATTGATGAAGCTGGATATCCTTGAGCAGATGTGGCATGGAATGAAATATCTAAGACAAAAGATTCATCTGGCCTTCCCAAGTATTCCACATTGCCTAAACTAATGTTGGTAATATTGACTATCCCTCACAGCAATTCCTCTACGTAGAGAATATTTAGTATAGTAAGGAAATACCTCGCGTACTTTTGCCCAACAATGAGCACGAAAACATTAAGTGCCCTTCTTGTACAGAAAAGTAAAGCATTTTCCTCAGGTGAGCTATGTTATAAAAAGTTTTCTGAAAAAGAATATACCACTGCAAAACAAGCAACAAAGGAGTTTTTATGTCAGCAATGACATGAGGTAAGTACAATATTGATAATTTAATTTCATATTTTTTTTTGTGAGGATAGTGTAAACATGCAAAGTTATTACATATTTCATGCATTAATTTCTCATGAAATACCCATTCCACGCGTTAACGACGTATGGTGATTACCGATAGGCACCTCATACAAGTATTACAGGTTACACAGTAATACTATAATATTGTCCTTAACTTTTTAATAAAAAAATGGTGTGTTACATTACTGAAAGTTTGTGTTACATTATTGAAACATTACTGAAAAATCCCCTATTTATTACTGATATGTTCTGCTAGAGGTTGGCACCTCTGAAATAGCATAGATTCGATGTTCTTATTGCCAAGTGCAAGAACTAACTTTAGCTAAAATAATTACAATTTTGATTTTTAAAGGTCAGCAGTTTTTCCCTGATTGCTAGAATTGTTGGGATGGTACTGGCACACGTTTTCCTCAGATGCAGAAATGCTGTCATGATTTTCGTTCTCTCTCTCTTCTTTTTTTTTTATTTTTTAATAGCTGTTTTAGTTTGCTTTGTCTTTAAAGATTCTAAGTGAATTCCAATAGAAAATACAAATTGTTAGATCGATTTGATAGAACCGCTCTAACAAAATGTTAAGAGACTCTGTCAGACACTCTCCATTTTATCATTCCCATTAGACTTCAATTTCAGCAAAAGTTTCTGTGTTCTTTAATATTTATGTAAAATAAGCGCTTAAAGGATTTAAAGCTTCAGCATTGTATCATTTAACGGCAATTTATTCTCTTCAGTCACATTCTCCCAGCTTGCATTTTTAAACCTAACTGGAACTCTAAATGTTGTGAGTCGTTTAAAATGTTATTTATATACTTGTGTGCACTTAAAATACAGATAAACCAGTTATATAATTTCACCTAATCGATTGAAATATTTCATTATATGTAGAATTTAAAATTAAGTCTTTGTTCAAATATTCTTTAAAACATGTAAATACATGGTTTGCCACCTCGGTGGTGCAGTGGTCTAAGCTCTGGCTTCTGACTACTCGTCCAAGTGAGCCTGGATTCAAGTCCCAGATGAGGTATGGGTGGTGTGTTTATCTTACGGCACTGGCTCTCCTTCTTCGTGAAGCCAATGGTCCTAAATTAGGGATGGACGGATATAGCCCAACAAGTTGCTTATGGTGGTCGTTAAACCTGAAACAAAAAATAAGACATGATTTTGTTAAATATTATGTAAAATTTATGCTAAATACACCAATTTTTGTAACTATAAAGTAATTAGGGAAAATGAAAGTTATTTATCCTTTATATTCCATATTTTCTGTTTATCTTTATGGACTGTATAATCGGGACATTCATTATGTGGTGTCTTTTTAATTCTCCCTCATATGTGAGATGAACATAACATTATCAGTATTAATTTCAGGTAAGCAATTATTTGCAATTACAGCCTGTCTAGAATTTGATAAATCTTGCTTTCAATACACATTATTCCTTAGTTCTCTAAAAATTATCAAAACTGAATTTAAAAAATTGCCTGTAGACATTACGGTTTTATTCGATTTCTGCAGATAGTTTGCTTCATATTTTGTAACATGAAACAGTTAGGCACAGTGACCTGGTACACTCTTGCTTGGAGAAACACATCACAAGAGAACCACTTAAACAATGGATCAAAGCCCTTTGTTGGGTGATTCTCTTTCAACATTTCTCTGAGCAGGAGCCCATTCGGTCATTAAGCTTATCTACACTGTGCTATAGAAGAAAGGAAAACAAACTATTTAACATACAGATTTTTTCTTACATATGAACTGTTTCTACGGGAATGTATTAACAAATTGTACATGGGCAGTATACCACTTAGGTTCAGAAAAGATCATGGAATTATAATACCAAAAATAATATGCCTCATGCATTTAATTTTTATTCATAAAAAGCAGGTAATTGTATAAAGAACAGTTATTTAAAGAATTAACAAATGTATGCTTTCGTAAGGAACGCAAGAATGTAAGGAAATGCAACAATTTGTCGCAATGTTATTTGATTTGCTGCTCTGGAAAAACTCTCAGAACCACCTGGAAAAGTCAGGGAATTTTTTTTCTACTTTTGAGTGGGAACCCTGATCTAATTTCTTTTGGATACAAACTTTTAACCTGGCCACTGGGCCCAATCAAAATAATTAGCTGTCAGCTTAGTTGTGAAAATATAGCACCAGGCACACTACTGATAAAAATAATAAACACCAGAATTTCAAGGAATTTCACAACACAAACGCCCGATTTAACATGGTGTGCAACTTAAATATTTGAAGTGAAAATATCTCTCTCTCTCTCTCAAAAAAAAAAAAAAAAGATTTTATATGCATACGTGTACACTACGTTGCTCTAGCTCCTTCGAACAAACCATCTCAGACCAGTCTTCTGAATCCACTTTTAATTTTAAACTACCATAACAACTGAGCCAAAATTTTACGTATAATGGAAAATTACTTTACTACAAGATTTTACACTTCCAGGAAAATTTGCCTTAAAATCAACATAACATAACAATCTAGCACTACCTGATACTGAACCAATTCTATACACCATACAAAACCTAATACACTAGATACCTTATTCTATTTACTCAAAAGTTATCAAATTGCTACACCGACAAAAGAATCTTTAATTCACACCATCATCATGAAAATCCAACTTTTCAAAATTCCATTCTATAAGTTTTCCAATCTACAGGCACCCATGTAGTTACCAACTTGGCATAAAGCCAAACCAACATCTCAACCAATGAGTCCCACATCTCTAGAAAGACACTATTTTTCGGGGAGAACAACAAAGTTTGAGTCTGAAGGCGAGAATGGGTCGTCAATCCATTCCCAGCCTATACAGTGTAGTGGAGCAAAGTGTGACCTAACCATGTACTGTTTCTTCACTCTGATTTTGGGACAACTCGCACCCACTCCCCCGTAAGAACCACCTCCTATGGGCCAACGAGCTTACTCGGGCAGAAAATAAATCCCCCAATTTGTTTCATGCACCCTTTCAGACCCGAGACGTGTCCACATAGGGTAAAGTATCCCACAAGAGTTCACTTGCCCCCAAAATATCTCATTCCCTATTTTCCAGAAAGCTAACTCAACATCCTTATTTCCAGAAAATTCAATACATCACCCTTTTTCCCAGAAAATCACTTCATGTCCTTATTTTCCCAGGAACACACTTCATGTCCTTATTTTCCCAGGAACACACTGTACCACTCATTTCCCAGAAAGCTCAATAGCACCATACTTGACACACTGTACCGAACCTTACTTTATTTCCAGAAAAACTCTATAAATCACCATATTTCCAAAATCACCCTTTTCCTGAAAAATCATCACTTCTTGAAGAAACACAATAGCTATTCTGGTTCTTTTCCGTCACACTATGCATATGCCCCATATTCTGCCTGTATGCCCATTTCTATATTCTTTCCCCATAAAAATCTGTTTTTCCAATCCACGGGCTGAAACTAGAAATTAGTCATCACTACAAAAAAATTAAATTTTTAAAGAGTAATTTTGCTCTTAAATTTTCCAAAACACCAAACCATAATAATAACCAGCCTACAAGAAAAATTCCCAACTACATGGCACCTACACTAAGCTCATAAATACAAATTCTACTTCTCAAATACAAAACTCACTGAGCACAAAAAGAGTTAAATTTTACTTAAGAGAAATACTGGTCCGAGAGGTTGTTCGTTCCAAAATATCTTAATACAATTATGATGTCATCTATCACTACATGACCCAGAAAATTATTCACTTCCATTCTTTTTATTTTGTTTTTCAATTTCCTATCCACAGAAGATGACATGAAATTTATTTACACAGCCTAACATTAAATCAAGTGGTTTCATTACTTAAGCACACCAGAACACTGAAATACAAAAAAAAAAAAAAAACCTGAATGAAAACATTTACACCCCCCCCTTTTTGCAGTATATTTTCCCGACAGCCCCCCCCCCCCAATTCTAAAACAGACTCGTTTCATAATTTTAAAGAAACCACAACATAATACTTTTAATTAAAAAAAAATGCCAAGAAAAATTTACCTTTAGGACTGGGTCAGCAACCCCGCTTGATCACCCTAACCGCAGAATATTACCACACCATCAAAAGGATTCACAGCCAAATATTTAAAACTTGATTTAAAACAGTATCCCTGAGAGAACATCACTGTCCTCGGTGATCTTTTTTCTTCTTCACCTCCCAAAAATGTTTTTTTTTTTTTTTTTTTTGTTCACTGACACAGCGTGCCTGGCCAACTCACCAGGAAACAGGACAAAGGCATTTTCTCTGCTGTTGGATCCTCCGTTGTAGTGAGCCAAGCTCGACGATTCAGCAGTTAAAGGCAATGTCGTTCACGAAACCTGACTGCCTTTGCCGGAATTTCCAGTGTCAGGAGGAACTTGCCTGAGACCCTATCAAAGAGTTGTGGGTGTAGATGGTGGGCCCTCTCCTTCCGGGACATCAATCGAGGGAGTAATTTTTTTTAGCTCTCCCCTGGTAGGAATTGGGTCTGCTTCTTCTTCCGCCATCTTGAAGCGCACATACTGGCATTCAAATCCTACCCAGTGGTCATCCGCTACTTGATACATCAGTGGTCATTTTTTCTTCTTCTCCGGCAATGAGATCCTTGAAAATACTCATTTTAACTGAGCTTTGAGATTCACGAATTTTCATTCTGACTGCTCCCTCCCCGCCAAAAGGCGAGGAGAAAATTCGCCAGCCAGCCAGAGCAAGGACAAAAGAGCGAGTGACAATTTTCTCAACTGAAGCTCTAATGCCCGAAAATCCATTGACCCCTCTCATTGGCTGAAATTCTGCATAGCAGCAGCAGTCAAGCATTCCCAATGGACCTTAACTCCCACGCCTGGAGAGTGACCCATGACCTCCGAAGGAAAGGGGTAAAACGTTGTAGCCTTTCACATGCTGTTGTGACCTTGTTCCCAAAATAGAACAACGCTTACCCAAGAGAGCCCCTTGCGAACGCATTTTGGGTGACAACTAAAGCTTCCTTAAAATGGCCGACCTAAAAGAAAGATTTTGCCTGCTTTTCTTTTTCGCACAATTTTTTTCAGAAACGCTTTTTCTTCATTCCGTGATTAACTGCGAATAATTTTGTTTTCTAAAAGGGGTTGATGCTGTCTTCTTTTGCTCGCCTTTTTTTTTCTTATTTAACTCACTAAAGTAAAAATAAATGAAGCCAAAAGAAAAAAAGTTTAATGCCTATTATTCCCCTTTCTCTTAAGAAATTTTGCTTGTCTGGTCAGGGCTGAGAAATGAGCGAACATGGCCATTTATTCCCTCATCTCTCTCCTCCTTCCAAACACAATTTTGAAACATGCACTGTAGAGAATTTTCATTATATGTATTTTATTTATTTATTTTCTATTATTTTTTATTTTTCCACCACTTTTCCTAAGAACTATTTATTTCCATATATGCAAGCAACATAATTTTGATTTTTTAAATTCAGATCACCACCTGCATTTAATTCCCCAATTGTTACATGTCTTTTCTGCTTATGAACTTGAGACTCGAGACATGCACAGTTTCACTTTATTTACTGGAATAAAGCAATGGTTTTCTATGGTGCCTGAGATAGTGTGAGCAGCTGTGTGTCGTTTTTCCAGCTTTTGCTTCATTTCAGTGATTTCTTCTTCAGGAACATAAAACGGTGTTATTCCTTTCACAGACTTTGCAAAATATATACAAATATCCAAGGTATTTTACCTGATATTGTCGTATTTCGCACGTTGTTTGCTCTGTGAGGCACATGCTCCTAGCCTGAGAGGCCTCTTCGTTACGGACCTTTGGTTAGTTATAAAAAAATTTTTGCAGAAATAAAACAGTTAGATTGTAAATAAAAGTTCATCTTTTAACAGTTAGATTGTAAATAAAAGTTCATCTTTTAATTTAGCAATTATCTCCATTGTTTGGTACCGTGTCTAGACAGCATTCTGTTATTTCTGGTGTATTTAGTTGGCACGAATAGCTGAGGCGTTTGGATAAAACAGTTAGGTTATATATTTTCAGTTCCACATTCATTCATTCGAACATTTGAAATTTACTATTAATTAAAAGATTTTAGTAGAAAGAGTTATACTCATTGGGTCAGGAGACGTCTCACAAGGAGTTCGTTGTTACGGCGAGCGCTTTCAGCAGTGTAAAACCGCCATCTTCTGGCCACTGTTTCTACACGAGGGTTCCTCGCGTGTATGTGGTTTTTGGAGTTGCATGTCGGGAATCGATGAGGCAGCAAACCGAAATCGTCGAATAGCTCGCATGTCGGTGGTCGTGAGACATTTCTTTTTCATCAAATAGGTCAGGTGTCACTCGCCACGCAGATGACGCCCCTATAGCTCGCAGATCGGGGCTCACAAGACATTTTTTTCACCGGATAAAGAAAAAGAAACGTCATCTGCGTGTTCAGTGTCACCCGCCATGCCGATGACGACTCTATCTATGGCTGGCATGTTGGCGCTTACAAGGAATTTCGTTTTCACTGAGTAGCTCGCAAGGCGGGTGTTATCCGCGACGCCTATGACACCTTTATAGCTCGTATGTCGGTGCTTTCTTTTTCACCCAATAGCTTGCATGTCGGGTGTCATTCGCCACGCTCATTACGCCTCTACAGCTCGTGGGTCGGGGCTTGCGAGTCATTTCTTTTTCGCTGAATATCGCACGTGTCGGGTGGCACCCTCCGTGCCGATGACACCTCTATAGGTCGCATGGCGGGCTCGTGTGACGTTTCTTTTTCACCGAATAAAGAAAAAGTAACTTCATCTGCGTGTCACCCACCATGCCGATGACTCCTCTATGGCTCGCATGTTGGGTGCTTGCAAGGAATTTCATTTTCACCGAATAGCTCCGGTGTCACCCGCCATGCCGATGACGCCCATATAGCTCGCAAGGAATTTCATTTTCACCATATAGCTCGCATGTCAGGTGTTATCTGCCACGCATATGACGCCTCTATAGCTCGAATGTCGGCGCTCACGAGGAATTTCTTTTTAGCCAAATAGGTCAGGTGTCATCTGCCATGTTTATGACGCCTCTATAGCTCTTATGTCGGGGCTTGCGAGACATTTATTTTTCGCCGAATATCTCTCGTGTCGGGTGTCACCCTCCATTCTGATGATGCCTGTATAGGTCGCATGTCGACACTCACAAGACATAATTTCTTTTTAGCCGAATAGATCGGGTGTCAGCCGCCACGCTGATGATGCCTCTATAGCTCGTATGTCGAGGCTAGTGAGCTAAAGCTGAGCTTTCACTGCTAAGTTGTGGCCTCTACTGCAGAAAAGAAAAAGAAAATGCGAGTTCTGTGTAAGTATGGGTGAAAAGTTATTTGAGTGGAAAGGGATTATTAATTTAGATTAAAATGAAACGAAACGTAGCAGTGAAACAGCTATGACAACAACAAAAAAAAAAAAAAGTCAGATAAAACTTATTGTCAAGTGTGTCATGGTATCTATAGTAAAGAATGGCCTTTTTATGAAGCATCTAAAGTTTTGTTGAATCACATTTTATAAGCCATGTGGCTGCTGCGATTTTAGCCTGTCGTAAGGCGGCCATGATGATTGTAGGCATTATGGGAGAGCAAGAAGCACAAAGATCATGTCAAAAGATTAAACGGAGATGTGTGTAAAAAACCAAAAAACTTCTGACAGCTTATAAAGAATCCTGGAAAAAATATAAAGAGCAAATTAGTGCTGGGAAAATGCAACAAAACAAGCAAAAAAGAGAAGAAATTGAATGTTCACAAGGTGATTTGAAATGGGAAGAAGCTGAACATTTGCAGCAGTTGGATTCCCTCATAAAATGTTAAACAATGCTGAGATGAACATTGAATGTGGCATAAAAAAAAAGACATGGGTGCAATAGAAAGTGGACAGATACTGTTAAAAGAAGCAAAACAAAACATTGCTAACTATCTTGAAAAATTAGAAAAGAATAAAAGTGAGCAATTAAATATTAAGAAAAGCAGTGAAAAATTAAACATTTTTTGTAAAATAAATGATTAATAATAGAATCCTGCTATGGTTACAGATTTTTTGATCCATTTGAAAACTAAAATGTTTGCATATGTGTGTGTGGGTGTTACAATGCAAGATGTTTTAAATTTGAGTAGGGTGCATCTATTTCCAAAACATTTTTTGCTTAAGAGTTTGTTCTATCTACTAATATTTTACCTGCTCTAAAAAATGCTTTCTTACAACAAAAATGTATTTTATCTGCTCCAAAAACACATTTTGCTGCTCCAAAAATGTATTTTACCTGCTCCAAAAATGTATTTTACCTGCTCTAAAAATATTTTTTACCTGCTCTAAAAATGCATTTTGCTGCCCTAAAAACGCATTTTGCTGCTCCAAAATGTATTTTACCTGCTCCAAAAATGTATTTTTCCGGCTCCAAAAATGGTTTTACAACTTTCCATCACTGGAATTAGTATGCTGCAGATTGTCACTTACAAAACAAAGAGATAGTGATTTCAGTTCCCTTTCACCTTCTTCCTTGATATAGAAAACAAATGGGTGTAAGGTGACCTGGATATTATGCCAATTAAAACCTTGGGCGGCATCCTGAACAATGCATGTGTAGTTTTCAGCAAAGTATACAATTGCCACACAAGTTGATTCATCCAGATGGAGCTTCACATTTTAAAGGAATTTACTTTGACATTTGGAAACAAAATGATGCTTGCACAGTAGTTGTAGCATGCTGATTAACGATTCAATGAATTCATCAGTAGATTCAGTCTCAGTTTTTAGCAATGTACGCTCTGTTTGAAGCCACTGTTTATAAGAAACTTCCTCATCATCTATTGACAGTTCATCTAAACCATACAAAAATTCACAAAGAACTTCAATGTCAGGACAAGAGGTACATTGATGTAGCATGCATTCTTCTGAATCCAAAGAACTAACAAGTTTTAACATTAGATCTTTGTATGACATTTTTGGTAGTACTCCCTGTATCATTAACTTTACATTCTGATGATAAGTACATACACAAACTGAATGAGCTCCTCCGGAGCTTCCAATGGTGGCACATTCCATAGGTTTTAATTCACAAAATTTTGCAAAACCAACTTTATGCAGTGGATATTTGTCTTTAAAGTTGCTGTAGACATTATTTAAATTATGCAAGATCAAACGCTTTTGTTTTCGCTCCCGTTCCCCCGAAATTGTGATTACTGAATGATATGCTTTCATACCAGCACACTGACTACTAATGTCATCTTCATAATAAAACCTTTTAATCGCTTCTTCTGTTTCAGCATCAAGGTTGTGGCCTTTCTTTTTCCCTGGCATTGCCAGCACACCTTTCTCAGGGTGCGCACGTGTGCTTGAAAACCTGGAAAGTCCTGGAAAATCATTATTACGTTTTCAAGGCCTGGAATATCCTGGAAAAATGGTGTTTTTTTAATGCTGTCTTGAAAAGCCTTGAAATTTGATATTAGTGCTTAAAAAAATGCCCTTTTAGGAAATTGTGTTACTGTTACCCCTTCATTTTTTAAAGTTCCTCTCCTCTGTTCTCAAAGAAACCGCCAGCAACAGTCCAGTGCAATAAAATTGGATGATTACTAGTAGGTCTGTTAGGAAGGTTAGCTTGATTTATATTCTTTGGCTTGATGTCCGTGGGACAACTCTGAGAATGGAAGGGGAAAGAAGAGGCATTTAGCATTTGCAGGGGGTCGCGTATGTACCAAGTCAGCTGGCATCCACCAGTGAGGAGTATGTCTGAACAACACATTCATCTTCTTGTTTATGTGCATACCAGCCTTCCCTCCCCTCAAGAGACTTCCCCTACTTATGATAAAAATAAGAAAACTATCGAATTTTTCACGAAAGTGGCTGAAATTTTTACATTCACTATAATTGGATTACAAAAGCTCACTTCCAAAATTCCAATTGAATCAGTTTAAAACTTAAAAAGTTAGCATTGGTAATTTTTATTATGGACAAGTATGTGTGCCTCTTTGGATAGAGTGAGCCTCCAGCAGAAAGGGTGTTACCATAGCAACGGTTGATTGACAGCTGGGAGTGCTGATCTGAAGCCCTTGGTTGGGAAGAAAGCAAACACCTGTTTATCACTTCCACAGCTCAAAAGGACTTGGAGAAAATTTTCAGAAATCCATTTTTCCGAATTTTGAAAATAACACAGTAAAATTTTTACAGTGGTTAAGATACATCACAATAAAGTTCTAGTACAAATTTCGCCAAATTCCGTTCGGAACTTTAGCAGATGCAAAAAAAAAAAAAAAAAAAAAAAAATCTGTTGCATATAATCGGATTGAAAAAAGAAACAGTATTTATAAATTACGGGAAAAGCAAGTGAATTATTTTTTTAGATTTTTTTTTTTTGATTGGTGGTTTAACGACCACCGTGAGCAACTGAATGGGCTATAAGCAGTCGCCCGTCCCTAATTTAGGTCACTGGTTCCAGGGAAGGGAGAGAGCCAGTGCCGTAAGACAAACACAACACACAACATCCATGCCTGACCGGCATTCGAACCCGGACCCCTTACGGACGAATGATCAGAGTCCAGCGCCTTAGACCACTGCGCCACCGGGGCGGCTTTTTTTTTTTAGATGCCATGGTTTATTTAAACAGAGTGATCCTTAAATATTTTTTCTGTGATGATATGGACTCTATTTGAATTACAAACATACATTTTTATTTAGACGTCTGAGTTACTGTTTTAGTAAAAAAATCGTCTATAATTAAAAAGTTTTCAATGGATTTAAGCGATATTCAGCAGATAAACGGTATTTTAGTCAATTGTAACATCATGACGTAAATTTGGTAATTTTGTCGAAAATTGGGGAGCAATTTTTTTTTTTACATTTTCTGTTATAGTTAGGGTGAAGGAGGAAGGGTGCAACTTGACAGTTCAGTGAGCTGCAGGTGATGATTTATGGCGATGTGCCAAATGAAAAGAAGCCGTTCCATCAGGACATTCCAAAGGTTGTGTGTGTGCGTGTGGACGCGTCCTCCTGCTGTTTGATCTTAATCGGAATGTTTTTGAGCATGGGGGGGGTAAGAGAAATATCTATTTCAGCTTTACAGCTTTCATGGTTCACGGCTCTTTTTTTTTCTTGGTAATAAATAAAAATCATAGTTGCTGCATTCACCATTGATCCATATTTGCATTTCTTGAATATAAACTGCAGACAATCAGAAACATGGTGTTGGGCGGGTCTTGATCTTCATTTTGCATATGCTGAATTCAGTTCTGTGGGAATAAGGAATGAATTATACTGTGAATGTATACAAAACTACATAATTTTGAGCTGAAAAAATAGGTCTACTTGTACACAGTAGCTAACATGTGAACTCAGATGAAGACAATCAGACATACGGACGTCTGATTCCATAAAAAAAAATCAACAGTTTTTTTTATTATACACTACAGGTAAAAAAGCAAAAACATGTTTTTAAACATTACAAAGGAAAACGGATTTTTGAAACGCATGACTTGATGATCTTAATTTCTGAAAGTTTCTTTTTTCCACATCCTTTTTTTTTTTCAATTACAATACATTGTAACAGGATACGGTGTGTTGTATCACTTAGTGATATGACAGATTTTCTGTTGCCGATATCCGCGACCGTAAGCTGTAGTTGCATTGCGATTGTTGATGATTGATGACAAGATAAATACTGGAGTGATGTAAAATGTTGCATAAACTAAAAAAAAAAAATTGCCTTCCTCCCCCCCCCCAACTTTTATGCGGTCATCATAGCTGATCAACCATTTCATTTTCATTCCATGAACATCAGCACATTTGAACATTGGGGGTATCTGAAGGAATTCAGCCGTGCTTAAGCGCCTAGCGCAGCGAAAACATGCTAATTTTGGACAGTTCTATTCCCTTCTCCTCTACCATCCCTAATAATTGAGAGTGCATACTGTAGTTTCAAATATTTTATTTATGAGCTAGTTTTCGCGCTGTTCGTTATGTTTTTATTTTCGGAATTACTAACCCTTTCGAACTATGGTTGCAGAAAAGTTTATGCTTTGGGTTTGTCTGTACGATAATTCGCATGAAAGCGGTTGGATTTCGGCGAAATTTTAGTATGCTGTTGGGTACAACCTGGAAACCTACCCTGTTGAAAAAGGTCTAAATTAAATTTAAAGGCCAAGACATAAGAGCAGTATTCGTTCTCCAAGCTTAGGAATGTTAACTCACATAAAATCTGTTTGATTGCAACAAAGTTTTGGTATGTTATCAGGGAGGAGAAACCTACCCTTGTAGAAAATGGTCGAACTTGAATTCAAAGGTCAGGGCATAAGAACAGAATTCGTTCTTTACGATCTTGTGCTTGATAAACTTGATCCATTTGCATCTTTCATCATTTTTATTACTTAAAACTGAAATTACTTTTAAAAAATAATTTGAACATGATACTGTAAAGCGTAATAATCATCCTGGAATTTTTTGTATATGTCCTGGAAAAGACCTGGAAAGTCCTTGAATTTTTTTCCCCCCAAAAGTGTACGAACCCTGCTTTCTGAATTTTCAAGTCCCGGGCTTTTCGTACCAAGTGTGGTGTTGTACCGAAATGATTCACTGTTTCATCGATCATCCAGGAATTTGGTGCCAGCGTTAAAATTTGAACTTTCTCTCTTATGGACACAGTTCGGAAATGATTTCTTAAATCTTCCATAAGCGATGAACAATCACTACAAGTCTCGAAGATTTGCTCAGAAGACGAAGTATTTAGTTCACTTGGATCAACACCAACGTCTTTTGCAGCTACATGTGTAAGTTCATCACAAAGTCTTGGTAACTTATTGGTCATATACCGTAGCCTTGCACCTTTGTTGTGCTTAGTTAACTTCACAGGACTGCAACCTAAAAATTCACAACTACGATTCAAGTCTTCCAGAGCAGATGATGGTCCTGGATCATAGGCTTTGTCATCTTCTATTTCATGTGGAACATTCTCACATGATTTTGAAGCCAAAATCTGGTTATAGCATGTGATACAAAGTGTCTTTCTTGGAACTAAACTACAGCCCACATGTTTCTTCACAAATGACAGCGTGATTAATTTTAGTGACTTTCTAACAACGTGATTTGGCTTGAAATAAGGGTTACAACAAGAATATTGTCTGTCTACATATAGATCCAAAAAATTCTTTTTGTGAAATAAACACAATGTTTCAGGTTCACATCCAGTTCGTAGTAGTAAAAGTTCCTTTTGATCTTCTGTTAAGGTATCTACAGCTAACATCCATTTCTCATCAGTTCACGGCACTGTTCTTTAAAATAAACTCCTAGAGAACATGGAAGATCTTGTTCCATTGTAAACTTCACAGAGTGTAGCAGTACACACATGCATTCAATAAAATCCTCCCACAAAGTGGTGCCCACCTAGCTGTCAGTGTCTCTGAAAGTATAAATCAAGTTTATAATTATTGTAAGTTCAAACATTGTTCAGACTTGAG
This sequence comes from Macrothele yani, assembly GCA_039090855.1. Taxonomy (NCBI): domain Eukaryota; kingdom Metazoa; phylum Arthropoda; class Arachnida; order Araneae; family Macrothelidae; genus Macrothele; species Macrothele yani. The sequence goes on along the minus strand of CM077011.1, from coordinate 88,212,132 downwards.
ATAATTAGTAATGTCAATACAACTCAAAAGGTCAGCTGATACAACATTAATAATTCACCAGACAATAAAACCATTGTATTGTCAACACTGGTTTTCACAACAGTAAAGTTACAATTTGTAAATGTTTTAAAATAGAAGTGAAAATGTATTATATTTTGCAGCTATTTCTGAGAAGAATGTAGTTACATATTAAAATTTGTTTACATAAGCAATTTGAAAATGATACTTTAGTACGAATTACTAGAAAACATCACAGTTTCATTTTCCCTCAGAACACCTTCACAATTTTTTTAATATTTGACACTTAGGTTATGCACTTCTGAAAAAAATTGAAATGCTTGTTAGGTGTAACAGCTGAGATATGAGGGTTTGCATGCAACTCCATTGGATTTACATTTTCTATGGGTTGCGGTTCACTAGTGCCACAGTGTATGTTCAAAACTAATATTTCTCAAAATATTTGGATTCTACACTTTAATACCTTCATTTTGGTGCAAAATACATGAAAATCAGTTCATAAATAAAGAAATGGTGTAGGTGTTCCTTCTTTTATAACCACAGTCAGAAACCACTTGCTGCGACCGCCAAAATTTAAGGGGCTGTATCTCTGCAAATACTGATGCAAAAAATCTGAAAAAAGTCAGCGTTCATTTTATGGGGAATCCAAACCTAAAAGAAAAAAATAAGGCAAGTCAGAAATTTTTGAGCCATGACTTGACTTAAAAAATTTCATTTCACATGGAATGACCCAAAGGCAAACAAATAACATCATTAGCATGATTAATAAAAAATGTATAAATAACAACTTTTGCCAATATAAGAAATAAGTGCATAGAGCAGATTGACGCTGAGTTTCAGAATTAGCCTTTGAAGTATACATATAATCACATCGGGTGTGAGTTAACTCATGAAAATAAGGAAGATAATTTAGTTTTCTGAGCAGCACCACCACTTCATGGGTGCGGCCCTTACCACAACTTTTGCTTCCAAGATCGCAAAATTTATCGCCTGCGGCTCTTAGTCCGAAAATTACGGTATCCTTTGGATGCCTTGCAGATGTGCCTGTGTTTTAGCAGTTACTAGTAATCAATACACCTTACTTAGAGGTCAGTGCACATCATTTTTCTCCATTTGTTCACATGTGACTTTACCACTTGTTGTGTGTTGCCTCAATATTGCAGTCAGTTTGCTCAAATGGTCTGTATGTTGTCTGTTTTGTCTCATTTCATGTTCCGACTGTCTCACATCCATGCTTTCAGTACTAATCCATCATGTGCTTGTCAGTACTTGTGATTTCTGTAACATTCTCTAATTTTTTTATTTTTTTTTTACCAGTGTATTTATATGCTTGAACTTTTGGATGGTATGTGATGATGAAATTCTTGTGTTTTCTTCTGTTGTTTTGCTTAATGCATTGTGAAAATGAACACATGTGATAAATAAATAGCTGCATATTTTATGTTATTAGTTAAGACCTCGGTTGTTTTTTGCTATAATTTTTAGAAAGTCATATTTTCTTCAAAATAAATTCTGTCTTTACACATGTGTTTAACTAAAGCTATGAATTTATACTTCACTTTAAAATAAAAAATATTTGATTTTCACTAGCTTGACGAAGAGAAAACTGAATGTGGCAAAGAGTCTGAGCTTAATGTGAGCCAGAAGAAAACTATTCACTCCACAGCCAAGAAATCTTACCTGTCTTGTGACTTGAGCACAGCCCAGTGGACTTCAGATTTGTAAGTTTTACTTAAAGTAGCTTTGAATCACCACATTTCACACTTTGGCTATATTTGTAATAAATTCCCACTGGTAGAGAGCTTTCTTTCCATTTAAGTGAGTTCTTCAGAAACCAGACTAAATGGAAATCTGAGGGTGCATGGTTAAGTGAATAACCCAGGTGAGACAGCATATCCCACCCAAGTCCCAACAATTTTTTTTCTCGTGATGAAAAAATACAAAAAAAAACATGAGGTTTGGCTTTGTCCTGGTGGAAGGAAATGCCCTTCCTGTTGACCGTTTCTGGAAACTTGCCGTCGAGTGCAGTCTTCAGCTGATCCATTTAAGAACAGTACCTATCAAAATTGAAGCTCATAATACAATAGTTGCTTACAGCCCCACCATACACAGAGTATTTACCTTCTTTGCCCACCCTTACTTGCTCCATCAGGGTGTCACCAGGTCACGGAAGTCACCGAAAGGTCACGAAATGAGAAAGCGGTCAAGGAAAGGTCACAGACTTAGGGTCGTAGGTCACGGTCAGTTGTTTGTTTTCCCCCTTTGTGCCTTACCCTGTAAAAATCAAATTTCAGCTTTGAGCTAAAAAGGAGAAGTCTTTGCCAATGACGATGGCGTCATTTCCTTCCTTCAGACAAGTTGTGAAGAGACACCATAATGCCGTTCTCCCCTTCAGTGTTCATTTACTCCGCTTGGCACTGTGCCAACCGCGGTTCTCTCGATTGTGGGCCGATAGTAAAGTGTTTTTATCGAAAGTAACCAATAACCTGCTTGTTTGCTTCGCAGAACAATTCGTTGCATGTTATTTGTGCTGGGCGATGTACCGGTATATCGCGAAAAACCAGTTTAAGTTTTACATTGAGGCTTCGATTTTCTAGCTAATGGTACTACGATGTGTCATCCTTCGCAATATCGTGATGCGATATGTCATCCTTCGCAATATCGTGATGCGATGTATTGTGAAGTACGATGTTGATGAAACCACATGATGGTATCGCGGACATCGGAGCTTCTTCACAAATGATGGGAATCCATCACGAAGTAAACACGATGTTTAAACCGATTCTTATCGGGCCGCCGCGTGTTGATGATGCCATGAATCGACGAATTCGCATGTACTGCTGTCTGCCAGCAGAAATGATGTTCGAACAGGTTTTGATCAGTACGATTCCGAAACTGTAAATCGTTCCAAGTCATAATAAATGCTGCTGCATGTTTGTATGCCAAGACTGCAATCTCAGGGATCTCGGGAATTAACCGCAGTCTTGGAAGTAGTTGGCGGGTAATTAGCATGTCTTTTGTAAAAGATCGTGCGTGCAAATCTGTTTGTCCATCTGTCCGTGGACACCATATCTCTGCAACTATTAGTCCAATTTGAAAAATTCTTTTTGTATTTTGAAGCTTAAAATGTGAGAGTGATGATCCTGGCATTCCAAGTTTTTCGGATGCTCAACTTCGCCACTAAAGGGCGTAAATGCAGATATCAAATTTAAAATGCATTTCATTGCATATATATTTGCTTCTAAATATCTGATTGAAATTTTTTTTCCTTTCAATGCCATTTATGACGAAGACTGTTTTAGACGCAGTTTCTTTTTCGAGTAATACATAGATTTTCCACTAGAGGGCGTAAAGGTAACTTGAGTTTCCCTGATATCTCCGCTTCTAAAACTCAGATTTGAAAAATTCTTTCTGCATTGGATACTGCTCCTAATGCGAAATGATTTTCCTGCAATTTCAAAATTTTGATAAAGTATGGTTTGGCCACCAGGGGGCATAAGCGTTTATTTCTGCTTCTGATGTATTTGCAGAAAAATCCGAGCCTCTGAAAAAGTCGACTGAAAAAATTATTTCGTAGACCGATACCGCTCACCTCGGAAAACGTTTTGATATCCTGCTTAAAATAGCTCATAGTTTTCCCACCAGAGGGCATATATTTTATTTTTGTCAATATCCCTGCTTCTAAGCGTCTGATTTAATAAATTCTTTCTTTTTTGGGGAGTGTTTCTGCTGTGAAATGTTTCTCATATAATTTCAAATTTTTCTTAATGCACAAGTCTGCCACTAGAAGGTGTAAGCTCACGTTTCCGTTTACAGCAATATCTGCGGGACTAAAAACCCAATATAAAATATTCTTTTTCAGTCAGATACTACGAACTATGAAAACTCTGTGTATTTTCTTCCCAAAATAATGCCCAGTTTTGCCGCTAGGGGGCACCAATGTTTAATCTGTTTTTCTTAATATCTAAATGTACGATTTCAGGAATTCTTTAGCACCGGATGTATGATTTTAGGAATTTCACTAAATGTACGATTTTAGGAATTCTTTCAGCACCATAATGCCATTTACCTTGTGGAACACTTTAGGTTAGTATTTGAGGAGTTTTATAGTTCAAAGTTCTACCACTAGGTGGTGTTTGTGTACTTCTGCTTGCAGCTGTATCTCTGCTTCTAAAAATCCTATTGAAAAATTTCTTATTTTTACTGTATGCTATTCTCCACAATAGAGATGTGGTGCATTCCTCTTTAAACAATACACAGAATTCCCGCTAGGGTTCATAAAGGTCAGTACCTTTTTCTCACTGTCTTTTCTTCCGGGTGACATATTTGAAAAGTTATTTTTTTTGTTAGCATATTTTTTTTACTTTCCCATTAGGCGTAGAATCGTGTTTCTTTCTTTATTTCTGTCTTTTAACTGTTCGATTTGAAAATCTGTCTCCGATACCTTCCTTCTGCTGTGAGAAACTTTTTATGCACAGTTTGCTAATTTTCGTTACATACTTCTTAGCTGCTGGTGGAAGTAAGTAGCTGTTTCTATTTCTGAATGTTTTATCAATTGAAGAAATCTGGTTGATATTTTTCTAACCGGTTGCACGGTTGCATTGGCTTTGAAAAACTTTGATAAATTTAATTCTCATCAGAAAAGATTTTTTTTTGTATTGTAGGTTTAACGACCACAGTGAGCAACTCAATGGGCTATAAGCAGTCGCCCGTCCCTAATTTAGGGTCACTGGTTCCAGGGAAGAGAGAGAGAGCAGTGCCATAAGACAAACACAACATCCATGCCTCACCGGGATTCGAACCCGAACCCCTTTCGGACGAATGATCAGAGGCCATCGCTTAGACCACTGCACCACTTAGGCGGCCAGAAAAGATTCAAGACATGCTTATTACAACCCAAAATTCGGTGTCATCTTTCTTGTTTTCTTTTTGTTCATGTTTTAGCAAAACAGTATAAAAAGATGTATAGGCATTCAAAATTACATCTGTATAATTTTTCGAATGTCAGTCAGTGCACTTCTACTCTTTCGGAGAATTATTTCATTTTTTTCAACATTTTCAAAGTATTTAATCAGGCCTAGGCTAGGTAGGTATTTAAAAAGAAAAAAGCCTAACTGCAGATTTCGGTACTTCCCAATGGAATTGCGCCATAAAAATTGGTATAAATGCACTGCACGTTGAGTAGACAGAAACAAAAATATTACACTTTCAAAATTTTTAGTCAGGTTTAGCCTAGGCACAAGAAAAGAAAAAATCAGACTGCAGATTTGGGTACTTTCCGATGGAATTTCACCATGAAAATAGTTATAAATGCACTGCATGTTGAGTAGACAGGCACAAAAATATCATACTTTCAAAATTTTTAATAGGCCTAGGGTAGGCACACACAAAAGAAAAAAAAATAAATAAAAAAATAATAAAGGCCTAACCATAAGTTTGGGTACTTCCTGGTTTAACTTCACCCGAAAAATCTGTACAAATGTACTAAACGTAGCCATAAGACAAACACAGCATCCATGCCTCACCGGGATTCGAACCCGAACCCCTTTCGGATGAATGATCAGAGGCCATCGCTTAGACCACTGCACCACTTGGACGGCCAGAAAAGATTCAAGACATGCTCATTACAACCCAAAATTCGGTGTCATCTTTCTTGTTTTCATTTTTGTTCATGTTTTAGCAAAACAGTATAAAAAGATGTATAGGCATTTAAAATTGCATCTGTATAATTTTTCGAATGTCAGTCAGCGCACTTCTACTCTTTCGGAGAATTATTTCATTTTTTTCAACATTTTCAAAGTATTTAATCAAGCCTAGGCAAGGTAGGTATTAAAAAAAAAAAAAAAAAAAAATCCTAACTGCAGATTTCGGTACTTCCCAATGGAATTGCGCCATAAAAATTGGTATAAATGCACTGCACGTTTAGTAGACAGAAACAAAAATATTACACTTTCAAAATTTTTAGTCAGGTTTAGCCTAGGCACAAGAAAAGAAAAACCGGACTGCAGATTTGGGTACTTTTCCGATGGAATTTAACCATAAAAATAGTTATAAATGCACTGCATGGTGAGTAGACAGACACAAAAATATACTTTCAAAAATTTTAATAGGCCTAGGGTAGGCACACAAAAAAATAAAAAATAAAAAAATAAAAAATAAAGGCCTAACCATAAGTTTGGGTACTTCCTGGTGGAACTTCACCCGAAAAATCTGTACAAATGTACTAAATGTAAAGTAGATGGACAGAATAACATTATATTAAAAAAATAATAATCCGGCCACATATTCAACATATATTCAAAATAATAAAACTAAATGCTGCATCAAAATGTAAAGAAACACTAAGAAAACAGAAAAGTCAGCAAGCAAAGAAAAGAAAAGAAAATCAGATGTGCTGTGGGAAGAATTAAAAAACTGAAAGAAAGAAAAAGTTATTGGAACAGGCTGAAGAAGCTAATGCAATAGAAACAGAAATTAAAGCAGCATACACATACAAACAAACTGCAGAGTTAAAGCTATGTCATACATTGCATTTGTATTGTTAAAGCTCTTCATTAGTGCCCTGGGGGCTAAATGTTATCCAATGTGGAAGTGTTTGATTTAGGTAACTTTAGTTTTATGTATGCACAGTAATACCGAGCTTTACATGTCTACTTATTGCATGTTCGCTACAACGTATATACAATAGTTTTACCCATTTCCGACATAACTTATTATTAACATCACGCTGAAATTTTCCACCAATTGGAATCTGCATACTTTGAAGACTAGAAATCTTTGTTTATGGTACACTTATTTCTGGCTTCTCTGATTGGAGGAGGAGGAATTCGCATTGATATTGCTTTTTTATTGATTTACTAAAGACATTCATGTAAAAATGTCTTCCAATAAAAGAAAAAGTGGTGCTGAAAGTGAAATATTGGTAAAATGCCACAGAAATCCATAAAATGACAACAAAAAGTGGACATAATAAATATGAGGCTGGTGAGTTAATTAAGTAAACGTTCAAACTCTATGAAATGGTCCTAGCCACCCCACATATTCAACAGACCATACTCTTATGTAATTTTTTTTTCTTTTGCCATGTAACAAACACTTTAAGTTCAACCTATGGGGAACAAGGAGCTATTGCCACTTTTGAATCATATTATATCGTGATCTGAAGACAGCTTATTTTAGTAACTGTTAGTAAGGACAAGGCAACTGTTAAACAGTTTAGTCGTAATTATGATATTTTGTATGCAGTATCACAGGAACTTCGATAATGCATGAAAAATGATGACACATTAATGCATGGTTGGACTTTGACATTAACTTTTTGTCCACAATTTGTGACTGATTTGGAAGGATTTGAACCAACTGTTAGATTAATATTATTGTTCAAGAAATTCTCTAGTTACCCGAAAAGCTTGATTTGGACACTGATGATGTGAAAGAATTTGTTAGCCTCACACAGTAAAAGACTTAGCACTGAGGGCTTGATTGAACAGGAAACATAATCAGGAAAAGTGGCTCATAAGAAGACTCAGTTGAATGAATTACTAAAGAAAACATACACTAACAAACATTCTCAATTAAACTTTCAAAATCATAGAACAGCTTGTAAATAAAATTTATAAGTGTGGCTCTGATATTGAGTGCAGTTCTTCAGTTGTGTATATGTTCAGATACTTTGTGCAAGGGTGTGAAGCTTGTTTTAAATAGCATTTATTTGCTGAGTAAATAATGTTATCAAACATTGAAATAAATTGCTATTAATTTTAATTGTTGATAACAGTCTAAACCTTTATGACATACTTCCTATACTCGCTTATCATACTTTTGTGTAACATGCAGGTTTCCTGGTTACAAGTAATTTTTGATAGTGTGATATTTTGAGTTTTTCATTAAATGCAAGCTTTATTGGTAAAAAAATTGCTATTTATTTTAACTTTTTAGAAATCATTTTATATACTCAATTTACCCTTTTAATTTCTTAATTACATAATCAGATTTTATATTTGATTAATTAAAATGGCCAAACTCCTACACTGTTGACAGAAAGAATAGTCGAGGAAACTAAGCTTTTTTGGGGTCAAGCAATGTCCTGTAAAAGTCAAGGAAACTTCAAGAAAAGGTCAAGAAATTGAGTTTCCTGAAAATGGTAGACACCCTGTCCATGATCTTTCCTGCACCATATTAGTGTTCACAATCCATTTTTCATCACTATTCATTTCAGAAATGGTTCATTTTCTTTCCATTTGAGCGCAAACAGATATGCGGTCAAGAACATTTTTCTTACTCAAAATCTTACAGCATCTAAACGTCAAGGTTATTCAAATATCCAGGCTTTGCCTAATGCAGTGCCATAGTGCTGTTGGATCTTTGCAGTGTCTGCATGTTTACTCAGGTCATATTGTATTTGGTTGCTGTCAATTAATACCTTGATTTGGTCATTCTGTGGGTCTTCCGGAGTGTGGTTCACTGCTGAGTGAATAATCTCCATGTCAAAACTTTGCAAACCAATACTTGCTCAGTAAAATATTTACAGCATCCTCACCATGCACAGCACATATCTCTTCTTGAGTTTGCATCATGTTTCCTTGCGATAGAAAAACAGCATTAAATGATGGAAATGTTATGTCTCCCTTTTTCAAATCTGTGCTAAAACTGAACACAACTGAACCCCTTTCATATAGATGTCAGAACCTTGCCTTTCAGGATATGTAAATATCATGTATCCGCAATGCAAATTAAACTTCAAAATTAGTACCAATAATATCTATTGCAGAATGTGAAAAGTCCTTCTTTTCCTCAACCTAATCATTTCCGTCAGTCACCTTTAATTCTTCCTTTTATGCATTTTTCATATCTTCCGAAATATTTATCATACAAGTATTTTTGCTGAAAATTGTGAGGTGCATTTGTTTATATGTGGTTGGAATAATTTGGCTGATAGTCTAATATTTTACTGTAGTTTGGTTTTTATATGAATGTGTTTCAATTTTTCCTGCATTTATCATCAATGTAAAGTCCAAATAGTTCAGCTGATTTTCTTTTACATCTTCAGGGTAAATTTCAGATCTTCATCTAGAATTTGCAAAAAAAAAAAAAAAAATCCTTCCAAAAAGAGGGTTTTATGTCATACAAAAGGAACACTGGATAAATCTCAAGACAAAAGAGCATTAGTACACTGAAATTTGTCTAAGACAGAATTCAGCAGATTGGGACTATTTTTCATTTCAGATTTCAATGGAAGCCATTGAAATGTGAACATTTGAATTTTTATAACACATACATGCTGATGACAGATTCTACATAATTAATAAGTAATTACTTAACAGAATGTAGTGTTTGTATGAACCTTAAACAAATAAAATTAACATACTTCTATTTTTTTTAAATAATATAACATTGATTTCTGTGCATTAAAACTTACAAATATGTCTTTAAACAGTGAGAGCACGTGTGCTGCTCATTAACTGAAATAATTCAAAGTTACTTTAGAAGAGTGAAAAGTTTCAAATATCCTGAATTTTTTTCTTTTGGCAGTTCTGGATTATATGCTTTTATCCTAGTCGTGGTTTCTATGTTTACCTGCTCTATTTTATCATCCTCTTTGCTGTTTTTGTTTTGTTTTGTTTTTCAATTTGATGTCACTTAATTTCATTAAGAGCTCATTAGAACTTTGTCTCAGTTGCAACATTGCTGTTGGCATAATTCTTTGCACTGACAGTTACAAAACTGACTGTTTGTTGCTGTCTTCATATCATTCTTGCTTTCACTACACACATCTGGTAAGTTTTACAAAGGAAATTTCACTTTCTTGAGATGCAACTTGATAGTTCCGGGTGACACCTTGCATAATGCTTTCGCGAGCCTTCCAATGACATCGAAAACAGTTATGGATTTTGTTAGTTTGCTAGAAGAGGATGTGGATTCCATATTTGCAAGAAGCAACTGCATAACAAGTTTCCAATAATGAATTTTGAAGCACCAAATAATCTCTTGATCCATTGGCTGACAAATGCTGGGCGTACTTGGTGGAATACATGCAAGTTTTTCATTTGATAGGTCAAGACCAGGATGGCATGGTGCATTATCCAGAAAAAAGAACATGTCTATTTTGCCTTTTCATCTGTGAATTAAAACTTGTAAGCCACTTCACCATAATTTGAGCTGTCATCCAGGCTTTCTTGTTCGATTTTCACTCAACAGGAAGCTTTTTTTAAATCCAAGTTATGAAAGCTTCATGGTTTGGCAGCTTTGGCAGTCACTAGTGGTTTTTTCATCTCCTCGATATAAAGCACAAAGGAAAACTAATGCATTTCTTTATAACTCTTTCCTCCAGTACAGGTTTTGTTTTTTGGACACAAAGTTTCATTCGGCAGTGCCTAAAGAAGAATAAGAAAAAAAAAGTTTCATCACCAAAAAAACCTGAGCATGAGTCATGCTGTGTGCTTAAGGGGAAGCCAAACAATGGATATTCTGCAGTGTGTGTTTGTGTAAGCAACCCAAAAGCAATCTCTGTTTAATTATGTTATCTTCAACCTCAAGCAAATTTGTTCTGTGTGAATTCATCATTACACTTAATTGTGTAATGTTTTGTATTCAGTAAAATACTCTATAGCACTAGACTCTGTAGGAACTTTCCATTGTTACAAGGCTCATTTACTCTTTCATCGTTTCCGTTTCCGCAGGTTCCATTTTAGACAGGTTAAACAGTGTAATTTTTTATTTTTCATTTCAGGACCAAAAAATGGTTCCATTTTATGCAGGTTCCATCTCAAACGGGCTTTACTGTAAAGGGAAAACCGAAGTTTGTGTGCTAGCAGCAAAAATGTTTCTTTATCAAGGGCACACACTAACTAGTGCACACAAGCATACAAAAAAGAATAGTTTTGCAAAATAATCTTTAAATTAAACAATTACAGAATGGATTGTATTTTTGCTGTCAAGAAATCAGGCAGTTAATTTTTTTTTTTATTGGAAGTTTAACGACCACCGTGAGCAACTCAATGGGCTATAAGCAGTAGGGTGGACCAAAAAAACTTTTTCTTTTTTTAATTTTTTAGTCTTAACTTCAAATACTTGTACACATGTTAAAAGAAGCCTCCATGCGAAAAATCAGCTGGATTAGGTAATATTTAAAGGTAGCTCACGATGATTTTATATTTCATACTATAGTAAATAACAAAAACTTTGTAGTATATTTATCGTTTGTTTTTAATACCTCTAAAATATATTACAATATGTTCCTAGTTTTTATTTATACCTTAAAAAACAAGAAAACTGAGCAAATAGTAGTATAACACACAAGAATAACCATATACAAACAATAATTTTTTTAAAAATCACATATTTTGATCAAGTGTATTTCTTAGCGCGTCTAAATTTTTTCCTGTGCACTTCTACAACCTGTAATAAAAATTGTTTCTGTTCTTCATCTTTAGTAATAAATTGGTTGTACTCTAAGATAAGAGCCACTCCTCTTTCTGCATAGTCATTTACTACATATACATACATCATACATATCACTAAGCTGTTCTGAGATTCAGAGGGCCGCCCCGGTGGCGCAGTGGTCTAAGGCGTTGGCCTCTGATCATTCGTCCGAAGGGGTCCGGGTTCGAATCCCGGTGAGGCATGGATGTTGTGTTTGTCTTACGGCACTGGCTCTCTCCCTTCCCTGGAACCAGTGACCCTAAATTAGGGATGGGCGACTGCTTATAGCCCATTGAGTTGCTCACGGTGGTCGTTAAACCTCAAAAAAAAAAAAAAAAAAAAAGATTCAGAGGTTAGCTCCAAAAAGAAATACAACTTCCAGATATTTTTATTTATTGTTGTCGTATCAAACTTCTCCATTTACAACGATCTTGACATACAACTCGTGCTTCACTGATATCCATTACACGCCGTACCCAAGATCTTTTATACTTCATACTCATAATCGTTTTCTCATGCAGGCACTCCTGAATCTGATCCACCCATGTCTTCCGTGGCCTTCCTCTGCCTTTCCTTCCTGCCACTTGGGCTGTAAAGATTTTCTTAGTAAGCATTTCATCGCTCATTCTTTCAATATGGCCAAACCACTGAAGCATATTGGTCTCCACCTTGCTAACAACATTTTGCTTCACATCACACAACTACCCTTAAATATTTCACTTTTTTTTTTTTTTCTCCTTCACGATATGATTCAAAGTCTTTCCATTCTAACGCGGATGAATGTAAAAAATCTTCTATGTTCAGTGCTCTGAATATATGCCAAGAATTTTTGTTAATGAAATTATGTAATGACTTTTCATGAACTTTACCAATATCCTTTTCGCATAAACTTTTGGAAGTGTTAGCTGCATCTACTGTTTTATTATTTTCCCCTTTAAACAACTCATCAATCATTAAAACCTTATCTTCATTGCTTATCTTTGAACTGAAAAGGCTGAGCATTACTAAATCACTGTTTAAGTGCCACAGATGTCTTTTTATTGCTTTACTGGCAGCTTCTGCAATTTCTTTGAATTCGTTATTTACTAAATCTAATTGTTTTAGAAATTCTAAGTCCATGAATGGTTTGTCAGTTGCATTCCTGCAGGAAAACCAAGCTTTCAGGCAAAACAGACTCCTGAAATTGTTGAATTGTTTCAACCCTTTAACTTCTTTTGTTGTGAGCTTGAACATACACATGTATCTTTAAACAGTAAATAATTTTAGCCATCCGCCTTGCATGATAAAATGCTCCTGGTGCTGCAAAATTTACCCCTCATGGCGGCATGTCTCCCAGATAAATCAAAGTCAGTTCCTAGAACTCCCTGTAATCGTTCCTCGGCATTTTTCTTTTTCCAAGATAAGATAATGTGTCGCAAATTTAATAGCATTTTATTTTTATATTTTCCAATTTTCCAAAAGTTCTATGGTTTCTTTTTGACTTTTGAAAGAATATTTATAAAGTACCAATGACTTTAACATCTCTTGAATATGAGCACACAAGGTCCACTAAATGGTCCAAATACTACACTGAACACATCACCAACAATAATCTCATAAATGTGGTGCCTGCAAGCCAAACTAAGAATGTCTTTTCATCTTCTGTTCTAAAATTTTACATGCACCCTTGTGTTACTTAATGTAGTGTCGAAGCACATTTCTTGAATTTCATCTGTAATCTCCCAATCGTTAAGTATATCGAATACTGCTTTTGCCGTTGCATGACTTGTACCAACCGGAAGTTTTGTACGCCCAGTAATTTCTCTACAGCATTGCCAGTGACAAGAATAGGAAGGCGATCAACTTCATTCTTTCCTCTAGAACTATTGCATAACAATTTCCCATCCCAATAACAACACAAATCTGTTCTTTGTCTGCGAAGTGTGCTTCTTAAAAACATATCACTAACATGTAATCCAAGTGTTTGGCTGTAGCTGCAATTGAAAATGTAGCATTTCGATCTGATATTTTTGCTCTGTCCAATGCAGCCATCATATTAGGTGAACAAAGTTTAAGCTTTTTGCGACCCTCTGATGTCTTTGGCGAAGATTTAATAATAAAACTCTGATATGTTTCATCTTCAATTTCTATGGATGAGCTTGAACTTTATCTTCTCAACATTGGCACTTGACAAGGAAAAAGGCCCAGTTGGGTCCTTGTTCCTGCTATTTAATTATAATTTTTCATATCGCTTTCTGTTGTGTGAGCGGTTTTTTTTTATACTCAAGATTTCTGTTAATTGACAACATACAATCCTGGAGTCTTTCTCTTTGTTGGAGTAGAAATTGCTTGTCTTCTGCAATTTTAGTCATCTGTAAAGCATTTTCATGAGAAATATCTCACAACTTTTTGCATTCATCCAGAAACACTGTTCATTGATTTCTTGAGTTTTTGTACGCTGTTTTCTAGTCTTTTTCAATTTCTGGTACCTTTCCACTAACTTTTTTAACCGTTTAAGTGCATTTTGCTTTTCAGTTGTTGGAAGTCTAGCTTTGTTCCAAAAAGTGAACACACTATCAACCGTGTTTCTTGAACTTTCATATATATATTTTTTTTTGTTTCATTGTGGAAGAAGAGGTGGTGTATAGCACTATAGTCTATAACACAGAAATTATCTTTAAGAGGATTTAAATGGGAAAACTTCAATGCCTTTGATCCAATTTTTAATGAATTTTTTACCTCATGTCTTCCAATTTTCATAAAATTTTGTACACTTGTTGAATGATCAAAACTAAGTTTAAATCTAAAAAATTTTTATTTTTTATTTCATCCCATTTTTTAGTTATGAGGGTTTGAAATTTAAAAAAAGACAATTTTGGTTTTTCTGGACTACAAAAAAAAAAAACCTTAAAAGCTCAGCCCAGAATAGAGATATTTCAAAACTAAAAATACCACTCTCTTCAGAAATTCATGGGCTTTATAATATGATATGACACATGATGGACTTATTTTAAATTTTAAAACTATGTTACAAAATTTAAAATTTTAAAAAATGATTAAACAAATATGGGTAAAAATTTTCAAAAAATTTGTGTTGATTATATCATATTTCTAAAAGCTTTATGCAAAATTTCATCTTGGGATCTCAATGGGATCAGATTTTAAAAAAAATATTTTGTACGTACATGTCTGCCTTATTCGGCTATGTTCAGGATAAATTGGTCTTATTGGAGTGAAATAAAACAAAATAAACAAGACTTCAAACCATAATATCAGTTATTTCTTTAAAAAGTTATTCAAATAAAAGGTATCTGAAAAGCTATCAGGCTTTTCTTAAAAGAATAATTTCTATAGTAAAGTGATAGCTTGCTGTTGCATGATAGAACCAGTTTCATCTTGTTTGAACCAGCACTAACTGGCTCTGACTTTTATGGACAAGCTGTTGCTTGTTGTACAGGGCTCAGTGGCAAGTTGAGACTCAGTCTTTCCTTAGCTCTTGTGTTGATCTGTTGGTGTCTTTGTGCTCTAGCTGTTTTATTGACATGTTGGTGGGAATACACAAGTTAACTAGATTTTATCATTTACTAAATTTTATTGTGAATCTGAGGTGTACTAATATATTTTCACAAAACTATGGCTGCAACAGGAAAAAAATGTCTAATTTAATATATTGCTGTGTAATCCTTTTAATAAAATCGGTCACAAGACTATTAAAAATGTAAGGCATGTTCAGAATTGGATTTGTGAAATGCAGCCAGAGATTAATCATGGCATGAAGATATGTGACAGTTGCAGAAAACAGTTGCCAAAGGAGAAGAAAGACGGAGAAATAATGGAGGAGGAGGATAATGAGTCAAAACAGCCAGATGTTGAAAGCTGAAGTACCATTTTTAGAATCAAATATGACAATTGAATATTTGAATAAGTCTTTGTCCTATATTGAAGAATCACCAATTGCAAAGAAACGGATAATACGTGAACCACGATACTGCAAAAGAAAACTAGAGAATGCAAAGAAGAGTTGTTGCTGCATTTGTCAAAGACAAAAGCCTAGAAAGCTCAGATATATCTAGTGAAGAATTTGACACAGATTCAGAGATAATCAAACAGCTTAAAGAAAGGTTCAGACAAACACAGATGAGAAGTGAAAAATTTCTTTTGTTGACTGTTCTTCCCAAAAGCTGGTCTTGTAAAAGAATTAAAAAGTAATTCTCAGTAAGTGACCGAATGGAAAGGAAAACAAAAGCCTTAGTTAAGGAAAAAGGAATTTTGTCTATACCAGATCCAAAAATAGGCAAAATGTTAGATGTTGAAGTTCAAGACACAGTCAAAACCTTTTGTAATAGCGATGAGGTAAGCCGAATAATGCCTGGAAAGAAGGACTGTGTGACTGTTAAAACAGAAGATGAAACATCCATACGTCTGCAAAAAAGACTTATTTTAGGAAGCTTTAAAGAAATATACCAACTGTTTAAAACTCTGCATCCCACAGTTAAAATTGGCTTTTCAAAATTTGCAAAACTTTGACCAAAGAAGTGTATCCTTGCATGTGCAAGTGGTACTCATTGTGTTTGTGTATGTACCTACCACCAGAATGTTAAGTTGATGATAATTGGTGGAAAATTGGAAGACATAACTCTGAACGATGGATCTAAGCTTAATGACTATAAAACATGTATTGATAAAATAATGTGCCAAGTTCCTACTCCTCAGTGTTATTTGGGTAGCTGTAAAAGTTGTCCAGGAATAGAAACCTTGAAGGAACAGCTTATGAACAATATGAAAGAAGAGATGATAGAAAGCATTGCCTACAAACAGTGGGTTTCGGTTGATAGGTGTACATTCGAGACATTAACAAAGCCTGCAGAAGAATTTATTGAAAATTTGTGAGAACAGCTGGTATTGTTAAAAACTCACTCTTTCATTACACATCAACAAGCAGCATACTACTCATGCCTGAAAGTGAACTTTCAGGAGAATCAGGCCTTGATAACATTGAATTTTTCAGAGAACTACTAGTTTTTCCTCCAAGATGAAGCCCAGTCATTCCACTGGAGCAACATTCATCCATTTGCTGTGTATTATAGTCAAAGAGGGGAGATTAAGTTCAAAAGCTTTGTTGTGATTTTCGAATGCTTAACACTCAATATTATAGCTGTTCATACTTTTCAGAATAAGCTGATCTCATTCTTCAAGGGAAATGTTATTGTCCTTGGAAAAAAATGTTTTATTTTTCTGATGGATCAAGTGCACAATACAAAAATAAGAAACATTTCTCAAACCTGTGTTACCATAAAGAAGATTTTTGTATTTATGCAGAGTGTCACTTCTATGCAACAGCCCATGGAAAAGGAGTATGCGATGGTTTGGGAGGGACAGTCAAGCGCCTTGCAGCCAAGGCAAGTTTACAGAGACCGTACACAGACCAAATTATGACACCGCTGGAACTCTTTCACTGGTGCCAAGATAACATCCCTTCCATCCAGTTCTTATTTTCAACAAATGAGTATTACAGAAAAGAAATGTCCCTGAAATGACGCTTTGAAAGAGTGAAAGTGATCAAGGGAACACATGGATTTCACTGCTTTATCCCATCTACAGCCAGTCCAACAGAAATTGTGACCAAGGTGTATTCCTTTAGCAATGAGAGTCAGAAGTTTGACATTGAAGGAGGTATAAAATCTCTGGATATGGTTGAGATAACTGGATATGTAACATGTGAATACAATAAAAAATGGTGGTTGACCTATGTGCTGTCGGTGGACTATGAAAGTGAAGAAGCAACTGTGAGCTTCTTACACCCTCCAGGCCCAGCATCATAATTTGTTTACCCATCTAGTCAGGATGTACTTAAAGTAGAGTGAGCACAAGTTCTAACAAGGGTCGAACCAAGGACTGCAACTGGTCGCACTTACACTTTGACAAAAAATGAAATGTCGTGTGCAACAGATGCTCTTGAAAAGCATCTGGATAAGTATAAATAATGGAAGAATACAAGTTTTCAGACCCATTTGATGTGTTATTATTTTTTTTCTAATTTTGTTTGATATCTATTTTTTTATAATGTTCATGATATGAAGTACAAACAAGAATTTTTTTAATACTTTAAAGGTGTGACAATTTTTTTTATTTTCCTCACAAAATAAACCTGATGAGGTAGTAAGAATTCTGAATAATTTCCCCAATATCCTATTCTGTTGCGATAAAAATTAATATCAAGACACTGCAGGGAGAAGTGCCCGTTATCAATACAATTACAATTTGACTCATTAAGAACAATGTGCTATTTTTTAAAGTATGATCCCATTGAGATCCCAAGATCAAATTTTGCAGAAAGCTTTTAGAAATATGAAATAATAAATACAATTTTTTTTTTAATTTTACTCATAATTTTTTTAATCACTTTTTAAAATTTTAAATTTTGTAACTTAATTATAAAATTTAAAATAAGTCCATCATGTGTCATAGCATATTAAAGCCCATGAATTTCAGAAGAGAGTGGCATTTTTAGTTTTGAAATATCTCAATTCTGGGCTAAGCTTAAGTTTTTGTGTAGTCCGGAAAGGTCAAAATTGTCATTTTTTTTTTAATTTCAAACCCTCATAACTCAAAAATCGGATGAGATTAAAAAAAAAAAAAAATTGTGTCTGGGACCTTCTCTTATACTACTGTTAGAAAACTGAAAATGAAAGCAATATAAAATGGTAAGGTAAGTCATTGGATCACTTGACATGGAATGACCCAATAAATGACCCAATATCCTCCAAAATACGTGAAATTTTGACTGCAAACACAGTTTTGGGTATGTTCAAGAATTAGAAGTCAAGATTCTCACATTAAAAAAAAAAAATTTGGACCACCCTAATAAGCAGTCGCCCATCCCTAATTTAGGGTCACTGGTTCCAGGGAAGGGAGAGAGCCAGTACCGTAAAACACAACATCCATGCCTCACCAGGATTCGAACCCGGACCCTCTCAGATGAATGATCAGATGCCATCACTTAGACCACTGCGCCACCGCGGCGGCGTTGAATTTTTAGGCCGCCCCGGTGGCGCAGTGGTCTAAGGCGTTGGCCTCTGATCATTCGTCCGAAGGGGTCCGGGTTCGAATCCCGGTGAGGCATGGATGTTGTGTTTGTCTTACGGCACTGGCTCTCTCCCTTCCCTGGAACCAGTGACCCTAAATTAGGGACGGGCGACTGCTTATAGCCCATTGAGTTGCTCATCTCCAATCAAAAAAAAAAAAAAAAAAAAAAAAAATTTTTAGTAGGAAAGATTTGTGTATATGCACATGGAGGTATAATGCACTGATGACTTAACCTCCTCTACCTGGTTTGGCAGGGATAAATGGTACTCTTTTAAAGAAATTAAATTGAAGATATTGTGAAGACAGTTCTATCAGAGGTGCAGGTTCGCACCCCCGTCTCGGATCGTCTATTTAGCACCACCTCCATGGGACCACCACCAAGCTCCTCCAGTCCAAAGCTCATCATATGGTGTGTGTTAGGCAAAGGATTGAAAAATTGGGTACAACTGGGAAATTTGTTGCCTCTCAAACAATCGTTTTTTTATCTGGTTACAAAATATCTCAAAATCAATGGTTTGTTGGAGAGATGTAAAAGAAGCAAAGCATGTGGAGCATAAAAGAACTTGTCACTGTTTCTTGTCTGCAACATAAAATGTAACATTTATCTCTTCATTTGCCGTACATTATAAAATAGCCTCTTTAAAAAAGATGGGTAGTTCAGTGTATCATACAGTAACCGTAACCCAGAGTGCAAGCCAAAGAGAAAATCCCGATGATGAATAATTTGTAGGAAATCCATGTGTCAAATAAATTTGTTGCATGAAAGCTGTGTACTGTGAAATACAGTATATCTGAAGTTATCTTTTGGAGTCTTATTTCTGCATGAATACTGGTCATAATCAATAAAAAGCAATGTGTGCCTGTGTAACAATACAGCTTTCTGCATACAAAAGCCCATCTCTTGTGATATATAATAACCAATAGCCAAATAGGCCTATTACTATAAATAATAGCCATCCCTTGTGCATATAAAAGGTGAATTAAGCTATTTTAATATGGACATTGCCTTACCAGTATTCTTAAAATGTTAATGAGATTTGATTAAACACACAGAGAACTCTCCTTTATTTACTTATTTATTTACAAAAACATTTTAAAATGTATATTGCATTATAAAATGATGAGTAAAATACATCTCATGCACCATGTAAATATTTTACAGTTATAAGAAGCACGCACACAGTGACCTTATGCCAGAATGTAAGCCAAAGAGAAATCTGTGGAAACTTCAGGATTCTGGGTAATTGCCATTGTCATTAGTTTATTTGCTTTGAAAAATCTCAGTTTTGTTCTGTTTTTTTTTTTTTTTTTTTTTTAATTTGATGTTTAATATGTAATGTTGAAACTATTCATTCGATTGTTATAAAATTAGGTAAGATCTCTCAATCCATCTTAAAAGTGTTCTCAGAAAAGTATAGTCAAAATGTCAGCATCTTGTCAAAGTGTAGCAGTAGTTTAAAAACTAATGAATTTTAGAAATTGTTCTTTTTCTTTCATTTTTTGCTCCTTGAATCACTTGATATCAGTAGTACATAAAGAAACATCTATGGCTGTATGAAAATGTTAGTGCTGACTTCAGTACAGCTCTTTATCTGTTCTCATGCATTCCTTCTTGTGAAGCTCCCTACAAAGCAGCTGTTTTTACAGTTATTGGGGGTTACTGACTATGGCCCAAGCTGACTTACTTCTGCTCCCTTTGGTGGGGGGGGGTTCAAGGGCCATGACAAAAGTTTGAGATTTTGGATGAACACACACCTAAATATGTTTTTACTGCTTTTTCCTTTTTCCACAGCAGTAAAAAAATGTTATTAAAAAGCCAATGTCAAACTGTGAAAGAAATGTTAAAGGGAAATAAAAATGTAATTTTAAAAACACTGTCTTATACAAAGCATATGAAAAGAGACAATGAGCACACTGTAGACACTCGTGAGTTCACCAGTTCTTCAAAGCAGACTTATAATGAAGTTGAAGATAGTTGTATTATTAAGTCTTTCAGGTAGTTGTCAGTGTACTTCACTATAAGGATTTCATGTCTCATTGAGGGAAATGTACATTCATATGTGGTAGCTATTCTTCTAGAGAAGTCATTTAGTCCTGAGAACTTATCACTTGGAACCAATTTCCAGAACTCAATTCCTGTTTCATTCCTTGATTGGAAGAAGGTAAAGATCCAGACTCACAGGCGCCAAGTCGCCACTGGTGATAAACTTAATCGTTGTGAGGACTAAAAATGTTTGATTAAATCGCCAATTCTGGTGACCTGTACGAAAAAAAATTGAACTTGTACTGTATGGGGGGGGTAATTTAATTTTATTTGACTTGTACTGTACGGAGAAAAAAATAACTTGTACAGAACTCCCACGTTGTTAAAAAATTTTACTCAATGTACGGAAGTCGTGCATCACCTTTTTCATTCTGCTTAAGCAGCAGAAAAGAATAAAAAAAGGGGAGGGGGTGGTTATAAAAAATGACGAGGGCGGCAGTTTTTGATCACAAAGAATGCGCCATGGGTGATGAGTCATCGTGGGGGGAACGAGGTTGTGGGGGGGTGAAAGCTTCTTCCCTTTGACAATGAATCACTTCGTTACTGGTGGTGGACGTCTCAACTGCCTGCGTTTGGAAAATTGTACTGGGAGAAACTTTTATGATAAATAATATAACTCCAGTTTTTTAAATAACCAAATGCAAATTTTACAGTAACCAAGACGCGTCAAAATAAACTCCCCTGTGAAATTTTGTCCAAAACCATTGAAAATGTCAGAAGTTAGGCATTCTCTCTCTCGTTTAAAATTCAGGGCGTGATTCCCGCTGAAATAAAGTTGCTGGGAGGGAGTCTCCCGCCCTACGAAATTTTAAGAGTGTATATATATAAAAAATCTTGGGTCCGTTTTTCGACCACTCACAAAATTCGAGCGCTAAAAGGTATCCTTTGTAAATTTACATGCAGTAGAAGCGGACCCTTCAGAGTTCCAAAAATTTGCAATCAAATGCATCATTCATGTCGAGATTATAATCAGTTTATGCACACGTGAATCGGCTTCCATATGTAGCCGCATGAGAATTTCATATTGTATATCGCGGACAGTTGTGAATCTGGCATGAGGTTCTTCGTCAGATTCGCGAAATTCCACTTTTTTGCCATCATTTCAGTTAATGCTCAAGATCGGTGCAAAATTGAATATATTTTTTTTATTATTTAGATGATTAGTGGGGGGGCAGTTTGCCTTTTTTGTTTTGTCTGATATCATCAAATTGTATTGACATAAGTTTGCATTTATGCAATAAACTGTGTGTATTTGCTCATACCTATGCCTGTTCCCTTCAAACGTTCACACAAAAGGTCGCACATCGATTTCGGACATTTTAGGGTATTCAGGCAACAATTTATCTTATCCGTGTGAAACAAATGTCGTTTTGTACCAATTAATTGATGCTCTACAACTGTGTAATTGGAAATTTTGCTCTATCTCTTTTCGATTTGCAGTGGCTAACTTCCGCGTTTTACCACTAGGGGCGCTGCTATCGGTTGCATTCGATTGGGCGTAGTCACTTTACTATACCGTTATCTCACTTGCATAACTGTACCTCTCTCCATTTGCAAGTTATTCCAGGCTAAAGGGACTTTCCTATGCACCCTGTGTAATGTATGTAGTGATTTTAACTGGAGTTTTTTTTAAAGCTTTTTATCTTGTACGAACCTGACCTAAATTGAAGATTTCTTCGGCAATTCTACGAGAATACAACATTCACGAAATAGCCCTAATGGCCAAGTACGACTTAGAGCTTCAAGTGGAATATAAATAGTAACTCTTAATTCAAGAATTTTTAAGTGTTATCTGAAAACCTTTGCCCACTCAATATGAATTCAACACAGCCAGAACCGAGTTAACCCTAACGACTGGACATCATCGAAGTAGGGTACAACTTTTGCCCAAAAAGCTATCAATAAACTACCGGTGGGACTGAACACACACTTCCGTAAGTAACATTTTTAGGACTTTTAACTGAATTGTATCTTAATTGATAATTTAATGCACCACCGCAGACTGTACCCACTTAATATAACGTGTAAAACAGAAAACTTACAGACATCAAGGCGTCTTCATGAAGAACCTTGTAGTCACGTAATGGTATGTGAACTTTATGATAGAATCACATGAGATATATTGATATTACATTCTGGAGATGTAATTAACGCAATAACACCAGCGGGTGGCATGGTTGCCCACAGTGCTGCATGTACTCAAAGAGAAAATGCTGAATCAAGATATTTGAAACTATAAGAAACAAGGGTAAAACTCAATGACCAAGTTGACCTCTTGATTTTTTGAAACAAAGCTGGGACAATGGGGTTATTCCCAATTACTTAAGAATTAAGACCATGGCCTTAAACACTAGAGATCAAAGAATACTTGAAATGAGTGAAACTGAAAGACTAAGAGCAGAAATAAGAACAAGAGACAGAGGATTTACCAATTGTCTCAACAGTCATATTGCTTATATACTAATATTAGGAAAAATATACAGATGGCATAATGAATAGAATACATATATGCTTGAAAAAAAACAAGAAAGCTAACCAATATAGACATCTAAAGAAGCTGGCAATATTGATATCAAGGAAACAAGACCAACAGCACCAAGATAATATCAACCATACCTATGTAAACCTCTCACAATTGGAACTTAATCAGCTGCAAATAAATGCACTTAATAAAGTTAGTAAATTTGCATTTAGAGAAAACCTCGGAAAAACAGAGCAATTTATTCCGAAGATCGAAGAGATTATCAACTTACTTCCAAAAAAAGCTCGAGAACCTCTATATTTAAAATAAATAGAGCTGCAACCAAGATCATGAAAAAAAAACCACAGAGAAACCTAGTTTGATAAAATACGAAAGACAAGCACTTGTGGAATTACTAAATAACCCATCGACCATAATAACATCTGACAAAACTAATCAATTAATTATCATGGGTAAGATGGAATATGCATACATGAGATTCTTCCGCGAATTCGCGGAATTCCGCTTTTTTCGGCATCATTTTGGTCATTCTCGAGGTCATTGCAAAAATGAAGAGAAATTTTTCAGGATTTTTAGGGGGGGGGGTCGTCGTTCTATAGAAAAAAAGCGGACTTCCGCGATTCCGCTTTTGTGGAGTAAAAGAACTAAGCGCTTTCTAGCTTAAAGCGTTGTTTTTGGAGCAGACGCGGGGGCAAGAAGAAATGTTGGAGGGTGGAGTCAGGAGCTCAATTCGTTTACTGCTGTCAGCAATGGATGGGATGTCAGTCACTTGAGCATCGCAGCGCAAAGGGGGAAGCTCCGCCTACTTCGTGCGTTAGGGAAACTACCGCAGCCCTTTCCGTGTCTTGCGGGAAATCGCCACTCTGCATTCTATCAGGGCCAAACTATCTGCTTAATTCTATTCGGTGACGTCATCGCCAGAAACTCTCTTGTAATTTGCAAATGTACCCGAATGCGTTCCCGCTTTTCTGAGATCGTTCGAGAATCGAAGCACTCGTGAATCCTCTTCCTACGGAGTATGCCAAAAAATACGGAATCTCCGTAATTATTACGGATTTCCCCGGGATTACGGGTGACTAACAAAAAAATTATGGATATTCAGATTTTCGCTGTTATTAAGAAAGTTTTACTGATTTTGTAAATAATCGACGTAAAAGCCTCTGAACAAAGTTCGTAACACAGCCTTTTGTCATTTTCTTTTTTTTCTCAGGTGGTGGAATTTGTTTTGCTTGTTTCAAAGTGTGAACAAAAAAAAATGCCCGTCGTGCTTCTTTCGCCGTGGCCCGGGATTACGTCGACCTGAAGCATCTGAATAAAGTTCGTGACGCAGCTTTCTTTTCTTAAATTCGTTCTACCCCCCCCCCCGAAGAGAAAGAATTTGTTTTGCTTGTTTGAAAGCTAAGTGGAAAGGAAGAATGGCGCTGCGCCGCGGAATTATGTAGGCCTGGCGGGCTTCTTTTGCCGTGATCCGGAATTACGTTGGTTCGGACGTGCCTTCGCTGTTGCCCAGAATTGCGTCTGCCCGATGCCTCTGAACCATGTTCGTGACGAACCTTTTTGTTTTTTTTCTAAGGAAGAGGAATGTGTTCTGCTTGTTTGAAAACTTAGTGGAAAGAAAGCACGGCGCCCGGCTAGGATAACGTCGGCCCGAAGCCGCTGAACAAAGTTCGTGACGCAACTCTGTTTCTTTCCTTTCTTTTTTTTTTCTAAGGAAGAATGTGTTTTGCATGTTTGAAAGCTAAGTGTGGGAGGGGGGGGCACGGCTTCGGGCCGAAGCCTCTAAAAAGTTCGTGACGCAGCTTTCCGTTTTTTTTTTTTTTTTTTTTGCTTTTTATTTTATTCTTTCTTTCTAAGAAGGAATTTGTTTTGCTTGTTTGAAAGCTAAGTGGAAAGAATGTGTCATGGGAGGCTCAAAAACAGGGTGAAAAACAAGAATTCGGCAGAGAAAATCTCCCCACTTGCTTGACGTTGATGGAGATTCATGTCACCATATTCACAATGCAAGCAAAAACATTTTGCAAGCCATTTTATAAGGTTACATTGAGAAATACTTTATTGACTTCTTCAATGACTAAAAACTAAGCTGTGGATATATGTTTCTAATTCTTGCAAGTTTCTAATTGCTTGACTAAATTCACAAACTTTCCTAGAAAAATACTTTTAACCTCAGGATTTAGCTAGTAAAGATTCACATGTAAGTTTTAAATCTGATTTTTTAAAATATTTCATTTTATTTTGTTCTTAAATCCCTACTTTTCTATTGTGAATATAATAATGTGCTTCACTTTAATATTTACTTACATAATTTACAGAAAATAATTCCATATGGCTAGTGTAATCTTAAATATTGTATATATGCTGTATTTGAATTTGCTCACCGCGCGTTCGCGTGTCCCAATTTTCCACCCAGTTAAAAAGTTCAGCTTCTTTTGTCATCGGCCGGTCTCATGTATGAATATGATGAAAAAATGCAAAAAAATTATACAAGATTTAGACGTTGAAATCATAGACAAAACCCTAACAGAAAAAATAAAACGTACATTGATGACTTTCAAAAATCACAGTTTCCTTCCTGATATGATTAAAAAGAAAGCATATCCTCCCATGGGAGCTACAACCCCAAATATTTATGGTAAAATAAAAACTCATAAACCTGGAAACCCACTTAGAAAAATTGTTGTGAAAATAAATCACCTATGATAAACCTTGATCGGGCACTATATAATTTTTTAACTCCTATCTACGAACAATATGAATATACAGTGAACAGTCCCACAGATGTAATTAAATTAATACAGGATAATGAAATCAATTGGAATAAGAAAGTAAGACTATCGAGAGCACTGATGGGATCGCCATTTTCGTGTTTACTGCCAGAGGTGATTTTACAGTGCATTGAAAAATCCATGAGACTGAAAATTGATATACCACAACCATTGATGTTTTGCAGGTAAGTAGATGACATCCTTATGGTATGGCGGCATGATGATAACCAAGCTACAGATGTGCATTGATGAATATAATAACCATTACGAAACAATGTTACCATGGAGTGTGAACAGGATGGAGTCTTACCATACCAGACGTGCCAACTCTCCGGATTTAGGGGGAGACTCCTAATTTTCAGCCCTTCTTCCCGCGCTCCGGATGAATGTCAAATTCTCCCGATTTTCACTCGGAATTAGCCGTTAGGATGATCAAAATTCCATCAACTACCATCATATCGAACTGCCTATAAAATCTTTTTCTTTCTGTGTCGATGCAAGGCAGCATTACAATCATCAGTTTTGTACTTTTTCTCTCCTATCTGCAAAAAGACACCCCAGTAACTCAGTGGTCTAAGCGCATTCAGTCTTTCAACCCCTCGCCTCAACAGAGCCGCTCGTGTTCTAAGTGATGATAAACAGTTGAGTTGCGGTGAATTCACTTAACGAGAAAAAGGAGTAAGTTACAGTTGGCCTCGCCTTGTAACAAAAGGGGATGTTGGTACGATGCTTTTTCTCATTTTTGCCTTCGCGCACAACCTAAAGAAGAAACGAGAAACAGTTGGTTGCTATTTTATTCGTAAAAAACAACATACGGGGCATTTTAGGTTTTCATTATCTTGCGGAATCGACATACCTAAAAACGAATTTCAGTGGGGGGGGGGTCACCAGATCTTTTAAATAATACCACATCTGGAAAATTGTTCCTACATCTGAAAAATGTCGATAAAAAATAACGCTCATGTGATTTTATGAGCTGTAAAAATCTCCTGATTTTCAGATTTTGAAGGTTGGCATGTCTGCCATACTTAGACATATTACTATCTCATAAACAAAATAACACTGAATTCTAAGTATATAGAAAACCTGACATCATTAATATCGTACCTGAGAACTCTTACCATCCAGCATCTTACAAATATGCAGCTTTCCGGCCATATGTTAATAGAGCGTTTACTCATGCATCTAAAGCCCAACTACTGAAAAATGAATTTAATTGGATAAGGAACACAGCAATAAACTCAATAAACTTTGGATATGATATGAAGAAAATGAATAACCTTATTAATAGATGCAACCCTAGAAATAAACAACAAAGGACTACACAGATTCAACAGGAAATAAAATTTTGTGGATCATTATCATATATACACAGTGTGTCCAAATGTCCTTTTTTTACTACTGATAGTCTTTTATTTGTCCTTTATTTTCAGTACTGTCCTTTATTTTAAGTGAGTTGAGAACATCAACTATCTACAAAAATATTAAGGGTAAGTTACAAAAATGAATTTTATTTTAAATTAACCTGATTCATTTTGTCTTGATATTTTTTGTTTGTAAGGGCAATGATGAACTATAATACTGAGCCCTTATTTCTTAACATTACTACTATTATTTTGTTTTAACGAAGTTCTGAAGTATTAAAGTAGCATATGACTCTGAATATCTCTGTGGTGATGCTTCCTTTCTTATATGAGCCTTTGGTTTACCACATTAAATTTTTTTTTAATTAAGTTTGTTTTGTAGCTTTTTTAATGATGAAATGAAGACTAATTTTTATCTTTACTTCACAGATTTCTAGTTCAACATGTCTAAACGACATTGCCACTATCAAAGTGATTGGTCCTCTTCTTGTCAAAAAGTCAATAATGATGATGAAATTGGCAAATGGTGCAGACCAGGAAAGAACAACACACACTCAAGCTTCATGTGTGTGGTGCTCAAAAGAATTTTGTGTCTACAATGGGTGTTCAAGTAGTTTTACAACATTCAAGAAGTGAAAATCACAAGAAAAATAGAGAAGCTGTAACAAAGTCAAAGGACTTGACAAAAAGTTTCAAAAGTCAAACAATAATTAGTAATCAGGTTACTACTGCTGAAGTTTTGTGGGCCTCTGCACTTGTTGAACACAATATTCCATTCAGGTTTTGTGATCATTCAACACAGTTGTTTCAGAGAATGTTTCCTGACTCTAAAATTGCTGAATCATTTTCAATGCACCGAACAAAGATGTCTTACCTAGTTACATATGGTTTGGGGCAAACATATGAAACCATTTTAAAGGAAAGTTTGTAAGGGAAATATGTGTCAATTGGACTAAATGAAAGCAATGACAGTGGTGTGCATAATAAAAAAGAGCTTGAAATAATCGTACAATATTTTGATGATGTGCAAACAGCAAATTGTAATAGATTTTCTTGAAAGGGTATATTTCCCAGAAGCTAAAGCACTTCCGATGAAAGAAAAATTGATTTCTGTTTTACAAATGTTTGGCATCAATATCATCATCATCAACCATTATCAATCCACTGCTGGACGAAGGTCTCCCCAAGTTTCCTCCACAACGGTCTGTCTTGTGCCAGTCTCCTCCATGTCACCCCTGCATACTTTCGAATTTCACCCACCCATCTCCCATGTGGTCTTCTTCTGGGTCTTTTCCTGTCCCTTGGAATCCAATCTAAAATTTCGGCTGTCCATCGATGATCTGTCCTTCTGGCAGTATGTCCAGCCCATTGCCATTTCAGGGATTTAACTCTGATCATGATGTCTTCCACTCTTGTCATTTTTCTGATCCACGAGTTCCTCTTCTTATCTCTCCTGGTTATACCAAGCATGCACCTCTCCATGCTGCTTTGAGTTGTCTGCAGCCTTTGTATGTCTCTTTTAGTTAAGGTCCACGTCTCTGCACCATACGTAAGCACTGGAAGGATGCATTGATCAAACACTTTTCTTTTAAGACATAATGGCATATTGCTCTTGAAAATTATGCTGTTTCTTCCAAAAGCTCTCCAGGCAAGTTTTGTACGCCGATTAATTTCTTCATCAATGTGACCCTCACTTGATATCTGCTGTCCAAGATAAACGTACGTATCTGTTATCTCCAGCTTTTCTCCATCAATCGATAAATCTTCATTTCTTGTAAAAGCATTGAACATCACTTTTGTCTTCTGAAAGTTCATTTTTAATCCCACTTCTTTACTCTTGTCAGCAAGTTCCTGGATCATACTCTGCAGCTCTGATGGGGTAGTTGCAAAAATGACTACGTCATCAGCAAAACGAAGGTGGGTTAGATAATCTCCATTAATCTTTATCCCCTTGTTTTCCCAGCTCAGCGACTGAAAAACACCCTCCAATGTGGCATTAAAGAGCTTCGGAGATATGGTGTCACCTTGTCTCACTCCCTTTCCAATTTTTACGTGTGTTGTATTTTCAAACAGCCTAATCTTTGCACTTGCATTTTCATAGATGTTATTAATAATATTAATGTATGCATCTTCAATACCGCAGGTTTTCAGAGCCATTGTAACTGCTGATGGTTTCACTGAATCAAAGGCTTTTTCATAATCGATAAAAGCCATGCACAATGGAAGTTCATATTCCCTCGCTCTTTCAATTAGTTCTCTCAGCACGTGGATATGATCTATTGTGCTGTAGCCACTCCTGAATCCAGCTTGTTCTCTCGGTTGAGCCATGTCCAGTGTTACCTTCAAGCGGTGTGAAAGAACTTTAGTGAAGATTTTATAAACTACTGATAGGAGGCTGATAGGTCTGTAGTTTCCGAGATCCTCAATGTCACCTTTCTTATGTAGCAGGATCATTGTAGCGGTGTTCCAATCCTCAGGAATCTTTCCTTCATTAAGGCATCGAGTGAAAATTTGGGCGAGTACTGTTTCGATTTCTCCACTTGCTTCTTGTATGATGTCTACAGTAATTCCATCTTCTCCTGGAGCTTTTCCTTGCTTCATGTTCTTGATTGCATGTGCAACTTCTGCTGGAAGGACTGGAGGAACTCTGGTACTGGTATCTTTCATGATGTCTGGAGTGCATATATCATCCCTTTCATATAATTTGGAGTAGAAATCTTTCACTCTTGTCAAAATTTCGCCTCTATTTCTTGTTACAGAACCATCTTCTTTTCTCAGTGCCATAATCTGTTTTCTTCCCTTACTGAGATGTCCCTTTGCTATCTTTAGGCTTTGGTTGTTTTCAATTGCTTTCCTCACTAGTTCACAGTTGAATTTCCTTACGTCTTCAGTGATACTTTTTCTTACTGTCTTGCATAGCTCTATATATTCCACTTTGGAAGTCACATCTTCTTTAGTTGTCCTCATCTCTCTTCTTTTTTGCATCAACATTTTGGTTTTTCCTGATAATTTGTTCACATGCAACTTGTTCTTAGACCCAGCTAATTTTGTTGCTGTTTCCATAAGAGCTTTGGTTACTTTTCTGTTAACTTCAGAGATGTCCACTTCTTCCGATGTTAGGCCTTCTAAAGCAGAGAACCTGTTCTTCAGTTCTAACTTGAAGGTATTATGGTGTTTTTTAAGGTTGGTTATGTCAATAGATTTTGTTTGTCTTATGAGCTTGCCACGTTCAAGTTTAGTGTTGAGGTGCATCTTACATCTCACCAATCTATGGTCACTACCTGTGTTGAACTTGTTTAGCACACTGCAGTCTTCTATGACGAATTTTTTGTTACACATAATAAAATCAATTTCACTTGTCGTCCCATTTGGATGTCTCCATGTCCATTTCCTGTGTGGCTTTTTCTTGAAGAAGGAGTTCAAGATGAAAAACCCTTCTGCCTCTGCAAACTCAACGAGAGTATTTCCACGCTGGTTTCTGTTGCCGTGACCGAATTTACCTACTGAAGTTTCATTCTGTTGCCGTTGCCCTATTTTTGCATTGAAATCTCCCATAATTATTTTCAAGTGCTGCTTACCTTTATTATTTAGATGACAAATTTCCTCATAAAATTCTTCAATTTCTTCTTCAGGATGACTTGTGGTGGGTGCATAAGTTTGAATAATCTGAGCCTGGTATCTTTTCGAGAGTTGGATAACAAGTCGTGCAGCTCTGTCAGAGGAACTTTCAACTTCTACAACTTTATCCTTCAGTTTCTTGTTTATTATAAATCCAACACCACTAGTTCTGCCAGTATCTGTCCCACGATAGTAGAAGAGATGTCCACTTTTCAGTTCGATGAGATCTTCTCCTTTTCTCCTTACCTCACTTAGCCCCACGATGTCCCACTTGATCCTTTGTAGTTCCTCTTCCAATTCAAGAAGCCTTGAATCAGAAGATAGGGAGCGTCCATTGTAAGTAGCCAAGGTCAGCATCAGATGGCAGCCTAGTCCGATCCTCCGGGGATTCTTAGCACCCTCTGCCTTCATGTCGCACTGGCCGCTGCCTTGGCCAGGTACATTCCAGCTGCCGGAGACTGAGGGCCAAGATTTAAGTTGTGGAATCATTTTGGAGGGGTTTGGCCATAACTCACCACGCTGGCCAAGCGGGTTGGTGAGTGTGGGATAGAATTTCCTCTAATCCCGATGGTATAGTTATACCGCTATGGGCGGTTGTCAGAGCCCCTTTAGTGGGAACAGGATGCACCACGAGAAGGCGGGGTTGACATTTGTCAAGGAGAGGCTGTGATGTTACGCATCACCTGACCTTACATCCCATATATCTAAGGTAATATATATCAATATATCTAAGGTAATATGTGTTATGACTGATAGTCCACAAGTTTTGGTAGGCTGTAAAAAAGGCATGCTAACTCTTTTAAAGCAAGAAAATTCGCACTTGCTTGATATAGGTCGATGTTCATTACATCATGTCACGAGTGCCGTAAAAAAAGGCTGTAAAAGAATTCGATTCTTCACTTTCTGAATTTGCAGTGGATGTATTCTACTATTTCCATGGCAATAGTGTAAGATCAGCTGATTATGGCAAGAATCAGGAACATGTAGGTGTTCCAAAACATGTATTTATGAGACCTGTTGAAGCTAGATTTTTAACTTTTGGACCAGTATTTGATCGGTTTATTGGAGCAAAAAGATGCCTTGATTCACTACTTCTTATCCTTTGTACCTGCACATTGTTCCAAAGAACTGAAAACCAGTGAAAAGTTGCACAGAATAATTTCTGCATTGAAACAAGGTGACATTTTCATCCATTATCAGTTTATGCATGGTGTGTTTAGCATTGTGAATATATTTGTTATTTTTTCAGAAAGAAGAACCTCTGATTCATCTTCTTTATTATGAAATGACTTCATTAGTAAAGATAGTAATGCAAAGAGCTATGGTAGATGAAGTTGTTGATAACACTCCAGGCCATAAACTTGCAGATTTAGATGTCAGTCAACATTCGAAACCTTTGGAAAGGATGGCTATTGGTGTTTTGACAAAGAGTGCAATGAAGTCTCTAACAGAGACAAAGAAAAAATGCTACTTTTACAGTGAAAAAAATTCTACAATGTGTTAATTAAAAAGTTGCTGCACTATCTTCCATTGCAGAACAAAATATTAAGAGGCTTGCATGTACAGCAGCCAGACCAAAAGAACAGCCCAAAAAGTGTTGCTTCACTTATGAACATTGCTAAAAGCCTTCCTAATGTTGTTCTAAACCTAAAGCTAGATGAATTGTCCACGGAATGGGATTTGTGCAAGCTGGAGAATGTTGATGGCAAGAAGCGCATTGATGAATATTGGGCAGGAATTTTCAAAAAGAACCCTTAGAGATATGCAACTATTCAAGGCTTGATCATGGCATGTTTGACCATACATCATGGTAACAGTGATGTGGAGCAAAGTTTTTCAATTGACAGAGACATTTTGACTTGTAAAAGAACTCGACTACATGATGAAACTGTGACTTCTTTAAAAAGAGTTAAGTCTCATATGAAGAGGACAAAAACTGTATGTAATGAAATCAAAGTTACACCACCTCTTAAAAGAGCGTGTGT
This sequence comes from Macrothele yani, assembly GCA_039090855.1. Taxonomy (NCBI): domain Eukaryota; kingdom Metazoa; phylum Arthropoda; class Arachnida; order Araneae; family Macrothelidae; genus Macrothele; species Macrothele yani. The sequence goes on along the minus strand of CM077011.1, from coordinate 88,179,370 downwards.
GGATGCTCACAAAATGTTTGCTGAACATCTATCTCAAGAGAAATGTATGCGATTGAAAGAAGAACAGAAGAAACGGGCCACAAAAGATCAAGAGGCAGCTCTCCACAAACAAGCTGAGGAATTAAGAAAGAAGGAAGGAAAACTTCTAATAAAAGAGCGAGAAAAGAAAGCGGATGAGAAGAGACTTAAAGCAAATCATCAAAGACAAATTGTCAAAGATTCAATAGCCAAAGTACAAAAATCACTGAATGAGGCTGATAATTGGAAAACGAAGCTGAAAAGGAGATGACGAAAATACAGAAAGATAAAGCCAAGATTAAACAAAGTGTCTTATTCTCTTTTGTTTTTGTTCAGGAAAAAACATTAAAGGTGTGGTGTGGTGTGGTGGTTTTTTTTTTTTGTTTGGTTTTTTTTTCAGAAAAAGGCATGAGTAAGAATAAGGAAAGATTACATAGTTTTGTTTTGTGTGTTTGAAATATAGCAGTTACTTTCAGTTTTTGTGGTTATGACATTTAAAAGGTATTTGTGTAACATTTTCCAATTTTAACCCACTAGGCACTTGCACATTATAGTTTTCACTCTTTTTCATACTGGTATGTGATGTACTTATTTTTATTTGGAAAAAAAGGTTAAGTTACTGGAACTTTTTTTATAAAATGTATTAAATTTATAATGTATTTCGTATACCGGTACCTACATCAATGTATATTATTTTATGTACAATCAGTTATAAGTGTAGAAAATATTTTTTTAATGTGAAAATTGAATTATAACTGTGGGAGGAACGGAATGGCTATAAGGGGTAAAGAGAACATTTGGAAAAATAAAAATTCTTTCATGAAAGAAATACGGGATTACGCCATATAATACAAATTTTAAAGATGACAATCCGATTTTTGGCGTAAATGTGACAAGGATGGTAAGTCAGATAATATCCGAAAACTTGAAAATTTTCATTGTCCTGGAGCGGGACTCGAACCCGCGTCTCCCAGAAAACGCCTAGGTATGCTAACCACTACACCACCCAGAATGACCAAGTTTCAAGTTTCCGATCAATTTGAATTTGGGTGGTGTAGTGGTTAGCATACCTAGGCGTTTTCTGGGAGACGCGGGTTCGAGTCTCGCTCCAGGACAATGAAAATTTTCAAGTTTTCGGATATTATCTGACTTACCATCCTTGTCACATTTACGCCAAAAATCGGATTGTCATCTTTAAAATTTGTATTATATGGCATAATCCCGTATTTCTTTCATGATTTATCTGCTTCTCCGGGCAATCACGGGATAGGATTATTAACCTCCAGATTCGCTAAACATGAAGGCCGGTTGCTTCGACTAGCGAATCCTGTGATGGTTAAATTCAAATTGATCGGAAACTTGAAACTTGGTCGTTCTGGGTGGTGTAGTGGTTAGCATACCTAGGCGTTTTCTGGGAGACGCGGGTTCGAGTCCCGCTCCAGGACAATGAAAATTTTCAAGTTTTCGGATATTATCCGACTTACCATCCTTGTCACATTTACGCCAAAAATCGGATTGTCATCTTTAAAATTTGTAAAAATTCTTTCTTTATTTAACATGTTTTAAACAGATTTCAGCTGAAAATAGGAACCTTTAATTCAAAAACAAAAGTTTTGCCCCAACTGGGGGGGGGGGCACTGGTACTTTTCTGATGTCCTTTAATTTTTACATTTGCTGCTGGACACTCTGTATGCAGGAGATCACAACTACATGTATTATGAAGAAAGCATGTAAAAAATTATCTAGATTTTGGTGTATGAATCAGATATAATGAAATATCTTAGTAACTATCGCAGAAAGGCCCCAATCTTGCAAAAAAGTGGGTGTCTCCTCTATACCAATAATACATAATCAAAATAAAATTGTCAACCAATACATAGGCAGTACAAAAAAGAAATATTAAAACCAGATTGACTGAACACATAAAGAACTGGTGCAGAAAATAAAATAAAACAGCACTTTTTGATTTTTGTTTGGATAATCAATGTGTACCATATTGGGAAGGAATTGCAATATTAAACCAGCAGAATAATATGAGAACAATACAAGAAGCAGAAGCAGTATTAATAAATAAGACCAAACCTTTTAACTGTAATAATAACAGTCCACACAACCTTTCGTATGCTTGGAGGAACCTGATTGAAACTGAGAAGAAATTAAATAGGGAGAGGAAGAGAAAAAGGAAAAGTGAGAATAGCATAGATGAAGATAAGGTTGATGCAACTTAACACTAGATGGCATTGACGATGGGTTACAAGAGGAACATGCGCACTGTGGACACGAGACTTTCAGATAGCAGACTTCGACAGAGGGTGTGAAGTCTCCAGCCCATGATTATCGCAGGGGCCTGCGGGGCACATGCCCAGGGCCCCCAGTTTGAAGGGGGGGGGGTCAAATTTGCAATTTTTATAGTAATGTTATGTTATAAATTTCTTTTTGTTGAAAGTTCCATTTTGATTGGACAAACTATCAAGAGGACTAATAAAATTTCTGAGGCACCCATCTTAATTAACTCAATGGGGCATTTTAAACATTTCAGATTGTGAGCTCCGCCTTCTATCTATTGCTACCCCGTCCACTATCGTAAAATGTGACACGTTGATTGGTGCAGTATTCTAAAGTCCATGGATGAAGCTCTCAGTCTGCAGCTTCACTGATGGAAATATTTGCCGAGGAAATCGGCAACACATTTATAAAGCAAACACTTGTTTATAGCATGTGGTTCGACCATAAAGCTTTTCGATTTGGTTGCAGCAAAGCTCTCAATTTTATGTTTTTGTTAGTGTTAGCATGTGGTAATTGTTTGAAGTGAGAATATATATTTTTTTTAATTTTGTAATTTTCATCAGAATTTTAACTGATATCGTATTTGTTTAAAGTGTTATAACGTACAAGTTTGTCCGCGCCGGGCATTGAATCCGGATCACCTCACTCTGGAGTAAGTCACTCTTCCAACTGAGCTACTCCGACATGTGCTCTTACTGCTATCTGCCTTTATCTCATGTGCTTCCTGTGATAAAGGCACGTCATATCCCCCCCCCCCAGGGCCGGGGGCATGGGTCAGCCGAGACCATGTGTCGCTGCAGGCAGTCATCCTATGAAGAACTTACATTTGAGAAATCCCAGACAATTTTTTGGTGTGTGGAACGTAACATCACACTGATTTATTTTTCGAAGCACTGAAGAAGGGATTCTCATTTTTCCTGTCTCGCCGTGTGGAAAGAACATCACATCATTGCGAGAAACTTAATAGCCAGGTCATCCTGGAAGTTCGGGCGCCAATACAACGTACAAGTTTGTCCGCGCCGGGCTTCGAGCCCGGGTCCCCTCACTCCGGAGTAAGTCGCTCTTCCAACTGAGCTAAGCGGACATGTGCTCTTACGGCTATCTGCCTTTATCTCATGTGCGTCCTGCGGTGCAGGCGCGTCACAGTGTACTTCCGTACTTTTTAAGTGAAGTCTTGTTCACCAAGTAATAAACGTTGTAAAGATTTCAATGCACCATCAAAGGAATCTGAAGACTGTGATCCATTTTTGAAAGAATGCAGTGATGAGGATTGAAATGGCGGGAGTAAAAATGTTCTTCCCAATAGTATCGAAACTACGCTGTGGACAGTAATTAGCAATCATATGATAGATTACTTTATTAAAAAACCTCCACCTCAAAATATGAACATGTTACCAAAAACACAAAGTATGTGCCGTGGTGTAAAGAGGAGCCTCAGAAAAGGAAACTTTTACCATGTAAAAGAAAAAAAAATGAAGAGAAAGTCCTTAGAAAATGGCTCATTTTATCAGCATCTACAAAAGAATTATTTTGCTGGGTGTGTAAAATTTTTAGGGCAGTTATTTCATTCAAAAATAAATTAGTAACAGGATTTAATGATTGGAAGCATGTTGCTGTAAGAGTGAGTGAACATGAGAATTCTCCATTACACAGACAGGCAGGGATTAAAATATCGCAATGAATGGATACATCACAGAGAATTGATTCATCTCTGGTTATGCAGTATGAAAAGAGAAAACAAATTATTGGATAGCTGTTCTTGAAAGAGTTGTTGCTGTTGTGAAATTTTTATCATTGGGTGGCTTATTTTTTGGTGATGATGAAACTGTTGATTCTAGACATAATGGTAATTTCTTGGGATGGTTACAAATTATAGTTCAGTTTGATCCATTTTTAGGTGGTCATTTAGCGAAGTATAGTAATCCTGGTAAGGGAAATCTAAGCTACTTATCATCAACTTGTGCGGACCAGTTCATCAATGTGATGGCTAAGAAAGTTTTAAAGCAGATAACTGATTATGTATTGTCTGCGAAATATTTTTCACTTATAGATTCGACACCAGACCTTTCACACGTTATCAGCTGTGTTTTGTTTTTCAATATGTAACTGAAGCTCAACTAGTTGAGCATTTTTTAAAATTTATCCCCAAAGTAGTTTTAATGATCATTTTTTTAAATAATCATTAAAGCTACTTCTGCCAAGTTTTCGTCACAAATCTGAAAACTTGGCAGAAGTAGTTTTAATGACTTCACAGGATCTTGGTATTGACATCTTAAACCGCAGAAGCGAGAGCTATGACAATGCATCAAACATGACAGTTAAGCACTCTGGGCTGTAAGCTCGATTAAAGAGCATCAGTCCCATTGCAGATTTTGTTCTTTGTTCTGCACATTCATGAATCTTGTAGGTGTAAATGCCATTGAATCATGCAGTGGGGCCGTTCAATTTTTTTCTTTAGTGTAGCAAGTGTACACCTTTTTTTCAGCCTCAACGCATCAATGGAACTGCTTAAATGAAGAATTAAAGAAAAATGGTGAAAGGTTCACTTTAAAGAATCATTGTATGACTAGGTGCTCATGCACAAGCAGTTAAGTCCTTGAGAAAAAAAAAATTATTCTTCTATTTTGTACATCCTTAGTGCTTAATAAAAAACTAAACAAATTTAAAACTGTACTAAATATAGTTGTGTGGGATACTCTTTTACAGCAGATTAATAAAACAAGTGTGGAACTCCAAAGTCCATCATTGAATTTATCTCAGGTTGCACCTCTTATCAGTCTTTAACTGACTTCACGCAGTCAGAGATAATTTTACTGTGTATGAAGATCTATCCAGAAAAATTTGTGGGGAGAAGAAAACATATGCAGAAGTGCGGAAAAAATTATACCTTGTAGCAAAGATCCTCATGCAATAGATAACGCTAAGGTGCAAATGACTGCACGCCAAGCATACATTTCAAATATTCATTATGTTGTATGTAATGCCTTAATATTGCATCTTTCACAGCTTAAAGTTCCTTATACAGATACAATAAATAAGTTTGCTTGCTTCATTAACTTAAACTCTACTTCTGTGTTGCAAAAGATCAGCATTTTTACAAAACTGTTATCCATGAGATTTAGCAGATGGTTTACCAGATGAGCTTCAACAATTTTAATCTCTTGTACAAAGTAGAGATTTCATATTACAGATGTTGCAAAAGCTGAAATGCCTGAAATTAGAAGAAACTTCCTAATGTTGAAACCACTAAGAAATTTTTTTTTTTTGAAGGTTTAACGACCACCGTGAGCAACTTAATGGGCTATAAGCAGTCGCCTGTCCCTAATTTAGGGTCACTGGTTCCAGGGAAGGGAGAGAGCCAGTGCCGTATGACAAACACAACATCCATGCCTCACCAGGATTCGAACGCTGACGCTTCTCGGACAAATGGTCGTTGTAAGCCAGCGCTTAGACCACTGCCTCACTGGGGATGAGGAATTTTTTTTTTACTTTACCAGTTTCAAACTGTTCTGGAGAATGATCTTTTTTCTTCATTTAAAGAGGTTAAAATCTCTTATACGCTCTACTCTCCTGCAGAACAAATTAAGTTCTTTAGCTTTATTGTGCATTGAAGGAGAAATTACAGAGAAATTGGATTTTAAGGACATTATTCATGATTTTGCTTGCATTAAAGCAATGAAAAAAATGGCACTTTAAAATTTTCTCACCTTTTTCAAAAGTAAGTATGACAAATAAGTAAAAATCTTTTAAAAAATGCAGATTTTACAAATTCCACTACAATATTAAGATATGACATAAACTGTACTTCTGAAATGCACATATTGCTAAGATAGCAGCATTTAATTTGTAGAAAGAGCTTTCTCAAATATAAGAATATGCATCTTAGTTGCTGTGAAGCTTGAAATTGAAGGACACTGATTGCCTCATTTTATCATCAGTAAAATATGGTATGCGAATGTTTTTTCAATGATATTCGTACCCATAGTGAAATTTTTTTTTATTGTATTTAGTTGAGGGTACTTTCGCATTATACTGATGTCACCAACGCTAAGCGAAAAGTCACCAATTTAAAAAAAAAAAAAAAAAAAAAAAAAATTACAGTGGTAATACCATGGCAAAAGTCACCAATAAAAAAAATGTGATGGCAAATATAATGCTTTAATTTTATAGTAAAAAACAAAGGAATACAAGAGAAGAAAGATACTATAATAACTTTTTTCAAACCTACAGTTCAAAAAAGTTGCTAGCGTTGGTGACTTGTCGGTGTAATGTGAAAGTACCAAGTTGAGATAAAGTATGTGATGCAACAACATTAATTTGAAATTTATTATGTCATTAGGAAAGCTCTCACTGTAAAAATATTACAATGACATTTGTATTAAACATTCATATAATATAAACCCTTATTTTTTTAACAAAATTTTTAAATTCAATAAATTTTTATAAGTAATTGAACTCATCTATGTGTGTTGAATTAAAAACTTATTTATTTTTATTTTAAAAAAAATATAAATTGGATATGAAAAGAGGAATTCTTTTTTTTTTTTTTTTTTTTTTTGTTAGCCAAGCTGGGCACATTTTGCATTTGCACTAACAAGTACCACCATTGGCGAGAACAAAAACTCGCCAACGTGGCAACCCTATGAAAATGGTTGAATAGATGTGTAATTTTGAAAAAGCATTGTTTTTTACAGAATATTGGTTATATTTAAATTCTTAGTCATGAAAATTTAGGACTTAGCTGCTTCAGAAGAAGGAGCTGTTTTTTGTTCAAGAAAAGGGGATTTTGCCATTAAATATGAATTGTGACAACAATCACCGAATAAAACTGTATTTTAATGATGGTATTAGATGGTGATGCAACATACTTCATGTTGCAGCAGAAGTTTTCATAGTGGAACATGGTTTGAGAACTGTCGATTGCCCTTAATAAAATAACCCTGAAAATGTGATTTGTGAACCAACCATATTTGGCAATTTATCACTTGTGCCCGGGTAACAGAAAAGTAGCATTTATTTTTAATAAATACTATTATGCATATTAAGGGGTAAATCTGGATGTTTAATTCGTTATATATTATTTAAAACTATCTCACTTTTGTTTGCATATGGCTTTGAAACATTACCCTTAAAGTTTCATACATATGCGTGGCTTTCTGTGACAGAGCAAAAACATTATGTGAAGGGGGGGGGGGCATGTAGACTTCTGCCCAGGGCCCCTGGTTATCATGATCGGGCCCTAGAAGTCTCCGTTGAAAACTCCAGGCAGGAGCCTAGGCAAAACGCTCTTCTGGTGATTGGGACAGTGGATGGTATGAGGTGGTGTATATAATGTATATAGTGATTTTAACTGGAGTTTTGTTTAAGGCTTTTTATCTTGTACGCACCTGACCTAACTTGAAGATTTCTTCGGCAATTCTACAAGAATACAACATTGACGAAATGGCCCTAATCTAATGGCCAAGTACGACTTAGAGCTTCAAGTAGAATGTAAATAGTAACTCTTAATTCAAGAATTTTTAATTGTTATCTGAAAACCTTTGCCCACTCAATATGAAGTCGACACAGCCAGAACCGAGTTAACCCTAACAACTGGACATCATCGAAGTAGGATACAACTTTTGACCAAAAGGCTCTTGAGTTAACCCTAACAACTGACCATATGGAAGCAGGATACAACTTTTGGCCAAGAGGCTTTCAATAAACTACCGAAGTGGGACTGAACATGTACTTCCGTAAGTAACATTTTTAGAACTTTTAACTGCATTGTATCTTAATTTAATAATTTAATGCCCTACTGCAAACTGTACCCACTTTATATAACGTATAAAACAGAAAAATGACAGACGTCAAAGTGTCTTCGTGAAAAACCTTGTAGTCACGTAATGGTATGTGAACTTTATGATAGAATCACGAGATATATTCTATATGCCGTCTTAAGTGTGTTAATAAATGGGTTTATACTATGCTATAAGCATTTTGATCTTGTGTATTTCATAATATTTGTACTATATTAGTTAGACCTTGTGGAAGAGCAATGAAACTAAAAGTGAGCATGTTTAAATAACAGTAATGTTGATGTCACTTGCAAATGAGTGAAAATGGGTTCTGACCACCAGAGGTTTGTAGTCTGCACCTACTGAAAACTGAAGTTTTCAAAATTCTACTACGCTGTTTCAAATGACCTTCGCACATGCTCGACATTACCTTGCACATCTTAATCACTTTACCTAGTGTAGCTAATGCATGTAGGAGATGAATAATACTCTTTCGGTATCCAATCGTGCTTTCTTGCACCCCTATTGTTTCTCTTAATGCAGGGAGTCTAGACACCACTGCCCCGGTGGTGCCAGTGGTCCATTCATCTGCGATGGGTCCAGGTTGAATTCCCAGTGAGGCATGGATGTTGTATTTGTTATATGCACTGGCTCTCTCCTTTCCTTGGAACCAGTGGCCCTAAATTTGGGATGGGCAAAGTTGAGTTGCTGATGGTGGTCATGAAACCCCCAAACAAAAACAAAGTCCTGACACCACTGCTTAGTAAAAAGACTTCAAATAGCAATTTGGGGATCTTTCGCACTCCTTGCAGCTTTCTGCAAAAAGCGGTGTTGCCAACTCTTTGTTCAGCTATCCATTGCTTTTGAATAAATTTCTCACTTCAGATACCTTATGCAGAGCCATACAAATTTACACTTGGGATCTCGTTCAGCCTGAATGCTACCAATTGGCCATCCCTAATTTTAGAAATTAAATTTACATGCTCCCACCTAAGTGTGGGATGCTGAGCTTGTGATTATACCCCAAGTCTGGTTTTTGTTTCTGCTTCTGAGCTTTCAGTTTTTACTGGACTAAGTGTGCTGTCTGCTATGACCACTGGTGATCAGCACTCCTCTTTAATTCACTTCATATAAAAAGGAGTAGAGGACTCAATCTTTGATGTCTGCTGCCACCCACCACCACCTCCCTCTAACAAGTGTAAAATAAATAAGTGTAATGTAAACAAGATGCTACAGCTGATTCACTGTAGTCAGTGGTGGTAAGATCAAGTTGATCCATCTAGTGATGGCTTGCCATATACAGAAGGATGAGTCCAGAAGGTGTGGAATAGTGCCAAAAGTGTGCTGCTGTGTTGTTGCAAGCTGAGTTCACTGAATTTCAGTCTGAGTTGTATCTGCAACAAATTTTCAGTGGTGTATGTCTTGCATTGATTGTTTTTGGATAAAACATTCTTACAACATGGAGACCAATGCTCCCTCAAACTTTTTGCATGCTCTAGCCAGACAAGGGCCATACATCTTACAGTGGCATGGAGCTTTCAAACCCCAAAAGACTGACTGCTGTACCACAGTTTCCCCTCATACAATGCTTAGATGTAACCAGATATCTCAGCAAAGCATCAGCATTTCTCTTCAGAGGCAGTCAAGGGAATGGCTGGTGAGTCAAAATGGGTTCAAAAACTAATGCTTGAGGGATCTATTCATGAAAATGGCTTCCCGTGAACACAATGAATTTAAGATGAGGAGTGCTACAAGCTACTAATTTCCTACTTAATGATATCACCTGGTGATTACCTCAACTCCCTGTAGACAATAATTACTGGAAGAGATTGAATCAGTTACAAAGAAGAGAGGTTTCAGTTTTGTAATTGAGGACTACAAAGTGTATCCATTTCAAATGCTTTGAGAAATTATACCAAAAGAAAAAAAAAGAAAAATTCAGCATTCTGAAGCTCTCCATAAGAATCAAAGTAGGATATCTGAGGTCTGAGGCATGCCCAGGGTCATAGCTAGCAACATATTCTTGGGGAGGCTCTTGGTACTATAAGGAAGGCTGGAAAATTTTTAGTTACTTTCTTATATTAATTTAAATCTAATACAGCATTGTTTATTGAAAAATCATTAAGCACAAATGCTGTTTTGAGATGTTATATATATAATTCTAAATAAACTTCTGGATGAAATGAGAACAAAGGAAAATCATCAGAGAAAGACCAAAGATAACATACTGATTTATTTATTATACAATGAATAGTTAATAAACTACACATCTGGTTATTAAAAGTGTAACACCATGAAAGACAAGTGATATGAAAGCATATTTATTGTACAGAAAGCAGATGATACAGTGGTGAATCGATTACAAATACAGTTTGTTGAGACGAGAAGAGCACATAACAATTAGTATCTGGTGTAGGAACCCTGGGTGGCAATTTCAGCTGCTACACAGCCTGGCATCAAGAAGAAGAGGCATTGGATTTGTGTTTGGGGAATGTCCATTCACGCAGCGTTGATACAATGCCACAGTTACTCCGTCGTAGCCGGGGATGGTCGCTGGTATGCCAGTCATCCAGCGATCACGAACCACGTGTTCAATAGGCGAGATATCCGGGGACTGCACGGGCCAGGGAAGATATGGCCTGTTGGTAAATTGTGCCAGACAGTCCCTGAAGATATGGTACAACAACAGGTTCCAACACCTCAGTAATGTAACAATGGCTGTTTAAATTACCGATAATGCGAATGAAGTGCACGCCAGAGTGAAATTCAATGGTATCTGAGCGCCGGGCCGGTATGGCCCTGCATAATGCAGGATTCACTCAGCTGGTCACTGCAGTACCAACAGACATCGATTCTTCCATCATGGTACTGCAAACTGAAGTGAGATTCATCAAAAACACGACGCCTTGTCATTCGTGACGTTCTTGGCACCATTGCAGTCGCAGATGCTGGTGTTTTACAGTCAAAGGTAACCAAAGCAATGAGCAGCATGTAAAAATGCCGTCCCACATAAGCACTGATGTCTCAGAGTGATAATCCACAATCCTGATATACCACAATTCTGACACGATTGAAGTCTGAAGCCTGCTAGTAGAGCTGCCACTGTCTTCGACAGGGCATGCTGTGCCTGTCCGTGGCCAGGAATAGAGAGCAAACACACTTCAAGTGCTTAACGCTGGCTCCTTGTTCACCCTTCTTATACAACTTCCAGGGGGCGTTACTGGCCCACATGATTTCCATATGTGCTGCCTGGTTAATCATTCACATGTGCGGCCATGTTCTGCCTTTCTGCTAACTTTTCAGCTCCTGGGATGCAATCTTCCTGGTGTTGCACTTTTAATGGCCAGCAGTGTATTAATTCAGAATTGCGTTTTTGGCACCTCTACTACCTAACGATAAAATCAATGCAATAATAAAAGGAAACTAATATTACCTCAAAACATTTGCAACCTGTTTTTTTTTATTGTTAATGGGGATCTCAAGGGGGGGGGGGGTATCCTATATCTGCAATGCTAATTCATTCTATGAAAATTTTCTCAAAGACTTGCAGTCTGGTCTTCAAAATCTTGAATGCAAATAAATAAAGTCCTTAATTTAATATGGCCCAGCTATGATTTCAAAAATTCATTAGATTTTTTTTATTCAATTTATCTCAATCGGTGGGTGCCACATCAGAATACTTCCCAATTAAGATATACTGAATTTTTAAAACAGTTCTGACAATTATTTCAAAAGCACAGCTGGGGCATACATCATATATTAGCTAAGGACTTTATTTGCACTCAAAATTTTGAGGACCAGAATGCCCAAGTCTTTGAGAAAATGTGTATACAGCAGACTTACATTGCAGATATTGGATAGATTTTCCCTTGAGGCACACCCCCTTAAACTTATCTAAAAGAAGGTCCATGTTGATTGATTTTGTAAATAATGGCAGTTAAATTTACCATTCGTTCATGATGCACTGCTGATCTTTGTGGAAGATTTATTCAGGTTAAAGCTAAAAACCTTGATTCACATGTTGCAGTGCCGCATCAAATGCTTTTGCAGTTTCCAGTAAACTGTATGTTAATTTAAAAGCAACCCTTGGTTCAAAATTTTCATGAAAAGCCACTATGTCTGTTTTCTTTTCGGCTTGATTGTATAGAAAACTTTGACTGCACATATTTCTTCTTTTGATAGAAGTTTGACGATGTAAAAATCCTGAATATTTCTGTTTTCTTTTTTTAATCCGTTTCAGCTTCTGCACTCTAGAGATAGCAACTAGCAGTTGATCATTATCATAAAATTTTTGTTTCATTTCAGATTAAACAATATCAATAATTTGATAGAATATTACTTTTAAATGTTCAGTTGTTTCATGATCCACTTCTGATCTTTCGTATGCTATCTGTAATCATGGAACCCATAAACCTTTCACTAATTTTCCTTCTGCATCTTTTCATGAAGTAAATTTTTCTTTCTCAATGTCAAATTCAGTACTTATTTGGTTTGTAATTTCTTTTTAAATATTTTACAGTATCCTCAACAGAATCCACAATCACTAAAGAATTTCTGAAAGTAGATTCTCGACACTGAAGTAATTTGTCAGCACATGAAATATTGTAGTTTCCAGTAACTTTTTCATAATTATTCTATAAAAATTAAATTCGTAACTCCTTACAATAACTTATATGCTAGTACTTTCTACAATATGCAGGGTGTCTACTGGTCATGAAAGCCATGAAATGTCATGAATTCAGAAAAGGGTTATGAAAAAGTCTTGAATTTTGCTTTGGGATCATGAATTTATTTTTAATAATTGTTCATTTTCTAGTGACAAATAAGTGAATTCTCCATGCACGCTCACTATGTAAGACATAAATGTGGTTTCCATCTAATGATAAAAAAAAAGGAAACTTATGCCCTACCTCAAAAAAAATGAAAAGCAAAAAACCTTTTTGCATTAAAATATATGGACAAAATTTTGAGATCAATTTAGCAATTTAAATTATACTGCTTATGAAATCATGACATGTTTCAGGTTGTAAATGTTAAAGGTGGTATGTTATGAAATCATGTAGCACAATGGTGAGCATTTCAACTTATTTTAGGCACAGTCAAAGTAAGATGAATCAGTTTTTTTGTTACTAGCAGAAGGGCAAAGGGTATTTTTTACATAGAAAAAAAAGGGGTGGAGTGTTCCCCCTTTTTAATATATACTTGCATGTGTGTCTGTTTGTGCGTGTGTGTTGGTGAGCATTTCAAGTTACGTGAGGGACAGCCAAAGTATGTCAGTTTTTTTATTACTAGCAGGACAGGGGGCACTTTTTATGTAGAAAGGGGGACAGATTGCCTCTTTTTAATTATACTTTACTGTATATATATACTATTAAGAAGAGACAGAAGCAAAACAAATTTTTTAACTCTTACCAAAAACAACATAGAAAAAATCATATACTGACAGGTATGAGAAACAAGTTAGTAAAATCATGCAATGCATTGATTATAATACGCTTTCCAACATTACAGAAATCAAAAACTATTAGAAAGCACCAATCACTCACCCTAAAGATCATGGCATCTCTATCTACAACACACTTCCAACACGTCAATTATAGTAATGTTTCTGGCCTTAAAAGGTTTACAGACATCTTGCTTACGTTTCCTACTTCCGGGTATGAAACATCGTATTTTTTTTATTTTTTATTTTTATAAGCCTTATAAGATGTAACTATTAGCTTGTCAATTCCATAAAAAACCATGTACGCATACTACTCATTCATACAATTCAATTAAAAACTATGTACATATTTACATAACCTTACATTCCTAGGGGGATGTAAGGTCAGGTGATGCGTAACATCACAGCCTCTCCTTGACAAATGTCAACCCCGCCTTCTCGTGGTGCATCCTGTTCCCACTAAAGGGGCTCTGACGACCGCAAATAGCGGTATAACTATACCATCGGGATCAGAGGAAATGCTATCCCACACTCACCAACCCGCTTGGCCAGCGTGGTGAGTTATGGCCAAACACCTCCAAAATGACTCTACAACTTAAATCTTGGCCCTCAGTCTCCGGCAGCTGGAATGTACCTGGCCAAGGCAGCGGCCAGTGCGACATGAAGGCAGAGGGTGCTAAGAATCCCCGGAGGACCGGACTAGGCTGCCATTTGATGCTGACCTTGGCTACCTACAACGGACGCTCCCTATCTTCTGATTCAAGGCTTCTTGAATTGGAAGAGGAACTACAAAGGATCAAGTGGGACATCGTCGGGCTAAGTGAGGTAAGGAGAAAAGGAGAAGATCTCATTGAACTGAAAAGTGGACATCTCTTCTATTATCGTGGGACAGATACTGGCAGAACTAGCGGTGTTGGATTTATAATAAACAAGAAACTGAAGGATAAAGTAGTAGAAGTTGAAAGTTCCTCTGACAGAGCTGCACGACTCGTTATCCAACTATCGAGAAGATACCAGGCTCAGATTATTCAAACTTATGCACCCACCACAAGTCATCCTGAAGAAGAAATTGAAGAATTTTATGAGGAAATTCGTCATCTAAATAATAAAGGTAAGCAGCACTTGAAGATAATTATGGGAGATTTCAATGCAAAAATAGGGCACCGGCAACAGAATGAAACTTCAGTAGGTAAATTCGGTCACGGCAACAGAAACCAGCGTAGAAATACTCTCGTTGAGTTTGCAGAGGCAGAAGGATTTTTCATCTTGAATTCCTTTTTCAAGAAAAAGCCACACAGGAAATGGACATGGAGACATCCAAATGGGACGACAAGTGAAATTGATTTTATTATGTGTAACAAAAAATTCGTCATAGAAGACTTCAGTGTGCTAGACAAGTTCAACACAGGTACTGACCATAGATTGGTGAGATGTAAGATGCACCTCAACACTAAACTGGAACGTGGCAAGCTCATAAGACAAACAAAATGTATTGACATAACCAACCTTAAAAAACACCATAATACTTTCAAGTTGGAACTGAAGAACAGATTCTCTGCTTTAGAAGGCCTAACATCGGAAGAAGTGGATATTTCGGAAGTTAACAGAAAAGTAACCAAAGCTCTTGTGGAAACAGCAACAAAATTAGCTGGGTCTAAGAACAAGTTGCATGTAAACAAATTATCAGGAAAAACCAAAATGTTGATGCAAAAAAGAAGAGAGATGAGGACAACTAAAGAAGATGTGACTTCCAAAGT
This sequence comes from Macrothele yani, assembly GCA_039090855.1. Classification (NCBI taxonomy): domain Eukaryota; kingdom Metazoa; phylum Arthropoda; class Arachnida; order Araneae; family Macrothelidae; genus Macrothele; species Macrothele yani. The sequence continues at coordinate 88,164,089 of CM077011.1, read as the reverse complement.
GGAATATATAGAGCTATGCAAGACAGCACGAAAAAGTATCACTGAAGACGTAAGGAAATTCAACTGTGAGCTAGTGAGGAAAGCAATTGAAAACAACCAAAGCCTAAAGATAGCAAAGGGACATCTCAGTAAGGGAAGAAAACAGATTATGGCTCTGAGAAAAGAAGATGGTTCTATAACAAGAAATAGAGGCGAAATTTTGACAAGAGTGAAAGATTTCTACTCCAAATTATATGAAAGGGATGATACATGTACTCCAGACATCATGAAAGGTACCAGAGTTCTTCCAGTCCTCCCAGCAGAAGTTGCTCATGCAATCAAGAACATGAAGCGGGGGAAAGCTCCAGGAGAAGATGGAATTACTATAGACATCATACAAGAAGCAAGTGGAGAAATTGAAACAGTACTCGCCCAAATTTTCACTCGATGCCTTAATGAAGGGAAGATTCCTGAGGATTGGAACAATGCTACAATGATCCTGCTACATAAAAAAGGTGACATTGAGGATCTCAGGAACTACAGACCTATCAGCCTCCTATCAGTGGTTTATAAAATCTTCACTAAAGTTCTTTCACACCGCTTGAAGGTAACACTGGACATGGCTCAACCGAGAGAACAAGCTGGATTCAGGAGTGGCTACAGCACAATAGATCATATCCACGTACTGAGAGAACTAATTGAAAGAGCGAGGGAATATGAACTTCCATTGTGCATGGCTTTTATCGATTATGAAAAAGCCTTTGATTCGGTGAAACCATCAGCAGTTACCACGGCTCTGAAATCCTGCGATATTGAAGATGCATACATTAATATTATTAATAACATCTATGAAAATGCAAGTGCAAAGATTCGGCTGTTTGAAAATACAACACACATAAAAATTGGAAAGGGAGTGAGACAAGGTGACACCGTATCTCCGAAACTCTTTAATGCGACATTGGAAAATGTCTTTCAATCACTGAACTGGGAAAACAAAGGGATAAAGATTAATGGAGATTATCTAACCCACCTTCGTTTTGCTGATGACGTAGTCATTTTTGCAACTACCCCATCAGAGCTGCAGAGTATGATCCAGGAACTTGCTGACAAGAGTAAAGAAGTGGGATTAAAAATGAACTTTCAGAAGACAAAAGTGATGTTCAATGCTTTTACAAGAAATGAAGATTTATCGATTGATGGAGAAAAACTGGAGATAACAGATACATATGTTTATCTTGGACAGCAGATATCAAGTGAGGGTCACATTGATGAAGAAATTAATCGGTGTACAAAACTTGCCTGGAGAGCTTTTGGAAGAAACAGCATAATTTTCAAGAGCAATATGCCATTATGTCTTAAAAGAAAAGTGTTTGATCAATGCATCCTTCCAGTGCTTACGTATGGTGCAGAGACGTGGACCTTAACTAAAAGAGACATACAAAGGCTGCAGACAACTCAAAGAAGCATGGAGAGGTGCATGCTTGGTATAACCAGAAGAGATAAGAAGAGGAACTCGTGGATCCGAAAAATGACGAGAGTGGAAGACATCATGATCAGAGTTAAATCCCTGAAATGGCAATGGGCTGGACATACTGCCAGAAGGACAGACCATAGATGGACAGCCGAAATTTTAGATTGGATTCCAAGGGACAGGAAAAGACCCAGAAAAAGACCACATGGGAGATGGGTGGATGAAATTCGTAAATATGCGGGAGTGACATGGAGGAGACTGGCACAAGACAGACCGTTGTGGAGGAAACTTGGGGAGACCTTCGTCCAGCAGTGGATTGATAATGGTTGACAATGATGATGATGATGATGATGACATTCCTAGGTGGTTAAACCTTTGTCAACTGTAAATACCAAACTGCTCCTTCTGTTTCAAAACCCCTGCCACTCTCACTGCAAGTGTCACACTCATTCAGCCACTCACACACAATCCTCTAGCGCTTTCAACAGACTTCTGTCGTCATCAGGAGGCAGGCGTGTCTCACCCGCCCACCACAGCTCAAGTGAGCAGAGCCAATCGAGGCACGGGCTCCAGTCGCAATCTCTGAATCATTGTATCTCTGGCGCCATCTATTGTCATTGCTGCTCTTTTTTCCCTTTTTCTTTCTAAGCTGCTGTTCAATTTTTATTGGGGCTTTCCATTGTTCGTTTAAGTTACTAGGCTCATTAATGTTGCATAATCTTAATCTGTTTTTTTCAATTAACACTGACTCTGCAATTCTTAACTGCCTTTCGTTTTTACAGCTCTTAATAATTTTAATATCCTCAAACCTTGGACATTGTTGATTTTCCATTCAGTATTGGGTTAATGCTGTCTTAGCTTCTTTTTTATTCCAATTATTTATATGCTGGTTCAATCTATACTTTAATTTATTCTTGGTGCTGCCTATATATGACACAGATGGTTGCTGGTTTATAGGGATTTCATAAATTCCTGCTCTATCTAATTGGCTGATTTTTTCATTTTTAATCACTAAATTTTTTACAGTAAGTACCTGATTTCCTACCTGTATGTCATACTTGCCACAAACTTTATTAATTTCTGCTGAAACATTTTCTACATATGGCATTGCCCCTACATATTTTAAAAGTTTTTTTTATCAATCTTGGCTTTATTGTTAGCTTGAGTTACTTCATAAATCCATTTTTTTAATACCTGTTTAGGGTAACCAAAATCATATGCATTTTTTTCAATATATTCAATTTCTTCTTTTTTATATTGTTCCATTGATGAGTGTGTTATACTTCTTTTAATTAGTGTTTTAACACTATTTCTTTTATGTGTTAATGGATGCGATGACTGAAATGGTATAAGTACTGGGATATATGAAGATTTTCTATGCACTCTGAATTGCATATTTTCATTTGTTCTAATAATCAAAATATCCAAAAATGCCAAAGTATTGTCATGTTCTTGTTCTACTGTCAGTTCAATAGATGGATAAATTTCACTATACTTTTTTGTCAAGTCCTCAAGTTCATCATTTTTTAGCCTGGATAACAGAAAAATGTCGTCAACATATCTGCAGTATATCAGTGGTGGATCCTCGAGTTTACTTATTATTTTTTCCTCAATGTCACTCATTATAATTTCAGCCAATAAAGTTGACAATGGTGACCCCCATAGGTACACCAAGATTTTGTTTGTACATCTTGTTGTTAAACTTAAAAATGTTATTTTCATATATGTACAATAAAATTTCTCTTAACTCCTCAATTTGTATTGCATTCATTGTCTGTAACACATAATTTTTCAATAATTATTTCTATTGCCTGAGGTACTGGTGTGCTAGGAAAATTATTTGCTGAAATTATAATGAGTGACATTGAGGGAAAAATAATAAGTAAACTCGAAGATCCACCACTGATATACTGCAGATATGTTGATGACATTTTTATGTTGTCCAGGCTAAAAAATGATGAACTTGAGAGGACTTGACAAAAAGTATAGTGAAATTTATCCATCTATTGAACTGACAGTAGAACAAGAACATGACAATACTTTGGCATTTTTGGATATTTTGATTATTAGAACAAATGAAAATATGCAATTCAGAGTGCATAGAAAATCTTCATATATCCCAGTACTTATACCATTTCAGTCATCGCATCCATTAACACATAAAAGAAATAGTGTTAAAACACTAATTAAAAGAAGTATAACACACTCATCAATGGAACAATATAAAAAAGAAATTGAATATATTGAAAAAATTGCATATGATTTTGGTTACCCTAAACAGGTATTAAAAAATGGATTTATGAAGTAACTCAAGCTAACAATAAAGCCAGCCAGGATTGATAAAAAAACTTTTAAAATATGTAGGGGCAATCCCATATGTAGAAAATGTTTCAGCAGAAATTAATAAAGTTTGTGGCAAATATGACATACAGGTAGGAAATCAGGTACTTACTGTAAAAAATTTAGTGATTAAAAATGAAAAAATCAGCTAATTAGATAGAGCAGGAATTTATGAAATCCCTATAAACCAGCAACCATCTGTGTCATATTTAGGCAGCACCAAGAATAAATTAAAGTATAGATTGAACCAGCATATAAATAATTGGAATAAAAAGAAGCTAAGACAGCATTAACCCAATACTGAATGGAAAATCAACAATGTCCAAGGTTTGAGGATATTAAAATTATTAAGAGCTGTAAAAACGAAAGGCAGTTAAGAATTGCAGAGTCAGTGTTAATTGAAAAAAACAGATTAAGATTATGCAACATTAATGAGCCTAGTAACTTAAATGAACAATGGAAAGCCCCAATAAAAATTGAACAGCAGCTTAGAAAGAAAAAGGGAAAAAAGAGCAGCAATGACAATAGATGGCGCCAGAGATACAATGATTCAGAGATTGCGACTGGAGCCCATGCCTCGATGGCTCTGCTCACTTGAGCTGTGGTGGGCGGGTGAGACACGCCTGCCTCCTGATGACGACAGAAGTCTGTTGAAAGCGCTAGAGGATTGTGTGTGAGTGGCTGAATGAGTGTGACACTTGCAGTGAGAGTGGCAGGGGTTTTGAAACAGAAGGAGCAGTTTGGTATTTACAGTTGACAAAGGTTTAACCACCTAGGAATGTAAGGTTATGTAAATATGTACATAGTTTTTAATTGAATTGTATGAATGAGTAGTATGCGTACGTGGTTTTTTATGGAATTGACAAGCTTATAGTTACATCTTATAAGGCTTATAAAAATAAAAAATAAAAAAAATACGATGTTTCATACCCGGAAGTAGGAAACGTAAGCAAGATTTCTGTAAACCTTTTAAGGCCAGAAACATTACTATAATTGACGTGTTGGAAGTGTGTTGTCGGTAGAGATGCCATGATCTTTAGGGTGAGTGATTGGTGCTTTCTAATAGTGTTCCATTTGTGAATTGCACGTAAACTATGCGCACTTTGCAGGGGTTTTAATACCTTAAAAGTGCAAATATATAGTAATTACAGAAATCATTACTCAAGTTATGAGAATAATGTCTGTGGAATAAATCTCGGTCCTGTGCCCTGACCTTTGATCACATTTCGATGATATTCAACAGAACCGGCTTGGTATACCTCCGAAATAACATGATAAAGTTTTGTCGCAATCGAAGCATTTTTGCGTAAGTTATGATGCATAAGGGCTATGGAATAGATCCCGCTCCTGTGTCCTAACCTTTGACCCCATTTCGCCCATTTTCAATAAGGTTTGTCGCCAGGTTGTCCCCTACCACATACTAAAATTTCATCGAAATCGAACCTTTTTACGTTAGTTATGGCGCATAACAGCAGTGGAATGGGTCCCTCTCCTATGTACTGACCTTTGACCCCATTTCGTTCACTTTAAATAGGGTTCCTTCCCAGGTGATCCCCTACCAGATACTAAAATTTCATCGAAATCCAACGGTTGTTAGGCAAGTTATCGTGCTGACGGACATACGCACACAACGCGTGCCGTAATATGGCAGGTGGGAATCGCGACCATCTGCCTGCCGCAAAAGTGTGACGTCATAAATATTTAATAGGATCCACACACAACGCGTGACGTAAAGAGACAGATGGTGTGACCGCGCACCAACATTCTCAAACGTGAGTTGTGACGTCAAAAGATTTCTAAGCATTGGTAACATTAATGGAACAACGCCATCACTAAAAATGTTATAATTCGGGGTGGTTATTTAACCCACTAAACGAATTCTTCTAAAGTCGAGATCAAGCTAAATTGATTTAGTACCAAAAAACGGTAGGTTAACGACTTTCATCAAAATTCTTAGAGCCGTTTTCAAAATAAAATGTACATACATACAAGAATTGCTACTTTAAGGTGGACGTCAAGTAATTTTGCTTCCTATACTTCCAATGAAAAAACTTCTGTACACATTTTCTTCACAATTAATGCGTTCCCAAGGATGAAAATTTGAACATCGATTAAAATATCTTCATTTTATAACTTGCAATACTTAATATTTTCTAAAACATAACCATAATTATGCAATTCAACATTTGTTTGTCTACTGTCATGAAAATACAGGTCGCGCCATCTTTTTTCTGGACAATTAATGTGTTCACAAGGATGAAAATTTGAACATCGATTAAAATAGCTTCATTTCAAAACTTGGAATACTTAATATTTTTTAATCGATAACCGTAATTATGCAATCCAACATTTTTTTTGTCCACTGACGTCATCAAAGTACAGGTCACGCCATCTTTTCTCTGGTTTCAACACCACCAAAGGAAAAGTTATTGATTTTTAATATAATTATGGTTATGTTTTAGGAAATAAGTTTTCCAAGTTATAATATGAAGTTATTTTAATCGATGTTCAAATTTTCATCCTTGGGAACACATTTATTGTGAAGGAAATGTGTACAAAAGTTTTTCCATTGGAAGTATAGAAAGCAAAATTACTTGATGTCCACCCTAATAATATGGGATAAGGACAATGGAAGGGATCACAATCCTGTGTCCTGACCTTTGGCCACATTTCGTCCATTTTCAATAGGGTTCGTTCCCAGGTGGTCCCCTACTACATACTGAAATTTCATCAAAATTGAACCATTTTTACGCACATTATGACGCATAAGGGCAATGGAATGCATCCCGATCTCATGTCCTGACCTTTGACCCCACTTCACCCATTTTGAATAGGGTTCGTCCCCAGGCAGTCTCCTACCACATAGTAAACTTTCATTGAAATCGAACCATATTTACGCAAGTTATGACGCATAAGGGTAATGGAATGATCCCGCTCCTACGTCGTGACCTTTGACCCCATTTGTCCCATTTTCAATAGGGCTCGTCCCCTACCACATACTAAAATTTCATTGAAATCGCCCCATTTTTACGCCAGTTATCATGCGGACGGACGGACAAAGCTGGAGCATATACGCTTCTTCAACCTACGGTTGGAAAGCGTAAAAAGAGGATAAAATAATAGCAAACTGAATGTAGAAAGTGTCGAGAATGCCGAGCCTTGGCTTTATCAAGGACCAGCAAAACTCTGCATTTTCTTACCCACAAAGACCTAGTTGGAAATGGGTTTCTGCAAAGCCATAGATGCAAGTAATAAGCACTCCAAAAAATGTTTTTAAAAAATATCATAACCTCCTCAGAGTTGCATGACGAAACACAAGTTAATATTATTTTTGCATGCATCTATAACTTTCCTGGCCCAACCCATGCTCATCATCTGCTACTAAAAAACAGAAAAACGATTACAGAAAAAAAAAAAAAAAACACAAGTTGTGTGAGTGACTGAATGAATCAAAAGGATTATTCAGCAATAACACATTGCCAAGTTACCTAGCCGCCTAAGAGAGAATTTAAACAAGAATAGCAATACTAAAGTACTACAGATTCTTAAGCTTTGCAGTGAAAAACCTCTTTATTCAAAATGCCATATAATAAAAATATTAAATTAAAAAAAATGGATTCCTGAAAGAAAACTGGAATATTGAACCCCCTACTCCTCAACAACTGACATCACAAGAAAAAAATTATAATAAACTAAAGAAATGCTTTGTGAAGGTAATATGACGTTAACAATTAGTTGCAATATATACAAAGTATTCCAGGAGTGTTTAAGTGCATAATAATGTAGTTATTATGTTCTTACCGACATTGAAAACACATCGTTGACTACAAGAACAATAAAACGGCCAGGCACTTTGCCTAAGTGCCCTAAAAAACTTGCTTGCACCTAATTGCCTGATGCGAAAAATAGGAAATAACTGAAGAAGAATAAAAAGGCAGCTGTCTAAGCATGTAGAAAACCACCCAAAACGTACAATTAGAATTTTACTACTAAAAGGCATATTAGGTAAAAACAAGATCTTTCGCAACAGGCGCCCTGTGCGTCATCAGGTTAAAAGAACTGGCGCTAGGAGAACACACACACTCAATATATAGATAGTCCCAAAGACAACAGCAATCCCGGTGAGTGACATGATATCCGCATCACAACTCGGTTACAGCGAGAAACAAAGCAAAGAAAGAAAACACCAAATAGATTTACAAATACATATTCACCGAAGTGAAAAATACGCACAGGGTCCGTTATCAACCCCCGCAGTAGGGTACTTCGCACGACATAAAAAATTAAATAAGCGAATCCACGATGTATGTACATGTGCAGGTAAGTCATCGTTACAGCATACGTCCTTAAAAACGTCAATATACAAACTTTCGGCGAAGAGAGTCATATACCTACCTCTGGTCTTAAGTAATAAATAAGTCTCAGACCAAGAGGGCAGATGAGTTCCAGACTTAACCAGGCGTGCAAGGGCAGTAGTAGTAGATCCAGTCTTTACAGTGTACTGATGTTCAGTCACTCTAACTCCTAAATTACGAAGAGTGGATCCTATGTACCATGAATTAGGAGCAGCAGCAACGTCAGTCTTAAAGGGCACACAGTACACGCCCCACTGTTTTTGAATGGGTTTGGGCTCGTGATCCTTCCTAAGCATGCTCCAAAGGTTAGAGGCCCCATCACCAAAATCTTTTTTTTTTTTTTTTTTTTATTTATGATCCTTCCTAAGCATGCTCCTAGGAAGGATCGTGAGCCCAAACCCATTCAAGAACAGTGGGGTGTGTATTGTGTGCCGTTGAAGACCGAATTTGCTGCTGCTCCTAATTCATGGTACATAGGATCCACTCTTCGTAATTTAGGAGTTAGTGACTGAACATCAGTACACTGTAAAGACTGGATCTACTACTACTGCCCTTGCACGCCTGGTTAAGTCTGGAACTCATCTGCCCTCTTGGTCTGAGACTTATTTATTACTTAAGACCAGAGGTAGGTATATGACTCTCTTCACCGAAAGTTTGTATATTGACGTTTTTAAGGACGTATGCTGTAACGATGACTTACCTGCACATGTACATGCACCGTGGATTCGCTTATTTAATTTTTTATGTCGTGCGAAGTACCCTACTGCGGGGATTGATAACGGACCCTGTGCTTATTTTTCACTTCGGTGAATATGTATTTGTAATCTATTTGGTGTTTTCTTTCTTTGCTTTGTTTCTCGCTGTAACCGAGTTGTGATGCAGATATCATGTCACTCACCGGGATCACTGTTGTCTTCGGGACTATCGATATACAAAAAGTGTTCAAATGAAAAGGTACGAAACGACACTGTGGGTATAAATGAAGACTTTATTCAAAGTATACACCATAGGCCGTAGCACAACGATCCCATTGATTGACGAGCCGAAGGATTCCTTGTTCCCAGAATTCCTGTGGCCGTGACGAGACCCAGTCCTGCACAGCGTCCTTGAGTTCGTCGTCCGAGTGGAAGCGCTTCCCTTTCAGATGTTTTTTCAGAGGACCCGACACATGGAAATCGCAGGGCGACATGTCCGGGCTGTAGGGCGGATGGTCAAGCTGCTCCCACTGGAACTTGGCCAGTTCCGCGTGTGTGACCCTAGAGACGTGTGGACGCGCGTTATCATGGAGCAGAACCACACCCTCCGCAATGAATAGCGGCCGGTTTAACACCTTCCGCTGTCAGAAATCAGATAATGCCTCGCTGCTCCTCAATCGTCGAATTTTCCAATGTGAACGCCATCCTGTCCTCACACGCACTGCCGCGTCAATTGGACGGCGCTCTTTATAAGAGCCTCTGCTCTCTCCCGCGCATGCTCCGATCCACGCCGGCGACTCCAATCGCATCCCTAGATGTGTCGCTACGTTCTCCCATTGCGGCATAGGCAAATATGTTAACGGTTACGTTCTTATGACGTTTCGTACCTTTTCATTTGAACACCCCTAGTATTAAGTGAGTGTGTTCTCCTAGCGCCAGTTCTTTTAACCTGATGACGCACAGGGCGCCTGTTGCGAAAGATCTTGTTTTTACCTAATATGCCTTTTAGTAGTAAAATTCTAATTGTACGTTTTGGGTGGTTTTCTACATGCTTAGAAAGCGGCCTTTTTATTCTTCTTGATATTTTTAGCATTTAACTTTTATGATTGAAGAAAATAACTGCTTAAAAAGTTCATAAATTGAACTTGGAACTCCCAAACTACAAGAACAAAGAAGAGAGCTTACTTCTTATGCTTCTTTTCTGTCACTACTTCCAAAAAACATGGTCGAACTTTCTCCCCGGCCACTCCCTAGACGTGGGAGTGTCTGAAGGCTTCTACTCACTGAAAAAGATCCTACTCGCGGAGTTTTTATCAAGAGAAATATACAACTAAGAATGTAGTCCTGTTTGTTCAGATAGAGTAGAATTAACTCTCCAGAATACATGAAAAATATTATCAAATGCACATGTAGTGTATTTAATAACCTTTACATGTATTTAATTACCTTAGTGAACTTCTACAGACTATTCATAATCATATTTATTTTAATGTTAGTTTTGCTATTTTTAGTTTTGTTATTCTAGTGAGTGAATAACTAGTTTTCTTTTTATTTTATTTTATAATCAAATTTTAAAGTTTTTTTTTTTGTGTGTGATTTTGTCTGTATTATTTTATTTTTTATTTAATAGTACTTTCCATAGCACTAAAGTTCCTTTTTGTAGTTAATATGCATCCTCCGCACCAACTTCCAAAAAAGGCTGTCATTGGCCAGAATCATTTTATTAACTGTGTGGAAATTAAAACAGATCTGCCAACCTTACTCTATTATTCAGAATAATTTTTCTTAAAGTTCTTTTGATAAAAGATGTTGGAATTTTGTTTTCTAGAAAACAGTTTAATAGTATTCTAATGTGGTTATTGAAGTCCAAATTGTTGCTGCAAATTCTTGATATTCTAAGTATCTGAGAAATTAGTACATTCTCAATTACTTTGGTTGAGTTGTTATTGTTCCAGTGTAGATATTTAATTACTTTGAAAGGAAAATTAACTCTTTTAGTATTATAAATATTTAACGGGAATTATCGAGGATAAATTTATTAGGTACATTACCTCTCAAATTTTCGATCTAAACACTAGATCTTTGTCAGGAGTTCTTGCTTCCTTCTACTTCCACAGGTCTGTGACCAAGCCTGATGGATTTTCCATCCAGCATGGTCATTGATGTTGCCACCTTGTGTCTTGTAAATTTCCAGGGATTCCTCTAATTTCCGGATAATTGCATGGGATTGGTGTGTTTGATCACTTTTAAGGAGTCCCAGTCCGTTTTGTGGCCAGTTTCTTGTATGTGTCTGTCTTAACCTGTTTTATTTGAGTTGTTCCTTATTGCTGCTTTGTGTTCTTTAATTCTGGTGGTTAACCTTCTTCCTGTTTCTCCTATATATGGTAATCCACAAGAACAAACTATTTTATAAATGACTCCTTCCTGGAGTAAAGTATTTTCTTCTTTTTGTTTTAGGGATGGTAAGTATTTTTTAATTTTGTTATTCAAACCTGGACCTAACCTAATTTTATATTTAGTGCTGATTTTTTTTCAGTTTTTCAAACAGTCCCTTGTGGTAAGTGACTTTTCTTGTGAATAAATATTTAATTTTCTCCTTATTTTTGTCTGTAGTGCCTGTTCTGTTCCTAGTAAGATTTTCGTCCAGTAGTTCACGAATTTCTTTTGAAGGGTAATCATTTTCTAATAAGATTGATTTTAACTTATTTTTATGTTTTTTCTTAGCTTCTGAAGTTGAATTCAGCTTTTCAACTTTTCTCTTTAAATTGTAAAGCTACATTTTTCTTTATATAATTAGGGTGATCTGATTTATAATTTAAAATTTTTCCTGTATTTGTAGGCTTCTTGTATAATTCATTGGTAATATATTTTTATTCCCACTTCAAAGTAATATCTAGGTAATTTAGCTTATTTTCGTTTTGCTCTTCTAAAGTGAATTTTAGAGATTCATCTTGGGCATTAAAACCTTCTAGGATTTTTGATGGGTATCCACTCAAATCTTGATCTATAATGAAAAGGATATCATCCATATATCTAATATACATGCAGAAAATTGAAGGTTTCAATAGGAAGGGCTCTTCTATTTTACTTATGTAATAATTTGCTAGGAGAGGTGCTAATAACGAACCCATTGCTAGCCCACTTCTTTGCTTATAGAAGCAGCCTTGGAATTGAAAAAAAATTGTTGTTTAGAGCAAACACTGTAAGTTCATGAAGGCCTATTGCTTCTTCTTTATTGTATTCATGAAACACTACTAGGTCAGATAGGTCATCTGCTATGTAATCTATGAGTTTGTCCAGGTTTATATTTGTATACATGGACACAACATCTAAACTTGCCATGGAAGGGTTTTTTAATTCTGGAAGTTCTTCTATTTTCTTCAATAGCTCTTCAGTGTTCTTTATCAGTGCCTTAGGTTTAGGAAGCAACTTTGATAGATGAAGCAGCAAATAATAATTCAAATTGGACAGAGTAGAATATTTTGAGTCAATGATAGGCCTGATAGGCTGTCCTTCTTTATGCAGTTTTAACAAACCATACATCTGCGGAGTACGATGGGTAATCTTAGAATAATTTTTGAAGTTGTCACTAATAATATTTTTCTTCTTAAGTGAAAAGAGCAATTTTCTATAATTTGTGATCGTCGTTTCTAGTGGATCGCTATCCAATTTTTCATATATTGGTTTGCTTAGTTCTTCTTCCATTTTTAACAAATAATCTGCTTTTTTAATTAGGGTTATTTTCTTGCTTTTATCTGCTCTTACTGCAACTGTTTCTGAGTTCTTTTTGAATTTTTCCAGGGCTATTAATTCTTCCTTCGAAAGATTTTTATCGGCATTCCGCTTAATGACCTTGAAATTCGAGAGGCATGAATTATATTCTTTCCTTAGCGCTAATGCTGCTTCAGGGTTTTGCCTTTCCAGAGAATAACTTATGCATTCAAGTTCCATCATTATTTTCTTCTTATCTACCTTATTCCTGTGAACATTAAAGTTGCACCCTTTATCCAAAGCACTTAACAAATCTCGTTCAGCGCTATTTGTGAGATCTACCACGTGTTTTAGTTCCACTCTTTCACGTGGTATTATGGGAGCTCTAGTGTTTAGATCGAAAATTTGAGATGTAATGTACCTAATAAATTTATCCTCGATAATTCCTGTTAAATATTTATAATACTGAAAGTAATAAGAGGAAGCCATGAAGTCATTAATTAACTCTTTTATCAAAGAGGCTGATGGATGGGTTACCTCTGTTAAGTTTAATGCTTAAGTCTAGGAACTCTAGTTCCTGATTACTGTGGTTGGTTTTACATAAGTTAAGAGAGCTAGGATAGGTATTTGCAAAATCACTTTTTATAACTTCTGGATTATTAATACAAAGCAAATCGTCAATATATCTAAAAGTGTAAAGGTAGTTATCTGAGCATGAGGAGCTATTTTTAATGAATTTATATTCTTTAAAGAACAGGAATAGATTTGCTACACTTGTGGAGGGTGATATTCCCATAGGGATACCGTTTACTTTCTTATAGAGAGTATTATTATATAAAATATGGTTATTGTTTATGCAGCAATTGAGATAAGAGTTCCAAGCTCCTACATTAACAAATTGGTTAAGCTTAAATTCTACATACCGCTCTTTAAAGGTAGTGATGATATCTGACAGAGGCAGATTAGTATATAAGTTCTCAAAATCATTATTAATATCTAAGGGATTTGTGTCGAGTATAGTGGAAATTACTTCTGAATTATTATTAATTATCCAAAAATCTCTGTACTTCAAATTAGTACAGTTACTAATGTGTTTCAAGACCTTCTTCAAGATGTCTTCAAAAGCTAGATCAATTTCCTTTTTATGACTCCTAACTTCTCTAGCTATGAATCTAAATTTTACCGGATTTTTATGAAACTTGACAGTTGCAAAAAGAAAGGGAAATTCAGGCTCATATCTTCTCATTTGTGGAATTTTAAGTTTCTTGAAGAATGCCTTAAAACGATTTTCTAACTGCTTGGTACAGTAACTTACGGGCTTGTAAGTTACTCTATTATTGAGTTCTATATTTAACAATTCAAAATAGAATTTCTTGCAGATAATTGCAAAATTATTGCTAGCTTTATCTGTAGTGGTAAAAATATATAGGTCTTGTAGTGTGGAGAGTGACCTTTTAGCATCTCCAGAGAAAAAATAGATTTCTGTCAAAACATAAATCAAGACCTGCCAACTTATTAGAGAAGCTATTAATTGCATTATATCTCCGTTCTGCGAAGGCCTCAATAGGCTGATTGTATGCTAAACTGGTTTTAATTATGTACCTATTAACATCTTGAGTAAAGTTCTCAAGAATTCTCTCTTTGGAGATTTGGAAAGAAGGTCTAAATTTAGTACCATACTCTAATAAATACCTAAGCTTGTCATTTTCAACAAAGCTCAAGTTACCAGTGATAATATGTTTGTAATTCTTATCATAGTGAACTGTGTCTTTATGTTCATCACAAGAACATACAGTAACTACAGGTATGGAACACGAAGAATTAAGTTTGTAGTTTTTAACAATAGACTGGTGCCTGTGAATGGGAAAAAAAATTGCATTATTGTAGAAAATCTTCCTTACATTGAGGTGATCATAGGTTTTATTGAGAAACCTGATGGTCACATAATTTCTGGAAATTTCTTTAAGAGAAATTTTATCTTTAAGTATATGCTTAAGAATGTCTAGAACCAAAACAAAAACATGCTTATCAACATGATTATCAGTTTCTTTCCAGAATTTGTAAAAACTTTTAGGACAGAGTGCTTAAAGAACTTAAGAATTTTGCAAGTATTTTTAACAAAACTTGGTTCATTTTTAAAACTACCCAGAGTTGCTTGCAAAATCAACCTTGCTTGAAGTACGAAATAACCTCTGCCCTCTTTTACCTCTAGTGCAGATCTTGTTGGTAAATAGAAAGAAAAGTTCACGGATAGAAAATTTATGCGGATTATGCTTATGGTCAGAAAGAGTGGAATTAAGACCATAAAGATATAGAGACTGATGCTGCAGAATTTCACGAGATTCCGTTTCAAGTCGAGCATAGAGGTCAGGGATGATATGCAGTACCTCTATTTTCACTTTGTCAAAACCATGATAAAGAAATGCTCTAACTCAAAGGTAGAGTACTGGCTAGCATTAGTGGAGGGTTTCACACCAGTTGTAGAGTACTTGTTAACTAGAGACCTGTGACCATTAATCCTAAGATAAAGTGGATTTTTGCTTTGGCCAATATAGCAGGGATTCTTCTTAAATTCCTAAAATTATACCTAAAATTTGCTATTCTTCCTAAAATTTTCGTAAGCTTATTTATTAAAAATACAACCGTTATTAATGCCAATAAATTTACCATTACGGTAAGGTAAAAAGACCTGTTATTGTAGAAACACAGCCTATATGCTGTGCTGCTGAAGGGAGGGGAAAATGACGCCATCGAGATGCACTTGCTTCGGGGCGGGCGCTCCACTTTTTTTGCCTTCGGACAGTTTTCGAGAGTAACAAGAGATCTAAGGGAAAAGGGGAGGGGTCATTTTCACCCCTGGTTTGCGCTTTGCAGACGAACTCCGTGGCACGCAGAAGATTGTACTTTATTTTTGGACATGCCTCGTGGAACCTCCTCTTTCTGCTGATGTTTTGTTATTGTAAACCGCAGGTGGGTGGAAGCAAAGAGGAAACATGTGGTCTCCTTCCGTAACCTCCGGTAATGAAGATGGGATGGTAGCTGAGTGTTATCGTGGCAGGCAGTAGAGCACGTGATCATTGACCTTCGATCGTGCGTCGGCGACAGCGACCTTCGATGCGCAATATATCTCGGCTCCGACTCGCTTTGACTGAACTTGCGTGAGATGCGTATGATAGTTTCTGGTTTTGCATCTTTTATGGTGTTTGTTCTCTGTGCTGTGTGCAGGTTCAGTTCTCTAGTGGTGACTTGCCTTTTTTTTTTTTCCCTATCTTCTGACATCCTCACAGCCAAATTTCGGGAAGTTGTCTGGTTTTGCAATATTAGAACGTGTTTTTGTACTTCCCTTTCATTTTCTGGTTAATAAGACAAGTGTTTAAGATGCCTAAATTCAAAACGAAATTTCAAGATGCGTGGCTCGCCAAAGAATTGGACGGAGTGAAGTTGAAAGAATGGTGTTCTGCAACTGAAACAATATTTTCTGCTAAGTGTATATTGTGTTCAGAAATTTTCAATATTTCTAATAGTGGCTTTTCACAAGTAAAAGCGCATCATAAAGGAAAAAAACATTTGCAGAAATTTCAAAGTAAATTTCAAAATAAGTCCATCCTGAAAGCCTTTGGAGGACGGGATCTTCAGCCCAACTCAAATAATAGTGAAGTACGTAGTCATGATTTACAGTTGGCTAAAGCCGAAGCTTTATGGGCCATGAAAGTTGCTAAGGACAATGTCTTTTGTTTCATGCACTGAAACAGTTGAACTTTTCAAAGAAATGTTTCCAGATTCTGCTATTGCAGTCAAAATGCAACTTAAAGAAAAAAGTTGCTTATGTGATATCACATGGATTGTCAAAATATGTTGAAGAGGATTTGAAAACAGACATTGCATCTAGTAGCCCAGGAAAGGTTACTATAGCATTTGATGAAACTACAAATACACAAGTGAAACGGCAGTTGGATGTGTATCTCAGGTACTGGTCTTCAGAAATAAATTCAGTTTCTTGCCGATACCTAACAAGCATTTTTCTGGGTCATGCAACAGCAGATATTTTGCTAAAAGAAATTCTTGATGTGTTATCATCCTTCAATATTTCGTTGAACAGAATTATTTGTGTATCCATGGACAGCCCAAATGTAAATAAGTGCTTTTTACGCAAATTCAATGAAGTTGTAAAACAAGAAACAGGCCAGAAATCTTTGGAACTAGGTTTTTGCAACCTGCATGTTGTTAGTAATGCATTTAAAAACTTTTTGACAAGCTTAAATATAGATTTTGATGAATTTGCTACTGATATGCATTACTTTTTAAAGAGTAGTGCTGCAAGACGAGAGGATTATAAATCTGTCGAGGATATAACATTGGTCACAGCCAAATTTCTTTTGCGTCATGTCAGCAACAGATGGTTAACCGTTGGTTCTGTAGCCCAGAGGCTCTTGGATCAATGGCTAAATATTACAGAATATTTTTTAAACTTCTTGCCATCTCAAAAAATATTTGAAAAACAACTACGCAATTCGGCAAGGTATAAAAGAATTCACTGTTTCCTGAAAAATGAGCTAACTCCTTGCTATTTAGCATTAATTTCATTTTCACACCAAAATTTTGAAAAGTTTTCATTATGTTATCAGAGTGAAGAACCAAAAATACACCAGTTATATTCTGATTTAAATACTTTAATGAGGAATGTTATGGCTCAGTTTTTCCAAGATGATGTTATTGCAGGGAAATTTGGAGAAGATCTAAAGAATGTAGATTTTGAAAACAAAAATTCATGGAAAAAACTAGGGGAGTTAGAAGTTGGTATGAAGACAAAAAATCTCCTCAGGAATGTTCAGGAGACCAGGAAGAAATTATTTCTCTTAGATGTAAGATCATCACTAATTGCAACCACAAAAGATTTGCCATTTTGCAATCAAAAGCTAAGAGACATAGAAGTTTTAAAGGTAAAAGAACCAAAGAAAGAATCAACTCAACTTTCAGTCACTGAAGGACTCTTAGAAATAACCAGAATTTCAAGTGTTTTGCATCTTTCTGAAGAACAAATTGATAGAGTAAGAGAAGAGTGGAAACTTTTAAATTGCGATAAGCAGACTCTAGATGAACTCTTGAAATTTTCAGAGGAAGGGCATATTCCAGTGCAGATTGATCATTACTGGTGTAATATATTTAGTATTAAAGACTAGCGGAAAAGAAAAATACTCAAATCTTGCTAAACTCAAGTCAATTTTAGTTTTACCTCATGGTAATGCTGATGCAGAAAGGGGATTTTCGGTTAACACTGCTCTGTTAAGGAAGGACAAGGCTAACTTAAAAGACTCAACTACAACATCATTAAGAATAGTTAAATGGGCCATTAAACACTATGGATGTGTAAGTAAAGTTCCCATAACAAGAAATTTGTTAAATAGTGTTCGTGATTCACATAAATTTTATAAAGAGTATGTTAAGCTGAAGGAAGAAGAATCAAAAAAGGTAAAAGAAAGGAAGCAGAAAGAGAGGGAAAATAAGGAAAAGCAGCTAGAGAAAAAAAGAAAAGCTGAGTTTGATGACAAAATAAAAGAAAATGATGCAGAAATAAATAGGCTTAAAAAAGATAAAGAAGCCTCCTTAGCAGTAATTCAAGAGGGAACAGAAAGAATGAGAAAAGCTGTAGAAGAACAAAATACTGTTGAAATAGCAGTTGCCTCTAACTTGATCATACAAGGTTCAGCTGAAATAAAGAAAACTGAAAGTAAATTAGTTGTGGTGGAAGCAGAAAAAGATAGGCTTATCAGGAAAAGGTTAAAACAGTAATATGAAAAAAGTAATTCAGTGAACAATTGTACATAGTTCTTGGTTTTCAATTACCTTTTTAGGATATTATAATTTAATGTGAAACCTGAAAACTTTACTGTGAAAATCGTGAATTGCTTCTGGTTCAACAGCATATTAATGTTCAAAGTGATACTTGAATGTGGTAAATATACTTGAATATGATAATAACACGTGAAAAGATAAGAACTGAACATTAGAAGTAAATCATACTTAAACTTTAGACGTTATGCAAAAAATTTGGGTGTGAACTTCGACCATATATACTAATGGACTGAGCATTGGCAATAGCTGCATCAAAGCCGCCATGGCTCCAACATTGGGCACGTCATCATCAGACTCCAAATTTCGTGTAAAAATGCTGTTATGATTACTAATTTACGCTGCAGAACTTCAATGTTTTTGGTGTATTATGTGAATGCGCCTCATATATAATGAAAACTCTTCAGGTAAGTTTACTTATGAGCTATATACATGCATGATCGGGTTGTTTACATTTCATGATTTATAATGTGATGAACATTTGCGAAGAATTTGGAACATGCATTCCATTTTTTTCTTAAGTTACTATATTTTTATATCAATAGCTGCAAGTTTCTGGTTAAGTAATTGAACTTTATTGACTTAGGTATTTAATTCGTTTCTTACCCATGAAAAATCATAGAACTTCCTTTACTATATCGCTCAGAGCAACCATAAGCACAGCAGGTGTAACCCATCTTTTTGACTGATGTCATGTGATTTTATGTTGGAGCCAGAAATTTTGATGTCATGCGCAGTCTATCAGTATATATGGTTGAAGGGTGTGAAGCAAACTCTTTACAATGTATACAAAGTTGTTTTACTAGCATCTAATTTTTATTGAAATACACTCCTAAAATTTTTCTAAAAATTCCTAAAATTCCTACCTAACATTTTCCAGAAGTATGCTATGATCCCTGATATAGCTAAGACTGCAAACAGTACAGGTAAGCTTATAATGGTATTGTTGTAGGCTTTGCAAAACTTGTCGGAGTAATCATCTGTAATAGAAGTATACAATACAGGTTAGGATCCGCTGATTTACATGTCAAACAACGTTTGTCATTTCATAACTTTAGATTAACTTTGCCAGCGATTTCATACACAATGGGAAAGGGTACTAGCCTATCCGAGCGGGAGGACTTGACTTATCTGAGTTGACCTCCAATCCTTTCATCGTCCTTAATACGCCACTTGGGCCAAACATACAAAATTCCGAGGAAGCAAGTCTATTAACTTTTTGTGTTTTTTTCTCTTTCACTTTACTTGGAAACTTAGTGAGTTTTTTAGGGCACTTAGGCAAAGCACCTGGCCGTTTTATTGTTCTTGTAGTCAACGATGTGTTTTCAATGTCAGTAAGAACATAATAACTACATTATTATGCACTTAAAGCACTCCTGGAATACTTTGTATATATTGCAACTAATTGTTAATGCCATATTACCTTCACAAAGCATTTCTTTAGTTTGTTATTACCAATTTTTAATTTTTGTTCTTGTGATGTCAGTTGTTGAGGAGTAGGGTTTCAATATTCCAGTTTTCTTTCAGGAATCTATTTTTTTTAATTTAATATTTTTATTATATGGCATTTTGAATAAAGAGGTTTTTCACTGCAAAGCTTAAGAATCTGTAGTACTTTAGTATTGCTATTCTTGTTTAAATTCTCTCTTAGGCGGCTAGGTAACTTGGCAATGTGTTATTGCTGAATAATCCTTTTGATTCATTCAGTCACTCGCACAAGTTGTGTTTTTTTTGGTTTTTTTTTTTGTAATCGTTTTTCTTGTTTTTAGTAGCAGATGATGAGCATGGGTTGGGCCAGGAAAGTTATAGATGCATGCAAAAATAATATTAACTTGTGTTTTGTCATGCAACTCTGAGGAGGTTATGATATTTAAAAAAATAATTTTTGGAAGGCTTATTACTTGCATCTATGGCTTTGCAGAAACCCATTTCCAACTAGGTCTTTGTGGAAGTGAGAAAATGCAGAGTTTTGCTGGTCCTTGATAAAGCCAAGGTTCGGCATTCTCAACACTTTCTACATTCAATTTGCTATTATTTTATCCTCTTTTTTCTCATACCTGTCAGTATGTGATTTTTTCTATGTTGTTTTTGGTATGAGTTAAAAAAATTGTTTTTGCTTCTGTCTCTTCTTAATAGTATGTGAATTTTGAATTTTCATAACTGCTGCGTTGTGTGTCTTGATCTTCAGGTGATTTTGCAAATTTCGTTTTAAATTCTTAGGTAATATCTTTTGTTTTTGACTCTGCTCTTATATATATATATATATATATATATATATATATCGTCATCATCATCATCGTCAACCATTATCAGTCCACTGCTGGACGAAGGTCTCCCTAAATTTCCTCCCCAAAGGTCTGTCTTGTGCCAGTCTCCTCCATGCCACTCCTGCATACTTTTGAATTTCATCCACCCATCTCCCATGTGGTCTTCTTCTGGGTCTTTTCCTGTCCCTTGGAATCCAATCTAAAATTTCGGCTGCCCATCGATGGTCTGTCCTTCTGGCAGTATGTCCAGCCCATTGCCATTTCAGGGATTTAACTCTGATCATGATGTCTTCCACTCTTGTCATTTTTCGGATCCACGAGTTCCTCTTCTTATCTCTCCTGGTTACACCAAGCATGCACCTCTCCATGCTGCTTTGAGTTGTCTGCAGCCTTTGTATGTCTCTTTTAGTTAAGGTCCACGTCTCTGCACCATACGTGAGCACTGGAAGGATGCATTGATCAAACACTTTTCTTTTAAGACATAATGGCATATTGCTCTTGAAAATTATGCTGTTTCTTCCAAAAGCTCTCCAGGCAAGTTTTGTACGCCGATTAATTTCTTCATCAATGTGACCCTCACTTGATATCTGCTGTCCAAGATAAACGTACGTGCCTGTTATCATCAGTTTTTCTCCAATCGATAATGCTTCATTTCTTGTAAAAGCATTGAACATCACCTTTGTCTTCTGAAAGTTCATTTTTAATCCCACTTCTTTACTTTTGTCAGCAAGTTCTTGGATCATACTCTGCAGCTCTGACGGGGTTGTTGCAAAAATGACTACGTCATCAGCAAACCGAAGGTGGGTTAGATAATCTCCATTAATCTTTATCCCCTTGCTTTCCCAGCTCAGCGACTGAAAGACACCCTCCAATGTAGCATTAAAGAGCTTCGGAGATATGATGCCACCTTGTCACACTCCCTTTCCAATTTTATGTGTGTTGTATTTTTAAACAGCCGAATCTTTGCACTTGCATTTTCATAGATGTTATTAATAATATTAATGTATGCATCTTCAATACCGCAGGATTTCAGAGCCATTGTAACTACTGATGGTTTCACCAAATCAAAGGCTTTTCATAATCGATAAAAGCCATGCACAATGGAAGTTCATATTCCCTCGCTCTTTCAATTAGTTCTCTCAGTACGTGGATATGATCTATTGTGCTGTAGCCACTCCTGAATCCAGCTTGTTCTATCGGTTGAGCCATGTCCAGTGTTACCTTCAAGCGGTGTGAAAGAACTTTAGTGAAGATTTTTTAAACCGCTGATAGGTCTGTAGTTCCTGAGATCCTCAATGTCACCTTTTTTATGTAGCAGGATCATTGTAGCGGTGTTCCAATCCTCAGGAATCTTCCCTTCATTAAGACATAGAGTGAAAATTTGGGCGAGTACTGTTCGATTTCTCCACTTGTTTCTTGTATGATGTCTACAGTAATTCCATCTTCTCCTGCAGCTTTTCCCCGCTTCATGTTCTTGATTGCATCTGCAACTTCTGCTGGAAGGACTGGAGAAACTCTGGTACTGGTACCTTTCATGATGTCTGGAGTACATGTATCATCCCTTTCATATAATTTGGAGTAGAAATCTTTCACTCTTGTCAAAATTTCGCCTCTATTTCTTGTTACAGAACCATCTTCTTTTCTTAGTGCCATAATCTGTTTTTTTTTTTTTTCCCTTACTGAGATGCCCCTTTGCTATCTTTAGGCTTTGGTTGTTTTCAATTGCTTTCCTCACTAGTTCACAGTTGAATTTTCTTACGTCTTCAGTGATACTTTTTCTTACTGTCTTGCATAGCTCTATATATTCCACTTTGGAAGTCACATCTTCTTTAGTTGTCCTCATCTCTCTTCTTTTTTGCATCAACATTTTGGTTTTTCCTGATAATTTGTTCACATGCAACTTGTTCTTAGACCTAGCTAATTTTGTTGCTGTTTCCATAAGAGCTTTGTTTACTTTTCTGTTAACTTCAGAAATGTCCACTTCTTACGATGTTAGGCCTTCTAAAGCAGAGAATCTGTTTTTCTGTTCCAACTTGAAGGGTGTTATGGGTTTTTTAAGGTTGGTTATGTCAATACATTTTGTTTGTCTTATGAGCTTGCCACTTTCAAGTTTAGTGTTGAGGTGCATCTTACATCTCACCAATCTATGGTCAGTACCTGTGTTGAACTTGTCTAGCACACTGAAGTCTTCTATGACGAATTTTTTGTTACACATAATAAAATCAATTTCACTTGTCGTCCCATTTGGATGTCTCCATGTCCATTTCCTGTGTGGCTTTTTCTTGAAGAAGGAGTTCAAGATGAAAAACCCTTCTGCCTCTGCAAACTCAACGAGAGTATTTCCACGCTGGTTTCTGTTGCCGTGACCGAATTTACCTGCTGAAGTTTCATTCTGTTGCTGTTGCCCTATTTTTGCATTGAAATCTCCCATAATTATCTTCAAGTACTGCTTACCTTTATTATTTAGATGACGAATTTCCTCATAAAATTCTTCAATTTCTTCTTCAGGATGACTTGTGGTGGGTGCACAAGTTTGAATAATCTGAGCCTGGTATCTTTTCGAGAGTTGGATAACGAGTCTTGCAGCTCTGTCAGAGGAACTTTCAACTTTATCCTTCAGTTTCTTGTTTATTATAAATCCAACACCACTAGTTCTGCCAGTATCTGTCCCATGATAGTAGAAGAGATGTCCACTTTTCAGTTCAATGAGATCTTCTCCTTTTCTCCTTACCTCACTTAGCCTGACGATGTCCCACTTGATCCTTTGTAGTTCCTCTTCCAATTCAAAAAGCCTTGAATCAGAAGATAGGGAGCGTCCATTATACATAGCCAAGGTCAGCATCAGATGGCAGCCTAGTCCAGTCCTCCGGGGATTCTTAGCACCCTCTGCCTTCATGTCGCACTGGCCGCTGCCTTGGCCAGGTACATTCCAGCTGCCGGAGACTGAGGGCCAAGATTTAAGTTGTGGAAGCATTTTGGAGGGGTTTGGCCATAACTCACCACGCTGGCAAAGCGGGTTGGTGAGTGTGCGATAGCATTTCCTCTAATCCCGATGGTATAGTTATACCGCTATTGGCGGTCGTCAGAGCCCCTTTAGTGGGAACAGGATGCACCACGAGAAGGCGGGGTTGACATTTGTCAAATAGAGGCTATGATGTTACGCATCACAGCCTCTCCTTGACAGGCCTTATATATATATATATATATATATATATATATATATATATATATATATATATACTTAAGAGCAAAACTGAAGACTAAGGAAAAAATTTTAGAATTTAAAACGAAGGGTGCAAAATAACCTGAAAATCAAAACGCGCAACGCAGCAGTTTTGAAAATTCAGAATTCACATTCTATAAAGAAGATACCTAAGCAAAAAAATACATATATAATTTTGACTCACACCAAGTACAACATAGAAAAGGTTATGTATCTACCTGTGTGAGTAAAAGGAGAAAAGATAAAAAAATAAAATAAAACAACTGAATGTAGAAGGTGTCGAGAATACTGAGCCTTGGCTTTATCAAGTATTCTCGACACCTTCTACATTCAGTTGTTTTATTTTATTTTTTTATCTTTTCTCCTTTTACTCACACAGGTAGATACATAACCTTTTCTATGTTGTACTTGGTGTGAGTCAAAATTATATATGTATTTTTTTGCTTAGGTATCTTCTTTATAGAATATCATCATCATCATCATCATTGTCAACCATTATCAATCCACTGCTGGACGAAGGTCTCCCCAAGTTTCCTCCACAACGGTCTGTCTTGTGCCAGTCTCCTCCATGTCACTCCCGCATATTTACGAATTTCATTTATAGAATATATATATATATATATATATGGGGGATGTAAGGTTAGGTGATGCGTAACATCACAGCCTCTCCTTGACAAATGTCAACCCCGCCTTCTCGTGGTGCATCCTGTTCCCACTAAAGGGGCTCTGACGACCGCCAATAGCGTAAGGATTTGAGGAAATGCTATACCACACTCACCAACCCGCTTGGCCAGCGTGGTGAGTTATGGCCAAACCCCTCCAAAATGATTCCACAACTTAAATCTTGGCCCTCAGTCTCCGGCAGCTGGAATGTACCTGGCCAAGGCAGCGGCCAGTGCGACATGAAGGTAGAGGGTGCTAAGAATCCCCGGAGGACCGGACTAGGCTGCCATCTGATGCTGACCTTGGCTACGTACAATGGACGCTCCCTATCTTCTGATTCAAGGCTTCTTGAATTGGAAGAGGAACTACAAAGGATCAAGTGGGACATCGTGGGGCTAAGTGAGGTAAGGAGAAAAGGAGATCTCATCGAACTGAAAAGTGGACATCTCTTCTACTATCGTGGGACAGATACTGGCAGAACTAGTGGTTCTCTCAGCACGTGGATATGATCTATTGTGCTGTAGCCACTCCTGAATCCAGCTTGTTCTCTCGGTTGAGCCATGTCCAGTGTTACCTTCAAGCGGTGTGAAAGAACTTTAGTGAAGACTTTATCCTTCAGTTTCACAAGAAACTGAAGGATAAAGTTGTAGAAGTTGAAAGTTCCTCTGACAGAGCTGCACGACTTGTTATCCAACTCTCGAAAAGATACCAGGCTCAGATTATTCAAACTTATGCACCCACCACAAGTCATCCTGAAGATGAAATTGAAGAATTTTATGAGGAAATTTGTCATCTAAATAATAAAGGTAAGCAGCACTTGAAAATAATTATGGGAGATTTCAATGCAAAAATAGGGCAACGGCAACAGAATGAAACTTCAGTAGGTAAATTCGGCCACGGCAACAGAAACCAGCGTGGAAATACTCTCGTTGAGTTTGCAGAGGCAGAAGGGTTTTTCATCTTGAACTCCTTCTTCAAGAAAAAGCCACACAGGAAATGGACATGGAGACATCCAAATGGGACGACAAGTGAAATTGATTTTATTATGTGTAACAAAAAATTCGTCATAGAAGACTGCAGTGTGCTAAACAAGTTCAACACAGGTAGTGTCCATAGATTGGTGAGATGTAAGATGCACCTCAACACTAAACTAGAACGTGGCAAGCTCATAAGACAAACAAAATCTATTGACATAACCAACCTTAAAAAACATCATAATACCTTCAAGTTGGAACTGAAGAACAGGTTCTCTGCTTTAGAAGGCCTAACATCGGAAGAAGTGGACATTTCTGAAGTTAACAGAAAAGTAACCAAAGCTCTTATGGAAACAGCAACAACATTAGCTGGGTCTAAGAACAAGTTGCATGTGAACAAATTATCAGGAAAAACGAAAATATTGATGCAAAAAAGAAGAGAGATGAGGACAACTAAAGAAGATGTGACTTCCAAAGTGGAATATATAGAGCTATGCAAGACAGTAAGAAAAAGTATCACTGAAGACGTAAGAAAATTCAACTGTGAACTAGTGAGGAAAGCAATTGAAAACAACCAAAGCCTAAAGATAGCAAAGGGACATCTCAGTAAGGGAAGAAAACAGATTATGGCACTGAGAAAAGAAGATGGTTCTGTAACAAGAAATAGAGGCGAAATTTTGACAAGAGTGAAAGATTTCTACTCCAAATTATATGAAAGGGATGATACATGCACTCCAGACATCATGAAAGATACCAGTACCAGAGTTCCTCCAGTCCTTCCAGCAGAAGTTGCACATGCAATCAAGAACATGAAGCGGGGGAAAGCTCCAGGAGAAAATGGAATTACTGTAGACATCATACAAGAAGCAAGTGGAGAAATCGAAACAGTACTCGCCCAAATTTTCACTTGATGCCTTAATGAAGGAAAGATTCCTGAGGATTGGAACACCGCTACAATGATCCTGCTACATAAGAAAGGTGACATTGAGGATCTTGGAAACTACAGACCTATCAGCCTCCTATCAGTAGTTTATAAAATCTTCACTAAAGTTCTTTCACACCGCTTGAAGGTAACACTGGACATGGCTCAACCGAGAGAACAAGCTGGATTCAGGAGTGGCTACAGCACAATAGATCATATCCACGTGCTGAGAGAACTAATTGAAAGAGCAAGGGAATATGAACTTCCATTGTGCGTGGCTTTTATCGATTATGAAAAAGCCTTTGATTCGGTGAAACCATCAGCAGTTACAATGGCTCTGAAAACCTGCGGTATTGAAGATGCATACATTAATATTATTAATAACATCTATGAAAATGCAAGTGCAAAGATTAGGCTGTTTGAAAATACAACACACGTAAAAATTGGAAAGGGAGTGAGACAAGGTGACACCATATCTCCGAAGCTCTTTAATGCCACTTTGGAGGGTGTTTTTCAGTCGCTGAGCTGGGAAAACAAGGGGATAAAGATTAATGGAGATTATCTAACCCACCTTCGTTTTGCTGATGACGTAGTCATTTTTGCAACTACCCCATCAGAGCTGCAGAGTATGATCCAGGAACTTGCTGACAAGAGTAAAGAAGTGGGATTAAAAATGAACTTTCAGAAGACAAAGGTGATGTTCAATGCTTTTACAAGAAATGAAGATTTATCGATTGATGGAGAAAAGCTGGAGATAACAGACACGTACGTTTATCTTGGACAGCAGATATCAAGTGAGGGTAACATTGATGAAGAAATTAATCGGCGTACAAAACTTGCCTGGAGAGCTTTTGGAAGAAACAGCATAATTTTCAAGAGCAATATGCCATTATGTCTTAAAAGAAAAGTGTTTGATCAATGCATCCTTCCTGTGCTTACGTATGGTGCAGAGACGTGGACCTTAACTAAAAGAGACATACAAAGGCTGCAGACAACTCAAAGCAGCATGGAGAGGTGCATGCTTGGTGTAACCAGGAGAGATAAGAAGAGGAACTCATGGATCAGAAAAATGACAAGAGTGGAAGACATCATGATCAGAGTTAAATCCCTGAAATGGCAATGGGCTGGACATCTGCCAGAAGGACAGACCATCGATGGACAGCCGAAATTTTAGATTGGATTCCAAGGGACAGGAAAAGACCCAGAAGAAGACCACATGGGAGATGGGTGGATGAAATTCGAAAGTATGCAGGAGTGACATGGAGGAGACTGGCACAAGACAGACCGTTGTGGAGGAAACTTGGGGAGACCTTCGTCCAGCAGTGGATTGATAATGGTTGACAATTGTTTTGGTGAAAAAAAATAATTTAATTTATTTTGTATATTGAATTGATTGCTTATTTATTAAAAGCGTTGCTATATTTATGCTGGTATTGAAATTTCTATGGAAATTATAGAAAAATTAAATTTGGGAGATGGGTGGATGCATTTCGAAACAAAAATATTTTCTATGTATTAGAAGGCCATGAACATCCTAAACAAAAATGCATCTGAAAATTTACATTCCACAAGAAGTTATTGGAAAGTTTGCGTTGTTTGTGTTTAAGCAGAGTTGAGTCACCTGAAAGTGCAAAAATAAGTGAATATTGTTGCATGTGTATGAAAATGTGTCACCATAAGTCATAGGATAAAATGCACTCGTTCAATAACAACTTGTGGAGGCGGTGAAAGTCAATTTAAAAGGATAGGACAAAAATTGCAGTTATGAAATACCTTATAATACCAGGATTCGGGTCGATAGCCTTAGTCAAACTAAGGTGGAGTACATGGGCTCAAGTCATGGAAGACAACAGCACACAAAATTTTTCACACTGCACTCATTTTGAACTTTTTTTGAAAGGCTACTGCCTGTATTTATTATTTTTCTTTAAAAACTTAATAAGATCATTTAGTGGACAATCAGATGGCATTTCCTTTTTGTTGTTTGCTAAAACACAGCAGTATAAAAACAGAATCTCAATTTCTTTTCTATTTCTCTTTGGCCACTGGCCTTATGAACAGCACAACTTTACATATTTCAACACAGTTGGTTTGAACACTAGGCATGCATCCAAAATTATACCATGATTCACATAGCTTACACACAAAAAAAGATACTGGATTATTTTTAATTCCACAAGGTGGACAAGTTCTGTTCTTTTGAAACGTACTCTCTTCTCTCTCACCTAGTTAGCTCAATGACAAATTTACAATTTTACACTTATTGATTTAAATCTACAGCACCTAAACAATCTTGGCAAACTCCGCAATCTCCCAGACCAGCTTCGAAGACTTCAATTTAAATTTACAGTTATTTTAAGAGCCACAAATTATACATTAACCAAATCTACTATCTGAAAGTAAACAAACCAAGTAAATTATCCTCACAACAGAATTTACACTGAGCACAAGCATTAATTAACATTACATAACCTATAGAACTATCCTGAATGAACCTACTGCACTTATAAAGAAACCTCACTAACTAATCTTAAAAATTATCACTATTCATAACATCACCATAATTCAGAAATTCAAACAATCTTCTTGCACTAGCTTGCTCATAAAAATCACCTCACTCTGCACTTCACATAATAGCTCAAGATACTTAATAACTCTATACTGTAAACAAAATCTCAAAATACCAATTAACTAAATTTCCAAACTAAATATCAAGTTCACTAACACCAACAACCAGAATTTAGAATGTACATCCCTAGCACTACAGCAAATCATAAACAAATAAATTTAGATACTTTAAATCACCAAACAAACTTAAATGTAACACGTGCAGTGAATTACTGAGGTAGCGGTGAGGCAAATACTCTCAGTTCAGACACTACCCTGGGTTTTTGAGAACCAACACAGGAAGAAAAGACCAGTCAGGCTGAAGGCGTGAAATTGGGTCGTGAATCCAATTTCAGCCTATGCAAAAGGAAAGGAAAAAATCCTCAAGTGCGACACATCATCATCAGGCACAGAATTTCCTCTAACATGATCTCGCCACATTTCTTGAAGCAGCGCTCGACCGACCCTCGCTGGCAGTACATATCTCCGTGAGCAGTGAAACTACTGGGGGGGTTTGAAGACAAGTTTTCCCCCAAAAACCACGTCCTCAAGGATCTTCCTTTTCGAACCAATGCATGATCCACCTTGATCAACCACGCCTGCAAGAGCCTGTCGTACTTCAACCCTAAATACTCCAGGCACATCCGGCCCAGAACTAACACAACTATATCCCAGGAAAATTCACTTATCTCTCTATATATCCCAAGAAATCCTAAATCACAATATCCACATCTATCCCAGGAAAATTCACTTATCTCTATATCCACATATATCCCAGGAAAAATCACTTATCTCTATATCCACATATATCCCAGGAAAAATCACTTATCTCTCTCCACATATATCCCAGGAAAAATCACTAGCAAGGAAATTCTTCTGCACCATGGCAATGCGCAGGTCCACTGCAGACAATAACACTGACCATTTACATAACCCACTAAATATTTTCACCTTATTGAAAATTAAAATTACATTTAGACTTTTAACCTTATAGCAAAAACAAGAAAATTTAGGCCAAAGAAAAGAACAATTAATACTGGAACTGGTGAGCAAAAGTGTGTCTTCTCAACCCATGATGTTCATTCTTTTTGTGAAATACTAAACTTGAGAACAAAAAATACTTTAACTTCTATTCTGCACATATCGCATCCTGGTGAAAATTCCCTACTCAGAGCCCTCTGCCCTAAGACAAGTTCCCGGTTTGCCCTAAGATCACCCCTTTCCAATGGGAGATTAACACTCATCTGGAGCATGTAAAATACTGGTCCTCAAATAACACACCTACCATCTTAATTTCGACACTCAACACTCCAAGAATGTAAACAACACTTTAGGTTTCCAATTTCATCACACTATAATATGTTCCCAAAATTCCAATATAAATCATCCCATAATTTATCTTCACTCAAAAAAAAATAACTCAACGCTGTAAAAGACTAGAGAGAAATGTTTACTATTATTTTATCACCCACGACATCACAATAACACTGCTTTTCAATTATCACATGCCCAACTAAACTATTATCGATGCACCAAAATTTACTGTGCTCAAACATTAAACCAAATTTTTCCGATACATCAAAATTTACTGGCCTGGGAAGTTGCTAAACTACCAGACATGACAACACAAAAAAAAACATAAATGAAAACATTTTCAACTCCCCTCTCTTTTTTTCTTTCTTTTTCTCTGAATTCATACCTGAGTAACTAATAAATTTTAATTTTGAAAGCTGAACGACAACACAGCCATAATCAGAGGCAAAAAAAAAACTTGCTCTTTTTCTTTTTGTTTCTTATGCTCAGCTCGAAGTTTAGGTACCCTGCGTGGGATGTTATATATCAATACAGAAAGATATGAACTAAAACATTACCTTCGAGCTGGCGTTCTTTTTTTCCATTTTTTTTTCTTTTTTCGCCACAGTTTACAGTCCTGGCACAACCACAGTCTCGTTAGTATTTCTTTCTTTTCTTCCTCCCAGTTCCCTTCCTTAAACGGTTAATAGCCGAGGTAACCATTTTCGAAACTTCGGGATGAGATGGAACCTTTATTTATTTATTTTTTCTTTCCTTCGGCCTTTGAAGCAGGCCTCCTTTTCGGAGTAGCAACCGAAGGTGAAGCTGTAGAGGCTGGGCCCATTCTTTCCGGGATTTCCATAGAGGATGAAGGCATGTCCCCCTTCAGCCAAGAACTTTCCACTAACGACATTGTCCCAGCCTGCCACCATTTAGTTTTTCAGGGCGAGGTTCTCGGCCGGCGGAATGCTGCTTTAACTGCGTTCTACATCATCAAAATTTTCAATAGTCAGCCCAGATCCAGAGTGTCCCCTTGTGGTGGACTGGTGGTCAGCAAAGGCAGTCAAGAAAAACCACTTTTTTTCCTGTGGGTACTCTCCCACCAAAAGGCAAGGAGAAAAACTCCGCCGTCCTGTCTCTCTCTGACGGCCGGCAAGAAGACCAGAACAAAAGTGACTGAGCCAAGCGTCTCAAAGTGTCAAAGAAACTCTGTGATGTTGGAAAAAAATGCTGACCCCTGATTGGCTGAACTCTGCAAACAGCGGAATTTCTCTCCCACGCCTCGAGTGACCTCTGACCTTCACACGTGTAGACCAAGCTCTTTTTGACCCCGAGGTCTAAAAATAGATTCTGTTGCTGAATTCCCTACCCCAAAGACGAAAAGTTGTTGCACTTTTGGCGACTTTTTCTCAACGTTTGGAAACAGGAACGCAAAATGGCGAATTCTTGCTTTGCAGAAAATCACTAATTTTAATTTTCTTTTTCTCTCGTTCCGTGATAAACTAAAATTAATTTTGATTCTCTGAGCTGCACACCTACTCGCCTTTTCCTATCGCGATAAAAGAACAGATAAATTAATTATTTTCAAAAGCCCAAAGTCAGTTAAATCAAATATTATTCTTTTTCTCTTTTTTTTTTTTCTTTCTCCAACATGAAATTTTGTTTTCCTGGTTGTGATTAAGACAAACGAATTTTGCGCATGAATTCCCCTGCCTTTCAACCAGGAATTTTCTTCTAACGTATGTCATGGAAGAAAATTTTTTTGCATTAATTAATCTCTGATAAACCAACAGAAAGATTGATCAGGTCTTTCCGAAATTCACCAGAGGTTAAAATTTTCGCCATGACACAATGATGATGATATATATACATATATATATGATTCTTTCGATCTTTTTAAAACTTGGTTATGGTTTCTTTCCCTTAGGCCCCTTTTATGCATGCGTCTCTTGCCGCGCATTTCGGCGGCAGCAAAAAACGTCCGTTCTGTAAAGCAATAGGGACAAGCTGTTTCTTTTACCCACTGACGTTGCGTTTTCTTGCGGTCGCATCGTGAAAAACATGCCGTCGTGTTCTGGAGGACACCGGGCAGCAAAAAGACGCTCAGCTTCTCCAAGTACATGGTGGTGAGTGTGACTATTTATGCAGACGCTGCGCTTCCTGCCGTCGGCTTGTAATAAATCAACCCCCCCCCCCCCCCCAATCTGCCATCCAAGGGTCGCTGGCAACCGGTATGCAAAGTGTCCACTGTCCATCAGTGTTAATCACCGCGGGATTACATTGTGCTAGTTGAAGTGACATTGTTATATTTTATAAGAAATGGATGGTGTTGAAACAGAACGTTTTGTAGATGCTATTAAAAATAATAGAGCAATTTGGGATTCATCATTGGAGGACTACAAAAATAAAAACCTGAAAAAAATCAGTGGATCGAAGTATGCACTCTATTTAACCCAGAGTTCGAAGGATTGGATGTTAAAGAACCATAGTCTTGGTTAGTTCAAACTGTTCTTATTATTGTTTAATCTTAATATTATTTATTACAAGCTTTTAGCCTACCGCTTTGCTGACGTGTTTCAGCTTTGAATAAAAAAGTGCATTATTGCGAATGATGCAACTGTACTTCTTCTTTTAATTCATCCAGCGTTCGAGTACGATTTCGGTGCAAATTGCCAATGAAAATTGCTGTTTAAGGAATAGCTTTCTCATCTTTTACATGCAATGTGTATGTAAAAGGTGAGAGAGAAAAATCCGGGAGAATCAAATTGCAGTTATTTTACTTGTGACCATACCATGTATAACGAAGATATTAGACACAAAAAGAATAAAAAAAATTAATTCGTATCGGTTGGGGGTAGAAAACTTGAAAGTACCCAAGACGTGCATCACTGCAAATTTTTAAGCCTCAAGTGCCCCAATGGTGTTAGAAAAAAATAAAAAAATAAAAGTTTTGTATCTTTTACAAGAATTCTTACAAATTTGAACTGCCCTGGTAATGAAAATCGGAAATAAATAAAAATTTTTAATTGAAAAAGAAAAAATCAAAAATTTTGCGCATCATGTTCAGGTGTTTTAAAAGCACACAGTTTTGAAAAAAATATAAAAAAATAAATTAAATAACTGCTGAAAATGTTGTCTTCAACAATTTTTTTGCCGATACAAACAATACATCACGCGCGGATCCATCTGCCACTCTGCATAGAATGCGAAGAGTCACTGGCAGCACTGACCACACAATCTGCCGTCATCGAAGTGCGCTGCATGAAACGTCCGCATAAAAATTTGGACAGGAAACGACGGCAAAAAACATCTGCATAAAAGCACTCTAAGTTGCGTCACTCGGCCGGCTTACAGCTGTTGGAAGCACGTTGCAATGTCTGTAGTAGATGAATGACCTCAAGATAAGAAGTACTGAAGTGAGGGATCCCCGCCCAGTGCAGGCAGCCTGATGTTTTTACATGCTAAGGAACAAAATTGCTGATTATTTTTTTCCCGAATTTTCAGTTAAATGTACATAACTCTTTACAGATGCCATCATTTATTAAAACAAAGTGGTGCTGAAAATTTCACCTTGATAACTTGAAAACTTTTTGAGTTAGAAATGCAATTTTTTTATTAATACCTCTTTCTCGAAGTGTCCAATCAATTTTTTTATTTATTTTTTGTTTTTGTATGTGTGTGTGTAATTTAAAAAGTTTTCACTGGATTTAGGCGAAATTTTCAGGGTAACTTTGTTTGACCAAGTTAGGACATCTATAAAAAAATCAGCTTTTTTAAATGAAAATTCGGAAAATTAATTTTTTACATTTTAATCCTGAGTTAAGCAAATACAGAACAGCAGGTGGCAAATGGGGCACAGAGGGAAAGGGAAATGAATGTTGCAAGCCCGTAGTTCTCGGTCATCTGCGCTTTCCGGTGAAGTTGACCTTTCTTTCTCTTGAACGTCTTGAATTAAAAAAAAAAAAAAAAAAAAGTTCGTAATTTTAAAAGTTTCCATTGGATTCAAGCGAAATTTGCATGGAAATCTTATAAGACCAAGTTATGGCATCTGTCAAAAATTCAGCTCTATTAAATGAAAATTCTGATTTTTTTTTTCCTTTTTTATATTAATGGAAGAAGGAGTAACTCAGCAGGTTGCCAACGGGATTGTGAATGAAAGGGGAGATGCTACCGAGACCCACATAATAGATTATGTGAGTCTCGCCCGCACAATGCTCCCCTGTGGGTCTCTGATGCGAGTGACGAATGGCGCATGCCTGTTGGTCCTTTTTAGGCTGCTCTTCTCTTGCGCGAGAGTGCTAATGGGCCCAATGCCTGATGGTGTGTGCACTGGTGGTAACTATTAACAATAATAAGGGTAATCACTCTCTAATTTCAAAAACTATGTTTTCTCAGTATTAGAAAAAACACAGGCTCGCTATTCGAGGATGGGCGTTGTGTTTCACCCAGCCGACGTTCCGTGTATCGGGGTCCGCTGAGTGCCGTAATGTTTATAAGTAATCGTCTAGTTTTTTTATTTCACTTTTACTTTGGTTAACTTAGAAATTTTGAATTTTTACTAGCACTGATATGAAAGCTGCTCGGTATTGAACCGGAGGATATTTTCTGAACATTCATTACCCAAGCATTCACTCACACACCCAACTCTCAATCGTGATTAACATTTTTTACTTTACAAAATTGTACACCCAAATGAAATTTAGCTGACTCATAATAACTTGAAAATAAAATATGTTTATTTTGCCTGATGAAGGCTTGAAATTTAAAAAAATACACTCAGTCATATGAATATGCTTGAAGACCCTTTTATCAAAATTCTTTTACAAAAAGTTAACTTTAATTTCTTATTTTAATTTAATATAAATCTGAAAAATTTCGAAACATAATTTACTCCTAGTTGTAAATGTATTTATGGCACCTCTATTCATAGTGATTGTGGAATAACTCTTTTACGGGTCTTATCAGGCTAGCTCCAGATCTTAATAACAAAATAAAGAAATTCCTGCCAGCTTTAAAGCAGAAAGAATTGGACATCCAATTGCAGGAAGGAGTAATTTACTGCATCGACTGTAACTGCGGACTCAGCTATATAGGAGAAACAGGGAGAAGTATTAAGGTCCGAATGAAAGAACACCAAGCAGCTATTAGGAACATTGGGAACAAAACAGAGCTAGACAGACATATACAAGTAAGTGGACACTCCATAAATTGGGACTCAGTGAAAATAATCGCCCACCAGTCAAACTTAGTAAAGAGGAAACTAGAAGAAGGGATCGAAATAGCAAGAAGAAGAAGTACCACAATTAACGATAATTACGGATGGACTCTTCCAATTGAGTGGCAGCAACTACTCCAGTGACATAGTCCTGATGACGAACTAGGCTTTAGTTCGAAAATTTGACAACCAACTTTGAAGAAAAATAACCTCTATAAGACCCGTAAAAGAGTTATTCCACAAAAAACATAATTTACTTTAAATGATTCCTTATCTTACACAATTTACTGCTCTGATCAATGTATTTACTTAACTCAACCATTTCATTTCTTCTATTTTTGCCCTACTTTTCTCAGCATTAAAATTTAGAACTGGTTTTATTTTCAACCCTGACTTAGGTTCTACTATGCTCTTCTTTAACTTTCGGTTCAACATACGAAATATATAAACAAGAGGAAACCGTTAAGGACGGAAATGTCCTACCTTCTATCCCACAAAAAGGGCTGGCGTTCCATTCTCCTCTTCCAAATTGTTCTTTGCAGATTCCTTATTTGTACATAGCATGCCTTCCTGGGTCTTTTATATCACTGTCAC
The DNA here is from genome assembly GCA_039090855.1 of Macrothele yani. Taxonomy (NCBI): domain Eukaryota; kingdom Metazoa; phylum Arthropoda; class Arachnida; order Araneae; family Macrothelidae; genus Macrothele; species Macrothele yani. The sequence continues at coordinate 88,127,930 of CM077011.1, read as the reverse complement.
TATTCTCAGAGTCCACTTTGTTCGTTAATGTAGAACATCTCTCCATGTTGGGCACATGCTCGATCCTTGGGGATAGTTCTATCTCCCACTAGCAAGAGCGAGGCTGGATACGACCTCCCGTGTCACTTGTTTTTTTCTTAATATGCCCCGAACCTCGAATCGGTAGTTCTTCCTCAACTTTTTTCACCATGCTATATCCTTCATTTTGGGCTCCTCTTCCAATCTATGCAAATTTCTTTACCCCAGATTCTCCCACCAAATTCACAGATTGGTCAAATAATTATCATTTTCCGATCTGGTTTGCTCTGGGTTTCCCGACAATACTCTGATTTGCCATCCTTTGCCCCGTCCAAAATTTGCGTCCGCCCCTGAATTCTAGGAATTTCTTGCCCATGACTTTCTTTGGGTTGTAAATTTTCCTACCATAAAACTGCTATGGGTTTTCCTTGCCTGGCACCACGCTATTCTTTTTACCAGACTTGGTGCAGCAATTCTCAAGACGATTGGCGCCGGACTCCAATAAAATGTCTACCCGCTCTTCATCCTCTTTGTAGAATTACTCCATCTTACTTAATTTTGCTGGCTCGCAGGCGATGGGAAAGGATGCCCCGCGGTCCCACGCCACAGCAAGCGGCCGACTGGAAGCCCTTCGACTCGGAGAGAGGTACTATCCTGCACCTTGCCTCGGCGCGAATCCACGAAAGAAAATCTAAGGAAAAATTAAATCACGAATTGTGGAGCCCCTGAGGAGTGGGAAGTTTATAAATTCCTAAATTTATTAATTTTTTCACCAGCTCCCCAAAATCTCTCCCATTTATTTGATTAACTTTAAAACCCCATTTCTTTTTCTCTTCTCCGATTTTTTCACAACTTCCAATACAGGGAAAAGGTGCACGTTCACTCACGAGCGCTGCATTATTACCTCCCATCGCGGAACTGAAAGAAAGAAATTAGGGCAAGAAGACCCTGATTTAGAATATCCCGTCTTCCTTATTCCTGCCGATGCCCTACGTTGATCAGAGCAAGTAAATAACATAATCACATAAATCACACTGCAATACATAAATGCACAATTTTAGAGTTAAATGACTATAAAGAATGATTACTAGAGTCTTGCATAAATAATTAAAATATATGTACAGTTAGTCATTTTTGACTTTTCCATTAGTAATTGACGATGAACATGTAACATACTGCTTAGGTATGAATCATCTAAAAGTGTTCTTTTTTTTTTTCCCCGCGAACGCACCATGCGACTATCAGCATCGCAGGACAATTGGAGTAGTGTTTTTATTTTTCTTGCACTTTGTCTGGTGCTCGGGGTCAGCACATAATTTGAAATCAGCAGACACTATTGTCACACTTGGGAAGTCCCACCATCCATTCCTTAAATCCAGGATATTTGTATTTCACATTTTATAGTACAATGTCTAAGACCACTGCATCTGCATGGTCAGGGGTAACGTCATCTCTGTTGCTCAGTTCCACACAGAATAAACTAAATTGTCCGCTCCAGTCACTCTGAGTAGCATTAGCAGTATTCTGTCAGTACTTCCCTGCAGTTCGTTGTTCAGTTTGAAAGCAGCGTCGGTTGTTCAGTATTCAGTGTCGGTTGTTCAGCTCAAATGCAGCGTCGGTTGTTCAGCTCAAATGCAGCGTCGGTTGTTCAGCTCAAATGCAGCGTCGGTTGTTCAGTTCGAATGCAGCGTCGGTTATTCAGCTCGAATACAGCGTCGGTTGTTCAGCTGGAATGCAGCGTCGGTTGTTCAAGTCAAATGCAGCGTCGGTTGTTCAAGTCCAATGCAGCGTCGATTGTTCAAGTCGAATGCAGCGTCGGTTGTTCAAATCGAATGCAGCGTCGGTTGTTCAAGTCCAATGCAGCGTCGATTGTTCGAGTCGAATGCAGCGTCAATTGTTCAGTTCGAACGCAGCGTCGGTTGTTCAGTTCGAATGCAGCGTCGGTTGTTCAAGTCGAATGCAGTGTCTGAAACTTCAAGTGTTGCTAAAGTTTCTAGTTAATATTTATTGTAACAAATTTACAGCACTCGCTTCCTCCAGGCGAGGCCTTTTTATGAAAATGCAGACAGTGTATCGTCTGCACTAATGACAGTAGAGGCCCTTTATACCTCAGTCAATATCAGGAACAACGCGAACGGATGCTGCCAACACTACATAGTTCATGCAGTGGGGATTTCGAACGGTTTTCGCAACACTATTGTCGTAGTATTATCTACTGGAAGCTTCTTCCTTCGGCGCTTTTCCGTCCTCAGATACTGACTGTCAGAAGAAAGAAAAATTTCCTTTTTTTTTTCTCAGCGTCCAGAGTCCTGGCAGACTCACTGCGCTTTGTACGCAAATTCCACGAGAGGATGAGATCACTCACTTTCACAAGTCCATTTGTCATCTCTCTGTAGTGTTTTCACTGTCCCCACAATAGTGGTAGGAATGCTCACACTCTGAGGAATTGTATCTTGCATTCATGAGTAATGTCTGCCAATGGGCACTGTCCCACAGGAATGTATGTTTAGTGTTCTTTTTTTTTTTTTTTTTTCGAAGCAGCGGTCCGAATATACCGACACGGACAGCTATTGGGATGAAGCTACTATATATATCTGCACATAGTCTCTGTTATGCATGTAGCCAATACTCTGGTTATTGCTTACCTAGCCCTGTAAATAAAACTTCAGCATGGAAATAAGACACTCTGCCATACAGTCCCTCTTTTATTAATTCAATTATTATTAACATTATGTCTAATTTGTTTAACACCATTCCTTCTGGAAGTTAATGTGAGCATAGTAGAACAAGCTTATATCATACTAACACATTTTTTTTTTTTCGTGAATCCTTAACATTACCTTGGCGCACGGCCACTAATCTCCTTGTTTTAACTCTGCTCTCCCTTTCTCTTTATTTCTATTTTATTTACCTATTTCTTTTTATTATTATTATTAATTTTTTTTTCTATAACTATCCTTTCACGTAAGTGTGCATTTTTGCGATTACAATTACAAGGAAATGACAAGAAATTGCTACGCTCTAGGACTAAGCCAAAATCACTCTTATCATTCGTACATACATACCATCTCGCACATCACCTAACCAAAAAAATTATTCCTGAAAATTCCATCGCCGGCGCACAGAATGTACACGACCCTGCTTCCGAATCAACACTGAATTTTCGCATAAGGCACTACTTCTTCCAATCTACTTTCCCCTTTTGTGAGTTATACTTTTACTTTAAAATATTCTCCCTTATTTGTTTCACTAACTGCTTAAGCGCTTAGCCACTTACATCAATTGTCGCTCTAAACACCCTTTTCTTTAGCTGGGTCTGCGAGAAACCCCTGTTTGCGTTCAAGGGGTTATAAATGAAGTCACCCCTTTTGCTCAGGTACTCATGCAAAAGCCGGGAGTCACTCTTGACCTTTCCGCCCAAGGTTGCTATAACTCGTTTCTGCCTATCTGGTCCTCTGAGGCTTGGGGGTTAGGAATAACTTCCTGTTGCTGTTTACTGTTTTTACACTTCTTCACTCCAGAAAGGAAGCCCCCGTTGAATCTGCCATCTTTTTCTGAAAGACATGCTGCATGGTTCATGCTCGTTGTGGTCGGATACCCTTTGCCAAAGTGCCCTGACCATAATGTCACCCAATAAAATTTCTCTACACTCATTTCCTTTACATATAAGGCATTCATGTGCCCTTTTTTTTTTTTTTTTTTTTTTCTCTCCATTTTCTCTTTCAGCTGCCATTTATTCGCATTACACGCCACGGATATCACGCAAGGTAAGTGAACTTTTATTTTTCGTAGGGTATCCGAGGCCTGCTCCGAATTATTATCTCTCCGCTGAATTACATTATTCTTAGCCTAGTGAAACTGCTATTTTCTGCTTAACTGCCCTAAGCAAATCTGCCAAAAGGTAATACTCTCCTGATGTCCTCTACTCACGTGCTTACCATGTGCATGTCAAGAAAATACTATTTTGCTTTAGAATACCGAGATTATATATACTATTACTGAACTGATTGAAGAATTAGCGATGAATTATTCATTCGCTACCGTAGACTGCGAAATACTGTCGAGAGTTGACATCGATAACTACTCTTATTATCATTACTACTCAAAATTGATATGCAACTGAATGTGCTAACTTTTAATAAGTATTGGTGATAATTATTATCCTATTACATAAGTGCCTCCAACTGCAGAATGTCCATCAAATAAAATTCTGAATACTACGGATACTACTCTGATGCAAATTACTGCTATTACCTTTATTCTTATCTAGGTAACTGAAAATTGTGTAAAAATAAGTTTCTACTACTTAACCTACTTGGACAATTATGCTAATCATTAATCAGCGTAGCGAAAATATTTTAACCTTGACGAAAGCACTGAACTCAGTCATTTTTCTCCTGCTTCTAAAGTACCTAAACTATTCCTGGCTGCTGAGTACTTGCCTTTCACGTAATCAATATATGCAACTGATAGAACTGTTGGATATTCAAAGTTACACCTTTCCCAATATATTGCATGAGAAATAACAATTGCTAGATATATATACAATGAAATTAGAAGAAATGTACCTGAAGTAAAGTGACAATTATCATAAAGTGCAAACAAACTATTAACATTATTTACAAAATGATTTCAGAGAAAAAATATATATATATATATATATTTTCTCTAAATTCTATCCAGGTCTCCCAATTTACTTAACCTTTACGAATACGCCTGCGAAGACAAAATAGCTATGATACACAGGTTCTTTGATACCATACTCTGGTTGTCAACAATACTCTGCTGAAAACTTTGCATTAGGACCTTCGTGACGAACTCAGCAGCTAATCCTGCTGAATTGCTAATAACTGAATGTGATTTAAAATATAGGCTTTTACTTATTTCCAGCGTTCACAAACCAAAATTGAGCACTCTCACGATTTTTTTTTTTTCTCGGCTCTCCGCTTCTGCCTAGCTCTCCATGCTATACCCAAGATTCCTGGGGTGTTCGTCGTACTTCAGCATATTTTGTATACACATACCGTGCAGTATCATCATTCGACTTTTCTGCTGTCGAGTTCTCGCTGACGTTCTGAAAATCCTGTAAGCAATTTTCCGCCTGCTCGATCCACGACTCTCCCGATGATTTAGGTGCTAGTTTCAGTTGAGCAATAAATTTCTCTATTAAGTTAGCCTTGTCCGCGGCTCCAAACTTTTGATTCCTTTGAGCCACCTCCTGCTGCTCTGGTTTTGTGACACTCGCAACTTCCGGGATATTGCTACATTCTGGAGTATACACCGTTTTTGGCTTCGTAACATGATTCACGGTCGGCTCGGGCTGCGAGCTTCGGTTTCTCAGCATGTACGGTTCTCTACGGAACGGCGTCCTTTTCAGCGATCGGATTGCTAGCTTGCTCAGGCGTGCTCTGCACTGTCGCCGCTGTTGGTGTAACCTCCAAATCAAATTGAGGAATAAATTCGTACTCTTCGGTCGAATCCGAATGGGCTGTTAAATCTTTTAACTCCTCATCATGTTCTGCCTCTTCGCCGTGCTCTCGCTCCGGTGAGTTATTCTCTAGGTGATGTCTCCGTAGAGACGCTTTGAATATGCGGTTCCTATGCACTACCTGTTGTTTTCTCTCGTCCTTCAAAGATACTAGCCGCACATTGACGGCTGATGGGAAAGCCACAATTTTCCACTCACCGCTGTTTTTTCTGGCAATTTTATCAGAAAGACCACGGTCGATATGAGGCATATGCAAAAATACTCTGTCGCCAATTCTCAGGTCCTTTTCTCTGGCAAACCTGTCTACATACTTTTCCTGCCTAGCTGCAGCCTCCTGCAGATTTCCATTGACGGGTTCATTCGTATCCACCGATGGTTTCACGCACACCACCCTCATGCGCCTGGGCAAATAGTACGGTCGCTTGGTTAAATTCGATATCAAAATTGGTATATTTCCAGATGCGTCAATTTTATTTATCGAAGACTTAACTCTGACGCGCCCATGAGTATATTTATCCAAAGGTTGTACTGAAACTTGCCCTTTAAAATTTCCAGAAAACGTTGGAATTCTGCCCCAAACTATTTTCTCTGCATTCGGAGGAATTACCTCTTCCCTCACTAACCTTCCTGTTTTGCTTTCATCCGGAGAATAAGTAATCCCTTTCCTCTTTATCTGCTCTTCTCTTCTCATCACTGGTGCAATCTTATTCACACGAGCTGCTCTACGTTTCTCTTCTCTACGCTGCTTACAGGCCCTCCTCTTCGATACCGGTGTTCTTCTCTCTAAAATTCTTGACCCTGCATTAAATGCAAAACCGTAAGCTTTTAGAAAATCCCACCCCAAGATAAGCGAATAATCTGGGTGCAACATCTTCCGAGTAACGTGATAGGTATGTTTAACAACATCCTTCCCTATCTGTAATGGTAACTCATAACAGGCTGCTATTTCTAAAGGGGTTCCAGTTATTCCTGAGATTCGCATCCCTGATTCTTGAGGCTTGCACTGCATTCTCTTGCAAATCTCCTGCAACGCTGTAGGACACAGAATTGACACTCCTGCCCCAGAATCAAGCAAACTGTGATATCGAAGTCCTGCAATTTTTACTTCAATCAGTGGCAAAGCTCCGTGCTCCTGGATTGAACAAGTGGTTAACACTACAGAGACCTTTTTCTTCCTATTTCTCTGGCCGAGAACGGTCCTGTTATCCCGACCTGCGCCTAGTTTAAATTCCTCTGTCCTTGCCTCCTATCATTTGCTCTACCAAAATAATTATCCTGGAAGTGCACCTGCTGATTCTGCCTACTATATCTTGCCACATCATTTCTCCTTGAATCGTATCTTCTATCCCTGAAACTTTCGGGTTCTCCTCCTCTATCATAATTCGCCCTGCGCCCGCTAGGATATCTGCTGTGTCTGTGATTTCCGCTCGCGTCTGGCGGAGGAGGCGAATGCACCGAGCGCCCTCCCGTAGGGAAATCCTGCTCTCGATGGCTGCCTTGGCTTAATGGGTTAGCCGCTCGCCTTTCCCCGGAAAAACCTTGCTCCCTAAAATTATTTTCTCCAGCATATCCATATCTCCCTGAATTATTTCCTTGATTTCCGACGTATCTATTACCAAAAGATGCTGGATTGATAAGAGGGCACTCATTTTTAAAATGGTTTGGGCTTCGACGCTTGAAACAGACCTGGATGGGATCTCTTCTATCTGCTCTTTGCTGACTATTATTTTCCTCTAGTCTACTAATTCTTTGCACATGCTCCCGGTGTGCCCTCTCCGCTTGTTCTAACCTCTTGTTTAACTCTGTTGCTTCATTTCTCAACGTATTGACCTGTGCCTCGTGGTCGGCCATCTGACGGGCAAGCAAGCTGCATAATTCAGATACCGCACTATCAGTGTTATCTTTCAGTACTCCTCTCCGAACTCTATCTTGGTTCCACTCTTCAGTGTCTGTTACGTTCACACTAGAGGCAATAAGCTCATTATTCTGCTCCTCTAAGGTCGCCCGCTTGACTGCTTTAGCGAAAGTGTTAGGTGCAAATGATAATACCGATCTTTTTAACTTTGGGTCAAGCCCGTTAAGGAATTGGGACATTTTTGCCTGGTCTGCCATTTCCCTTACTTCACGGTTCGACTGATCTACCTGCCCTAGGTATTGGTGAGCTAGCTCCCTCAATCTGGTCACGTATTCCGACACTTTTTCTCCTGCTCTTTGACGGCAGGTTGTAAACTTATGCATACGGACCATCACCGGTTGCTGGGATTCAAATCTTTCAATAATGGCTTCTTTGAACTTCTTATAATTGGTCTCCCTCCTGATATCAGCTACGTCTGTCAGAAATTGACTCGCCGCTGCCCTGCACTTTGCTTTTGCCGCCAGAATTTTAACGGTGTCTGTCCATCCTGCTACCTCAGCCACACTATCAATCATCTCGAAAAATTGTTTTGCATTGATTCCCTCATCGGTATTTCCTGAAAAATTTGGCAAATAAGAGAGCGTTCCCGCCATTGATTGTATGGTTCTTTGAGTATTTCTAGTTGCGTCTACTTGCCTATTGCTGTTTTCTTGAATCTCGTTACTTTCTGCTCCCCCAGCTTCGTTTGGAATTTCCTCACTATCACTATCCCCCATCTTGATACAATTAGAATCGTTACTGTTCCACTGACAACTTAATCTTATAACAAAATTCCATGCTAATAACTACCACATTTACTACGCATATAAATACTCTGCAGTTACTACCCAACCAACTTCATGCCTTGCTTACTAGTACCCAATTCTTTTTTCTCTCAATACTTACCTGAGGATCAAAACATAACTCTTGGGTCACCCCTAACCCAATTCGACATCTGGGAAAAATTCCCTATACTTATCATGAGGTACTGCACTTTACACACTATACAGAAATACAAAATATATATATATACACTTATCAACTGAATGAAAATGAATTTTCTCTTCTCGTTAACTCTTACGTCCATATATTTCATGTAATCTTCATTTGTTATTCTTATGTTTATTATTCTGAACTATTATCATGAACTGCATTCTCATCGCTGATATCAACCAACAAACAAACAAAATTTTATTTTTATTTTAACTTCTAATATTTCTTTTCCAGTCCACTATATGTCATGGTTCGAAAAATCCTGGTGACACGGCACCATTTATGCTATCGGGCCCAATGCCTGCTGTTGTGTGCACTGGCGATAACTATTAACAAATAAGGGTAATCACTCGAATTTCAAAAACTATGTTTTCCCAGTATTAGAGAAAACACAGGCTCGCTATTCGAGGATGGGCGTTGTGTTTCACCCAGCCGACGTTCCGTGTATCAGGGTCCGCTGAGTGCCGCAATGTTTATAAGTAATCGTCTAGTTTTTTATTTCACTTTTACTTTAGTTAACTTAGAAATTTTGAATTTTTACTAGCACTGATATGAAAGCTGCTCGGTATTGAACCGGAGGATATGTTCTGAACATTCATTACCCAAGCATTCACTCACACACCCAACTCTCAATCGTGATTAACATTTTTACTTTACAAAATTGTACACTCAAATGAAATTTAGCTGACTCATAATAACTTGAAAATAAAATATGTTTATTTTGCCTGATGAAGGCTTGAAATTTAAAAAATACACCCAGTCATATGAATATGCTTGAAGACCCTTTTATCAAAATTCTTTTACAAAAAGTTAACTTTAATTTCTTATTTTAATTTAATATAAATCTGAAAAATTTCGAAACATAATTTACTTTAAATGATTCCTTATCCTACACAATTTACAGCTCTGATCAATGTATTTACTTAACTCAACCATTTCATTTCTTCTATTTTTGCCCTACTTTCCTCAGCATTAATTTAGAGCTGGTTTTATTTTCAACCCTGACTTAGGTTCTACTATGCTCTTCTTTAACTTTCGGTTCAACATACGAAATATATAAACAAGAGAAAACCGTTAAGGACGGAAATGTCCTACCTTCTATCCCACAAAAAGGGCTGGCGTTCCATTCTCCTCTTCCAAATTGTTCTTTGCAGATTCCTTATTTGTACATAGCATGCCTTCCTGGGTCTTTTATATCACTGTCACTATTCTCAGAGTCCACTTTGCTCGTTAATGTAGAACATCTCTCCCTGTTGGGCACATGCTCGATCCTTGGGGATAGTTCTATCTCCCACTAGCAAGAGCGAGGCTGGATACGACCTCCCGTGTCACTTGTTTTTTTCTTAATATGCCCCGAACCTCGAATCGGTAGTTCTTCCTCAACTTTTTTCACCATGCTATATCCTTCATTTTGGGCTCCTCTTCCAATCTATGCAAATTTCTTTACCCCAGATCCTCCCACCAAATTTACGGATTGGTCAAATAATTATCATTTTCCGATCTGGTTTGCTCTGGGTTTCCCGCCAATACTCTGATTTGCCATCCTTCGCCCCGTCCAAAATTTGCTTCCGCCCCTGAATTCTAGGAATTTCTTGCCCATGACTTTCTTTGGGTTGTAAATTTTCCTATCATAAAACTGCTATGGGTTTTCCTTGCCTGGTGCCACGCTATTCTTTTTACCAGACTTGGTGCAGCAATTCTCAAGACGATTGGCGCTGGACTCCAATAAAATTTCTACCCGCTCTTCATCCTCTTTGTAGAATTACTCCATCTTACTTAATTTTGCTGGCTCGCAGGCGATGGGAAGGGATGCCCTGCGGTCCCACGCCACAGCAAGCGGTCGACTGGAAGCCCTTCGACTCGGAGAGAGGGGGGGGAAGAGGGGTACTATCCCGCGCCTTGCCTCGGCGCGAATCCACGAAAGAAAATCTAAGGAAAAATTAAATCACGAATTGTAGATCCCCTGAGGAAGTGGGAAGTTTATAAATTCCTAAATTTATTAATTTTTTCACCAGCTCCCCAAAATCTCTCCCATTTATTTGATTAACTTTAAAACCCCATTTCTTTTTCGCTTCTCCGATTTATTCACAACTTTCAATACAGGGGAAAAATGCACGCTCACTCACGAGCGCTGCAACAAGAGTAAAAAAAATTGGTTTTTCGTTTGTATGTTGTTCATTTCCGTATTTTGGTTGCTGTTTTTTTTTCCTTAAAAAAATTAGTCTGCTGGCTTTTTTCTTTATCATGTTTCTCTCTAAGAGCGCTTTTATGCAGACGTTTTTCTGGCGCGTTTTTACGCATGGCAAAAAACGTCGCGTTTTTTGCCGTCGTTGCCTTTTTATGCGGGCGTTTCGTGCCGTGCGCTTCGACGACGTCAGATTGTGTGGTCAGTGCTGCCAGTGACTCTTCGCATTCTATCCAGAGTGGCAGATGGATTCGTGCATGATGTATTGTTTGTATCGGCACAAAATACCACAATCTGTTATCGAAGACAATATTTTCAGCAGTTAATTTATTTTTTTATATTTTATTCAAAACTGTGTGCTTTTAAAACACCTGAACATGATGCCCAAAATTTTTGATTTTTTTCTTTTCCAATTAAAAATTTTTATTTATTTCCGATTTTCATTGCCAGGGCAGTTCAAATTTGTAAAAATTCTTGTAAAAGACGCAAAACTTTTTTTTTTTTCCAACGCCACTGGTGCACTTGCCTTAAAAATTTGCAGTGATGCATGTCTTGGGTACTTTTGAGTTTTCTACCCCCAACCGATACGAATTAATTTTTTTTTATTCTTATTGTGTCTAATATCTTTGTTATACATGGTATGGTCACAAGTAAAATAACTGCAATTTGACTCTCCCGGATTTTTCTCTCTCACCTTTTACATACACATTGCATGTAAAAGATGAGAAAGCTATTCCTTAAACAGCAATTTTCATTGGCAATTTGCACCGAAATCGTACTCGAACGCTGGATGAATTAAAAGAAAAGTACAGTTGCATCATTCGCAATAGTGTACTTTTTTTATTCAAAGCTGAAACACGTCAGCAAAGCGGTAGGCTACAAGCTTGTAATAAATAATATTAAGATTAAACAATAATAAGAACAGTTTGAACTAACCAAGACTATGGTTCTTTAATATCCAATCCTTCAAACTCTGGGTTAAATAGAGTGCATACTTCGATCCACTGATTTTTTTCAGGTTTTTATTTTTGTAGTCCTCCAATGATGAATCCCAAATTGCTCTATTATTTTTAATAGCATCTACAAAACGTTCTGTTTCAACACCATCCATTTCTTATAAAATATAACAATGTCACTTCAACTAGCACAATGTAATCCCACGGTGATTAACACTGATGGACAGTGGACACTTTGCAGACCGGTTGTCAGCGACCCTTGGATTGCAGATGGGGTGGGGGGGGGGGGGTTGATTTATTACAAGCCGACGGCAGGAAGCGCAGCGTCTGCATAAATAGTCGCACTCACCACCATGTACTTGGAAAAGCTGAGAGTCTTTTTGCTGCCTGGCATCCTCTAGAACACGACGGCATGTTTTTACGACGCGACTGCAAGAAAACGCGACGTCAGTGGGTAAAAGAAACAGCTTGTCCCTATTGCTTTACAGAACGGACGTTTTTAAAAAGATCGAAAGAATCAGCAAATGATGCCTATTATACCTGTTGTGATATTTCCTTCTCTGTTGCACATGGTGGAAAAGACTGTAGACGTCATGTGGAATGTCGCCGTCATATTGAGAATGCAAAAAGAAAAGCACCAAACCAAACATTTACAAAAATGTTTGCGCAATCTGATGACCTCTCCATTAGAGCAGAAGCATTATTTGCAAATTTTTTAATAGAGCACAACTGCCCAGTTGCTATTTTTGACCATGCAAGTGCATTATTAAAAAAAATGTTTCCAGATTCAGCAATTGCTGCAAAGTATGGAAGTGCCCGCACAAAAATCTCTGCAATTATAAGGAGTTTTACTGACACTTCCATGCAGCAACTGACTGAAGTTCTGAAGATATCCAGGTTTTGCTTGGCTACAGATGGTAGTAATTCCCGTTCAGATCAAGAAATATTTCCGATTTTAGTCAGTTATTTTGACTAAACCTTAAGTAAAGTAATCACATTATTGCTATCATTACCAAATCTATGTGGTAATGCAACTGGGGAAAATATATTTCACTTGCTGGATCAAGAATTCACGAAACGATCGATTCCATGACAAAATTGTATAGCTTTTTGCTCAGACAATGCTCCAGTTATGGTGGGAAAGCACCATGGCATTACAAAATTTATAAAAGATAAAAACCCTTCCATTGTTTTTATTGGCTGTACATGTTATTGGATTCATAATACAGCACATAGTGCTGCTAAGAAGCTAAATGTATCCATTGAAGATTTTTTTGTGGATGTATAATTTTATTTAAAAAGAAGTATGAAGAGAAGTGATGCTTTTAAATTTTGTCAGACTTTATGTGGGGAAGAAACACAGAAAATAATAAAACACGTGTCAACAAGGTGGCCGTCGCTGATGCAGGGATGCCAACCTCTACGCATTTGGCGTAGAAACTACGCATTTCTTTAGCTTTACTACGCACTACATGCCTAATACTACGCGTTTGTTGCTATGACGCCGCACCCCCCCACACACACACACACACACTAATTTATTTTATTTAGCATAATTTTTGTGTTATTTGCGGACCCCCTTAGCGTTTGTCATGGACCCAAGTGCTTTAGTGTATTCAGACAACTCAATAACACGTTGCATATAAGAATAGTCAAATAGCGCAATGCAGAATCTCCATCAATGTTTTGCCAGCTATACTTCGGTATCTGGCCTACGTCGTCTGCTACAACAAAGCAACTGCCGATAGATGGCGTTTCGCCGCTGAGGCTGGAGATTCCACGCTGATCCTCGGCGATGTCACAACCCCTCTTCGTACCTCGGACAAAATGACCAATCTTGGTGTAGATATGATAAAAAAAAAAATGTTTATTGCATTTTTTTCATAATTGCTCTGTATTGTTAAAAAAATTCGAGGGTTGGCACAACCATTTTTCTCCGAAACTGTTAAAATCCGGAAAAAACAAAACAAAAAATGCCAGAAGGAAATCGCGCTTTACGTGCGGGCATTCTTTGTAATGGTTTTGTTAAGTTGCATCACTAGGCCGGCTTAAGCTGTTGAAAGCACATTGCAATGTCCGTAGTAGGTGAATGACTCAAGATAAGTACTGAAGTGAGGGTTCCCCGCCCAGTACAAGCAGTGTGATGTTTTTACATACTGGGAAACAAAATTGCGGATTATCTTTTTCCCGAATTTTCAGTTAAATGTACAGAACTGTTTACAGATGCAGTCATTTATTAAAACAAAGTGACCCTGAAAATTTCACTTTGATAACTTAAAAACTTTTTGGTTTAGAAATGCAATTTTCTTATTAATCCCTCTTTCTCTAAGTGTCCAATTTTTTTGTGTGTGTATGTAATTTAAAAAGTTTTCACCGGATTTAGGCGAAATTTTCAAGGTAACTTTGTTTGACCAAGTTAGGACATCTATAAAAAAAAATCAGCTTTTTAAAATGAAAATTCAGAAAATTAATTTTTCACATTTTAATCCTCAGTTAAGCAAAGACGCAATACAACAACAACAACAGGTGGCAAATGGGCTCAGAGTAAAAGGGGGAGAGAAATGAATGTTGCAAGCTCATAGTTCTCGGTCATCTGCGCTTTCCCGTGAAGTTGATCTTTCTTTCTCGGAATGTCTTAATAATAAAAAAGAAAAGTGCGTAATTTTAAAAGTTTCCAATGGATTCAAGCGAAATTTGCAGGGTAATTTTATAAGACCAAGTTATGGCATCTGTCAAAAATTCAGCTCTGTTAAGTGAAAATTTGGAATTTTTTTTTTTTTCTTTTGCACTTTTATTCTTTTTTAGGGAAGGAGTAACTCAGCAGGTTGCCGTGAATGAAGGGAAAGACGTTACCGAAACCCACATAATAGATTATGGTAGTCTCGCCCACGGAATGCCCCCCGTGGGTCTCGGATGCGAGTGACAAATGGCACATGCCTGTTGGTCCTTTTTAAGCTGCTCTTCTCTTTCATGAAAATAAAATGCTGATGTTATTCGTTTGTGTATAAGTCGCTAATTGTTTAAATCAAAATCTCAAATCCGCACATACAGTTCTCAATATTGATTTTTTTTTTTTTTTTTTTTTTTTTTTGTGGTTATTTTTATAACTGTCTAGTTTGTAGTAAATTTAAAACATCTTAAAATACTTTTTCGTAATATTTCTTGTGTCTACACGTGAAAACTCAAAACTACGCATTTTTATGGCTTGGACTACACATGAATGCTGTAAGAGGTTGGCATCCCTGCTGATGAATGTGGTAAATCATTTCCTTGATCAGTGGGAGCCCTTGCAAAAGTTCTTCTGCTATGAATATGAGGATAAAGACTCAAAGAATTTTTTACAAATTAAAGGAACTTTTGAGTCTCCTGTTACAAAACTGTATCTGCTTTTCCTCCAGCATGTGCTGCCATTGTTTCGCAAGACAAATGTTTTTATGCAACAAGAAAACCCACAGATCCATAAACTACGAAGAAAGCTTTTATTATTATTCACAGAAATAGTGTCAAGGTTTATGAAGCCATCAGCTGTTGTAAGTGAAGCTGGAAATGTTTTTTCAATAAAATTTACGGAGTATAAGCTTAAAAAATTTAAGGATGATCTGGGTTATAGGTTCAAAAACACGCCAGTATTTAATGGGAGACTTTAACAAAAGCAGAAAAAAATTGGGTTTTACAAACCCGTACAAGCATACTATACAGAAGCATGCCATTACATGCTAAAGAACTTCCCTTTGGAAGATAAAGTTTTGCAGCATGCTGATGTCAATCTCAGATAGCAAAGTAAATTTAAGTCTGTGGATTTTTTTTCTGGAGCTCTTTCAATATGATGATGAAGAAAGAAATACCATTGAGATTGAGTTTGCTTCAATCAATATGATGATGACGAAGAAATACCATTGAGACTGATTCGCCATGTTTAACAGAAAAATTGCTGTTACACATAGTGCAAAATGCATCATTCGATTACACATCTGATGCACGCAAACATGGCCATTTTTCCGATTACGATGACTTGAATTTTTGATCTGCAATTATTAACTTTTTGCTTGCTTGTTCAGCCATATTAAAACATGTAATCGCTAAATGTGTTCACAAGTCGCGAACGCACAAAATAATTTATGTACAACCGTGAGATATATTAAACTGTGTGTTCATGCCCAACCTTTGTGTTTTCTATTTGTGTGGATTCTGTCATTTATTCTACCAGGAATAGGGGTAAGTAAAACACCCTTTTTAATTTTCTCCATTGTCAATGTTTCATAAGTCGCTAATTGTTTAAATCAAAATATCAAATCCGCACATACAGTTCTCAATATTGATTTTTTTATTTTTATAACCATCTAGTCTGTCGTAAATTTAAAACATCTTAAAATACTTTTTCGTAATATTTCTTGTGTCCACACATGAAAGCTCAAAACTACACATTTTTATGGCTTGGACTACACATAAATGCTGTAACAGGGTTCATACGGTCCTTAAAAGTCCTTAAGAACTCCTTAATTTCCATTTACCTTTTTTAAGGGCCCTTAAGAACTCCTTAATTTCTCTTCTGTTTTTAAGGGCTCTTAAAAAGTCCTTGAAAACACCGTAATTATATTATATTCGGTCGTTAAAAAAGGTTGTACATTTTTTTTAACCAAAGAAATGCGCGCGTTACGCAGGCCAGCTGGTTTCATTGATTAGCGTACTGATTATGGTTTTACATCACTAGAACTAGATCGCATGTCGCAAAAGTTTACCCATGTTCTGTATTGCTTTTGGCAGTTTGCCAACCAGCTACCTTCAAATCCCTTTGGTTTAGATTAGATTTATTGCTGGCTTCTTGATTTCTTTGCGCTGGGTCAGTGTTCAGATCGTTATCTTCTGTTATTTATTAGAGAATGTGGTGCAATTCCAAAAATATGCAATTGCCTAAAATCCGCGTGGATTCGAACACCGGTCACAGTTACAGTTAACAGACGGGGGAAAAAAAGGTTTCAGAAATCAAAATTTTTTATTTTTCAGCTGACAAAAAAAAAAAAAATGTGTAAGATATTTTTAAAGGTTTTAAAAATATTTTGTGTTTTCTCTATTTGAAAAATATTACTAATGATATACTTAATAGTGTTCTCCCTAGAGACTGTTTGGTGGGCGTCTGCCCAGCTGACAGTGCTTAAGCTGCCTATCACTTTTTCACCAAATCGCGACAAGCACAATACGCCAAAAAAAGTTCACCTGAATCGTCAAAAAACGAATGCTAAAAATTGTGTTTTGTTTGTTTTTTAATCTTGTTACCATTAAGAAATTTGCTCATTTTTATTTTTATGTGGATAAAAATCAAACGTTTAATCCTACATCTACCGCGCGCGCAGTCTCCGTACTGAGAATCCATGACTTAGTTCTGTTAACTGCTAGGAGTTCGACATAAGGGGAGGGTGTGTGTGTGTTTTTGTTTGTTTGTTTGTTTGTTTGTTTGTTTGTTTGTTTGTTGGCGGCTTTCAAGTGTTTTAGTGAGCTGGGGGAGATAGATGGCAGAAAAGGGGATGGTGATATTGGGTGGGGCCAGCAGAATGCGACAAGAGCAAGAAGGAAAAACTTCCTCTTCAGCTCACATGATTGCTGACCTTAAATGAAAAACGCATTTTCGCGAATTTTTCAGACAGCTGTCTGAAATTTCTATAAGCACCATAAATCCTTGTTACGAATTGATCTGCAAAATTTCGCCTGAATTGTTTAATAACTTTTTAAACTAGCCATGAAATTTTTAATTAAACATTCCTGTGTGCCCGTCCCTCGTAAATCTCTTAATAAAAATGTTTATAACCAAGCAAAATTTTGAGGGTTGACTACTCTTAGCTAATTATGGAGTGTAAAAATTTCAGCCAGTTTCATAAAGAATTGACAATGATGAGTTTTCTTATTTTTTATCCAGTCGACTGGCAAAACCTTTGCAGCAAACAGGGACCCTGCTCTTATGTAATGCAGTTATGGGAGATGGGGAACCCTCCTGCTTTCCCCACCATATCTCACTTGTTGAATTAAGCTGCTCTTTCCTTTGTATGCTACACTATGAATATTTGTTGAATACTGTATAAATAAAAATATGCTTTTTTAATGTGAAACATTTGAGTATGATACAGTATTTTGTCATTTACAGTAGTTACAGGAATTGCGATAGTTCCAAAAAAAAAAAATGTACGGCGTGTGAACAATGGACAGAATGTCATGCAGGGACGGGTGCTAGTTGATGAATGTCAAATAATTCCCGCACATCAAACCCCAGTGCCGCACGCTGGTGAAATTAAAGGGAGGGAGTTTATATACGTACGTATAATGCTTACCGCGATGCAATTACTTTACTGTAATGTCAAAACAATGATAAAATTAATTAAACTACAGAGAAATGGGCCATCTGCTAGATTTAACAAGCGATCAGCACTTTTATTGTGCAATTGTGTTCATCACTTCAAGCTTACTTAGCATTAGTTTTTGTTTTTTTGTTTTTTTTATGATGGAATGTTTGCCAGCCAGAATGTTTGATTGACATATACAGTATTTCGTAAATAAAAATTCAATTAATTAATACAGTACTGTATTATGAATTTGTTTCCTATATTTTACTTATTAAATACTGTACATATATCTACATAAATTCCAAATACTACTAATTACAGTATTAAATACATATTACTAATTAATTTTACTAGTTATTAAACAAAGGAAAGCCTATAATACATACATACCATCCTATTTGAATTACTATTATATAGTTTAAGAGAACCTGTGTGTGTTTACAGTGCATATGTACTAGTAAACACATACAGGTTCTCTAAAATCTGCACAACCTCTGGAACCAAGTTGAGCGGATTTTCGGAATTGTACTGTACTAAATAAAGAGCTTAGAGCTTCTGTCTTTTCAGCTAGACAGAAATATGTTCAATATTTAGATGCCAAAAAAAAAAAATGTGCCAAGCAACATCTGGGAGGTAACGTAAATTGATTGAGGAGGAATTGCAAATGCTTAGTACGAAAAAACTGAAAGTAGAAAAAAATAGTGCCGAATTAGAGGAAACGTGCAGATGACCTTGCCGCCCAAAGGGAATTGATAAGAGATGTGAACTGCTTCCTTCAATCAAATAGTTTTCAAAAATTAATAAGGAAAAAAAGGAAGAATTGGCAAAAATTACCATGTCAGTAGTTGCAAAACAGGAGCTGAAAAATTGATTTCATTGTAGGCCTACATCCTTTGTTTGACCTCAAAAAAGTGAATATGTACATAATATAATTTCTTTGCAGTCATTGTTAAATTGCATTACTGTTTTTAGCACATTTTTTGTAAAAAAAGATCGTGCTTATGTTATCGGTTTGTCCATCCGTTAGTCCGTCCCCACAAAATCTCTGCAACTATTAGTCCGATTTGAAAAATTCTTTTTGCATTGGGAAGCTTGAGATATGCGAATGGTGATCCTTTATTTTGTTTTTGTTTTATTTTACAATGTGCAATTTCAACGCTAGAGGGTGTAAATGCAGATGTGTCGAATTCAAAAATATGTTTTATTCCACATATTTGCTTCTAAACATCCGATTGAAAAAATTCTTTTATCTTTCGATTCTATTTATGTCGAAGAGTATTTTAGATATAGTTACGTTTTTTAAATTACTCATAGATTTCCCGTTAGGGGCGTAAAAGTACATTACATTTTTCTCGATAATTCTTCTTCCAAAACTCCGATTTGTAATTTTTTTTTTTCTTCAGCAGATACACCTCCGGATGGAAAATCTTTTGTATATAATTTCTAATTTTTGGTAAAGTATACTTTGGCCACCAGAGGGCATAAGGGTTAATTTTTGCTTCTGATGTGTTTGCCATTAAAACTGAGCCTCTAAAATATCGTTTGAAAAATTATTTTGTGGACTGATGCCATTAACATCATCGATAAACCTTTTCGGAACATTTTCTTTTTAAAATATTGCACAGTTTCTCCGCCAGGGGCGTAGATGTATATCTTATTTTTGTGAATATCTTTACTTCTAGGAGTCTGATTTGAAAAATTCCTTCTTTGTTGAATAGTGTTTTCAGTGTGACATGTTTTTCATATAATTTAAAAATTTTCAAGTAATTCATAGGCTTTCTGCTAGGGGCGTAAAGGTAAATTGCTTTCCCTCTATATCTCTGCTTCTAAATCTCAGATTTGAAAAATTCTTTATGCACTGAATACAGCTCCTGATGGAAAATCCTTTGCACATAATTTCTAATTTTTGTAAAAAATGGTTTGGCCACCAGGTGGCGTAAGTCTTAATTTCCGCTTCTGATGTATTTGCAGCAAAATATGAGCTTCTAAAATCTCGATTGCAAAAAAGTAGTTTGTTGACCGACTCTACTCATGTCGACAAACCTTTTAGGAACATTTTCTTCTTGAAATAATATGCATGGTTTCTAGGCCAGGGGGCGTATATGTATATCTTATTTTTTATCAATATCTCTACTTCTAGGAGACCGATTTGAAAAATTCCTTCTTTGTTGGATAGTGTTTCCGATGCGAAATGTTTTCCCTATAAATTCAAGATTTTCAAGTAAATCATAGACTTTTCCGCTAGGGTGCACAAACAGGGTTCCCACGCCACCTGGAAAACCGGGAAAACCGGGAATTCTCAGGGAATTTGAAAATTGTTCAAAAAATCAGGGAAAACTCAGGGAAAATCGTGTTTTTCCGTAAAAATCAGGGAATTTCTTATCAGGGAACTGAAAAGTCAGGGAATTTTTTTATTTTGCCAAAAAGATATTTTCTTTCAGACTTTTGTAGAATATATTTCTGTATTGCTAAGTTTTAAAATAATTCCGAGTTGTTTTATCCTTCAAGGCAACCCACCCACCGATTAAAGTGCAGCTGTGCTGGGGAGTGCGTCTCTTCGCGGTTTCCCCCATCTCCAGATGCTCTAAACTTCAACCGAACAAACGGACACGTCAAAGCGTGAGAGAAAGCCATTAATCACACCCCCACTTCGCAGGCTCTTATCTGCTGCGTTCGCGCAGAGGCAGTCACTTGTTCCTAAGTAGGCGCCCTGGTTCTCTGTGTAGACTGGGAAAAAAATTATGAAAAAGCTATTTCCTCAATTTTTTAAATAACCGACTGAAATTTTTACAGTGGGCAAGATATATGAAAATAACGTTCCATTTTAAATTTCGCCGAAATTCATCGGAAACTTTAGAAGTTGCGCTTTTTCCCCCCTTTCTTTTTGCATGTTTCACTTGTCTTTTATCAAACCGTACAAAAACATTTTATTTTGCCGGATGGTGGTTATCCTAATAAATTCGTCCCCCCTTCCCCCTTCAAGAGCAGTGTGGATGAATGTTGCAAATTGAGGGCACAATTTATTTTTTGAAAAAAGTTCGTATCACTTACGAACTAAAGCTTCACTTTCGTAATTCTGTAGCAGAGTTGGTATAGTTGGAAAAGTATGTACCTTCAAATGTTTGAACAGGGAAGATATGAAATAGGAAGATTCTTCAAAGAGGGGGAAAGATTAATTTTTTCATAGTACTTACGAGTATTTTGTATGAAAAATACCATGCAGTGAAGCCGGTACTATTGCATACCTACCAAATTTCCCAGATTTCACGGCCGTTTTCTAGATTCGTTGTTTTACGGCCGGAAAGAGATTTTTCTTGATTCTGTCTTATTTCTATTTCATAATGCATGAAGAAATTAATTTATAGCTATTTTGGCGATATTCCGATTACTGCAAGAGCTGGCTGGTTGCGAAAAATAGGGTAGTCCGACGCCCGGAACCATAGATTTTCATATCTGGGTCATTCCACGCAAAATCGTCTGATATTGAAATAATTTTCCACCAACACATCTCCGATTCTTACGGGTAGCTGCCTCCAAGTTATAAAAAACCCCTAAAAGTTTCAACTTTTTTTGTTTCTGATAGATTAGAAGATATTATTTTTGAATTTTTGTGCATAGTGGAACCGTTTTCCTGTAAAAACGCAAATATCTCCGTTATTTAGAATAAGAAATATAAAATTCATCATTCTCTCGTAATTTTTCCTAAGGTTTCAGCTTATACATAGGGAAAAAATTTGCGAGAACAAAAGTTAGACGGGGTAGAAATTTTCTTGTAATCGTAAATTCTTTTTCTTGCGTTGCAAACATTATGAATTTCGTGGTCTGCGGATAATACGACTAAAATTACAGGTAATATGCCGTAAGTGTCATCGTAAAAGAGTTAGCGCTTGCTATCGTATCGGTTCCCCACGCACTTTTCCGTGTGACAGGAGAAAGGTTACTTTAGCCAAAACTTTTCCTGCTGCAGTTGAGGCAGTGCTGTTCGCTTTACATTGTTGGTGAATTATAAGACGTCGTACTGTCGGAAATCACTTTTTCGAGCCCCGTTCGAAGTGCAATAACGATCAATTCGTCGCAACGCGTGGTCCCGTGATGACGGATGTTTATATTTCTTGCGGACTTTCGCCGCGCGGGAGAACGAAGTGCAGTGTTTTATTACTAGAAGCTCTTCACATTATTCATTTCTTTTTCCCAAACAAACAGACACAATCGCAAAACTCCGTGAATTACGAATCCCCATCTTTTTCCAAACTCGTGTTAGCACAGGATGATTTTATTGACAGCTTGTTCCTCAGACTAGGAGACGTGCTTTTTCCCACTGCGTGAAATTGTTTTCTAAGGTTATTTGAAGTGGCTTGTAGTGAGAGTGAAAGTTTGCCAAGTGATGGTGATGATTTTGAATCATCTGAGAGTGATATTGGCCTAGCAACATCAAGCCAAAAAACTAGCCACCGTGTCACGCACACCATATCTTCTTCAGAAGGTGAAGATCTTCATAGTGAATCTTCAGATCATGAAAGTTCTGAAAGTGAATGGGAGGATGTTAATAGAGAGAAGTGATGAACAACCTCAGCATCTTTTTTTATTAACATGAAATGCAGGGGCCCAAACATGCTCCAGCAACTGATGTGCACCTATTGCATATTTTTTACTTGTTTTTTACCAATTTCATCCTTGGAATTATCGTTTCTGAAACAAATAAATATGCAAAGAGGTTTCTCCAGGAACATCCAAATCTTTCTCCCAAATCTTGAGCAAGGAAATGGAAAATGTTACAAATGCTGAAATAAAGGTTTCCTTGCGTGCCTTCTAATATGAGAGTAATCAGTAGCCCATGTAGGACGAGATGATTGCCGAAGGCATATCCAGTCAAAACAAATACCAGGATTGTGTAAAATTAAAGACTCGATCAAAGCCTTTGGATAATTTTTTTGCAAAAAAGAATGAAAATAGCGTGATAAACGCTGAATTGCTGTTTACTACAATCGTTGTGGAGCATAACCTACCTATAGCAAGCTGTGATCATGCTGGTCGCTTCTTTCATGTACTATGTTCCCAGACTGATATTGATGAAGCTGGATATCCTTGAGCATATGTGGCATGGAATGAAATATCTAAGACAAAGGATTCATCTGGCCTTCCCAAGTATTCCACATTGCCTAAACTAATGTTGGTAATATTGACTATCCCTCACAGCAGTTCCTCTACGTATAGAATATTTAGTATAGTAAGGAAATACCTCATACTTTTGCCCAACAATGAGCACCAAAACATTAAGTGCCCTTCTTGTACAGAAAAGTAAAGCATTTTCCTCAGGTGAGCTGTGTTATAAAAAAGTTTTCTGAAAAAGAATATACCACTGCAAAACAAGCAACAAGGGAGTTTTTATGTCAGCAATGACATGAGGTAAGTACAATATTGATAATTTAATTTCATATTTTTTTGTGAGGACAGTGTAAACATGCAAAGTTATTACATATTTCATGCATTAATTTCTCATGAAATACCCATTCCACGCGTTAACGACGTATGGTGATTACCGATAGGCACCTCATACAAGTATTACAGGTTACACAGTAATACTATAATATTGTCCTTAACTTTAAAAAAAAAATGGTGTGTTACATTACTGAAAGTTTGTGTTACATTATTGAAACATTACTGAAAATTCCCCTATTGATTTACTGATATGTTCTGCTAGAGGTTGGCACCTTTGAAATAGCATAGATTCGATGTTCTCATTGCCAAGTGCAAGAACTAACTTTAGCTAAAATAATTACAATTTTGATTTTTAAATGTCAGCAGTATTTTCCCTGATTGCTAGAATTGTTGGGATGGTACTGGCACACGTTTTCCTCAGACGCAGAAATGCTGTCATGATTTCTGTTCTCTCTCTCTTCTTTTTTTTTTTATTTTTTAATAGCTGTTTTAGTTTGCTTTGTCTTTAAAGATTCTAAGTGAATTCCAATAGAAAATACAAATTGTTAGATCGATTTGATATAACGCCTAACAAAATGTTAAGAGACTCTGTCAGACACTCTCCATTTTATCATTCCCATTAGACTTCAATTTCAGCAAAAGTTTCCGTGTTCTTTGATACTTATGTAAAATAAGCACTTAAAGGATTTAAAGCTTCAGCATTGTATCATTTAACGGCAATTTATTCTATTCAGTCTCATTCTCCCAGCTTGCATTTTTAAACCTAACTGGAACTCTAAATGTTGTGAGTCGTTTAAAATATTATTTATATACTTGTGTGCACTTAAAATACAGATAAATCAGTTACATAATTTCACCTAATCGATTGAAATATTTCATTATATGTAGAATTTAAATTAAGTCTTAGTTCAAATATTCTTTAAAACATGTAAATACATGGCTTGCCACCTCGGTGGTCCAGTGGTCTAAGCTCTGGTTTCTGACTATTCGTCCAAGTGAGCCTGGATTCAAGTCCCAGATGAGGTATGGGTGGTGTGTTTATCTTACGGCACTGGCTCTCCTTCTTCGTGAAGCCAAAGGTCCTAAATTAGGGATGGACTGATATAGCCCAACAAGTTGCTTATGGTGGTCGTTAAACCTGAAACAAAAAAATAAGACATGATTTTGTTAAATATTATGTAAAATTTATGTTAAATACACTAATTTTTGTAACTATAAAGTAATTAGGGGAAAATGAAAGTTATTTATCCTTTATATTCCATATTTTCTGTTTATCTTTATGGACTGTATAATCGGGACGTTCATTATGTGGCGTCTTTTAATTCTCCCTCATGTGTGAGATGAACATAACATTATCAGTATTAATTTCAGGTAAGCAATTATTTGCAATTACAGCCTGTCTAGAATTTGATAAATCTTGCTTTCAATACATTACATTATTCCTTAGTTCTCTAAAAATTATCAAAACTGAATTTAAAAAATTGCCTGTAGACATTACGGTTTTATTCGATTTCTGCAGATAGTTTGCTTCATATTTTGTAACATGGAACAATTAGGCACAGTGGCCTTATACACTCTTGCTTGGAGAAACACATCACAAGAGAACCACTTAAACAATGGATCAAAGCCCTTTGTTGGTTGATTCTCTTTCGACATTTCTCTGAGCAGGAGCCCATTCGGTCATTAAGCTTATCTACACTGTGCTATAGAAGAAAGGAAAACAAACTATTCAACATACAGATTTTTCTTACATATGAACTGTTTCTACGGGAATGTATTAACAAATTGTACATGGGCAGTATACCACTTAGGTTCAGAAAAGATCATGGAATTATAATACCAAAAATAATATGCCTCATGCATTTAATTGTTATTCATAAAAAGCAGGTAATTGTATAAAGAACAGTTATTTAAAGAATTAACAAATGTATGCTTTCATAAGGAACGCAAGAATGTAAGGAAATGCAACAATTTGTCGCAATGTTATTTGATTTGCCGCTCTGGAAAAACTCTCAGAACCACCTGGAAAACCTGGAAAAGTCAGGGAATTTTTTTTCTACTTTTGAGTGGGAACCCTGACAAAGGTAAATTGCGTTTTCTGCGTTATTTCTGCTCTAAAACTCCGATTTGAAAAATTCTTCCTGTATCGCATACAAGACCTGATGGAAAATATTTTTTACACAATTTCTAATGTTTGGTAAAGAATGTTTCGACCACCAGGGGTCATAAGTGTTAATTTCTGCTTCTGATGTATTTGAATTAAAATCTGGGCTCCTGAAAACTCGACTAATTTTTTTTTCTTGGACCGATACCGCTCATATGGGTAAACCTTTTGAGAGTACTTTCTTCCTAAAATAATGCATGGTTTTCCCACCAGGGGACGTAAAGTCACATCTTATTTTTGTCGATATCTCTGTTCCTAAGAGATATCGACAAAAATAAGATGTGACTTTATGATTCCGTTTACAGCAATATCTGAGGGATTAAAAATCCGATTGAAAAACTTCTTTCTTCTGTAAGATACTATTGTTTTCCATACCGGTTCCATTGATTTTGAATAGCTTTGATAAATTTAATTTGCGTCAGAACGGATTGAAAAGACTTTCTTATTACACCTGAAAATTCGGTGTCATCTTTCTTGTTTAAGTTTAAGAGCAAAAAAGATGATAATAGAAGTAAAAATTCT
Source organism: Macrothele yani (assembly GCA_039090855.1). Taxonomy (NCBI): domain Eukaryota; kingdom Metazoa; phylum Arthropoda; class Arachnida; order Araneae; family Macrothelidae; genus Macrothele; species Macrothele yani. The sequence continues at coordinate 88,101,939 of CM077011.1, read as the reverse complement.
GAAGGAAATTTCATGGGTATCTTGTTACTTCAGTTTTTTTCAGCTTTTACACCTATACACTATTGCCAAATGTTTAAAATCAACCTGCAATTAAGTGTATGGAAGAAGTTACTACAAGTGCTACAGCTGTAGAATTAAAAATAAAATAAAAATGTAACAGTTACTTAAGCAAAAATGTGTTATTCATCCAAATCTACGAAAAAACCAAATTTTTCTCCAGATTTGGGAATTCGAAAGCTGTGTAGTAAATAAAAAAATAAATAAATAAATACTTAAAAGAAAGTGATGCTTCACTGTTCAGTTTTGATTCTTTGAATTCTGCCAATGTAGTTTTGAAATTTATGCAAGCATTTTTATTGAACTTAGGGCTTTCAATTCCGATGATATGATTTAAGTTACGATGAACTTGTGTGTTTCCATTTGATTTAGATAGTGTGTTTACTTGCTTCATTAACCTAAAACAGGTCTAACAAGCTGTGCTGCATTTTTATAAAAGTGTTATTTTTCCAGCTGCGGCACTTGTAGTGATGCCACCCACAGAATTAATGCATTTAGTTTCTTAGCCTGTGTCCGTACATATTTGTAAAAGTAATTCTAATGGAAGGAATTAAGTTATTGAATGGAAAGGTAAAGATACCAAAAATTTTAAAGACTGACAATCACTGCCATATGAAATTTTAAGCTGTATTTGTAATACTGTTTTTGTTAAAATGAATTTGAAAATTAATAAAAAAATATAAATTCGGATAAACTTTGAAGGAAAAACAAATGCAAATTTAAAAAGTTTCCCAAACCACAAAGTGGGCCTATAATCACAATTAATGGGTGAAAATTTGTTGAAAATTGAAATTCCAAAGTAAATAAATTTTATGCTTCACATCACAATACGAAGAAGCAGAGTGTTTGTTGTAGATGCAAAGATATGCTTCAGGACAAATAATGGATCCAGCATTACCAGTAAGTAATGTATATAAGGCACTTTTAAGTTAGATGGTTTTTCTGTTGGAGTATTTAGGTTTATTTTAGTAGAAATAATTTTAATTCATATAATTGTGCAATGGAATATTCATTAGTTTCAACAAAATTGATTTATTGTGTTAAAATGACTTATGTTGTAATAGTTAACTCACATTTTGTATATTGTGTATATTTGCATGCAGCGATTATGAAGTCCTTAAAAAATATTTAAAGGTCCTTAAAAATAGCCTGAAGGTCCTTAAGAACTTTTAATTTCCATTTTCAAAAAAGAGTATGAACCCTGTGTAAGAGGTTGGCATCCCTGCCTGAGTGGCAAATCTTATTCCAGCATCACAAAAGTAACAAGCAGCTAAAATGAAAAAATAGTCCCTCCAAAGGAGAACTTCAGTTTTTCCACCAGGTTCCAGCTTTCTCCTTTATTAAAGTCAACTTCCTTCTCAAAGGCTGAAATAGGAACAATTGTAGTACTGATTGCAACAAGTGACTGTAAATCTAAAGCATACATGTCTCATTATGCTGAAATGTCTTCTGAAAACACAAGGACAGATAGGTGCATCCAAAATCTCAGGGATTAAATGCACACCTGTTTACTCTCCAGATTGTCCACCATCTAAGAAACCTTTGGAATTTCCAGATTATTTGATGGGTGATATGTGTTTTCGGTGTTTCTGTATATTTCTTCCTCTTTCTCGAACTAAGAACAGTACACATCTCTGCCTTCCATTGACTTGCCTGCATTGTTTCAATGTACTTTCAGTTTATCACTAGACTATGCTCTGGAACAACATTTAGCATCTAGTGGAGTAGCTTATGGACCACGGGTAGTTCCTTGTGCAACATGATGTTCCTGTCACAGCAGTTGCATTTTGTATACTTCTGTTTGCTGTCTGTGCCATCACTGCCCTTCTGAATTGCAAGATTTGATTAACCACATACCATCTCCCCTCTTTCTTCTGGCAGATGTTCGTACATGAAGTTCTTTTTGTAGTGATGATGGTAGAAATCGTAGGGGATACAAATAACATTGTATCCCTGTTCTTCAAATGCACCTTCTGTTTCTAGTTTGCTAGACTGAATAACTACTTGAATCAACTCAATGCCTAGTAATCAGCCAGTGATCTGTTGAGTAGTTCATCCTTCGGGTGAATCAAAAAAAAAAAAAAATGCTTTTTTCCTAATCTTGTAATACCTTCAAAAACTTGTCAGTTGGAATGAAATTAAAAGTGGGAAAAGTTGGGTTCAATAAGTCATAATTTTGAGGTGCCCACCAGTATCTAAGTATTAGCTCTAAGACCAATTGTTGGCTTCCAGGGTGAATGTTTTACAGCTGCAAGATGATTTCAAAAATTTTGTGAGAGTTTTGAATTCATTAGTGTGCAGTTATTTTTCATTAAAAAAAAAAATTAGGGGTTTCAGAGATAATTTTCAGGTGCCCATCCGGCATTCGGTTTGAACTAAATAACAAAACGTAACCAAAAAAAAAAAAAAACACTTAGTTTGTCAACTTTATAGCATACATACATATCATTAAGCTGTTCTGATATTCAGAGGGGAGCTTCTCAAAGAAAGAACTTACTGTTGCTGCATCAAACGTCTCCTTTCACAGTGATCTCAGCACACAGCTTGAGCTTCACTGACATCCATCACACGCCACACACAAGACCTTCTGTGCTTCATACTCATTATCTTTTTCTCATGCAGACATTCCTGTATCTGGTCTCCCATGAATCCCTTGGCCATCTTCTACCTTTCTTTCCTGCCACTTGGGCTGAAAAAGTTCACTTAGTAAGCATCTCATCACCCATGCTTTCAGCATGGCCATACCACCTAAGAATATTAGTCTCCATCTTACTTACAACATTTTGCCTTTATTGAGAACCCATCATTCCTGTGCTATAGCTTTCAATGAATAATTCACTCTCCTACTAGTTTCACCATCTAATTTGTTCTCTGTCAAACATGCTTCTCAAATATACTAACTCATTCACCTGATCAATAACTGCACTATTTAGACTTATCAGTCAAAGAGATACTACTTTTAAATGTGTTTGGCAGACCACATTAAGTAAAATTTTGAAAGAAATTTTCATTGCTGAGGTTGCATCGAACGGGGAAATTTAAATAGAAAAGAGAACTGTATGGGAAATGTGCTGCTGTTAAATACATCCTTTTATATTGGTTTAAGAAAGTGAGACTTAAGAGTGCCCCAATTAGCAGAACAATATTTCACTAAAAAGCTGAGCATTTTCCCCTGAAAGTTTTTTTGTTGTTAGTCCTTTTTAAGTCTGGGCTCATTATTGGACTCAAAATGAGCAGTTGCTATTGAGTCTTATAAGCAGCAGTTACTGTATCAAGGTCTTCAACTTGGGTACCAAGGATTCCATAATGGCTTCATGGTTTCCACACAGACCATTTATGTGAACTTATCTGCAAACATGGTTTACCAAGATCCACATCTCTTCCTGTTGCAGAACCCTCTGTTGATTAAATGTGATTCTGCCGACATGGCGGTGCTGTGGTCTTGGTTTTGGCCTCGACCACTGGTCTGAGAGCTGGACCTGGGTTTGAGTCCCAGATGAAGCATGAATAGTGTGTTTATCTTACAGTACTAGTTCTCTGCTTTCCCTGAAACCATTGTTGCTAAATTAGGGACAGGCGAGTGCTTATAGCCGTTAGTTTCTTCTGGTGGTCATTGACCTCCAAAACAAAACAAAAAGAAAAAGAAAAATTGCTTCTGCGATTACATATAGCAATGAAGTCTATGAATGTTTCCTCACCCAAGGTCCGGGAAGAACCATGGATGTTCTCCAATTAGTATTTTGTACAACATTAGATGTCAAACAAGGTCACAAAACATGTCTGTGTCTCATGAATGCTAGTTTGAACAGTTAAGGAGCATCACAGGCATGATTTCTGCCCCATCCCAGATATAGTTCCATAACATTTTGAAGCATCCTCACTTTTTTTTGTTTTGTTTTTGCTTGAATTATATGGTTGCTGCCAAATTCAACATTACATCAATAAGATAAATATGAAAATTCTTAAATCCAATAGTTCAAAACTGATTATTAACCTTTTTGCTTACCTAAGATGTTCTTATAATTTTTGTTATTTATTATAGAGAATATGAAGCTTATTTGCCACCTCTGAAGACATCTGTAAAAATAGGAATGGAATATGGAGGCAACTCACAAGAGAAGTGGTTTAATCTAAATTGTTTTGAAAGTGTTCCTTTGGATGGTAAGCTATCAGTGATTTGATATCTTAAAAATTCAATATCTTGAAACTACAGGATAAATATTTTAATATTTAGTATTTCAAATCCTATTTTTCCTATACTTAGCAAATAGTTACCTCAAGTGAAATGTTTGTTTGATATTCCATTACTAAGTCCATGTGTCAATATTTTGTAGAAAATATTTCAAAAACCAGGTACTAAATTGGAATGTGTTAGCAGATATGTACATTCAATGCTTTAGATACAGTGAAATTGTATTGAGTATATGGTCCAGCTTCATCCGGACAGTTGCTGTAATTTTATTCCATCCTTCATGATTGCATCTGCGATTCTAATAGTCATGCTTGTTTCCACTGAATTGAGGAATGGAGTGTAACTCAAACCTCGTTTCAAACTGAGAATTTAATATTTCATTCATTTCTCTAACTGCATTTAAAGACATACATTTAGAGTTCTTCTGATACTTCTTATAATAAATAAAGTGACCACAGGGAAATTTCCTTTTAGCCCAAGTGACAGGGAATTATATCTCACACCTGTGTACCAGCACAGTTAACTTCATTGAAAACAATTTTTTTTTTAACTTTCTCCATACTCTATGAATTTTAGGATGTTCTGCTCTTACCCTACAGCCCCATTTATCAATGATAGTTTATTTTCCACCTTCAATTCACCTTGTTCTGAGTATGTTTTCTGTTCTTGTTCAGTACCATATAATTCAGCACTTGTTTGTGCAATCTCCCATTTGATACACATCCATGCCATCTCAGTATATTCTCATATACATTTTCTTCAATGAAAGAAGTACACTGCTCAGTTCTAAAATCGGCATTGCTAATACTGTTTCGTCATTGGATTAAATTATTTTTCCAAAATGTTTCTCTCACATCTAGTCTCCTACAGAACCCTTTGTGTGGTATCCAATTCTGTCTGCAATAAAGAGATGCTGCACTGTATATAGCAAGTTGTATCTTTGCACTTGCATTTTCATAGATGTTATTATTAATAACATCTATGAAAATGCAAGTGCAAAGATTAGGCTGTTTGAAAATACAGCACACATAAAAGTAGGAAAGGGAGTGAGACAAGGTGACACCATATCTCCGAAGCTCTTTAATGCTACATTGGAGGGTGTTTTTCAGTCACTGAGCTGGGAAAACAAGGGGATAAAGATTAATGGAGATTATCTAACCCACCTTCGTTTTGCTGATGACGTAGTCATTTTTGCAACTAGCCCATCAGAGCTGCAGAGTATGATCCAGGAACTTGCTGACAAGAGTAAAGAAGTGGGATTAAAAATGAACTTTCAGAAGACAAAAGTGATGTTCAATGCTTTTACAAGAAATGAAGATTTATCGATTGATGGAGAAAAGCTGGAGATAACAGACACGTACGTTTATCTTGGACAGCAGATATCAAGTGAGGGTCACATTGATGAAGAAATTAATCGGCGTACAAAACTTGCCTGGAGAGCTTTTGGAAGAAACAGCATAATTTTCAAGAGCAATATGCCATTATGTCTTAAAAGAAAAGTGTTTGATCAATGCATCCTTCCAGTGCTTACGTATGGTGCAGAGACGTGGACCTTAACTAAAAGAGACATACAAAGGCTGCAGACAACTCAAAGAAGCATGGAGAGGTGCATACTTGGTGTAACCAGGAGAGATAAGAAGAGGAACTCGTGGATCCGAAAAATGACAAGAGTGGAAGACATCATGATCAGAGTTAAATCCCTGAAATGGCAATGGGCTGGACATACTGCCAGAAGGACAGATCATCGATGGACAGCCGAAATTTTAGATTGGATTCCAAGGGACAGGAAAAGACCCAGAAGAAGACCACATGGGAGATGGGTGGATGAAATTCGAAAGTATGCAGGGGTGACATGGAGGAGACTGGCACAAGACAGACCGTTGTGGAGGAAACTTGGGGAGACCTTCGTCCAGCAGTGGATTGATAATGGTTGACAATGATGATGATGATGATATAGCAAGTTGTATTCTCTGGCTAATGAAAATATTCTTATAGGGATGATAAGTGACTTTTGCTGGTTCTACTATACTGTGCAAATTAATTGGGACAAAGTAAAAAAAACACTTTTTTCTCAAACTATGTCTTTATATCATTCTATGCCTTCATATACACTGATGAATACCTGTATTAGTATGAAGTATGTCCTCCTTTAGCAGAAATGACCTCTTTAATTCCTTTTGGCATTGACTCCACTAATTGAGTGCACATATTTTTGACTTCATAATCGTGGAACCACACTTTTATAGCATTCATTATCATGCGTTCTTTGGTTGTACAGTCCATTTTGCCTAAATGTCTCTTCAAAATATTCCACAAGTTTTCTATGGGATTTAAGTCTGGTGAATTTCCAGGCCAATCAAGCAAATGAATTTGATTTTCCAACATGAAATTCTTGACCAATTTCGAATTGTGACATGGAGCCAAGTCATGTTGAAATGTCCCGTCAAAAGTTTGCAAGAATGGAACAATCCTACGTTGTAATATTTCTACCTACTTGGCTGAATTCATCATACCTTGAACAGGAACTAAGTTTCCATTGCCATTTGATGTGAAAAATCCCCAAAACATCTGTTTCAGAGGGTGGTTTACAGTTTGTTTGACATGCTCAGGTCTTAAAGGTTCACGGTTGCTTCGTCTAACAACATTTGCTTGGTAATCCTGCACAAATAAATGAGTTTCAACACTGAAAATTACCTTTTTCCAGTGGTCAGCAGTCCATGATTTATATTTTTTGGTCCATGCTAAACATTTTATCTTCATTTTTTCATTCAAATATTGTTTTTTTTTTTGTTGGTCTTCTTGCCTTCCGGCCAACTTCCAGAAACCTACAGCATACAGTTGAATCACTAACATCACAACCCTAGCCAATAAATCTCTTTGAAGGTCGGTGCTAGTTTTTTTTTTTTTTTTTTTTTGTTTTTTTTTATTCATTTTACTATTTCTGATCAGATATTTATCGGTTCGTGGAGTTGTTTTTCGTTTTCTTCCACATTTACCTCTCCTTTTTGGAGACGATGATCCAGATGCATTGTATCACGTAAGCAGTCTTGATACACTTGATTTGCCTACATCAACTGCAGAAGCGTTATCTCTCACTGTCATAGAAGTGTGATCCTTCAGAGCAATTATTTTTGCACGCTTCCTTGGGGAAATATCCATTTTTCAATACACGAAAGCAACACTTACTCACAGAGAGCAAAAACTAGCATCCACCTGTCACACACGAAAGCTCACAACTGAAGCTGAAGTGCCTATTTCCTGTTTAAAACTGGTCAAACCACATTCTTACAAGTCCTAACAGTCACACCACCTCACAGCTGATAAAATCGGCTTACGTGGGTTTCCGACATCAACTGGCGATCACATTACAATTCTGAGAATAAAATAGCTTGTCCCAATTAATTTGCACGGTATAGTATTGTCCAGTTTCTTCTCATGCTTTTTGTTCTCCTCAGCAATCACACCTGAATAATTAAAATGTTAGCTGCCCTTGACCCCCTCCCCACATGTAATACAAAATCAATTTTTGGAGTTCAACTAGGAACCATTTATTTAAACTTAACATTGATCTTCACCCCAAAATTTTCACACATCAAGCTCAACTGGTTTGATATTGTGCTATTTGTTTAAACGTAAAAATCAGTACTAAATCATCATAAGTCTCTGCAGGTCACAAACAAAAATAAAGAGTCTACATCCCTGTCTTCACAGTTAATGTCAAACTGCTTGCCCATAATTCCTCCCATCCTGATGGTTCCAAACCTTTTAGTGCTCAGGGTTGTGATTGATTTCACAAGTCTGCCTTTAACTCCATAACTTTCTAGCACACTGAATAACTGTTCCTAGATGCATGATCAAAAGCTTTTTCAAAATCAAAGAACACCATACACTATATTATCAAAAGGATTCAGACACCACAATGTTTTGGGACAAATGGCTTTATTAGTCTGTCCATCTTTTGCTTGTATGACAGCGGCAGCATGTGGAGGCATACTATCAACCAATTTCCAGTAGGTCTCGACAGGAATGGCTCGCCATTCATCCTGCAAAGCTGCTGCCAGAGTGGTGAGCAAAGACTGTCGTTGTGATTGATTTCATATCCATCGTTCCACTTCATCCCAGAGGTGTTCAATTTGATTGAGAACAAGACTCTGAGCAATCCAGTCTAACGATTCCACCTCATTTTCAAGAAACCAGTCCTGCACACTCCGTGCAGTGGGGCAGGGGGCTTGATCGTGTTGGAAGAGACAATGGTCATTATTTCCATGATATTGCCACATTGTTAGTTTGGTATAATAACCAATGGGCCAAGTCCCATCCCTGAAAAAGAATTCTATACCATGATTGTGCCTCTGCTGAACTTAACAATTGGAAGAACACAGTCTGATGAAAATTGTTCACCAGGCTGGTGCCAAATCCAAACACATCCATCAGATTGGAAGAGTGAAAAGCATGACTCATCACTCCAAAGAAGAGCTTTCCAGTGTACCGCAGTCCATGAATGATGGAAGACACCACTCCAAACGGCATTCACAGTAGTGATTTGTGGCTTATATGCTGCTGCATAATACCCACTTTCTGTGGATCGTTATGGTATTAACTGAGCCATTACAAGCATTTCCTACTTCAGCAGCGATGGAAAGGTCAGAGGAAGAACGGGGTTTCTCAACTTTTCTTATTTTGACTGTTCTGTCAGTTTTTGTGTGGCCTTCCTGGACGATTTTTTGCTGTAGTTGCACTATACTGCTTCCATCTGTAGAAAATGTTACTCAAATGCAGGGGTCGATCTAGGCTACATTTGATACCATTGGGCGGTATCTTCACAAATATTTTTAGCTCAAACGATATTTTCACAAAAAATATTTTGAAATGTGATGGTGTCTTCACTTTCAGTAAAATTTTATCTTAAGAAAACTATTTGTGTGTGAGAGGCATCTTGAATATTGTTGCATTTAACTGTGCTTTCTTATTTTCGTTGCTATGAACTGTTTTCAGTAAAACGGTCTCTGAAGGTTGCGTATCAATCACTGCATCATTACTAGAGGCAGCTGAAGCCAACCTCGCTGAAAGAAACCCCAAAGTATTATGGGAGCATTTTTTTCCCCCGCATGCATTTTCCAGGACTAATTCAGTAGTAGGGATGGGGGTACATTGCTGGGTTACCCACTCTTGAAACATTCACGCATCAGTAGTATCGGTGGAAATTTTTGATATATCAGTGAAAACCTCAATATTTTGCTAAAGAACTGAACTCGCATCTTTCCCATCTGCAGCAGTTGTGGGAACGTCGATGAATAAATCGTCATTCAATATATTGGGGATAGCTCACTAATTCAACATCAAGAGACTATAATATTTGTTGAAATGCTTTATGTACCGTAAACCTCGATGTATTGGTTCCTGTAACATCGAGGATAAGAACTCTATTTTCAGCAACGAAACATCACAAAAAAAAAAAACGGTGCAAAAATCATTAATTTGCGACATCTTTCTCTTTATAAGAATACAAAAAAGATAAATTAATTTACTTATGGCAGAAAATTTTCGAGTGGGTTACGCTTTTGCAGTTTCAGACATCAATCATGAAACCTCAATTTGGGAGGTGGAGGGTGTATCATTTTCTGTAACATCGAGAGGGGAAAAACCATTTTCGGTGACGAAACATCGAACAAAACGGTGAAAAATCGATAATTCATGACATAAGAATATTATGTTCCCTTCCTCTAAAAAAAAAAAAAATGCAGTAAAGTAAAATTCATTTACTTCATGTAGAAAATATTCTTTTGCAGTTCCAAACTTCGATTATCACTTGCAAAAACATTGATGCTCAAAAACACTGATATTTTTTGCCCATTGGCATCCCTACTCTGATTAATCTTTGCCATACCAGCTGGGATTCTGGGAAACGTATTTACAAATGAGGAAAAAAGCATGATGGAGGTGCTGACCACTCGCTTTATGGGGTATCGACTTGTGGCATGCGAGCGACCTTTTTTTTTTTTTTTTTTTTTTTTAATGTTACCTTAGCTATTTCGTCTCCTCCAATACTTAAAAATTTTGACCTTTGATGACTTTCCTGGTTGATGACTTTCCTGGTTTAATACAATCTGGAGTGTATTATCATTACTATTACTTTCTGAGATCTCAGCTGGAGCATAATCACAGAGTTGTATATTAAAAAAAAAAACTCTGCATACACAGTCATTAAAAAGAAAATTTGGTGCAAATTCAGAAAGCGTGAATCACGATTAGCAATAGAATAAACATAAATTAAAATAAAATATATGAAACACAACTGAAAAAATAAAACAATTTCTGTCAGAATAATAATTATAGAGGATTAAAATTACTCTAAACACAAAAATAGGGCAGATTTCACAAAAATAGGCAGAATTTCACAAAAATGGGTATGATCTTTCATGGTTCGTACGGGTGCTTAAAAATGCTTAAAGGTGCTGAATTTCGCAAAAAGAAATTAAGGGCCCTTAATATTGCTTAATTTTTGTTTTGGGTGCTTAAAAGTGCTTATTTGTATGTTTTTCACTGATATTGTCCACCTGAACGGGAAAAACCTCGTGGAGGTTTAGGCTCACTGCCGCAAAACTCTTAACTCCCTCCCGTTCTTCTTTTTCTGGGTAATGGACTCAGACTTGTTTGTTTGTTCTATGGCCGTAGGCGGAGCTTAGGTAGCACGATTTTGCCATTCAACACAAAAGTTGATTACCGACCGAATCCTTCGAACACCGCAAGCTATGGACCTCGCTGTCGCCGGTTGGTCACGTGAACGTCAGGCCTGATCTCCGACTTTTACGGGGAGGGCATGCCAGACATTTTGTTTTTATGTACAGCGTGTGCTTTGTTAGTGGGTGCTTTCTCTGCCATTTGATGATAAGTTAAATATTCGATTGTATTAAGTTGGTTGGGCTTTTGATATGCAATGCCTGGGGAAATTGTATTTTTAGTCCACTGTGTATTCAAAACAGGGATTATAATAACTGGATATCCTTAGTTAATGCAGATAAAAGGAAAGCAAGGTGCAAAATTTGCACAAAGGATATAAAGATTGGAAACGTGGGAGAATTTGCCAGTTTTTACACATCTATTATTTGCTTTTTCGCCGTTGCCCGGGATTACGTCTCCCGAAGCCTCTGAATAAAGTTCATGACACGCAGCTGTTTGTTTCTTCTTTTTTTTTTTTTTTTTAAGGAGAAGGAATTTGTTTTTTTTATTTGAAAACTAAGTGGAAAGAAAGCTCGACGCAGGGCCAGGTTGGCCCGGCGCGCTCTTTTCGCTGTGGCCCAGGCTTGCGTCTGCCCGATGCCTGTGAACCAAGTTTGTGACGCATCTCTTTGTTTCTTTCTTTCTTTTTTTTTCTTTTCTGAGGAGGAGGAATGTGTTTTGCTTGTTTGAATTCCAAGTGGAAAGAAAGCACGGCTTCGGGACGTCGGTCTCAGAAGAAAGTTCGTGACGCAACTCTGTTTCTTTTCTAATTTTTTTTTTTCTTTCTGAGGAGGAAGAATGTGTTTTGCTTGTTTGAAACCTAAGTGGAAAGAATGAACAACGCCTGGCTCCGGGATTATATCAGCCATTATCATTTGGGGCTTTCTCATGATCGATGCACAAACTGAGCAGAAATCTTGGGTGAGGGGAAAGGGATGTCGCTAGACTTCTACGTCAAGGTGAGCGAGTATTATTTTTACTGAGCAAGTTTGATAGCAACTTTAGGGAAACCTTAAAACTGTTTGGAATTTTTCAACTCTACAACAACCACAGAATTTTCTGGGAATATGGTTCCCCTCTTGAATGCCAGGTGGCGGTGGTATCGCTGCTTCTCCAGTAGCGTCCTTTTTTAGTTCGGTTCGCATCAAGTGCAGGTCTTCTACACTTGGTAAGTTGTGTTTTTTTGTAAAGTAATTTGCATTGTTTCCAGACCTGTTTGTAATCTGGCTGTAGCCTGGAATTCCGGGTATTTGTCACATTCCAAATTCGTAAAACTGGGTTTTTAAGTTTTAGAAGAATTTAAGATGCTTCGAACATTTCATTTCTAAAAATGCTACGAAATGATAACTAAAATGATAACTAAAAATTCAGGTTCCATTTTCTTTGGAAATTACAGTGTTTGATTAAAAACACCGCATGTCTGTGCTGATGGTGAATGTAGACAATTTGTGACACCTTGGTTGGAAGGCTTTTTGTCATTTTTTTGAAAGTTGCATTCTACATCAAATAATTTTATTATATTAGATTCAGTTAATCCAATGAGCTACTTTTAGAAATTGAATGGAATCCACTGTAGTCTTCAAGTAAAACTGATCCACATAGACTGCTCAATTAACATATAATATGAAGTGCGAAATTTGATTTCAAAAATGCAATGCCTGAAGGATTTTGCACAGTGAAAGAAAATTAGTTGCAAGAAAAAATCCAAAGTTTAACTGCACAAGCTCTAGGGCTTATTTGTTGTGTAGTTAGTTTATATACTGGTGTGCAAAAATTAAGGACAACGAGAAGAAGTTAGCATAACAGTGGAATGAGCAGGCAGAACAGACCGAAAGACAACTCAGGAGATAGACTAGGGTCCGGTACAGTAGGGCATGCGCATATATGCAGCTTGACGTGGGGGTGTGTGTCGAAGGGTATAAAGCACACGGGCGGTGTACGTTCAACAATTCGGTGAAAGCTATTGCACGGTGTACATTGGTTTGAACGATGTCGAGTTGCTGCCACCGTGTGATATGGCCAACAGGCAATCCAGTAGATGACATCTGGATGACTTTACCTGAGGTCGCGTCATTGGGAAGTTGGAAGAAGTTCGAAGTGTGGCCGAGGAGTTTGGGATTGCTCACAGCATCGTTTCACGAGCTTGGAGAGCATTTCAAACGACAGCAACAGCTGTCCGAGAGTTTAGCTGTGGTCGTCCACGAGCAACTACGGCGGCATACGACCAGTATATTGTCCTACAGGCAAGAAGAGACAGGCTGCAGACAGCGAGAGAAATCGCAAGGCACATGCAACAGACAACTGGACATCCGTTATTGCATTTTACCGCGGCCAGGAGGCTGCACAAAGGTGGTCTATTTGCACGACGACCAATATGGTGTGTGCCATTAACGCCTGCTCATCAGAGACGGCAGTTTCTGTGGTGTCAGGAACACAAGAACTGGACACATCAGCATTGGGGTCGAGTTCTCTTTATGGATGAGAGCCGATTTAGTCTGACAAGCGATTCTGGACGTATACACATCTGGAGAGAGCAGGGAACACGCAATCACACCTCCAACATCATCAAAAGGGACCAGTTTGGAGGTGGCGGAGTTCTCGTTTGGGGCGGTATCATGCTTGATAGCCGTACTGACCTCCACATCTTCTAAGGAGGTTCAGTCACTGGTGTCCGCTATTGTACCGAGGTTCTCCTGCCTCACGTGCGTGTTTAGAGGTGCTGTGGGTCCTGAGTTCCTCTTCATGGACGACAACGCTCATCGTACAGTGGATGTTGGAGAGTGAAGATATTCAACACATGGATTGGCTCGCAAGGTCCCCGGACCTAAAGCCAATCGAACTTGTGTGGGACCTTCTCGGGAGGCGCTTGGCAGCACGTCACCAGCTGCGATTGGCGCTACAAGAGGAATGGGCCGCGATGCCTCAACAGCTCCTTGGCAACCTCGTCCTCAGCGTTGACAGACGTTGTAAATCCTGCAACGCAGTCAGGGGTGATCATATCCCCCTACTAAAGACTGGATTTTTCTTGGTAGCCGCCTGTCACATGGACGTTTCTGTCTTCTGTCCAGTTGTGCTCGAAGCTACCTTTTCAATAAAGTGCTTTTGTATCCTTTGGATTCCTTGTTTGGACGGTTTTGCTCACTTGTCCCATATTCTTACATCTAGGGGATCTTATGGTTTGATTTGCGTCGATGTGGAGCACTTCTGCATGACGTTACATTCGAAAAACCATCTAGTCCTTAATTTTTGCATGCCAGTGTATGTGCATAATATATATAAATATACATAATATGCATTATATGTATATTGGTGCTGAGCTGAGGGTTTCAGGGTTTCTTGTTTCACCTTACAATGACCCCTGTGTTTCGTATTATAAAATAATTTTTAGGATTTAGGTACACATTTTTACCTCCTATATTCAGTAGAAACTGTTGGCTAGTTCTCTCCTCAGTTTTAGGGATAGCAGTTTTAGTTCATATGCTCCATTGTGCAAGCTTCGTTTCACATAACTTTGAAACGAAGTTCGTTTCACAAGACAAGCAAAAACACTTGGATTTAGATACAAGGGTCATCATTTTCCTGGGTGGTAGCCTGTTTTTTAAATGCTCTTAATGTATTTCAATTGTGTTACTTTAAATTGAGCACTACTGAATAATAGCATAAGTAAAATGACTTACGGGATTGGAAATATGCTTAGATGTAATGTGTTACTTAAGTATTTCATAAATAGCAAAAGTATTGAAGAGGTTGGTTCTGTACTTTATTTGGGGATTTACTATTGGTAACGACCTTAAATGGAACAAACATGTGAATAACCTGCTTTACAAACTATCTAAAAACATCAGAATTATTAGTTCAGTACTAACAAACCTTTCCCCAAACACTCTTATTCTTTTATATTATACTATGTTCCAGACGCACATAAACTATGCCATACGAACATGAGGACAGACAACAAAATATAATTTTAAAAAACTTCAAACTTTGCAAACTAAATAGATTAATTGATGTTAAATTCAATACAAGCACACAGTTATCATTATACACCAACACAAAAGTTTACTCGAATAAATATAATATTCTGACAATCAACCAACTCCTCTCCACAGACACACCTACTTGACACACTAACCAAAACACATATTCGACCGATTCATCCAAAAACAAAAACTATGAAATGAAACCTAAACTGCACTGGCCCTCATTGCTAAAATTCATTACCAACGGAACTAACAATACTAAATAACTTTAACCTTTTTAAAAAGAAATTAAAAAGTTAAGTAATGAATTGCAGTTACTAACCCACTAATAATAAAAGAAAAAGAAATTACTAATTTCAAAATAAATTACACTTTAGCCTACTAATCCTGTTTTCTTGTATTTCCATATACCACTGATCATGATTGACACTTTGGCTTGTCTGTATTCTTTTAATGTACTTTTTTTCTTTTTTATTTAACACTGCTGTATAGAAAGCTTAAAGCTTTGTCATGCCTTGTTGGCCTTTTTTTTTTTTCTTCTTTTTTTTTTTTCCTTGCAGGGATCTGTTTTATAAACTATTTTAGGTACTATATGGCAATGCTCAGCAAAACAAATAAGTGGAAAGAAAAAAGTGTAAGTTAATGTGCATTTTGTATATGGTATGGCTAGGTTTTTGTACATTTTGTAAATAGAGTAAATCAAAAAAAAAAAAAAAAATTAAGTTTCATGCAAACATGCATGTGCATGTTCTACCTTTTTGCGTATTATTGCCTCTGCTGCTGTATGTCCTGTTCTTCATACCTACATGAAATATAAAAACTTGTAAAATCAAAATACTTACCCATTCTAATGTTGTTCATTGTCCATTGAATAAAAAAAAAATTGTTTTTGGTGGGTAATGGGCACAATGGAAAATGGCTGGTCAAGTAAAGTCCACTTCACTTTTGTTAAAAAATGGCAGTCTTATGAAAAATGCAATTCATGAGGCAACCTATGGGTTGTCTTATGTTATAAACGTGCTTTTGATTAAAATATACATAATATCGAAGGTATTTTACCTGATATTGTCAAAGTATTTTGCACGTTGTTTGCTCTGTGAGGCACGTGCTCCCGGCCCGAGAGGTCCCTTACATTGCGGACCTTTGGTTAGTTATAAAAAAAAATTGCAGAAATAAAAGTTAGGTTATATATTTTCAGTTCCACATTCATTCGCACAATCAAACGTTCACACTTTAATAATACACAATTACAAGAGTTATTTAACATTCATCCTATATTTCTAATAACAATTACTTTGAGTTTGACAAAAAAATCTATAGGCAAGAAGTAGAACCCCAATGGGATCCCCATTATCTTCTTTATTTTCAGAAGTAATCATTTGTGATATAGAAAACAATTATTAAAAAACTACCAATCCCACCCATCATTTATTGTAGACACGTCGACGACATTTTGATTTTATCTAAATTAAAACAAGAAGAACTTGAAATATTGAAGAATAAATTTACCACTTGTTACCCAGAGATGAATTAACTTTAAAATTTGAACAAAATGAAAAAATTTCCTTCTTAGATATAGAAATTATAAAAAAAGACTTAAATTTTGAATACAGAGTTTTTAGAAAACCAACCTATGTACCTATAATGATCCCATATCAGTCTGAACACCCACAAACTCATAAAGTAAATGGTATTAGGAATTGGGTAAAAAGAGCCTTCACACATTCCTAAATAGAAAATACAGAGAAGAAGAAATCCAGTGGATTATTAACACAACCAAACAATTTGGATATGACACAAAAACTGCTAAAAAGTTGATTTTTGAATGCAAGAAGAAATTAAGAGTCTAGACAAAACATCCCAAAACAGAAATACAAATTTTAAGGTTCTTTCCCTTTTATTAGAGAACTAAGTGGGAACAAATTTTTTTTATGATTAATGAAGAAACACATTACTTTTGGAAATTCAGTTCAGAATATTGGTTACTTAATTATAAAGAAAAAAGTAAGAATAATATACTACAATCAGCAGGCGTATATGAAATTCCTATTGTTTCACAGAGTTCTGAAGACCACATTTCATACATTGGCAGCACAAAAATAGATTAATAAAAAGATTACATCAACATATAAAAAACTGGAACAAAAAAGAAGAAAAAACTGCTCTTATCCAACACTGTGTTAAACATAAACAATACCCTGATTTTGAAAATATTAAATTACTAACCACCCACACAAACGAAAAAGAATTAACGATTTCTGAAAGCGTTATAATTGAACAAAAAAAAAAGATAAAATATGCAACTTGGAAGACCCCACCACACTAGACACAGCGTGGAAATCACTTATAAAAAAAGAAAAAAATCCATAAAAAAAGACAAAAAAAAAACATTACAAAAAATCACACCAATAAATAAAGAACAAAAAAAAATACACCTGTTTCTACGAACAAATAATAATTGCCCAAAAATATCTACACAAAAGAATTATACTTACGACTAATACCTACCAACTCGTCCAATAGATGGTGACACATTAGAAACAAATCCCCTAACACATACAGGCAGCAAACCTTCTCATCAATTCCCCGACATACAACTCCAAAACTACACACACGGGAGGAACCCTCGTGTTGAAGTAGAGGCCCGAAGATGGCGGTTAAGCACCGCAGAAAGCGCTCGCCGTAACAACGAACCCCTTGTGAGAAGTCTCCTGACTCGATGAGTATAACTCTTTCTACTAAAATCTTTTATTAATAGTAAATATTAAACGTTTGATTGTGCGAGTGAATGAATGTGGAACTGAAAATATATAACCTAACTGTCTTATTTCTGCAAAAAAAAAATTATAACTAACCAAAAGTCCGTGACGTAAGGGACCTCTCGGGCCGGGAACACGTGCCTTACAAAGCAAACAACGTGCGAAACACGTTGACAATATCAGGTAAAATACCTTAGATATTATGTATATTTTAAATGGCAGTCTGTTGAAAACATATCTCATTGTAACAAAGTTCTCGAAGTGAAAAGGTTTTGTATGAATACTGTACATTATTACCAATGGAAATCTTTTATGATAATGAAACATAAAAAAAAACACACAATGGAAGATAGTTGTTCAAGTAAAATTACAATATACCAATTAAAAATGGCTAAGTCTGTTAAAAAAATGTATCTCATTGTAATAAAGTTCTCAAAATGGAAAGTTTTAGTAATGAATACTGTGCATCATGACCAATGGAAATCTCAACTATAATGAAGTATAAAAAATCATGAATGTTAAAAAGACTGGAAGTTACCACACTAATAAAGTATAAAAACATAGATGTTAAAACAAATGAAATGGCCTACCAAAACAAATACAACACTATATTTTACACCAAAAAAAGATATTCAGACGAGGGCATAGAAGCAGCAGAAATTTCACTGAATTTGGTATATCGTTGAAAACCTCCTGTGGATTCCGGTGAAATAGTTCGTTCACCATCCTCAGGGAGCACCCAAAGTCGAGCCCACTATCTATATTGTCGTCTCTCACATCCTGCCACACCCGGGCCATTGTCATCGCGCATGTACGTGCCTTTGACGTCACTGTCTTTTGCGGTTGCCATCTTTGAACAGTTGTTTTGTTGTAAAAGAGTATATTGAGGTATTATTCAGGGTAATGATGTATTTTTGGTGTGGTACTTCCCCCGTTGGTATTCCTCCCTAATCAAAATTTTCCACGGAATTGGAAGGTCAATACCACTGTTAATATTACAATTATTATTTTTCGTTTTTTCAATAACGATTGATTCAGCATATCTGATAGCTTTTTCAGTAGGTTGTTTAGTAATAATCTTTTATATACAAAACTCTATTCTAAATACAAAATTGTATTAGTGCGTTTTTTTTTTTTTTTTCTTCCTTTTTGTTCCTATTTGTAATATGTTGTTGTAATCTGTTCAAGTGATTCTTCGTACTTCCAATATATGTAGTTTTTTTTTAGATTTATCTTCATGATCATATACCGGTATGCTGTACACTTCTGTGCTGTCTAGTAACCTTGTTTTTCTCGATCTTTAATGATCAGGCTTTTGTAATCCTTGATAGTAATACCTATATAGAGTTGTTGTTTGTGAAGCCAAAACGTTTGGATATAACCTTTCCATTGTAAAGAATTTAGTGTACGAATATAAACACCCCACACAGAAAGGCAAGAATAAAAGAAAATTTTGTGGCAAATTTCCTTATGTTAACGATGTAACGAAGATCGTCAAAAAAGAATGTCACAAACAACTCGATATAGGTATTATTACTATCAAGGATTACAAGAGCCTGATCATTAAAGATCGAGAAAAGAAGGCTACTAGATAGTGCAGGAGTGTACAGTATACCGGTATATGACCCTGGAGATAAATCTGAAAAAACTACATATATTGGAAGTACGAAGAATCGCTTGAAGAACAGATTACAACAGCATAATACAAATTGGAACAAAAAGGAAGAAGAAAAATTGCACTAATACAGTTATGTATTAAGGATAAAACATTTCCCCTCTTCGAAGATATAAAGGTTACTACTAAACAACCTACCAAAAAAACTATCAGATATGCTGAATCAATCGTTATTGAAAAATAATAATTGTAATATTAGCAATGGTAAATAATAATTGTAATATTAGCAATGGTAATAATAATTGTAATATTAGCAATGGTATTGACCTTCTAATTCCGTGGAAAATTTTGATTAGGGAAGAAGACCAATGGGGAAGTACCACACCAAGAATACATCATTACCCAGAATAATACCTCAACCTACTCTTTTACAATGAAACAACTGTACATGTGTGGTGACAACGGCCCAGATTGGGTGTAGCAGTATGTGAGAGACGACAAGAAAGACAGTGGACTTTGTGTGCTCCCTGAGGATGGTGAAAAAATTATTTCATTGAAAAGCATAGAAGGTTTTCGACGATATACTGAATTCCGTGAAATTTCTGCAGTTTCTATGCCCTCGTCTAAATATCCTTTTTGTTGGTGTAAAATATTGTGCTGTATTTGTTTTGGTAGGCCATTTCATTTGTTTTAACACCTGTGTTTTTATATTTCGTTAGTGTGGTAACTTCCAGTCTTTTTAACAATTCATGCTTTTTATACTTCATTATAGTTGAGATTTCCATTGCTCATGATGCACAGTATTCATTACTAAAACTTTCCATTTTGAGAACTTTATTACAATGAAATACGTTTTTTAACAGACTTTGCCATTTTTAACTAGTATATTGTAATTTTACTTGACCAACTATCTTCCATTGGTCATAATGTACAGTATTCATGCAAAAACTTCTCACTTCGAGAACTTTATTACAATGAGATGTTTTCAACAGACTTTGCCATTTTTTAACGAATGTAAAGTGACTTTACTTGACCAGCCATTTTCCATTGTGCTCATCACCCACCTAAAACTAAAAAAATTTATTCAATGGACAATGAACAACATTAGAACGGGCAAGCATTTTGATTTTACAAGTTTTTATATTTTATTTAGGTATGACAAACAGGACATAGTGGCAGCGGCAATAGTACGCAAAAAGTTCATGACAATGAAGTACATGCACATGCATGTTTGCACGAAACTTAACAATTTTTAGTGCATGTTTTTCCCTGCCTTATTAATTAAAGAGCATTTTAGTGTAATAAAAGTAAATGTTTGAAAAGTTCCTTAATATTTTAGGTGTAATGTTTTTACTTCCTAGTTTTAAGGTTAACTAAAGTAATGTAACAGGTTATCTCCAGGAATGCTGTCACGCAATGCCATGTGTATTTAAAATGTTTGAAGAAGTTATTGGGATGTAATGTGGTGCAAACAAGTAAGTTTTTACTTTTATGTATTAGGTGTACAAATAAGTTTTAAAGCATTTTTAAGACAACGCAACATGTAAATTGAGAGAAAACAACAATGCCTTTACGAATCAAAATATGTGTCGTCCTTATCTATCACCTTCCGCCAACGGTCGGGCAGCTGACTCATTCCAGCCATGAATAATACTTCGTCGTGTGACGCGAGGAAGTCATCAACCCATTTTTGCACTTTGTCACATGTCTGGAACCATACAAGAGACAAACCATGTTGCATTGATCGGAACAAATGATAGTCTGAAGGGGCTATGTCGGGTGCTCCAAAACTTCCCAGCCAAGCGTCAATAACGTTTCCTTGACCGATTTTGCAACATGCTGCTTAGCATTGTCATGCAGTAATTTCACGGAACACAATCCTTTGCTTGTGAATGGACGTTTCCAACAGATTCTGTGATTCAATTGCAGCAGTTGTTGCTTGTAGCGATCAGCAGTAACAGTTTGACCCTGTTCCAATAGTTCATAATAGAGCATACACACCCTTCATATCCCACCAGATTCACAGCAGAAGTTTCTTGGTGTGAATATTGTGTTTCGGTGTCAAAGTTGTTGCTTCACTGGGGTCTACCCAGTGTTTTTTGCATTTTTGGTCTACCCAGTATTTTCTACCATATCCACTTTTCATCACCCATAACGATTTTCCGCAAGAAAGACTTTCTGTGTTGATTCAGCAGATTCAAACACTTTATGACACACTCATCCTTGTTCCTCTAGCTCAGGTCATGTGGCACCCATTTTGCTTCCTTCTGAATCTTTCCCATTGCACATAAATGATTGGAAATGGTTTATTGAGTTACCCTCAGCAGTTGTTCAGCTAGTTCTTTTTGCGTTGGATACAAATTTTCATCCAGCAATGCTTGCAGTTCCTCATGTGCAACCTTCTGCGGGGCGCTACTACTTCCTCGATAGCTAACATCAAAATCCCCTGCTTTTAAACCATCTAAACCAAAACGCATGCTTTTCGATACAATATTCTTCCCCAAAACAGAACAGATTGATGCACATGCTTTTGCAGCACTTTTTCTTTCAAATTCGTAACGAATGCAGTGTCAAATAAATAGAGTATCGCTTGCCATCTTTCACCTATTGATGTGCAAGTGCATTTGACTGTTGGGCAAACTTCTGTGTCACATTTTATACTCTGGACCAGTTACGTTCACATGACAACAACGCTGGGGAATGTTGGATATGTAAATTAGCAGTATACATCACACAAAAAATGCTTTAAAACTTCATTGTACACCTAACATATCCCAGTATTGGTCATTAAATGTCAGTACAGTTTCAGCAATGTTGCTTCATATTGGAATATTGATTTAATGTTGTTGTTTTTAAGCTGCATCTAGTCACTGTACATTTTTTGCGGGTGGACCTATTTGGAGTGCAGCATGGTGTCCAACTCCACTTGAAGTACATACTGAGCAGTTTATTGCTCTGGCAACTACAAACACAGTGGACTCAGATCATCCAACTATGCCTGCATCTGAAGGAAAGGGTTTGCTACAACTATGGAGTTTAGGAACATTGAGAAAAAATATGTAAGTATTTGTTGTAGTGCTGTTAGTGAAATGCTTACACATTAAAATCTGTTTAATGGATTATGTGCTGTAATCGTATGATAAGTTTTAAAAAAAAACAAATAAAAACAATGCACATGTTGTTGTTTTTTTTGTTACACAGTGAAGTAATAATAAATTAACTGACATGATTGAAAGACAAATTCAGTAACTTAGTGTATACTCATAACGCATAAGGAAGTGCAATGGGTGCTGCAAATGTATTCCAGAATTTTCCATTTCATAATTAACAGAAAACTTTTTGTAGAAACTTGTGCAAGATGAGAACAAGAATTACAGTGAAGGGTTGGTAACACTGACATTATTACATGCTTTGCATCTGAAATTTAGGAGAAAGTAGATCATTATAGCATTCAATGCTAGTTGGCATGCAGAACAAAGTTTCGAAAAATAATTTTGGGAACACATTCCATTTTCACATCATTGAATGTCATAGGCGAAGCTTAAGAACCAGTGATTAAAAGGCTCAGAGACCTGGACAGATACACAACTTTTGCTGTAAATGCTGATACAGTCAACTACCTAAATGAATAGTTGTCAAATCCTTTCTTACATAAGAAAAATAATTTCTTTTATTATTAGCTCACAATTCTGTACCAATACATTGTTCAGACATGTTTTTTTTTGGCACAAAAATGGTGTGCAACAAACTTCTCCATTGCAATACACAGTAGTAAAATAAGCCCATGTAAATAAATACCAGACTTTAGAACAAAAATAGTATCACAGGCAGTCCAAGAGATGCAAGGGCCAAGTTGTCTTTGAATGTATTGTAGTGAATCAGCCTCTCAAAAAGAAAAGGAATTTGATGTTTGCTGACATTGACTATAGAAAGGAATTTTATACAATGCCACATGATTATCAGGTCAGCATTCTGAAAATGTAGGAAACGGATATTGGTTTCAATTCATGTCGTAAATTGCAAGCTGTGTTCCAATGGCAAACAATTCTACATGTGTAGGATGAAATTTAAATATTAGATAGAATCGTAAGTATTTTTCAAGAGGGATATTTTCATTACCATTTGCACTGGTCTTAACCTTCTGCCACATACTAAATAACACACTGTATGAATTTAATATGAAAGAGGACAAAACAACGAGCTATACCTTGTGTCCTGTATTATATATGAATGACTGACTGCAAGTTATGTTCCAAATTTAAAATGTGCCATACTGGTCTTCTGAAGATTGCAACCACTGTTAGTAAGTTGTTTATTCAAATTGACTTTGACTTGAACAAATGTCCAGATTTATTTCTCCCAGGAAGATTAACCGGGTTTAAAAAAGAAATGAGCAGATATTCCTTGCTTTGCTTGTTCTGTTGTGCAATTCCTTATCAAGCTTTCCTGCATCAATTGCTATAGCCAAATAATTAAAATCTGTTATCTGTTTAAGCACCTTTTTCTGAATTACACAATATTTTTAATATTTAGCTGCTCAAAGATCATCTGCCAAGTAAGCATTTAACTGATGGAACTAGAATTTACTTACTGTTGGTGTATCAAATGTCTTTATTTACAACAATCTTGGCACACAGCTTGAGCTTCATTAACATCCATCATACACTGCACACAAGACCTTTTGTACTTTATGACAAGTAGACATTCCTGAATCTAGTCCTCCCATGATTTTTTTTTGCCTTCCTCTATATTTCTTTCCTGCCACTCGAGCTGAAAAAATTATCTTAGTAAGCATCTCACACTCATTCTTTCAACATGGCCAAACCATCTAAGAATATTATTCTTCACCTTACTGACAACATTTTGCCTCACATTACACAACTGCAGGCCATCTTCATTACTCACACGATCAGAGAGTGTCTAGCCACAAACTCCCCGTAAGTAATGCATCTCCCCAGCATGCAAATGACTCGTGTCTCTTGTACAATACCCAGGTTGCACTGCCGTACTCCAGAGTAAGAACAATTGCACTTTCATACACAGTCATTCACGACTTCCTTGAAAACCCATCATTCCTGTGAAACCCTCCCAAAACAGCCATGACTTTCAATGAAGAATTCGGTCGCCTACTATTGGGTTGTTGGAAAAGTCATGGCGTATTTCAGCCATGTTTTTCAAAGGTCATTTATTGATAGAAAGAACAAGATCAATCAATGATATAATGCCAGTTTTGTTCGATAACCTTTTGCCATCTTTCAGTGTGCTGCAGAATGTCTCGTTCATAGAAGGACCTGTCTTTCGTGGCGAAAAACTGTACAAGGTGCTGATTTACAGCCTCATCTGAATTGAACGTTATACCACGCAAGGACTGTTGAAGAGAGCGAAACAAGTGGAAGTCTGACAGCGCAAGGTCAGGCGAGTATGCTGGATGTGGCAACACATCCCACCCAAGCTCCAATAATTTTTGGCAGGTGATCAAACTTGTGTGTGGTCTCGCGTTCTCATGATGGAACACACCTTTAAGATGAACGAGCTCTGGACATTTCTGGATGATGGATTCGTTCAAACTGTCCAATTACAGACAGTACACATTCGAATTGATTGTTTGGTTCCGTGGTAGGAGCTCGAAAAACACGACACCTTTAAAATCCCACCACACTGGGACCAGAACCTTCCGCTGATGAATGTCTGCTTTGGATGTCGTTTGAGGCGAAGCAGCACGTTTGGACCTAGACCGTTTGCTCAGCACATTGTTTTACACAATCCACTTTTTGTTACCAGTTATCAGTCGCTTCAAAAAGGATCGTTTTCCTCACGTTTAATGAGCATATCGCAGATGTTTATACGGGCCGTCAATTGAGTTCTTTGAGTTCATGAAGAACCCACACATCGAGCTTGCTTACGTATCCCAGCTTATTCAGGTAGTCGTGAATGCTTGAATGATGGATGTGCAATGTGTCTGCAATCTCTCGTGTCGTGTAACGTGGGTTTGACTCGATCAATGCCTTGATTTCGTCGTCATCAACCTCGGTGGGCCTTCCAGATCGAGGAGCATCGTTGAGGTCAAAATCACCAGCACAGAATTTTGCGAACCACCGCTGGCACTGACGTTCTTGTAGAGCATTATCACCGTACACTTACGCAACTTTTCACAAGCTTGACGCGCGTTCTTCCCTTTATGGAAGTAAAACAGTAAAATATGGTGAAAATGTACAGTTTGGTCTTCCATCTTCAACTTGATGTCAAATCTCCACAAATCAACCAAATCGCTCACTATTCCTTTTAGACTGCAGCTAGAACTGGCACCTGTTGAATGCCGTAGCGATAACAGAGCTGCGCTTGCCTCTAGTACTTTCAAAACCGCCCAACCGCCATCAGGTGCCAAAATACGTCGTGACTTTTCCGACAACCCAATAATTTCACCATCTAATTTGTTCTCTCTGTCAAACATGCTTCCTAAATACACACACTCATTCACCTGGTCAATCACTGTGCCATTTAGACTAAAATTATATTCAGTACTAACAGTTCCTCGTGCAAAAACCATAACTTGGGTTTTTCTCTTATTTATACTCGGTTTGAATTTCATACAAACTTCGTACATCTTGGACAAAATTTGAATCTTACTCTGCAACTCAGTTTTGCTCTCTGCCAACAGGACAGTGTCATCCGCATACAGCAATCTGCACACACGAATATTACCAAGACATAAACCAGTATGATCTATTTTGGCATCACGCATGCATGAAATCATAAATATATTAAACAGCCAGGGTGACATTGCACAACCTTGTCTGACTCCCGCACCAGTAGAAAACCATTTTGATGAAACATCTTTCACTCGTACACATGCTCTACTGCTAGCATACATGGCTTTCACCCTATTAAGTAGATTCCCAGTAATACTATATTTATTCTGCACCTTCCGCAGAAGTTTTATTTACTCAGTCATAAGCTTTCTCTGAATCCATGAAGGCAGCAAACGCTTTTTACCAACAGATACTTTCCCAAACACTTTCCCTGGCGTGCTCAGCTAACTGATGTCACGGTAGTTCTTGCATTCAGTTTGATCACGTTTTTCCTTGTACAAGGGAACAATGATAGCTTCCCTCCAATCCTGAGGGACCTTTCCTAACTCCCAACATAACTGGCAAATTTCAGTTAACCAGTCAATCACAGTTGCCACCTTATTTTAACATCTCAGCAGTTATACAACCTACACTCCCAAAGCCTAACATTCTGAACAGATTTTTGGTCTTTACAAACCTCTTCTTTTGAGATCCCACTGGTGCTTCCATCTCTCACTATAACATCATCTGCTGCTGCCTCAGAATCACCATTGCTTTCATGATCTAATAAATCACAAAAGTGCTCACCCCATCTTTCACTTAGCTCATTGGGCTCTCATATCATTTCTGTGACCTATTCTTAACACAACTCAGAATTTTGTTTTGAGTTGTGTTAAGAATAGGTCAGAGAAATGATATGAGAGCCCAATGATAAAAAACATTCTGAAAGTGCATGTCTAATGTACTTTCAGAATGTTTTTCTATCTTTTCAAAAAGCCAAATTGTGCCTTTCCTCCTTTTCCTTTCCGATCTTTTGCCTTACTCTGGCAAACCAGCTTTGCTGCCTTGTGCTTCTTGCAGTGATGTTCATCCTCAGAAACTCTAACCATGCAACATCCCCAAGTATGCTTCCTTCTTTCTCTTTACTGCTTCTTCAATCTCACAGCGGCTGTAACAGCACAGTGCTTAAAACATTTACACTTCTTTTCTACATCCCTGTTGCACACCTTCAACTCATTCAGATGTTCATTGAGTAAATCAGGGTAATGCTGATGTTCTTTGGAGAGCCTTTCAAACTTTATTATTTTCATCACAGGCAACTTCCTGCACCTCCTTCTTCAACCAACACTCAGTTTCACTCATGACATCACCAAGTAATGATCAGAGCCAACATCCGCTCCTCTCATCACATGAGTGTCAACAACTAAGTGTTTCAGACGCTGATCGTACACAACAAAATCTATTGCATTCATTTGACCCAGAGTATGATTTTCCCAAGTATATGTGTGGATATAGTTGTGGATGAAAAATGTATTAGATACACACAAACCATTCTCAACGCAGAGTTCAGTTAATCTTTCGCCATTATCATTTATACAAAAATCATTAAACTTACCCAGAATGTTATCAGAAATTGCATTCTGCACACCTATTCTAGTATTGAAATCCCCTGTTATTATACCTTCCTTTTTAGCACCAAACTGGCTCAAAACGACTTTTAGCTCATTCCAAAAATCTCTCTTCCTATCGGAAAGATCTGAATCACAAGGAGCATACACTACAACAATTACCATTCGCTGAAGTTTCGCTTTCAAAGAATCCAGATAATTCTCTCACTTATGCAGCTGTAATGAATCAAGTTGTTCATCTTTTCACCTAAAATCACCCCTACACCAGCCTGTTCTCTCACATATCCAACACTCCAGACCACACACTCAAGGTTTCGTTCATTCGTTCACTTCTACTATCCCAATTTCCTTCCTTTTAGTTTCACTTACACACAGCACATCCAATCTGTACTTATTCATTTCTTGAATCACCTCATTGATCTTTTCATTTATACCTCTAGTATTCTATATACCAATCTTACACTCAATCAGCAGAGATCTCTTTCTCATAAGCCATTTAGAAATTCCAGGTCAATACCATGGCGAACCATCCTTATCATCACCATATCCCACACTTGAGTCATAAAAATTCTTTCTTTGGGTCATAAAAATCATAAAAGTACATCAGTGTGGGTGATCAGCCCACAACTAATGGTTCCAGTTGGTCAGTCCACCTAAGGATTCTGGAGCAAAACCCAGTGAGTTGGAGTCCTTTTGCCAATGTCACTCAGATTTAGCTGGTACCTCTCCAAAATTCATAGAGGCCCTTGTTGCTGTTGTGTGTGCAATTCTTGCATCCCTTACATGCCACAGAATTTGACAGTAGTGCTTCTTGTTGATTGTCTGGCCTAATGGAGCATATTCACAATGCACAATTCCCTCATGATTGAAAAAAAAAGCAGTCAGCATATTCTTGACATTGACGTGGCTCTGTCGTGCTCTTTTGGGTCTGGGAGAGTTTGCGATCTCCCACTGTGAAGTCTGGGCCTGAGTTTCAGATGCATACCCATAAACCCATGATTCATCAGCAGTTTTGATAGTTTTTAAAAAGTTTGTCATTTCCGATGCACTCAAGCAGCTCACTAGCAGCTGAACACACAGGCCCATTTTTGCTTAGCAGAAAGCAATTTTGGCACAAATTTGGCTGAGATGTGTTTCATACTTTAAGAAATCGACTGAGCTGAACCAAATCTAATGTTTGAAGTCTTCAGATAACTCACAAAATTGATTCGTCAATTTTCCCGCACAGCTGTGTGCACAAATTCGACATTGTTTTCATTTTTACTGGTTATGTGCCCCCCAGACCATTCATCACTCTCAACACTTTCATGACCATCTTTAAAATGGTTTTACCACTCATAAACTTTGCATGATGTCATACAATTTTCCTGAGACTTTTTATAACTTTAAGTGTGTGTCTTTATCGCTGTAAGAAGCATGAAACAGCTAAGCTAGTTCACTAGAGCAAGGCCAAAGATAGAAAGGAGAAGTTGGAAAGGCATGAATTGACTTTTGGAAAGATAGAAACACTTTAAAACTTTCTGGAAGTACACGAGACTCAAGAAAAAGAGGGAAAACAAAGTTGTAAGTTGTGTGAAGAACAGGATTGAGGAAGTATATGGGAGCCCAATGAGTTAAGTGAAAGATGGGGAGAATACTCCAGTGAAGTTGTTAGATCATGAAAGCAAAGGTGATTCTGAAGCAGAAGATGATGTCACAGTGAAGGATGGAAGCACAGGAGGGATCTCAAGAGAAAAGGTGTGAAAGCTCTAAAAAGCTCTTCAGAAGCTCTTCGGGAGTTGATGGCATAAACTGCTGAGATGTTGAAATATGGTGGCGACTGTAATTGACTGGTTAATTGAAATTTGCCAGTTGTGCTGGGAGATAAGAATGGTCCCTCGGGATTGGAAGGATGCTATCATTGTTCCCTTGTGTAAGGGAAAAGGTGATCAGTGACTGCAAGAACTATCGTGGTATTACCCTTCTGAGTGTGCCAGAGAAAGTGTTTGGTAAGGTTACTATTGAAAAGTATGAGGTCTTGCATCAGAGAGAGTGGGATGTTCAGAGTGATTTTATGCCTGGTAAAGTCTGCACTGACCTAATTTTTGCATTACGCATGACGATTGAAAAGTATCTGACTGTTGCTAAGAAAGCTTTTGCTGCCTTCATAGATTTAAAGAAAGCTTATGACCGAGTAAATAGGACACTTTTGTGGAAGGTAATTGAATGAATATGGTGTTACTGGGAATCTACTTAATAGTATAAAAGCCATGTATGCTGGCAGTAGAGCTTGTGTACAAGTGAATGGTGTCTTAACAAAATGGTTTTCTATTGGTGCAGGAGTCAGACAAGGTTATGTAATACCACAAGGCAGTTTAATATATTTATGGATGTGTGCATGTGTGTTGCCAAGATGGACAATAGTGGTTTATGTCTTGGTAATATCAGTGTGTGCAGGTTGCTGTATGCTGATGACACAGTCCTGTTTGGCAGAGAGCCAAAGTTAGTTGCAGAGTTTGTTGTCTCGGATGTACGAAGTTTGCATAATATTCAAGCTGAGTATAAATAAGGGAAAAACCAAAGTTATGGTTTTAGAGCAAGGAACTGTTAGCACTTAATGTAATACACAGTAAGTCTAAATGGCACAGTGATTGACCAGATGAATGAGTTTGTGTATTTAGAAAGCATGCTTGAATGAGAGAACAAATTGGATGGTGAAAATAGTAGGCATGTGAATTCTTCATTGAAAGTCATGGTTGCTTTGGGAAGTTTTCTCAGGAATGATGGTTCTCAAAAGAGTATGGCATAGTTGTGTATGAAAGTGTAATTGTTCCTACTCTGGGGGAGGGGGTTTGTGGCAAGACATGTCCTGATCATGTGAAAGTGAAAATTTGTTGCAGTTGTGTAATGTGAAGCAAATTATATTATTTGCATCTTTAAAGGCATTAAGTACCAACAAAGTGCGCATCTTTTTAGGTGCAAGTCATTAATGACTCATCAATCAGAAAAGCCAAACACTTACCTAAAAGCTCTTTGCTACTTTCCTGCTATACACTTCATGCACGTTAATTAGAACATCCTGTTATGTAGCTGGCCTTCAAAGGTTGAAACTTTCAGCTTATAGGGTGTTGTTTTATATACTTTCTTCCAGTCATGATACATCGTATTTTATTCACAGGACAAAAAAACGCTGACTTCTGTCTGCCGACTGACATGCATTATAGCTCGTCATCACAAGGTGTATACTTACTATTACGTAAGTGTTGTCAACTTTCATTACGCCTATTTATTTATTTTTATTTTTTCTCCTCCTTCACTCCTCCATATGCTACTTGCCTTTAAAATTTAAAATTCAAAAAATGGTACTCACTTCGAAAACACATATCCACATACCCAATAAATACTCGCATACATCACTCCCAACAATTTACACACCTCATACGACCACATTAACGTACAATATATACAACATATTCATACACTCAATTAAAACCACTATCTACATAATTACACTGTTTATATTCCACGGCAGTTAAACCGCTGTCAACTGTGATTTATGTAGTGCTCCATCTGCCTCATATATCGTAAAAACCGTACAGCAAATGCCAATTCCATTCAGCCAGTCACACACAGTTCCCAAGCTCTTTCAACAGAACCCTGTCGTCCTCAGGAGACAGATGTGTCCTTCTGCTCGGCTAACCACAGCTCAAGTGAGCAAACTCATCAAGGTTCCGGCTTCAGTCGCATACTGATGGGTTCCATTTCAACTCGGGCAGGGTCGTACCGTCATGGTCTCAGATTTCTCTAAAAAAATTAAGGGGTGTTCCTTGACTAAAATAAGGAGACCCATATTTTTTCCTTCATCAAGAATAAATTTTCCCTTCCAGATATAGGGTTTTAAATCTTGCACCGTCAAACAAGCTCTCTAGAAAACGATTGTTTTTCCTAACTTCAGCGAGGCATTGCAGCAGAGTTAAAAAAGATAGTGTTCTTGTATTTTTTTTTTTTTTTTTTGCATTGTGTGTATGACATATAATGTATGGTGCTAATATTTGCTACACATCGTATGATTAAAATTGTAAAAACTCATAGACTTTGTGATTTAAAAAAAATTGATTTTTTAAGGGTTTTTTAAACAGGTTCGGATGGAGTTTTTTCTATATTCGTTTTTTTTTTTGTTTTTTTTTTTTTTCGTTAAAGACATACAAATGTGCACTTTATTTGTAATTTTTTGTGTGTCTGTGAAACTGCTAGTTTCCGCGTTTTGGCAACTTTAAAAACGTCCAATTTTGAAAAAAATCTAACTTTGCCAACGATTTTCTCAAAAAGGCCATTTTATAAAATTCTGAAAATTAAATCACTGTTTTATTATCGACAGGAGAACATCTGTGTAAATTTTCACGGACCTAAAAACGCCCGTTTTCGAGTTGGATGCGTTTGAATTCGGTGAAAGTGTAGAAAACTGTTGTGAAATAATTTTAAGAAAAAGAGTGCAGGCACACATACTGTAAGTTAATTTTCGATGGGTAAACACCCTCGAGTTTTTCTGGGAGTTGTTTATTGTAGGCTACTGTCAGAAGAGCAGTTGCTGTTTTGTTATAGTTGATAAAATTAACTTCTCAGTTTTTCGTAATAGTAAAATATTCGCTCAGGAGAGTTTTGTCCTCTGCGAAAGGGGGGGGGGAGAAGTTGCAATACTCTTGACCTCGCTGCTGGGTTGATAGTGCTGGTCGCTACCCAAACTCTGCATACCTCCTCTACAAAACGTAATGGCAATTGTCTAATCAACTAAATAAATAACAATAAACACATACGCATGCATGCTTATTCATAAAATGTAAGTTGAGTATATTTCCTGTTCAATCAGCTGATTTTACAAGTGGAATACATATACAACTTACGCGCTTATAATGGTGTAAAGATTTTTATCTATTTAAGACATTCAAAGATTTCAATTTTTTTAAGGGGTGAGGGAGGAATTGTGTTCGTAGTGATTTCCACCTGGGCCACGATAAACCATGCACTGCCCATGCCTTCTGTTCCCTTAGAAGATAAGGCTAGATCGATGGGAGACCAGCAGAGTTTTGACCCCCCCATTTCACATGGTGGTGAGGAGTCTCAGCTAGGTAGCTTTCAAAAATGTTTCAACTTAGTTGGCTGGTAACAAGAGAGGGATTCCATTTCAACTCTGGCAGGGTCGTACCATCACGGTCTCAGATTTCTCTAAAAAAAAAAATTAAGGGGTGTTCCTTGATTAAAATAATGAGACCTATATTTTTCATTTCGGCAAAAAAAAAATATTTCCCTTTGAGACAGAGGGTTTCAAATCTCCCACCGTCAAACAAGCTCTCTAAAAAACGGTTATTTTTCCTAACTTCAGCAAGTCATTGCAGCAGAATTAAAATATATATTTTGTTCTGGTATTTTTTATTACATTGTGTGTATAACGTATAATAATATTCGATGCTAATATTTTTTTACATCATCATCATCATCATCATCATTGTCAACCATTATCAATCCACTGCTGGACAAAGGTCTCCCCAAGTTTCCTCCACAACGGTCTGTCTTGTGCCAGTCTCCTCCATGTCACTCCCGCATATTTACGAATTTCATCCACCCATCTCCCATGTGGTCTTTTTCTGGGTCTTTTCCTGTCCCTTGGAATCCAATCTAAAATATCGGCTGTCCATCTATGGTCTGTCCTTCTGGCAGTATGTCCAGCCCATTGCCATTTCAGGGATTTAACTCTGATCATGATGTCTTCCACTCTCGTCATTTTTCGAATCCACGAGTTCCTCTTCTTATCTCTCCTGGTTATACCAAGCATGCACCTCTCCATGCTTCTTTGAGTTGTCTGCAGCCTTTGTATGTCTCTTTTAGTTAAGGTCCACGTCTCTGCACCATATGTAAGCACTGGAAGGATGCATTGATTAAACACTTTTCTTTTAAGACATAATGGCATATTGCTCTTGAAAATTATGCTGTTTCTTCCAAAAGCTCTCCAGGCAAGTTTTGTACGCCGATTAATTTCTTCATCAATGTGACCCTCACTTGATATCTGCTGTCCAAGATAAACATACGTATCTGTTATCTCCAGTTTTTCTCCATCAATCGATAAATCTTCATTTCTTGTAAAAGCATTGAACATCACTTTTGTCTTCTGAAAGTTCATTTTTAATCCCACTTCTTTACTCTTGTCAGTAAGTTCCTGGATCATACTCTGCAGCTCTGATGGGGTAGTTGCAAAAATGACTACGTCATCAGCAAAACGAAGGTGGGTTAGATAATCTCCATTAATCTTTATCCCTTTGTTTTCCCAGTTCAGTGATTGAAAGACATTTTCCAATGTGGCATTAAAGAGCTTCGGAGATATGGTGTCACCTTGTCTCACTCCCTTTCCAATTTTTATGTATGATTAAAATTTAAAAACATCGTAAACTTTGTTTTAAAAAAAAAATTGAAATTTTTAAGATTTTTTTTAACAGGTTCAAATGGAGTTTTTTTTTTCTATACTCATTTTTTTGTTAAAGACATACAAATGTGCACTTTATTTGGAATTTTATATGTGTCTGTGAAACTGCTAGTTTCCGCAGCGTAAGAAACAGCCGATTTTGAAAAATCTCCAACTTTGCCAATGATTTTCTCAAAAAAAAAACTTTTTTTTTAAATCTGAAAATTAAATCCCTGTTTTATTATCAACAGGAGAATATCTGTGTAAATTTTCACGGACCTAAAAACGCCTGTTTCCGAGTTAGACGCGTTTGAATTTGGTTTGAAAGCCTAAGATTTCTCCATGTTCTAAAGGCGCCATTTTGGGAAAATCTCGGGCGCAAAGAACGTATTCTCTTACTCGAATGACTGCATTGGATCCGTCCACCTCACCCTACCCTGAGCGATAAAATGCCTAAAAAACGGTCTTAGAAAAAAAAATAACAAATCTGTATATATAGAATTGAATGTTTGTATGTCTGCTAAACAAATTTACAGTTTTCAATTTAGAACCACCAAACTTGGTATACTATCTCATGATACCCTAACTTAGACCGTAGACTGTTTTTGGAAGGGGTAGGAGCCCCACACAAAACTTTCATAAAATCTACAGTTTTCAATTTAGAACCACCAAATTTGGAATACTATAACATTGTACCCTAACTTAGACCGCAGGTTGTTTTTGGAAGAGCCCTGGCCCCCACAGAAAATTTCCGTAAAATATACTTGTATACTATAGTGCCCTAACTGAGACCGTAGATGGTTTTTGGAAGAGGGGCAGATCCATGGGTGGGTCGGAGCCTGGGGTCAAAGGTCCAGGGCTCCGACCCACCCAGAACTGTAGAAAATAAAAAATAA
This sequence comes from Macrothele yani, assembly GCA_039090855.1. NCBI lineage: Eukaryota > Metazoa > Arthropoda > Arachnida > Araneae > Macrothelidae > Macrothele > Macrothele yani. The sequence continues at coordinate 88,067,090 of CM077011.1, read as the reverse complement.
TTTTTTCTTTCGTAAAATCTACAGTTCTGTAGATTTTACGAAAATTTTGTATGCCCCCTGACCCCAGGCTCCGACTCTTTCCCAAAACCGTCTAGTCAAAGTTAGTGTGCCAAGAAAAAGTATACCCAATTTGATGGTTCTAAATTAAAAACTAGATTTTACGGAAATTTTGCGTGGGGCCCTTTGACTCCGGGCTCCGACCCACCCAGGGCTTTGTCTGCCTTCCAAAAATCATTGGGTCATCTCTTAGTTTTATCATTTGTTCTTTTTCATACTGAATTTTATCTAAATGATATTTTTTATTACTTTTTTCATTAAATTCTTTCAAAACTATTCTATACAATTTACTTCTAAATTCTTCACAGTCTTCTGTAGGTACACAACGTGTCATATCTTCAAGGCTAGGTATTAATTCTTCTGTCTTCGGTAAGCCACGCGGAAACACAAATTTTTTTCCCCTTTGCGAAAAGCTCAAGGCCATATTGGATTTATTCTGATAAACTTCATATATATTCTCCCGTTGTTCATGTACACTTTGGCTGTCCATCATTGCATGTAACTTTTTTGCAATGATTGTTTTTGAACTTTTTCTTTCGTATTCCGCGATGTCAAATATTTCTCTCAAGGTTACATCTAAAACCTCATCTTACCAGGAACCATAAAAATTTCTATACTCTTTATTATATTCAATAAATGTAAGTATGTCTTATTCAAATTAAAAATTAATTTTCTTTTATTGACAATTTCAGCTCTTAATCTCTTTTTGGCATACTTGGATGATTTTATATAAAACAGGACAAATAGTGATTCTAAACATAGCTGAATATAATCAAAAAATGAATAGAGCAATAGAGGAGTTAAATTGTAGCATTCTGACAAGAGACCCAACTAAATCTCAAATGAGATACTTGGTTAGATTAAGAAATCACAGCACTTTGCCTGAAGAAATAAAGAAAGCGTACCCACCTATGGGTACAGGGATTCCAAAAATGTTTGCAAAAATAAAAACTCATAAGCCTGATACACCTATGAGAGTGATAGTATCAAAAAGGAATTCCCCATTAATAAAGTTGGAGAAAAATATTTACAAGTATTTGGCACCAATGTTTATGAAGACCAAGTTCACTGTGAAGAATACTTACAAATTCATTGAAAAAATTAGAGATTAAACAAGATTTAAGTGAATATCATATGGCTAGTATGGATGTTCGTGCTCTGTTTCCTAGCACACCAGTACTTCAGGCAATTGACATAATTGTTGAAAAATTATATTGGTTACATACAATGAATAAAGTACAAATTGAAGAATTAAAAGTAATTTTATTTTACATATATGAAAATAACATTTTTATGTTCAGTAACAAGATGTACAAACAAAATTATGGTGGACCTATGGGTGTCACCATTGTCAACCTTATTTGCTGAATTAATAATGAGTGACATAGAAACAAAAATAATTAAGAAGACTTGACAAAAAAGTTAGAGATATCTATCCATCTATTGAATTGACAGTGGAACAGGAACAAAATAACACAATGGCATTTTTGGATATTATGGTAATCAAAACAAATGACAATATACAATACAGGGTGCATAGAAAATCATAATATATTCCTGTGTTAATACCTTTTCAGTCATTGCACTCATTAACACATAAAAGAAATAGTGTTAAAACACTAATTAAAAGAAGTTTGACACTCATCAAAAGAACAATATCAAAAAGAAGAAATAGAATATATTGAAAAAATTGCACATGATTTTGGTTACCCTAAACAGGTATTAAAGAAATGGATTTATGAAGTAACTCAAGCAAATAATAAGGGCACTAATAGTAAAAAACTATTAAAATATGTAGGAGCGATTCCATATGTTGAAGGTATTTCTGCTGAAATTAATAAGGTTTGTGGCCAGTATGACATACAAGTAGGAAATCAAGTGCATTCTATAAAAAATATTGTAATAAAAAACGAAAAAATCGGCCAACTAGATAGAGCGGGTGTATATGAGATTCCTGTGAATCAGAAACCACCTTTGTCTTAATAGGCAGCACTAAGAACAAGTATAGATTACACCAACGTATGAGTAATTGGAATAAAAAAGAAACTAAAACAGCATTAACCCAGTATTGTCTTGAAACTCACCAGTGTCCGAAACTCGAAGATATTAAAATTATTAAGAGCTGTAAAAAGGAAAGGCAGTTGAGAGTTGCTGAACCGGTGTTAATCGAAAAAAAAAACAGATCAAGAGTGTGTAACATTAGTGATCCAAACAACTTAAATGACCATTGGAAAGCCTTAATAAAAGTTGATCAACAATTAAGAGAAGAAAAAAAGAGAAAAAGAAAAGAGAACAGTACTGACAATAGATGGCGCCAGAGATACAAATATGCAGAGTATGCAGCTGAAGCCATAACCTCAATGAGTTTTCTCACTTGAGCTGTGGTTAGCAGAGCAGAAGGACACATCGACCTCCTGAGGATGACAGGGTTCTGTTGAAAGCGCTTGGGGATTTTGCGTGACTGGCTGAATGGGGTTGGCGTTTGATGTAGGGTTTTACGATATAAAAGGCAGATGGAGCACTACATAAATCACAGTTGACAGCGGTTTGACTGTCGTGGAATGTAAATAGTGTAATTATGTAGATAGTGGTTTTAATTGAGTGTATGAATTTGTTGTATATATTGTACATTAATGTGGTCGTATGAGGTGTGTAAATTGTAGGGAGTGATGTATGTGAGTTTATTGGGTATGTGGAATTTGTTTTTGAAGTGAGTACCATTTTTTGAATTGTGAATTTTAAAGGCAAGTTGTATATGGAGGAATGAAGGAGGAGAAAAAAGAAAAAGTTGACAACACTCGTGTAATAGTGAGTATACACCTTGTGATGAAGGGCTATGTTGCATCGCAGACGGAAGTCAGCGAATAAAATACGATGTTTCATGACTGGAAGAAAGTATATAAAACAACATCCTATAAGCTGAAAGTTTCAACCTTTGAAGGCCAGCTACATAACAGGATGTTCTAATTAACGTGCATGAATTGTATAGCAGGAAAGTAGCCAAGAAGTTTTAGTTAAGTGTTTGGCTTTTCTGATTGATGAGTCGTGAAGCAAATTGTTGTTAGCTAGGTGGAGACTAATATTCTTAGGTGGTTTGGCCATGTTGAAAGAATGAATGATGAGATGCTTACTAAGAAGATCTTTTTAGCCCAAGTGGCAGGAAAGAATGGCAGGGAAAGGCCAAGGAAGTCGTGTGAGGATCAGATTCAGGAGTGTCTGCATGAGAAAAAGATTATGAGTATGAAGTATAAAAGATCTTGTGTACGGCGTGTAATGGATATCAGTGAAGCACGAGTTGTGTGTCAGGATCGCTGTAAATGGCGAAGTTTGATACAGCAACAGTAAGTAAATAATCAGTTAGAAACTTATCTGGTACTCTGTATTTCTTTGTGAAGCTAACCTTTGAGTCTCAGAGAACAGCTTAGTGAAATGTGCGTGTATGTAAGTGCGTGTCTTTGCAAGTTTCGCCAAATTTTTACAAAATCTGGTACAAATTTGTTGAGGAATTTTTTCCAACGTGACAAATGCGACAATCAGCTTCACACACTTAAAAAGAAAGCACTACTGTAAAAAAAAATAATAATAATAAAGACGTGACTCGGGGCACATGCATAGTAGGTTCCAAAGTCAACCTGTGCCAAACAGCTTCCTGCTGTGTCACGTGATTCCAAACTTATGCAACCAGTCTGGATGCTTTTTGATCACACCTTGTACTATCTCGTATTCTGAGTAATTCCATGTGAGTATAACATTAGTTTACAATCATCATAAAAAGTGATGTGTGCCTGTAATATTTGGAGTCGTGCTTAGTAGTAGATTCAGGACATCATCTGTGTGGTGCTGTTTAATGTTTAAGAGTTAGAAATTTATTGAAGTTTAGTTTTTTAATTATTCTTGTAACAGTTTGTCAGTAAACTTTGCTTTGAATTTTGTATGGAAATAAAAGCTGTCTTGGTCTTAATCTGAGGGTGGGAACTGTATCATTGAGATACATGTGAATAAATGTGAAAGTTTAACCAAAACTGCTCTAGCTGATGATAATAATAAAAAAAATTTGGCAGAAACATAATGATGGGGAAAATAGCAATTTCATTGTGTCTGTTTCTCGTTACTAATAAGAAGAATGGATTTCAAGCTATAAAATACCATGGTGAAGTAAATAGCAATTTCTTTGTGTTGTCTGTTTCTTTCATACTTTACTGCAGCTGATTAGTTGTGTATTTGGGTTATGACTTTATCAACCAAACCAGCTGAGTAATCAGTAGCCCCCCCCCCCCTCTCTCTCTCTCTCTCTCTCTCTCTCTCTCTCTCTCTCTCTCTCTCTCTCTCTCTCTCTCTCTCTCTCTTACATGCTTTCATTATTAAATTACAAGAAACTTTACACCAACTATACTTAAAATAGTATATAACTCTTCCAGTAATCCAAGGTTTAGAATAGAAATTAAAGTTTCCGAGCTTTTGCACATTAACCAAACAGCTTTTTCAAGAAGTCTGCCACAGCTAATACCTGTTGTTATAGATACTTCCGTGATTCAGTTAGTCATCTGCATGGTTATTTTTCCCCATTTTAATGTTGCCAACTAAAAAAAAAAAAAATACTCTCAATTTTTATGGAATGGCCTTTGTACATGAAATGCCTTTCTTCAATTACTATCAGTAATATCCTCAGTTCAAATCAGTTGTTTAACCAAGGGAAATGATGATCGTTTGTTTTACAAAAACTGGACAGTAAAACTCATCTGCTGCAGTTAATAAAAACTATATTTACCAGGGAGGCAAAAGCTGTATGTTTCAATAAGTCACTATCCAGTTCTTGGTATGTTGCAACTCTGTTGACTTTGACGCTAAAAGATAAAAACATTTGATCAAAATTTTGACAGCAAATGTGAAAACAAACATGTAATAAAACGGAACCAGAAAACACAACGCCAATTTTTTTTTTGACATGTAAGGTTAAACTTTTGACTCAGTACCTGCCATATAAACTAACTGTTAGTACATACCACATGGATAATGTTAAATGTATGATTGATAGTGAATTAAAAGTCATAATTTTATTGGTCACTGAGTGTTAAAAGTAACTCACAATAACTTTTCACAGAATTATATCCAAATAGTTATTAAAAAAAATTGTACCATTAGATATTGAATATGTTTCACTTTGTGCCACAAGCAGGAAAGGATCCAGAAGCTTACCTTGGAGGTTGCTCTGGTCCAAAAAAGATTGATACAGACTTTATGAAGGGTCACCCCCCCCCCCCCAACACACACACACACACACAAAAAAAAAACAAAAAAACACCGGCATTGCATGGCTTTTAAAAAACTGTTTCCATCATAAAAATAAAGTATTCTAAATTTTTAAATGACAAAATTGGAAAAATACTGACAAATCAGCACTATTTTCCTGGCATTCAATTGCCCACTTTATGAGGAAATGACCTTTCTAAATATCACATCTGGATAGAATCTTGATGTTACAACCCACCCGTGGGTCGTAACATCTTAACTTCCACATTTTTCAGAGGATGAAAAAAGTTTATATACATAAATCTGTAGTGGGTATCAGTCACTTTATGTATATATCTCTAAACGACCCACCGGTGTATCATACAGCACTGTATTAAACAGTCTACAACCCCACTGGTGGGTCTAAACACACTACAAAAAAATCGCCGGAGAACGTCGCTGCCGCGAGCATGTTAATAGAAAATCTTCCAGCTTGAATCATGGAATCATTCCTAAATAATATGACAGGTAATTCCTCTTTAAACTATTTGTTTATTCTTTCTTAATGCATGACACCCACTTCTTTTGAAAGCAACTTCGATTTACTTTACTTCATCAAGTAATTCCTGCACCATTCATTGTCATTACTGTGCTTGGAAGTTAGTGGAAATATTACATTAAATGAAGCACATCCATTGCCTTTCATGAGTAGCTTTCTCTCTCTCTCTCTCTCTCTCTCTCTCTCTCTCTCTCTCTCTCTCTCTCTCTCTCTCTCTCTCTCTCTCTCTCTCTCTCTCTCTCACACACACACACACACATGCTTCCATTATTAAATTACAAGAAACTTTACACCAACTATACTTAAAATAGTATATAACTCTTCCAGTAATCCAAGGTTTAGAATAGAAATTAAAGTTTCCGAGCTTTTGCACATTAACCAGACAGCTTTTTCAAGAAGGTAGACAGGTTTGCTGTCTACTTTCCTTGAAGAAGCCATCTGGTTGATGTGCAAAAGCTTGGAAACTTTGATTTCCATTCTGCTCCAAGAAATTCAGATTACTAACATAGTTTCCACGATTTTTCACTTTCAACAATGTAGTCAATAACAAATAAGATTGTACCTTTAATTTGTGTACATTATCTAAGTAGTTATAAAATAAAATTACTTAAAATAAAAAAGTGGTGTCCCTGCACAATTGTTATATGAAGTGAATTTCCTATATCAGAAACTGATTGTATTTGCACAAATGCTTTGCAACTATATATGTTCTTGTTAAGTAGTGCAATAACATTTTCCTGTGTATTAAAATATTAATAAAAGGAAAAGTGGAATATACTTTCTTTCTTAGACATGTTTGCCTGCTTTGATTATTATTCTTGATTTGTCTTACAGAACTGATTGCAAGCCATCACTGTGTTTAGCCATTACACATAATTATGGAATTGTATGGGACATGGCATGGTGTCCAGTTGGATGCTGGGAAGATCCATCAAAGTGCGAATCAGATGTTCTCCCACGCCTTGGATTACTTGCTGTCGCCTGTTCAGATTCTTCAGTATACATTTACAGGTATTTGTGCGATTTGAAAATAATAAATACACATTATTGCATTGAACTACACATTACTCAGTGTAACTCACATTATGTAAAAATATTTGGGTGTTCTTTATATGGTTCCAGTAGAAAGTTTGCATCAAAAGAAAGTAATTTTTGCTGTAATGTATTCATGTAAAACAATTTTTCACTGAAAATGTTGTAATGCATTGGTCAGTTTTATCCTCCTATTTGTGCAAATTTGCCTTTAAAATGTTTTTTGGCCACCATGAGTAATTGAATGAATTAGTTGTTCATCCCTAATTTGAGTCCACTGTTTTCCAGAAAGGGGAGAGAGCGAGTTCTGTAAAACATATGTGCCATCCATGCTGTGTGAAGGATTTAAACGCATACCCATCTCAGACAAATGATCAGAAGCCAACACCTCACACCACTAGCCCACCAGAACAGTTCAGTGTTTATTCAGTACTGGAATTCAGGAATACCTGGAATTATTGGACAAGCATATTTTTTGCTGTATATTTCTTGCATATTAAAAAAATGCAAAAATGCTGCCGAATTTTCTATTTTTAAATTGTTATACTGAAACATTGTTATTTCATATTTGTGTAACATGCTTTTTAGGCATGTTGATACAGATCACTTGGGGGGGGGGCACAGAATTCACTTGCATAGTTATGCAGTGCATTTTTCTTTGTTGGTACAGAATGTAAAATTTTCTGACATATCAGAATGATTCTTCCTTTCCCCCCACCCCTACTTTTTTCAGACACACACACAAAAGCAAACTCTCACTATATCTTTTGATCCACTGCAAGATTTTGATTTTTACACACACACACACACACACACACACACACACACACACACACACACACACACACACACACACACAGTTCCTACTCAACCGAGAAAACCTGGAATTCACAGGAAATTTGAAAATCGTTCCAAAAATCGGGGAAAATCCAGGGAAAATTACCCTTTTTGTAAAAATCAGGGAAAACTCAGAAAAAATTGCCCTTTTTCTTTTTGTAAAAATCAATGGATACTTTATTTTGCCAAAAAAACTTATTTTTTCATTTTTTTCAAGATTTCAAACTTTTGTTTGCAATTACTACCTGCCTAAAACTTGGTAGATCTTACTTTCAGTTATATTAAGTATTTATTCTCTAAAAAAAGATGCAAAATTGAATTTTTAAAATTTCCAGTTATTAAGCTTTTGTTCAATTTTTGCAGGCAGGCAGTTATAACATGGAACAATTAATTAGGCACAATGGCTCCTGTTTGAAGAAACACTTCACAAGACAACCAACCAAATAATGGATCAAAGTCCTTTGTCTGTTGGTTCTCTTGAAACATGTTTCTTTGAACAGAGCCATTCCATCATTAAGCTTAGCTGCATTGTGTTATAGAAAAACTAAAACTATTCAACTGAAGATTTTTTCTTACATATGACCTGTTCCTATGGGAATGTATTTACAAATTCCATGTGGGTAGTATTCACAAAAGTTCACGGAACTTTGGTACAGAAAATAATGTGCACAGTTAGTTATTAATGAAAAGCAGGTAATTTTATAAAGACAAATTACTTAAAGAATTTACAAGTGTGTGCTTTGGTGGGAAAAATGAATGGAATGGAATGAAATGTAACAATTCTTTGCAACATGCCACCCTGAAAAACTTTAAAAACCGCCTGGAGAACCTGGAAAAGTCAAAGAATTGTTTTATTACTTTAGAGTGGGAACCCTGATAGATAGATACATACATACATACATACATACGCTGTTTTGTTTTTTTTTAGATTCAGAGGTTAGCTCCACAAAGAAATACAAACAACCAGATAAATTTTTAACTAATTATTTACTTACTGTTGCCGTATCAAACTTCTCCATTTACAGTGATCTTAACACTTTCAATGCCGCGCGACGCCGAACGGCGTCGTAAATATGCCTACATATTTCGCTTCCTAAAACCTTCGGCACTTAAAGAGAGTTATCTATTTTGTTACTGGCACTGAGAATGAGTCTCCAACTGTCTTAAAGTGACTGCGGTTTTGGGATATCGGATTTTTTCCTACGTGGTTTAGGGAAGGGAAAGTAAGTTGACTTCCCATAGACTTAACACAGCGTGCGCTTTTCACTGCAATGTTTATTTTCCTTTGAACATCACTGGTTTTGCGGTGAAGGCAGATATCAATAAATAAATGCTTGAGTGGCAATTAAAAGCATTTGCTATTTAGAGTTTATACGTCACAGGAAGGCTTATTGAGGAGGCTAAAGGGATTTCAAAGAAACCCATATTCACTTCAATACTTAGTTTTGTGGAAACAATGGATATATTCGGACGCGCTATCGCCGGTCCCTCTCAACCAAAAGTTCCTCAGCGGGCACATTCTTCCATGAAAGTAGGAGATGTGCTGATAATCTGTCATCAAGTACAGAAACATATTTTTTTCCTAGCTGTAGTACAACCAGCGGTGAAAGTGAGAATGAAGAATGCCACGTTCTTTCTCGCACTTCGCCTCAATGGATTTTGGCTACACATTGGTGTGATGATCCTGACATCATGAGAAGAATTCTGTTCACTGGTGTACCAGGACTGAAAATTAATATGATAGGAACTGGGCCAATCGATTTTTTAATCTTTTAGCAAACGAGGAATTTTACGTTCTATTAGTTAAGGAAAGTAATGCATATGCTGTAGAAGTGTTTATCTCGGGAGTTACTGAAGGTTCACGAATAAATGAATGGAAGGATGTGTCAGTAGATGAGATGAAATATGGGCATTGTACAAATGTCCCAATCTCCAAGATTACTGGAAAACAGATCCATTATTCAAAATGGACTGCTTTTCTTCATATATGAGCAGGAATCGCTTCCTTCTGATCATGCTGTGCCTTCATTTTGCTAGAAATCCTCAACCTGGTGAAGTGATTACAACCAACTGCCTTGCAAAAATAATGCCTTTACTGGATTTATTTAATGATACCATAGAGAGCATATACTACCCTGGAAAAGAACTTACGATTGAATCAATGGTTGTACGGAGAGGTCATTTGATTTTCAAACAGTACATGAAAGGAAAACTTAATAAATATAGGGTGAAACTTTATATGCTAACGGAACCAAATGGTATGATTCTAAAAGCTTTGGTTTACACAGGGCAACTGGACTCCCTGGGGGGGGGGGAGGTCATGCTGCTAATGTAGTTTTAAAATTGATGGAAGGGAAGCTAAATGTTAGTCATGCTATTTATATGGATAATTTTTATAATAGTTACAATCTTGCATTGCAGTTGTTGAACAATGACACTTATTGCACTGGAACTCTCTGTGCAAATCGACGAGATCTTCCTAAGGATGTCGTGAAAGCTAAACTTTTGAAGGAGGAACGGAAATGCCAATATTCCAATGCTGTTGCAGTGTGCAAATGGAAAGATAAAAGGCATGTTTTCTTCATTACCACGGAGTTTGAGGACGATTTAGTTCAAACTGTAAATAAAAGGGGACAGATGAAAGAAAAACCAAAGGCTATTATCAACTATAATTAATTTTTCGGGTAGATCGTCAAGATCAAATGCTAGCGTACTATCCTTGTGAAAGGAAAACCATAAGATGGTACAAGAAGCTAGGAATACATATATTTCATATGATAATCACTTCCCACAACTTGTATAATAAATTCTCAGGGAAGAAGATAAGCCTCTACAATTTTTGGCTATCCATTGTACGTCAACTTCTGAATCCAAGCGCCATCAAGTTCCCGAGTGAAGACATCTAAATCATTAAAAGTATGTGGCCATCTTCCAGAAAAAAAAAAAGGGACGTTTTTTGAGGAGACGATTCAGAATATGCTCTGCCAAAGGAATTCGCAGGGACACTCTCTATTACTGTGCCCAGTGCCCTGAAAATCCTGCACTGTGCTTTCAACCGTGCTTCGAATTGTATCATCGTAGATAAGGAAACATTTTGTCTTCCTATTTTGCTAAAAAAAGTATTTTCCGAGTCGAACTGCATGTTTGTGTGTGTAGGATTTTTTACCCTACCCAAATCAAAATGTATGGGTTTTGTATTTATCCAGTTATGCATCATGGCACTATTTATGGAATTTTTTGGGCATTTGTGAGTATTATTTCTCTTGTTTTACATGCACCAATGTTCAAAATATGTATCCAGTAAATGTCTACTTCAGTATCAGAATAATATTTTATTGCTGGCAGAATTATAATTACGAATATCAATTATGGATCAATTTTCTCGTATTTTAGAATTGCTAAGTCATGCAAAGCTATGAGATGTGAACACTCAGCTGGTTGGTCCAAACGCATAAAAGCTCAATCGTGGTGCCACATGACACCTTGTGGCGTTGTGGGAGATTTGCACGGGTTCCATGACGGCACCGCGCTTGCCGCTGATATAGTATGGTGGCAGCAAACGTGTTGACACGCAACACGGGCTTCACTAACATCTATCACATGTCGTACAGCAAACCTACTATACTTCATACTCATAATCTTTTTGTCATGCAGTCCCTCCTGAATTTGATGTTCCCATGACTTCTTTGGCTTTCCTTTGCCTTTCTTTCCTGCCACTTGGGCTGAAAAAAATTCTTGGTAAGCATCTCATCGCTCATTCTTTCAACATGGCCAAACCACCAAAGCATATTGGTCTCCACCTTGCTAACAACATTTTGCTTCACATCACACAACTGCAACACTTCTTTATTCATCACACTATCAGAACGTGTCTTGCCACAAAACTCCCTTAAGTAACGCATTTCTCCAGCACACAAACGACTCCCATGTTTCTTCTGCAGTACCCAGGTTTCACTGCCATACATCAGAGAAGTAACAATTACTGTTTCATACACAGCCATGCGGGACTCTCTAGAGAACCCATCATTCCTGTGAAAACCTCCCAGAGCAGCTATGACTTTCAAAGAAGAATTCACTCGCCTACTGATTTCACCATCCAACTTTTTCTCTCTGTCCAACATGCTTCCTAAATCTACGAACTCATTAACCTGGTCAATCACTTTGCCATTTGGACTTATATTGCACTCAGTACTACCAGTTCCTTGCTCAAAAACCATAACTTTGGGTTTTTCACTTATTTATACTCAGTTTGAATTTTATGCGAACTTCATACATCCGGGACAGCGTACTCTGCAACTCACTTTTGCTCTCTGCCAATGGTACTGTGTCATCAGCATACAAAAATCTGCACACACTGTGTTGTCCATCTTGGCATCACACATGCATGCATCCATAAATACACTGACGGAAAAAAATCCCAACACTACGAAAAAATAGTTGTAGAGGAATAAAATGGCGGCAATACATTTGTATAGGTAACATATATAATCGATTAAGGTTTAAAGATCACAGCTTATTGTAAGCACGAGAAGAGCCATTTTAAATGTGAAATGCTGGTACATTAATAACCAGTGTAACCGCCAGAATGTTGAATGCAAGCACGCAAACGTTCATGCATTGTGTCGTACAGGTGCTGGATGTCAATTTGTGGGATGGAGTTCCATGCCTGTTGCACTTGGTCGGTCAATACAGGGACGGTTAATGCTGGTTGGGGGTGACGCTGGAGTTGTCGTCCAATGATGTCCCATACGTGCTCGATTGGTGAAAGATCTGGTGACCTAGCAGGCCATGGCAACATGTCCACACTCTGTAGAGCATGTTGGGTTACAACAGCGGTATGCGGGGGAGCGTTATCCTGTTGGAAAACACCCCCTGGAATGCTGTTCATGAATGGCAGCACAACAGGTTGAATCACCAGACCGACGTACAACTGTGCCGTCAGGGTGCGTGGGATAACCACGAGAGTGCTCCTGCTGTCATAGGAAATTGCTCCCGAGACCATAACTCCAGGTGTAGGTCCAGTGTGTCTCGGCCGCAGACAGGTTGGTTGCAGGCGCGTACCTGGCCTCCTTCTAACCAACACACGGCCATCACTGGCACCCAGGCAGAACCAGCTTTCATCAGAAAACACAACAGATCTCCACTCCGTCCTCCAATGAGCTCTAGCTTGACACCACTGACGTCGCAAACGGCAGTGGTTTGGAGTAAGTGGAATGCACGCTACAGGGCCTCTGGCTCGGAGCTGTCCTTCAAGTAACCGATTTGTAACAGTTCGTTGTGTCACTGTGGTGGCAACTGCAGCTTGAATTGCTGCTGCAGACGCGGTACGATATGCCACGGCCATACGCCGTACACGGCAGTCTTCCCTCTCAGTAGTGCCACGTGGCTGGCCGGAACCCGGTCTTCTTGAGGCAGTACCTTCCCTTGACCACCGCTGCCAACAATCATGCACAGTGGCTACATTCCTGCCAAGTCGTTCTGCAATATTGCGGAAAGAAAATCCACCTTCTCGTAGCCCTATTACACGACCTCGTTCAAACTCCGTGAGCTGTTGATAATGGCTTCTTCGTCTTCTTAAAGGCATTCTTGACTAACATCAACACCCTACGTCGAATCTCAACGATAACTAATGCTCACGAACGTTACAGCGCATATTTACAGCAAACCTGCTTTGCATGTTCCGAGGGCGCTGCTAGCGCCACACGTATGCACCGAGAGCGAAATTTGTATAGACGTCATCTTACAGATGTACTCTCACCGCCTACCAACTGTCGTTTATCTAACACAACCCCTTCTTGGTGTTGGGATTTTTTTTTTCTGTCAGTGTATATTAAGCAGCTACGGTGACATTACACAACCTTGTCTGACTCCTGATTCAATCCTATTTACTCGGTCGTAAGCTTTCTCTAAATCTGTGAAGGCAGCAAAGACTTTCTTACCAACAGCCAGATACTTTTCGATCATCATGCATAATTCAAAAATTTGGTTGGTGCAGCTTTTAGCAGGCATAAAACCACTCTAAACATCCTACTCTTTCTCTGATATAAGACCTCGACCTAGTACCTTTTTCAATAATGACCTTACCAAACACTTTCCTGGCACACTCAGTATGCTAATACCATGATAGTTATTGCAATCAGTCTAATCATCTTTTCCCTAACACAAGGGACAATGATAGCATCCCTCCGATCCTGAGGGACCATTTCTAACTTCCAGCACAACTGGCAGGTTTCAGTTAGCCAGTAAATTAGAGTCACCACCATATTTCGACATCTCAGCATTTATGCCATCTACTCCCAGAGCCTTACTATTCTAAAGAGATTTTAGAGTTTTACACACACCTTCTCTCGAGGTCCCTCCTGTGCTTCCATCTTTCTCTGTGGCATCATCTGCTTCTGCCTCAGAATCACCTTTGCTTTCTTGATGTAATAACTCAGAGAAGTATTCACCCCATCTTTCACTTAACTCATTGAGCTCCCATATCATTTCTCGAATCCTATTCTTTGCGCAACAACTTGCAACTTTGTTTCCCCTATTTTTCCTGTGTCTAATGTACTTCCAGAAAGTTTTTCTATCTTTCCAAAAAGCCAATTCATGCCTTTCTACCTTTTCCTTCCTATCTTTAGCCTTACTCTGACGAAGCAGCTTAGCTGCTTCACTCTTCTTACAGTGATATTCATCCTCAGAAACTCTACCTTGCAACATTCCCAAATAGGCTTCCTTCTTTCTCTTTACTGCTTCTTCAATCTGTAGTCCATCGAGCATAACCTGTACTGCTACCCACTATTTTGGTGCCACAGACCTCTTCAATGGCAGTGACAACACAGTTCTTAAAACATGTCCACTTCTTTTCTACATCCTTCTCACATGACTTCAGCTCCTTCAGTTGTTCCCTGAGTAAATTAGAGTAACGCTGATTATCTTCAAGGAGCTTTTCAACCGTTATTCTTACCTTCCCAGGCCTCTTCCTATTCCTTCTGCTCCAACATTGTTTCACTCGTGACACCAAGTAATGATCAGAGCCAACATCCGCACCTCTCATCACACAAGTGTCAACAACTAGGTGTTTCAAATGCTGATCATAAGCAACAAAATCTATTACACTCATTTGACCCAGAGTACAATTTTTCCAAGTATATGTGTGGATATACTTGTGGTTGAAAAATGTATTAGACACACACAAAGATCAATAAACTTACCCAGGATGTTATCAGAAATCGCATTCTTCATTCTTCTCTAGCATTGAAATCCCCTGCTATTATAGCTTTCTCTTTAGCACCAAACTGGCTCAAAACAGCTTTCATACCTGCCAACTACTACAGAATGTCCGTAGTTTCTACGAATTTTCATTTTGTTTAAACTTTTTTTTATTTTGCTATTGTTTTATGATATACATGAGTTTCTGAAGTGGATTCGCGGAATTCGTGTTTTTTTTTTTTTTTTTTTTTTCCTCATCATTTAGATCATTCTCAAGATCCATGAAAGACTGGAGAGAATTTGGGGCGGGTGGTGTTGTTTTTCGTCTGGCGATGGTTTTCGCGTTTCAAAAATGTTTGCCGTAATCGTAATTCTTTTCTCCCAATGTTGCCTTTGGGTCCAGTATTGTTAAACATAATTTTATTTTTGGTATTTCACCTTGAAACTTCAGGCAACATTTTGCGAAAATGGAGGTTAGACGCCGCGAAAATTTCTCCGTAATCTTCAGGCACAAGATTCTTTCGTGAATTTGAGGAATTGCGCCATTTTCATTATTATTTTGGTCATTTCGTGATCGATGCATAAGTGGACAGAAATAGGGAGGGGGAAGACGAGGTAGGGTTTTTCGTCGGAGGACGGAATTCCATCTTTACGAAACTTTCTAAAACGGAAGGTCGATGGATTTTTCGTAATTGTAATTTCCTTTTATCGCGATATTCCCTCTGTCCAGTATTATTGTTAAATAACATTTTACTGCATAAATATTTCTATTTCAGGTTGAAAATAGGGGAAAAGTTTCCAATACTGGAAGTCGAACGGAGCAAAGATTTCTCCTGTAATCCCCCCCCCCCGGCCCCAGCGGTGTTCCTACTCTACTGCATTGTTAAATATCCCCAGTCCTATAAGTTTTTGCATTTAAGCTTAATAAGGAAGGAGGAAATCCCATAAACGGGAGTGACTAATTTGGAAAATCTGTAAAAATTGATGCATTTTTTATTTTTACAAATTTCGGATTTCCCCGTCTGTCAAGCGTGAAATTCTGAATGCATCTCTTGATTTTTACTGGTGGAAGTTTTGAACTTAAATCTTGCAATGTTACCTATCGTGCCCTTACAAGGTGAACCTACTTTGTGTTTTGCACGTGTTAAGTTTGTTTCATTAGTGTGTCTTTGTTGCGACGCCTGTTTCTTTTTCACAAAAAGATGGATTGGTTCATAAAAAAGCGTCTATGTGTGCCGCGCAATAATACTAGTTACTACTGACAAGGCTCTTGCCAGTGTTGGCAGGTATGAGCTTTTAGCTCATTCCAGAAATCTTCCTTCCTAACAGAAGGTTCCAGCAGTAACGCCCTTGCGGGGCCCCGGACAATGGCTTTTCATGGGGCCCATCGCAATAAACATATATATATATTATTACACAACATAAAGAAGAATATATGTTGCTTACACTGACGGTAAACCAGTTGCTCGCTTTTTTTTTTTTTTCTTCTTCTTCTTCTCTCTCTCTCTCACACTAACCCTCACTTAAGGTGAATGTGATCCCAAAGCAATTTTTTTTTTATCGGGAATCATGGTATTGTTTTATATAAAATAAACACTATGTAATACAATATATTGTTTATTAATATAATTAGGAATCCAAAATATTACCTGTTCCAAAATGACTTGTTACTGAATAAACAAGGATAGCTGTATAATTATAAGATAAGTCTATTATTTAAAGAAGAATTGTGCGATTTTTCTTGTGTCTGAAGTCTTCAATCAAATCACTATAGTCCAGAGTAGATGCCATGTCGTTTTCTATGGACCGAAGAGCGACAGCTGGCAGCCAGTCTTGGGTCATGGTGTTCCTTATTTAGGTCTTGATGAGCTTTAGCTTAGAAAAGCTCCTCTCGGCAGATGCAACAGTAATGGGAATGACAGCTATTATTCTGAGTGCAATGTTAATGTTCGGGCCCATTTTGACTGTGTACTTAAGAGCTGAGACTACGTCGTTGCCTCCCTTGCCCTCGAAGACGTACGAACATTTTGAGCTCATCATATAGTTCCAGTTCTTCTACATCATGTTTGTCTCCTACACTTAAAGATACCTGTAAGTCTTCACAGTTTTTTACTCGTATTAGGTCTTCATTACTCATTGTCGATAAGTTTTTAATTCGGCACAGGAAGCCCAGCCTGCTTTTGTGGCATTTGAGAGCTTCAAATCTTGGCTGACAGCTCATTCACACAGCGTCTACGACCACATTAAAGTAGTTTATTTTGAAAATCTCAGGAGCCCCGTCCTCTTGCTTCGTAGGAGAACATTTTCTTTTTCAGTCTCTTTATGATGACCTTGAATGTGATTTCAATATCTGCTTCCATAACTTCCCTTACTGTAACGATAGTCTTGGGGCCACTTGATGAAAACTTCTAGATGCTTAACTGCCACATCTAAGTGTATATTTTGATTTTGCCGTATTTTGCAGATACAATGTATCTTGATAAGAATGTCATACCAAACCACTAGGGAGGTAATAAATTCATAGGTGGTTACTTCCTTTTCCAGTGACAGGCACTCACTGATCAGCCCACGGTCTGTGGTTTTTTCACGCAGACTCGCCAAAGCATCACAAATGTTGTTCAACTGATATCTTACAAATTTCACAGATTCAACTCTGCACTCCCACCTGGTTTCTGAGAGGTTTCAGCAAAATGTTCACATGTGCCTTGATGATAGCCCACCTTTCGCTGAAGCATGCGAAAATGGTGTAGTCTCTGCAAGAGGCCGAAAAATGACTGGGTGTGAGCACAAGATGAAGCGGCGTCACCCAGCAACAGGTTCCAGCTGTGGCTGCCACAAGGTACTAAGAAAGCTGGGGGTGCATGTTGAAAAGTCTTCTTTGGACACCGATTTTTTTTTTTCTTTTTTTTCTGCCTGTTGGCATCATTGTCGAACCTTGCCCTCTACAGTTTTTCAGTGACAGGCCTAGTTGTTCCGGTTCAGTGACAATGTAATCAGCCAACCCTTTGCCAGAAGTTTTCTCTACCGCTAAAAACCCTACAAAGTGTTCCCTAATTTCAGTAGTGTCCTTGTTTGCTGTTCGCAGTGTTATAGAGAGCTGCTCAATCTGAGTGATATCTCGAGTACAGTCCAGGATTATTGAAAGTTCTTGTTCTTTAACATGTTTTCTAATATTTTAGCTTTAACGTGGCTTGCTATGAGCTATATGAACTAATTTTTTGGATATTTTTCCCGAAGTAGTGGTTTCTAACAACCATCTTGTTCATTACTTGGTGCAGATGCTCTCGTAATATGGGATCAAATCTAGCAATCAATTTGGACAAATCCAAAAAAATTGAAGCTGGAATTTGAGGCCAACATTTCCTTGTGCCTCTAAAAGCCAAATTGTGGGAAGCCAAAAATTGCACGATTGCCAGTAACCTCTCCAATATGTCTTTCCAGCTCTGCTGTTCGCCTAGAATCGCAGTCTGAGACAGCAAGTCGATGGTTTTTCTGCAACTCAACCCTTTTTCTGAAGCTAACCATTTTAATATACAGTCTGTGTGGGACTTGCTGGGTTCATGAGATTTGAGGGCATAACTCGGGGGCTTCCAATCACTCATTCCCTCACTCGAACTAAAAGCACTACAGGAAGTAAACAAGAACAAACGACACACAAAACAGTATACAGCATCTTTTGATTCAGAATAAATCAACCATCGCCTGTCTTGCTCTTCACCATTTATTAAAATTCTGGTGTAATGTAATTCACTAAAACGGCACCCACTTTAATTATTGTGGAAACTTTTGTTGACCTGCATAGGGCCTTTTTGAACTATCCTAGTCAATTCCAAGTAACTTAACAGTTGTGGCCATAAATATGGATCACTCACATTGGGTGCTGGGGCTTTGCTGACATCATCATAAATCTCCTCATATTCTGGTTATGGCGATGAGGGAGATGAAGGCGCTAGCGGCTGCGACGACAACTCTGAATGCATCACCTCTGCTGCTTGTGCTGCTCTGGTTGCTGGGTCCTGTAACTCCTTCTGCTGATGTTGAACATGCTTGACACACACCTGTTTCTTTTCTCCAACAGCCTTGTCAGTTTTAACATATTCCGTCAATGAATCACGGAGTTGCTGCTCTAGTTCTTTCCTTCTATCACTTTTTTTTTTTCTTTTCGTGCTGCCTGATTCATATTTTCTGCCAGTATCACGATCACTGGAAGTCATTTACTCATGAACACAACACACCATTCACCAAGAAATATATACTCTACTACTGTCAAGTACAGCACTTAAAATCACTATCTTGGAGACAAACTGAAACAACAATGTAGTTATGCATTGTGGAAAGCGGGAATCACTTTTGGCGTCACGAGCAGATGGTCAGCGGCCAAGAAAATGTCTCTCCACGTCAATCATCGTAGCTCTGGAGCAGGAGGAGTAGCCAGCTTTGGCAAATGCACATGTCAACTAAACTCCCTAGAACGGTACCTGGCTTCTGTGCGTACATTGCAACTCACTACTTGTACCTGAAATTGAGGCAAATCTCCTATAAAAAATATTTCAAAAAAAATAAAAATAAAAATTATTTAGATATTTCTCACAACTTTCCTGCTGAAAAAATGTCTCTGACCAAAAAATAAAATATTTTCTAACAAAGTTTTTGATGTCACTAATTAAAAGCAGTAAACACATATTAAAATTGGTCATTTATTTGTATATGATCGTAAACTACAACTACAATATTCTAGGTGACGCCAGGCAAAAACTACTAATTAATTGGCGGCGGGGCACAGGGCCCTATGCGGTTGCCCTGTATGCCCGTACCTGGGGCCTCCACTGGGTTCCAGTCGCAAGTAGTATACATTATAACAAATTATGATTCTCTCAGTTCCACTTTCAAACGAATCCAAAGAATTCTCTCACTTATGCATCTTTAGTGAATCAAGTTGTCCATATTTTCACTTAAAATTGCAACTACACCAACCTGTTGTCTCACATCCAATACTCCAGACCACATACACTCGTTGTTCCTTTCACTTCTATCCCAATTTCCTTCTTTTTGGTTTCACTTACACACAGCACATCCAATTTATACTTATTCATTTTTTCAATCACCTCATTCATCTTTCCATTTATTCCTCTAGTATTCCATACACTAAATCTTACACTCTCAGTCGAGATCTCTTTCTCATTCTCCGTTTTTCATATAGTTTCATGGTGGACCATCCTTCTCAAGTGTGGTAGGTCCACCATAACCCACACTACAGTCTGGAAGAATAATTCTTTGTGTCTTTTCAATCAGGTGAGTACACCAGTGTGGGGGCCCACAGCTGATCGTTGCAGTTGGTCAGACACCTAAGGATTCTGGGAAAAAACCCAGTGAGTTTGGGTCTTGTGGCCAATGTCACACAACACTAGCTGGTTTCTCAACACCAATTCTAAGCTTCAGTATAAATTAGTGTTGAGGTACCAGCTAGTTCTGTGGGACATTGGCAAAAAGACCCCAACTCTCTGAGTTTTGTTCCAGAATCCTTAGGTGTCTGACCAACTGCAACGATCAGCTGTGGGCTAATCCCCCACACTGGTGTACTCACCTGATTAAAAAGACACAAAGAATTATTCTTCCAGACTCTAGTGTGGGATATAGTGGACCTACCACACTTGAGAAGGATGGTCCACCATGAAACTATATGGAAAACGGAGAATGAGAAAGAGATCTCGGCTGAGTGATCTAGAACAGCATAAAAACCCAACATGCAATTCAAACATCAGCCACAATGGTTTGAAGAAATTATCGTATATATAATGAGTTAAGGCTTGGATAAGTGACTAATTCATGAAACCAATGAAAAACATTGAATTTTACATGTTCTTGAGTCCGGTACATAGATGTAGTCATCATTAGTGCCAGATTTGGAATATTTTTCTCATTTAAAGCACACTGGCACAGTCTGGTGTCGTGTTAGATTACCCTCTGATAACACCTGGCAACTACCGGATGCGCCATATAAAAGAGGCCCCTGGCCAGATGTTGTTAGAAGGGTTAAAGTTGTTTGGCAGGATTTCCAGTTAGGACCGCTTTGTTCCACTTCTAACCGGTTTCTGCGTGTACAGCTGCAAAGGAATTCTCTGGAGTGGTTAGTCACAGCCAGAGCAGTATAGGTATACAGCCATAAGTGTAAGTGAAGCAAGAACAAAGGCAACGGAAATGGTTTTAAGTGCGGAACAGTGGATTTTTATTGTGGAACAGTGTTTCAGAAATAACTCGTGCAAAGTTTTACATGAGTTCTTTACAGAAAAATTTCCACATTGTGCAGCACCTGTGAAATCAGTGGTGCGGAATCTTCATAAAATCGGTGGTGCGGAATCTTTGTGAAACCGGCACGGTGTGCAAAAGGAAAAGAAACAAACCCAAGACAATTCGTACTGAAGATAATATCATGGATGTGTGCACAGTGATATTACAAAACCCTCAGAAGTCGATTCGCCAATTATCATCTGCATTTCAACTTTTCTTTACCATATATGGCACACCCTGTTTTTGGTTAGCTAGTACCTTGAGAAAAACAAATTTTATGAAACTTTTCCAAAGTGGATAACATGGATTTAAGAACTACAGGTGTCTGTGAACTAGCAGGTAGCAACTATGTCAAGTTAAATTGTACTGTTTTATATATATAACTTCTATAAGGCAGTTAAAACACAGCAAGATGAGAGAATGGTTATATCTGGTGACCCAAATGATATTGGTAGAAATATAACAGAAATTAAAAATGCAGTGCTGAATTTTAGGTAAGTTTTGTACATGAATTGAAAAGGGAAGACTTTGTTTTTAACACATACAAGTTGGCAGCAGGTTTCCTGGATGAAGAAGCTCCCTGCCTTCAGTTTAGAAACCAGAGTGGTAGGCAAAAAATTATCTCCCAGAACACCAAACACTAGCACCAGTGGATTGAAAAAACTGATAGCAGAATTTGAAGAGACAAAGGCTAGCTGTGTTTTTATTGTAAAGAGAATTCCTAAAAGAGATAGTTTACCAGTGAATTAGAAGAATTTTATTTGAAGATGTGAAACATTAGTGACTGGAAAGTCTGGGTCATGCGAATGTGACCTTGGGGATAGATTTAGCAGCCCCCACCTCTATCTTTGTGTTAGCATGGATAATACACAAGATGGTGTTTTATCCTTTGATAGATTACCTTGGCTGCTTGGTTGCTTAGCTAGTAATCAATAAAATGGCATTCTCTCAATTGTTTTTGCACTGGACATCGTGGAAAGTTGGTTTCTTGCAAGTCAAAGGTTCCAGTTGTAAGGAAGGAAATTTGTTTTTTAAAATCTAGATATCATGGTTCAAACTAAATTGCAGGAAAAAATTATTCTCAGATATTTGAATGGTAGAGTTGGAAATCATATCAGTAGAGATGATGTAATTAAATAAATATATATATATATATATATATATATATATATATATATGGGATGTAAGGTCAGGTGATGCGTAACATCACAGCCTCTCCTTGACAAATGTCAACCCCGCCTTCTCGTGGTGCATCCTGTTCCCACTAAAGGGGCTCTGACGACCGCCAATAGCGGTATAACTATACCATCGGGATTAGAGGAAATTCTATCCCACACTCACCAACCCGCTTGGCCAGCGTGGTGAGTTATGGCCAAACCCCTCCAAAATGATTCCACAACTTAAATCTTGGCCCTCAGTCTCCGGCAGCTGGAATGTACCTGGCCAAGGCAGCGGCCAGTGCGACATGAAGGCAGAGGGTGCTAAGAATCCACGGAGGACCGGACTAGGCTGCCATCTGATGCTGACCTTGGCTACTTACAATGGACGCTCCCTATCTTCTGATTCAAGGCTTCTTGAATTGGAAGAGGAACTACAAAGGATCAAGTGGGACATCGTGGGGCTAAGTGAGGTAAGGAGAAAAGGAGAAGATCTCATCGAACTGAAAAGTGGACATCTCTTCTACTATCGTGGGACAGATACTGGCAGAACTAGTGGTGTTGGATTTATAATAAACAAGAAACTGAAGGATAAAGTTGTAGAAGTTGAAAGTTCCTCTGACAGAGCTGCACGACTTGTTATCCAACTCTCGAAAAGATACCAGGCTCAGATTATTCAAACTTATGCACCCACCACAAGTCATTCTGAAGAAGAAATTGAAGAATTTTATGAGGAAATTTGTCATCTAAATAATAAAGGTAAGCAGCACTTGAAAATAATTATGGGAGATTTCAATGCAAAAATAGGGCAACGGCAACAGAATGAAACTTCAGTAGGTAAATTCGGTCACGGCAACAGAAACCAGCGTGGAAATACTCTCGTTGAGTTTGCAGAGGCAGAAGGGTTTTTCATCTTGAACTCCTTCTTCAAGAAAAAGCCACACAGGAAATGGACATGGAGACATCCAAATGGGACTACAAGTGAAATTGATTTTATTATGTGTAACAAAAAATTCGTCATAGAAGACTGCAGTGTGCTAAACAAGTTCAACACAGGTAGTGACCATAGATTGGTGAGATGTAAGATGCACCTCAACACTAAACTCGAACGTGGCAAGCTCATAAGACAAACAAAATCTATTGACATAACCAACCTTAAAAAACACCATAATACCTTCAAGTTAGAACTGAAGAACAGGTTCTCTGCTTTAGAAGGCCTAACATCGGAAGAAGTGGACATCTCTGAAGTTAACAGAAAAGTAACCAAAGCTCTTATGGAAACAGCAACAAAATTAGCTGGGTCTAAGAACAAGTTGCATGTGAACAAATTATCAGGAAAAACCAAAATGTTGATGCAAAAAAGAAGAGAGATGAGGACAACTAAAGAAGATGTGACTTCCAAAGTGGAATATATAGAGCTATGCAAGACAGTAAGAAAAAGTATCACTGAAGACGTAAGAAAATTCAACTGTGAACTAGTGAGGAAAGCAATTAAAAACAACCAAAGCCTAAAGATAGCAAAGGGACATCTCAGTAAGGGAAGAAAACAGATTATGGCACTGAGAAAAGAAGATGGTTCTGTAACAAGAAATAGAGGCGAAATTTTGACAACAGTGAAAGATTTCTACTCCAAATTATATGAAAGGGATGATATATGCACTCCAGACATCATGAAAGATACCAGTACCAGAGTTCCTCCAGTCCTTCCAGCAGAAGTTGCACATGCAATCAAGAACATGAAGCGAGGAAAAGCTCCAGGAGAAGATGGAATTACTGTAGACATCATACAAGAAGCAAGTGGAGAAATCGAAACAGTACTCGCCCAAATTTTCACTCGATGCCTTAATGAAGGAAAGATTCCTGAGGATTGGAACACTACTACAATGATCCTGCTACATAAGAAAGGTGACATTGAGGATCTCGGAAACTACAGACCTATCAGCCTCCTATCAGTAGTTTATAAAATCTTCACTAAAGTTCTTTCACACCGCTTGAAGGTAACACTGGACATGGCTCAACCGAGAGAACAAGCTGGATTCAGGAGTGGCTACAGCACAATAGATCATATCCACGTGCTGAGAGAACTAATTGAAAGAGCGAGGGAATATGAACTTCCATTGTGCATGGCTTTTATCGATTATGAAAAAGCCTTTGATTCGTTGAAACCATCAGCAGTTACAATGGCTCTGAAAACCTGCGGTATTGAAGATGCATACATTAATATTATTAATAACATCTATGAAAATGCAAGTGCAAAGATTAGGCTGTTTGAAAATACAACACACGTAAAAATTGGAAAGGGAGTGAGACAAGGTGACACCATATCTCCGAAGCTCTTTAATGCCACATTGGAGGGTGTTTTTCAGTCGCTGAGCTGGGAAAACAAGGGGATGAAGATTAATGGAGATTATCTAACCCACCTTTGTTTTGCTGATGACGTAGTCATTTTTGCAACTACTCCATCAGAGCTGCAGAGTATGATCCAGGAACTTGCTGACAAGAGTAAAGAAGTGGGATTAAAAATGAACTTTCAGAAGACAAAAGTGATGTTCAATGCTTTTACAAGAAATGAAGATTTATCGATTGATGGAGAAAAGCTGGAGATAACAGATACGTACGTTTATCTTGGACAGCAGATATCAAGTGAGGGTCACATTGATGAAGAAATTAATCAGCGTACAAAACTTGCCTGGAGAGCTTTTGGAAGAAACAGCATAATTTTCAAGAGCAATATGCCATTATGTCTTAAAAGAAAAGTGTTTGATCAATGCATCCTTCCAGTGCTTACGTATGGTGCAGAGACGTGGACCTTAACTAAAAGAGACATACAAAGGCTGCAGACAACTCAAAGTAGCATCGAGAGGTGCATGCTTGGTGTAACCAGGAGAGATAAGAACAGGAACTCGTGGATCCGAAAAATGACAAGAGTGGAAGACATCATGATCAGAGTTAAATCCCTGAAATGGCAATGGGCTGGACATACTGCCAGAAGGACAGATCATCGATGGACAGCCGAAATTTTAGATTGGATTCCAAGGGACAGGAAAAGACCCAGAAGAAGACCACATGGGAGATGGGTGGATGAAATTCGAAAGTATATAGGGGTCACATGGAGGAGACTGGCACAAGACAGACCGTTGTGAAGGAAACTTGGGGAGACCTTCGTCCAGCAGTGGATTGATAATGGTTGACAATGATGATAATATATATATATATTGTAAATATGAATGGAAAAAGACTAGCTGATATTTATGAAGACCAGTTGATTAGTGCTTTGGCAGTAGTAAACTCATAAATGAAAACATTCATAGGTTTTCACAGTAGGAAGAAGCTATTGAGCGAAAAAAAAAATATTGAATATGTTGCATGTAAAACTCTTTAAGATATATGTGACCAAAGGCATGCACAGATTTTGATATCATTAGTGAACACATTTTAGAGACAGTTGATTTTGAAATTGTTTATCATATGATTAAGAGCTTACTATTCAAGGTACTAAAAAGTATTTGAATGATAAACAGAGTTGCCAACTGCTCCGAATTTTGCGGAGTTTCTCCGGAAAAATGCTAAAGCTCTGTGAAGTTGTTCTTTTGCTCCGAAAATTAAGTCATAATCTATAAAATCCTCTTAATTGAGCATTAAGCAAAAATAAAAAAAAATCTGAGATTTTTTCCGTCTTATTACCAGGGATGCACAACCTCCGGCCCGCCGAAAGTTTGGAAGTGGTTCCAAATGGCGACAAAGCAAAAAACACAGCGGCGGCGTGCCGGCTAGATTTTGTAGACAGCGCCGCAGCGCGACCTTAACTAGCGATTATCGATAGCGGCGTTCGTGTAAAAATCAACGTAAATTTTTTTATTAGTGATTATTTTAAGCATCAATAAGATAGTGCAACTATACTAGTTATCCAAATTTATTGGTATAGATAAAATCAAGGTTTGAAGCTTTCGCACATCAACCAGATGGCTTTCTCAAGGAAGGTAGACTGCAAACTGGATAATAGAACGTTTCAACAATTTGAATGCGGTGACTTGACTTGACAATAAACGAAGAGATGCGAACGTAATTATTCAATAAAAGCATGTGGCATCATGTTCGTTTTGCACGCGGAATCCTTGGAGGAAACAAAAGGCATTCATTATTTGAAGAACTGGTTCCAAATTCGTGGTAATTCTAGTGAGACACTATGATTGCAGGCCTCATCGTTGGTAATGCAGAGGTGCCAACTATTACGGTTTCGACTGTCAGATTACGGAATTACAGACAGGTTGGAAGAATTACGGATTTCAGTGCGTTTTGGAGAATCTCAATTTTGTATCCTTTTTTGTTAACCCTTTTAGTGCGATGCGGCCGATTTGTTGGTGTTCGATTTTGATCTGAGTGTTTTCCGAATCAGACGGCAGATATCAGTGTCGATGATCATATCATTTATCAATCATATAGCGAAACAGCAATATTATCGAAAGAATCGTAATATGCCGTAAGAGTCGTATTGTAAAATAGTTTGCGCTTGCTGTCGGGCTTCCCACACGCTTTTTCCGTGTGACGGGAGAAAGGCTACTTTAGCCAAAACTTTTCCTACTTTAGTTGAGGCAGGGCTGTTCACTTGGCCTTGTTGGTGAATTACGTATAAAAACGGCGTACTATCGGAAATCACTTTTTCGAGCCCCGTTCGAAGGGCAATAACGCGAAACTCGTCGCAATGAATGAATGAAAAAAAAAAACAAACAAACAACAAACAAAAACAACCAACCAACCAACCAAATCGCGAGTGGGGTTGTCGTGCGGGAGAACGAAATGCGGTGTTTTATTACTAGAAGCTCTTCACATTATTCATTTCTTTTTCCCAAACAGACACAATCGCAAAAATCTGTGAATTACGAATCCTCCTCTTTTTCCAAACTAGTGTTAGCAGAGGATGACTTGATTGACAGCTTGTTCCTCAGACTAGCAGACGTGCTTTTTCCTACTGCGTGAAATGTTTTTGTAAGGTTATTTGAAGTGGCCTGTTGTAGTGAGAGTGAAAGTTTGCCAAGTGATAGTGATGATTTTGAATCATCTGAGAGTGATATTGGCCAAGCAACATCAAGCCAACTAACCACCGTGCCACGCACGCAATATCTTCCGAAAGTGATGATCTTGAAAGTGAATCTTCAGGTCATGAAAGCGAATGGGAGGAAATAATAGAGCATATCTGCCAACTCTTCCGATTTTGGCAGAAGTCTTTCGATTTTTTATACATTCTTCCGACCAAAGCTCGCGTTCTTCTCCCGTTTGAAAAATTTCTGTTTTTTGTGAAAAATAACCTGTTTTATTAATTTTTGTAAGTCAAAAAAAAAAGTGGGAAAAAAGTGCAGCAATAACTTACAAGTCTTAATCAGCCAGGGCTGCCAGATCTGCGCCAGCCCACGGCAAAACATTGTTCTTGCACCATTCCGCTAAAAAATTGCGATTTTGACTAATCGGCGCTAATTTTGTCCCAAAAGTTAAAATTTACTGGTTATCGATATTTTATCATAATCTTACGCCATTCGAAATCATTCCGTGGAATCGCGGAGTCCCCACCCCCAATTTTTTTTCCTCCCTCTTTTCGAGATCGATGCAAAATGAAGAAATTTTCTGTGTATTAGTTAGGGCGGGGGTTCTTATTCCGTCTGGGGACATTGTTTTGTCTTTTTAAACGTTCGGAAACTAAACGGAGTGCAGATTTTTCCCCGTAACCGTTTTTTTTTTTTTTTTCTCTCTCTCTCTCTCTCTCTCTCTCTCTCTCTCTATTTTGCTTCTGTTCAGTATTGTTAAATATAATTTCAGCTTGAAATTGTAGGCAACGATTTCCGAAAACAAAATTAGGCCGCCCGAAAATTTCCCGTAATCTTCGGCCACGAGATTCTTACACAGATTCGAGGGATTCCATCTTTTTTTGTTATCATTTGGACCATTCACGAGATTGAGGCACAACTGAACTGAAATTTTAGGCGGATTGGTGGTGGTGGGTTGTTTTCTCCGTCGGAGGATGGAATTTCATCCTTCGAAAACGGAAAGTAGATGGAGGTAAGATTTTTTTTGTAATCGTAATTTTTTCTCTCACGATGTTTCATCTACCCAGTATTATTAAATATCATTTATTCCTATTTCATATTTTACTTGTTTTTTACTAATTTCATCCTTGGAATTATCGTTTCTGAAACAAATAAATATGCAAAGACGTTTCTTCAGGAACATCCAAATCTTTCTCCCAAATCTCGATCTAAGAAATGGAAAAATGTTACAAATGCTGAAATAAAGGTTTCCTTGCGTGCCTTCTAATATGGGAGTAATCAGTAGCCCACGTAGGACGAGATGATTGCCGAAGGCATATCCAGTCAAAAAACAACACGAGGATTATGTAAAATGAAAGACTCAATAAAAGCCTTTGGATAATTTTTTTTGCAAAAAAAGAATGAAAATAGCTTGATAAATGCTGAATTGCTGTTTACTACATTCGTTGTGGAGCATAACCTACCTATAGCAAGCTGTGATCATGCTGGTCCCTTGTTTCATGCTATGTTCCCAGACTGTGATATTGATGAAGCTGGATATCCTAGAGCAGATGTGGCATGCAATGAAATATCTAAGATGAAAGATTCATCTGGCCTTCCCAAGTATTCTGCATTGCCTAAACTAATGTTGGCAATAATGACTATCCCTCACAGCAATTCCTCTACAGAGATAATATTTAGTATAGTAAGGAAAAACCTCACATACTTCTGCCCAACAATGAGCACCAAAACATTAAGTGCCCTTCTTGCTAATGTACAGAAAAGTAAAGCATTTTCCTCAGGTGAGCCGTGTTATATAAAAAAAGTTTTCTGAAAAGGAATATACCACTGCAAAACAAGCAACAATATAGTCTTTATGTCAAGCAATGACATGAGGTAAGTACAAATTGATAATTTAATTTCATATTTTTTTATCAGGATAGTGTAAACATATAAGGTTATTACATATTTCACACATTAATTTCTCATGAATTACCCTTTCCGCAAGTTAACGATGAGGCTTCGTTTGGTGATTACTGATAGGCTCCTCGGAAGGTTGTCGTCTCATACAAGTATTACAGGTTACACAGTAATACTATAATATTGTCCTTAACTTTGAAAAAAAAATGGCATGTTACATTACTGAAAATATTACTGAACGTTTGTGTTCCATTACTGAAACATTACTGAAAAATCTCCTATTGATTACTGATACGTTCTGCTAGAGGTTGGCACCTCTGGTAATGATCTCCAATTTTTTCCGAATTGCAGTGCATTTAGAAGTAGAGTAGGCAGCTAATTTCTTTATTTCATCCCACATAGGATCGGCGGACTTGAACTAGACTTCTCTGGATAGAGCTGTGGTTAATTTGCCATTCTTTATGTCCCTCTTATGCTTCATTGACTGTAATTTTAAATGAACGTTTGGTCATCCCAATGTAGTATTGCTTGGAACCATCCGGATATTGTAGAGGCATAGCATAAACACCTGCTTCATTGGAAAGTGGGAGCTCGTCAGTATTTCACTTAAGCATAGCATATAAAGATGTCAGAGATCTTATGCTGACACTGAGGTTCATTTTTCTGAGCGCGTTCTTCAGTTTATAGGAAACATTTGGTACGTAAGGAATAGATCCCAGATAGCGTAGACACGGTATAGAAAGCTCGGCATGCCTCTTTTTGTTTCTTTCGATATATCTATGTACCATGTTCAAATCGTATCCTGTCTCAGTGGCCAAATCAATAACGTTTTTTAATTCGCTTAGTCTAAAAGGAACAACGGAGGAGATGTCGAATGCTCTTCTGATTCGAGACTGGAAGAAAGCTGTCAGAACAGAAAAATCAGAAGGGCAGAATGAGGTTGGGAATGGAAGTGGGTTTGTAATAGACTTGTGTACGGAAGCGATTTTCAGGCGATTTACTCAGTAAAACATCCAGATCAGGCAATGCTATTGTGTTCTAACTCCATAGTGAAATTGATCGTAATGTGTATATCATTGATTTTATCCAGAAAAAGCGGGACAATCTCCTTTCCATGAGGCCATACGAAAAACACGTCGTCCGCATATCGGAGCCAAGTGGTAGGTTTTTGGGTAATGCTGGTCAATTTGTGCTGCTCGATTAGACGAAGGATGGCTTCCGCGAGAATTGCTGAAAGTGAAGATCCCATTGGAGCGCCATTTGTTTGTTTATAGACTTTTCTTCGTAAACTATAGTATAGTAGCTAGAATTTGATACTAAGTTTATTAGCAAGATTCTTGCGAATAAAGTGCTGGATTATATATAGCCTTTTAACGTTCTGATAGCTTCCGGCACAGGAAACAGAAGATAAAGAGAAACCACGTCGAAACTGCCGATAATGTCACGCTGCTGGACAGAGATTTGCTTGATTTTCATAATGAAATATTGAGTGGAAGTTATTATAAAGTCCGATTCAGGGAGGTGATTGGCCAGAAATTTGCAGAGTGCCTTCTCTAAATGGCACGTCGGTGCAGATCTCCTTGACACGATGGGTCTCAATGGATTATCGGGCTTGTGGTGCTTAAGCCTTCCAAAGAGCTTCAGGATCTGGGGGCCTGGTGGTAATTTGGTGGCTTTCTTGAGATCCTCCGGGATAGCAGTCAATCTGGCAGCTCTTTGTACCTGTGCAATCCAACAATTTAAAGGGTTCCTTCCTAGTACTATAGATCCAGAAGCGGAGATGAAGTCCTCGAGTTTTTGATTGTAGTCCGCAACATCCATAATCACTATCTGACCGAATTTGTCAGTTAGGGTTAATATTATATTACAGTCATTTCTAAAGTTCGAAATCGGTCTCAGAATTTTAAATCCATTGGACAATTGTTTTGGATTGTACAGCGATCGAAGCCTAGAGCAAGAGTTGGCGTAGTTCGTCTTTGGTGTTTTCCGGAACTCGCGATATATCGCTCTCCAACTCTGAAATGATTATTTTTGGATTCCATCTCATTTTTTTGGATTTGGTCTTCCAACGAAATGATGATTTTTGGAATTGGTCTTCCAATGAAGCAGGTGTTTATGCCGTCCCTCTACAATATCTGGAAGGGTCCAAGGGATACCACATTGGGATGACCAAACGTTCATTTAGAATTAGTCAATGAGCATGAGAGGGACATAAAGAACGGCAAATTAACCACGGCCCTATCCAGAGAAGTCCAGTTCAAATCCGCCGATCCTATGTGGGATGACATAAAGAAATTAGCTGCCTGCTCTACTCCTAAATCCACTGCCATTCGGGAAACATTGGCGGTCAAACCAACGATGAGGCCTGCAATCTTAGCGTCTCGCTATAATTACCACGAATTTGGAACCAATTCTTCAAATAATGAATGCCTTTTGTTTTCCTCCAAGGATTCCGCGTGCAAAACGAACATGATGCCTCGTGCTTTTATTGAATAATTACGTTCGCATCTCTTCGTTTATTGTCAAGTCACCACGTTCAAATTGTTTAAACGTTCTATTATCCAGTTTGCTGTCCACCTTCCTTGAGAAAGCCATCTGGTTGATGTGCGAAATCTTGAAAACATTGATTTTATCTATACCAATAAATTCGGATAATAGTATAGTTGTACTATCTTATATATAGTTGGTGTACATTTCCTTATGTTATTATTGAAGCATCAGTGTTGGATTTCTCGGGATTTTAACGATTTCCCAGTACTTCATTGGGCGAATCAGTGCGCTGATCAAATAGCTGCAGTGGCGTCAGATTGATATTTCCTTGCGAGAAATTTCCGATAATGATATCGTTATTTCCACAGCGGAAAAAAAAAAAAAGATTTAGAATATTTCTTGCGAGAAAAATGTTTAAAATCTTTTTTCGCTACGCAAATAACGATATCGTTATCATTTTTACATGTCGTTATCGTGCTTGCATATCGTCGGCAATGAGTCTTGGAACACGTTGTAGTTTGGAAACAATAATCATGGCGCCTGATAAAAAACACAAGATGGGTTCCAAAAATAGTCAGTTTCAAGAGGCTTGGACATATAAATGTTGTTTTGTACAACAAAACAATTCACTTATTTGTCTCTTGTGCAGTGCTTCAGTAGCAGTGCCAAAAAAGTTCAACGTGAAGAGGCATCATGAAAGGTAGCATAAGGACTTCGTCATGCAAGGTCAGGAACGCGAGCAGAAAATTAAATCTCTGAAGTGGTAGCTAACCAGCCAGCAAAATATCTTTAAAAAACAATCTGCAGAATTGGATGCAGCTGTTAAAAGTAGCCTAGAAATTTCTGTTTTAATAGCATTTCTAATTGAAAAATGTTCTGCTAAAGCCGAAGGAAGTGTGTATCAGACTGTGTTCACCAATGAAGTACTGCAGAAGGCAAAAAAAATCCACATATTTATCTCTAAAATGATGTACAGGTAAGCGAAAAATAAATTACACCGATTTAATAGAAATGATTGTTAATTCCAAACATTTCGGATATTTCTTGCACCTATTTTTATAACTGCTCCTCAAAATTTCTGTGGATGCTCCTTGCAGCTGTTCTTGAAAAGTTGGCAACCCAGTATTTATCTTTGAAGTAAAGTAAGTTTGCTTAATGTATCATATTTTTTGTCCAAACACTTGAGCTTTTATATTTATTTGCAACCACATATTCTCAGATATGATGAATGTACATATATTACCAAGATAATAAGGGAAAATATACAGTTTATATATAAAAAAACTGCAATTAGAAGTGTTTTCAATGGTTGTTTATTGTAGTAGCTATGCTGAAAATGTCACATTTTAAATTTGATATGACTGATAGTATAGCACCATATCGGCTTCGCGAGACGGTGCGTGTAAGGCGATCATCGTGTGCTCCTGATGAGCTTCATGAAATGTTGGCAGGTATGGATAAATTCAATGATATTGATGCCAGAAAGGCTGACTAGAGGACTACAAGTGGCTCTGATAAAATTACCATCTCTCCTTGTGAAACATTTAGGTTAAGTTCAGGAGATTTAAAATTTGTATTGTTAAGGCCAAAAGGAGATCATACAGTTTGGTAGTATGTAAAGATGAGAACTGTGGTACAAAAATGTGTAAAGCTATCAACGGAAATGTAAGAAGCCGTTTAGGGATTTCTTAATTTGTAGATCACAGGTTTTAAAAATGTGAAAGCTTATTTAAAAGGCTTGTCTAAAGAATTAAACTGTGTGTTAAAAATGATAAAGTTTAAATCTTGGGAAGGCTTTCATATATTGCATGAAAAGGAACTTCTAAAATGGCACTGAACTATTTTGCTTTTGGGGTTTCTAAACATTCAAAGAGTGATTCTATAGTACAAACCTTACTTGACAAAAAGTGCTACTGGTATCACTGGGGAATATACTTTAATAGAGACTGAAAGAATTTTGTAAAGCTTTGTGGTGTATTTTCTGTAATGAGCATGAGTGGTGGGTAGCCATTGTCTACGAGGTCAGTTACACCATCTCTGAAGAATAAAGCTGCAGGTTTTGGTGAAATTAACCCAGAATTGGTTAAATGTAGTAAAATGATTTGCATTTATTTTCTGACTACATTTTACTGGATTTTTCAGTTATCATGGGAAACTGGCTTTGCTCCTAATGGCTGAAAAATTTTATAATAAAAAAAAAAGGGAACAAGGACTGTGCTAACAGTTACCTTAATCTCCTTAACTAATAGCATGCATTGTAAGATTTATACAAATACACTAGCATATTTTACAAAATAATTTTTCCTTTAATTCCATTAACATTCAATATGTGGTAGTTCATTTGTCGTGTCAATCAGTGTAGAGAAATATTTAGAAACAAATCATATATTTTATTCCTTATGATGGGAACAAATTTAAATTAAATGTGTTGCTCATAACATATATTGAATCTCCTCAACTAGTGAAAAATATTAGCATTCGTTTTTAACACATTATGTCCTAGACGTCGGAAGCTAGAAATTTGTATTCAAAATTGATATTATTGTAAAATAAAATAAAAAGACTGTACTCACAATGTTTTTTGGTGGTCCTCTTCTTCTAATTGCTTTCAATTTTTGCAGTAAAAGTAAAATGTCATTATCATTCATGCCAGAATTTTTGGTGACGTATTCATGCTTGCAGGTACCTTGTTGATGACCTTTTCTATCTTCCAAGGTGAGTATGGCTTAAAAAATGAAGTCTTGGCTAAAACTCAATGAATAAACGAAGTCTTGGTTAAACTCCAATAAAAAAAGTCTGACAAAAACCATGACCTTATATTGAAGTTTAAAACTCATTCCTCTAGGTTTTCGTAGAAGACCACAAAGGTGAGTATACAAGTCTTGAGAAGAAAAACTTTGGTCAAAAACCGAAACGGCTAAAAATTAAAACTATGGAACTACTGACTCTCAAATCTCTAGAAACTTCCGGGCACCCCTCCCCCTCTTTGTGCTGTGTAGCTAAGGACACTCCCATTAGGGTGTAACTTACACGTGTTTCGGGCATACGCCCATCTTCAGAGATAAGAAAGAAAGATTGCAAATGGCTGTCGCCTGCAATTCTTTGGAGTTTTCTTCACTCAGCTCCTCCTTCCCTCTCGGTGTTGATTCGTTGTTGCTATGTAATTCAGCTCATCGTATCTTTGGTGGTGTCATTATTGGGGATTACGTTTTGTTCCATTTTTTCTCGTTTTTTTGGTCGGTAATAATTTTTTTCCATTGCACATGTTTTTCTTTAGGTTGATTAATGTTGCAGTTAGTATTTTCAGTTTTTTTTTTACAATGGCAAGCTTAGATATTACATTACTATACCCAAACACGCCAGTACCCTATGCCATTGAACTAATAATTAAAAAGTTAAGAACTAAAAATTTGTTAAACCAGGTGG
Organism: Macrothele yani; assembly: GCA_039090855.1. Classification (NCBI taxonomy): domain Eukaryota; kingdom Metazoa; phylum Arthropoda; class Arachnida; order Araneae; family Macrothelidae; genus Macrothele; species Macrothele yani. The sequence continues at coordinate 88,031,880 of CM077011.1, read as the reverse complement.
AAGTAGATGAATTGAATAAGATTCTAACTATTACATATAACAACAACTATTTCCAATTCAATGGGAAAATTTACATGCAGAAGTCTGGATCACCTATGGGCTCGCCGTTATCGACTATTTTTGCAGAAGTCGTAATGCAACTCATGGAGGAAAAAGTGCTTAAAGAACATACCCTGAAACCAATGATGTATTGCAGATATGTGGATGATATATTGGTATTTTGGGAAAATGAACAAATAGAACTAATTGAGTTTAAGGGGAAAATAGCATCCATATTACCATCAATTGGCCTAACAATTGAAGTAAAAAGAAATAACCAACTACCCTTCTTAGATATCAATCTAATCAAGAACAGGAACAGAATTGATTACCAGGTCTACAGAAACCCCACATATGTGCCGTCAATAATTCCAAAGAACTCCAACCATCCATGGGCACATAAAGCAACAATTAGAAATTTAATAAAAAGAGCATTCAACCATTGCAGCAGCAGCAAATACAAAGAAGAGTTAATATGGATAAATAGAATGATAAAAAAACTTTGGATATAATAAAAAATTATATATGACATTAAACACAAGGTGCAAAGACCAAAAAAGGAAGAAAATAAATATTGTGGAAGTTTCCCATATATTAAAGGACTATTTCATGCCATAGAAAGAATTTGCAAAAATCACCAAAGTAACATTGGAATACTGTAAAGACACAAAGAGATATGATAATAAATAATAAAGATCAAGTATTGGAAAAATCAGGAGTATACTGCATACCAATAAAAATGACAAACAGCAATGATAAAAAAATAACCTATGTATATAGGAAGTACTAAAAATCAGTTAAAAACCAGTTTGAACGAACATATAATGAACTGGAATAAAAAGGAGGAAAAAACTGCATTGGTGCAATATTGCATACAAAATAATACTGAGCCAGAATTTGAGAACATCAAACACCTAAAATCACATAGAATGGAGAAAGAGATTAGAATCACAGAGTCAGTAATTATTGAAAAAACTGAAAGTACTAACTGCAACATTAATCAACCTAACGAAATACATGTGCAATGGAAAAAAATTATTACTGACGAAAAAAAAGAGAAAAAATGGAACAAAGCGTAATCCCCAATAATGACACCACCAAAGATATCACAAGGTGAATTACATAGCAACAACAATGAATCAACACTGAGAGGGGGGAGGAGTCGTGTGAAGAAAACTCCAAAGAATTGCAGGCGTACGCCTGAAACACGTGTAAGTTACACCCTAGTGGGAGTGTCCTTAGCGACACGGCACGAAGAGCGGGGAGGACAGCCAGAAGTTTCTAGAGATTTGAGAGTCAGTAGTTCCATGGTTTTAATTTTTAGTCGTTTCATTGAGGTTTTTGACCAAAGTTTTTTCTTCTCAAGACTTGTATACTCACCTTTGTGGTCTTCTACGAAAACCTAGAGGAATACAAGAGGTTACTGGATGTTTTACCTAAATGAGTTTTAACTTTCGATATAAGGTCATAGTTTTTGTCCGACTTTTTTCGTTGGTTCATTGGAGTTTAACCAAGACTTCGTTTACTCATTGAGTTTTAGCCAAGACTTCATTTTTTAAGCCATACTCTCTTTGGAAGATAGAAAAGGTCATCAACAAGGTACCTGCAAGCATGAACACGTCACCAAAAATTCTGGCATGAATGATAATGACATTTTACTTTTACAGCAATTAGAAGAAGAGGACCACCAAAAAAACGTTGTGAGTACAGTCTTTTTATTTTATTTTACAATAATATCACTTTTAAATACTAATTTCTAGCTTCCGACGTCCAGAACATAGTGTGTTAGAAACAAATCCTTGTATTTTTCACTAGTTGTGAAGAGATTCAATATATATTTAGAAACATTGTAAAAATTAGAAAAACTCATTTGTGCCTAAAATTCATTCTATGACAGCTTGACACCAACACAAAAGTTATAACCTGATGAATATTAACTGAATTTAACTAGAACTTCTGCTTTTGTAAAATATGTAAGTCATTAAAAAAAAAACATTTTGAATATTGCCCAGGTGTTTTTCATGTCAGCACTGACAGTTTATCAAACTTACAAGGTAAAAACTCAGAAAATCAACTGACGGAAGGGCAGTTTAATTTTAACAACAGTACAGGATGTCAGAGTAATATATTAACTTTGAAAATCAACTGAAGGAAGGGCAGTTTGATTTTAACAACAGTATAGGATGTCAGAGTAATATATTAACTTTCACTAAACTTTCTGATAGTTTTGTTTTGTGATTTCTTTTAACTTTCTGATACGTTTTGTGAGGTGAACCGAATTTTATTTGGTATTCATTGACTTTGAAGAGTCTTTTCACAGGCTTTGTGTGAAAAGGTCTTTCATGTGTCAAAAAGTATGTGAAAGACCAACAGCTAAAACCATTCAAAGGCCTTGGTGGGGCTTAAGAGAAGTACTGGGAAGTAATTTGAGATTAATTCTGGAATGTAGTAGGAATGCAAGTTTTTTTCTCTACTTCTGTTCTTATTTACATGGATGAGGTTGTTACAGAAAGTAACTTTATGATAGATGTTAATGTAGGCACTTCTAGCATCAGCAGTTTGCAGTATGAGATGATTTTATGTTAAAGGACCAGTTAGCTCAAAATGACTGTGGTATCGAAGGGGGAAAAAATTCATTTAGAAAATTATAATGGTGAAAACTGGATGTTTTTTTTACAATGTGCCATTATTTCACTTAAGTGAGAAGAAACGTATTAGTGCCTGCTAGAGCTCTGACATCAATTCTTATTATTTTAAACATGAGTTTAAATGCTATTCAATTGAAAATGGTTTGGTGTTGTGTGTCTGGATGCTCAAAGACTACAAATTCAGATCTAGGAATAAGTATTCATGGATTTGCTAATGCAGTAAAATCACCGATTAGAATCAAAGTGTAGATGAATTGAATAAATCTGCTTAATTTCAAACCCACCTAAAGTTCTATCGTTCGTTCAGAACATTTTGCTAGAGAAGGTTTTGGAGAAAATGAACTTCTAGTTATAAAAAACATCAGTTATGGCAGAATGGGTTCCACAGTCAATGTTGACATTTATATAGATCATGATTGTAACACTGACAGATACGTTAAAAGTAAAAAACTGGAGTACCCAAATCAGACAAAAAAAAAAAAAAAAAAAGTAGCTTTGTTTTGATTATTGAGGGGGGGGGTATGAACAGCATGAAGACATGGTAAAGAGGGCATAATTGATTAAGCAATGAAGTGGGGGGAAAAGTCCTTACATAGGCGAATATCTTTCACCTGGTATCTCTCCGGTGGCCCCTCCTAAGTCACTGGAAGGTGAAAATATATATACAAATAATCTTGTGCAATATGTATGTTGGTATCAAAAATCAGTTCAACATTTGAATTTCTCTACCACAAAAGAAAACATTTTTCCAGGTTGTATTTTAATTGGCTAATTAATAGTTTTTTTATTAGCATTACAATAAGAAAATTAAAAAAAAATGAGATTGAAACCACTTTTTAATTAATCAAAAAAACAAAATTTCTCTTCCAGAGGCAGTTATGAATATTTACTCATTGTTAGGCTCTATTTTCACTGTAAATTTTTTAATTGTGCATGAAGGAAGATATGACTTGTGTTTTCTCTTCCGAGGAGGTTCTAAGAGTTGATACAGCAAACATACTGCATGTAAGCTACATAGTGTAGATTCCCCTCCTATTTATCTAACAGCTTTGCTTTCAGATTTAGATTCTGCCCTTACCATCATAATGTGTCTTTTTGTGTTCAACGTGTCCTTGTTTAGAACAACAGCCTGATAGACATCGGGAACTGTTATTCACTCGCCACTTCCCTTCATATCCATTATCATCACACTTTCACAGCATCAGGACTCTTGACAAGTCACTGAAGGAACACATTCACTCCAAACACATCAGTTTACATTCCCTTGCTTTTTTTTTGTTTTCTTCCCATATGTTTACAATTTTACCTCTCCTATGCTCGAATTGATATGGCCTAACCACAACCATGATATGTGGAAAGAACTAGACAGCTTGTGCACTGGTGCTTGAAAACCTGGAAAGTCATTGAAAATCATGATTACGTTTTCAAGGCCTGGAATATCCTGGGGAAATGGGGGGGGGGGGGTAAGCTGTCTTGAAATTAGTGCTTAAAAAATATATTTGAATTTATTTTAGGAAAACAGTGTTACCTCTTTTTTAGCTCATCTTTCACAAAAAAGATCATGTTACTGGTTTGTCCGTCTGTGGACACCATATCTCTGCAACTATTGGTCCGATTTGAAAAATTCTTTTCGCATTGGGAAGTTTAAAATGTGTGAATGATGATCCTTGTATTCCATCGTCGTTGTTGTTTTTTACAATGCACATTTTCATCGTTATAGCGTGTAAATGCAGAAGACATAGAATTCAAAATATATTTTATTCCATATATTTGCTTCTAAACATCCGATTAAAAAAAATTATTTTACCTTTCGATTCCGTTTATTTCGAAGACTATATTAGGTACAGTCACTTTTTCACGTTATGCATAGATTTTTCGCTAGGGTGGGGGCATTAAAAGTGAATTGCACTTTCCCGGATATCTCTGTTTCTAAAACTCTGATTTCGGATATTTTTTCTGCAGCGGATACAGCTCCTGCCTGATATGAAATGCTTTGTATATAATTTCGAATTTTCGGTAAAAGATGGTTTGACCACCAGAGGCTTAAGTGTTAATTTCTGCTGGTGATGTATCTGCAGCAAAAACTGAGCTTCTAACAACTCGATTGAAAAAATATTTCAAGGGGCAATACCACTCACGCTGATAAACCATTTCGGAATAATTTTTTATTAAAATAATGCGTGATTTCTCAGCCATGGAACGCTGGTGTTTTTTTTTTTTTTTTTTTTATCAGTGTCTCTGCTTCTAAGAGGCCGACTTGAAAAATTCCTTCTTTCTCGGAAAACGTTTCAGGTGTGAAATGGTTTTCATAGATTTTCCGCTAAGGGGCGTAAAGGTAAATTGTGTTTTCCTTGATATCTCTGATTCCGAAACTCAAATTTGAAAAATTCTTCTTGTATCATATACAGCTCCTGATGGGAAATGTTTTGCATATAATTTCTAACAGTTGATAAAAAATGGTTGGGCTACCAGAAAGGTGTAAGTGTTTATTTCTGCTTCGATATATTTGCAGCAAAATCTGAGGTCCTGAAAACTAGACTGAAAAAATTCTTCCGTGGACTGATCCACTCACATAAAGAAAAACTTTTGAGAATATTTTCTTCTTAAAATAAAGCATAGTTTTTCCACCAGGGATCATAGATGCATATCGTATTTTTGTCTGTCTCTGCTTCTAAGAGTCTGATTTGAAAAATTCTTTCTTGACGATATATATTAGGTGCACAAATGAGTTTTAAAGCGTTTTAAGACAACACAACATGTAACTTGAGAGAAAACAACAATATCTTTACGAATCAAAATATGCGCCATCATTATCTATGACCTTTCGCCATCGATCGGGCAGCTGACGGATTCCAGCCATGAAGAATACTTCGTTGTGTGGCTCAAGAAAGTCGTAAACCCATTTTAGCACTTCGTCACATGTCCGGAACCGTACAGCAAACAGACCATGTTGCATCGATCGGAAAAAATGATAATCTGCGGGGGCTATGTCGGGACTATACGCTGGGTGCTCGAAAACTTCCCAGCCAAGCGTCGATAAAGTTTCCTTGACCGATTTCGCGACATGTGCAGTTATTTCACAGGATGCAATCCTTTGCCTTTGAATGGACTTTTCCGACAGATTGGCTCATTCAATAGCAGCAATTGTTGCTTGTAGCTATCAGAAGTAACAGTTTGACCCTGTTCCAATAGTTCATAATAGAGCACACCCTACATATCCTACCAGATGCACATCAGAACTTTCTTGGAGTGAGTATTGTGTTTTGGTGTCAAAGTTGTTGCTTAACCGGGGTCTTCCCAGTGTTTTTGCGTTTTGGATTGTCGTACCATATCCACTTTTTATCACCCGTAACGATTTTCCATAGGAAAGACTTTCTGTGTTGCATATTCAACATATTCAAACACTTCATGAGACACTCATCTTTGTTCCTCTAGCTGAGGTCATGTAGCACCCATTTTCCTTCCTTCTGAATCTTTCCTATTGCTCGTAAATGATTGGAAATGATTTGTTGAGTTACCCTCGGTTGTTCAGCTAGTTCTTTTTGCATTTGAGATTAATCTTCATCCAGCAATGCTTGCAGTTCCTTATGTGCAACCTTGTGCAGGGTGCCGCTACGTTCTCGATAGTTAACACCAAAATCACCTGCTTTAAACCGTCTAAACCAAAACTCACGTGCTTTTCGATACAATATTCTCCCCCAGAACAAAACAGACCGATGCATATGCTTTTGCAGCACTTTTTCCTTGATGAAATTCATAACGAATGCAGTGATGGAAAGTTTGCGCCGAACTGCACCAATTTCATTATCTCGTGCCAAACTGGTACAAATTTCAAAAAATTTAATATTTGTGCCCAACTGCGCCAAAACAGCAATCCACTGCAAAAAATTGCGGAGTGAAAAAAATGTTTTCACAGCAAAAAATAGTTTTAAACAGCGAATCGAATGACGCTTTTTAAAGGTCTATGGGTAATTTGGTTAAGCGTATAACAACGCTTAATCAACGCGTACCGCCAATCCCAACATCTCGAAATGTTTTCCACCTACCTACTAATTCGTTGTTTTTTCGGCATAAGTGACGAATAGGTTTCGTGATGTAGGTGGAGCTTATGGAGGAGGAGTTTTGTTGTAATCACGCAGAATGTAGGAGAAACGATATATATCGTTGTTCAATTTTCGCTAAGTTGCGATGAACATACATTTTACGTGGCTACGACATTTTAATTCGGTTGACATTAAATGCCCATAAATACTGTTTCACACGTTATGCAAGTTCAGCTATCGGGAGATTGCAAAAGGACGTTAACGTAGTATTGGCAGTTGAAGTCAAGTATATTAATAATAAGTATCTATACTTACAATATTCATAGTGGTTGTCGGGGCTTCATATATGCGTCATCTAAGAATGTGAATTCTTTCAATTGTGAAGTTAAAATTCATGATATTGTAAAATCTGCACCAGATAAAATTAAACAAGATGAATTTTTTACAATGCAAAAAAATCCTTTAACATCGATGAAAACTGAATTAAAACCTTGTTGAATTTTTTAAAAACGAACTACTATCCTGAAGAGGAGACAATCTTGACCGCGAAGCACCCTGACACATAATGAAAACCAAAGATGAATTATACTTTTGCCAAAACCTCAAAAATAAACAATCTTGAAAAAGAAAATACAAACATACAAATGAACATATTACGAACTGGACAAGAAAAAGATGAAAAAAACTTCATTAATACAACATTGCATCAAAAATCATGTAACTCCTGATTGGACTAACACAAAAATTCTAACATCACGTAGATCACATGCCCAGATTCTAACCTCCGAGGCTGTAGTCATTGAGAAAACCAAAAGATACCTGTAACGTTAATAGTCCAGTAGAGCTTCAGTTTGCATGGAGGTACCTTATTGAACAGGAGAGAAAACATTTCAAGAGGAAAAACATTAACAAAAAACATGTGATATCAGATGGTAGTTAAAAATACAGTTGAATATTTCTACGTAAAAGCTACTAGTATATTTTTGTTTGACTACAGATGGCGACACCATTGATATGTGCAGTTGAACCCAAATCATGATGCGCAAATATCTACACGACAGGGCTGAACATACATTGGGGTTAAGCTGCATACCTGAGCGAGTGAGTGCGGTGATCCTAATGTCCGTGCACCTACCACTGATGATGGCTATAAATGTTAGCAGAAACTAGTTTGGTGCTTCGCATTCGGGAGATTTGTATGTTTGTATTTTCTTTTTCAAGATTGTTTATTTTTGAGGTTTTGGCAAAAGTATAATTCATCTTTGGTTTTCATTATGTGTCAGGGTGCTTCGCGGTCAAGATTGTCTCCTCTTCAGGATAGTAGTTCGTTTTTAAAAAATTCAACAAGGTTTTAATTCAGTTTCTTATTTCATCGATGTTAAAGGTTTTTTTGCATTGTAAAAAATTCATCTTGTTTAATTTTATCTGGTGCAGATTTTACAATATCGTGAATTTTAACTTCACAATTGAAAGAATTCACATTCTTAGATGACGCATATATGAAGCCCCGACAACCACTATGAATATTGTAAGTATAGATACTTATTATTAATATACTTGACTTCAACTGCCAATACTACGTTAACGTCCTTTTGCAATCTCCCGATAGCTGAACTTGCATAACGTGTGAAACAGTATTTACAGGCATTTAATGTCAACCGAATTAAAAAGGAGAAACGATGTTGTACATCATGAAATCCTGATGATTGTTTACAGATAGTTTGGTGGTCTTTTGGATTGTTGTGCAATTGAGATTGTTTATATGTCATTCCCTGCTCTTTGGAATGGTGCAGTTACTTCATTCCAGGCGAGGTGCGCGATTACATAAATACAGCGTTAGGTCAGTCTTAACTATTTCGTTGACGCAGCGACGACTAAAAATGGCTCTACCCTGGCAGGATACGATGGTTCTGTTTCTAAAGGATTCATAGGTATTCAGAGATGCCAACTTTTACGGATTTTCACTCCATTTTATGGTCTTATGGAAGTCGCCCAAAAACTACGTAAAAGCCCACTCAAGATCCCTGCATGCAATTTTCTATTTTTTTACCATTTTTTTGGTAGAGAAAACTCACTTTACAGATAATCCCTATATACGCCTTCAATGTTCTGAATTCCCCCGCCAACTGAGGCGGAGTTTTGTCACGTAATTCCCCGTACGGCTATTTGAGAGTGCCGTGCGCAAAAGCCGAGAAGGAGCAGCGCCTTTTGCGAACTCTTTACATTGATTACATGTGACTTTGTGCTTGTGAAAATTTTGGTGCAAACGTTTTAACCCTTTCCACTTGACTGTCAGGTGTCAATCCCCCTCCCCCCCCAGCTGATGACGCCTCTATAGCTATCATGATTGCACTCGCGAGGAATTTCTTTTCGCTGAATAGCTCGTGTGTCAGGTGTTATCTGCTACACCTATGACGCCTCTGTAGATCGCATGCTGGCACTCGCGAGGAATTCCATTTCTCCGAATAGTTCGTACTTCGATGTCACCCATCATGCCAATAACGCCTCTATAGCTCGTGAGACATTTCTTTTCACCAAATAGCTCGCGTGTTGGGTGTCATCCGTCACACCAGTGAAGCCTCTATAGCTCGCATGTTGGGTGTCATCCGTCACACCAGTGAAGCCTCTATAGCTCGCATGTTGAAGCTTGGGAGACTTTTCTTTTTCGCCGAATAGGTCGGTTACCACCTGCCAAGCCACTGACTCCTCTATAGCTGGCATGTCTGAGCTTGCGAGGAATTTCTTTTCACCGAATAGCTCTCAAGTCTGGTGTTAATCACCACGCCTTGACGCCTCTACAGATCGCGTGTCAGCGCTCGTGAGGAAATTCTTTTTCGCCGAATAGCTCGGGTGTAACCTGCTACGCCGCTGATGTATGCCTCTGTAGCTCACATGTTGACGCTCGCGAGACTTTTCGTTTTTGCCGAATAGCTCAAGTGTCATCCGCTACGCTCGTGTGTCGGGGCTTCTGAGACAATTTTTTTTTTTCTTTCTCTTCTTCTTCTTCTTCTCTCTCTCTCTCTCTCTCTCTCTCTCTCTCTCTCTCTCTCTCTCTCTCTCTCTCTCTCTCTCTCTCTCTCTCTCTCTCTCTCTCTCTCGTCGAATATCGCGCGTCACCCATTTCGATGACTCCTCTATAGCTTGGGTGTCACCCACCACGCCGATGATGCATGCCTCTATAGCTAGTATGTCAGGGCTGGTGAGCGAAAGCTGAGCTTTCACTGCTAAGTTGTGGCCTCTACTGCAGAAAAAAAAAAAAGAAGAAAGAAAATACGAGTGCTGGGTGAGTATGGGTGAAAAGTTATTCAAGTGGAAAGGGTTAATTTAGATTAAACGTAGCAGTGAAACAGCTATGACAACAAAAAGAACGGTCAGATAAAACTTATCATCAAGTGTATCGCGATATATATAGTAAAGAATGGCCTTTTTATGAAGCATCTAAAGTTTTGCCGAATCATGTTTCGTAAGCCATGTGACTGCAGTTTTGGCCTAGCGCATGGCTGCCACTATGATTGTAGGGGTCATGCTGAGAGAAAGAAGCAGAAAGATCATGTCAACAGAGTAAATAGAGATGTGAGTAAAGTTAATGTAACTAAAAAACTTCTGACAGTATATACAGAATCCTGGAAAAAAATATCAAGAGTGGGTTAGTGCTGGAAAAATGCAGCAAAATAAGCGAAAAAGAAAAGAAATTAAATGTTCACAAGGAGATTTGAAACGGGAAGAATCTGAACTTTTGCAGCAGTTGGATTCCTCTCGTAAAGTGTTAAACAATGCTGAGGTGAACAATTGAATATCTCTCTATTTTAAAAAAAAGTAACTGCCGCCGCTGTTTTAGAAATTTCGCGAAGCTCTTGCTTTCCTAGCTCGCAGCGCAAAACGTATTGAACACAAAAATGTGAAATTTACATCGTTTGTAGAGAATTGTTTGGAGAACATGCTGAAATAAACCATTTCTCGATTCTAGCGATACTTCAAGAGCTATTGTATTTCAAAGTTAAGGTAAGCAAAAAAGTGCTATCAGCTCGCACTCCGGCCACACTAACAGCAACAGAACCACAAAACTTTGTAGGCATGTGCCACGACCGAATTTTTGCACCTCGTCGCCCTTTTTTAAAATTTCGATTTAGTTTACGAGAAATTAAATTTCTAAATTTCACAAAAGTCTTTATTTCGTGATGCGATCAATTAAAAAAATGGATGTATGGCAAACTATAAATCATAACGCATTGCAATTTTTACAGCATAAACTTACAACTATCGTCCCTTTTTTAGAAAAAAAAAATTTCAGAAAAAGTCATTTTCTGATTTTTAAGCATTTTTTAAAGACTCAAATGTAAAGAAACGAACGGCTTGTCTGTCTTCACGATAACCACAGAGGAATTTAAGAAGGTAGTGTAGAACACGCTAAGTTACGTATAAAAGTTTAACGCAAATATATTTCAGCCATTACTATGGCCTTCATCAGTGCGACTAAGATTGGTTAACGTTGCCAGGTTGGAAGGTATAGTCGCACTGATGAAGGCCATAGTAATGGCTGAAATATATTTGCGTTAAACTTTTATATGTAACTTAGCGTGTATAAACTTTTATATGTAACTTTATACGTCCTTCTTCTTAATTTGTTTGTTTGTTAGTTACGTGCCTTGCCTACCACTCATTTATTACCACAGATTAACATTCTGGTCCTGTGACCTGCTGCCATGGTGACGCAGAGAATTTTTTATGCATATGTTTTGTTGGTAAAGCTATCTCAGTTGTATAAGGTGGACGTCAAGTAATTTTGCTTCCTATACTTCCAATGGAAAAATTTCTGTACACATTTTCTTCACAATTAATGTGTTCCGATGGTTGAAAATTTGAACATCGATTAAAATAGCTTCATTTTATAACTTGGAATACTTAATATTTTCTAAAACATGACCAGAATTATGCAATCCAACATTTGTTTGTCTAGTGACGTCATCAAAGTACAGGTCGCACCATCTTTTTTCCGGACAATTAATGCGTTCCCAAGGATGAAAATTTTAACATCGATTAAAATAGCTTCATTTTATAACTTGGAATACTTAATATCTTCTAAAACATAACTATAATTATGCAATCCAACATTTGTTTGTCTACTGACGTCATCAAAGTACAGGTAGCGCCATCTTTTTTCTGGTTCCAACACCACCAAAGGAAAAGTTATTGATTTTCAATATAATTATGGTTGTTTTAGAAAATATTAAGTATTCCAAGTTATAATATGAAGTTATTTTAATCGATGTGGAAATTTTCATCCTTGGGAACACACTAATTGTGAAGGAAATATGTACAAAAGTTTTTCCATTGGAAGTATATGAAGCAAAATTACTTGACGTCCACCTTAACGATTTAGCATTACGGTTTACGGAAATGCTTTTGGCACCGCTTTTGTTTTCCTTAGTGGTAAATTTAGTAAGTGCTATAAGTTCAAACGACAAAAGTCCGACCTTCCAAAAATTAGGGACAGGAAAAAAACTCTGAAATTTCGGAATAACAAGCCTTATTTGCTTAGAAATGCAATAAAAAATGAAATTTATATGAATTTTCCAGTTTTTATTTCATGTGATATACTTGGAGATCGGGCTGCAGGGCCCGAGCGCTACTCTGGAAACGAGCCTAGAGGCGCAGCCCCTAGTGGCATAAAAAAAGAGACATGAATGCAATAGAAGTGGACAGGTACTATTAAAAGAAACAAAACATTGCTAACTGTCTTAAAAAATTAAAAGAAGTGAGCAATTAAATATTGAGAAAAGCAGCAAAAAATAAACATTTTTTTTTTGTAAAATAAATGATAAATAATTGAATCCTGCTATGATTACAATTTTTTTTATCTATTTGAAAACTAAACTCTTTGCATATATATATGTATGTGTGTGTTTGTGTTTATTAAAGATGTTTTAAATCTGAGTAGGGTGCATCCAGTTCCAAAATATTTTTTTCTTAAAAGAGTTTGTTCTATCTACTAATTTTTTTACCTGCTCCGAAAAAAAGTTTTCTTACCCCAAAAATGTATTTTATCTGATCCAAAAATGTATTTCACCTGCTCCAAAAATGCATTTTGCTGCCCCAAAAATGTTATTTACCTGCTCCAAAAATGATTTTGCAACTTTCCATCACTGTAAATGCAGTATCGCTTGCCATCTTTCACCTACCGATGTGCAAGTACGTTTGACTGTTGGGCAAACTTCTGTATCACATTTTATATTCTGGACCAGTTACGGGCACACGACAACAACGCGGGAGAATGTCGGTTATGTAAATTAGCTTAATACGTTATACAGAAAACGCTTTGTAACTTATTTGTACACCTAACATATAGATATACACTCACGGATAATGAAATTTTTGCACATCTAGAAGAAAACATGATGCTACAACCACGAAACTTTGAAAATAGCTAGGGTGCACGCTGGAATGCAAATTATCCACGTTTGACCGCACACCCTGTGGTGGCGCTGCAAGCATGAACCGGCAGCCTTATAAACCAGCGTGTTGTCAGTGCCCCATGAAATCGAAAAGCACCGGCCGACGCAAGCAAGAGTACAGAGTGACAAGGGTAGGCACCAGAGATGTCGATTCACGCAACTGCCGAACTTTGAGAAAGGCCTGATCATCGGGCGGAAAACCGCAGGGTGGTTGGCTCACCGCATGGATCGTTCTGACCATACCATCCGAGTGTGTTGTGGGAGCAGTGGACACATGACAGCACTGGCACACATGGCGGAGCAGTTACGGACAGGCTAAGAGGACCACCGGTGGACAGAATCGACAGATCGTGCACCAAGCACGAACAGATCCCACATGGACCTGTCCACTATACAGGCAAATGTAGTGGCTTCTATGTGCCCACGAACTATTTTCCAAAGCCTCGCGGAAGCGAATCTACGATCCCAGCGCCACTTACGTGTGCTGCCATTAACAGCGGAACATCGCCGGCTCCGTTTGCCGTGGTGCCAGGCCAGAGCGACGTGTGTTGTTTAGCAACGAATGTCGCTTCATTTTGGGGATCACAGTGTCCAGGTGTGGAGGTCCCCGGGTCAACGGCACGATCCCGACCTCTATTGAGCACCACACCTCCCCCACTGCAGGCATTATGGTCTAGGGAGCCAATGCCTATGTTAGCCGATCGGCTCTAGTAGTGGTACGTGGATCATTGACAGGCCAGCGATATGTGAATGAGATCCTACGACCCCATGTGCTCCCATTCCTGGCCGGGATTCCAGGTGCACTGTACCAGCAGGATAATGCCCGCCCGCACATGGCTTGGGTTGCCCAGGACTGCCTACGTCATGTCCTGCCCACCCCCCGGACATGTCTGCTGTCTAGCATATGTAGGAGCAGTTGAAACGCCGCCTGCCACCGTGACGCATTATCCTGGATTTGGAGCACACCATCCAACTCGAGGCATGAAATCCATTTTTGAGGAACACTTATCACAGCTTATCACCTGGTTTCAGAAATATTTTCAGAATGATAATATCGATAAATTTGTATGGATTCAAGAATCATTTCATGCCACTGCTCCATCTGAATTCACTGCTGCAGAAGAAGATAATCTTATTGAGTTGTCTTGCGACAATACGTTGAAAACAAAATTTAGCATCGTGGAGTTACCTGAATTTTGGATATCAGTAAAAGATGAATATCCCCTTCTGAGTGGTAAAGCTCAGAGAATTTTAATTCCATTTGCGACTTCTTATTTGTGCGAAGCTGGGTTTTCGACGGTCGCTGTGATAGAAACTAAGTATCGTGCAAAAATCAATGTGGAGAAGGAAATGAGGGTGGCTGTGTCCACTTTGATTCCAAGATTTGAGAATATGTGTGGTGATCAACAGGCTCATCCATCCCACTTATTATAATTAGTTGAATTTTTTCAATTACATTTTTTTGTGATCTTCAATACGTGTTTTATTTATTTTTACTTAAGTGTACTTGTTAGAATTTGACATAGGGCACCTTGGTAAAACTTGGATTCAGCAAGGGTGCCGAGAATCGAAAAAGTTTGGGAACCACTGCTGTAGGCAATGCACACCATACTTCCTGCCGAGCATTCCACAATTCGGGTGTATTCCAAGGTCTCGGATTCCTGTGTTCGATAGTGCGTTGCATGGCATCCCAAATGTGTTCTATCACGTTTAGATCTGGGGACTTTGGTGGGAAAAGCAACACCCCAAACTCGGATGAATGCTCCTCTAACCATAATGTGGCATCCCGACACTTGTGTGGAGGTGCATTGTCCTGTTGGAACAGGCCCAACCCATCAGCATGAATGCAGGACATGAACGGGTGTACCTCGTCAGAAAGGATGCGCACATAGCATTGGCCAGTCACAGATGTTTGTAGACGTACCAGGGGTCCCAGTGAAATCTAGATAAACACACTCCATAGCATTATGGACCCCCCCACACCACCACCACCACCACCACCAGCCGGTAGAGTTCTCTGTTGAAAGAGTGATCCATGGCTTCATGGGGTTTGCGCCACACACGAATCCTTCCATCTGCCCGATACAGTTGGAAACGCGACTCGTCAGACTAGGCTACTTGCTTCCAGTCATCAAGTGCCTAGTGGCGGTGTTGCTGTGCCCAAGCGAGGCGCACAGCTCTGTGTCATGCACCCATCAAAGGGACTCAAGTTGGGCGTCGGCTCCCAAAGCCCATATGGTGCAGGGTATGTTGCACAGTCTGGATGCTGATGCTTGTTGAGGCTCCAGCATTGAATTCCGATGATACCTGCGAGAGTGTTGCACGCCTATCGTGTGAAACGATTCTTGACAGCCGACAATGGTCACGTTCACCCAATGTCTTTTTACGGCCACACTGGTATCGTAGTTTGGAGGTTTTGCCGGAATTTTTGTAGTCACGGTACACCTTTGCAATGGTCGTTCATCAAAATCCAAACTTCATTTCTACCTCCGAAATACACTGCTGGACAATTGCTAAGGACGGATCATAAACGGCTATATAGCGCATAAAAAAGTAAGTGTGGTTGGATGCCAAGTGAAATAAAATGTCAGAATGCCAGGACATTACAAGAAAGACAATTTATTGTGCTCTGAAATCCAGAAGGCTTTGGAACGTGTTAAAGGGACAAACAGGCAATTTTGTGCAGAATACGTAAACGTGAAAAAAAATGCAATTACCGTCCGCAGGCGTTCCGGCGTAAGATGTCAATATAGGATATGGCCACCATGGAGGGCGATGCAAGATTCCACACGTCATGTCATGCTTTGCACTACATTATCAAGCAGCTGTTGGGGTAATTTATCCCATTCCTCTATTAGTGCACGGATGAGGGTGTCCTTGTTTATTGGAGGGCATTGGCGACCAGCAAGACTCCTCCCCAAAGCATCCCACACATTTTCAATGGGATTCAGATCTGGAGAACGTGCTGGCCATATGAGGTGTTGAATATCCTTGCTCTCAAGACACTCCTGGACAGCGACTGTTCGATGACATGTTGCGTTGTCGTCCATGAAAATGAATCTGTCACCGACAGTACCACGGAACAGGCGAACATGAGGTAGCAGAACATCATTAATGTATCGTTGGCCAGTCATAGTCCCAGTTGAAAGCACATAGAGGGACGTACGGCCATTGATCATGATGCCAGCCCATACCATGACACTACATGTCGGATATCGGTCCCTTTCCTGTATGTTTGCTGGACAATATGCAGTACCACTATCACGCCAGATCAGTTGTCGTCGACAATCAGACGATAGACTGTATCTACTCTCATCTGAGAAGAGGACAGCAGACCAGTCGTTATCAGTCCAATTGCGATGTTGATGGCACCATTGCAAACGGGCGGTACTGTGACATCTGGACAATGGGGTGCACACAAGAGGACGGCTGGCGTATAGTCCTCCTTCATGCAAATGTCTGGCGACAGTTTTTCGGGAGATCCGCTTGCCAGTAGCAGCCATAAACTGATTTGCTACCTCACTAGCTGTGCTGCGCCGGTGTCTTTTTGTTGATAGCACTATGTACCGATCTTCTGCAGGTGTCGTACTGCGAACACTACCTCCCCCGTGACGTTTGCTACACTCTCCATTTGTTTGAAATGATTTCCAAAGCCTTGAAACAACACTGTGGCTGACGTCGAACTCCCTGGCAACATGTTATTTTTCGTCCTTCTTCAATCTTGCCAATAATACGGCCATGCGTAAAATCATCTAGGTGATGTCGGGAAGACATACTGAAAATTGCAAGTTCGTCAATTGATTCTTTCCCTTTCAACTTTGCGTTTGAACAACACCGGTCAATACGCGTCAAATCCTTTATATCTCTTATCAGCGCTGACGTCACGAACAAGTTCGGCAATCCAAAATTTGCATACGCACAACACGTCTTACTGTATCCCACACTTATGCTAATTTCCACATTTTCCTGCCTTCCATTTTATGTTTGGTACCGTTGCTATTGTCATCCGTCCTTAGCAATTGTCCGGCAGTTTACTATGGCCCATCTCATGAGCGCCAACTATGGCACCACTTTGAAAATCGCTTAAATCGTTATTACTTGTCATTCTCATGCCGAAAACAGCACTGGCAGATGCAACCGAGTACATGCATAGGTGATGTTGCTATGTATTTTGCATAAGCTCGTCTGTACCAGTTTTTCTGGCACTTCAGTGTAGATACATAGACAAACAGACAGACAGACAGACGGATGTACATCGTGGAGCTGCTGTTTCTACTTTTTAAAAGTGTATTACTGTTTAAATAAAATTCAGAGAATTAGTAGATTATCAACATACTAAGTAAGAGTAAAAATAAGTTGGGAATAAACGAAGAGCAAGCCATCGTTGCACGATATATAAAGACAAACGGTCAGAGATTGATAATTTAAAAACATTTATTTACAATTAAAATAAATGAAATAAAATGACCACATGAGATCTTTTCCACTACCACTTTGGCGCCCATCATCAGATGTTTGACAAAGAGTGGAGCAGAGACCGGGATTAAATAAAGTAAATGCGTAACATGTGACCAGTACAATTGCATAGATTGATTTACATAAAGAGTCATATATTCATAACATCCAGAACTGGGATTTATCCATGAGGAATCAGTGATCTCCAAGTTTATGATACATAACTAGGCAAATTATCATTATAGCAAAAGGTAGCGTTAGCTATATGTAATCTTTTGCACAAAAGTAAGGAATTATTATTAGATGTTCTTTGCAGAATAGCTGCTTCTTTCCATTGAGGATAATGCTGTCCTTCCTGAACACAACGGGCTAAAGCTGTAGTTAACTTACCATTTTTTAGATCATATTTGTATTCATTTATTCTAGTCTTTAATGTCCTCCTGGTGGACCAGATAAATAATTTCTTGGTTTGCGATGGGTCATGGGGAAATAGAGGAATGAAATAAATTCCATGCATGTTTTCCCCACTCACCTTGTCATGATCACTCCTGATCAGATGTAAGAGATTAAAAGTCTTTGACCCAAAATCAATGTCATGATGTCTGCACAGGTTCTTTAACACTGGAGTTAAACTTGGGTGGTAACGGGGAAAAACCGCCACGAAAAGAATACACAAGAAGGGTCGACGCTGAAGTAAGCCGTACGAACCCGCAATGTGTTAAGCCTGATGTCCGGCGAGACCTAAGATAGTCCAATATACCTGGGGCGCAGCTGTAAGACGCCAGGGTACAAGAAAAAAAAAATAGAGCTTAACAATAATTATGTGGCTGGACAAGACCACTAAATATGCCAAATTGAGAGTGTCTATTAAAAAGCATTAGTGAAACACGGCCAGCAAACCAGCCTCCCGAAAACGCCGTCTCCATCCAAAGAGGGAAGGTCGCTGACCATCCGAAGCAATAAGCGAATGTCTCTCCCTGCAGCCGATGAAGTTTCTTGACGGAGTTCAAAAGGGAGCTGTCGCCTGTCCATCCTACACCAGCCATCGCCCTGCTTGGTGAAAAAGAGTCAGCTTGGGGTGTTCCTCCCCCCCCACACACACACACACCTACACACGGTCGGTGAAGAGCGGAGGAGTTCACTCTCTGCGTCGTCGAAAGAAAGAGCGGAAAGCCAGCAAATTAGTGATGACCTTCTGTTACACACAGGTGAAATCGCTCCACAGTTTCGGTGCGCATCGAAGGAAGTGAAAATCCTCCTGCGCTTTACGCACAGGTGAAATGCCATCCCAAGCCAAATAAAGCGCAACAGTGTGTGGAAAGGGCCAACAGTGCCTCATAATAATTTCAATAGACCTGGTAAAGACAGATTACCATGAGACTATAAGCAATAAGTGAGTACTTTTTTTTTCTCTTTATTGTTATCCTTTCGCCAAGTTGAAGAACTGAGAACATTAACTGAACCCAGACTTTAAATTTGAACTTTGATACGCCTTTTTATGGTGAAAGTGATTCCAGAATCCAGTGGCAGATGACATTAGCTCCGAATAAGGAGCATAACTTGTATTCGTATTGCCGTGGGCAATGCCCCGGGATAGTTTCCTCCTACAAATAAAGATGTTTAAGTGTTAATCTAGGCTCTGGTGTATTAAATTCCTGTGTTTCAGCAAGCCGCTAACGTTCTCGCCCATTTATACCAGCGCTCCCGAATTAAAAGAACCCACAAGTCTCATATCCAAATTGCAGATTAATTGCTGACTGCGGTGGGACCGAGACCACGAATGTATCATTTGGTGAAGAGTGTTAAAAAATTATATCACTCGGCACATTTGTATCAATTGGTGGTCAACGGCGAGATAACAACCCATGAGACCGCAACAATTGGTAGAGCGGCCGAGTTCGTATCAATATGATTAACAGCACTAAAGCCTGATTCTACAAGTTATGAGGCAGGGAAAGGTATCAATAAATTAAATATAATTTTCCACATATTTGGATATAAAGCAGGCATTTTTTTTTTTTATTTTTCTAGAGTTTTTGGTATCCACCACTATCAAAATTTATTTTTGCTCTGTCCATCCTATTTAAGTTCTAATAGTTCTTCTTGGCAAGTTATATCAGCCTCAGCAAAATTTGCAGCAAAAGGTTTTATCATCCAGTCATACACTTTCAATTTCAAAATATCTTTAAATCGTTTTTCCATATCCAATTTAAGTTCGTCGAGGTGGCTACTGAATCTTAATTTCTGTTGGAGTTACATAGTCTTTTATTGATGACAATTCGGGAAACTGATGAAATTCTCTCTTCAAAAGATTATGACGGAGAAGATCAAGTTTTTCGATAAATAATGACACTATTTTTGCAACTGATAAGAGTTATATTAGCTCCTTGAAGCTGCAAATCAATTTCATTAAATCTCTTGAAAATTTCTGCCAAGTAAAAGGCATCATTCTTTACTGTTTTTAATTGTTGACAGAGACCAACCTCATTATTACTTTCAAAAAACTGTATGGCACTATCATATAATGCTACAAAACGAAACAAGCATGTACCCTTTGAGGGCCATCGAACTTCTGTGTGTAAAAGTAACCTAATAAATTGTGCATTATTGTGCTGGCACAGCTGTCGAAACATTCTATCACATTTGGCATTAGATTTTATCTTATTTACAGCTCTAATTATTATAATTAATGATGGAGACTTGTACTTAAATGTTTTCCTACAAGATGTTATCTGTGCACTACACAATGAATACACAAAACGTTTGGCATTTCTTCCTTCAAATAAACAACAAATCCACAATAGCAACCTACCATTGATGGCGCTTCATCAGTAGCGCATGCAACAATATTGTTCAAGGGTATATTATTTTTTGCAAAGTACAATTTCACAGCATTAAATATTGATAGACCTTTTGTATGTGTAGTAAGATTTACAGTGAATAGCATTTCTCCTTGCAATGTATTGTTTTCATCAAAGGTACCGTACATATGTCATCAATAGAGCATTATTATCTGCAATGGTAGGCTCGTCCAACTGTATGGAAAATGAAGAGCTTTGGAGAATACCTATAAATTTATTTTCAACATTGACTGCCATTTCGTCAATTAGTCGCTTTAGGGTGCTATCGCTAAGGGGCAATGACTTCAGGTATATCTTGATGCATTACTGTTGAGATAAATTCTTTGATAGAGGGTATTATCAAAGTTTCTCCAATATTATGGCTTTTAAAACACTTTTGCAATTATTTGTGATATGCGATAAGCTGCAGTTAATCCATCTCCGTTGTTTGTGTGTTATTTCTTAAACGATGCAGTTGTTGTTAAACGATTTTAAAATCTTTTGTGCATTTCTTGAAAATATTCAATGGGTTTATCTTTGTTTTTTGAATGCTTTGTAGCAAGATGTTCTCGCTATCGACTTGGTTTCATTGGATAATGTCTTGTGGCACAGTAAACACAATGGAAGCTCTGGTAAATAGCCAGAAGCGTATTTCTTTTTTTGAGACATGGGTTCAAAAATTTGTTGCACAATTTATCAACACGTTACAAGCCATGGATACGTGCTTACTCTCACAAATCTGACCACGTACTGCCCCCCCTACCACCACGAAAGAGGTACAGCTCGAAGACTGAGTGATAGCCGGTGGTAAGTGGTAAGCCCCACCCTCATTATGCACATTAAATTTTGGAAAAGCAAAGCAATATTAAAAGCACGTTGGGCTGAAGTCAACACTGTGTGAAAAAGAACCAGTTCCCACACTCCACAGATGTTTGTTTATTTTAAGCTTTTGTGTGTATGTATCACGTGACTGTATCTGGGGGGGTGGATCAAGCCATTTTATTTACACGTGTACTACGTTGTCAAAGGGAAAACACTTTTATGTTGTTGCTCTTCTGTATCGTAAAAATCGCACAGGAATTATTATGTATTACTTTTAAGTGCTTTCACACTGGTGTTTCTGTCGTCGACCTATAAACATTCTGTTGTTTTAGCTCTGCAGGTCATATTCTCTGCAAGAAGAGAAATTTTTTCACATTTAATTTCTTTTTATATTATTTTGTGCGTGATCTACATCATTAATAAAGCGTGTTTTGTGTTATCCTCAACACTCTGTATTTACGGATTACCTTGTTTTAATTATTACCTATGTTCAAAGTTCAGTGATAGAAAAGTAAATTGCAAAGGCATATTTTAAAAAGTCAAACTCACGAAGTTGTTAGCATTGTATTCGATGTGTGGCGGAAGAACAAAATTTGTTACAATGGACAAATAAAACCCACCGCCCACCATGAAAGCTAGAATCACCCACTAGTAAGCGGTAGGGACCAGGTTGACAACCACTGGACTAAGTGATGGCTTCTGATCTTTCATCCAAGATGGGTTGTGGTTCGAATCCTGGTGAGGCATGGATGTTGTGTTTAACCTATGGTGCTGGCTTTCTCCCTTCCCTGGAACCAGTGGCCCTAAATTAGGGATGAGTGACTGCTTATATAGCCCACTGAGTTTCTCATGGTAGTTGTTAAACCTCCAATAAAAAAAAAAACAAAAAAAAACTGGATTTCGAAAAATTTTCATAATTTGTTGCATATTATGCGCTATATATGTGTTGCTCTCTTTTCCAGTATTCCTCATCCCAATATGTTGAACTGTGATGCTAACAGCCTTCCTGTTTACTGTGTTGATCCTTCAATAATCTTGCACTCTGATTCTGGT
Organism: Macrothele yani; assembly: GCA_039090855.1. Taxonomy (NCBI): domain Eukaryota; kingdom Metazoa; phylum Arthropoda; class Arachnida; order Araneae; family Macrothelidae; genus Macrothele; species Macrothele yani. The sequence goes on along the minus strand of CM077011.1, from coordinate 88,009,528 downwards.
GAACCATGTTTAATTTATCGTAAGTCTATGTGTACTTCCATCACATGGCAGAGAACAGATGCCTGTGAACTTATCGCCAGTGGATTCAGCAATGGTAGGTGTTATGAGTTTTCACAGTATTCTTGTACTATGTGTTTAATTTTTGCATGGTCTTGCCTGCAAGACAAATGTTTTTACTTGTGTGGTTGATACTGAGGCCCCTTTAGCTAGGCTTAAACATTAGTGATTGACAAAGATAATGTAATGTTATACTGTTCGTGCCATGGCCCCTCTCCGTCTTTCCTGGAGAGAGCAACTTTTTCTATTTCTTGATTTTATGCAAATGTTTTTATGAGATGTAATTTTTGTTATTTTGTAACCATTAAGGTAAGTTATTTGCCTCATTATTCTTTGCTGTGGGAAGAATGTTAATAATAATTATATATCCAGTAGTTATGCATTTGAAATAATTTATGGATGTATGATTACTGTAGATTAAGAAATATATTAATTTATTAACTTTATTTAGTGTTAGTGAATAACTTAGTGTTCTGAAATTGGTTTAATGTTAATACTTATGTTGTTCAAAATGGATGCTAATACCATGATGAATGATAACTGATCAAGTAGTAGGTAACCGGTTAAGTTAGCGATATGAGCCATACATTTGCATGTAATTATCATATTTTAAGTGATGTTATGATCAATGTAGTTCTAACTGAGATGTGTAAATCTCAATTTTATAATATATACAATCTTAAGTTGCAAATTTTATATGTAATTTGTGTCTTTAGCGATAGCCACATTAATGTTTTTAAATATTTAGTGTGAAGATCATATCATGGTCTGGGGAGTTTCCATAGATGTCATTATGTATAGGATTGTAGACGTCATGATAATTAAAAATGTATTGCAAAAAGTAAAGCCTGTATTAACAAAAAAAAATGAAGAAATGCAATCTCCAATTAATTTGTATTAAGATACAGTAATAATTTCTTTAACTTTTATTAGATTAATTTATCGGATGAACACACTCTAAATAATGTTAATTTGTAAGACGAAAAGGTCAAAGTGTAGTGTTCACCCTAGAAACTGAAAAGAGCAGGGTAATTTTCTGAAAAAGGGCACCTTTGTATATAAAAAAAAAGGCACGTTATGCGTGCAAAACGTAACAAGATCTGAAAAAGGGCACTTTTGTACCACAAAAAGGCACTTCATGTCTACAAAAGGTTATATCTGAAAAAAAAAACATTTTTATCAAAAAGGGGCACTTTATGTATGTATCAGGTATAGATTTAGACTCCACTACCTCCCACCCCCTGAAATAAACCTCCCAAGACTATTTTCATCCTAAACATAATAACCAGCACATACAGTGGTAAGATAGGAATATTTCAACGGGCTCTCTGTGGTTTTTGTAAGTTTTTTTGTTTTATTTGTTCATTTAAATATATTTTTGTAGGAAAACCAAAGAATATAAATTTAAAATGATTTGAATTTATTGAAATGGTTTTGTTAATAATATTTATGTACTCAGTAGTTGCAGAATTAAATCTACTTTTCATTACCAAAAGAATGTAACAACTTTTTTAGTTGCTTATTCATGGATAAAAGTAAGAAAAGAAAATGCTGCTTGCCATACTTTTAATCAATGGATTATTAAATACATGAAAACATACAATAAAATTTATTGAAAATAACTTATTTGAACCGAACAGTTGAAATAAAATATTTTATGTGTTCATCCAATGTTTTGCTGCTTCAAACAGGTAAGAAACTTCACCATTTAATTTGATGGCCAACAAATTGCACTTATTTTCTAACTTGAGTTGAATTCACTGTGGTAACCCAGATGAAATCCTGAAATTAATCTTTTCTTTTGAACCATCCATTATTTTGCTAATTAACAAAAACAAGTCTTTCACCATTCAATTTCATTGCAGTCTTCTGAACAACTGCTCTAGGAGCGAGAAATTCTGAAACTGTATGGAAATTGTTGTATGAAGTGTTCTTTGCTATCTTAAGAGGTACTCCCTTACTATCTGTTTTTAGACATTTTAACCATGGGAATTTATGTATGGCTTCATAAAAGTGTGGCTACCCAGAGAAAACCTATGAACATAGCCTTTTCTTTTGAAATATCCGGTGTTTTGCTGCTTCGCGGAAACAAACTTCACATTCAATTTGATGTCCAACAGGTAGTCTAGATTTTCCACCTTCAGCTGATTTCTGTAGTTAGTCAAAATGATTTTAATTTGCGAAAATATGCGTTCAACTTCAGAAGTGGACATTGGCAAAGTTGCAAGCAATACCCAGAAGTTTTTGGATATTAGGAAAGCCTGGATCAATTATTGGTTCATATTGCTTTAACACTTTGCACAGATGTGGTACTCAAAAATTCTGATCATTTTTAGAGTAGAACACAGATTTGAATGAGTCCTATTCTGCTAAAAGTTCGTTTTCATCTATGTTGTAAAACCCTGCCAACTGTCATCTCTGACAGCCCATCAAAAGCAAGTGATGGGGCCTTTGCTTGCGATAAGTCCAAAACACTAAGATGAATTATCACTGAAATATTTTCTAGCCTTTTGGTAATGTTTTCTGACAACAAATCAATGAATACTGTAGCATTCCTGATAAAATCCTGATCATCATCAAATGTTACACAAATTCCCATTTTTCTGGCATGATTAGCCATATCTTGACAGTATATAGCCCACCAGGTTTTAGTTTGTCTTTTCAGCATATCTAAAGTAGTTGTCACTCGACCTTCCACACAAGATAAGTGTTTCCCTTTTCTCAAAAGCTAAACTCAGCTTAGAAATGACAGATAACACATCACAAAAGAAATGAACCATTTGGAAAAATTTGTATGTTTTGATAATTTTCAAAAGGCCTTCTGCAGTGGAACCACACATACCTGGTACTACTTTTGACTTTCCACTTGCTACTGCATTTCACAAGTCTATTAATATGCTCTCCATATTACCGTAATTTTTGGGCTAAGAGCCGTGGCTCTTACGTTACTAAAAGTGAGAGATTTTTCCGGTGTGCGACCCTTATGCCGAATTTGTTTTTTATAAGACTGTTTCTTCCCTTTCTCTTTTTTTTTTTTTTTTTCATGCAGATGCTTAGTAAATTTTTTCAAACCACGTCTTTTTTTTTTTTTTTTTTTCACAAACTCTACTAAGATCAAGTTTTCCCCCTTTTTCTACTCGTGCGTTAGACACGTCTATTTAATCGATAACTCCGCTGTCCTGATGTTGGTTTAGGAGGGAAAGTGGGGGAGGACCGGAATGCCTGTCTCAAATGCCCTTTGCATGGAGGAGTGAGGGATGGAATGGGTACGCACACAGAGAAGTAGCGTGACGTCCAAGGCTTCTGTGGATAGCGCGCCCAGCGTATCTCTTTCATTGGCTGCAGCATACATCATGCAGGAAGGTGCGATGCAACCAAGGAAAGGAACATTGATTTTCACTGGGGTGGGGAGACTGGTTTGATGGGCACTTTCCTGAACAAAAGCTTAAGAACATGAACAATGTAAAAGCCTGCCCCAGGAGGATTCCATTAGCAGAGACCTATTCCAAACAATACTGGCGGGACGGAAAGACAAATTTTGTTCACTCTTCTTGGTTAATCTGGCATGTGATACAGGTGTTTCTTGGCTCGGGCTCCTGGGTTTTGCTTCAATTTTTTTTTTTTTTTTTTAATTGGCTGGCGATAGTGGAAGTTGAAGGTTTCGGCTGGAAAAGAAAAAAAGAAGGGAGAGCTTTCCCATTCATATAAAAAGCGGAGCTCAACGCGAAGGCTCAGTGCGCAGTAAATGAAAGTAGGTCAAACCACTTGAAAGAGAGAAAGCGGCACCACTGTTTCGAAGTGTTGGCGGCCAGATCCGCAAAACACGTGCAAGGCAGCGGGTAAAAGGAAGCGCAACTTCATTCTAACAAAAACATCTGTAGATGAGAAGAAAACAAGCATAACATAGAAGGAACGTATTATTAAAGAAAACGTTAATCGAAAGCATTACAAGCGATAATTTATAAGTTAATTACTTCTAAGACGGATTCTATTGCGGTGAACAGAGAGCCATCCTGTAGCAGACATCCACATTGAATGGAATTTAGACAATTGTGCGGTTTTACAAGCAATGCAATATTCTAACTGGAGTCTTAAGATTAACTGTGATTTATATTGATTTCAAAAATGGTTTTGAGCATTTAATAAAGGCAAACAAATAACATCATTAGCATGGTTAATAAAAAAGGTATAAATAAAAAAAATTGCCAGTATGAAAAAATAAGTACATAAAGCAGACCAACACTGAATTGCAGATTAGCCTTTGAAGTATGCACACATAATCACGTTGGGTGTGAGTTGATTCATGAAAATAAGGAAGATAATTTAGTTTTCTGAGCAGCACCACAACTTCACAGGTGCGGCCCTCACGGCAACTTTTGCTTCCAAGATTGCAAAATTTCTCACATGCGGCTCTTAGTCCGAAAATTACGGTAATTGGAACTGAATTGACAGCATTTTTGTGCGCGTCATCTTGTATGAGCAGCCCTTTTAATGTTTGTACCATCACCCTTTGACAGCAGCTTCTGCACTTCCGACAAGCTAGTACTATTGACTGTGCTGTGCTTGTAGTATTTAAATAAACTGATTAAAATCTCATCCACTTGGAGAAAGGGGCTATTTTGAAAACTGTCTTTAGTTGCAAGTGCCAGACGATGATTATGGCAGTGAATTGAAATTATTTGCACTTTTTTTTTTTTTTAACTCTAGCAGCAACACCATCTGGAAACCACCACAGTTTTGAACTTTCTCCGATAGTGCTGCAAATATGGTTTCCGCTTTACCATGAGGGATTTGTTCGTCTTTAAGAAATACAGTTGCTGGTTCTCCATCTTTCAAATATTTTAACTGCAACATCTAGATGTTTTCTATTGCTGATGTCTGTTGTTTCGTCAGTCATTATGGAAAAGCAGGGACTTTCATTCACAGATTTTAAAATCTCATTCTTTTGAACAGTTGCCATAGAATTGAAAAATTCTGAAACTGTCCAGTAGCTACTGTATGAAGCATTCTTTGCTCTCTTGAGATATGCAAGCACAGGGGTGGAATAGTCCATCTATGCAGAAATCCAGAAATGGTTTAAAAACTGTTGTGAGGAATATTTTGCTGAATTAAAAAATGTAAGCATTTCATAGCATACTCACAGACTTGCACAAATGCAAATCTTTGACCTGCTCACTGTCTTCTGCACTGATGTGTTGCTCCATCTCTATTTCAATTGCATGATTATGCATTTCTGAAGATGAATGTTCTTTCACTTTGTCCAGTAGCACAGTTGAAATGCCTTTTGTTACCCAAGGAGAATTTTGATATGTTGCAGTTGCCAATAGGTTTTTTATGTATAATGTGCAAACTAACATTTCCTTACCACTTGTTTTCAGACATTTTAACCATGGGAATTTTTTTTTTTTTTCTATTCTGTATGAAACTCAGGCTTATGCCTGTTGGTTTTTGTAGTTTTCTCCTTTCAGGCAGTGGTTTGGGCCCCAGAAGGTGTGGCATCTTTTGTATCCAGAATGATGTTGGCAGTTGCAGAGTCACCTGGCACCTTGGCGATATCAGACATCCTTTCTTCCTTGGAACTGTTATCTGGGATGATTGAAAGAGTTTCAGATGTAACAGCACTTGCAGATGCATTGGAATTTTCTTCATAAATCTCCTCACAAGGCACTGCATGTAGTATTTCAGCATCATAGTTGCAGTCTCATGTGGGATTGTGGTGGTACACACTACTTGATCATCTTGATTTTTATCATCATCTGGAATTGCTGTAGCTGCTAAAATATGCTTCATGAGGTTGCTGTTTAGCATTGTTACTCATTTCAGCTGGGGCATCTTGCTGGAAGGTGTCTTTTACAGTCTGCAAATTATAGAAAACTAAAAAACAGTTTGAGTGAAGAGGAAACATTTTTCATAAGTCAATTAATGCTAGTACTTGTTACATGTTCCAGCTTTATGAACAATTCGATTAAGTATTTCAGGTTAATTTAAATACTAATATATTCTCCAATCACAAAATAACACTATATGCAGCATGTAATATTTGTAGACTTTTCAATGTAAGCAATTCTATTTTTAGAATTTTTTTATTTATTTTTTTTTTCACATAGTGCGACTGCCAGTGTTCATTGTAAATCGATTGAATGACTAAGAGAAAAAGGAAATGAATAAACATAAATCAGTAAAATTACTTACAACAGATTTTTTTCTCTATTTTCTTGTGGCAAAATCTACTATATTATATGTCAATGTTTGACATTTGTTCAGAGTGGCAAAGTCCTCCGAACATAAGTTACGTATATACTCTTCATTCTTCACAGCTGTATCTGAATAGTGAATATTCCATAACTGCATCTTCTTCATCTATTTTTGAACAAAACTTATCTGCAAGGCTTTTGAAATACTGTACCAAAACTTGTTGTCTGTATTGTTTTATAGATTGAGGTTCCACACAAGTTCAAAATAAGTTCTGTTGAGGAGGAAGGAAATCTGCTGTCCATTTCCTTCACAAACGATGAAATAAACCTTGACATTGTCATGGGCAAATTTCGGTATTACAAGGGTCAACTAATTTATTATTTTTGAACATGTTTTCTTTCAGCTCTGAAAAAAAAAAAAAAACATCTCTTCTTGAATACTACAAGATATTTGCAGTTCACATAATCGGGACTCGGTTGATTCAACCATTCTTCTGATATGAGAAATCTCTAGATTTTCCACTTTGCAGCTATTTAGAGGGGGAGGAGATAACATCTAACAATAATACAGGACAGTGAGTACATCGCAGGAACAAAAAACAACCATGATTACAGGAAAATCTTTGCTTCGTCCAACTTCCGTTTTCGTAAACTTTTTCTCCATTTTCAAGCTGAGGCACAATCAGTTATCGAACAAAATGATATTTTACAAAACTAGTGAACAAAGGGAAAACGCGGGGGGGGGAGATATATTACGGGTGAAATCCGCCTTCCGTCTAACTGCCGTTTTCAAAAGTTTTGAAAGACGGACTTCTGCCCCAGGCGGAAAACGCTCCCCTCCCCACACCTATCCCCCAGAATTCCCTTCAATTTTGCATCGCTCTCGAGAATGACTCAAATGATAACAAACAAAAGCAAAATTCCGCGAATCTGTGGAAGAAACTCATGTCTAAAGTTTACAAGAAAATTTCTACTGTTTCAAGCTGAAATGCAAACATTTATGCATTAAATTGGGATCTTGCAACAATACTGGACAGGGGCAACTTCGAGAGAGAAAAAAATACTATTGCAAGAAATAATTTCTCTCTAACTTTCATTTTTGAAAGTTTTGAAAAACGGAATACCTTCCCCAGGTGGAAAGCGACCCTCTCCCCACTAATCTCTAAAAATAAAAAAAAATCTTCCGTTTTTCATCAACATCGAGTATAACCGAAATGATAGCGAAAAAGGGGAATTCCGCGAATCCGAGGAAGAATCTCAATGCATCGTAAGTCAGCGATATGCAAAATGAGCTGCTCATGCCGCTACGTATGGAAGCCGATTCACGTGTCTGTAATTTGATTATATTCCTGACTTGAACGATGTATTAGATTGCAATTTTCGGAACTCTGAAGATGCCGTACCTAACGCATCTAAATTTTATGAAGGATACGTGTTTTAAATGCTGAGTGGTCCGAAAATGGACCCAAGATTTTACTTTTTATTATTATTATTATTATTAAACTTTTTTTAAGGTGGGAAAATCCCACCAACGTTTAATGGGAAAATGTGTTGCACTTTTTTTTTTTCTTTGCCTTAATAAAACTCCCACGATTCCTTACAAAAAAAGTTGGGCCAGAAACACTTGCGCTTTCAGTTAAGAACAGAAATTTTCTCCCGTGACCGCCACAAACACACTTGGCTCACTGCTAAACCACCTGCACGCCTTAGGTCCGATTTTAAATGCACTTGACTTGGGGAGTTTTCGTTTTTGCTCTCAGTAATGCGCTGCTACGCATATTTAACCCACTGGACCTCAGAGTCGTGCCACGATGAGACGCTAGCTGCAGAAAACTATTGAACGGAAAAATTTAAACATCTGTTGCATCATGTTACTTAAAATAAACAATTTAGAAAGTTTTACAGAAATTATAAAATCTTTCACGAAATGAAAATATAGGACAATACACAAAATGCAGGACGAAATAAGACGTTTTTTTGGGCAGTTTTTTTAAAAAACAGGATGTATAGGACGGCTGCAACCCCTGGTAACGGCGCGTTTACAAATTCAGCTGAGAAACAACGCTGTGAAAAAATCACGAAAAGCAAGTGACCGTTGACCTCCCATTTCATAATGAAACAGTTAATCTTTCAGTGTATTCACAGTATATATTAATACAGACACTTGACGTAGACTTGAAACATCAAACAGAAGTCATCGCTTTTTCCACGTTTATATGCGAGTCACAGAAAAATTCTCATTATATACTTTACACAATAAAATAATAAACTCAAATAGAGCTTTACCTTGTTCTGCAAGCTGAACATGTTGTAGATCTTCGGACATTTGAAGTTTTCTTTTACTCTTTCTCCTTAAGCTTTCTTTTCGTTGTAGGCATTGCGTCCAATGTTCGTTTTCGAGCAAATAAAATGGTCCGGAGTTGAGAAAAAAGACGACCAAAAAAAAAACCACCACAGCCAGCAGTTTCAAGTCAGACACCAAAGAAAAGGCACATTTATGAAATGATCCTTCTTTTGTACCACTGTGTAGGAAATTTCCACGTGGTCTCGTTAACCGCAAGGTTTGCAGGTAATATAAGACGGATATGTTCGTGACTACCACCGCGATCGTGGCCGTGAACGGAAGGGGGCAATATGAGACTAAGGGCAGGGTAAAAATTAGGGGAGGGCAAGTGGCCTTTTACCGTCCAAAAACGGGGCAGGTTGGATTTTATCATGTCAAAAAAGGGCAGGGCACTGCGCTCCGCTAAAATGGCCTAGGGGGAACACTAAAGTGTATTTTAAAAAGAAGCTGCTTTGTTAGAATGGTCTTTATTTTTGGTTAGATTATCGTATTTAAAAGGAGCAATCCAAGAGCATGCACCAAAAAAGACCAAATATGTACACTATCTACCAACAAGTAATTGGACACCTGTGATAGCAAAGGAAAACTAAGTTTATTCACCTTCAATAGTTGGTGGAGCCTCCACGAGCGGCGATTACAGCTGCGACCCTCCGGGGCATACTCTCAACCAGGCGTTATATGACAGCTAGCGGTATTTTCTTCCACTCGGCTTGGAGAAAATAGGTCAGTTCCTTCACTGATTTCGGATGGTGGGTGCACCCCTTAAGTCGACGCTCCAACTCGTCCCAGAGGTGCTTGATAGGGTTAATGTCCAGGCTCTGCACAGGCCAGTCCATTCGATTAGCCCCATTGTCACCATACCAAGCCATGGTGGACCTCGCAACATGACAGGTGGCATTGTCATCCTGAAACTAACATGGGTCCACCCTGCAAAACTGCCACAACGTAGGAAGCGCGTGGTCATCCAAAATGGTGCAGTAGGTCTCGGCGTTGAGTCTACCAGGAATTGCGACCAAGGGTCCCGTGCCATACCAGGAGAAACACCCCCATAGCATAATTCCACCGCCGCCGAACTTCACAGTTGGCACAACACATTCCAGCAAGAGGCGTTCTCCAGGCAGACGCCAAACCCAGACCCTGCCATCCGAACGGTAGAGAGTGAACCTTGATTCGTCGCTCCAGAGAACCTGTTTCCACTGTCATCGTTATTTGCACCACGTTAGTCGAGCAGCGCTATTGGACTTGGTGATCAAAAGCTTGTGGGCGGCAGCACGTCCATGATAACCGAGCAGATGGGCTTCCTTACGGATGGTATTCATCGAAAGAACACTCCCGGATGCCTGTTGAAACTCCTCGCGGATGTGGCCCATCGATTTGGTGTGGTTCTTCCGAATTTCTCTGGCCAGCACCCGTCGGTCTCTAACTCCCAGTTTTGTGGGTTTGCCGGGTCGGGGCACATTCCGACGATCACCTCTCATCTTCCACTTGCCGATCACGTAGGCCACTGTCGATTTTGGGTACTTCAACTCGCTGGATATGTCACGTATGGATCGGCCATTTCTGTGATACCCGACGATTACACCTTTCTCGAAATCAGAGAGCTCCGGACCGCGTGGTATCTTGAATGCGACTGGTTTCGTTGTTGTTTACCACACGATATTTCACGGCGGCGGCCGTGACACATATCAGGACCACAAATATCGTCGATTGCAGGGGTGTCCAATTACTTGTTGGTAGATAGTGTATGTTGAGGAGGGATTTCATACATACATATCACTGAGCCGTTCTCTGAGATTCAGAAGTTAGCTCCACAAAGAAATACAAACTACCAGATAATTTTTACTTACTGTTGCTGTATAAAACTTCTCCATTTACAGCGATCTTGACATACAACTCGGGCTTCACTGACATCCATCATACGCCGTACTCAAGACCTTCTAGACTTCATACTCATAATCTTTTTCTCGTGCAGACACTCCTGAATCTGATCCTCCCACTACTTCCTTGGCCTTCCTCTGCCTTTCCTTCCTGCCACTTGGGCTAAAAAGATCTTAGTAAGCATCTCATCACTAATTCTTCCAACATGGCCAAAGCATATTAGTCTCCACCTTGCTAACAACATTTTGCTTCACATTACACAACTGCAACATATCTTTATTCCTCCACAATCAGAATGTGTGTTGCCACCCCCCACCCCCCTAAGTAACACATTTCTCCAGCACACAAACAACTCCTATGTTTCTTCTGTCGTACCCAGGTTTCACTGCCGTACATCAGAGTAGGAACAATTACACTTTCATACACAGCTCTGCACGATTCTCTTGAAAACCCATCATTCCGGTGAAAACCTCACAAAGACACTGACTTTATATGAAGAATTCACTTGCCTGCTAATTTCACCATCCAATTTGTTCTCTGTCAAACATGCTTCCTAAATACACAAACTCATTCACCTGGTCAATCACTGTGCCATTTAGACTTCTATTACATTCAGTACTACCAGTTCCTCTCTCAAAAACCATAGCTTTGATCTTTCCCTTATTTATATAGAGGTGCCAGCTAGTTCTGTGTGACATTGGCGAAAAGACCCCAACTCACTGGGTTTTGTTCCAGAATCCTTAGGTTGAATGACCGACTGGAACCATCAGCTGTGGGCTAATCCCCCACACTGATGTACTTACCTGATTAAAAAGACACAAAGATGTAATTATCCAGACTCTAGTGTGGGATATGGTGGACCCACCACACCTGCGAAGGATGGTCCACCACGGTATCGACTTGGAACTGGAAAAAGGAAAATCAGAAAGAGATCTCTGCTGAGTGAGAAGATTGGTGTATGGAATCCAGCGGTATAAATGGCAAGATGAGTGAGGTGATTCAGAAGATGAATAAGTATAGATTGGATGTGCTGTGTGTAAGTGAAACCAAAAAGAAGGAAATTTGGGATAGAAGAAGTGAATGGAACGGTGAGTGTGTGTTCTGGAGTATTGGATAATGTGAGAGGACAGGCTGGTGTAGGTGTGATTTTAAGTGAAAAGATGAACAACTTGATTCACTATAGCTGCATAAGTGTGAGAAGTCTTTGGATTCGTTTGAAAGTAAAACTTTAGAGAATAGTAATTGTTGTAGTGTATGCTCCTTGTGACTCGGAACCTTCTGATAAGAAGGATGATTTCTGGAATGAGCTAAAAGCTGTTTTGAGCCAGTATGGGGCTAAAGAGAAAAGTTATAATAGCAGGGGATTTCAATGCTAGAGTAGGCATGCAGAATGCAATTTCTGACGGTGTTCTGGGTAAGTCTAATTATCTTTGTGTAAATGATAATGGTGAAAGATTAATTGAACTCTGCATTGAGAATGGTTTGTGAGTATCTAATACGTTTTTCAACCACAAGTGTATCCACACATATACTTCAGAAAATCGTACTTTTGGTCAAAAAAGTGTTATAGATTTTGTTGTCTACGATCAGCGTTGAAACACTTAGTTGTTGACATTCGTGTGATGAGAGGTGCGGATGTAGGTTCTAATCATTACTTAATAGTGTCACGAGTGAAACTGAATGTTGGTTGGAAAAAAGGAGCAGGAAGAGACCCAGGATGGAAAGAATAAAGGTTGAAAGGCACCCTGAAAATCATCAGCGTTATTCTGACATACTGAGAGAACGACTGAAGGAGCTGAAGTCTTGCAAGATGGATACAGAAAAGAAATGGGAATGTTTAAGAACTGTGTTGTCACTGCTGTTGTAGAGGTCTGTGGCACCACAATAGTGGGTTACAATAGAGGTGATGCTTGGTGGAATAGTGAGATTGAAGAGGCAGTAAAGAGAAAGAAGGAAGCCTATTTGGGAATGTTGCAAGGTAGTGTTTCTGTGGATGAATATTGCTGTAAGAAGCGTGAAGCAGCTAAACTGGTTCACCAGAAAGGCAAAAGATAGGAAGGAGAAGGTGGAAAGGCATGAATTGTGTTTTTGGAAAGATAGGAAGACTTTCTGTGGAAGTACATGAGACTCAGGAAAATTAGAGAAAACAAAGTTGTAAGTTCATGGTGTGTACGCTCCTTGAAATCCTTGAAAAGTCCTTGAAAATTAATGGACCATTTTCAAGGCCTTTGAAAAGTCCTTGAAAATCTTTAGGATCCATGAAAAGTCCTTGATTTTTCAGAATCTTATATTTGTAATTCCAGTATTCTTTCAGTCCCTTTCCTGCCATTTTCGCTTACTTCTCTTTTTTCTTTTCTTTGCTATTGACAGCTTCCCTCCCTCCCCCTAAATGTTAGGAGGCACCTATCCATCAACTCGCTGGGGACCACTCTTTTAAGACAGCTAATGACCGGAAGCAAAGAGGTCCCACAGAAAGATAAGTTACATTACGATTACAGTTAGACAGGAGGAGGGGAGCTTGTGAGAGGGCAAGAGAAGCAACCTCTCCCCGCACTTGGCTTGCTTTTCATTGTTCAGCAGACCCCATCTTCGTTGAAGGTTGTTTGGCAGATACATTCAGCGGGAGAGGATAGCAGTTGGTTCTCTCTGTCAATCCGGACAGTGCGATTGGGAGAAAATATATATACAAAATTTAAATTTCCCAATATTTAAAATTAACGAGTGCAATTTTTACAATGACCAAGACACACACAACAAAAGTTTTGTTTTGAATTTCTTCAAAATCCATCAAAAACTTTAGAAGTTACGCTTGTGAACGCATGTTTTTTTCCCCGACTTGTTCCACTCATGTGTGATAATTTATTTGAGTTTTAATTATTTTGAAATCACTGAATAGATTTATTTTAGGAAAATGTAAAAGAAAATTTTATGTTGGAGAGTCTTGGTGATTGTAATAAATTCAATGTTTTCTTTTTTGCAAGATTTTTTTTTTTTTTTTTTTTTTCAGTTCTAGGGGCATTGAGGCATTCTTAAACATATTCTGAATATAAGTTGCAGGAGCATTTATACCCTTGGCTTTGTCTTTCCGCACAATAACTTAACGTAAAATTGTGTGGCTCGCATTCTATGAAATTTCAGTACCGTATATACTCGTGTATAGGTCGACCCCCCTCCCCTTACTGAATATTTGCAGTTTTTGTACATCCTGTGCATAAGTCCCCCCGATTTTTATGTGAATATCTGCAGTTTTTGTATACCTACCTATCTTGTGCATAAATTAAAAAAAAAAAAAAATCCGAGGATGTGCCTGCATGCGGAAATGTGAACCTACTATTGTTGTAGCTGGCTCTTGCAATATTGCTTGTGGCAGTTTCCTGCAAAATGTGGTGGAATTGAGGCACAATTCTGGGAAGATGATAGGGCTTACCACCCTGGTTAGAGAGTTTGCAGGGGAAGGTTACACACTTTAACAACATATGAACCCACTTTTGCACATTCCCCCCCTCTTTCTCTCACTTTTTGTGAGCGTTTTCTGCAGTTACATCATTCATGGAGAGTAAAGTATTTGCTCCCACAGCAAACGGATCGTGATGCATTTACCAAACGTCGTAAGGCACGTTGTTATTTAAAAAGAAAAAAATCTTGCTGAAACATATTTGGAAAGCGTAAATAGGTCTTGATATCAACCTGATAATTTTTTATCCCATAAAGAATATGCATGCCGCAAAAAATAAATGTGTAACTTTTAAAGACCTCAATGGATCTCTTCAAAATTTAAAATTAATCTTTATTTTGATGTATTGTGGACACTGTAAAATTTGCACGCAACTATTTAAAAAATTGAAGAAAATGTGTTCTATAAAATTTTCTCCCACTACCCTTTGCAGCGTAAGAGCTGCCAGTCAACTGCTGAGCTGGATGAATGTGTGATTGACAGAAAGGTCGTTTATCTACTCCCGAGTTTCATACCCCCTCTCCGTGTTTGCGACAAACAATCGGCTTTAGTGTGTGTCAAACAATTAAGCTTCCTTCTAAATGGCAGCAAAAAAAAAAAAAGTTAAAAGCACTTTGTGAAACTTTAGGTGAAAACATAAACAAATACTCTCCAAAGAGGCTTGTAGTGTGAAATAAAGCAACTTAGATGGCACACGCAGTCAAGACAGTGGGAGATGTATTATATATGGAGAACACTCACAGGTGTTCATTGGCCAACAGAACAATTGGGACCCCTCACCGCAAAAAAAGAAGTTTAAACAGATAGCACAATGAAAAGACATAAATCTCAAACACGAGAAAAATTGCAGATATTTTCTCTATAACCATTTTGTATTGATTTACTTTCATAATATATTTATGATTGATATCAACAAACTATTTAACTTTAATTATGTTATTTGGTGTCATAGAAGATAGAAGCATGATGATAATAATTCTTTCCTGTGAGAGGCTGACCTCCGAATAAGAAGTACGCTCCAGTGGGCTATCGATTTCAGCCTTCAACAAGTATATATGCTGAGGAAAAATGTACTAAGAACAATGTGGTCCCTGAGTAAAGAGGACTACTAAGATAACTGAAGTTATTACAATAGTATAAAGCTTGTTCTAGATTTATTTCTAGGTGTGGAAAAATAATTCAGAACAGGTGCATACTTTCTGACATTTACTTCCAATTTGATTTGATTTCCCCTTCAAAAATTTGAGTATTGCAAGTTGATGTTTTGCTATGATAAATTTAAGTTTATCAAAACTTATCAAAATTGTGTGAAACTTTACATCCCTGGGTGAAAATCACTTTAAAATATCATTATAAAGTATAAATATTTAGTTCCATGAATTGGTAATGGGGGAGGGTTCAAAAAGTGAAAAATATAATGAATTTCTGGTCCGATCGAGACATTTTTAGCATTAACAAACTACAACTCAACACATTATCTGAGGGCATGTGCCTACTCAGGAAACCTGTCTGGGGAGGGGGGGATTAATATCCAAATTATAGAACAAAGTATTTCTGGTTTTAAATGCTGAAAATCTTTGTATCGGACCAGAAATACTTTATATTTTTACTACTGGTAACCCCCCCCTACAGGTTTGCTGAGTAGGTTCATGCCCTCAGTTAATGTTGTAATGTCTCGAGTTGTAGTTTGTAAATGTTGAAAATCTTCCGATCAGACAAGAAATTCATATTTTATAATTTTGTTACCCCACCCCCACCAGGTTTGCTGAGCAGGCACATGCCCTCAGATAGTGCGTCGAGTATTAGCTTGTAAAGGCTGAAAATCTCCCAATCGGACAAAAAATTCTTCGTACTTTACACTTTTGGTAACCACCCCCCGACAGGTTTGCTGAGAAGGTTCATGCCCTGATATAATGGATAATGTCTCCAGTTATAGCTTGTAAATGCTGAAAATCTCCCGATCGGACAAGAAGTTCATTATCGTTAATAGTTTTGGTGTCCCCCCCAGGTTTCCAGGGCAGGAACATGCCCTCAGATAATTCGTTAAGTTGTAGCTGCTAAACGCTGAAAATCTCCCGATCGAACCAGAAATTCTTTATATTTCATATTTTAGGTTTTAAGCACACACACACACACACACACACCACCCGACAAGTTTCCTGGGTTCGCACATACTCGCAGAGAATTTGTTTAGCTGTAGTTTATAGAAAAATATCGTAAATAAGAAAATACGAAATTACGGAAATTTTATGTGCGTCAGATAACCAATCTAGCAGCCCAGGATGCAATTTTTATACGCCCCCTTAAAATTTTTGTGGCAAGTTTTCCGCTTAGTCTTAGGCCCAAAAATCATGATAGTCTAAATTTCTTACTGAAAATGAAATATTAAAAAAAAATTATGAACAATAATTGTTCAAGTACTAGAGAATATAGCCACATCAAATTTGTTTATGCAGAACAATTTTATGGCACTGAAATTCCAATGTGTCCAGTTCTCCGTACCCGTGTTAAAACAGCCTTGTTTGGAAACAAACCTCAGTTAGCAAGAATTGTGTGGGATATTCAGTGCTCAGGAACGGAAATCAGAGCTGCAAACTTCTGCTTCAGATTTGACGGCAGAGATGTGATGAGTGGACTTTGTTTGCCAAGGCGCAGGGGGAAGGAGGGTGGAGATTTTTCTTGAAGCCAGCAGGAAAGGTCAAAAATCCAGAGGTTTTCGTTTTGGGTTTTTTTTTTTTTTAGTTTTGGAGAAGGGATGCTTCCTATCTGTGAGAGATCGGAAGCAATTTTAATTACTTGTGACTCATCAAGCCACAAAGCTCGATCTTCTGGAAACTTCGGAATTTGTACTTTGCCTCCAGACAATGATGGGTTCGCATTACTTTAACGATGGGAAAAGAACTTGCGCATAGTGGAGCTCAGAGTTTGGTTGTAGTTTCGTTGTGTCTGTAGATCAGAAGGTCGGGAATTTTTGGTTCTAGTTTCAGTGAGATTTATTTTAGTTGCTATAATTTCTGTTTTAGCATGTGATTTTGATTATTTTTTCTTGTGTGCTTGTACAGCTAAGGAATAAAAAGGACATATACATATTTTTTAATTCTGGATAGTAAAAAGTTACGTTTCTTCAGTAGTAATTCTTAGCCAACTTTGGAAAGCAGATTTTATGACAGTAGTTGTAAATGTGGAATACTGCCAAATTTATTCATAATGGCAGGCAAGTGTTTGTTTAATCAAAACTGGTTGGAAAATAGAAATTATAAGGATTGGCTTCAGTGCCATCCAACAGACAGACATCAAGCAAAATGTTCATTGTGCTTGTAAGTCTTTCAGCATAGCAAAAATGGGTGAATCTGCACTAAAAAGCCATACAAAAGGGGCTAAGCACACCCAGTTATTGTCCATCAAAATGTCAAATATTTCATCCCTGCTGAAACCCAAAACTTTCAGAAGCAGTGATAATGGAAGAAAAAATGTGATGCAGTGGTTACACAAACAACTGGAATTTTTATTCATGTGGCAAAAAATGGCGTTATGGATGCAGAAATCATATGGACCATGAAAACCATTAAAAGTCACAATTCCTACAGATCAAATGATGACATTGAAGGAGTTCTCAGACAAATGTTTCCTGACAGTGTTATTGCTTCAAAATTTTCATGCGGTGCCAAACAAACTAGTTATTATGCTGTTTTTGGTATTTCCCCATTTGTTAAAGATTTAATATTGCAAGAGTTGGCCCAAAAGTAGAATTATGTTTTATTATTTGATGAAAGTCTGAATGAAATGAGACAAAAGAAGCAAATGGATATTCATGTACGATTTTGGTCAAATGATACAGTCATAACGAGGTTCTTTACTTCTGTATTTATGGGGCATGCTACGGCAGAAGATCTGCTTGAATCATTTAAAACTGCCATTTTTCCTCTGAAGCTATCTAAAGTTCTACAATTGTCCATGGATAGGCCCAATATAAATTGGAAATTTTTCAGTATGCTTCAAGATGAAGCTGTCAAAGAATTTAATAAGCAGCTGCTTAACATTGGAAGTTGTGGACTACACATAGTTCACAATGCTTTCCAATGTGGTTGTCAATCAACAAACTGGGAAATATGCAGTTTTTTACAAAGTTTGTATTTCTTGTTTTAAAGATTCTCCAGCAAAACATAAAGATTTTTCAAAGCTTGTAAAACATGGATGGCTTGAAAACATTTTGGCAACTGAATGTGCATTGGAGTTATTACCTGATGTTCTAAGGTATGTAAATGCCATTAAAAAGAAATATCTTCCCACTCCTCAGTGCAAGTCTTTTTCAGTTGTCCAACATAGTGTAGAGGATGATCTTCTTGAAGGAAAATTGTATATCTTTTTGTCAGTTGCAAAAGTTCTATATCCATTCCTTCTGAAATATCAAACTGATAAGCCTATGATTTTCATCGTGTCTGATGATTTCAAACAACTTCTGATATCACTGCTGCAGAGGTTCATTCCACCACACATCATGAAAGAAGCAAATATCCTGTTCAAATATCAAATTAGATTCCAAAGATCCAAAATTACATTGCAAACTGGAAAATTGGATTTATTGCTGAAAAAAAACTGAGGACACTTCTTGCCATGAAAAAGTCAGCAGTTGTGATGTATTCAACATTAGAATGGAATGCAAAAGTTTTCTTGTTACAGTTGTGGCTAAACTGACTGAAAAAGCACCTGTGACATACAGTTTAGTGAGACACCTGTCGTGCCCCAGACACATGGCAAATAACAAGCATAGTTGTGTGAAAAAATTGTGTCTAGTGTTGAATTACCTGACTGAAACTAATCAGCTACAAGAGAGTGAATGTGATGATTTAATTAGACAGTTTTCCATTTTTCTAGACACTGAGGTGGCTACTGAACATTCACTCCAGTGATTTTGACCCAGAAAATTCTCGTGTGGACACATTTTTATGTGCTAAAATAAATATTAAGAAATATTTGAATTTGTAGAAAGTTGTTGGACAAATGCTTAAATGCTTTTGCTCAGTCATGGTCAGGCAACTGTTGAACGTAGCTTTAGTGAAAGAGCATACATACATAGCACACAGGCTGATATGTGACTACATTAAACTTTCAGGTGGTGATGTGCGCAACATTACAATCACCAAAGAATTACGAAGTTGTGTAGCTAATGCACGGCAAAAGTACCTAACATATTTGGAAGACCAAAAGATGGCATCTTTGGTACAAGGTCAGAAGAGAGCTGTTGATTCTGGAAAGGCAGATGAACTGAAAAAAAGAAAATATGTCTTGAAAAAAACATACAAGAACTATTGAAATCTGCTGACAGTTATGCTGAGCAAGCAGAAGGTACTAGTGATGTAACAATGATTGCCAAATCGAACAGTCTTAGGCGTTCAGCCAAGGATAAGCAGCAAAAGTTGTTTGAAATTGAGAGGACTTTAAAAGGCTTGAGTAGTTAAAAACACAAGCTTTTAAAGGTTATATTAAAAAAAAAAAAGGCTGATTATAAGAATTACATTTAGATTAACCTCTCGTACAAATTTTGCTTATTTCAGAGCTGTTTTTCTTTTTTTGCTACCAAATTTCATATAATCCATAATATTCTTCAGTATATCATCATTGTGCCAAATAATCATCATAAGGGTATGATGGTTTTTTTTGTTGTTGTTGTTGTTGTTATGCTACAAGGCAATTAATGCTTTGCAACTTACAAAGAATATTTACGAGTATGACTATGTATCACAGATACTTTAAGTTTATAATATACAGGAGTGCAGTCTTGCACTTAGAAGTAATTAACAAGCTGGCACTGGTTCCATAGTCAATAGAAGTGAAGTGTGGATTCTGCAGGGTAAGTTACTTGCTTAAATAATAATTTTGTGTTTTGTTTTACATTTGGGTGTTTAAAGCTGGGTAACATGGCATTATATGCATAGTATGCATTTAAGATAATGCCACACACCCAATGCTGTACAAAAATCTTTTAGTTAAAGCTTCAAAGCAACAGTTTTCCAAAGGTGCATAGGGTTGCCATCTTTCAGACTGTCAAAATTTTGTGTAGATGTGCTAACAGTGCAGTGTTATTAGTATTGTGTTTCTAATCCTTTAAGCCATTGCAGTAATGGTGTAAGTGATTCTATATTTACTGTACATAAAATAACATCTTTTAACAGACTATGCACATACTAATCCCTGCCCCCAGTTTTTATAATATCTGATCACCCAACACAGTTTCCTCGGTATTATAGCAAAGTTCATTTCACTTTTTTGCAATTTTCATTTGCTTGTTTCTTTAGTATATTCATGAACAATACAAGAAGTTTGTCTTTATTCAATTATTAATTAGAACTCTTTCTGGCCAAATGCACTAATAAAATAAATAGTTCAGACTTAACTTGCCAAAGCTAGTAACTCACTGGGGAATTCGAACACTGTTTTTAGCCAAATAAAATATTGCCGATAATGCCCTTGAATAGTCCGTGATTTTTTTCTTCTTCTTCTTCTTCTTCTTAAGGGTTACTTACCATAAAGTTGTGTGAAGAATAGGATCGGGAAATGATTCAGGAACCCAATGAATTAAGTGAAAGATGGGGTGTATATATATATAAAGTGTTGGATCAATGCATCCTTCCAGTGCTTACGTATGGTGCAGAGACGTGGACCTTAACTAAAAGAGACATACAAAGGCTGCAGACAACTCAAAGCAGCCTGGAGAGGTGCATGCTTGGTGTAACCAGGAGAGATAAGAAGAGGAACTCGTGGATCCGAAAAATGACAAGAGTGGAAGACATCATGATCAGAGTTAAATCCCTGAAATGGCAATGGGCTGGACATACTGCCAGAAGGACAGACCATCGATGGACAGCCAAAATTTTAGATTGGATTCCAAGGGACAGGAAAAGACCCAGAAGAAGACCACATGGGAGATGGGTGGATGAAATTCGAAAGTATGCGTGAGTGACGTGGAGGAGACTGGCACAAGACAGACCGTTGTGGAGGAAACTTGGGAAGACCTTCGTCCAGCAGTGGATTGATAATGGTTGACAATGATGATGATATATATATATCTTTATATATTTTTTTTTATTATTATTATTTTTTTTTTTTTCCTGGTTAAGGATACTCACCATAAAGTTGTGTGAAGAATAGGATCGGGGAAATGATTCAGGAACCCAATGAATTAAGTGAAAGATGGGGTGAATACTTCTGTGAGTTATTAGATCAGGAAAGCAAAGATGGTTCTGAGGCAGAAGCAGATGATGGCACAGTGAAGGATAGAAGTACAGGAGGGATCTCAAGAGAAGAGGTGTGTAAAGCTCTAAAATCTCTCCAGAACGGTAAGGCTCCGGTAGTTGATGGCATAACTGCCGAGATGTGGAAATGTGGTGGTGACTCTGTAATTGACTGGTTAACTGAGATTTGCCAGTTGTGCTGGGAGTTAGTAATCGTTCCTCGGGATTGGAAGGATGCTATTATTGTTCCCTTGTGCAAGGAAAAAGGTGATCAGACTGACTGCAAGAACTATTGTGGTATTAGCAGACTGAGTGTGCCTGGGAAAGTGTTTGGTAAGGTTGTTATTGAAAAAGTACGTGGTCTTACATCAGAGAAAGTATTGGATTTTCAGAGTGGTTTTATGCCTGGTAAAGGCTGCACTAACTAAATTTTCACATTATGCATGATGATTGAGAAGTATCTGGCTGTTCGAAAGAAAGTTTTTGCTGCCTTCTTAGATTCAGAGAAAGCTTACGACCGAGTAAATAGGACACTTTTGTGAAAGGCTTTGAATGAATATGGTGTTACTGGTAATTAAGAAGATGGTAGTGTAGAACACGCTAAGTTACGTATAAAAGTTTTAAGGCAAATATTATTTCAGCCAATTTCTATGGCCTTTATCAGTGCGACTGTAATGGTAATTCTGGGTGGCGTGATGCAATGAGGGGTTTCCAGATGTATGGAACAAAAATAAGGAGCTCAGAGTTGCAATTTTTGGAAAATAAAATTTCCAAACATTCTCTAAACCTCGGAGCATACCGAATTTGGAAAGGAGCCAACTTTTTTGTATTGGGCCAAAGTGGAATAGCAGAAGTGTCAGCCATGGTAAGTAGAGACAAGGAAGAGGAAGGTTTCCCAAATTTCACATCAGATTTGAATTCCTGAAGTCTTGAGAGAATTTTCCGGAATGAACTTCCAATGTATGCGGTTAATCCGTTAGTCTTGACCGGAATTTTATACACTCCAGCCGAAGAAAGTGGAGGTCTTGGGTCTCTGTCATTACGTAGGATAGCAGAAATTGAAGGAGAAGAACGAATGGCAAGTCTATATCCTTCTCTTTTGAAGATACTGATGAGCTTGCAGGCAGAAAGTTTGTGGTAAGGGATATTGAGCCAGCAAACATTAGTTCCTTTTTTGGTGAAACAGGTTGAAAAGCAACTACTGGTTTTTTCTTAGCATTTAGAATTAATTTAGAAATCAGGAGAGTAGCGATCAAGTGGAGTGTTACAAACCAAATGCTTAAATCATTGAACTTCGCAAAACTTAAAAATTCTGATGTTTTGTCATTTTTTTATTTTTTATTTATCCTCATGGATTCTTTTAGTAAAGGAAAGGACTAATATTGCTGTGTAAATACCTTTAAGAACAGCTTCCACTAAGTAACTTGCATGTTATTAATACTAGTAAGTTTCAGTTACTTTGATGTAAAAAAAAACATTCTGCTTTGTGTTTATTGTATTGGTCATGTAATCCTGATTTTCATGTTTTGTGAAATAACTTTTATTTTTATTTATTTTTTCAGGAACAATATGTGTTTGGCAAGTGACTGCAGAATCACCTCTGTTAGTTAAGTGCAACAATAACAAGAAAACTATAATTCCTTTCCTAAGTTTTTCAGCACATAGTGCTGCTGTTACAGGTGTGGTCTTTGCCGGCCAGCCAGGTGGAAGGTGGTTGACCAGCTGTGCTTTTGATAGAATAGCAAAAGTTTGGGATCTTGAGGATACTAGTACGTTTGTTTGTTGTTGTTTTTTCTTTCAGTGAAGTTACTTTTTTTTATGGCCAGATTTTTTTCCAATTCTGTTTTGTATAATTTTTAAATCAAGTGTGTCTTTAGACTTTGAGAATTTGGCTACTGCACATATATTGCATGAAGCAAAAAAATTACTGTTTTTACCACCACCATAAAAATTCCATATTGGTTGTATGCGTCTCATGTATTTTTGGATATTTACTACTAATATTTTCTTGATGATGATGATGTTTGTCTGTTCCTTAACTGTGTGTAATCATTGCATGTGCTTTGATCATGCATTATAGAAATTTTGATGCTCTCGCAAGTATATAAAACATGTGAAATGAAAACTGCAAACATGTGAAGAATGAAGTATGGGAAATTGGAAAGAAGAATCTATCGGGTTTGTACTGGTGCACTAGAGGAACATTACAATGTCAACTCGTTGATATTTTGAAGTTTCTCTTGGATATTTTAATATGTGCATGAAATGCTTTAGAAATCTTTTTTGATTGATACAGAACATGTGTTTACATTTTTAAAAAAAAATTGTTTCTTTTTTAAAAAGTAGTTCCGTAATGTTGCATTTTTTTTTTTTTTTATTGGCATTACAGCATCAGTGAAATTATAGAAAAGTGCCATTTTATATCTCTGCCAACAAAGGAAATTTCACATCAACAAATATCTACAATAGTGACTTTCTTTTTTTAAAAAAATGTCATTACGATTAAGTAATTTGCTGTTATTTTTTGTTTTTGGTGCTTCTGGTTTTCCTGTCAAAAGAAAACCAAACGAAACAGATTTAGAAGTTATGTGATTCAACTTCAGTATTTGCTGTGATGGTTATGATTAATGCTGTAGCTTGTGGATATAATTAAAAATAAATTCTCATATGATTTAACCTCAGTTGAATTAGGTTTACTATTTACCAGTAAATGGTTTTGTTCTGTCTTGGAAATACAACTTGCTTCATTTATGGTGAAAGCTGGACTCAATCTGGACCCTGAACTGTATTTAGGTTCCACAGCCATATTTGTGTTTGCCAAAGGCAAAGTTTGACATCACGGTGGTGCAGGGGTCTACACGCTGGCTTCTGATGACTCGTACAGCCCCAGGTTCGAGTCCTAGATGAGGCATGGGTAGTGTGCTTGTCTTACTGCTCTCTCTCTCTCTCTCTCTCTCTCTCTCTCTCTCTCTCTCTCTCTCTCTCTCTCTCTCTCTCTCTCTCTCAAATGAAGACAACCACATAAAGACTCTCTCTCTCTCTCTCTCTCTCTCTCTCTCTCTCTCTCTCTCTCTCTCTCTCTCTCTCAGTTACACTAAATTAGGAACAAGTGACTGATTTTAGTCCTTAGATTTGCTCACTATGGTTCTTAAACTCCAAAACAAAAAGAGAAAGAAACGAAGTACTTGGTTCTTTGTATTTATTATGTGCTCACCTGCTGTGCACATGAGATGGTTTTTTTTTTTATGAAAGCTTTAATTGCCATGAAGGTATAGATTCAGGAAGCTGTGTCACTGCCCTGAATCTTCCATTCTGTTATATTTTAAAACTTGACCATGGGTGCATAGCGTGTGGCTGGGGCCAACAAGCAATGCTGTGTCTTCTGGACACCATGCATCATCAAGTCTTGCATTTGTGAGCTGATGCCTTATGCCAAATCAAGTGAACTGTCATTGGATTTGCATTGTCAGCAGCTGTAGCATTAATCCTACTTGAAATTGCTATCACTTCCAGATAACCCCTTACATGATGAGCTTTTAACTCCCAGTAAGCTTGCATTTTTAAGAATTGCCCTCACATGTGCAAACGTTTGTACTCCAGAGCATCTTCCATAGCACTAAATGCTGGAATCTATTCATCATAAAGACATGGGGTTTTGTGGAGTCTCCCTGGCATCCCTTTGGTTGTCTGGTTGATGCTTCTTTCACTTTGTGTGCCAAAACATCTTCTCCTCTGTGAATGTATAAGCAGCTTCACCAGATGACCCAAAGTCATGTAGAGTCATGGGATCATCTGCTTGTCTATAACAGTGTTTGCATCAAGTGTATTTCATTTGAGGCCATGGTGTTTTCAGGGAGATGTAGGCTGTGTACATTGGACTTTGTCGCATTCAGTCAAAACCTCATCAGTGTTTGTTTTTTTTTTTTAATCTTATTACAGATGTTCTCTTCTACCAAAGGTCAAGACCATTCTACCATCCTTGTGTCGTGTAAGACATTTGCTTTATTTTTCACTTGAATCTGGATTTCAGGTCTCTGCTAAATTCACAGCCATGTTGGGATCCAATTAAACAAGTCAATTGATGCTGTTGCCAATTCTGTTTTGCACTGCCTTGAAACCATACCACTGAGACATTCTCTTTTTCAGGAGCATGTTATATGTTTATGTGGCAGGTTCAGTGTTTCCATCTAGGAGGGAGAAAAATGTATTGTTTCAAGCCATTTCTTGGACTCAGACCTTTAAGAACCATAAGCAAGTTGTACTCACTATGTATTGTCTTACTCTCCACTTCTTGCTAGATGGTGATACTGTCCCTGTGTAGGATGTGTAATTCCCCTTCAACATATGTTTTGTGTGTGTGTGTGTGTGTGTGTGTGCGCGCGCGCGCGCCATTGTCGTGAACAAGCTCATTTCTTTTTTTTCAGATTGTACAAGATTTCTCAGAAGCCATGGGTTGCCTATTGAATGATCAGTGTGATGTGTCTACTGTGCTGTCCTTTTTATTTTATATTGGTGTTTTTTAGTTTTTGTTGGCCCTTTACACCATTTCATTCCACTTTCATATATCCATTATGTATGTTGTGTATTGATGTTACATTCCTTCTGATTTGTGAGTAATTATGGTGCTTTATGTTCCCTGGCCCACAGAAGTGTTCCATTAAATTCAGATAATAGTTGACCAACCATTTCTACCCTATCAACAGGTTTTTATATGTTAGCGCTCCTTAGAGCCAAATCCTTTGGATTGCAGACCTCCAGCACTCCCTCACTGGCCGAAAGTAAGTGTAAGTGGTGAGTAAGACAGTCAGTAGGCAAGCCTTGTGTTTTCTTTGTCAAAACATCTAAAGTTTCTTGTTCATTCAAATCAAAGAAACCTCTTGATGAAGAACCATGCTTCATGTGCAAGTAAATTTCTGTGGATCGATATTCATTTGCACATTTCATTATTTATACTAAGGACACTACTCCGAAACTTTAGGTCACCATTTTGGATTAAAAAGGTCTTGAGGATACTGTGGGTAACTTTTGGGTTAAGACCTCATACTCAAGGCATGGATTGACATTCAATCTCTTTTGGGCTTCAGTTGTATTGATACTAAAGTGAAAATCCTACGAATATGTGGCGTCAGTGAATAAACAAAGACGTCACTCTTTTCACATTTAGCAACGCACGTCAACCGAAAAATTGTCTCTCGATATCTAGCCGAGCGTGTTAGCCTTACACAATGGTGTAAGGCTAACACGCTCGGCTAGATATTGAGAGATCCGGGATTCATTTCCCCGGCGGCGGCCGAATAACAATTTTTCGGTTGATGTGCGTTGCTAAACCTGGAAAGAGCGATGTCTTTGTTTATTTTTTTGTATTGATACTTGTAACAGTTGAGATGAAACTCCGCCACAACTCATCTGGAGTATTAGTGTCGTAGGAATATATCACTGATGTTCTGGAGTCAGCTCTGCAGAAGCTCAGCTCTTAGCAAGTTTCTTTGTGGATTGCTTTAAATTCAGACAGAATGGGGATTTTGTGGTTTCAAGGACTTTAATTCTGGCTTTGTCATCTGTTACCACTGCTATACATCAAGGCCAGCCTACATATTCTCAACATTCATATTTTAGTGCTGCAGTTTGTTGTTGCATTGGTACGTGTGATCATGATACGTTGGTTTGCTTGACAGCAAGATCTCACTTTGTGAACTGGAAGCGTGTGTGATAAATGCTAAGGATTTCCCAAAGTGTAAATTGAGAAACAGATCCAGAAGGTTAAGATGATGAACAGAAACTTACACTGTGAAGCTAGAAGGGAGTTGGTATTCTTGCTGTGTCTGGGGGAAACATCTGTGTCTCTCATCATGACCTCCAAGGAAACAGTTAACAACTCTGACCAGCCTTGCCATCTTGAACATAAGCTTCAGTGAGATATATGAGGATATCTTCAAAGCCTTGAGAGCCTGATTCAGCTTTGTATCCTGCACTTAAAGGTTTGCCAAAGCAAGCTTCTTGACCAGTGGTTTTCTGTGAGCAGATCCTGGGGAACTAACAACAGTGAGTTGGAAGTGTAAGAACAAGCAGGGTACTGAGATGTTAAAGTCCTCGCAAATTTTAAGAACAGTCAATTGTGTTAGCATTTACTGGGTCAAAGCACCCACCTGTCCAGCCTGCTGACAATCACTGAAACCTCAAGTAGTGCCTGATGAGCCGCTAGTGGAGGTTTCACAAGTGATGAGTAGTTGGATGGTGGTTTTTGTTGTTGTTGTTATTAATTCTCCCTTTCCAGTTCCGTATAAGTAAAATGAAATATCATGCCTTGTCAAGTAATAAGGAGATGCTGAGTTTGCTGGATGGTGAGTATTTTAAAAAGTCTGATTTCAGTTCTTCGTCATTTTTTTGCTTTCCTGATCACTTTTTCCTCAGTTTTTGCTAAGATGTAGTATTGTCCAGTGGAACTGCTGAGGCTTTCATCCCAGATTCAGTGTAACAAAAGTCTTGCTTTTTATACTACCTAGTGCCTGTCTTCAAGAAGCAAAACTGAAGTTTCTTTTTACCTTTGGTGCATCTGTACAGTAAATTCTGGAAAATGGAGTAACAAGTGGTGGTGTTGTCATTCTTTGACGTTTGGAGTTCCCATTGTAACAGTTGCATTGTGTAAACCTTTTGTAGGCTGCTGTAGTGCAGTGTAGATTTCTTTTAACATACTGTTCACCATCTGTAATATCTACTTTGCACTGGATGGGATATGAGCCTTGCTGACTTGGAAGACTTGATTAACCAACTGCAGTCTCCTTTAATCAATTCTGTAATCCATTGTAAGGTAATGAGAACAGAAATCTCAGGAGACACATGGCTAAATCCCTGTTCTCCAATTACTGTTTATAACACTGAAGAAATTGTGTAATTACTTCAGCTCAGTTTTTCATATTCAGCCATTGACTTCAGTGAGTTCACCATCCTTTGATATGAACTGGTCTAGGAGCTCTTCAGGGGATCTCCTTTGTAGAAATCATTTTCCAGTCTTCCGTACATTAGCAGTTGACAGGTACTTCCAGCTGTCCTGCCCTGCCAAAAAGGCATCTTGATCTTTTCAGGTGGAGCCCTAAGCGATGTCACAACAGGGTAACGGATTGCAATTTGCAAACGGTAGAAATTTCAGTATCCAACAGCTCGACTAAACTGCCAAAGTATCTCGCCCACAGCCCTGGTGAAATTCTGATTGCAAGCATCAGATCACTCTGTATTGATCCATAGTCTTTATTTTTTATTAGAGTCCCATAAATCACTGGCGTGTCTCTGTCATTAGTAGCTGTCTCTTCAGTACTCTGTCATGCTCAAATTTCTGCCTTGATAATCTCCTGCATGAAACAGTCTAAGTACATATTTGTTGATCACCCTCCGTGCTCTGACGCTTGGGGTTTTGGTGTCCAATCATAGCATGATATCGAGATGCTGGGACCGTCTTATCAATGGTATTCATCACCATGCAGTTAAAAAAAAAAAATCCTTAACAGCCTGAGCAGGCCACTACTGATGTCTTTCTGCACTTGGCCAAAATATTTTACCCCTGTACGTATCAGTGGTGAAGTGCATGCGATCATCGAGTATCCTGAAGTTCCTCTCCAGCCTGTCGTTGGGGGCTGACTGGTGCTCCATGCCTCGCCTTTATCACTCTCTTGTCCAGTCGCGGTTGGACAGGGGTGAAAGAGTTCCGCCAAAAGGCGAGATTCCTCCTTTGACAGAACTCAGCCTGTGGTGTGGCTACACTGACTCTGTGTGTGTGTGTGACAGTTGCTTGAAACTTCATTGTTCTGGGTGGTCTAACAGATAGCATGCTCAAATGGAAATCACCTTATACATCACCTTTTAAAGATTCGGTGTTTTGTATCTACTGTGCTATCCTTTTCCATTGTTTCAGTGTCTTCCAGTTTATGTAGTTCAATTTTTGTGCTGGCTTTTTATTCCATATCATGTGGTCATGCATCCTGTGTTGTCTTTTTGTTCTCTTTTGATATTTTTCTTTGTTTCTGTGATATTATCTTTCCAATTTTATAGCTATTGTACATTAAACACCATTACATTTCAGCACCATCTGGAAAGTCAGTGTTATCATTTTTTATTAATGCTTATATTCTAGTAATTTTGATCCTGTTCCCTGGCCAGATGTCTCTCTAATCAGGAGTGTCTGTTTGGCTTTATAGGCTTTCATATGTATTTTCTCTGGTTTAAATCAATGCATCCAGTGCTACATTTTCAAAGTCATTGTCATTTCATGATAATTTTGAAAAGCACTGTGTTTATATCCTCCTTTTGTTGTGCCTATGGCAAATTTTTGTCCTTTTTCCATAAAAACTTAAGACTAATGTAACTTACATCCAGTACTAATGTACTTGTGTCTGTTATAAGTTTTCTTGATATCTGGTAATATACATGATATATCAGCTCACTAAACACAATTTTATGATAGTTCATTAATTTTACTCTTTTAAAGAAAGACTTTGCAGAATCTGTTCTTATGTTGTGATACCTACTTTAATTAAGTGATTTAAAAAATAAAATGTTTAATTTTCTGTCCATAGGTTTGCCAGTCTCATCTGTTCAGAAAAAATTGGTTCGTTCAGTACAATGGATGACACATTGGAATGGCATATTTATCACCAAAGATGACACTAGCAAGTAAGGAAGATCAGTTTTGTTCAAATTGATTATTGATTAGGTGTGCAAATAAGTTTTAAAGCATTTTAAGACAACGCAACATGTAATTTGAGAGAAAACAATGGTACCTTTATGAATCAAAATATGTGCCATCATTATCTATCACCTTCCACCATCGGTCGGGCAGCTGACTGATTCCAGCCATGAAGAATACTTCGTCATGTGATGGGATGAAATCGTCAACCCATGTTTGCACTTCGTCACATGTCCAGAACCGTACAGCAGACAAACCATATTGCATTGATTGGAACAAATAATAGTCTGAAGGGGCTACGTCGGGACTATATGCCTTATGCTCCAAAACTTCCCAGCCAATTGTCAATAACGTTTCCTTGACCGATTTCTCGACATGCGACCTAGCATTGTCATGCAGTAATTTCGCAGGACACAATCCTTTGCCTGTGAATAGATGTTTTCGACAGATTTCCTGGTTCAATTGCAGCAGTTGTTTGCTTGTAGCTTTCAGCTGTAACAGTTTGACCCTCTTCCAATACTTCATAATAGAGCACACCCATCATACCCCACCAGATGCACAGCAGAACTTTCTTGAGGTGAATATTGCATTTCAGTGTCAAAGTTGTTGTTTCACCAGGGTCTACGCAGTGTTTTTTGCATTAGGAATAATTGCCGTACCATATCCACTTTTCAACACCCATAACGGTTTTCCACAGGAAAGACTTTGTGTTGTTTATTCAACATATTCAAACACTTCATGACATGCTCAGGTCATATGGCACCAATTTTCCTTTCTTCTGAATTGCACGTAAACGATTGAAAATGGTTTTTTGAGTTATCCCCAATTGTTCAGCTAGTTCTTTTTGCGTTTGAGACGAATCTTCATCCAGCAGTGCTTGCCATTCCTCATGTGCAACCTTCTGCAGGGCGCCGCTACGTTCTCGATCGCTAACATCAAAATCACCTGCTTTAAACCGTCTAAACCAAAACTCACACATGTTCTTCGATACAATATTCTCCCCAAAACAGAACAGAACAATGCGCATGCTTTTGCAGCACTTTTTCCTTACTGCTTTTGCAATCGGTATGGAAAAGCTCGAGGTAACCGATACCTACATTTACCTTGCACAACTGATATCAAGCAAAGGTCACATTGATGAGGAAATTAATCGACGCATAAAACTTGGCTGGAGAGCTTTTGAAAGAAACAGTACATATTTTTGTCTATATAAATTATTTCATGTGTTTACAACTTGAAAATTGTTTAATCAATGCATCCTTTCATTTCTTGCATATGGAGCAGAGACATGGACCTAAACAAAAAAAAAAAACGTGCTAAGGCTGCACAGACAACTGAAAGAATCCTGGCAAGATATATGCTTGGTGTAACCAGGAAAGATAAGAAGGGTAACTCACGGATAAGGAAAATGACAAAAGTGGAAGACATTATGTTCAGACTAAAATCCCCGCACGTTGATAACTGGTTTTCCAGTTATTTGGGGAGTGACGGCCCGAGGTGACCTTGTGACGGATCATCTTTCCATTTTGTCTTAAAACAATGATACTACCAAAAGGACAGCTGTTCATCCAGCTGCAGGGGGTAGTGGCAACCCCACGGCCGCCCGAGCCGACATGTACTCTATGATGATTTTCCCACTTTTATATTTTTCGTTCTTCTCTTGACACGCACCCGCCTCAGTTGTAGATTGCTGAGGTTGTGATTATGTGCCAGCTCTGGATTTTAGTTTCTCTTTTTCTTTCCTGTCTTCTCTATTTTATGTTTTCTTTGTTTTTCCGAGCTGGTTAACTAGACCTACCTACACGTTTGCCGTTTGCGGTGACCCGTAAGGTGGAAAAGGGGATGCTGGAGGCTGAGGTTTCTGTATGCAGGGGTGAAGTCTGGTCGCCAGTTGCCAGCACTCCTCTTTGCCCCCTGCTTCACCCTAAACGGGCGGCGAGGAACTAGCCCACTCCTAGTCAACGAATTCTGTGGCCGAGTGGAATGCAGACCTCTAACAACTTGTCATTTTGTACGACAGGGTGAGTCTGGGGATAGGGTGGGCATGCCAAAGGGGTGTTCCCCAGGCACGGGAAAGTCTGGGTGCACGCCGAACGCATATTTGCCCTATCAACTTGCTATATCCGCTTCCTATCCCTAGAGCCGTTTTCTGCTTCTACTTAAGCTTGTGGCGGCTCTCCTCGTTGGGCTCAATTGTGGGTGGGGAAGTCGGCGGACGAATTCTTAATATTTTTCATGGATGAAAAAGTTTCCCACAAACCTAAAATCAAAAGAGGTATTGAAGAAGGCTCAGCTCTTTCCGCCAAAAAGTATGTTCCTCATCTTCGAATGCTCGTTGTAAAGAAACTCCAGTCTAGAGATCTTCTTGTAGAGATTTCCACTGTGGCCTACAGTTCCACACTTCTTAACACCTCCATGCTGCTTGTGACGCCTGTGAAAATAACTCCACCATGTGGATACATCTCAAGGTGTTGTCTCCTCTCGGGACCTCATTGAGTGTACCGATGATGAACTTCTTGAAGAACTGAGGAGTCAACACGTTACGGGTGTGCGGCATATTCTTTTCAGGCGGAATGGGCAGTCCGTCCCATCCTGCAACATCATTTTAACATTTGACAGCCCTTCCCTGCCTACGTCCATCAAGGCAGAGTATCTTCACCTGGAGGTACGACCATACATCCTTAACCCTTTAAGATGTTTTAGTTGTCAGTCGTACGGCCATTCTCAGCAGTCTTGCAGGAGCAATCCTAGGTGTGGACGCTGTGGTGCCACAAACCATCATCTACCAGACAGTGTGGCCGAGGCCGAGTTTTGCGTGAATTGCAGGGGTTCACACTCAGCATCAGCCAAAGATTGTCCCAAGTGGAAGGAGGAGAAAGAAATCCAAAGGCTGAAAACGGTGGAGAATATTCCCTATCCTGAGGCCAGAAGGAGAGTAGTTCCTGTTTCTTCTGATTGGCAATCGTATGCATCAGTGTGGTGGTTGCCAAAGCTATGGTTGCCATTCAGATCCCCCCTAAATGTCCCTACAAGCTGGACGATATCGCAGCTGGGCTGGAGGCACTCCTAGTCTCAAGTTGGGGGTCTGAAAGCGGCACCTACCACCAGCAAGGGAACTCAGACCACTTCTTCTGGCAAGAACACCAAAGCCAAGGACAAAAAAAGAGCATTTCTTCTCCTCAAAAATCTCAGCAAACTACTTAACGGCGAGCGCATCCCATTAAGACACTTGGGACAAAGCATAATCCCATCTTGGCCCCTGGTCACACGCCCCCAAATGCAGCGGCTCCTCAATGACCACTGTGACTCTGTTGCCGTGTTTTCATTTTTTTAAAGAAATTGACTATTTTAAACGTATCTAGATTTTAGCCTTATCATCATCCTCATTTCTCAGTTTTACTGAATCAGCTAGATTTTAATCATTGTATCATGTTTTTAATACTGTTTGTTCCATTATCTTTTTTAGCCCTTCCATTGTTCTCATTTTTCAGTTTTACATGATCAGTCAGATTTTAAGCTTTTTACTACATTTTTAATACTATTTGTTTGTCTTGTTTCTGGCGCTCATTGGCCAACCATGGCCCTTGCGCCATAAAAATCGAACAACCAACCAACCAACCAACCAACACGCCCCCAAATCTTGGGGACCACGTTAGAGGAGATGGAAGCTGACCTTATTTGAGCAGTCAGTATAGTTCATTTTATTTCCTTTTTCATCTCACTTTTAACCATGGCTTCAGTCGTTCAGTGGAACTGCCGAGGATTTTGGACGAGTTTTGACGACGTGAAACATCTGCTTTCGTTGTAGCAGATGTTTATTTGTCCCAAGTGTCTTAATTTTGTTTGTAGCCGATTGTGCTTTGTCCCAAGTGTCTTAGTGGGATGCGCTCGCCGTTAAACTACTTAACAGCGAGCGCATCCCATTAAGACACTTGGGACAAAGCATAATCCCATCTTGGCCCCTGG
Source organism: Macrothele yani (assembly GCA_039090855.1). Taxonomy (NCBI): domain Eukaryota; kingdom Metazoa; phylum Arthropoda; class Arachnida; order Araneae; family Macrothelidae; genus Macrothele; species Macrothele yani. The sequence goes on along the minus strand of CM077011.1, from coordinate 87,975,726 downwards.
TCACATGCCCCCAAATCTGGGGGACCACTCGTCAGGGAGATGGAAGCTGACCTTATTTGAGCAGTCAGTATAGTTCATTTTATTTCCTTTTTCATCACACTTTTAACCATGGCTTCAGTCGTTCAGTGGAACTGCCGAAGATTTCGGATGAGTTTTGACGACGTGAAACATCTGCTTTCGTTGTACTCTCCAGTGTGCCTTTGTCTACAGGAGACAAAACTTAAACCATCAGACCTGCTTTCAGTTCGAGGCTACAGTGCATTTTGGACAGATAACGTGTCAGGAGTGGGAGAGTCACTATTGTCCCTCACAGGGTTCCGGTCTCTTCCGTTGCGGTATCCACAACTGTGTAAGCTGTGGCGGTTCGTATTTCTGTGCCTGTGCCTCTTACTGTCTGCAGTGTCTATCTGCCGCCGGATAAGGATGTGAGCGTCTCTGTTTTGGAGAGCTTGGTCGGTCAGCTGCCTTCACCCTTTCTTCGACTGGGTGACTTCAATGCCCATCATCCTTTGTGGGGTAGTGTCAGCATCAGCATGAGAGGTCATCACATAGTCTCTTCTGTCCTCGGCCTCTTTGTGCCTTTTTAACAACTGTGCTGACACATACTTCCATGAGCCAGCAAGATCCTTCAGTGCGATCGATTTGACCTTGGGATCACCATTGATTATTGCTGATTGGTTGTGGACGGTCTGCAACGACCTCCACGGGAGCGGCCATTTTCCAATTGTGCTTTTGCATCATGCGAACATGCCATCTTCTGCCTCCCACCCTCCTTGATGCAGGATGGAGTGTGCCAGATGGGAGGTCTTCACATCGTCCGCAGTGATATCTTCTACCATGGTGACCCAAGTGTAAATCGACGCAGCTGTTCTTGATGTCACAAATTGCATTATTCAAGCAGCTGATCTTTCTATACCAAAAACATCTTCGATGCTCCCCAGAAGTCCGAAGCCTTGGTGGACCCATGAATGCACAGCGGCTAAGAGAGCTCAACATAAAGCCTGGTCTACGTTTTGGCGTTATCCAATTGATGCCAATCTTGTTGCACTTAAACGAGCAAAATCCTATGCTCAGTTTGTGCGTCGACGTAGCAAGAGGGAGTCTTGGATTCAGTATGTTTCATCTCTCACTTTACGTCTCAGTTCGATAAGTGTGTGGGACAAGATTCGTAAGATACGGGGCAACTACAGTTCTCACTAGATTTCTATTCTCGATAGTAACAGTTGCACATATGCTGAAGTTTGGGGAGGCGTTTGCCTCCATGTCGAGTGATCTGGCATATCCTTCTTCTTTTCAAAGAATTAAATCCACTGCGAAACGCCAGAGAATCTCTTTTGTGCCTTTTCACGACACTGGTTATAACTCCCTCTTAAACATGGTTGAACTCAGGGTGTCTCTGCATCGGTCCGGCGCTACGTCTGTCGGTCCCGATGGCATCCACTATGACATGCTCCGTCATCTCTAGCAGTTGTCTCTCGAAAATCTTTTAGTCCTGTACAATCGGAATTGGTTGCAGCACAGTTTCCCAGAATCTTGGTGAAAAGCTTTTGTTTTGCCTTTTCCCAAACCTGGCAAGGATCCTAAGTCTCCCTCTAATTATCGTCCAATTGCTCTCACTAGCCGTCTGTGTAAAGTTCTCGAGCGCATGGTTAATTCCCAGTTAACTCATTTTTTAGAAGAAAATCACGTACTTTCACCATCACAAGGTGGCTTTCGCTGTCATCATTCACCTCACGATCATCTCCTGCACCTTAAAACATCTGTACGTGATTATTATATTTGCACTTTTAAAGTATTAAACCCCTGCCAAAAGTGTGCATAGTTTACGTGCAATTCATAAATGATATACTATTAAAAATCACCAATCACTTACCCTAAAGATCTTGGTAATTTTCATCCACAAAACACTTCAAGCACGTCAATTATCGTAATGTTGTAGGCCTTCAAAGGTTTACAGACACCTTGCTTACAGTTCCTTCTTCCGGGGATGAAACATCATATATTTTTTTCCCTTTTTTTTTTTATTTGCTAGACAAACAACGCTGGTTTTTTTTAGCCATATGAGATGTAACCATAGCTCGTCAATTCCATAAAAACCACACAAGCATACTACTCATTCATACATTCAATTAAAAAAACTATGTACATATTTACACTACATTACATTCCCAGGTGGTTAAACCTTTGTCAACTGTGAGTAACAAAATGCTCCATCTGTTTCAAAACCCGTGCTACTCCTACTGCAAGTGTCACCCTCATTCAGCCTCTCACACACAATCCTCTAGCGCTTTAAACAGGCTACTGTCGTCATCAGGAGGCAGGTGTGTCTCACCCGCCCACCAGAGCTCAAGTGAGCAGAGCCATCGAGGCACGGGCTCCAGTCGCAATCTCTGAATCTTTGTGTGCCGCCATCTATTGTCATTGCTGCTCTCTTTTCTTTTCTTCTTTCTAAGCTGTTGTTCAATTTTTATTAAGGCCTTCCATTGTTCATTTAAGTTGCTAGGCTCATTAATGTTGCATAATCTTGATCTGTTTTTTTTTTTTTTTTTTTCAATTAACACTGACTCTGCAATTCTTAACTGCCTTTTGTTTTTACAGCTCTTAATAATTTTAATATCCTCAAACCTTGGACATTGTTGATTTTCCATACAGTATTGGGTTAATGCTGTCTTAGCTTTTTTTATTCCAATTATTTATATGCTGGTTCAATCTATACTTTAATTTATTCTTGGTGCTGCATATATATGACACAGGTGGTTGTTGGTTTATAGGGATTTCATAAATTCCTGCTCTATCTAATTGGCTGATTTTTTCATTTTTAATCACTAAATTTTTTACAGTAAGTACCTGATTTCCTACCTGTATGTCATACTTGCCACAAACATTTTTTTTAATTTCAGCTGAAACATTTTCTACATATGGTATTGCCCCTACATATTTTACTAGTTTTTTTATCAATCTTGGCTTTATTGTTAGCTTGAGTTACTTCATAAATCCATTTTTAATACCTGTTTAGGGTAACCAAAATCATATGCAATTTTTTTAATATATTCAATTTCTTCTTTTTTATATTGTTCCATTGATGAGTGTGTTAAACTTCTTGTAATTAGTGTTTTAACACTTTCTTTTATGTGTTAATGGATGCGATGACTGAAAAGGTATTAGTACTGGGATATATGAAGATTTTTTATGCACTCTGTATAGCATAGTATCATTTGTTTTAATTATTATAGTATCCAAAAATGCCAAACCCAACCGAATCTCAAGTAAGGTACTTAGCTAGAATAAGAAATCACAGCACCTTGCCTGAAGAAATAAAGAAAGCGTACCCACCAATGGGTACTGGAATACCAAAAATGTTTGCAAAAATAAAAACTCATAAGCCTGATACACCTATGAGAGTGATAGTATCAAAAAGGAATTCCCCACTAATAAAGCTGGAAAAAAATATCTACAAATATTTGGCACCTTTGTTCCTGAAGACAAGGTTCAGTGTGAAGAATACATATAATTAAAGTAATTAAACAAGATTTAAGTGAAAATCATATGGCTAGTATGGATGTGAGAGGTCTTTTTCCTAGCACACCAATACCTCAGGCAATTGAAATAATTATTGAAAATTATATGTGTTACAATGAATGCAATACAAATAGAGGAATTAAGAGAAATTTTATTGTACATATATGAAAATAACATTTTAAAGTTTAACAACAAGATGTACAAACAAAATTATGGTGGATCTATGGGGTCACCATTGTCAACTTTATTTGCTGAAATTATAATGAGTGACATAGAGGCAAAAATAATAAGTAAACTCGAGGATCCACCACTGATATACTGCAGATATGTTGATGATATTTTTCTGTTGTCCGGGCTAAAAAATAATGAACTTTGAAGACTTGACAAGAAAGTATAGTGAAATTTATCCATCTATTGAATTGACAGTAGAACAAGAACATGACAATACTTTGGATATTATAATAATTAAAACAAATGATACTATGCAATACAGAGTGCATAGAAAATCTTCATATATCCCAGTACTAATACCTTTTCAGTCATCGCGTCCATTAACACACAAAAGAAATAGTGTTAAAACACTAATTAAAAGAAGTTTATGGAACAATATAAAAAAGAAGAAATTGAATATATTGAAAAAATTGCATATGATTTTGGTTACCCTAAACAGGTATTAAAAAAATGGATTTATGAAGTAACTCAAGCTAACAATAAAGCCAAGATTGATAAAAAAAACTAGTAAAATATGTAGGGGCAATACCATATGTAGAAAATGTTTCAGCTGAAATTAATAAAGTTTGTGGCAAGTATGACATACAGGTAGGAAATCAGGTACTTACTGTAAAAAATTTAGTGATTAAAAATGAAAAAATCAGCCAATTAGATAGAGCAGGAATTTATGAAATCCCTGTAAACCAACACCACCTGTGTCATATATAGGCAGCAACCAAGAATAAATTAAAGTATAGATTGAACCAGCATATAAATAATTGGAATTAAAAAAAGCTAAGACAGCATTAACCCAATACTGTATGGAAAATCAACAATGTCCAAGGTTTGAGGATATTAAAATTATTAAGAGCTGTAAAAACGAAAGGCAGTTAGAAATTGCAGAGTCTGTGTTAATTGAAAAAAAAACAGATCAAGATTATGCAACATTAATGAGCCTAGCTACTTAAACGAACAATCGAAGGCCTTAATAAAAATTGAACAACAGCTTAGAAAGAAGAAAAGAAAAGAGAGCAGCAATGACAATAGATGGCGGCAGAGACACAAAGATTCAGAGATTGCGACTGGAGCCCGTTCCTCGATGGCTCTGCTCACTTGAGCTGTGGTGGGCGGGTGAGACACACCTGCCTCCTGATGACGACAGTAGCCTGTTTAAAGCGCTAGAGGATTGTGTGTGAGAGGCTGAATGAGGGTGACACTTGCAGTAGGAGTAGCACGGGTTTTGAAACAGATGGAGCATTTCGTTACTCACAGTTGACAAAGGTTTAACCACCTGGGAATGTAATGTAGTGTAAATATGTACATAGTTTTTTTAATTGAATGTATGAATGAGTAGTATGCTTGTGTGGTTTTTATGGAATTGACGAGCTATGGTTACATCTCATATGGCTTTAAAAAACCAGCGTTGTTTGTCTAGCAAATAAAAAAAGAGAGAGAGAGAGAGAGAAAAAAATATGATCTTTCATCCCCGGAAAAGGAACCGTAAGCAAGGTGTCTGTAAACCTTTGAAGGCCTACAACATTACGATAATTGACGCGCTTGAAGTGTTTTGTGGATGGAAATTACCATGATCTTTAGGGTAAGTGATTGGTGATTTTTAATAGTATATCATCTGTACGTGAGCCGTTCGTGCGTAGGCAGCACCTGGTTTCTGTTTTCTTTGACATCGAGAAAGCCTATGTTCGTGCTTGGTGGCACTGGATTATCTGTGACCTCCACGCATGCGGATTGCGAGGAAATCTTCCGACATTCATTGTTAATTTTATTCGCAATCAGGTGCGCCTGGGTGCGACGCTCTCAGCACTGTTCCATCAAGGACAGGGTGTTCCTAAAGATCAGTCACATTGTTCATCCTACGTATTAATTGTCTACTCAAAACTCTTCCTCCTGCGGTTTTGGCTACTGTATATGTCGATGACTTGCATATCTTCTGTTCATCTTCAAGTATGCATTTTATTGAAAGGCAGTTGCAGTCTGCGATTAACCAGATCTTTAAAGCGGAAAAGAGCAATGGCTTTGTTCTTTCTCCCGACAAGACAGCGTGTGTCCATTTCTGCCGGAGGCGTGGCCTCCATCCTGAACCCGAGCTGTATTTAGACCGTGCAGTCATACCAATTTTGCCCGAGACCAAGTTCCTTGGATTGACCGTTGACTGTGCGCTTACATTCCGTGCACACATCCAGCGGCTAAGGACTTCCTGTCTGCGGGCTCTATCTATTCTTAAGATCCTTTCGAGAGTCTCGTGGGGTGCAGACAGGGTGCCTTTGTTTCGCATTAACAATTCTTTAATACTGTTGAAACTGAATTATGGTTGTATCATGTATGGCTCTGCTCGTCTTTCTGTTCTCCGGCCTTTGGATACTATTCACCATCAAGCGCTACGTCTTTGTACGGAAGCATTTCAAACATCTCCGATTCCCAGCCTTTATGCTGACGCGAACGATCCATCGCTTGAATTACGCTGTCTGTACAGTTTTACTTGAAACTTCGATCTTTTCCAGACCATCCTTTGTACGATGCTATTTTTCATTTCCACCTTCGGTCTTCGTATGACTGCCGTAGCTTGTGATGCAGGGCAATCAAAAAAAAAAAAAAAAAGATACCACCTTTACATCGTTTGATAAATCCTCAACCCCTGCTTCCGTGTACCAGCAGCTCTTCGCTGAGCACTGTTCCCTCAATTCTGACTACACTCCCATTTTCACTGATGACTCCAAGATGCATAGAGTCGTTGGATCCGCGTTTGTCTGTGTTGATGACGTCTCTGTAGAGCGGATCCCAGATGAGGCCACAGTGTTTTCGGCGGAGATGCATGCTGTGTATCTCTCCCTTCTCCTTGTTCAGTCGAATTCTTATCATCGTGCTATGGTCTATACGGATTCCTAAAGTGTCTTGCAGTCTTTGTCATCTGCGGATTGCCGTGGCCATTCTTTTTCTTGGATGTGAGACGGTTGCTTCGTCATTTGCTCGAGGCCAGTTTTCGCGTTCAGTTTTGCTGGATTCCTGGGCATGTTGGAATCTCGGGTAACGAGTGTGCTGATGTGGCTGCTAGACCTGCTTCCTCTTTGGTCGTCACACCCTTGCCACTGTTTCATCGGGATTTCTGCTTTCCTGTTCAGGACAATATCAAGCGAACGTGGCAGGGTCTGTGGGACCAACAGGTGGAAAATAAATGGCATCGTATTAAACCTATTCTTGGAATCTGGAAATCCTCATATCGTCGGAACCGTAGGGAGGAAGTGGTGCTTGCGCATCTCCGCATTGGGCATTGTTGTTTCACTCACCATTTTTTGCTGTGTGGCGACACTGGGCCGATGTGTGAGACGTGCAATTACCGATTCACTGTCTCTCATCTTCTGTCTAGCTGTGTTTGTTTTCATGATGTACATTTTCACTTCTTTCATTCTCATTTGTTGACCAAGGTTGCCGCTACGTTGCAGTGGCTCTTAGATTACTATTACTGCGCTACTGTCGCCATCTTCTCATTTTTAAAACAAATTTACTTTTTAAACATCTAGATTTTAGCCCTTTCATCATTCTCATCTTTCACTTTTACTGAATCAGCCAGATTTTTAAGCATTATGCAACATTTTTAATACTCGTTTGTTTGATTGTCTTGTGTCTGGTGCTCTTTGGCTAAATATGGCCCTTGCCCCATTAAAATCAACCAACCAACCAGACTAAAATCCTTGAAATGGCAATGGGTTAGACATGTTGCAAGGAAAACAGACCACCGATGGACATCCGAAATTTTAGACTGGATTGCAAGGGACAGAAAAAAACCCAGAAGATCACATGGGAGATGGGTGGATGAAATTTAAAAGCATGCTGGAGTAGCATGGGCGAGACAGGCTCAAGGCAGGCAGTTGTGGATGAAACTTGGAGACCTTCATCCAGCAGTGGATTGATAATGGTTGACAATGATGATGATATATATTTTTTTTTTATAGGAAGTTATCTCTTGTGGAACTAAGTTAATTGAGAAAAGTAACCTTTTAGCAAAGTGAGAGGAAATAATCTTTCAACAGCAATGTCCTCCTCCAAACCATTTTAATTATTTCCAAATATTTGCAAGTATTTACAACAAGAGATCCTGTAATTGGCACTGAGGACAAAATCCAGTTAGTACTCCAAAAGGAAGGAAAACAACCCTAGAAAATAATACATGAAAAAATACCACTTACTACACTTTCATAAACTTTTTTCCACAAATAACTACTGAGCCCTTGGGCAGAAATTGTTCCAATTTAACATGACAACTGTTAACTGCCCCCAGGTCATCATCTCTGTCTCTCTTTCGAGGCAAATATTTGGTTTGTTTTAAAAACATGTGTGTGTGTTATTTAACTTGGCCATTGCTGTTTTTGTGTATGAATTTACTGATAGTACATGTGCTAATTCTACATTTATCAATTTGGCAGTGCAACTGTTTACAAGGAATGTGGATATTACAGTTATGCTCCTCGTCTTTTGGTCCCTCACAATGCAGGCATTTGGGTAAGTTTTTTTTTTTTTTTTTCGTTTATTTTGTTTTGTAGTGTTGAAAACAACTGCAGCACTGCTTTCCAGTTCCTTATGGTGTATAGGCCTTTTTTTTTTTCCTTCGCAATTTTTGACCAGAAGAAAAAAATATTGTTTTGATGTGTCTCCACAAATGATACTTATGAAGTGTTCTGATTTAATTTTTTTTTCCATATTCCAAAAAGAATAAGGATTGATGCTGTAATGTGAAAATTAGTGATGAGAAAGAGAAACATCAGCTTGTGTAAAATTTGAAAAAAAAAACAAGTTAGTAAAATCATACAATGCGTTTATTATGATACGCTTTCCAACATACCAGATATCATTACTCAAGTTATTACACAAGTTATGAGGATAATGGCTGTAGAATAAACCTCACTCCTATGTCCTGACCTTTGACCCCATTTCGTCCATTTTCAATAGGGTTCGTCCCCAGGTGGTCCCCTACCATATACTAAAATTTCATCGAAATTGAACCATTTTTACGCGTGTTATGGTGCTGACAGGCAGCTAAAGCTGGAGCATATACGCAGGGATGAAAGAGTTCTGCCAAAAGGCGGAAGTCCTCTGGGGGAGTTGCTGAGATCGATGCAGAAATGCAATAATTTTGTATGTGTGTGTATATGTGGAGAGGGTCCATTTAAACTGTCTGGCAAAGCTGGAGGCAGATAAAGCAATCGCAGGTCAGGAGGATGATTCACAATTGTGAGCAACACCAGCATCAAGTTCTCCAGCCCAGACACATCTGGGCTGCAGAACTTGACTGTGATTGGCTGCAGCATGCCAACTGCAAAGGCAGTAAGTAGGTGGGGCTTCCCTGCTGAAGGTGTGGTCTTACAGCTGATTGGTGTGAGGATGTCGCTGACTTTGTGCTGACCGCAGTTTTCTACGTGGCGTAGGGGTTTGGGTAACTGCTTATTCAGGATGCAGTACAAAGATTATGATGCAAAATTCAGGGATGAGAATTTTTTTAAAACTGTGACATACATCCTTTTTGAAATCAGAAATTATGTAAAATAAAATAAAAAAGTTCAATGATACAGTCATTTTTGAAAAAGTTTTACAAAAAATTTACCTATGTAAGCGGCAACGATGATGCTTGATTACCGGGCGTGAAGCGGCACTCAGGACCTGCACGAGTGCCGGAGATCGATGCGGAAGGATGCCGCCAGACATTAATGTTTTCATGCGGCCTCGCCTGAGCCAGACGCCATTGCTCCTCGCTGTTGTCGCTGATTGAAACAACTACCTCCGCTTCAAAAAATAGTCCCTTGTATTAAGAGCAAAAAGCAACACAAAGACTGTTCACTCCCAAACCGGGAGGGGGGGGACTTTGCCACCAATATAGGCACTGTATTTCGGTCGAGGGCCTGGTGGCCCACTCGTTACGACGCCATTGCCGAAGACAGAAAATACGGAGAACATCGATGTTTTCACCGATATTATACAAGCATTGATGTTTCTCACCGATTTACAAATTCCTAAAATAAACCACTAAAGAATGGGAATTATTATAAAGTAAAAGATGGATGCCCTCCCATTGCTTATGAAAGCGAAGCCACCTATACTGCTGCATGTGTGTCACGGCTAGGCCTAATGTGTTTTGCGGGTATGCTTCCGCTGAGACCAAGGGCAGATGTTGTGCCAGCAGTCACAGTGTTATTATTGCCGCTGACTGGATTTCCGCGTCCCGCACAGGCAGGTAAAATTTAGTAAAACTTTCTCAAAAATGACTATCAATGAATTTTTTTTATTTTACATCATTTTCGATTTGAAAAAGGATGTACGTCAAAGTTTTTTGAAATGTTTTGTCCTTGAATTTTGCACCATAATCTACACGTTGACCGTTTATTAATCGTAATCGTTTTGTAGTCTAATTGGCAGTTCTCAGTTTATAACGAGCATGTGTGTGGTTTTAAAAGTAAATTCGATTTTTTTTATTTTTTTTTTTGTTCCATAGAAATGGCTAATTTACTTACAGTATCAGATGAACATAAAGCTCGGATGTGTGAAGATTGCGAGAAAAACAAGTTCCGTTTTGATTGGCTTCAAAAAGTACTGGTTATTGATGAAATTAAAGTAACTGTTGGAGAAACTATCAAGAAAGTGGATGTAAGTGGTAAAGTTTTGGGCACTTTATGTGGAGATTTAATATATTATGGAAGTAGAGTGTTCTCAGTTATTTCAAATCATTTGAAGAGTAAAAAACATATTAGCGAAAAACGTATCAAGATTACAAACTATACCATGCCCAGCAACTTTTTCAATAAGACTACAATGCCATCAACAGTAAGTGACTCTTTTCCCAGCACAAGTGATGCATCGCTTAAGACATCTGTTCCAGTGAATGTGCCTCTTTGTGACAGAATTGTGAATTTTCAGAGTTTAATTTTGGGGGTTTTAGCTGAATACAATTTGCCCTTTACTGTATCACCAGTGCTCATAGAGTTAAGCAAAGTGTTAGCTGATGATAAAAAAGCACTTGCACACTAATCCATGGCACGTGCGACCGCATCATATAAAATGAGGCTTGTTTTAGCCAAGACATTTTTAGATGAGACTATCAATAATATAAACAAAGTTAAGTTTTCGTTGAATATTGATGAAGCTACTAGTAGTAATTACAACAGAGTTGTGTGTGTATGTGTGCTTGTTAGTTATTTTTCACCAGTAATGAATAGAGTAGTTGTAGAACATCTTCAAAGTTGGACTTCCCTTATCAACCGTCACTGTTGATTAGGTACGTTGATGACATGTTGGTTTTTTGGCCCCACGCTTTACCTTTACTGGACGAATTTGTAGATTGTCTTTCTACCCAGTTTCCAACTATAAAGTTTACCATAGACCTTGAGAAAGAGGGAAAATTGCCATTCCTAGACATTTTACTGTCTCGAGATTTGAATTCCAGTAAAATCAAGCATTGTGTTTTCCGTAAACCGATGTTCATACCTTGTATGATCCCATTCACTTCTTCTCACCCTCCCGAACATAAAGCTTCAGCTTTACGCTTCTTAATAAGTCGTGCCTTCACCCATTCTTCGACAAGTAAAACTCGACGTGACGAACTTTGTAGAGTTCAAAATTTGGCCTTATTGTTTGGGTTCTCTGTCAACCTCTTTCAAGGACTATTACAACAATTTCAAAGACTGAGATTCACAACTTTGTCCACATAGAAAAAACCTACTAATTACATCGGCAAAGTTGATTTCATTCCACCTCTTGTGTCTATCTTAAGAAAAGCTTGTTACAAACACAATCTAACATTTGGAGTGTCCACCAGAAACCTTTTTTCCATGATAAGAAATGATAGAGATAGAGTCCCAGCACTTAACAAACCAGGCGTCTACTGCATACCATTAATTCATGAAGATTCAGATACTGCAGTTAAATACTGTATAGGTTCTACCCTAAGAACCGTTAATGTCAGAATGGGTGAACATAAATACACTCTTCGTTCTGGAACGGTTTCCACAGCTTTCACTCAAGCTGTTAACCAGAGAGGTTACTCCCCAGATTGGACAAATGTTAGGGTACTTAACTCAAGTGTTAATAAACGTACTGTCTTCTTTACGGAAAGCCTCTTCATTATTGCATATGGGGAAACATGCTGTAACATTGAACTCCTGACATTTGTTCCAAGACAGTGGAGAAAGATGGTTGTCCCCTCCTTACACAACTCTGAAGAAGACTTTATATGACAAGAGATTAAGACTTGATTTTTGGACTTTAACGATTTGTTGATGGCATCACCGGTGATTAAGAAGACCGAGTGAATTGTGGGTCGTGTTGACAGTATATAATGTCTGCTCCTGTGTTTCGTGGCGCTTGAGCCTGATGATGGGTGCTATGTTCAGCCCCAAAAGATCTCGCGTGTAAATATTAATTTTTAATTGTAAATAAAGTGTTTTTAATCTTGACTTGCAATTTGAAAATTATGTTTGTGAGTGACCTTTCGTACGATAGACTTTTAGCATTAACCATCTCTTCAAAGTATATAAGTGTTACAAGAGTGTCCTGAATGTCTGTTTAGGGAACTTTCTACTTTATTTAAGAAGTATAACGTCCCTTGAGATAATTTAATGTCAGTTCTTTTGGACTCTTGCAATGTGATGCGTGGTTCCAAAACTGGTCTCGAAACGAGGATCTGTGAGAAAGCTACCCACCTGCTGGACATAGATGGTGATTCCTGTCATCATATGCACAATGCGTGCAAAATGTTTTGTAAACCTTTTGATGGCTATGTAGAAAAGTATCTGTGATATCTTTTATGATTTCCAGTGGTCTGTTGATCAGAAAGAAAGCTTGACAGAAATATGCCTGATACTAGGAATAAAATTTACCCAAGTTGATAACATGGTGCAACATCGTTGGCTATCATGTTATGATGTCTCTCTAAATAACTTAAGAATGCAGGATGCTCTCACTATTTTCTACTATGCCTTTCTAAATGCTGATGATGCAAACATCTATTTTTCAATTTTATGTTCAATATATAAACAATAAAGACATCAGTGGTGAAGGAAAATAAAAAATAAAGGAAATTCATAAATATTTATCTGGTAAAAAATTGACTGTGGAAGGAAGAGCACGAAAAGTAAGGATTATTGCAAAACTGTTTCACCAAAGGAGGAAAACTAAACTCATCCTGCATTTTTATGTTGCTGTTCTGCTCCTTTTAAAAAATTGTTTGTTTGTTTCAGACTAAGAAACCACTTATACACAAACTTCATGATCAACAAGAACAGTTGTTTTTGGACTTCTTGTCATGTTTTGTTAAGCAAGAAATTTTGAAAGATAAAACAGCAGAACTACTACTTCTGTTGGATGTTGGTTGCTTCAGAGTCGCACAGGTTGAAGAAACACAAAATGTTTTTGGGTGCAACTACAGAATCTATGGTTTCTGAAAACCCAAATAATGCCACAGTGAGAGAGTTCTTGAGCAAAGCTAGTGAAGCATATGTCAGGTGTGCTCAGCATCTGCAAAAAAAAAAAATTGCAGTTGAACAATGAACTTTTGAAATGCATTTCAGCAATTGATCCAACAGCAAAAGGACATTCTCTTGCTCTGAACAGATTGAAAAGGTTGCCTCGTCTTGTCTCAAATGTTTTGTCTAAAGAAGAGAAGGAACAGTATGCACTTGACGTGCACCTCTACCAAGTTGACAAGTCCCTACCTCCTTTTTGTGATGAAACTGAAAGTAATATTCAAATTGATATTTGTGGTGGTCAAGTATCTGCATTGAAGAAATTCTTAAATTTATCTAAAATGATTAAAGCACTTTTGAGTTGCTTTCATGGGCCTCAAGTAGAAAGCTCCTTCAGTATGATAGGCGATATACTTGATAAAGAGTCAGGCAAGATGAAAATAGGACCTTTTTCTGCAATTCAAACTGTAAAATATAAGCTGCTAAGTCAGAATAAGTCAGCAATGGAATATTTTGGCAAAAAAGATTATTTGCATGATTCTATAAACTGAGATTTATGCCAAAACATGAGGGCCTCCCATACAACATATAAAGCTGAGTTGCTAGAAAATAAGGAGAATTGGAGAACAAGAGGAAAGAACTGAGCATCTCATTAAAACGTTTGTGTGGGAAAAAGAAATCAAATGAAATAGTTCAGAATATTGAAAACAATAGAAGGCTGCAACATAAAGGGAAATTAGAACTCCTTGTAAAACCTAAACAGCCTAAAAAAATTAAAACATAATAAATGTAGACATTTTTTTTATTGGATGATGCTATACATTATAGCAAGTCTTGCAATGGGTTTTAATTTCTTTAACTTTTATGTGATTAAACTTTCATATTTCATATATAATTTTAACACCATTAACTTAACATGTAGCAGGTGTGTGTGGGGAGAAGGTCTGACCTGAAAGTAATTTCAAACTGTCTTCTTATTTTGGAGTTGTTTGTGATGTCATCAGTGTTCCAAAGGTCACAGGCTAGTTTATAACAGTAAATTACATAGTTGCTATTTGCATTGAATAATTATAAACTAGCCTGTGACCTTTGGAACACTGATGACATCACAAACTGTGTTGTTACTGCTGCTAAAGAGGTCTGTGGCAGCACAATAGTGGGTAACAATAGAGGTGATGCTTGGTGGAATTAGTGAGATTGATGAGGCAGTAAAGAAAAAGAAGGAAGCCTATTTGGGGATGTTGCAAGGTAGAGTCTCTGTGAATGAATATCGCTGTAAGAGGCGTGAAGCTGCTAAGCTGGTTCGCCACAGTAAGGCAAAAGATAGGAAAGAGAAAGTGGAAAGGCATGAACTGGCTTTTTGGAAAGATAGAAAGTCCTTCTGGAAGTACAAGAGACTCAGGAAAAATAGGGGAAACAAAGTTGTAAGTTGTGTGAAGAATGAGATTGGGGAAATGATATGGGAGCCCAATGAGTTAAGTGACAGATGGGGCGAATACTTCTGTGAGTTATTAGATCAGGAGAGCAAAAATGATTCTGAGACAGATGCAGATGATGTCACAATGAGGGATGAAAGCACAGGAGGGATCTCAAGAGAAGAAGAGTGTAAGGCTCTAAAATCTCTTCAGAATGGTAAGGCTCCAGGAGTTCATGGCATAACTGCAGAGATGTTGAAGTATGGTGGTGACTCTATAATTGACTGGTTAACTGAATTTTGCCAGTTGTGCTGGGAGTTAGGAATGGTCCCTCGGGATTGGAAGGATGCTATCATTGTTCCCTTGTATAAGGGAAAAGGTGATCAGACTGAATGCAAGAACTATCGACGTATTAGCCTACTGAGTGTGCCAGGGAAAGTGTTTGGTAAGGTTGTTATTGAAAAAGTACGGGGTCTTACATCAGAGAAAGTGTGGGATGTTCAGAGTGGTTTTATGCCTGGTAAAGGCTGCACTAACCAGATTTTTGCATTACGCATGATGATTGAAAAGTATCTGGCTGTTGGGAAGAAAGTTTTTACTGCCTTCATAGATTTAGAGAAAGCTTATGACCGAGTGAATAGGACACTTTTGTGGAAGGTATTGAATGAATATGGTGTTACTGGGAATCTACTTAATAGTGTAAAAGCCGTGTATGCTGGTAGTAGAGCTTGTGTACGAGTGAATGGTGTTTTATCAAAATGGTTTTCCATTGGTACAGGAGTTAGACAAGGTTGTGTAATGTCACCATGGCTGTTTAATATACTTATGGACGCATGCATGCGTGAGGCCAAAATAGATAATTGTGGTTTATGTCTTGGTGATATCCGTGTGTGCAGATTGCTGTATGCTGATGACACTGTCCTGTTGGCAGAGAGCAAAAGTGAGTTGCAGAGTATGTTGACTCGGATGCACGAAGTTTGCGTGAAATTCAAACTGAGTATAAATAAGGGAAAAACCAAAGTTATGGTGTTTGAGAGAGGAATGGGTAGCACTGAAAGTAATGTAAGTATAAATGGCACTGTGATTGACCAGGTGAGTGAGTTTGTGTATTTAGGAAGCATGTTTGACAGAGAGAACAAGTTGGATGGTGAAATCAGTAGGCGAGTGAATTCTTCTTTGAAAGTCATAGCTGCTCTGGGAGGTTTTCACAGGAATGATGGGTTCTCTAGAGAGTCCCGCATGGCTGTGTATGAAACAGTAATTGTTCCTACTCTGGTGTATGGCAGTGAAACCTGGGTACTGCAGAAGAAACATAGGAGTCGTTTGTGTGCTGGAGAAATGCGTTACTAACGTGGGGTTTGTGGCAAGACACGATCTGATTCTGTGAAGAATGAAGATGTATTGCAGTTGTGTGATGTGAAGTAAAATGTTGTTAGCAAGGTGGAAACCAATATGCTTCGGTGGTTTGGCCATGTTGAAAGAATGAGTGATGAAATGCTTACTAAGAAAATATTTTCAGCCCAAGTGGCAGGAAGGAAAGGCAGAGGAAGGCCAAGGAAGACATGGGTGGATCAGATTCAGGAGTGTCTGCATGAGAAAAAGATTATGAGTATGAAGTATAAAAGATCTTGTGTGCGGCGTGTAATGGATATCAGTGAAGCACGAGTTGTATGTCAAGATCGCTGTAAATGGCGAAGTTTGATACGACAACAATAAGTAAAAATATCTGGAAGTTTGTATTTCTTTTTGGAGCTAACCTCTGAATCTCAGAGAACAGCTTAGTGATATGTATGATGTATGCTATTTGCATTTATAAAAAAATAGCTCATATGTTGTCTTATAGGTATCAGACATCGAGAACTTGTGCCTGCATCATGTAAATTTTTGTGTCGGCAAAATATCTAATTACTCAAATCTGAAAATTAAAACAAATCAGTAGAAATATGGGATCCACATTATCTGTTTGGTGTAAGCACATTGACGAAAATAAAATTCTTATTCCTTCCAAAATAAATGTTAGACAATTCTATGGCTGTTATATATGCATATATGGTATTTAGAGTAGTTAATAAATGCTGAAAGGTTCATTATTTTTGCATATTTATATGCCGGAAAAGTTGTCTTTTTCTGCCATGACCACTTTCATGCCTGTATACGCTTCTTCAACCTACGGTTGGAAAGTATAAAAATAGGTACATTTACTTCCTTCCCTTCCACTGTTATCGTTTAGAGGAAAGGGATGCTGCATGTTTTCAGACACTTTTCTGTAGAAATGAAGCAAATATCTGCCAAATATCACTTACTGGAATTTTTGTAAATGCCAAATGTTGTCATGATTAGATCAAAATAAGCTCATTGAAACAATGTAATGCATTATTAATTTACTGCAAACTGTCATTTCCATTATTTGTCCAATACATGCCAGAAGTTCCAAGTCACTCAAAAAAAAAAAAAAAAACAGATGGTGGGGAGTGACAACATGCACTAGAAATGCCTACCACCCCCCACCCCCACACACACACACACTTCCTCTTGAAGACTTTGATATTTATCAATCTGTCAAATTCCATCCAAAATGCTACTGCAATATTTGATAGGGTTGTCTTGGAATCGGTATATACATGAAATGGAAGGTAAAAAAAAAAAAATTCTACAGCAGCATTATTTAAATGTGATTTTCTTGAAGTCACATCTAAAGAAAATAATGTATAGAATTTCTTGCAGTAAAATCATTATATTTGATTGCTATTCTGTTGAGGTCACTACATCGAAAGCATTCACAATTTTTTTGACACTATTTGAACACATTCCACTTAAATCAATACAACTTTAAAAGGACTGCGATTTCTTGTGATGGACAAGATACTGTATATCAGTGGTGTCGCATGCCCATTTAGGTTGGGTGTGCACTGTTATGGGGTTAAAAAAATGCACAAAAATTTTATTATGTAACCCGAGCTGAAAAATTCACACATTGATTTTGAACATATTAATACAAAAGCTTATCCCATCCGATATGAATAACAAAACTTCAAATTCTGTTTTTAAATCTGTGCTCATAAACACGTCGATTCGCTCTGCGACAAAAAGTCAGAAAAACTGCAACTCATGGGAGGACGTTGGATTGTATTTATGACTCTCCCATTCCAAACACAAACATATGACCAGTAGTGCTCTTTTAGGTGCACAGACACCCTGGAAAGTTTAAACCTCTGCATTGAAATCACAAGGAAATAAAAGCGTGGCCTGCAGTGCCATCTGGAGAGCTTTGTATCACAGTTCTTTTGGGTGTCCGTTGGCTAAATAGCATACCTGCAGATGCGAATATTACTATGTTATGTTTACTCAACGAAGCAATGAATCTTCTCCACTTTACAAAAACATTATGTAAGGGAATTAATTTTAGCCGCCACACAAAGCCTTAGGATAACCTTTGGCGAGTTTTGTTATCCAAAAACATAATATAACAGCAACTCGTATCACAATGTTGAATTGCGTTTCTCCATGGGATTGCAAGCAGTGCTCTATTTAGCTAGCACACCCTGAGAGATCAGCTGTAATGTTTGACACCACAGGGAAATAAAAACGTGACCTGCAGCGCCATGTAGGGAGCACTTCAGTGGCGTAGCTACCACCCTTGCAGCTCCCGCAGCTGCGGGAAGCACAAGTAATGAAGGGGAGCACTGCAGCTGCCAGTAATATTTTTATGAAAAAATTCAAACACGCACAATAATTAACCCGAAGATTCATATTTTGCTTTAAGATATATGTAGCTTTGCCTAACACTTTTAAAACACTGAATGTCCTACAGATTGAAAGTGTTCGGCTCTTTGACTTTGGGTTGTAATAAAATCGCGATGCCACAGTGAGATTCCCCGTGGAGGATGTGGGAAAACAGTCAGTTACCTAGGATTTGTGCACTACAGGCGTCAACATTTATTTATAGCAGCCGCAGATCTGCCATGTATAAGAGGGGGATTTCTTCAAGTGATTTGTTTTCGTTTTGAACAAAGCAATTACACGTATTGTCAAATCTATTACTTAAAAAGTTAAAACTACAGGGCTCTAGGTACCACCATTACTTTTGCAGACACTCTCCCTGACTTCCTACTGCGCACAGACTGAGAAAAATGCATCATCCCTTTTGTTCGAAATCCTGGGCAAATTACTGTGCTTAGGGGTGCTGAAGTAAATCTCGCGGCGGGGCACATGTTGTGCTAGTTACGCCACTGGAGCACTTGTATCATAGTTGCTTGAATACTGTCAGGAAACCGCACACTTGAGGATCTTAGCGCAAATGTGATATTAGCCATCACTCGAAGCCTTAGGACAAACTCTGGTGAGTTATTAGAAATAAATCTGAAAATGTAATATCGATAGTATAGGTTAAATAAATTGTGACTGTGTGGGTGTGCACCACACACCTAGCACACCCCGAATATTCGCCCCTTATATATATATTATATGTTTCACAAATTATCCACAGTGGAAGAGGGACATTATTTGAATGCAATTCTTTTGGAACCCTGTTCATTAAGAAAAAGGGATTTTCACACAGAAAAATGATATAATTATTTGAATTAAAATTTAAAAAGATGATTTCTCATAGCAGAAAAGTTAACTGCAGTACTTGAAAGTGATTATTAAATAGTATATCTAAAAGCAATGTAATTGTGAAGGGGCATTGAACCATTGCTTGAATGTGATTGATAACTTGGAAGCAGTATGTCTAAGATAGAAAGTACTAGGGGAAGGGATGGATATGTTATGTTATTCAGATTAGATTTTGTTTGAATCACTTCACTTAAGCAACACACCATCAAAAAGTTTTGGAAATTATTTCATTGTGACTGAACAAAATTAGTTCTCTTACAGTCAGTTTTTTGTTAGCTGAAAAACAGATGAAGTTTTCCCATTATAAAATGATTGAACCTTTTTTAAGATAATATTGAGTTAATGTGGAAGACCAGCAAAAGAGTGGGATGTGTTTGCAGCCTTCAGAAGCCTGTTTTGTTCGTTTGTTTTCTAACTTGGCCATAAAGTATTCTGCTTTTCACTGATGGACAAAGCAAATAATACGAAGAAAATGAGATTGCAGGTAGGAAAGGTAGGACATCATCAGATGATACCTAAGAAATGTGAATCTTTAGAAATTGATTGCTCAAGGAGAATAAGTAATGTGGGAGAGATAGTTAATCAGTGTTTAAGAGTAGCTAGATTCTTTTAAATAAATGTAAGGGAAAATCTGTCCTATCCATGTTAAAATTGTGTATGAACTGTTGACTTTTGAATTTTTTTTTCTGAAATTGGATGTACTTTATCTAGTTTTTGCAAAGTGCAATATGAATCTAATAAACATATGTTAATAACGAGGAACTGTGCACCAAGTATACTTAAAATAATAAAATTATACTAGTAATCTGAATTTATTGGTGTAAAATAGAAATCCAAGTGCTGTCTACCTGTTTGAAAAAGTCATCTGGTTGATATGTGAAAGCTTGGAAACTTTGATTTCTATTTCATGCCAATAAATTCAGATTACTAGTATAGTTTTACTGTTTGAAAAAAATGTGATTTGAGCTAAGCAAAATCTCTAAAAATATATTTTTGTGAATAGATTCGTTTTTGTTTTTTTTAAGCAGTAATTGTACATGTTAGTCCCCCCCCTTTTTTTGCATTGATGATTTTTGCTCTATGTAATGTGGTATTGCTTCCTTTTTCAATGTTTTATTGTTATTTCCAACACATCTTTTTATAATAATTAAAATACTTACTGTGTTAAATTATAATTATATAGGTATCTGTTGATTATAGCATTTAAAAATTAAGAAAAGTTCTTAAATGGCATAAATGAAATTATGCCCACTGCACTAAACAACTTTCCTGCTCCAAATGTGCCATACCCCACAAACATTTCTGTAGGTTAGTACAGGCCAGTCAGTGGGTGCAGAAGTAAACAGTGGAATAATAACAAGCTTTCTTTTTTTTAATGGGTAAACAATTAAAGCTAAAAATAAAGGTTTTACAATATGGAAATGACTGCTCAAGACATTGGCTTTGTAAAATCCATAGTTTCAGAGGAGCACACACTCAGCCTGTCTGTTGTCCTGTAATTGCAAGAATTCTAAAAATTGTGTACAGTGTGGAGGATTATCAGGAAGCATAATCTAAACATATATAATTTCTTTTGTCTAAACATCTGTCTTGGTGCCTGTCTGTTTTAATTGTTGAATTTCTTCAACCTCTGCCTCAAACTATATATATATTTATTTATTGTTTAATGTTCATTGTTTTGCATTTGGAACTCATCTGTTTCACTTTGACGAAATATTTTGAGTATTTTTGTGACACTCCATATCAAGGTGAGATTCTTACAACAATAAAATATAGTCAATCAACACAGCGCAGATGTGTACCACTTTGTTTTGTTGTCATAGCAACAAAAAAACTGATTTTTCACAACTGCTGGTGTGACATCATCTTATCCAAATCATTCTGACATGGCATCAGAGATGCACCACATCACGCGATTAAAATTGTTTCAGCAACTGTTTAAAAACAGGAAAACATTACGTCAAGAATTTTGGTTCTACTTTGTCGTTCATGGACGACATACAGAATTTTCCATTTAGAATCCTGTCGTATGAAATTTAATTTTAAGATTCCCCTTGCAAACCTAAAAGTATTATTTTAAATTGCCAAACCAGTTCTTTTCTCATTTCAGTCTAAAAATTGATAGTTCCAATACAGTAGGTAACTGTGTTATTATTTAATGCATATGCTGAAGAAATATGATTTGGGAACTTTCTTTTTCCTTAAATTGTGAAATTCTCGGAATATAACTAAGTTTTTTTTGTTTTGTTTTTATGCAGCATATAGCCAAATATCGTAGAAGAACTGGAAAAGAAAGGGGGGGGAGAAAAAATACTGTGTATGTTTCTGTGCATGAACTACCAAAAAATTTTAACATTTGCAACTGTGCAATTCTAAGTTCACACACCAAAAAAAAAAAAATGTTATTAAAAAAGTTACACACAATGCTTTAAATCATATATCAGGATGAGATAAGATTTTTCTTCCCTCACCTGCCCTTACAAAAGCATCACATTAGCTCTCTTGGCCAACTCCTTTTGTCTTCTGAACCATTACTGTCTTGATGGATACACAGAAAAATTGCCTTTTCCACATTTTTTTTAAGAGTATCGGCCACAAAGAAGTGCCGTGCAGTAAGTTAATACCAGCAAATTGCACATTTCCATTAGCCTGGCATTTTTGTATGTATGAGTACCCTCTTGGTTTCACAGCTAAAGCGTGTTGTCGAAACCTTGCACATAGAAATTATAATAATTGCACCTCTTTTCTCAACAAGTATGAGGTGAAACTCAGTTCATCCCTCAGCAATGTGTCTCCCTCCCTTTGCTTTGCTTTTCTTTGTCTTTCTTTTTATTTTGCATTAAAAAGATAAGGTACATATTCAATCCAAGCATTCAACCACAGCTTAAAGTTCTCTGAGATATTTATTATTAGTTACATTACTTTGTGTTTGACTCCCTCTGAAATGCATCCATCTGAACTTTAGATCAGTTTTCTTCGACATTTTGTGTTGCAGAGAATTTTCAAGAGTATGAAAAATTGGCAGAACACCTACAAAAAATGCAGAATTATATCCTTATGTAGTAATTCTTATTCACTGAAAATATTTTACTCTTCAATTTGTATAAAAATACATATAGCCAAAAAAAAAAAAAAAAAAGAAAGAAAAACTTCAAACATTGATCACTACTAAACACACTATGAAATGCAAGCTTGATTCTTGAGTCATACTTCTTTTATGCAAGGTCAGATTTTTATAAAAAAACCTTCATTACTTTTCAACTGAAGGAAGCCTCCCCTGTGTTTTCTGTTTCACTTCATACAGAACAGAAAAACCAAAGATGCACACACAATATTCAGAAGCAATTTTAATTCCAAAATTGGCTATATTGTTTGAATAAAAGTTACCCGAAGATTCCACTAATTTTCATCTTCAGTAAATTCTTTTTTTAAAGTTAAATGACATAATTTTTTCTCTTGAAATTTCTCTGTCTTCTGGAAGCTGCTTGAGTTTGCCTTTTCCAACTGACACGCACTTGGTCCTCTCTTGATGAGATGTGCAATACGCATGATTGGATGAATTTCATCACGTGCCTCTGCATTTTTTCAGAAAAAAATAGATTATCTACAGTTACTATGAGGTACAGGAAAATGGATTTTGCTACAGAAAGCTATAGTATCGGTGAAATAATGTTATTCAACATCTATGTAAAGTTTCTGTTCAAGTTTCTAACATTCGTTAAACATTTTTGCTATTGTTCATTGGATTTTCTTAATATCGTGACATTTCTTGAATGTTTTTTGGATACTTTTTGTATGTCTTCATGTCGCCCACTGGCCGGAAATGTTTGGAACTCCCAGGAATGAATGTTCTAGCAGGGATGAGGATGTTCAGTGATTTTCAGAATTAGAATTTTTCTGACCAGTCTGAGTTAATTTTTATTTCATTATTTATCTTCCTTATTATATTATTTTTTTATATTTTTCATTTTTAACAACCTTTGTAATAGTAAAAAGGAGCAACTTCATATTGTTGTAAGATTTTTTTTTTTTTTTTTTTTTTTTTTATGAAGTGCATAATATGCTTTTTCTAACAGTCTCTTCTTCAAAACCAATCCGTAGAGTAAGCATTTTTGCTCTCTTCTCCTTTCTAAAGCGAAATTACATTTCAAAATTGGTACATAATCTGTTCGGTGTCGAATCTGAGCCATTTCAACCTGTAAAATTGTTTTCAAGGTAGAGTGAAAAATGCAGTACCGATATGTAATATCACTTAAAATGTGTCTTCCTATTTCTTAGTCACTTCTTTCTATATCAAGGGGCAGTGCAAGCATTTTTTCTTTTGTTTAAAGTACAATTAATGTTCGGAAATGCTACTGAGTGCTCACTGTACAAAGGAAACAAACTTGCAAGTAACAAAAGACTGATGGAGAGTTAAAGTACGAATTTCGAACTTTAATTATTTTATTTTTTGTAAACAAAAAGAAAAATGCTTGCTCTTTTTTTCTGTTGATATACTAAGAAGTGACTAAGAAATGGGTGGGAATCCAGGCATTTTCAGATAAATTAAAACTTGGAAAAAAAAATGTGTCATCGTCAACTCCTAGAAAACTCAGACTTCCAAAAATCAGTACAAACATTGGCACCACTGGATCAAAACAACATAAGCCACTCGATATGACTGCCAAACCTTTTTTAAATGATTGTCCTCTGTTACTTCCATTCAGACTAGGAATGGTCCATTGTGAAATAGGAAACAGGAAATTATCAGACATCTTAGATATGGAATAATGATGGAGCACACATTGGCCCCAGCTGCTGACAGGAAAAGATTTTTTTATAGCATGGTTCGCATGCAGGTGCAGCCCAGGCACAGAATTTGCTTTTTAGGGGATTTATGGCACAGAGGTAAAAGGTTATGACTGAGGAATGGGGGTTGTGGGGGTAGAACAGAGAGAGCAGTATTATCAGTTGGTGTTTCCTTGAACTCTAAGGAGAAGAAAATGCTGGGGACATTTGCTCCTTAGGGGATTTGAAGCATGCAATAAAAAGGTGTGCCGATGAGTTGAACAGGAAGCAGAGAGGATTTTGTGATGTGAGTGGGGAATGAAAGAAATAGCATCTGTTATATTATTTACTAATATTCAAATTCATATTGAGTATGTACACTGAAAGCACAGTTCATTATACAGGGTTCAAAGAAAAGTCCATATTCAGGGCAATAACTGTGGAAGGAAAGGTCCAAGTGGTACACAAGTTAGGTCTATGAATTGGAAAGGGACGATGGCCGATCAAATGAAAGTGATTGCAGAGGTGCCATTATGGATTGTTCGTAATTATTAAGTTTTCGACTGTTCAGTTACGGACAGGTTGGAAGAATTACGGATTTCAGTGTGTTTTTAAGAATCTCAATTTTGTATCCTTTTTTGTTAACCCTTTTAGTGTGACGTGGCCGATTTGTTGGCCTTCGATTTTGATCCGCGTATTTGCCAAGTCAGACGGCAGATATCGGTGTTGATGATCATATCATTTATCAATCATATCGTTTTGAAACGGAATCACTATGAATCATATCGTCAAACAGCGATATTATCGAAAGAATGGTAATATGCCGTAAGTGTCGTATCGTGAAAGAGTTTGCGCTTGCTATCGGCTTCCTGCGCACTTTCTCTGTGTGATGGGAGAAAGGCTACTTTAGCCAAAACTTTTCCTACTGCAGTTGAGGCAGGGCTGTTCATTTGGCATTGTTAGTGAATTATAAGGCGTCGTACTGTCAGAAATCACTTTGTCGAGCCCCGTTAGAAGTGCAATAACGCACAACTCGTCGCAACGCATGGTCCCGCGATGACGTAGTGTATATTTCTTGCGGACTTTCGCCGCATGGGAGAACGAAGTGCGGTGTTTTATTACTAGAAGCTCTTCACATTATTCATTTCTTTTTCCCAAACAAATAGACACAATCGCAAAACTCCGTGAATTACGAATCCCCCTCTTTTTCCAAACTCGTGTTAGCAGAGGATGACTTTATTGACAGCTTGTTCCTCAGACTAGCAGATGTGCTTTTTTTTACTGCATGAAATTTTTTTGTAAGGTTATTTGAAATGGCTTGTTGTAGTGAGAGTGAAAGTTTGCCAAGTGATGGTGATGATTTTGAATCATCTGAGAGTGATATTGACCAAGCAACATTAAGCCAGAAAACTAGCCACCGTGCCACGCACACAATATCTTCTTTAGAAAGTGAAGATCTTGATAGTGAATCTTCAGATCATGATAGTTCTGAAAGTGAATGGGAGGATGTAATAGAGGGAAGTGATGAAGAACCTCAGCATCCTTTTGATTATCATGAAATGCAGGGGCCCAAACATGCTCCTGCAATTGATGCGGCACCTATTGCATATTTTGACTTGTATTTTACCAATTTCATCCTTGGAATTATCGTTTCTAAAACAAATAAGTATGCAAAAAGGTTTCTCCCAAATCTCAAATTAGGAAATGGAAAAATGTTACAAATGCTGAAATAAAGGTTTTCTTGCATGCCTTCTAATATGGGAGTAATCAGTAGCCCATGCAGGACGAGATTATTGCCGAAGGCATTTCCAGTCAAAAAACACGAGGATTATGTAAAATTAAAGACTCAATCAAAGCCTTTGGATAATTTGTTTGCAAAAAAGAATGAAAATAGTGTGATAAATGCTGAATTGCTGTTTACTACATTCGTTGTGGAGCATAACCTACCTATAGCAAGCTGTGATCATGCTTGTCCCTTGTTTCATGCTATGTTCCATGAATCTGATATTGATGAAGCTGGATATCCTAGAGCAGATGTGACATGGAATGAAATATCTAAGATGAAGGATTCTTCTGGCCTTCCCAAGTATTCTGCATTGCCTAAACTTATGTTGGCAATATTGACTATCCCTCACAGCAATTCCTCTTCAGAGAAAATATTTAGTATAGTAAGGAAAAGCCTCGCATACTTCTGCCCACCAATGAGCACCAAAACATTAAGTGCCATTCTTGTACAGAAAAGTAAAGCATTTTCCTCAGGTAAGCCGTGTTATAAAAAGAAGTTTTCTGAAAAAGAATATACCACTGCAAAACAAGTAACAAACAAGGGAGTCTTTATGTCAATAATGACGTGAGCTAAGTACAATATTGATAATTTAATTTCATATTTTTTTGTCAGGATAGTGTAAACATTAAAGGTTATTACACATTTCATGCATTAATTTCTCATGAATTACCCTTTCCGCACGTTAACAATGAGGCTTCATATGGTGATTATTGATAGGCTCCTCGGAAGGTTGTCGTCTCATACAAGTATTACAGGTTACACAGTAATACTATAATATTGTCCTTAACTTTGAAAAAAAAATGGTGTGTTACATTACTGAAAATATTACTGAAAGTTTGTGTTCCATTACTGAAACATTACTGAAAAAGCCCCTATTGATTACTGATACGTTCTGCAAGAGGTTGGCACCTCTGCGATTGGAGCACCCCTAGCGGCAAAGGTAAGAAGTTAGGAAGCCTAACTCGTGAAAAATGCGAGGTAAAAATAAAATTCCAATTACAAAGTTGTAGTGCATCGTCTAATTAGTAGGAAGCGACATATGGTGTGCAACGAATTATGTACATGGATGAGTCAAAATGCTGTTAATTCGAAATCGGTAAGGCGGGTAAAACAGACACAAAAATAATGACACGAGACAGAAGCTGTGCAGGCTTATTTATAATACTGAAAAATGTTTACAGGAGATATGCCCTTACAGGCACAATGCACATCTGCACGAAGTTAATGTACCGCCGGTTCGAAGTGGCCACCATCGGCTACAATGCACATTTCAAGGCGTGTAAGTATAGCATCTCGTGCACTATCTAGCATGGCAGGTGTCACTGTGTTGCATGCGCACACAATGCGGTGTCTTAAATCTTCCAGACAGTAGGTTCTGTAGCATACACCTGTTCCTTCAAGTAATCCCACAGGAAGAAGTCCAAAGGTGTTTAAGTCCGGTGACCACAGAGGCCATTCCACCGTACCGCCATAACCAATTATCTGGTGTCAATGTTTCAGCCAGGAAACTCTGTACATTGGCTGCCATGTGAGGTGGTGCACCATCATGTTGGTTCCACATGCACAGCAGATTTTTGAGGGGAAGATCATCCAGAAAGTCAGATGTCTGGCCCTGTAAGAGCTGAAGGTACCACTGACCTGTTAATGTCCCATCGTAGAAAATGGGTCCAACTAGTGTGTTTTGCCAAATACCGCACCAAACGCTAGTTGCCCAATGTCATTGATGTCGAGGAGCTCATCCCATAGGTGGGTTGCTCAGAGTCCAGTAATGGGTGTTATGCCAATTAACTATTCCATCCCGTGTAAAATGGGACTCGTATGTCCACAAGATATCGGCCAAGAAGTTTGGATTAACCACTAACATGTTATGTACAAAGTTGCAAAAACAGAAACGCCTTGCTGGACTCCATTCATCAAACTTTGCACTAACTGAACGTGGTGCGGGTGAGCTCTGTGCTCGTTCAGGATTTGCCAAACACGTTGTGCTGTTAATCTGCATGCTTTGGCGACTGCTGTGGTACTAATGTTGGGATTGGCAAGGTCATCCCAGGACAGCTTCAGGATGCAGTGTAACACCCGAAACCGTAGGTCTGCCCGATCGTGGACGTGCCTGTATGCTTCTG
This sequence comes from Macrothele yani, assembly GCA_039090855.1. NCBI lineage: Eukaryota > Metazoa > Arthropoda > Arachnida > Araneae > Macrothelidae > Macrothele > Macrothele yani. The sequence goes on along the minus strand of CM077011.1, from coordinate 87,947,828 downwards.
GTCTCTCGGAGGCAGCGAACACAGTTGTTAATAGTCATTTGCAGTTGGATGTTGACCAGTCAGAAAACGCTCGGCATAACCCCTTGCAGCTTCCTGTGCATTGCGATGACATTCGCCATAAAGCACGACCATTTCACAGTACTCAGCGTTCGAGTAGCCAGCCATCAGTGTTTGCAACGTGTACGTTGACTGACATTCAAATCCCCAGCCTCGGCATTTTATCTCACCGGCCGCCTTCTACAGGGCTGCCAGTGGTGACTATTGCTACTATTTTTTATGACAGGCAACTATGGCTACTATTTTTACAAAAAACAGCCAAAAGCAACTATTTTCATAAAAACCTTGAACTATTTTAATTGTAAGGCTACTATTTTTTTAAAAACTTAATTTGTGTTGCGTATATTGATGTGCTTGTATAACATCAGTTTTAATATTGATACACGTGAATATCAACTTTGATATCGATATGTATATGTCGAATCCATGGTTCGTACGCATCCTGGAATTCCATTTTGTCCTGGAGAAATTCTGTTACATTTCCTGAAATTTTATCCATTCCTGCCTTTCCCTACACAATGTTTTGTAGTTAAGGATTTTTCTACTGGCCTAACTTATGTCTGACAAATTTCCCTTTTCATCCCCTGCAAAATGTGTGTGTGGGGGGGAGTCTATTGGTTTTCTTATTTAGGAGGACTGAAGCTGCGTTATTAGCATCTTTTGCGTCATGCTTATGTTATCACTTTGTCTGTTTCGTCAGGGAGACCATATCTCTGCAATTATTAGTTTGATTTATAAAATTCTTTTTGTATTGGGAAGCTTAAAATATGAAAATGATGATCCATTCGTTCCGGGTTGTTTTTTTCGATGTTCTTCACCGCTAGAGGGCGCAAATGGAGATCATATCGAATTTAAAATGCATTTCATTTCATATATTTGCTTCTAAACATCCAATTGAAAAAATCTTTTTTCCTTTCGATGGCATTTATATCGAAGACTTTAGTTACAGTCCCTTTTTCGAATAATGCATAGGAATTTTCCGCTAGGGAGCATAAAGGTAAATTGTGATTTTCCCAATATCTCCGCTTCTAAAAGTCCGATTTGCAAAATTCTGTGTCAGATACAGCTCTTGAGGTTGAAATGTTTTTCATACAAATTTTCATTTCTGGTAAAGAATGGTTTGGCCATCAGGGGGCGTAAATGTTTATTTTGGCTTCTGATGTATTTGCAACAAAATCTGAGCTGGAAACTCGATTGAAAAAATTCTTCTGTGAACCGATACCGCTCAACTCGTAAAACGTTATGAGAATACTTCCTGCTTAAAATAGTGCAAAATTTTTCCACCAGGGGGCGTACACATATAACTTATTTTTTGTCCATATCTCTGTTTCTAGGAGTCAAATTTGAAAAATTCTTTCTTTGTTGGAGAACATTTTTGGTGTGAAATGTTTCTCATAAAATTTTAAATATTTCTTAATTCACAAGTGTGCCACTAGAGGGCGTACGCTCACATTTCCATTTACAGCAACATCTGTGGAATAAAAACACGACTGAAAAATATTCTCTTTCGATCAGATACCTGACTATGAAAACTCCTTATTTGTATTTTCTTCACAAAATAATGCACAATTTCGCCACTCGGGGCGCAAATATTTAATCCATTTTTCTTAATATCTGTACTTCTAAATGTCAGATTTAAAAAATTATTTTAACACCAAATACCATTTACCTTATGAAACCCTTTAGGTTTGTGTTTGAGGAGGTTTGTGGTTAACAATTCTGTCGCTAGGTTGTGTTTGTGTATTTCTGTTTGCAGGCTATCTCTGCCTGTAAAAACCCTATTGAGGAATTTCTTTTTGTACTGTATGCCATTTGCTATAATAAAGATGGAGAGTGAATGAAATTTTTGCTACAATAAGATGATCCTCTTCAAATAATGTACAACCTTTTCCTTAAGGGTTGCAAAGGTCAAAATGTTTTTCTTGCTATCTCTGCTTCCGGGAGACTTATTTGAAAAGTTATTTTTCCTTAGCATAGCTTTTGCTATGAAGAATGCTTTTCTCCTGTTTTCAACTTTTCCATTATGAAAATTTCTTCCACTGAAATGCATAGTTATATCATGTTTCCTTCTATATCTCTCCTTTTAACTGATCGATTTGAAAATATTTTTCTCTAATACCTTTCTTCTGCTATGGGAAACGTTTTTTGCTCCATTTGTTAATTTTCGTAACATATTTTTTAGCCACTGGTGGAAGTAAATAGCTGATTTTGTGTGTAAGTTTATTTTACCTTTACTGACATTTTGTAATGAATACTTATATAAAAATTTGCATAAAATCAGATTGTTTTCTAATATCAGAAACTTAAATCTAATTGTTTCTCAGTATTTTCTGAGCTTCTATAATTAGTTTTTTAATCATGCCCAGTTAAACTGCCATGATCACTAATGAATGCAATTGCATACAGCCCTTGGACATAAGGTTTTCCCGTTATTCTCTTTCATTTCATGTTGGAAATTTTTGTGCATACTTTGTTTGCTGGCGAGTAAAAATTTAAAACATAGCTACAGCATTGATATTATGTTGAAAATTCCTTCCATAAATAAAATGTAACACAAATACTTGCTCCCATGATTATGTGTTTAAGAAATCAATCCCTTTGGTCATTTGAAAAAGTTCTAGTTATTTCACCTTTCTTTGCCCTTAAATTTCCAATGTAAGCATTATTTCAAAATAATTAAATATAAATAGTAGTTTATGTATTGATTGTATGGTATGTGAAAGCATTTCAAGAGAAATGCCATATACCTATTTTTTGAGTTTTATGGGGTGTTTTTTATTCTGTAATTTGCTTCAATAATTGAACTAAAGCCAAAGTAGAAAAATAAAGTTTTCTCAAAATCAGTGTAGTATACTGTATATAAAAGTTTAGTAGATATTAAATCTGGTTACATTTTCAGTGACAGTTTTTGGTATTTCAGTATTTATCTGTGATTCTAAGTTTCTGATTAGCTGCAGCAGACAACATTCTGCATTAAGTTTGCCCAAGCATGTAGGAAGTTGTTTGTTGTAGGTTACAAATTAAACAGACGTTTGGTTTCAGTACATTTTAAGTAAGAGCATTTGGATCGTATGTTCTGGAAAAGTCCTGGAATTTTGTGATTGAAAAAGCGTATGAACCATGCGAATCGTTATCAATATGTCTTGTTCAGTTTATTGCTTTCTGCTTTATTGCAAATATCATGGAAGAAAGTCAATGACAAGTATAGACTAGACCCACGTGTGATTAAAGGAATGACTTACTCAAATCAAGATATTCCGCTGAAAAATTGTCCCAGTTTTCTGTTTGGAATGCGGCAGTGCCAGGAGAGAGCACATATCTTGCCTTTGCCATATTAAAGACTGTTGTTTTCTGTGCTTACTGAGGTTTGTTTGCAGTTAAATGTATCAATTTCATGTCGAAAATTTTGTACCTAGAATTTCATGAATCATATGTTCATTGAAATAAATTTGTGCGATTGTTTTTACAGCTTTATTTACCGTATGACATGGAAAATTCATGTTTTCGCCAACAGACATTTAAACTCACTTTACATTCTCTACAAACTGTTTAATATAAATTAGGAATTGTTCATAACGAAAAAATTAAGTGGTAATCGAAAAACACCTGGTGAGACATGTCTGCGTATCTGTTAAACATAACGTGACTGTACTTTTTGTCACTTGAGTAGGCCATTCTTCTAATCACGTGGGTCTAGGTATAGATGTACTTGTATGTATAAGAATTTATTCCAAACAGCGAAATTAGGATTGATCAGTTTTAGAGAGACATATTGTATCAAAAGACATTTGGAGACTGGAAGTATCCATCTTTGGCTGAAGTTGCAAAAGCATGCCTTGCTTTATCACATGACAACTTCGATGTAGAGAAAGGCTCTTCTGTATCACGAAGAGTTCTTTCAGATGAGAAGCAGGGCTGGATTAAGGTGGGGTCTATAGGAGCTATAGCCTTGGGCCTCACCATGACCAAGGGCCCAGGAGACGTGCCTGGGTGAATACAATAATAGATATAGATTTGTAAAATAGCTTTTATTGTATGATTTCCACTTGGTGAGAAACTTGAGATTCTGGAAGAGGAACTTATTTCAAGGCAGTTTCTCACCAAGGGTAAAGGTTTCATGTCGCTGTGTATAGTGGGGTGCGACAGAGTTTCATCTTTTTCACTAGGATCCACCCACACCTCGAATTGATCCGGTGTATGAAACACTCAACGAAATGGTAAGTGAAACAGAAGTGTAAACGGGTTGAGTGGCATTTAATGTAGTATCCCTTATGTATTCCGGCATTAATTCCAAATATATTTGCACTTGGAATCGTTAATGGTCAAAATCCCCTGTGGTTTTACGTTTTGCTTAACAAACCAGGTGCACTAAGAAAAGTATGCAATGCTAAATCATTAGAAAAACCAAGACAAAATCCTAGGAATCTTAAGCTTTTAACTCGTGTTCTTATGAGAACAATGAAAAATACTGTGATTTATTATGAAAACTATGCAAATATTTTATTGGTTTGAAGAATGCACTACGTATTAATTATCACAAGCATATTGCTACAGTTTCGTGTTTTAACAGACTTCATAATGATTCCCTGTCATAATTCTTTGAGGGTCCACTCAGATGTCTTAGCCTAGGGGCCCACTAAGGCTTTAATCCGACCCTGATGAGAAGGCATCTATGTCTGAGAAGATGTTGAATGAGAGACTAACAATTCGAGATGCATTAAAAATGTATAACAACCAAGTGGCAAAGGTGCTAATAACCAAAGAACTAATAAAATTAGCACTTAAGGCACATAGGTTATATAGCAACCATTTGGAAAAGGAGCAGAAATTAAAGGAACAGCAACTGAAAGCAGAGAAACAAAGTGCCGAGAGATAGAAACAAGAATTGCTAAATAAAGGATTTGAAGAGCAGAAAGCAAACAATAGAAAACATGGAAAATAATATAAAAATTATTGTTAAAAAAAAAAAAAAGAGAGAAGTACAAGAAGAATCATCAGACTCTGTGTTTAAAGAAGCCAATGAGAGACTAAAGCAAACGTTTAAAAAAAAAACGTACCTGCACATGGCATTCTAAAAGGAACAGAGAAACTGACAAAAGGAAAGGCAACATGAACTTGAAGCATTAAAAATGAATGGGGAGTTCATAAAAGAAAATCTTCCCTAATTGATGCATTTATGCAGAGAACCTCAAAAAAGGAATCAATCTAAGGTTAATGAAGCTTTTTGTTAAGCCTACCCTTATATGCACTGATGGCAGTGGTATAAATTCACACTCCAATTTTTTGAAATAATGTACTGCATGTAACTCCTGCAAATTGCTACTATGGTATAAGAATAATGCAAACTTTAAAGAGGACCCTCCCCCAAATTACATACATACATATCACTAAGCTGTTCTCTAAGATTCAGAGGTTAGCTCCAAAAAGAAATACAAACTTCCAGATATTTTTGCCTATTGTTGTCGTATCAAACTTCGCCATTTACAGCGATCTTGACATACAACTCGTGCTTCACTGATATCCATTACACGCCGTACACAAGATCTTTTATACTTCATACTCATAATCTTTTTCTCATGCAGACACTCCTGAATCTGATCCACCCATGTCTTCCTTGGCCTTCCTCTGCCTTTCCTTCCTGCCACTTGGGCTGAAAATATTTTCTTAGTAAGCATTTCATCACTCATTCTTTCAACATGGCCAAACCACCAAAGCATATTGGTCTCCACCTTGCTAACAACATTTTGCTTTACATCACACAACTGCAATACATCTTCATTCCTTACACAATCAGATCGTGTCTTGCCACAAACCCCACGTAAGTAACACATTTCTCCAGCACACAAACGACTCCTATGTTTCTTCTGCAGTACCCAGGTTTCACTGCCATACATCAGAGTAGGAACAATTACACTTTCATACTCAGCGATGTGGGACCCTCTAGAGAACCCATCATTCCTGTGAAAACTTTCCAGAGCAGCTATGACTTTCAATGAAGAATTCACTCGCCTACTAATTTCACCATCCAATTTGTTCTCTCTGTCAAACATGCTTCCTAAATATAAAAACTCACTCACCTGGTCAATCGCAGTGCCATTTATACTTACATTATATTCAGTGCTACAAGTTCCTATTTCAAAGACCATAACTTTGGTTTTTCCCTTATTTATACTCAGTTTGAATTTCATGCAAACTTCGTAAATCTGGGACAACATATCCTGCAAATCGCTTTTGCTCTCTGCCAACAGGACAGTGTCATCAGCATACAGCAATCTGCACACACGGATACATAAACAACTATTATCTATTTTGACATCACGCATGCAAGCATCCATAAATATATTAAACAGCCATGGTGACATTATACAACCTTGTCTAACTCCTGCACCAATGGAAAACCATTTTGATAAAACACCATTCACTCGTACACCAGTATACATGGCTTTTACACTATTAAGTAGATTCCCAGTAACACCATATTCATTCAATACCTTTCACAAAAGTGTCCTATTCACTCGGTCATAAGCTTTTTCTAAATCTATGAAGGCAGTAAAAACTTTCTTCCCAACAGCCAGATACTTTTCAATCATCGTGCGTAATGCAAAAATCTGGTTAGTGCAGGCTTTATCAAGCATAAAACCACTCTGAACATCCCACACTTTCTCTGATGTAAGACCCCGTACTTTTTCAATAACAACCTTACCAAACACTTTCCTTGGCACACTCAGGCTAAAACCACCATAGTTCTTGCATTCAGTCTGATCACCTTTTCCCTTATACAAGGGAACAATGATAGCATCCTTCCAATCCCGAGGGACCGTTCCTGACTCCCAGCACAACTGGCAAATTTCAGTTAACCAGTCAATTATAGAGTCACCACCATACTTCAACATCTCTGCAGTTATGCAATAAACTCCTGGAGCCTTACCATTCTGAAGAGATTTTAGAGCTTTACACACTTCTTCTCTTGAGATCCCTCCTGTGCTTTCATCCCTCATTGTGACATCATCTGCATCTGTCTCAGAATCATTTTTGCTCTCCTGATCTAATAACTCACAGAAGTATTTGCCCCATCTGTCACTTAACTCATTGGGCTCCCATATCATTTCCCCAATCTCATTCTTCAAACTTGCAACTTTGTTTCCCCTGTTTTTCCTGAGTCTCTTGTACTTCCAGAAGGACTTTCTATCTTTCCAAAAAGCCAGTTCATGCCTTTCCACTTTCTCTTTCCTATTTTTTGCCTTACTGTGGCGAACCAGCTTAGCAGCTTCACGCTTCTTACAGCGATATGCATCCACAGAGACTCTACCTTGCAACATCCCCAAATAGGCTTCCTTCTTTTTCTTTACTGCCTCATCAATCTCACTATTCCACCAAGCATCACCTCTATTGTTACCCACTACTGTGGTGCCACAGACCTCTTTAGCAGCAGTAACAACACAGTTCTTAAAACATTACCACTTCTTTTCTACATCCCTCTCACAAGATTTCAGATCCTTCAGTCGTTCTCTGAGTAAGGCAGAATACTGCTGATGATCTTCAAGGAGCCTATCAACCTTTATTCTTTCTATCCTGGGTCTCTTCCTATTCCTTTTCCTCCAACCAACATTAAGTTTCACTCGTGACACTACCAAGTAATGATCAGAACCAACATCCGCACCTCTCATCACACGGGTGTCAACAACTAAGTGTTTCAAACGCTGATCGTAAACAACAAAATCTATCACACTCTTTTGACCAAAAGTACGATTTTCCCAAGTATATGTGTGTATATACTTGTGGTTGAAAAATGTATTAGATACACACAAATCATTCTCAATGCAGAGTTCAATTAATCTTTCACCATTATCATTCACACAAGGATCATTAAACTTACCCAGAACATTGTCAGAGATTGCATTCTGCACACCTACTCTAGCATTGAAATCCCCTGCTATTATAACTTTTTCTTTAGCACCAAACTGGCTCAAAACAGCTTTTAGCTCATTCCAGAAATCTTCCTTCTTATCAGAAGGTTCCGAGTCACAAGGAGCATACACTACAAAAATTACAATTCTCTGGTTTCACTTTCACACAAATCCAGAGAATTCTCTCACTTATGCAACTATAGTGAATCAATTTGTTCTATATCTTTTCACTTAAAATCACACCTACACCATCCTGTCCTCTCATATTATCCAATACTCCAGATCACACACTCACCGTGCCATTCACTTCTTCTACCCCAATTTCCTTCTTTTTGGTTTCACTTACACACAGCACATCCAGTCTATACTTATTCATCTCCTCAATCACCTCACTCATCTTGCCATTTATACCTCTAGTATTCCATACACCAATCTTACATTCACTCAGCCGAGATCATTTTCTTATACGCCGTTTAGAAAGTCCAGGTCGATTCCGTGGTGGACCGTCCTTCTCAAGTGTGGTAGGTCCACCATATCCCACACTTGAGTCATTCTTAATATTTCTTTTTGTCTTTTTAATCAGGTAAGTACATCAATGTGGGGGATTAGCCCACAGCTGAGGGTTCCAGTTGGTCATTCAACCTAAGGATTCTGGAACAAAACCCAGTGAGTTAGGGTCTTTTCGCCAATGTCACACAGAACTAGCTTGCACCTCTCCAAGATTCACAGAGGCCCTAGTTGCTGTTGTGTGTGCCATTGTTACCAGGGAGCGCCCCGAGGAGGCAAACCCATCGCTCACTACGACTGCCTGCTCCCCCAAATTGCTAAATGATAAAAAAAACAGTTTGTTTATACATATTGGGGGGGGGGCATCATGTAAAAGTTTTTGATGTCCCATGACAGTAATTTTCAGAAGAGTTATAAAACATTCATTTCAAAAAAATTGAGCTTTGGTTTTATTATTGTCATCAGTGGGTGTAAGGCTAATCTTAGTTTTACTGTTGTTAGAGCTTTGAAAATCGATCATGGTTAACATCTAGGGATTTTAACTGTCTGCTGTTATAAAAGTAACCCAAATTAGAAGAAAGTCAAGTTTTTTGTTTTCTTATTTCTGTAATTATGAGTTGGAATAATTTTACAGGATAAAGTAATTTCTTTATATTTGTCTCAAAAGTATCAAGGACACTGTGAAGAATGACTAACATTATCATATCAATGTAATGATTCATATCAATTATACCTGACCTACACAGACTTGAGCTTGAATCGTAAGACAGTTGTCCATGCTTTAATGAAATAAGGACGTTTCAGACAGGTTTTTCACGTTTACCTTTCAAATATGGGAATCGAAATAAAATGTACTTTTTTACAACATAATTCAAAATCATGTTAAGCACCATTATTATTACTTATGAGTTAAAGAGTTTCCATTATTGAAGAGGGAGATTACACTGTACCCATTTTGTTCCTGATGATAATGAACTGCAAGTTTTCATTTTTTTAGTTCTAGGCTTCTTGTTTTTGTTCTATACTAAACACATTCACAGCGTTTGATATTTATTGTCATAGCTGTACAAAAGACAAGTTTGAAGTATTTCCAAATGTTCATCTATTCCAATGAGATTCTTGATATACCTCATATCAGATAACTACGATTATTATGTGTACAGAACAAAAACAAGTGATCATCATAACACTGAATGACCGCAACTATGGATTTTGAAAGAAGAAATACACAACATTTTTTTTCAACATAGTGTATAAAGCCCACATGGAAAATCTTATATTTGCCGCAAACTTTCCATCACTGCATTTATTCGACACTACATTCGTTGCGAATTTCATCAAGGAAAAGGGGTGCAAAAGCATGTGCATCAGTCTGTTTTGTTCGGGGATATTGTATTGAAAAGCACGTGTGTTTTGGTTTAGATGGTTTAAAGCAGGGGGTTTTGATGTTGGCTATCAAGGACGTAGTAGTACCCCGCAGAAGGTTGCACATGAGGAACTGCAAGCATTGCTGGATGAAGATTTGTCTCCAATGCAAAAAGAACTAGCTGAACAACTGCTGAGGGTAACTCAATAAACCATTTCCAATCGTTTACGTGCAATGGGAAAGATTCAGAAGGAAGCAAAATGGGTGTCACATGACCTGAGGCAGAGGAACAAGGATGAGCGTGTCATAAAGTGTTTGAATCTGTTGAGTAAACAACACCAAGTCTTTCCTGTGGAAAATCGTTACGAGTGATGAAAAGTGTATATGATATGACAATCCAAAACGCAAAAAACACTAGGTAGACCCCTGTGAAGCAACGACGTTGACACCAAAATTCAGTATTCACTCCAAGAAAGTTCTGCTGTGCATCTGGTGGGATGTGAAGGGTGTGCTCTGTTATCAACTATTGGAACAGGGTTGAACTGTTACTGCTGATCGCTACAAGCAACAGTTGCTGCGATTGAACCAGGAAATCTGTCGGAAACGTCCATTCACAGGCAAAGGATTATGTCCCGTGAAATTACTGCATGACAACGCTAGGCCGCATGCCGCGAAATCAATCAAGGAAACGTTATTGACTCTTGGCTGGGAAGTTTTGGAGCACCCTGCGTATAGCCTTGACATGGCCCCTTCAGACTATCATTTGTTCTGATCGATGCATCGTGGTTTGTCTGCTGTACGGTTCCGGACATGTGACGAAGTGCAAAAATGGCTTGACAACTTCATCGCATCACACGACAAAGTCTTCTTCATGGCTGGAATCTGTCAGTTGCCTGACCGATGGCAGAAGGTGATAGATAATGACTGTGCATATTTTGATTCGTAAAGCTATTCTTGTTTTCTCTGAAATTACATGTTGCATTGTCTTAAAATGCTTTAAAACTTATTTGTACACCTAATACATATATATATACACTGCTGGCCACCCAAAATTCAACACCAAGAAATAAGCATCCGATTGGCCTGAAATTCGCAGCATGCGTCGCTCACGAGAGGACATGCAAACGATTAACCTTCAGGGTATATGCAAATCATGTGCGCCCGGCACGCCACCAAGAAGCACTATAAGAAGGGTGCACAAAGGGCGGGGTGTCCGTAGTGGAAGTGTGTTGTGCTGCCGGACCTGTGCGTGGGAAGCTTCCTGATGCCTCGTCGCAGAATACGGCTGTCATTCCAGCACGTTTCGGAGTTTGACAGAAAATGAATAGTGGCTTATCACGACAGCAGTTTATCGTATCGAGACATCGGCACCCGTGTGGGACGACATCCAGCCACAGTGAGGCAACTATGGATTCGGTGGGTGCAAGACGGACGGACCGACATGAGCGATTGCCGCAGCACACCACCGAACGAGAGAACTGACATGTTGGGCGGCAGGCATTGATGGCTCGCACCGCCACAACGCGAACGTTAGCGCAGGAATTAGGGTGTGTTGTGCAACAGCCTGCGTCAGCACGTACCGTTCGACATCGTCTGCAGGAGCGGGGTCTTGTCGCACAACGCTTATTGCTCCGATTACCATTGACGTTACACCACAAGCGAGTGTGGTGGCAGTGGGCCATTGAACGGCGCACCTGGACTACGGAATTGCACGACATTATCTTCTCCGACGAATCCCGCTTCTGCCTGCACCACCATGATGGTCGGATCCACATGTGGTGGCACCACGGCGAGAAACTGTATGACACCTGCATTATGCATCGCCATACCTGTCCGTCGCCTGACGACGTGTTTTGGGGTGCAATTGGATATGACACCCGCACCCCTCTGATACGCATCGGCGGTACACTGTTTTTCCATTTAATGAGTTTAACAAAAAATAAAATCGCTGAAATTTTTTGAAAATTTAAAAAATTTACTGTTACAATACCCCACAACTATCAAACGGTTGTGATGTATAGTTTTAATTTTTGTGGCAACCGTGCTGTAACTCTGAGTAATGCTTAAATTACATCAACAACTGAAACACTGGATTTCAAGGTGTAAATAATTTGTGATGTTGTCAAAGTTCTTTCATTCAGTCTTGGAAGTAGAACAAAATAAACAAGTGGGAGTGGGGTTGGAACCTCTGGAAGAGGGGGGAGTGACGTTATGGAGGTCACAGGTCTGAGTGGCATGAAATGGACACGGCACTCCCCTATTCAAGGTCTATGCACTTTGTTGCAGGCAATGTTTTCTCCCTAACTTTTACAAAGCAGTGATCCACATGGAGGAAATGTCTACATACACACAGACGTTTTTGTCAAAGCCAAGGGGGAGATATGTAGGCAATGACACTGCGCATTATTGTCAAACACATGGCATTCTTATGAAAAGCAAAACTGCTTCATTTTTGAAGTTTACAGGGGGAGAGGGGGGAGCTCCAAATTATCAGCACCGTCGTATAATCCGCAGTGGCTAGAATTTAAACTTTTAGGAACAGATATCCGCTGATTATGTGCTGTAAAATATTGTAAGTGTTTTGTACAATTTTTTAAGCTTAAAATACATGCTTCTCTATTTTCTAGATGCTTTCTTTACAACCTGATGTTTTTTTCCCACAATGAATGTAAAATTCTGTTTTCATGTATGTAATGTTTTCCAGCTCTCATTTATGAATGGCAAGTGTGTGATGTAAACTTTCATCTTCGATTTATGTGTGCATTTATTTTCAGTCATGTTCTGTATCTGAATGGCTGAACACTGCTGTTAGTTGTGATGCTGCCGGAGAAGTAGCTGGATGTATTCTATGTCCGCTGCTGAAAAATGTAGATTCCATCAAGCAGTTGCATGACAGGCGTTTTGTAAGTTGTGTTAACATAGTGATATTAGTTATAGAAATAAATATGCAATGATTTTTGTTTCTAAGAAAATACATATTTTATTGATATTGTAAATTAGGTTTTTGTAAAGGTGTCACATATTTCTTTTGTGCGTCAGTTTAGTGACACTTTCATTGGGTGATCTTAAAATTTATCACTGTTATTGTTAATAAATTTTATAAATATTTTAGATGCTAGAAATTCATTGAAGTTTTTAAAGTCAACAGTGGCCATGCTTTGATTTTGCATTCCAATTTTTGTCACATCATGCATTGACTCTGGCACCTGTTAATTTGTTTCTTCAGTCATTCTACGTGTCAGTTGATTGCTTGCTAACTATGTGTATTTTTTGGTAAGGGTTTTTGTAACATTCCCTTCATGTGAATTTCCATTTCAGAACTGATATCGTAATTACTTTTTGTGAAAAGATGCATAACTTTTCTGAGAAATTATGAAACAAATAGCAAAATTCTTTTACAGGAAAATCCGCAGTGGCAAAATTCTTATACAGGAAAGCTCTCTCAAAATTTCTATGTAATAAACCTGATCAGTTCTGCTTAGCACAGCGTGTGGGTCTTCTTTCAGTTTGAACTCTGAGTGATGTGATGGTTATAATGCATATAACTTGGGACCACAGGGTCTGTTTCCTTTCCTTCTGCTGCCCGACATCCACCAGAGTTCAGAAGTTGCTGGAATCCATTGTTCTCAGGATTAAAGCTCCTTATTATATGCATGTCCACTCCTTTACCGTGAGGCTGTTGCACTGGCCATTATTCCATCATGTAGCAAAACATGACTTACCAGCCAACTTTCCACTTTTAAATATGTATCACCTTATGTAGGGCTGAATTATTTCAAATATAATTGCATTACTAACCTTAGTTTTGCAAATAGGATTACTTCACTGACTTGCTTTTATTTTGTGTAATGTAAATGATATATGAATACTTTGTAATTTCTTATGCACTGATACATGTACTAGTTTATATCTGGAATTGCAAAAGATGTGATTTTATTAGTTTACAATACAGTTTTTCAGGGTAAAGGGTAAAAATTTTGCTCCTAAACTTTTAGATGGCTTTCATATTAAAAAAAAAAAAAAGTTGGGAAAAAGTTAAATTGCATATTGTTGCAAATGGTTGCTTTCCTCTGAACTAATGCTACTTGTAGCATAGAAAAGGTTCAAAATCACATGAAACAGTTCCATTTTAGGTGTAATTTTACTGCAGTGATAATATAGCTGCACCTGAAGTTATACAATTTTTTTAATTAAGTAGAAAACATTACCACTTGTTCGTAACTTTAAGACACGAAAGTTAGTTTACTGGTTACTTCAAGCTAAGCATTGTAAAGTCAAGAAATTTAATGCAAAATAATTTTATCTGATAAAAAGATGAACACATACCTAATCCTCCATAAAACTTGTAAATGGCCTAGACCAAATTTTAGAAAGGGAAATTTTTTGCCACCATATGTTGTTGGAAATAAAGTAATGTCTAATGCCGAGGTACCCAAAGTTGAAGCCTCGACCATGGCGCACATTGGCCACTAAGGTTGCGCAGCACACCGAGATGACATCATCAGGTAGGTGGCTTAAGTCAGTAGAAATTAGTCGTCGGAAGGCAAAGAGTGTAAGCTCCAGCCAGCATGGAAGTAGACAAGGAGCACATCCGCCATTACATGTTGAATGAGTTTTGTTGCGGTAGCACCCCGCAAGTGCTGTCAGACCGACCCAAAGCTGGAAGACCTGCAACAGTAGATATGAACATGCTGTGAAGACCTTAATGGAGACCAACCCTCATGTAACCATGCGGGATTTGGCCCGAAACGCTGGGGACTACTCACACGAGCATTATCATGCGCCTGCGTCGACTTGAGAAGGTGCATAAGATGAGAGTTTGGGTACCCCATCAACTTACAGTTGAGCAGAAAGCAAATTGCACGAGTGCATGCATTTCCCTGCTTGCATGTGACGGGTGATGAGAAATGAGTCCTGTATAACAGTGTTTGATCCAAAACAGAAGCCCATGCTGGCTTACACCCACATAAGGTCCTGCTGTCTGTTTGGTAGGATATGCTGGGTGTTGTGTTTTTTGAGCTGCTGCCGGACAACACCACTGTCACTGCCGATGTGTTCTGCCATCAGCTAGACGATCTACACTTATTGCTTATTTGCTTACGCTGAAACGACCAGCACTGCTGAGCCACAAGGGCGTCCACTTACAGCAGGATGGATCGAGACCTCGCACAGGAGCTGCTGCCACACCAAGGCTATTCCCAGACATTGCTCCAAGCGACTACCACCTTTTCCGGTCATTGCAGCATTTCCTGGACGAACAGTGGTTCACCAACCAGGACGATGTCGAACACGCACTTACTCATTTCTTTGTGTCCCAACCACTACAACTCTGCAGGGACGGTATCCAACAGCTGCCCAGACAATGGGAGCGGGTCATGAGAAATGATGGTGACTAC
This sequence comes from Macrothele yani, assembly GCA_039090855.1. Taxonomy (NCBI): domain Eukaryota; kingdom Metazoa; phylum Arthropoda; class Arachnida; order Araneae; family Macrothelidae; genus Macrothele; species Macrothele yani. Next base: position 87,932,595 of record CM077011.1, on the reverse strand, counting down.
ATTTTGGACCGATCTGTACCTGTATATACGGTAATTAGCACTTTTCTGTTGCCTTGCATTTGCAGACATTACTTTCTTTCCAACCTAATAGTTTTAGGGTAAAAGCCTTCTGCTGGTGATTAACAATTCTGAATTATGATAGAGCAGTTGTATTCATCTTCATATCTTTACATGTCAAGTAAGAATTACTTCCATCATTTTTAGAAAGAGGGGAAGAAATTTTTTTAAACGGATTTATTGTTACTACTGGACCTGCAAGCAGATGCCAAATTCTTTAGTTCACCATTGCAACTAGTAATATCTATGAATGTTCTGGACAAATTTCTGATATTGGATATAATTTCACACCTGTTATTCATGCAAAAAAAGTCCATGTTACCAAATGATAGGACACACGGAGAAAAAAAGACTCCTTTTGGCTTTTCAAATGAAAAAACATAAATTTATTAAATGAGAGAGAATGCAGTCATCAGGGTTGTTCTTGTCTTTATAATGTTTGAAATCTGTTCTGATACATTGTTCCAAATATTTCTGCACATTCTTTTTTTTTTTTTCTTTCTTTCCCTCCTCCTCCTCCTTATTTTGTCCATTTTGTTTTTCCCACAGTTGTACTCCTCGCTATTTCATTTCTAACTTCAATTCCATAATAATCTAACATGAATGTCTGACATCATAACCAGATGCCTTACATGTATTTACCTTATATCAAGAATGACAAAGTGGCACTCGTACCTACTCTGGTAGGGGAATGGATGGTAGTTGCCAGTCAGCTCTTCGTGATTTGTTACCCTTATTTCTGCTGACTTTTAGGTACTCCCATCTCTGGAGATAGTAGCCTGTGTCATATTTCCCTCATAATCAGCTTTGTGTTTGCATGTTGATTCTAACAGTATTTGATGTTGCACTTCGTTTTTAGCACATCTTTCATATTAAGAAAAAGTTTGACATCACTTTCTTTGCCTGTCTTTGTACACCCTATATCTGCAATTATTGATCTGATATGAAAAATAATTTTTGTGTTGGGAAGCCTGAATTGTGGAAACAATTATCCTTCCTTACTTTCTAGTTTTTTTTTTTACAATTCATAACTTTGCTGCTAGATCATTCCATATCAATTCATCCAGCATTTGCATAAGATGTCACCCAACCATCTCAGTTTTTTGTGAAACTGACTGCAAAGTATTTTATTGGTAAGTTATGAAACCTGAGAAATTTTTATGGCAATTGGTCCAGTAGATTTTAAATAATGCCACTTTAAAAATTGGATAGCTCTGCCTTAAATTTAAGCAAATCATGTTACCAGTTTTCACAACTGTGCTGTATGACATAAAAATTCATAACTTCACAACTAACTTTTTTTTTTTTTAATGGTTTACATGATCCATACATTTAGAAACACCTTGTTGCTGATTATTTTCAGTTTTAAAATAAATATATTTTCCAGTTTTGTGACAAGAGAAATAAAAAAAGTGGGACCACATTTTCATTAAAAACTTGTTTTTAATTTGTTGAAAATTTGTGTGTGTTCTACTATAAAAGAAACTTTCAGCAGGAAAAAAAAATTACTTTGGGATCTTTAAAATTTTGAGAAAAAAAAATTCTCCAAAGTAATATTGTACAGATGCATGTAATTGTTTTAAAATGTTCTCCCACCTCAAATATTCTGAAACTTTGTGTATATATAGGGGTTGTCCAAAATAATGGAAACACCTTGAAACAATAGGTATTATGCACCTAATATGGTGTGGGAGCACCCTTGGCATTTAAAACTGCTTGAATCCTCCTAGGAATGGGAACATACAAGTCCTGGATGGTGGTAAGTGGTATGTTGTATTATTCTTCCTGCAGAAACTGCTCCAATTCCTTGAGAGAGACTGGAGGAGAATAACAAGACCGCACTCTGTTTTCCAACACAGACTACAGGGACTCAATGATGTTTAAGTCCAGTGATTGTGCAGGCCAAGGAAGGTGTGCAACTTCATCCTCATGTTCCTCAAACCATGATTGAACAGTTCGACTTCTGTGAATCGGGGCATTATCATCTTGAAAGGTGTAATCCCCTGACGGAAACAATGCCTTAGCCATTGAATGCACATGGTCGGCCAAAAGTGTGACATAGTCACCGCTAGTGATCCGTCCATGAAAGGTGATAATGGGACCTGCTGCAAACCACGTGATCCTGGCCCAAACCATTACGGAACCGCCCCATGTTTCACTGTAGGAAGGAGACAGTCTGGGTTGTAGGCTTCTGCGAGGGTTCTCCACACGTAAACCCGTCCTGTAGTGGGGAATAGTGAAAAACTTGATTCATCGGAAAACAAGACATGTTTCATTTGATCCGCAGTCCACGTTTTATGTTCCTGGCACTACTGTAGTCTCCGTTTCATATTCACCTGTGTCACCAGAGGTTTTGCAATCACAGCTCTGTCGTAAATATTATGCTTATGCAATTCCCTTTGCACGGTATGGGTTGACACTTTGGAGATGTGCCTTAAGCTCAGCAGTCACTTTTGTCGCTGTGGTCTTCCTCCTTGCGGTCACAATCCTCTTCAATGTCTTCCTGTCTCTTGCAGTGAGTTTGATTTTCCTTCCACAGTTGTGTCTTGCAGACGATGATATGTCGTGAACATTGTTTGCTGTCATGACCTTTGACACGGTACCTGTTGATGCCCCAATACCTGTGCCACTGTGTTTACCGACGCACCAACCAGACTGGCTCCTACAATCTGCCCTCTTTGGAACTCTGACAGGCCACTCATTGTGCCTTCACCTGGAACGAAATCATGCAAACACCGATTTACAATGCAATCACACTGAGACTTGAGACTAAACGCAACACTTTTTTACAAAAAAAAAATAACTACATGTTCATTTTACTCAAAAAACAGCACATACCAAAGTCACTGTTTTCAGCGAGGTGTAACAAATTTTCAGCAGGAAAAGAAATATCTTTGGAATATTTGCAATTTGGGGGTAAGAAAAATCCCAAGGGGTTTACCATAATATTGGCGCTATGCGCTATACCAGATGAAAATCAATATTTTGGAAATAAATTTGTTGTAAATGCTACATCTCAATATTTTGAAGCATCTTACCTATTGATGTAATAGTTTCTTCAAATAACATCATAACACATTTTTATCACTATCTGAACTATATAAGGGTCGTTCAAATGAAAACGAGTCAACGGACATGGCAAACTGCTGAATGGGTTTACCGCGACGGCGGCATCAACATAAAACTTAGGTGGCACCACTGTAGTGTTGTGATGTAGTAAAATGTGGCACTGCTATCACATGACAACAGAAACAATTGGCCTTTGTACAGGACCTCTTGCAGATGTTCGGTCCAACCAGTCAAGATTGAAGCAACAAACATTGAACAGAGAGCAGTTATCCGGTTTTGACCGTGGAAGGTTCCGAGAGTGCAAAAAGTCATTGCCGCACGAGTAACGTGTACTAAAACTGCATGTCTTTGTCACATGTTAGAGCGGTCATTGTTAACTATTCGAGGCCAGGGCAAGCACACAGTGTGATCACTGATGTTTTCGTTGTTGAAGTGGAAAGTCTCATTCAGGAAGACAGAAGAGTCGTAGTGGAAGCACTCAATGTAGGGAGTGTGCACACCATTACCCGGGATTGTCTGGAGTACTGGAAGATTGCAATCTGTGCAGAAAGACATTCACATAGGTAGGTATATCCGCAGAACATTTATTGCACTATCATGAGGAAGGTCACCATTTCTTCAACAGAATTATTGCGGTGGGTGAAACGTGCTTTCATTATCAACCTGAAAGCAAAAGACAAAGCAGCCAGTGGAAGCACACATCATCTCCACCATCAAAGATGTCAAAGGGAATGCAGATAAGTTGAGTTTCTTGCCACTGTAACGTTTCCCGGTATGCAGACACACTCCAATCTTTGCGAGAATCACTCGAGTCCAAGTGACCTAGGCTGCTCATCGCAGAAGTCATTCTTTTTCACGACAACACTCTCCCCCACACTACGAAGATCATCCAATATTATAGCCATTCCAAATTCAGATTGAAAACACCTCAGTATACAGCCTAGATTTGCCCACCTGTGACTTTTGCATTTTCGGGGAGCTAAAGAAGCATATGTAGGGTCACATATTTCACTCGTTTAAAGAGGTGCAAGACATTGTTTGGAAATGGTTCGCCAGCCTTCTACGCACAAGGAATCGAACGTCTAGTGTCACAGTAAGGTAAGTGTCTTAATAGCCGCAGGAATCATTTTTATGGTAAATCACAGTATTGTGTATGAGAAAGATATTTATCTTTCTCATATGTCCTTTGGCTCATTTTCATTTGAATGTCCCTTATACTTGCTTATTTTGAAAGTCATTCTTTCATAATGTCATAATATTTTTAGGTTACTTTTGGAAATTTAATGAACTAATATTAAAATGAAACTGATGGATTGAAAATCCTGAAAGTTCTTTCTTTTATTATTTTATTTGAGGTTATAGTCATTCTTAGAGGGTGATAATGTTTATGAATCTCACTTGTTATTTTTAGTTGAAAAAATTATTGATTTGCTCAAAGTATGTGAATGAAAAGAGAGAAATATTAAATGGCCCTTTCTTATAAAGGAATATTCATGGAAATATTACAAAGTGGATGAATGAAACAGAAACCTGCTGAAAAGAAGAAATGAAAAATCCATTCTGTTTTCAATTCTTGCCTGTGTGAAAACCACTGTTATTTTTTTATAACAGTTTTAACCCTGTTTTCTGGAACACAGAATTCTTAGAAGTGCTGCAGTTGTGAATGATAGAAATGTGGGATCATTGCTGCAAATTTCTGTTATTTATACATGTATTTGGTTTTTAAGTTACTGCTGACCATGTATACAAAAATCCCCCACCCATTATGGTCTTTTCACGTTAGTGTAAAATTTAATGACATAACACATAATTTCGGTAGTTTTGCTAGATTTTGTTATGTTCTAAAACTTTTTCTCAATGTAGTTTTCTAAGAAAAGTGAAAAATATGCAAGTCACTGGGGGTGGGAGGGGGTAATGCAGGTGATATCTTTTCATTTGCAATTGCCTTGCAGAAATGTATGATTCAAATGGAAATGAGATTCATGATTATCTGACATAACACATAATTTCGGTAGTTTTGCTAGATTTTGTTATGTTCTAAAACTTTTTCTCAATGTAGTTTTCTAAGAAAAGTGAAAAATATGCAAGTCACTGGGGGTGGGAGGGGGTAATGCAGGTGATATCTTTTCATTTGCAATTGCCTTGCAGAAATGTATGATTCAAATGGAAGGGAGATTCATGATTATCTTAGTGAGAGATGAGTTTGCCTCATCAGGGTGCTCTGTGGTAACAATGGCACACAGAACAGCAACAAGGGCTTCTGTGAATCTTAGAGAGGTGCCAGCTAGTTCTGCGTTACATTGGCGGGAAAAAAACCTACTCACTGGATTTTGTTCCAGAATCCTTAGGTTGAATGACCGACTGGAACCGTAGTCTGTGGGCTAATCCGCCACACTGATGTACATACCTGATTAAAAAGACAAAAAGAAATGCAAAAACGGACTCAAGTGTGAGATATGGTGGGCCTACCACACTTGAGAAGTATGGTCCACCACGATATCGACCTGTAACTGGAAAAAGGCGAATCAGAAAAGGATCTCTGCTAAGTGAGTGTAAGATTGGTGTATGGAATACTAGATGTATAGATGGCAAGATGAACGAGGTGATTGAAGAGATGAATAAGTATAGGTTGGGTGTGCTGTGTGTAAGTGAAACCAAAAAGAAGGGAATTGGGATAGAACTGAATGGAACGGTGAGTGTGTGGTCTGGAGTATTGGATAATGTGAGAGGATGGGCTGGTGTACAGGTTGGCATCTCTGGGGGTGTAACCTGTTGAGAGAATCCTGTGGTTACCACAGCAAAACTGCCAGTACCTCTTACCTCCTCTCTCCACTATGACTTACAAATCTACTGAGTCACGGCTATTTTTGTTAAGCTTCCTCCGATCACTAGTCTTTGGTAATTCGGTCGATTGACGTCATTAATGGCTCATTCTAAACAAATCAGTCTGAACTCTGAAAGCATCCGTACATCTGCAGCTCTGTTGGTGGGGGTAGCGTCTCTGCATCATTGCACTGGATCAGTCAGTACTCCCTGAGCAGTGCATGTGTAGATGCAAAATTTAATGCATTAGCCCCATAAAAATGTCCAAAAATAAAAAACGATTGTCATATTCTGCAAAATTCAAGTTGAAAGTCATCAGTTACGCAAAGGGACATGGAAATAAAGCTGCAGAGAGACAGTTTGGACCTCCTCCTACTGAGTGTATGATCAGACAGTGGAGAAAACGGGAAGAACAACTCTTCAAGATACCAAACAAAAACGCCAATAGTAGAATAAAATGTCGACCGAACACGATAAAAACAAATGCAGTGCACAACGTACCACATGTTAAAATACTTTACTAATAAAAACACATTAGATCTTTCGAAGACACATCGTCTTCATCATCAGATGATACAGTGTAATATCGCGAGATGGACACTGACTTAAATACTGTTGGGCGACGTCACAAATGCATAAACCACGCCATCTATGAGAAAACAATGCTGAAAACAAAGAATTTCAAATACCACCTCAACATGATCTACCAACTAACACATTTGTCCATGGTTTGACTATCATTTTTGGTACATAATCATTATAACACCTGTGTCCAAATGAGCTAATAAACAAACTTTCCATAAAATGCATGAGTGATTGTTTACCGGGAGTGTTCAGGATAGTAACCTCATCCCACTTAGGGAAGTGGGATCCGGACGCCACCAAACGAGACAGAGCAGTTGATAGGCTTCCAGTTTTGAGGCTATACTTGTGCTCTTTTATTTTGGTGCTTAAACACCTTTTAGTGGAGCTGATGTAAACCTTATCCTGTGCCTCCAGGTCGACGGCCTGTAGAGGAACTGAGTATGAGTATACAGTAGAGTCTATATACAGGGTGATTCAAAACTCTTGGGCCAAACTTATGAAAAACACAGATGAGTATTCAGTAGAGTCTCTATACAGGGTGATTCAAAACTCTTGGGCCAAACTTATGAAAAACACAGCTGAGTATACAGTAGAGTCTCTAAACTTTTGCACTCGATTTTAAAGTTCAGCTGTTTTGTTTCTCGGTTGGTCTCTTGTATGGAAATATGGTACTTCATTGTTTTTTTGCCAAATTTAATTGTATTTTATTGTTGAAGTAAATATGCAAATTGAACCAGTAAAATAACTTACTGACCAGTGGAGAGAAAAAAAGAAAAATGTAGGACAGGATGACTCCACAAATTTTAGTTCTTTGCTGTTTCCTTCTAATTCAATAGTACCCCAAGCGGTGTTTCCATTTTTTGATTCTTTTTAATCATACAAGCAACTGTAAAAATTAGATATCCATGTGTATCGTATTAATTGTAATAACAATATAAACCCCTGAAAGAAACTTTATGCTAGCTATTTTGGATGCAGAATTATTTTATCAAACTGCACTCTTTTCCCTGGTAAAAGCATAGTATTTTTTTTTATTAGTCAGCTTGAATTAAAACCAAAAACAATAACTGATTTTGATATGAAAAAAAACTTTGACCAAACAAGGTCTCCAAAATGTTTGGATAGGCTGTATGTTGTTCTTGTTGCAATATTTACCTTAATGAAATGTAAGATGTGGATGCCCAGGTACTTCACAACAATAAAAGGATGGAGAAGGTCCATGTAGATGTATAAAGATAAGTCACATCACCTTCATCATAGTTTATCTTTTCAACAAATCCCATGTAACAATAGGAATCAAAAACACATGATATATGTTGCAGTTAGCATGTAACTGTATCTCGTTTTCAAAATGAAATTCATTGATTTCAGATGTACAGCTATAATATTAATCTTAACTTAATCTTTTAGCACCAATTCTGAAATTAAGAAGTGATGCAAAACGATGTATTGTGAATGTGTGTGCCAAGCTGACTAAGCACTTTTTTCATTTCTTCTCTGCACTCAGAGACAAAATGCAATTCCTTTTTTATTAACTTTGCAGAAGTTATGCATTTTTGCAGCAGATGTGGTTCGTTCAGTTGAAGGTGGCTATGCAAACTGGCTTTGGTTTTTAGCCATTTTACAACTGCGCCAATTCCATCACATGGTGACTTACTATGACTTGTTTCAAAAATGGCCACTTATCTATCAATAAAAAAAAAAATCCTTCCTTAGAATCTGTTTTGTAATATTACTTTTTGATTGGTGTTTTTAAAGGCTTGCCATCAAAATTATGGAAAATCAGTTTCTATAGATGGAATTATTCATTTTTCATCGGTTGCAGTGGTGTTTCCTTTTAAAATCAAAACAGTTGCTATAAAATAATTTAGATTTTAATTTATTTTCATTGTTGTTAGTGGTGATTCAAGTATTTTTGTAGAAAAACAATACTGCCATTTTAGAAGTCTCATAACACAATGTCTGTTGCTGTGTTTTCATGCTAGCTGACAACAAAAGCCTACATATAAAGTAAGCACTTTCAGGACCTCCCCATTTTAGACATTTCTTTTCCTGTTGAAAAGCTCTATTATAATACATACATAAACGAAGTTTGTGCAAATTTGAGGTGGGGGAAAATTTTGAAAAACATTGTTACACGCATGTACAACAATAACCATCTACATGAAAAATAAGTTACTTTTCCGAATTTCTATTCTCCCAAGATTGCAGTTTTTTTTTTTTTTTTTTTTTTCAGCTGAAAGGTTCTATCATAACACACATATTTTTAACATATTTGAGGAGGGGCACATTTTGAAAAAAAAAATTGTGTTTAATGAAAATGTGGCCTTATTTTTTTCATCTTTTTGCACAAAATTGGAAAAAAAAAAAAGTGTTATTTTGAATCAGAAAATGTGCAGCAGTACCAAGGTGCTAAATGTATGGATCTTGCCCTTGACCAGATAATAGAATGAATTAACCAGACTTCCCTCCCAACCCTAACCAACTCGGGGTCAAGATATTTTTAATATAAATAAAAAATATCTTGACCCCGAGTTGGTTGGGAGGGAAGTCTGGTTAATTCATTCTATTATATGGTCTCGGGCAGTTCGTATGGAACAACATACGCCTGCTTGATCAAACAAACAATCGACTGTTTGGCCACCCCTGATATAGACCATTAAAAAAAAATTATATGACTGCTACAATTGGTTATCATCTTTTTCATTTTTTTTTTTTTTTTTTTTTGTGTAGTTGTGAAAACTGGTATCTCACATGACTGACCTTGAACGCAGAGCCATCCAATTTTTAAAGTGGCATTGCTTATAATCTAGACCAACTGCTATAAAAAAAAATTCCCAGGCTTCAAAACTCACAAACAGAATACTCTGTAGAAAGTTTCACAAAAACCTGAGATTGGTGGGTGACATGCCCTGAATGAGCTGACATGGAATGACCCTGCTAGAGGGTGTAAATGCAGATGCAATCGAATTCAAAATACATTTTATTCCATATAATATTTCTAATTATCCAATTAAAAAAAATTATTTCTTACATTCAATACCATTTATAAAGAAGACTATTTTGGGTACAGTTTCTTTTTTAAGTAATGCATAGTTTTCTACTGGGGGCATAAAGTTAAATTGAAATTTCAGAGATATTTCTGCTTCTATAAGTCCAATTTGAAAATTTCATCTTGCATGAGAATAGAGCTCTTAGTGGGAAATGTTCTTTCTGCATGTAATTTCTAATTTTTGGTAGAGAACAGTTTTGTCACTAGCAGGTAGGTGTAAGTGTATTTTTCGGTAATATCTGAATTTGATTGAAAAAATTCTTTTGTGGCCAGATATAGCTCACCACGGAAAACCTTTTAAGAATACTCTCTGCTTTGGGGGGGGGGGGGCAAGGGGTATACACTGAAGAGCAATTTAATTAGAGATACCTGTCTAGTAACATGTAGCACCACCTTTCGCCCTGATGACGCCGGTGATTCGTCTCTGCATGGACTCAAGACACCAGAAGCGTTGGGAAGCCATACGGATCCACGACCCCTGAACAAGCTCCCACAGTTTACAACGATTTGATGGAGAGGGGTCAGAGCCTCGAACATCTCTCTCTCGATAGGATTGAGGTCAGGTGACCTAAGGAAGCGAGGTCACGTCGGTGGAGTGTTCATCCAACCATTCTGATACAATTCGGGAGCGATGGCATGGTGCATTGTCTTGTTGCAGGATGAGGTCCCCAGTGGGATGTTGAAGACGCACAAACGGGAGCAAATGGCAGTCCCGGTAACGTTAGCCTGTGAGGGACGATGTCACACGTACCAGGGGTCCCATTTCAGTGCACGTAAACAGTCCCCAGACAAGAATGCCACCCCAACCAGCTTGAAGAGTACCCTGCTGGTACGAAGGATACATCACTTAATGTGGTTTGTGCCGTACTCGTATCCTGCCATCCGCATGTACCAATGTGAATCTCGACTCATCAGTCCAGGAAACATTTTCCCACATGTCTAGGGTCCAGTGGCGATGTTCCCGTGCCCATGCTAACCTTTGCACCCTGTGATGTGCGGTCAGCAGCGGTACCCTCATGGGGCGATGGCTTCTGTACTCAATAGCGAGGAGATGGTTCTGGATGGTGAGGCTGCTTACAGGTTTTTGTGCACCAGCGTTAAATTGCCGAGTGATTTCTTGCACTGTGGCCCGTCTATCTGCTGTTACAATGCGAGCTAGCCGACGATGACCCCGTTCATCCACACGCTGTTGTCCACGGCAGTTGGCCCTTGCAGGGATGGTTTTACCGTATTCGATGTACTCACGGTGCACCAGTGACACAGTGGCTCGTGAAAATCCCAGTGCCTGCAGGAATTCCGAGATGGAGTGCTCCAATCGTCGGGCCCCGACAATTTGCCGACGATCAAATGCGCTTATATCCTTCGTCTTACCTGAACTGCGTCCGACTCTTACTGATTCCCGTCGCATCACTCCTTATATTGTCGGAACGCTGCATACGTCATGTCATTTCCGTTTACAGGGCCGCCCACAGCACCACATTTGCATAACGCCAGCTGTCTCTAATTCAATTGCTCTTCAGTGTACATGTATATCTTATTTTTGTCAACATCTGATTCTAAGAGTCTGACTTAAATTAAGCATTTCTGGTGCAAAATGTTTTGCATATAATTAATTTTTGTATAAGTTCGTAGAAGAGTATAAGTAAAAAAAAACAAACCTTCATTTATTAAACTTTTTGCGTGTTAACTCTGCTATCACCTGTCTCTTCTCACAGTCTTATTCTACATCAAAAAGTAATCATGGGATTGCCATAGTTCATTAAAATTTATACGAAAGAAATAATATATGCTTACCAAACATAATGTCGATCCTTTCTGGTATACAAAGGTGTAGGTTGATGGTTGCTATGAAAGTAAACAAGACACAAGTAGTTGCATTAAAAGTTGGTTCAATGAAGATATTGAAGTTAGTATTCTTTTCAGTATACAAAGTCAGGTTGATTGATGTTGTTATAAAAGTAAACAAGACGCAAGTATTTGCATTAAAAGTCCGTTCACTGAAGATATTGAAGTTAATAATTCGCTCAAATTATTCGAAAAACCATCAAACAGGAGGGTGAAGGTACGAAACATTGCAAAAGCCGGACACAAAAACTTAAAGGATGTGACAAAATTTCGATAAAAATGCTTTTCATAAAACAAGGTCTTTTAATAAAACAAATTCTACTAAAAACATCACATAAACAAGGTGAAATGTTTACGAATGAAATGCAGCCATATCAAAGGAACCTAAAAAAAACTAATGTATTTCCAAACCCTGAGACTAAAACCAGAAGAGAAAAACAGGACAATAGCAAAATCTTTTGTAGGACTCGGTAGTTGTCATGTCCTCCAGTGAATTTTGGTGAAATACCTGTTCACCATCATCAGAGAGCTCAATAAGCCTAACCCACTGCCCTTCTCACCATCCATCATACACTGCCATACCCATTGAGCATGTCACCACGTTACTTCTTTGAACCCTGTACGTCACTCGTGTTTGTGGTTGCCTCTACTGATATACAATTCTGTTGTGGTGGTGATGTTGAAGTTGTTTTTTTTTAAAAGATCTCATTTTTTGAAAAGCATTTTTATTATTGAAATTTTGTAATGTTTCATACCTTCCGCTCCCTGTTTGTTGAACCAACTTTCAGTGCAAATACTTGTTTATTTTCATAACAACCATCAACCTGACTTTGTATACTGAGAAGAATATTAACTTCAATATCTTCATTGAACCAACTTTTAATGCAACTACTTGTCTTGTTTACTTTCATAACAATAATCAACCTGCCGTTGTATACCGGAAAGGATCAACATTATATTTGGTAAGTATATATTATTTCTTTTGTATGAATTTTAGCAAACTATGGCAATCCCATGATTACTTTTTAATGTAGAATAAGATTGTGAGAGGAGACAGGTGATAGCAGAGATGATACAAGCAAAAAGTTAAATGAATGAAGAAGTTTTTTTTTTTATGCTTACTCTTCTACGAGCTTACACAAAATTTACATTTATAGCATGTTTTCTACTGTCTCTATTACATGAGCATTTTAATATTTATAATTTTAAATTTTTCCAAATGCATAAGTTCACATTTACGGCTATACTGCTCATCTAAAAACTTTGATTTAAAAAATCCTCTTTTGACCAGATACTGTTAACTACAAAAACATTGTGTTTCCCTGCCCGGAATCTGCTTCTAAATGTCTGATTTAAAAAATTCTTCTAACACCTGGAATACCATTTACCTAGTGGAACACTTCGCATGTACTCAATTTTTTTTTTTTAGTTCACAGTTCTGTCGCTGGGTGGTGTTTCAGTCTGCAGCTATATCTGTGTTTTCTAAATATCCTACTAATTTTATTTTTTTTTTTAAACTGTGTGGCCACTCGCTATGATAAAGATGGGGAACATTATATTCTGTAAATAATGCACAGTTTTTCCACTAAAAGGCGTAAAATCAAAACCTTTCTCAATATCTCTACCTCCAGGAGACACATTTAAAAAACTCTTTTTCCTTAGCATTCTCCTGCTATGAAGAATACTTTTCACCTATTTTCTACTTTTCCATTATGCAAAATCTGTCCACTAGGGAAGCATAAGCTGTTCAATTTGAAAATCCTTTTGTCTCCGATACCTTTGATCTGCTATGAGAGATTTTTTGTGCACAATTTTTTAATTTTTGTAACATACTTTTCAGCCACTAGTGAGAGTAAGTAACTATTTCTGAATATTTTGTCGACTGTGGAAATCCAGTTGATTTTTTTTTTTTTCCTAACCAGTTCCATTGACTATGAATGACTTCGAAAAATTTTATTCGTGTTGGAAAAGATTCCAAATACATGGTCCGAACAACTGAAAATTTGGTGTCATCTTTCTTGATTCAGATCGTTATTAGATATCAGTTTCATTATTCAAAAAAATTTACGAATTGTAATCGCACACATGGTGTCAAAAGACCTTCCATCTGTCTTTGTGTTCCGCATTTTCAGTTTTCTCACTTTTTTTGTGGGAGATTTTTGTAAGAAAAAGTTCTTAATGCATGTTCCATCCGGTTTTACTTGCCCCTTTTGAAAAACTGTATGTTGGCTTAACCGTTTGCCAAGTGTAATAGTCATCATTTGCCATGGTGGTCATGGATTGTCTCATTGGGGAGAATTGTGAGTTCTGGTTCTTTTCTTAATTCAGAACTAAACCCTGATGAGATGAAGCAACCCTACATAACCTAAGAATAGCTCATGAAGATTGTAAAACTACCCTCATAAGACAAATCTATTTATTACAAATGTTTGTCATTTTAGTTTTGTCTGCTTTTATTCAGATGCCATTTAACAATTTTTAAAAATTCTGCTTTTAGTTTCTATTGCTGAGTTCATGAATTTTTCTGTAGGGGTTAAATAAGACACTAAAGACATCAGCTTCATAAATATGTGTCTGTTCTATTTCTCCGCACGGGGATAACTGGTTTTCCGGTTATTTGGGGAGTGACGGCCCGAGCTGACCTTGTGACGGACCTTCTTGTAATTTCGTCTTGAAACGATGATACTACCGAAAAGACAGCTGTTCATCCAGCTGATGGGGAGTAGCGACCCCACGGCCCGAGCCGACATGTACTTTATGATGATTATCCCAGTTTTATGTTTTTCTTTGTTCTCTTGACACGCACCCGCCTCAGTTGTAGGTTGCTGAGGTTGTGATTATGTGCCAGCTCTGGATTTCAGTTTCTCTTTTTCTTTCCTGTCTTCTCCAATTTATGTTCCCTTTGTTTTTCCGAGCTGGTTAGCTAGACCTACCTGAACGTTTGCCGTGTGCGGTGACCCGTAAGGTGCAAAAGGGGATGCTGGAGGCTGAGAGGTTTCTGAAGGCCAGGGTGTTGTTGTCGCCAGTTGCCAACACTCCTCTTTGCCCCCTGCTTCACCCTAAACGGGCGGCTAGGAACTAACCCACTCCTAGTCAATGAGGTCTGTGGCCGAGTGGAGTGCAGACCTCTAACAGCTTGTCGTTTCGTACAACAGGGTGAGCCTGGGGATAGGGTGGGCATGCCAAATGGGTGTTCCCAGGCACAGGAAAGTCTGGGTGCACGCCAAGCGCATGTATGCCCTATCAACTTCCTATCCCTAGAGCCGTTTCCTGCGTCCACTTGGGCTTGCGGGCCTCCGGCTCTCCCTCGTTTTACTCGGTTGTGGGTGGGGAAGTCGGCGGACGAATTCTTTCTTTTTCTTCATGGCTCTCAATAATGTTTCCCATGAACTTAACACCAAAAGTGGTATTGAGGAAGGCTCAGCCCCTTCCGCCAAAAAGCATGTCCCTGATTCTATGAATGCTAGTTTCTGTGTGTGGTGACCCGTAAGGTGGAAAAGGGGATGCTAGTCAATGAGGTCTGTGGCTGAGTGGAGTGCAGACCTCTAACTGCTTGTCGTTTTGTACAACAAGGTGGGCATGCTAAATGGGTGTTCCCCAGGCACGGGAAAGTCTGGGTGCACGCCGAGCGCATGTCTGCCCTATCAACTTCCTATATCCACTTCCTATCCCTAGAGCAGTGTCCTGCGTCCACTTGGGCTTGCAGACCTCCGGCTCTCCCTCATTGGGCTCTGTTGTGGGTGGGGAAATCGGCGGACGAATTCTTTTTCTTCATGGCTCTCAATGTTTCCCATGAACTTAACACCAAAAGAGGCATTGTGGAAGGCTCAGCCCCTTCCGCCAAAAAGCATGTCCCTGATTCTATGAATGCTAGTTTCTTTTTTGTGCACTCATTGGACCCTTCAAACCCTTTGAGTGCCAAAAGTCCATTTTGGATTAATAAAATACTTCAATCCATTGCAAGCTCTCCTAAGAGCATAAAGAAACTCCAGTCTGGAGATCTTCTTGTAGAGATATCCACTGTGGCTTACAGTTCCACACTTCTTAACACTACCATGCTGCTTGAGACTCCGGTCAAAATAACACCACATGGATACCTAAATACATCTCGAGGAGTTGTCTCCTCTCGGGACCTCATTAAATGTGCTGAGGATGAACTTCTTGAAGAACTGAGGAGTCAACACGTTACGGGTCTGCTGCATATTCTTTTCAGGCGGAATGGGCAGTCCGTTCCATCCCGCAACATCATTTTAACATTTGACAGCCCTTCCCAGCCTACGTCCATCAAGGCTGAGTATTTTCACCCGGAGGTATGTCCGTACATCCCTTACCCTTTGAGGTGTTTTAGGTGTCAGTCATACGGCCATTCTCAGCAGTCGTGCAGGAGCACTCCTAAGTGTGGACGCTGTGGTGCCACAGACCATCATTTACCAGACTGTTTGGCCGAGGCTTGTGTTAATTGTAAGGGTTCACACTCAGCGTTGGCCAAAGATTGTCCCAAATGGATGTAGGAGAAAGAAATTCAAAGGAGCGGAGTTTTAACGACGTGAAACATCTGCTTTCGTTGTACTCTCCGGTGTGCCTTTGTCTATAGGAGACAAAACTTAAACCAGCAGACCTGCTTTCAGTTCAAGGCTACAGTGCATTTCGGACATTTAATGTGTCAGGAGATGCAGCCTGTGGAGGAGTCAATATTTTTGTCCCTCTCAGGGTTCCGGTCTCTTCCATTGTGGTATCCACAACTGTGCAGGCAGTAGCGGTTCATATTTCTGTGCCTGTGCCTCTTACTGTTTGCAGTGTATCTGCCACCGGATGAGGACATGAGCGTCTCTGTTCTGGAGAGTTTGGTTGATCAGCTGCTTTCACCTTTCCTTTTCCTGTGTGACTTCAATGCCCATCATCCTTTGTGCGGTAGTGTCAGCATCAGCACGAGAGGTCGTCGCATAGAATCTCTTTTGTCCTCGACCTCTTTGTGCCTTTTTAACACGGGTGCTGACACTTATTTCCATGTGCCGACAAGATCTTTCAATGCGATCAATTTTACCTTGGGATCGCCATCTATTATTGCTGATTGGTCGTGGACGGTGTGTGACGACCTCCACGGGAGTGACCATTTCCCAATTCTGCTCACCTATTCTCTGCGTATGCCATCTTCTGCCCCCCACCCTCCTCTATAGAGGATGGATCGTGCCAGATGGGAGGTCTTCACATCGTCCGCAGTGATATCTTCTGCCATGGTGACCCAAGATTCAATCGACGCAGCTGTTCTCAATATCACAACTTGCATTTTTCAGGCGGATTCGTAAGATCCGGGGTAACTACAGTTCACCCCACATTTCCATTCCCGAGAGTAACGGCTGCACATATGCTGAAGTCAAGGAGATTGCAGATTGTTTAGGTGAGGCTTTTGCATCTGTGTCTAGTGATGTGGCTTATCCTTCTTCATTTCACAGGATTAAGTCACAAGCCGAACGCCAGAACATCTGGTTTTCCCCTTTTCATGCCACTGGTTATAACTCCCCCTTTAGCATGGTTGAACTCAGGGTGGCTCTGCATCGGTCCGGTGCGACATCTGTCGGTCCCCGATGGCATCCACTATGGCATGCTCCGTCATCTCTCTAGAATATTTTAGTCCTGCACAGTCGCATCTGGCTGGAACACAGCTTCCCGGAATCTTGGCGAAAAGCTTTTGTTCTGCCGTTTCCCAAGCCCTGTTAAGGATCCTAGGTCTCCCTCTAGTTATCATCCAATTGCTCTCACTAGCTGTGTAAAGTTCTTGAATGCATGGTTAATACCTGGTTAGTTCATTTTGTAGAACATCAAGTACTTTTCACCATCACAAAGCGGCTTTCGCCGTCATCGTTCACCTCACAATCATCTGTAACTTGAGACATCTGTGCACGAGGCGTTCGTGCGTAAGCAGCACCTGGTTTCTGTATTCTTTGGTATTGAGAAAGCCTACGACCGAGCGTGGCGGCACGGAATTATCCGTGACCTCCACGCATGTGGGTTGCAAAGAAATCTTCCGACTTTCATTGTAAGTTTTCCTAGCAATCGAGTGTTCCAGGTGCGCCTGGGTACGACGCTCTCTCCACTGTTCCATCAAGAACAATAGAATAATAGCTATATACTATACGCACTACTGTTTCACACGTTATATACGTTCTATGCGTTGTGTGCATATTTGCAGCAAAATCATCTTGGCATTTATATATCATATATGCCTAGGAATATTATTACAAGTTTCAATTATTATATCATCAAGGACTCACCTTGTATCGGTATTCCAAATTAGTAAGCTTCATCCTGTATCTTGAAATAAAATATGTATCTAGCGTGTCACCACGTAGAAACATCGTATTGCAAATAGGCCTAATTGAAATTTGCGACCAGGGTTTAAACTCAAATAAAACACGACTACGGATATCATACAAAGAGAGTGTGAAAGAATTATATACAATGCAATTAAAAAACCATTTACCATCAACAGGTGTCGTCAATCTTTAAAAGAAGGAATGGACATAATCAATGACAATCCAAACAGACCTTAAATAAAATTTCGTCAATTATTGAAAAACGCCAGACAATCTCTGCAATACGCACACGACTCCACACAAACCACCGGACATGTTTCGCCACGACTGACTTTCGGCCATTATCAACGGTATGCATCCTGGATCAATGTTCAAAGTTGTTATATATCTAGGTCACCTCTGCATCACCTCCGCTACAGTTGCTCCACGTCGACTTCTTCCGTCATCGTTACATATACGTGTATTCACGTGCGAGTCACATCCACGCCATCTATTGGGTTAATTCCGGCATTGCTGTCGCTGTTCTTATTTCGTAAGTATATGTTATTTATTTTATTTTCCTTTTTGTTGTTATATTTCGTATTATTTTCTTGTTGTATTAGGTATTTCCACGGATATGGGATATCTTTCGGAGTAGACGTATTGCAATTGGAGCTTTGGGTTTTCTCAATTGTTATAGCCTCAGACCACACAAAATTTGATTATGTTTATTGTGGGAAGTTAAGATTTTACTATTTTCCCAATCGGGTATTAACTCATTTATCATACAATGTTGTATGAGTGATGTTTTTCTTCTTTTTTATCCAATTACTATAGTGCTCATTCAACCTCGTTTTAAACCTTCTTTTAGTACTACCAATGTAATATTTGTCTTGCTTATTTTCCTTTGGATCTATTGTAGGAATCATGTACACACCTGCCTTATTTAGTGGATTTTTATTGTAACCACTATTTGTCAGTAATTTAGAATTATCAGTAACTATTTCAGCAATTTCAATATTGTAATCCTGGCATTCTTTTCTTATAATATTGCTTAGTGGAGGTAAATATGGGATACTTCCGTAAAATAACGTATTTCTTTTGTTAATCCATTGTTGTGCTTCAGTATACCAGCTCTTCTTATTTTGTGATATAATGAATCTATCAAGCCAACAGGATATCCAAAACATTTAGCAGTGTCTTTAATCCATTTTATTTAAGTGCAATTTTAGTTGATGCATGTGTTATAGCTCTACTTATGAATGATCTGAATGCTGAAATTTTATACCTCCATGGGTGACAGGATTCTTTGGGAATTATAGCAGGAATGTAAGTAGGTTTTCGATACACACTAAATTCAATTTTATTTTGATGCTTAAATAAAGAAATGTCAAGAAAGTTAAGTTTGTTGTCAATTTCTTTTTCATACGTTACTTGAATAGTTGTGTACATACTATTGAAGTTGTTTATGAAGATCTCCATATCATTTTCTGAGTGCGACCAGAAGATCAATAAATCATCAACATATCGTAAATATAGTATAGGTAAGTTACTACTAGAGCTGTTGTTGAATATTTTCTTTTCTATGTCTTGCATAATAACCTCGGCAAGCAAACCAGATATTGGTGATCCCATTGGTGCACCATATAATTGTTTATAAATTGTATCATTGTAAGTGAAGTAATTATTTTCGGTTATGAGCTTGAGTGCACATACAATGCTTTCAATTTTCGAAAATTCGATCTTTTCTTCTTCTAATCTTTCTTCAATTAGTTTAATAGCATCCGTTGTGGGAGTGTTTGGGTACAATGAGATGACGTCCATACTATACATCAAATATTCGGCACCGTCAATAGCTTTAATCTTGTCGATTACTTCGGTTGAATTCTTCACTGTATATTTATGATTGCAATAATACACTTTCAAGTGGTTATAAAGACTTTTTTCTAATCTGATTGTTGGGGCTTTATTTTTGTTAACAATGGGTCTAATTGGCCTATCACACTTGTGGGTTTTTAGCTTGCCGAACATGTGAGGTACAGATGCAGCAACGGGAGGGTACGCGTTCTTTTTAACATCATCTGGAAGCGACATATGGTTCTTTATATGTGCCATTCTACGCAAAATATTATCTGTCGGATCATTATTTACAAGCAAACAAATTACGACATGGCAGGAAAAGGCTTTAAACAAAGGTATGAAATTTGCATATGCTGCTTCCGTGCCAAAAGTAGAAAATATCTTGCCTCAGATTGAAGACATTATATACAGAATTCCTAAAAAGAAACAAGATGCTACACGTTTTAAATTGGTAAGATGTATTAATCATATGAAAAAGAATTTACCTGATGCTCGACTTAAATACGAAAAACAAGCTTTGCTTGAACTACAATAACCCTGGCATTAAATGTATGTTAGCCGATAAATCTAAGCAGCTAATAATTTTGGATCAAGCTGATTATAATCAAAAAATAAAAGATGCTATTGATGGTTTAAAGGCCACCCTGTAAATAATGATCCTACGGATAATATTTTGTGTAGAATGGCACATATAAAGAACCATATGTCGCTTCCAGATGATGTTAAAAAGAATGCGTACCCTCCCGTTGCTGCATCTGTACCTCACATGTTCGGCAAACTAAAAACCCACAAGTGTGATAGGCCAATTAGACCCATTGTTAACAAAAATAAAGCCCCAACAATCAGATTAGAAAAAAGTCTTTATAACCACTTGAAAGTATATTATTGCAATCATAAATATACAGTGAAGAATTCAACCGAAGTAATCGACAAGATTAAAGCTATTGACGGTGCCGAATATTTGATGTATAGTATGGACGTCATCTCATTGTACCCAAACACTCCCACAACGGATGCTATTAAACTAATTGAAGAAAGATTAGAAGAAGAAAAGATCGAATTTTCGAAAATTGAAAGCATTGTATGTGCACTCAAGCTCATAACCGAAAATAATTACTTCACTTACAATGATACAATTTATAAACAATTATATGGTGCACCAATGGGATCACCAATATCTGGTTTGCTTGCCGAGGTTATTATGCAAGACATAGAAAAGAAAATATTCAACAACAGCTCTAGTAGTAACTTACCTATACTATATTTACGATATGTTGATGATGTATTGATCTTCTGGCCGCACTCAGAAAATGATATGGAGATCTTCATAAACAACTTCAATAGTATGTACACAACTATTCAAGTAACGCATGAAAAAGAAATTGACAACAAACTTAACTTTCTTGACATTTCTTTATTTAAGCATCAAAATAAAATTGAATTTAGTGTGTATCGAAAACCTACTTACATTCCTGCTATAATTCCCAAAGAATCCTGTCACCCATGGAGGTATAAAATTTCAGCGTTCAGATCATTCATAAGTAGAGCTATAACACATGCATCAACTAAAATTGCACTTATAGAGGAAATAAAATGGATTAAAGACACTGCTAAATGTTTTGGATATCCTGTTGGCTTGATAGATTCATTATATCACAAAATAAGAAGAGCTGGTATACTGAAGCACAACAATGGATTAACAAAAGAAATACGTTATTTTACGGAAGTATCCCATATTTACCTCCACTAAGCAATATTATAAGAAAAGAATGCCAGGATTACAATATTGAAATTGCTGAAATAGTTACTGATAATTCTAAATTACTGACAAATAGTGGTTACAATAAAAATCCACTAAATAAGGCAGGTGTGTACATGATTCCTACAATAGATCCAAAGGAAAATAAGCAAGACAAATATTACATTGGTAGTAGTAAAAGAAGGTTTAAAATGAGGTTGAATGAGCACTATAGTAATTGGATAAAAAAGAAGAAAAAACATCACTCATACAACATTGTATGATAAATGAGTTAATACCCGATTGGGGAAAATAGTAAAATCTTAACTTCCCACAATAAACATAATCAAATTTTGTGGTCTGAGGCTATAACAATTGAGAAAACCCAAAGCTCCAATTGCAATATACGTCTACTCCGAAAGATATCCCATATCCATGGAAATACCTAATACAACAAGGAAATAATACGAAATATAACAACAAAAAGGAAAATAAAAGAAATAACATATACTTACGAAATAAGAACAGCGACAGCAATGCCGGAATTAACCCAATAGATGGCGTGGATGTGACTCACACGTGAATACACGTATATGTAACGATGACGGAAGAAGAAGTCGACGTGGAGCAACTGTAGCGGAGGTGATGCCGAGGTGACCTAGATATATAACAACTTTGAACATTGATCCAGGATGCATACCATTGATAATGGCCGAAAGTCAGTCGTGCCGAAACATGTCCAGTGGTTTGTGTGGAGTCATGTGCGTATTGCAGAGATTGTCTGGCGTTTTTCAATAATTGACGAAATTTTATTTAAGGTCTGTTTGGATTGTCATTGATTATGTCCATTCCTTCTTTTAAAGATTGACGACACCTGTTGATGGTAAATGGTTTTTTAATTGCACTGTATATAATTCTTTCACACTCTCTTTGTATGATATTCATAGTCGTGTTTTATTTGAGTTTAAACCCTGGTCGCAAATTTCAATTGGGCCTATTTGCAATACGATGTTTCTACGTGGTGACACGCTAGATACATATTTTATTTCAAGATACAGGATGAAGCTTACTAATTTGGAATGCCGATACAAGGTGAGTCCTTGATGATATAATATTTGAAACTTGTAATAATATTCCTAGGCATATATGATATATAAATGCCAAGATGATTTTGCTGCAAATATGCACACAAGGCATAGAACGTATATAACGTGTGAAACAGTAGTGCATATAGTATATAGTATATAGCTATTATTCTATTATATAATACCACTTATTTTAATTTTTGGTTATTTTTACTAACCAAAATCAATTACATCAAGAACAAGGTGTTCCTCAAGGTTGCATTTTATCTGTCACTTTGTTCATCCTCCGCATTAATTGTCTTTTCACAAATCTTCCTCCTGCGGTTTCGGGGCTACTGTTTATGTCGATGGCTTGCACGTATTCTGCTCGTCATTGAGCATGAATGTTGTTGAAAGGCAGTTGCAGTGTGCGATTAACCAGATTGCTTAAGCGGCGCAGAGCAATGGTTTCGTTCTTTCTCCAGACAAGACAGCGTGTGTCCATTTCTGCCGGAGGTGTGGCCTCCATCCAGACCCAGAGCTATATTTGGAACGAACAGCCATGCGAGTTTTGCCAGAAACCAAGTTCCTTGGACTGACCATGCGCAGATTCGGCGGCTAAAGATTTCTTGTCTGCATGCTCTGTCTATTCTAAAGATCCTTTCGAGAGCCTCGTGGGGTGCAGGGGGGGGGGGATGTCTTACCATTCCTTAATACGGTCGTAACTGGATTATGGTTGCATCGTGTAAGGCTCTGCGAGTCATTCCGTTCTCTGGCCTTTGGATACTATTCACCATCAAGCACTACGCCTTTGTACGGAAGAATTTCGAGCATCTCCAATTCCCAGCCTTTACGCTGACGCGAACGAACCATTGCTTGAATTACGCCGTCTGCAGCTATCTGTTCAATTTTACTTGAAACTTCAATCTCTTCCAGACCATCCTTTTTACGATGCAGTTTTTCATCCCCAGCATGCTCGTTTATTTGAGAACCGGCCCTCGTGCATTTCCACCTTCGGTCTTCGTATGGCGGCCGTAGCTCGTGATGCAGGGCTCGACTTGTCTCTTGTTGGAGCGACCAGGGGATTTGGGGATCCTCCATGGCACACACTTGGTGTCATGGTTGATACCACCTTTACATCGTTTGATAAATCCTCAACCCCTGCATCAGTGTACCAGCAGCTTTTCGCTGAGCACCGTTCCCTCAATTCTGACTACACTCCCATTTTCACTGATGGCTCCAAGATGCATGGAGTCATTGGATCCGTGTCTGTTTGTGTTGATGACACCTCTTTAGCACAGATCCCAAATGAGGCCACGGTGTTTTCAACGTAGATACATGCTGTCTATCTCACCTTTTATCATCTACAGTCGAGCACTCATCATCGAGCTATCATTTATTTGGATTCTTTTAGTGTACTGCAGGCCCTCTCTTCTGCAGATATATCTGCCCATCCTTTCTTTTTTGGCGTGAGGCGGTTACTGCGTACCTTGCTTCAGGCCTGTTTCCAGATAACATTTTGCTGGGTCCGGCCATGTTGGAATTTCGGGTAAGGAGTGTGCTGATGCGGCTGCTAGATCTGCTTCCTCTTTTGTCGTTACACCCTTGCCACTGTTTCACCGGGATTTCTGGTTCATGATCATATCAAGCGAACGTGGCAGGGTCTGTGGGACCAACAGGTGGAAAATAAACTGCATCGTATTAAACCTGTTCTTGGAATCTGGAAATTCTTATTTTGTCGGAACCGTAGGGAGGAAGTTGTGCTTGCGCGTCTCCGCATTGGGCATTGTCGTTTCACTCACCGCTTTTTGCTGTGTGGCGACACTGCGCCGATGTGTGAGACGTGCAATTGACAACTCACCGTTACTCATCTTCTGTGTAGCTGTGTTCGTTTTCGTGATGTACGTTTTCACTTCTTTCATTCTCATTTGTTGACCGAGGACGCCGCTACGCTGCAGCGGCTCCTAGATGAGCACTGCGAAACAGTTGCTGACTTTTCATTTTTAAAACAAATTGACTTTTTTAAATGTATCTAGATTTTAGCCCTTCTATCATTCTCATTTTTCACTTTTGGGTCATTCCATGTGAAATCACCTAAAAAAAAAAAAAAAAAAATTCCTGCCACTCAGTCTCAGATTTGTTTGAAAATTATTTTACTGTTAAACATTCAGGAGAATAGCAGAAAAAAGAAAACACCTTTACCAAATTTTACAATGTGTTGCTAAGCTAACCATTTAACAACCATGTGAGTTTGAATCCTGTACATTTAAGTATAGAGAAGTTACAGCAGTTTAAAATAAATAATGTAAATATTTCTTTGTCGAGGTATATCTCGATAATTAAATTAAAAAAAAAATTGTCTAATCATGTAGCCTAAAATGTTATCATTAATTAGACACCAAGATCATGAGAATTGATTAGAAATTTTTGAAGTTATTAGAGGTAAAGTGGTAACAAGCAGTGAAGCTGATACATAAGCAAAGTGCAAATGCGCATATTTAAGGTGGCACCACGGGCGACAATACTTATACAAAAAATCTGAAAAAAATATGATATGCTATTCTCCTGAATGTCTAACAGTAAAATAATGTTCAAGCAAATCGGACATGGTGTGGCAGGAGGCCTAGGTGACTTCACATGGAATGACCCCTTTACTGAATCAGCCAGATTTTAAGCTTTATACCATTTTTTAATATTGTTTGCTTGTCTTGTGTCTGGCACTCTTTGGCCGAACATGGCCCTTGCACCATAAAAATCAATCAACCAACCAACCAACCTGTTCTATTTAATGTTAGCATCATTTCCCTCATTGCATGAAATTGATTTATTTTCTGCCGCTCTACATCTTATTGTGCAGGCCCAAAGTACCCTTTACTTTGTGCTTTTCACATCAGTAGGACATGAAGTTTTTAATATACTATGTTACTATTTTTAATTTTTTAAACACATTTACTAGTTTCCTTTTTTTACTTGCAGCCTGTATTTCGAACTGAACTGAGACTAGTTCCTGGAGATCACAGTACTCCTGTTCCACCTACTGAAGAAACAGAGCATTTGTCTCCCAAATGTAGTGAACAGAGTGATGTGAATAGCAATCAAGACAGTCTGGACATGACAGTTTGTGCAAGTGTAATAAATGATGCTACTTCCATTGTTCAAACAGTGGGAGATATTTTACAAAGAGTGGTGCAGTATGATGATAATTTGGAAATTGATATTCCAGATACAGCTTCATGTCATGAAAATGAAGTGTATCTTCATAATATGCTTAAGTCTCCTAATGTAGACATTTTAATGGAGGAAAGCCCAGGCCATGCATCTGTTAAATATAGTAAAGCAGGTAATGCTGATGAGATGGATATAATATCTGTTTCTACAGACATAGTGAATGATGCTGCTGTCATTATTGAGACTATGGACAATGTTTTAAGAAGTGTCATGCAGAAATTTAATCATGGTGCAAATAACTGTGATGTAGATAATGATCTTACTGGAGAAATCACAACTGGTGACAGACTACACGCAGATTCTTCTAAGTTCAGTGAACAAAATTACATGAATTTAACTGATAAAACATCTGTCTCTACTGATGTAATAAACCAAACTATTGCCATTGTTGAAACCATGGAAGAAATTTTGAGAAAGGTACAATGTAGTTCAGAAGTCATTTTTGAAGATTCAAGTTCTTATGAAAATACAAAAATGGATCTTGACTGGAAGCCAAAAATAGATCACTTGGATGACACTGTTAATCAGTGTCATTCAGTAGCAATCTCAGTGGGTGGAGGTGCAGACTTTGCATCGTCTGAATGCGATAAACAAAGTGGAGTGAATAGTGTGGATGTGACAGCTGTATCGGTAAATGTAATAAATAAAGCTGTGGCTGTTGTTGAGGCCCTAGAAGATGTTCTGGTAAGTGTGCAGCTTAATGCAGAAATGATTCAAAAAACAGATCCTCCATGTTGTGAAAATAAAGTTCATTTTGGTGAATTAAAGTTTTCTGTTGCAGATGCAACTTTTGAGGAAAGTACAGGTCAGATTTTAACTGCTCACAGTAAACAAACCTGTGTTAGTTCTGTCCAGAATGGTCTGGAAGCAACAGCAGTTTCTGCATTGTTAATTGATGAAGCCACTAGCATTGTACAATTGATGGGAGACATTTTGAAGAAAGTGCAACATGATCAATCTTTATGTGACATTAAAACTGCCACCAATGGGGGAAAACAAAGTACATCAGAAGTTATTGAAGGTTGTAAAATTGTCTTAGATAACATATGCTCTAGAATTGAAAATAATTATAAGAGTACTGGATCAAATAGACTAGATCAGAAGGCTAGAACATGTGGGCATGGTAAAAAGAATTCAATTTTTTCAGGAAATTTGGTTGCTAGCACCAGTCTTATTTTCTCGGCTGATGTTATTGAAGTTGTTGAAGAAATAATAAATACTGTTGCAACAAATGAAATTTTGGATGCCAGTATTGGTTCCTGTGAATTAAATTATTGCATGAGTAAGTCTAATCAAATAGATAGTAGAATAACTTCAGGAATGCCATCAGATTTTAAAAGTGGGAATGTTTCTAAGAATATGCATCTGTTACATTCAGAAGCAGAAAATCCCAGACAAAACTTTTGTACAGTGTCTACTTGCGACAAACACACCAAGGAATCCTTAGCTGCATCACAAAGTAATTTTTGTGTAGCAGTAGAAATCTTAAATGATCTTGTTAAAAAAGTAGAAAATCTGCCTTCAAGTAGTATTCTTAATGACTCTACCAAAAACTCCCAAGTTGGATGCATAAATTTGGCCAGTGCCTTAAATACTGATTTAAGTATAGCTGTCAGTAGTGTGATTAACTCAATCTTAACTACAGTTGAGAATATGCATTCCAGCTGTGAACAAGAGAAGGTCAAAAGTATTCATGAAGTAAAGCAGGCAACAGAACCTGAAAATTTCTCAGTATCACCAAATACTTCGCTACAAGGAAATCTGGGGCAACCCAACACTTTAGGGGAGCACATTGAAACAAATATTCATATGATGTGTGATAATCAGTTATTTTCAGAAGACATAAAACTATCTACCATAGCAGTTCATGCTGAGGGTGCTATTATTGAAGAAAGTGAGATGGATTTAGGTATTTTATCACCAGAAGGTTCAGGTAGAAGTACTTGTTCTGATGATCAAAATTCTTACATTTCTATGGAGGATGCCTGCAGTGAACTTGGATCAATTGAATTTATTGTAGTTGATGAAGCTTCCTGTGAACTTGCAGATGATGATTCTTGCTTAGATGCTTGTACAAACAATGTGATTTGTGATGGAGATTTCAAAGATACTAATTTTTCTGAAGATGCTGTTGCTCAAGGGGATAATGAAGGTAACTGTTTAAACCCTGGTTCACCTATTTTGGAAACAGATGTTGCTTGCAATCAGATTTCAGATGTGGAAATGGTCTGTAGTGAATCACTGCACAGCAGTTCAGGAAATAAAGATAAATTTTCTGAAAATACAAACAGTAATTTAATATGCAGGGAAAAGGATGATAAAGATTCTAATCACACTGAAGGGAACATAATTCAAATCCCTGATGAATCTAGTGACAGTATCTTGAAGGCAAATGTATATGATCAAGGTTTAGATGTGGAAACAGGATCCAACCAGAAATCATCGTTGAGAAGTGTGGGGAATGAAGCAAAACAAAAACTGTATGAATGTTCAACTTGTATCCAAGGGCCTTCATTAAGACATGAGGAAAACAGTACAAAACTGGACGTAAATGAAAAATGTGTATATAAAGACAAAGACAATCGTGAAACTGATCTTTGTGGAAATTTCTTGGAAAAGCAACTGCATCTTGCTGATAACAAAGTTCAACTTTCAGATCCATCAAGTGAGGATATGAAACATCCCATTCAGGAATCTTCTACATTAATAGGTGCATGTGCTACTGTGGGTGGTGACTC
Organism: Macrothele yani; assembly: GCA_039090855.1. Lineage (NCBI taxonomy): Eukaryota > Metazoa > Arthropoda > Arachnida > Araneae > Macrothelidae > Macrothele > Macrothele yani. The sequence goes on along the minus strand of CM077011.1, from coordinate 87,904,243 downwards.
CAAATGTATAAGAGAAATTGTGGAAGACATAGTGTCCCATATTGTTGAAGATAAATCTAATATAAATGTTCCTAAAAGTATTTCAGGGGTGTGCATAGAAACTAATATTCATGGTACACAGCTTCAGGAAAACAGAACTGTTAAAAGAAGTGAGACCACAGTGTCCTGCATTAAGAAGACTGCAGAAAGTGTTGTCTCTGTTACTTCTGATATCCAGCCTGTTACACTTAATGTGGTGTTGGAACCATTGGATTCAATGCACCAAACAAATGTCTGCAGTGTGGAATCTTGTGAAAGGACAGATGTGTTTAATTCTGCCAGTGATCTGATTTCTAGTGTGACTGCCAGTGAAATCCCAGGATCAGGTGAGAATGTTCTTTGTATTACTGAAACACAAACTAAATTTGCTTCTGAAGTTCAGAAAAGATTATGTTCTTTTGAAGCAGATGTGTCCAATAATCCACCTTCTAAAAAAGTCAAAATTGTTCATTCTGATGGACAACATAGTGTGTTGTGTGAAAGTGGGGTGAGGAATCAAAATATGTTGCTGCTTGAGAGAACAACTGTAGATGATTCACTTTTAGAAGGTGAAGCTAATGTTAAAGAATCATTGACTGTTAAAAACAGTGCATATCACAAAGTTTTACCAAGTTCTGGGAGCTCTGAAGTACTTGTAGAAAGAGAAATTGATGTTCAGAGCAAGAACTTTACCCAACACTCTGGTGGCTGTGAAAGAACAAGAAATTTAAATCCACTGGGCAACTATGCAAATGTTGCACAGGAATTTGGCTTATTTTACAGAGATGCCAACTTGGTAAGTAAAGTTAATATCTCCGAATATTTACAGTAAGCTTATGTACTGCATGTAAATCATATCTTTGTCTTATACTGTGTATATGTGTGATCTCATAATTTCAGGAAGTGCAACACTTCAAAGATGTTTTAATTGTTAAATTATGCAGCTTATACACAAACATAATATTCCGCTTAATATATGAGATTTTTATGTGCAGCGAGATTTTTTTTATAATTTGAATGACTTAACAATCGGAAAAGCCAAACACTTACCTTAAAGCTCTTAGCTTCATTCTTGCTATACACTGAAGAGCAATTGAATTAGAGACCGCTGGTGTTATGCAAATGTGGCGCTGTGGGCAGCCCTGTAAACAGAAACAACATGACGTATGCAGCGATCCAACAATATAAGGAGTGATGTGATGGGAATCAGTAAGAGTTAGACGCAGTATGGGTAAGACGAAGGATCTAGGCGCATTTGATCGAGAGCAAATTGTCGGGGCCCAACAAATGGGTCACTCCATCTCGGAAGTCGTTCAGGCACTGGGATTTTCACGAGCCACTGTGTCACGGGTGCACCGTGAGTACATCGAATCCAGTAAAACCATCCCTGCAAGGGACAACAGCGTGTGGATGAGCCGGGTCATCGTCGGCTAGCTTGCATTGTAACAGCGGATAGACGGGCCACAGTGCAAGAAATCACTCGGCAACTTAACGCTGGTGCACAAAAACGTGTAAGCAGCCACACCATCCAGAACCATCTCCTCGCTATTGAGTACAAAAGCCATCGCCCCATGAGGGTACCGCTGCTGACCGCACATCACAGGGTGCAAAGGTTAGCATGGGCGCGGGAACATCGCCACTGGACCCTAGACATGTGGGAAAATGTTTCTTGGACTGATGAGTTGAGATTCACATTGGTACATGCGGATGGCAGGATACGAGTACGGCACAAACCACATTAAGTGATGTATCCTTCGTCCCAGCAGGGTACTCTTCAAGCTGGTTGGGGTGACATTCTTGTCTGGGGACTGTTTACGTGGACTGAAATGGGACCCCTGGTACGTGTGACATCGTCCCTCACAGGCTAACGTTACCGGGAGGACCATTTGCTCCCGTTTGTGCGTCTTCAACATCCCACTGGGGACCTCATCCTGCAACAAGACAATGCACCATGCCATCGCTCCCGAATTGTATCCGAATGGTTGGATGAACACTCCACCGACGTGACCTCGCTTCCTTAGCCAGCTAGGTCACCTGACCTCAATCCCATCGAGAGAGATGTTCGAGGCTCTGACCTCTCTCCATCAAATCTTTGTGGACTGTGGGAGCTTGTTCAGAGGTCGTGGATCCGTATGGCTTCCCAACGCTTCTGGTGTCTTGAGTCCATGCAGAGACGAATCACCAGCGTCATCAGGGCGAAAGGTGGTGCTACACTTTACTAGACAGGTATCTCTAATTCAATTGCTCTTCAGTGTACACTTCATGCACATTACTGAGAGCATCCTGTTATGTAGCTGGCCTTCAAAGGTTGAAACTTTCATCTTATCCCGCTTATAGAGTGTTGTTTTATTATAATTCTTCAGGTCATGAAACATCGTATTTTATTGACAGGACAAAAACACTGACTGTCGTCTGACATGCAAAATAGCTCGTCAACACTATGTGTATACTCACTATTACGTGAGTGTTGTCAACTTTTATTATGCCTTTTTTTTATTCTTCCATCACTCCTCATTTAGCAAGTGCCTTTAAAATTCATGATTCCAAAAAATGGTACTCAATTCTAAAACACATATCCACACATCCAATAAATACTCACATACATCACACCTTACAATTTACATATCCCATACTACCATATTAACGTGCAATATATAACAACACATTCATACACTCAATGAAAACCACTATCTACATAATGACACTATTTACATTTCACGGCAGTCAAACCACTGTCAACTGTGATTTACGTATTGCTCGATCTGCGTCATACGTCGTAAATACCCTACAGCAAACCCTAACTGCATTCGGCCAGTGTGTGACTACCGCATTCGGCCATCTTATCCAGAGTCATTTTTTATTGGTTCATTCATGTTCCTCTGTTTGTGTTTTCAATTCCATCACTCAATTTGTTACTTTGTCATTTAACAAGGAGGTTGTGGTTTGTTGTTCGATCACTAGTTACGGATTGTTTTATTCCTTCTTTTAGAGTGTGGTTCGAAAATGTGTATTCCAAGAAGTTTGGTTAGATAATAGTTTATTTTCATGCTGGCCGATACCAGTAGCAAATCTGGAACTTTTTTGTATAATATGTGCTGAGTAAAATAATGAAACAATAATAAACTCACTGTGCAGGGAAAATGGGTGGTGATAAAGAATCAGTCTGAGCTGTGGCACAGTTATTAAGGGAATGTTTTCTTTCCTCATTAATTATTTTAATGAACTAATGTATTTATATTATGTATGGTGATAAAAAAGAAAATGCAAACCTGGAAAATGATGTATATTAGTCTTGGAAAGTCCTTAAATAGTCCTGGAAAAAGTTTTGGACCTTGCTGTACAAACCCTAAAGTATGCATCAGTGATATTGCAGTTTGGAAGACTGAATAATCCCTTGATCTAGCAGCTCCAATTTTTCAATTGTGTTTGGAGGAAGGAAATAGAGTTTAACGTTTGTCAAAGCAGTCTGATGCGTAGGTAAAAGTATTCTGTCATACGACGGAAACTATCATCTGTTGTTCTGTCAGGCACACGCCGTCTCCATCAAACTCTTTGCTGTAACAAAAAATTTTAGATTTTTTTTTTTTTTTTGTTGTTGGTTTTTACTGAAAACGTAAAATAAATTCACCACATGGTGAGAGGAAGAATCATAGTTACGCATTTGTGCCACAACAATCTTCAAACAAATTTAGATGAGGTTCCATTCTGTCTTGCCGGGCCAAGACACATGACGTCACCCAGTAATTTCTTTAGCTCTCTTTGGACTCCGGCACCTCATTGAGTCCGCGAAGCCCATGAGATGATATCCCCCAGTGATGCACGCACATAGTCAGCTTTACCGAGTGCCGCTGAGGAGAGTCTGGAAGGAGGAGCTATTTGTTTCTTTTCTGTGGCGCGTTCAGCACGTGTTTCAATTTCGGATTGCATTTCTTTATTTACCATTTGGGCATTATATTGTAACTCAGCAGTTGCAGTGCTGTTATTAGGCTAGTCTAGTAAGAAGTACTAGACTAGCTAATAACAAGAATGTGTTAAAAGGAGAACATTACGGATTTATGCATCGTCTGGTTTTGTCATTTTGCATCAACTCGTGTTTGCAAGTAAGCTTTCTATTTATGTGAGTTTTTTCATGTGTTTTTTATTATTATTACTCGAGCATGAGATGTAAGACCTTAAGCACTGTAACAATGGAATTCATTACAGAAGATAACTCTAAGAGATTGAAGCAGCTGGAAGCTAGTGGGGAAAAATAAGTGGAAATGGGATTGGTTGAAAGAAGCGAACAAAAAAAAAAAAGGGATGCAAGTATAAGGAATGGTGTCGCAAAATCAGACAACCTGAACATTGTTATTGCATGTCATGTGGAAAAACACTTTCATATGGGAACAACGGTAAAAAAAAGTTCTTCGGGTCCATTCCACAGTTGAAGATCCAAAGCATCAGAAGGCTATAGTAGCCCTTTCATTTACCAAACACTTCCTGGAGCAACTGAAAGAGCAGCATGTAACAGTATGTGTGACAGAATCACTGATCTGAGATCCATAACAGCTGCTTTCGTGAGTGAACATTGTCTGCCTTTTTCACTTGCACCAGAACTACATAGTTGCCTTTGCCCAAAGGTTAGGAGAAGATAAACCTGCATTGAATAGGCTAAGCCTCTCAGCAATTAGTGCTACTTACGTTAATAGGTATGGTTTAGCAAAAGGTATACTTTCCGAACTTCAGCATTCTGTCCATGCAACTGGTGGATTTTTCCCCATTAATGTTGATGAAGCGACAAGCAACAGTTGTGTAAAAATAAGCATTATGATAAGGTTTTATCATGAGACGCTGAAAAAGTTATTACAACACATTTAAGATCAGCAGATTAAAATCTTGCAAATTCTGCAAATGTAATCAAGGGAATTTTGGCACAAAATAATTTTAAGCTCTCTTCCGTTATTTCGTGTTTGATGGAGAGCTGTGCAACAGTGAGGGGTGTAAAATCGGGGTAGAAACATTGTTGCGATTTGGTGATGACGGTAAACCACATTTTCTTGATATTGGAGGTGATCCTGTTCATGTAGTTTCTCAATATTTCAATAGTATTTTTCAGCAATTTTGGTTTTATTTCAGATGTTGAGCAGTTTTGTATGGATATATTTGTTGATGTTGAAAAATCTTAAAAAGCCAGACTACTGTTTAATGGTATGCGGCAGTCTCTGAATTGTGAAAAGATTTGGAGGATTTTTAGGCCAATTCCATCATGCTTTTTGCAGATTTTGCCATTTGTGGAGCATGTAAATAGACCAAAAAATGCCCGCACAGTATATTTTTACAGTTTCCTTGACCCTGAAAAAAAGAAGTTGTACAAAAACACAGTTGAAAGCATTTACAAGTCATGTAAGGTATCCTGTGCACAGAAGTGCTCTATTGAATTGTTACACTCTACTGCAGAAGTTCCGTGTGTGTCAGTCAATAACACTGTCGGAAAGGCTCAACCAAATATTGCTTCAGTTCTTCCATCACTGGACTAAGCTGCAAGTTATGTGTGGATTGTACTTGCAAAAACCTTCCAAACTTCCAAAAATTTGCCACGCGCTGTCAACATGAGAAACCAATTATTCACTGCATACCAGGGGTTAAAATTCGGGGCGGAATGATGGGATTCTTGCCGAAAAGTTAAAACTCCCGCCGAAACAAAGTTGTTGTGCGGGAGCCTACCATCTTACAAAATCTGTGGATTCGAGGATCTCTGACTTTGTTGTTGTCATTTGCGTTGTTCTCGAGAATGCTGCAAAACTGAAGATAATTTTCGGGAAGGTGGTGGTTTGGTGTATGTGTGTGGCAGTGGAAGGGGCGGCGTTTTCCCGTTGGGGATGGAATTTCGTCTTTCAAAAATGGAAGTTAGATGAACTGCAGATTTAATATGTAATTGTAATTTTTTTCTCGCGATATTCCCTTTGCTCAGTATTATTGTAAAATATAATTTTGTTTGATAACTGATTGTGTTTCACCTTAAAAATCGAAGGAAAATTTCCGAAAACGGAAATCGGACAGAGCAAAGATTTTTTTTTTTTTTTTTTTTTTTGTAATCGTAATTTTTTTTTCGAGATGTTTCCACTGTCCTGAATTATTGTTAAATGTTATTTTTCCTCCATAAATAGTTGCAAAGGGAAAAGCTGGACACTCATATAAATAAGTGTCAACAGGTACAAAAAAATTGCTTCTGAGTAATTTTTGTGAATTGTATACTCTTTTTAAAGAGAGATTTCAAGAGAAAGAGGTGGGGATCTCCAAGTTCTGTGAACTTCGCCCTAAGCACTGCGTTCTTGCAGGAGCGAGTGGCACACATTCTGTTTGTGTTTGTACAATGCATCAGAATGTTACACTGATGATGACGCAATGCAAGTTACCTGAATTAACAGGAGACACTGTTCAGCCAATAAACTCCTATAAAGATGTCCTTGCAAACATAATTTGTGGAAACCCTACACCTGCATGTTACTTCAGTCAGTGCAACAACTGTCCAGGATTAGAACAGCTCAAGCAACGATTTGAAGATTGTTTTGATCTAAATAGTATAGAAAATGTGACATTCAAGCAATGGATGCAATGAGAGAAGAGGACAGTACTTGAAACATTATCAAAATCCACACAGGAGTTTTTGGACCTGTTGTTTGGAAAACTTCCAGCCCTGCTTCACCATTGTTTTATAACAACTCAACAGTCAAGTTACTTAAGACATCTTAAAGACACAATAACAGAAAATCAATACATAGTAATTTGTGACTTTGCTGAAAATTATTCTTTTGTATTGCAAGATGCAGGTCAGGGTTTCCACTGAAACAATGCCCAAGAAACCCTGCATCCTATAGTTATATACTATAAAGATGAAAAAACTCAGAACCTAGGACATGTAAGTTTTGTGATTATATCTGACTGCCTAATTCACGACAGTATAGCTGTCCATCTGTTTCAGCGTTACCTAATTAATTTCATGCAGTCACATTTTTCTCAAAAACCTGAAGATATTTAATTTTTGGATGGAGCAGCTTCACAATACAAAAACAAGTCAAACTTCCTCAGCTTGTGCTACCACAAGACTAACTTTAATATAAAAGCAGAATGGAATTTTTGCAACAGCACATGGCAAAAATGCATGTGATGGGATAGGGGGTACTGTGAAGCGATTAGCTGCAAAGGCAAGTTTACAACTTGTTTATAATAATCAAATTATGACCCCACGCCAACTCTTTGAATGGGCCACTGCTAATATTGCCTCCATTTACTTTTGGTTTGCAACAACAGAAAATTACAAAGAGGAGGAAATTATCCTTAAAAGTAGAATAGCTTCTGCTAAGGCAATAAGTGGTACTCAGAAACTCCATTGTTTCATTCCTGCAGGAAAACACAAATTACTAGTCAAAACTTACTTACTTTCTGAGCATTTTGAAGAAGAGATATGTGCAACAGATGAAGGGGAAGAGAACATTAGTTTTGAAAATATGGTAGATTTTGTGATTAGTAAGTACTCAGAGCACTGGTGGTTGGGATGTGTACTTGGTGTGAATGAGGACACAGAAGAGGTAAAAGTGAGCTTCCTGGAGCTGCATGGTTCATCTCCATCATACAAGTATCCTCAATCACCAGATATACTGTTGGTTCATAAATCTGATGTTTTGTTAAAAGTTGACCTGACAACAGCTACTGGAAGAGTATATAATTTAACAATGACTGAGACAAAGAAGGCAAATCAAGCACCGGCATACAAGTGCGGAAAAATTTAAAAGATAGAAAAAAAGCAGGATACATATAGAAGATAAAATCATTTTGTAAGCGTAAATATGCACACAGAACCTTATACTGAATTATGAAATGAATTACTTTGGGACACAGTTTCAAATTACTTAGATGTTTATTTTCATTCTTTAACATTCACAATGTTTAAAAGAACAAGTATGACATTTTGCACAAACCACATAAAGAATACCCTTCCAGTCATGGGTGGAACCGGTAAGTACATCTGGCTCATTTCAGTTGCATTATTCTACGTTATTATTTTTTTTATAGTGATCCCATAGCGATCCCATTATGAAACTTTCAGGATATGTAGAAAAATGTTTGTTAAACGTAAATTTTTTCAGGTTTTTTAAAAAACATGTTTTTTATTATTTCAATTTTAAAATTGACATTAATTTTTTTTTAATAGTGTCGTGTGGCATATCAAATGAAAGCCCAATTCAAGATCTTTAAAATGAGCCATAATTCATGACCCTAGCTCACTAGAACCCAAGTAATTGGCAGTTAAAATTTGCTCAAATGATGAAATTTCAGGGGTTTTTTGAAACTTCAAAAATCAATAACTCAAAAACGGATACATTAAAAATTCTGAAAAAAAATCATATTTGTTTATATTGATGAATACTACAATGATACCAAGTTTCATAAAAATCAAAAAATGTCAGGTTGTGAACCTTGTTGATTTGACATGGAAATGACCCTCTAACAAAATCAGTAACATTCTTTCTTTTAACATAACATAGTGTCTACAAATGTAACAATATATCAGCATCATTTGCACATTTACATGAAGCCAATTTTTCATAAAGCACTAACTATATCTGGATTACGTAAAAACAGACTTATTTACACAAAAATACAGGTACTAATCCTAAGTTTCAGAGAAAGTCAACTAATTGTTAAAGAGCTAATAAAGATCAACCAGTAATATGATCAAAAGTGATAGCATCTGTTAGAAAGATTATAAGCCACATATGTTGAGTTTCCTTAAAGAAAGAAGCATTAAAAATAGTGTTATCAGTATTATAAAAAAAAAAACAGTGTGATAGGTAAAAACTATTTACATTTTTGAAATCAGCGTAGGAAATGCTTTTTGAAACATTAATTCTTCAAACATCAAGAAACGTGCATGGCAATGATATGATAGCAGTAAGAATAATATCAGGAGAATTGGTGGAATCCGTAGTGTAACAGGATTATTAAAGCAGAAATCAGATGTGCAATGGAAATTTGTGGCCTTGTGTTCTAGGTGTGCCTTAGATATGATGATCTTCATTCCCTTTTCTAAAGTGCAAGGTCCATCTTATATCAATTTCTATTAGATTCCCTGTGGATGTTGAGATCCTGAGATAAATGAATTGGAGATAATTGCAAAATGTGTTTCCGCCTCTGTTTTCTTTTTTTCAAGGAGGAAAGTTTTTTTTGCAAAATGTTTCCTCCTTGGTGTTTTCTCTGTTTTTCAAGGAGGAAACACATTTTTTTGCAAAATGTGTTTCCTCCTTGATAAAAGATCCTAGTGTCATACTGGCAAGGCAATATGCCAGTATGTCACTAGGATCTTTTATCTGTCATCTGCTTGTACTTTTAAGCATTTGTGTAGGAGCTTTGTTACTTAAAAGTTAAGAACAAAGTGTTTCATGGTAAATCAGTGATTGGCTACTGAGCCAGCATAACAATTAATAGATTCACTTGCAGCTGTTTGCTCTGTGGTAATACTGCTCCAGTGTTCAGGTTGTGAAGGTCCCTATTATTGTGCATCATTTTGTTTTACCTACTCATCTAGAGAATAGGATAAGCCATCACCTGTTTTTTTTTTCTTTTGATTCTTAGTATTGTCTATCATTAGTTTTATAGTGTCATTGAAGGGTCAGTTTGCGACAAACTATATATTTTGTCATAGGATCTGTTAATGTGTAGTGTGGATGCAAAAAACTGAACACATGCAATTTGAAACCAATGAAGTTGCTCTGCATAAATAAATGTAACATTATATTATCCTCTACTTGCGTAATTATTTTACGCAAAAATATTTTTAATCTCATCATTAAAAAATTTGGAAATTTTTATGAGTTTCTACTCAAAAATTAAGGTGGACAACTAGCCACACACTCACAGGAAAACATTTTGGGGGCCATATAAAAACCCCACATGGGGATAACTGGTTCTCTAATTATTTGGGAAGTTGCACCCCCATGGCCCAAGCTGATCTCTTGACTGAACGTCTTATCACTTTCACTGGCTCAAGTACTTTTATCGCAGGGACAGCTGTTTATCCAGCTGATGGGGAGTGATGACTCCATGGCTCAATTCCCATTTTTAGTCTGTTGTTATCTTGACACACACACACACCTCAGTTGTAGGCTGCTGAGGTTGTGATTATGCACCAGCACTGGAGTTTAGTTCCTTTATATTTGCTTTATTTCCCTTCTTTGTTTATCCTTTGTTTTCCAGGCTGCTTAGCTAGACCTACCTGCACTTTTGCTGTGTGCGGTGACCTGTTAGGTGGAAATGTGGAGGCTGAGGTTATTGCGAATCAGAGTGTAGTTGCCTCCAATCACCAACAATCCTCTTTGCCCCCTGCTTCATCCTAAACAAGTGGCTAGGAACTAACCCTCTCCTAGTTAATGAAGTCTGCAGCCAAGTTGAGTCCAGGCTTCTAACAGCTTGTTTCGTACAACTGGATGAGCCTGGGGATAGCATGGCCAAGTCAAAGAAGTGTTGCTGAGGCATAGGAAAGTGAAAAGTAAACACCAAGGTCATGCCTGCATTGTCAGTTGACTATACCTGCTGTTTATCCCCAGTGCAGTGTCCTGCGTCCTTAAGAGCCAGCAGACGTCCGCCTCTCCCCTGTTGAGCTCAGTGATGGGTTGGGACAAATTATTTCCTTTTAATGACTTTTACTTCTTTTCCCCATGGTACTAAGCCAAAATGGCCATTGGATGAAAAGCAATTATCTTCATCAGAGAAACTTGCTCCCAAATTGACTTCTGCTCTGTTTTTCATTATACACTCTGTTGATGACTTGCTCACTCTGGTATTAAAATCTCCCTTTGGGATAACTAAAACACTCCAAGCTGCTGTCACTCTGCCACTCAGTGTAAAAAAGCTCTTGTCTGGAGATATGTTAGTGGAAGCTTCAAACCCTAGACGTGGGCCTTTTCTGTTGCACACTGCCGAGTTCTTTGTCATCCCAGTGCAAGTGACTCCACATAACTCCACAATTCATCAAGAGGTGGTGTATCTTCAGGTTACCTCATCAGTTGTACCGAGATGGAACTTCTTAAAGAGCTGGAAGCGCAAGGCATCATTGAAGTCGATCATGTCGAGTTTAGGAAAGATAGGAAGCTGGTACCATCACATGCGCACACACACACACACACACAATCTTATTCTCACTTTTGATAGTCTCAACTTCCACAGCATCTCAATGTGAGTTACCTTCATCTACATGTCCGCCCGTACATTTCTAGTTCTGTGTTCCTTCAAGTGCCAGAGTTGTGGCCATTCCCAGCAGTCCTACAGGAGTAACGCTCAGTGTGGGCACTATTGGGCAACAAGTCATGCCTTTCAAGACTGTGTTGCAGCACAAGAACACTGCAGAAACATGTGGCATCATCAAAGGAGTGTCCTAAATGGATGGAAGAAAGGGAGATTCAGTGGGTTAAAGCAATAGGAAATATCTCCCTTCCAAAGGCCTAGAAGGCAGGTAATTCCTTGTAAGTTCAGGCTGTTGCTGCTATTCTTCTATTGTGGCAGTCAAATGGACAGTATCCATACAAACTGAGATCATTCCGTATAATCCTGTTGGCTGCCCATTCACTCTCCTAGATAGTTTTGCTACTAGTCTCCATGCTTTGGTTTCTTGTGCTTCTCACCAACAGACTTCTTGTGCACTCACTCCAAAGACACCATCTTATTCTGTTTCTACTCGGGCATTTTCTGACACATCTGCTGTAGCGAGTGATAAGAAGGGGAAAAAGCCCACTATGGTGGTTACTTTCTCTCCAAAACATCAAGACAAGATGCATTCTGCCCAGTCCTCCAACTCTAAGCATGTACCTGTTTGCCCTCCTGATCATTTCCCAAGGAAGGGCAATCAGGGTTTGCTGGAGCGGGTGGACTCTGAGTGCTCTTAGTCAGTTCCTTTTCGGTGACTTTTTCTTTGCACTTTATTTAAATCTCTTTATGTGTACTATTGTTCAGTGGAACTGTCATGGGTTTAATCCAAGGATTGAGATTGTCAAACAACTGCTATTGTCGTACTCTCCAGTGTGCCTTTATCTTTAAGAGACAAAACTCAAACCATCCGAACTGCTTTCAGTTAAAGGCTACAGCACTTTTTGGAATAACATGTCGGGTGAGGTTGTGTGTGGCGACATCACTATCTTCGTATCACACAGCATTCCATTTGTCCTGGTTGCAGGTGGTGGTGTGTTCGTCTTTCCACACCTGTGCTTACTGTCTGAAATGAGTACCTTCTACTGGATGAGGACATGACAGCTGCAGATTTGGAAAGCTTTATCAATCAGATGCCATCCCCATTTCTACTCTTAGGTGTTATTAATGCTCATCATCTGTTGTGGGGTGGTGTCAATTCTGATACAAGAGATCGTAGGATGGAATCCCTTTTATGCGCTTCCTCTTTGTGTCTTTTCAATTCCAGTGCTGCTACCTACTTCCATGAGCCCACTCGTGGCTTCTTCGTGATTGATTTAACCCCAAGTTCACTGTCAGTATTTGCCGATTTTTTTTTTTTTTTTTGGCAGTGGTCTTTTTCTTGTTCACTGTTTTAATGAGTGTATCTTCTTGCCCTCCTTGTTGGAGAATTGATTATGCTAAATGGGATGCTTTCACATTGTTTGCAGTTATATCTTCTGCTGCTATGGTGACTCAGAAGTCTACTGACGTGACTGTCACAGATGTTACCTCTTGTATTGTCCACTGATATAGCTATTCCCAAGACATCCACGAGAGAGAGAGAGAGAGAGAGAGAGAGAGAGAGAGAGAGAGAGAGAGAGAGAGAGAGAGAGAGAGAGAGAGAGAGAGAGAGAGAGAGAGAGAGACTCTCCCAAACCCTGGTAGAGCTGTGAGTGCACTGCTGCTAAGAGAGCACAACATAAGGCCTGCTATAAGTTCATACATCACCTAACTAATGCAAGCCTCATTGCTTTCAAATGCACAAAGTCCTGTGCTCTGTTGATATGTCATCAAAGCAAAAGGGTATCTTGAGTCCAATACATCTCTTCAATTAATTCTTGAGTCAGTCCCAAAGTTATCAGGGACAGGTTTTGCAAGATCAAGGGAAACTATACAGGGTGTCCACATTCTGGAAAGTCAGGGAAATTTCAATCACAGTTAGACTACAACTAGTTTTAACCCGACGTTGGGGAGTGACGCCCTCATCGCCCAACACACTTGCACTTGGTGTTGCAGACAGTTGCTAACTTCCCCTTCCTACTAATGTAACCTTGTATTTCCTTCCTATTATTGTAATAGATACTTCATGTATATCTTCTGTATAAGGAAGTCATTATGCGCATTAAAATACGGACATGTGATTATGGCGGTGCAGATATTTATGACGTTTATTATTGAAAAAATAAAGACTAAAAGAAAGCAAGAGCAATTACTCACATATATTCGTCGTGAGGTCTTTTTTTTTTTTGTACGATGGTATGCGTACAAAAACTACCTCTGGACAAATATATGTGAGTAATTGCTCTTGCTTTCTTTTAGTCTTTATTTTTTTCAATAATAAACGTCATAAATAACTGCACTGCCATAATCACATGTCCGTATTTTAACGTGCGTAATAGCAATTCTAAAAGAGATACTGAATCTCTATGTATTATCTATTATTGTAAGTTGTGTTACATTACTTCTTAACATTTCTCTTTTTGTTTTAGGTCAAAGGAGTAGAAGAAAATTTGTGATATAAGTTACACCTTGTTAAAAGGCAATTAAAACTGCATCAATGTCAAAGCGTTGTGTGTTTAATGAACAATAGTTAGACGAACAATTAAATCCTGAGTTTTCTGGTTGGATAGCTGCTGTGAACGGCGCCAATAAATCAGCATTTTGTAAAGTGTGCTCTAAAACTTTCAAGCTTAGCAAAATGGGGCGTCGGGCAGTCTCCAGCCACGGAAATGGCCCTAATCATTTGAAAAACATCCGTGCTAAAATGTCTCAGCCCAGTCTTGCTTCTTTCACTTCTTCTGTGAAAAAGAACTCTCTTTGTAATAACGAACTCTTGCCATCAACAAGCTCAGGAAATGTAGAATCAGTACTTCTAGAAAATATTAAGTCTAATGACTCAAATACTTATGCTGTGAAAGATGATGTGAAGCCCAGTGACCTTAATGCTTATGTAGTGAAAGATGATGTAACAAAGTCAGAAATAATATGGGCCATGGAAGTGTTGTCCAAGCGAATGTCTCTGAACTCTTGTACACAGATTAACAAAAACATTTCAGTTCATGTTTCCTGACAGTGTGATAGCTTCAAAATTTACTTTTAAGCAAAAGCAAAGCATCTTATGTGATAAACCATGGATTGGCACCACATTTCAAAGAGTGTTTAAATGGACGATCTGAAGCAGTGCACTGACTTTGTAATTTGTTTTGATGAATCACTAAACAAAATTGCTCAGCATGGGCAAATTGATCAGTTTGTTTGTTATTGGGACGTCAATCTGCAAAAAGTTTTCACTAGATACTTAAGTAGTGTTTTTAGGGCAGGCAACAAGCTAATGACCTTTTAAAGAAATTCATTAAAGGTGCACCTCTTCCCTTGGATAACATGCTACAAGTGTCAATGGATGGACCTAACGTTAATCTCAGCTTTCTTCAAAAGCTGAAAGATAAACTTAGAACTAAAAATCCAGATGGTAAATTATTAGTTGACATTGGAGTATGTGGTCTTCATGTGGTCAATGGAGCTATGAAAACTGGACTTGAAGCAGTGAAATGGGATATACATCACTTTCTGTGTAACTTGTACTACCTTTTAAAAGATAGTCCTGCTCGCTGTGCAAATTATACTATGATTACTGGATGTAAGGATTTCCCTTTGAGATTTGCACTGTAAGGTGGTTGGAAAACATTAATTGTTTGACTAGGGCATTGCTTGTCTATGATCATATCAAGAAATATGTTGAAGAATCATCGGTTTCCAGCAAACAGCACATGTTTCTTGCAGAATTCATGGAAAGTCCACTGTTGAAATGCAAATTGGCTGCATTTAGGACTATAGCTTCAGAGTGTGAATCTTTTTTGAGAAGGTTCCAGAGCCAAAAGCCTTTAATTCCTTTCTTACACACTAATTTGCTGGATCTGATGAAAAATTTGATGGCACGAAGCTTGAAGCCTGACAAATTAAGTGAAGCTGATTGTGTCTTAAAACTGTTAACTTTAGATGTATCTAAAAGTGAAAATCTTCTCTCAATTGAGAAAGTTGTTATTGGATTTAGTGCTAAAAAGCTATTAAAAGAAGTGAAGTGCTCAGAAAGGGAGAAATTAGAGTTTAAGCTTGATTTTAGAAAACTTGTGACCAGTATGATTGAAAAACTTTGTGAGAAAAGCCCACTAAAATTTAAGTTTGTTCATGGGGTAACTTGTTTGGACCCAAATATTATAGTGCAGCAGCCGAGTCTAGGCAAGAAGAGACTGGAAATTGTGCTCGAAGTTTTACTTAGTGCGAACAGGATTTCAGATGACTGTGCTGAAAAGCTAATAAACAGTAGGCTTCATTGTGTGTAGAAACTCAATCTGCTTTAAAGTCTCAGTTTGATGAATATTTAGGCAGTCATGATGATTCCATTGGATTAAACAAATTTTACAGTGTTCTACTTGACAACCAAAAACTATTCGGTAAACTTTGGGATGTAATAAAAATTTGTCTCATTATGTCTCATGGAAATGCTTCAGTGGAAGGTGGATTTTCTGTCAATAAGTCTCTTCTTGTGGAAGATCTCCTGGGAGAATCCCTGATTTGTTAGAGAACAGTTTTTGATGCCATTAAAAATGTGGGAGAAGAACACATTGCCATCAATAGAAGGCTTCTTTTTTCGGTAAGAGCCTCCAGACGAAGATATCAGGATTATCTTGAGAAAAAGTGTTCTTCAAAATGAAGAAGAAAGAAAACTGAAGGAAAAAAGAAAAAAATTATCATAAAATAAAGGAATTTAAGGGGGAAAGATGAAAGAGTACAGAAGGAACTAGAGTTGGAAGAAGCAGCATTGCAGGCGAAGACTTCAGATTGGGAAAAGAAGAAAAGTGGTGTGTGATATAAAAGCAGTGATTGTGTTCCTACTGTAATATTGTTATAGTAACTGTTCTGAATATTGTGTATGGGTTTGTGTGAGTGTTTCTTCAATAAATGTAAAACCATGAAAAAAAGAGTAAACTTAAAATTAAAAAGGTGTGAGTTAAACGGCTATGGGGAAGGTGGAGGCTGATTTAAAAAAAAAAAAAAAAAAAAAAATTAAACTAAATTAAATGAATCGGTTATTTGGGAAACTTTATACGTCAAACGGAAACACTTTTAAATAGTATAAGTTTCTCAACTGTCCACCACGGAATCGACCTGGACTTGTCTTAACGGCATATGAGAAGGAGATCTCGGCTGAGTGAATGTAAGATTGGTGTATGGAATACTAGAGGTATAAATGGCAAGATGAGTGAGGTGATTGAGGAGATGTATAAGTATAGACTGGATGTGCTGTGTGTAAGTGAAACCAAAGAGAAGGAAATTGGGGTAGAAGAAGTGAATGGCACGGTGAGTGTGTGGTCTGGAGTATTGGATAATATGAGAGGACAGGCTGGTGTAGGTGTGATTTTAAGTGAAAAGATGAACAACTTGATTCACTATAGTTGCGTAAGTGAGAGAATTCTCTGGATTCGTTTGAAAATGAAACTTCAGAGAATTGTAATTGTTGTAGTGTATGCTCCTTGTGACTTGGAACCTTCTGATAGGAATTGGGATTTCTGGAATGAGCTAAAAGCTGTTTTGAGCCAGTTTGGTGCTAAAGAAAATGTTATAATAGCAGAGGATTTCAATGCTAGAGTAGGTGTGCAGAATGCAATTTCTGACAATGTTCTGGGTAAGTTTAATGATCCTTGTGTGAATGATAATGGTGAAAGATTAATTGAACTCTGCATTGAAAATGGATGGGGTGTATCTAATACAGTTTTCAACCACAAGAATATCCACACATATACTTGGGAAAATCGTACTCTTGGTCAAAAGAGTGTGATAGATTTTGTTGTCTACGATCAGCGTTTGAAACACTTAGTTGTTGACACCAGAGTGATGAGAGGTGCGGATGTTGGTTCTAATCATTACTTGGTAGTCTCACGAGTGAAACTTAATGTTGGTTGGAGGAAAAGGAAGAGACCCAGGATAGAAAGAATAAAGGTTGATAGGCTCCTTGAAGATCATCAGCGGTATTCTGACTTACTCAGAGAACGACTGAAGGATCTGAAGTCTGGTAAGAGGGTTGTAGAGAAGAAGTGGGAATGTTTTAAGAACTGTGTTGTCACTGCTGCTAAAGAGGTCTGTGGCACCACAATAGTGGGTTACAATAGAGGTGATGCTTGGTGGAATAGTGAGATTGAAGAGGCAGTAAAGAGAAAGAAGGAAGCCTATTTGGGGATGTTGCAAGGTAGAGTTTCTGTGGATGAATATCGCTGTAAGAAGCGTGAAGCTGGTTCTCCACAGTAAGGCAAAAGATAGGAAGGAGAAAGTGGAAAGGCATGAACTGGCTTTTTGGAAAGATAGGAAGTCCTTATGGAAGTACATGAGATTCAGGAAAAATAGGGGAAACAAAGTTGTAAGTTGTGTGAAGAATGAGATTGGGGAAATGATATGGGAGCCCAATGAGTTAAGTGACAGATGGGGTGGAATACTTCTGTGAGTTATTAGATCAGGAAAGCAAAGATGATTCTGAGACAGACACAGATGATGTCACAATGAGGGATGAAAGCACAGGAGGGATCTCAAGAGAAGAAGTGTGTAAAGCTCTAAAATCTCTTGAGAATGGTAAGGCTCCGGGAGTTGATGGCATAACTGCCGAGATGTTGAAGTATGGTGGTGACTCTATAATTGACTGGTTAACTGAAATTTGCCAGTTGTGCTGGGAGTTAGGAATGGTCCCTCGGGATTGGAAGGATGCTATCATTGTTCCCTTGTATAAGGGAAAAGGTGATCAGACTGAATGCAAGAACTATCGTGGTATTAGCCTACTGAGTGTGCCAGGGAAAGTGTTTGGTAAGGTTGTTATTGAAAAAGTACGGGGTCTTACATCATTGAAAGTGTGGGATGTTTAGAGTGGTTTTATGCCTGATAAAGGCTGCACTAACCAGATTTTTGCATTACGCATGATGATTGAAAAGTATATGGCTGTTGGTACGAAAGTTTTTACTGCCTTCATAGATTTAGAGAAAGCTTACGACCGAGTGAATAGGACACTTTTGTGGAAGGTATTGAATGAATATGGTGTTACTGGGAATCTACTTAATAGTGTAAAAGCCATGTATGCTGGTAGTAGAGCTTGTGTACGAGTGAATGGTGTTTTATCAAAATGGTTTTCCATTGGTGCAGGAGTTAGACATGGTTGTGTAATGTCACCATGGCTGTTTAATATATTTATGGATGCATGCATGCGTGATGCCAAAATAGATAATAGTAGTTTACGTCTTGGGGATATCCGTGTGTGCAGATTGCTGTATGCTGATGACACTGTCCTGTTGGCAGAGAGCAAAAGTGAGTTGCAGAGTATGTTGACTCGGATGCACGAAGTTTGCATGAAATTCAAACTGAGTATAAATAAGGGGAAAACCAAAGTTATGGTGTTTGAGAGAGGAACGGGTAGCACTGAATGTAATGTAAGTGTAAATGGCACTGTGATTGACCAGGTGAGTGAGTTTGTGTATTTAGGAAGCATGTTTGACAGAGAGAACAAGTTGGATGGTGAAATCAGTAGGCGAGTGAATTCTTCTTTGAAAGTCATAGCTGCTCTGGGAGGTTTTCACAGGAATGATGGGTTCTCTAGAGATTCCCACATGACTGTGTTTGAAAGTGTAATTGTTTCTACTCTGATGTATGGTAGTGAAACCTGGGTGCTGCAGAAGAGACATAGCAAGACACGATATGATTGTGTGAGAAATGAAGATGTGTTGCAGTTGTGTGATGTAAAGCAAAATGTTGTTAGCAAGGTGGAGACCAATATGCTTTGGTGGTTTGGCCATGTTGAAAGAATGAGTGATGAAATGCTTACTAAGAAAATCTTTTCAGCCCAAGTGGCAGGAAGGAAAGGCAGAGGAAGACCAAGGAAGACATGGGTGGATCAGATTCAGGAGTGTCTGCACGAGAAAAAGATTATGAGTATGAAGTATAAAAGATCTTGTGTATGGTGTGTAATGGATATTAGTGAAGCACGAGTTGTATGTCAAGATCGCTGTAAATGGAAAAGTCTGATACGACAACAATAAGTAAAAATATCTGGAAGTTTGTATTTCTTTTTGGAGCTAACCTCTGAATCTCAGAGAACAGCTTAGAGATATGTATGTAACATACAGTAGCGAACAAAAGTATTTGGGGAAACACTTTTTCAACCATAATATTTTTTCTGCTAGACCAAATCGGGTCATTTTGGGATATGATATGTGTTATTCAGTTGTAAACATGGCCCATATGCAGATGATTGGAAACCTTAACACAGATCAGGTACCGAGCTTAATCGCAAAGATCATACAAATTGACCAACAAAGTAGGTGTTTATCACATTCATTTAATGCAACGATAACAGAAAAAAAGTACGAGAAAACGACAAAACAATAACTAATACTTAGTGGGATAACCACAAGACTTAATAACAGCTGCACAACGTGCCGGCATCGAGTCCACTAGCTTCTCGACGATGACCTGTGGAATTTGTGCCCATTCTGCTGACAGCTGGTCAAACTTCTGGGTCCTATTCCGGCAGTTTTTCTTCGCACATCGTCTATCCAGCTCCTCCCACATGTCCTCGATGGGGTTGAGGTCTGGAGATTGCCTTGGCCAGTCTAGAAGTGTGACCTGTTGCTGCTGGAAGGCTGCCTTCGCTACTCTATAGGTGTGCTTCGGGTCGTTGTCTTGCTGCATGATCCATCCGGGTGGCATGTTCTGGTTTGCCCATGGGAAGACATCGTTGATAAGCATGTTTGTGTAGCTCTGGCCGGTCATTCCGTCAGTCTTGATAATGGGGCCCATGCCATTGCGAGAGAAGGCGCCGTAAACCATGAGCGATCCTCCTCCGTGCTTGACAGTCGGCTGAATGAACTGGGGGTTGAATCTCTGGCCACATGGACGTCGTACGTATTGTATGCCATCACATCCGAACAAGTTAAACATGCTCTTGTTGGTGAAAAGCACCTTACTCCAGTCTACTGCAGTCCAGTGTCGATGACGGCGTGTGAACGCGACTCTGGCGCGTCAATTCTTGACTCCGATCAGCGGTTTCTTGGCAGGGCATCTTCCATTCAATCCACCAGCAATGAGACGACGGGAGATGGTCATTCGGCTGACGTTCAGGTCGTCGCTATCGCGGAATTCGGTGGCGATGTCCACAGCAAGTCAAGGTGGGATCAGCACGAGATCGATGGAGGAGGCGTCTATCCTGACGCAACGTAGTGGGACGAGGCCTACCACATTGCGGACTGTTCTCGACGGCCCCAGTTTTCTTATAACGTTGCAGGATAGCTGAAATGGACTGGTGTCTAATCTTCAGGGCCCTCGCAATGTCGGTGACGCGCATTCCGTATTCCATCACGTTCACGGCCGCCTGGCGAGCTCCAACAGGGATCTCCGCCTTTTTACCCATTTCTGAAAACCTAACATTGACTTATTATCTCACTACACATCACAAAATCCACAAAAATCACAAGAAAAACATTAATACATGCAGCAAACAAATGGGTAATAATTGGCGGCTCTTGAATATGGCCCATTTCGAACGACAAATTCGCTCTGAGCGAAATACAAACTATGCGGCATTGTAACCCACGAATCAACACATATCATATCCCAAAATGACCCGATTTGGTCCAGCAGAAAAAAAAATTATGGTCGAAAATGTGTTTTGCCATATACTTTTGGTCGCTACTGTATATTGAAAAACTCAAATAAACCTATTTGTGTAAGGTCAGGGATTTCTTATATATTTGGTGAGGGAAATCAGATTTGATAATTCTGTGGACACCCTGCTATAGTTCTCTGCAAATCTCCATTCTCGTGAGTGATAGATGCATGTATGCTAATGTTGGTGATATTCTGGATTGTCTGGGTGTGACTTTTGCTGCTGCATCTAGTGACACAGCATATCCACCCCACCCCCTTTCAGTGTATGAAAGTGTAAGCGGAACAACAGCAACTCATTTTTGCTCCAAATACTAATTCTGACAATAACTGCCGTTTGAGTATGGTGGAATTGTTGGGTGGCTTCAGCATCAATCTGCTGCCATGTCTGTTGGGCTTGATGGAATCTGCATCTACAACGACATGCATCATCTGTCACAGTCATCCTTGAAGAATTTTCTTGCCCTCTTTAACTGCATTTGGTTAGAGCATTGTTCCCCGGACTGTTGGCATAGGGCTTTTGTTGTGCCTTTTGCAAACTTAGTAAAGAACCCTAGCTAACCCAACTACTGATCTATTGCTCTCACTAGCTGCTTTTGTAAAGTTTGAGAAGGCATGGTTAATGCACAGCTGATTTTACTACTTGGAAAGCTGCCGCATTCTCTGTCCTTCACAAAGCGGTTTTCATCATCATCATTCACCCCATGATCATCTACTCCGCCTTGAAACATCCATGTGTGTGAGGCGTTTCTTTGCAGGCATCACCTGGTCTGTCTTTTTGTACATAGAGAAAGCCTATGATCGAATGTGGTGCTACAGCATTCTCATTGACCTATTCGAATGTGAGCTGTAGGGTAATCTGCCCACACTTTTGTTGCAAGTCTCCTTCGCAGTCGGATGTTCTAGGTATGTACTTCAGCGCAGCACTCTGCACCCTTTCCCAGGGTTTGAAAAAAAAAAAAAAACGGCCCACTTGGATTTTTTCGAGTTTTCTTGGGTTTTAACGGGTTTTTTCTAGTACTGTTGCAAAAACAAAGAAGCAACAATGAATGAGTAAATTCTGCCCTAAAACTACAAAAGGGCAAAAGAAATCTCTTGATAAAACAGTGGCTGATTTTTTTTTATCCTGCTAACATACCATTCAATGCAGCAGAATTGGATCAGTTCAGAATTATGATCGAAACACTGAGACTTGGATATCAACCACCCTCGGTGGAAGCCATTGGTCTGTGTGATACTTCAGCAGAAGGAATAAAATCGGGCAGTTTGACTCTCCCATGGGCAAATATTATGAGGGTGGCTGCGTAAAACCCAACAGACTCGATGGAGATAATTGCTACTAGGATAGATGGCTAGTGCAGTGTGAAGAATGAGCCAGTCCAAGCTATTAGTGTCCATACCAGAACAGGAAGTTTTTTGCTGTATGCTGATGATACTGGATTAGAAAAGAAAACAGCAAAATATTGAGCCTCTAAATTAGAGGTGGCCATAAAGGAATGCAAAGAAAATTTTGGAAACCTGTTTTTGCTGTTGTAACTGACAACAAGAAAAAAAAATGTGAAAACATGGAAAATTTTAAATGAAAAATATCTCATAACATGGATGCTCAGCACATCTGTTGAATTTGGTAGAAAAAGATGTTCCCCAAAGACTGTTTTAAAGCAGATTGCAGAGGTGCAAAAATATTTTCATAACATAGGCCTACATCAATTACGTGGATGGTTCACAGAAATGCCTGGCTTAATGCCACAACTACCTAACGAAACAAGGTGCAACTCTCATCCTGACTGTGTTAAAACATTTGTGGCCAAGAGACACAATATCTATTTCAGCTGCTGTTAAAATATGACTGGATTTACTGCAAAAAAAAAAAAAAATCCTGCACCCTACCATCTAGATTTTAAAAAGGTTTGAACAAGCAATTCTTGCACTGCATTTTCTAGCAACCCTCATGGATTCAAAATACAGAGGTCAGAAACTTAGCCAAGAACAGGAGATTATTGCATAAGAGTGGATATCCAAATTTCACCCTGATCATACAGTTGAATAATATGACCATCTCCAGAATTACTGTGTATTCGCCCAGGCAAGTCACAGAGTGCACGTGACAAGATCGACCATGTGGAGATATAAGCGGCTGGCTAAAACATGAGTCGTAGTGTATAGTGTGAGCACAATAAGCAGAGCTAGTGATTTGACGGATGTTCAAAAAGGAATGATTATATCAGTTACCGCGCCAAGGGTGAAAGCATCTCAGAAACAGCAGGTTTCATGGGCTGTTCACGAGGTGCTGTAGTAAGGGTGTACCAAGAATAGACCGCTGGCATGACGAGTACCTCCTGACATCATAACTGTGAAGCCCGAAAGACGATCGATGCAAAGCAGTGCAGAAATTGACCATGCAAATGAACACTGGGGCACCCAGGTACATGTCCTCGATAACAGTACAGCGGACCCTCTTGTGCATGGGTCTCTGGAGTCGACGCTGCCTCAAGGCGCCCATGTTAACCCAGGTCAATCGGAAATGACGTCTGCAGTTCGCATGGGACTACTGTCATTTGACAGTGGAAGAGTGGGAAAAGGTTGCCTTCTCCGACGAATCGAGGTTTCTACTCCACAGAAGTGACGGGCAGTGGTGGGTACTGCGTTAGACATATGAGAACCAACACCCGGACACGCTTGTCGGTCAAGTACAGGCCAGAAGTGGCAGTGTGCATGTCTGGGGGATGTTTTCCTGTTATGCCCAACGACCGCTGGTACCACTGGATGAGTCCCTGAACTCTAATGGCTACCTGTCCATCCTCTCTGACCATATGCATCCCTTCACGTTGGATGTTTATCCTGGTGGTGATGGTGTCTAAAGGACAACGAGCACTATCGCATTGTGAAGGGGGGCGTGACTGGTTCCAGGAACGCAACAGCGATGTCTCCATTCTCCCTTGGGAGGCGAAATCGGCCAACCTCAACCTCCGTGCTCTGCTGCAGTCCAAATGGGCACATGTGCTTCAGGCAACCTTCCAGGGCCTCATTGTGTTCATGCCACGCTGTCTCGCTTGTCATCCGGGCCAAGGGTGGTTATTCCCATTATTAGGTAGATGGTCATATTTTTCTGATACAACAGTGTAATGGCTTTCAAAATTAATGGCACAGACTATTACCTAACATCAATGATGAAAGAAAGTGCCATCAGCCCATTTTCTTCCATAAAATGGTGTCAAATCATGGCAAAAAAGTCTGAAAAGGGTTCAAATTCAAAATTGCCTGCAGGATTTTGTGACTGTTTTGTATACCTACATTCAGCACCAGCTTCATCTGCCTCCATTGAGAGAATTTTCCCTAAATTTCAACTACTTTGGAATAAGTTACAAAATAGGCTTGGGGTAGGGAAAGCCACAAAACTTGTTCAGTTTACACATTTTTAAGATCACGCAGCATTGATCAAAATTCCCTGTAGATTGGTAGTTTTGTTTCTAGCTAAACCCCCCTGAGATTACGTTAATTATTTTAAAAGTGGCTGTTTCACAGAAAAACTCAGGTTTGAAAATTGTGTGGGTCGTGAAACTATGATTATTTCAACCTGCTTTTGAGGTTCTAGTAAAATACAAAGCAAAAACACTTTATTATCACACAAAATGTTAACTTATTATCACATCATACAAAATGAGACCATCAATGAGGATTTATAGGGTATTAGCAACCCACAAAAGGGAATCGTAGTGTTCCTCATATAGGATTGGCGTTAAAGGGGAGGGGACAAATTCCTTGTGTTTGTTCGTTTAAGAAGCAACAAGTTTTAACAGCTGCATTCTAATTAACAAATTATATATATATTTCAACCTTGTCAACATTTTGATTGCCGACATTATGACCACATTGACATTTTGACCTTCGACATTTCGTACCACTCCCCTACCCTCATGATCATTATCGGTCACCTGTGTCAACTTGGGTAGGTGCACAAGGGGAGAGTTTGGGTACCCTCTCAATTCACAGTTGGGCAGAAAGCAAATCTCATGAATGCATGCATGCTTTTCCCTGCTTGCCCGTGACCAGGTTGAACCGTTCTTGGACCACATTGTGACAGGTGGTGAGAAATGGGTTCTGTATGACAATGTCAGCACCCAAAAACAGTGGTTGGACCCAAAACAGAAGCCCATGCCGACCCCAAAAGCCTGCTTACACCCACGAACGGTCCTGCTGTCTGTTTGGTGGGATATGTGGGGTGTAGTGTTTCTTGAGCTGCTGCCGGACAACGCCACTAACACACCTGATATGGACTGCCATCAGCTCAAAATCTGCGCGCATCACTCGTGTCGAAACAACTAGCACTGCTGAAATGCAAGGGCGTCCTCCTACAGCAGGATGGAGCAAAACCTCATGCAGCATGGGTGACCTGTCACAAGATCAGGGACCTGGGCTGGGAATAAGCTGCTGCTGCTGCACCCAGCTTCTTCCCTAGATATTGCCTTAAGCGGTGTCTGTGAATATTTCTAGTAGTTGCTGCATTTCCTGGATGGGCAGCGGTTCACCAACCGAGATGATGTCGAGCATGCACTTATTCACTTCTTTGTGTCCAAGCCACCACAATTCTACAGGGATGGTATCCAACAGCTGCCTAGACAATGGGACCAGGTCATGACAAATGATGGCAAGGACTTAGACCACTTGCTCCAACAAGGATAAATTTTTTGATGCAGTTCTGCAAACTTTGAGAAGCCATATTTTACCTCTGGGTATGCAGTCTTAAAGTGTTTTTAAATATCTTTCAGGTTTTTTTAACAAGAAGCTTTTTTTTTTTATTACTTTTATTACTATTTCAGTTAATCTGTTGTTGTTGGGGGTTTTGGGGGGGGGGTGTCAGTACTGTTAGTGTTCTTTCTTTGGGTCATAAAAATCATAAAAGTATATCAGTGTGGGTGATCAGCCCACAACCAATGGTTCCAGTTGGTCATTCACCTAAGGATTCTGGAAACAAAACACAGTGAGTTGGAATCCTTTTGCCAACGTCACTCAGAACTAGGTGGTACCTCAGTGATATTTAAACTGAAGCTTAATTTTGTGTTAGCCATCCTGGTGGCACAGTGGTCTCTCTAAGCTCTGGCTTATGACCATTCTTCGAAGAAGGGTCTGGGTTCGAATCCCAGTGAGGCATGGATGTTGTGTTTGTCTTACTACACTGGTTCTCTCCCATCCCTGGAACAAGTGGCCCTAAATTAGGGACGGGTGACTGCTAAATAGCCCACTGAGTTGTTCATAGTGGTCGTTAGACCCCAAACAAAAAGAAATGTATTCATTATAATATGCATGGAAAATTCAGTAGATTATTCATATCAATCAGATTTATGCATTGAATCGCCTATAGTTTACTGTATTCATCATGTAACATTTCCTCAGAAAACTTTAAAATTATGTCACCGTGGAGTGGGAATAAAACTTGCATCTCCCGATTTCCATTCTGGTATGCTCTTTGTTGTGGTGACCAGCAAACTACAGACAATTCAATACACAATTCTGATTGCCCCAAATAATGTATTATGAGATTGTGCTGGTTGAGGCATTACAACTTCGTAGCAATGCACGTAGCCTGATAGCATCGTATCAGTTGTTGGTGGTGTAATGGACAGAAATTGATGGTGCAGGTTTGGTTCAATTCGCACTGTAGGGCAGTACAAATTTCAAGTTTTCTGAAGAGCGGCCTGTATCGTAACATTTAAATATGACATTTGTAATTAAAAAAGCAAACGTGGCTTACGACTATGAAATAACGAGACAGTGCATGTGGCAAATGAAATGCACAATGCAGGTTGAAAGTATGGGGGAGACCTTTTGCGTTTTGAACTGTCCATAACCAAAAATGCAAAATTCACATCACACTCTACGTTACTTCGGTGGCACATGTCAATAAAATCAGATTTGTTTGTTGTGCATTAGGAAAATGCAGAATTCAAGAACTGAGCAAAGGGTAAGCGTGAAATTAAAGAAAACACCTATTGAATATTTTTGTATGTTAAGTGAGACATACGGGGAGAAATGCATGTCACGTGCACATTGTTTTTTTTGTATGGGGTTCATAAGAGGTTTCTTTGAAGGTCAGGAAGACATTGAACAGAGAGAGAAAGACGAGTCCAGGACACCCAAGCACTTCAAAAAAGAGAAGACAGTTTGGACATGATCTATGCAACTGTTTGACACAATCTACAACTTACAATTAGAATGATAGCAGATATGGTAAGCGTCAATAAAGAGACAGTTAGCTAAATTTTCCATGAAAATCTGAACATGACAATGGGTTTTTGCCAAGATGGTTCCAATGTATCACCTGACTGAACAGAAAAAAATCGCAAGCACATTTATGTAGATATTTTAGAGCAAATTCAGGCAAACCCCAACCTTTTAGAAAATGTTATCACTAGTGATGAAACCTGGGTCTTCCAATGTAACGCTAAAGACAAAAATAAGCAATACATTAGAAACACTGTCACCTAGGATGAAGAAAGCATCCCAGGTAATGTTGTCAAACTTCAAGGCTCTGTTAATTGTTATCTATTGCATTAAAAATGTCATTCTGACAGAGTGGTTGTCTGATGGAGCAACAGTGAACCAACATTACTACAAACAGGTTTTGGTTACTTTGAGAAAGCAAGGCAAAAGAAAGAAGCCAGAAGTGTGCAAAAATGGCTTCATTGCTTTGTCCTTCACCCGGACAAAGCTCTCGGTAAAGCAGTTTTTAGCCAAGAAATGCATCACAGTGCTTGAACACCTTGCCTACTCACCAGATTTGGTCCAATGAGACTTTTTATTTTTACCTAAAGTCAAATTAGTGCTCAGAGATATGTTTTGAGTATGTTACTGTGTTGAAGATGAGGATGACCATGCTTCTCACAGGAATCACCAGATGAGCTACAGCACTGCTTTGCCCAGTGGAAAGTTGGATGCAGCAGTGTTTTGATGTGGAAGGCAGGCGAGTGCATTTCAGATAAGAGTAAAAAGTGTAAGTTTCTTATTTAACTAAAGTTAATAGCATCAATCTTGTTATTTAATGGTCATACCTCATATGTCTTTATATGTTTTTTTGTTTTTGTTTTTTTAAGTGATGTGTGTTTGTCAGTAATGTGCCTGTCAACCATTCAGGTGTGCAAATATGAGTGGACAGATTTACATCATATGTAATTGTAATTAATGGAATATTTTTCTCATGCAGAGCAACTTCATGAATCTTCCAGAAAGTGAAAAAAAGCGATTAAAGAAATCGGAAACTATGACTCCAGCCATTCCTGACAAATTCCAGTTGGCCTCTGTTAATACAGTAAGTTTTACTAGTAGAATTGTTTGATTTTCAATTTTACACAGTTGATAATGATGCTGAATTATCTTTAAACACAAAAGCTGATAGCCCTGATTGACAATAGTATTTAATTAGTGTTATGACTATGTATGCACTACCTGACCAATTTATAATGATCACCACGCTGATTTTTGGTTTAGACCATGCAAATAGTGTTCACATCGGGGTGTATGTTCCACTTAGGTTCTGTGTACATTGCAAATGAGTCTTTCTGTGCCAAATCATCTGGGACATGACACCCATTCATCTCAGATTTTGGTGAAAATCAATATATGGTATTTGTATGCAAAATATAAATTTCACTTGAAAGGTTCATGTCAGTTGCCCCACAGTATATCCTGGGTAATGCACCCACTAGAAAAAAATTTAGATTGCTGAGGTGCATAAAAGCAGAACATACCAAGCAAAAAAAAAAAAAAAAAGCATGGACCATAATTAGTCTAGCCACGCAAGTTTTTTCTTTAAAGTTAGTGCTTGATTTTGTGCATTGAAAACAAAAATTTCTAATATTTGGGTGTTAGAGCATTTCCATAATTTAAACTTATTGTAAAAAACAGAAAATAGGGCACCCATACAAAGCATTTTTTTAAGTAACCTTCCACCCACCCTCAAATTAGGTTGATATTTTTACTTGTTTACAATGAATCACTGTGTCCAAAGGAAAAAAATGTGTTGGGATCTCTTGAAATTTTCGGGAAAAAAATAATCATTTTCTCTACATGGCTATTTTTTGCATGTCCTTTTCTGCTATATAATAGTTAAGATTATTATTTTTTCAAAAGGAAAAGGTGACCTTCATAAAGTTCCTGAAAATATTTTTTGTCATTGTTATAATGCACAGGCCATAATGAAAAGACATGTGGGCTTCTTGAAATTCTAAATAAAAAAAGGTGTTGCTAAAAAATTTTCATTGAGCTTTTTGTATACAGTTTTTAGCTAGTAGCTTTGTTTTTGAATGTGTCATAGTTCTAAATTTACTGTGATTTTTAATCTGTATAAGTGACTCTTCCATCATATAGTACAAAATTTGGTTTTGTTATTTTTGCTGTGTTTTGGCAATTTTTCAAATGAAGAGCATGTTTTCTTGTTTCCTACAGTCTCTTCTTGCATTGTCAATCAACTGAGCAATTAGTTTTCTTAGTTTTTTAATTAAAAAGTAAGGTTTTGCATCAGCATTTAGCCTATCCACCATTGCTTTTGTTTTCATGACCCATAAAGTTGTTTTTGTGGTGCAGTTACCAGATTCAGTGCTGCTGTTAAAACTTCCTTAAGGAGTGGGGGTAGGCTTCATATTAACTGATATAGCAATGACAGTTTACAAGAAGATTATAACTTACAATGATTTATAGTTGTGCTGATATGTGTGAGAAAATAGAAATGCATTGTGTGAAGAATTTCCAATCATAAAATACTGCACTTTGTTCTGCTTTGTATGTGAGTTGGTAAAAGAAAAAACTAAAAATGTGCATTAGCAGGGTCATTGAGAGGACTTCAGATGTGACTTTAATGGGAGATAAGTAAAATTAAGAACTTTATATGGGCTTGGATGAAATATTTGGTACTTTTTCCACCCCTAGAAATGAATATATATATATATATATATATATTTAGCATTTTTCAAAACCAATACAAAAACAGAGGAGGGGAAGTACAGGGTGTTTCAAAAGGGAGTATACAAATTTGCAGAGGCACAGAGAATAACTCTGAAGACAAACAGAAGCTGAGTCAGTCGCCTAATGTAGTGGAACACAGCAAGTTTCTGCCGTGTTGCTGGATTACCTAATTCCACCACGGGAGGGTGTTCCGCATCAAACGCTTGCAAAATGACGACTTTTGAAGGTGCCATGTTGTGTATTTTGGTTCGAGGAAAAAAGTCTGTGACACAAGTTTAGAGGAATAATAGGACAACACAATAGGGCAAAGAAACTGAGATGGCATACGATATACGCATGGCACAATTTTGTGGTAGCAGGCTGTTGTATTTGTCATCTGATGGCAAGAGGTTAGCCGCTTGCTTCCGATGCTGTTGTGGACAAAGTGCGTGAGAACTTCATTAGAAGTCCTCGAAAGTCAATGAGATGCATGTGTCTCAGGAAACTAGCATTCTGCATGCGATGTGTGGCGCATTCTGTGACATCATCTGCATTTCAAGCCGTACAAATTTACCATTGTGCACCAGCTGAAGACAGATGATGGTAAGATGTGCAAAGATTTTTGTATGGAAATGATCAGTTGAGTTGAAGAAAATGAGGACTTTTTCTGGAGACTATTTCAGGACGAGTGCACTTCTTACGTAAGTGGTCAAGTCAACACCAATAATTGCAAAATTTGCTGAAGCAAACATCCACACACCACCGTAGAACATGTTCATGACAGAGCCCAAAAGTTTGCGCCATGAGCATGAAGAAAGTGTATGGCCCTTCTTTTTTGCTGAGTCCACCACTGCTTGTATTGTGCATCTCAACATGCTGCAACACTACCTCATCCCACAATTAGAAGATAATGACCACGATAGACGCTTACACTTCCAGCAAGGTGGAGCACCTCCATGTTTCCTAAATGCCTTAACGTCATACCTAAACACCCGTTTTCCAGGTAGATGGATTGGTAGAGGTGCGCCTCTAGCGTGGCCACCTTGTTCTCCTTATCTTACACTGCTAGATTTTTTCTTGTGGTGCTTTGCTAAAAATCATGTTGTGTACCTCCACTACCAACCAATATCGAGGAGCTGTATGCGAGAATTACTGCCGCAATTGCTATTGTTACACCTGATATGTTATGGCCATGTGCAGCAAGAAATTGACTACAGGTGGCACGTCTGCAGAACTACTGGAGGCAGTCACATCGAAATTTGAGTCTCTGTTTTGAAACTTCAAGTGTTACTTTTCATTTGCACAGTAAGACTGATTGTTCATCGGTTACTATTTCCTTTCTATTGTCTTGCAAAGTGGTATACCATCTTTTGAAACACCCTGCACAGTATGTTTGTGTTCTAGGGAAAATGTTCCAAGAAAGTCATGTGAAAGAAATCCTGAATACCCAAGGTATTTTCTTCTTTTCAATAACACCAATTATATCAAGTGAAGAAAACAGTTTTTTTTATTTGTTCTTTATGGTTGAAAGCAGATACTTCTGTTGGAATGAAATAATGGTAGCTAGCAGCAATCTTGTCAATATATTTCGGAGAAATGTGATGGAAATATGAAAAACATGCCATATCTCTGAAGAGGAGCCCATTCAGTCATTAAGCTTAGTTGTATTGTGTTGTAAAAAAAAAAAATCAACTGACAGCTTTTTTTTTATGAACAGTTTTTATGTGAATTTATTAACATTCTGTGTAGGCAGTATGTGTCATTTGGGTTTCCAAAAGATCATGGAATTATACCAAAAATAGCATGTGCCTTGTGCATTCAGTTGTTATTAATGAAAAGCAAGTAATCATATAAAGATCAGTTATTTAAAGAATTTACAAATGTGTGCATTGGTGAGAAAATTCAAGAACAATCCGTGTAATGATCCATTGAAAATTTAAAAGCAGTCCATGTAACAATCCATTGAAAATTCAAGAACAATCCATGTAATGATCTATTGAAAATTCAAAAGCAGTCCACGTAACAATCCATGTAAGAATCCATAAAAATTCAAGAACAATTCATATAACAATCCATCCATTGATTTGTGTTCCTACTCTGGGAAAGCAATTGATTTTTTTCTTATTATTTTAGTGGAAAGCCTGTAAATTTAAATCATTTAAGTTTTTTGAAAATTTTTGGACATCTTCCAGTACAAATACACAAATAGCCACAAATTTTCTCCCATTGTTCTGCAACATTTTGCCACCTATCATGCCTGCTTTTGGATTCTTCATAAATGGGAGTATCTGTATTAACTGTGTTCTGTTTTCACCTCATTGCATCTTGCATTAGCAAATGTGACTTTTGTTGTATCAGTGCCCATGGTAGCAGCTGTTGTCCATTGTTTCTTGCTTTGTTGGCTGTCTGAGTGGATACATGATATTTTGACTGGCTCGTTTTGTCCACCTAAGGACATTTTCATTAACTTTTTCCTCCTGCAGAAAATGTCAAACTCAGATGTAATATTTGCACTTCCATTACTCCACTTCTTTGATCTGTTGTTAGCACTTGCAAATTAGCCACATCTGACCACCTAATGGGGCTTATTTTGCATCCAACTCTGCCTGCCATAGTATCCTATGTTTGACTCTAAATGAAGCATTCATTTAGCCAGCTTTATTTTTTGTCTGGCCTCCTCAGTGAAAACAGTTTTACACAACTGATAGACTTTCCCTTCCTCATTTAATTACTACATTCGAATAGTTAAATAATGTTACCTGTTCAAGCGTTTTCTCCTACACTGCACAGCCTGCAATTTGCCTTAGACCACAGATTTAGAATTCTTAACATTCATCCTAATTCCAAATTCTTGAAGTTCTGTTCAGCTGATTAAGATTATATTGCTTACATATTAACACCAAATCATCAGCATACTACTAGTACTACAGTAGCCTGGTTTATAATATCATTGACAATGACAAATTTACATTTTGTTGTGTTTGAGGATATCTGGGTTTTCAGTTATTTGTAGGTTAGCATGCCCATGACCCTAACTGATCCTTGTGACAGATTATCTTATCTTCTCATTACTGTTGCAATTTCAATACCGCATAGACAGCTGTTCGTACAGCTAATAGGGGTAGTGATAAGAGTTTACTTTTTCAATGTGGGCTCCTTTTTTTTAGTGCTTTAGTTGTAGGCTGCTGAGCTTGTGGTTATGCTCCATCACTGGAGTTTGGTTCACCATTCTATTTCCTCTATTCCCCTGTATACTCTGTTTTCTGGTCTTGCTTGTAAGATGAAAAGGGAAAAGACAGATTTATGGAGGCCATAGTGTAGTTGTCCCCAGCTGCCAACATTCTTATTTTTGCTTTGCCCTGCCTGGGTGACTAGGGACTAATCTACTCAGTGACAATGAAATCTGTAGCCGAGTGGGGTCCAGGCTTCTAACGACTTGTCATCGTGTATGACTTGGTGAGCATGGGGATAGTGTGGTCATGACAGAGGGGTGTTTCTGAGATGTTGGAAAGTCGAGGTACCCATGAAGTACATCAGCTATATCAACAGACTATACATACTGGCTCTCCTTTAGGCCATGTCCTGCAACCTCCGGGGTTTGCAGGCTTCTGGCTGTCTGTTGTGCCCTGAGGTGGGTGGCCATGTTGGCAGACAAATTTCTTTTTTCGTTGCATCCTTGTTTCCCTTGGTACAAATCCTAAATAGCCACCTGGTGAATAGTTGTGTTCTTCATTTAAGAAAATAGGCCCAGAATCACCTCATGCACTTTTCTTTATGATACATTCTTTGGATGAATCCCAGTGTTTAAGTACTAGGCCTCCCTACTGGTTACATAAAGCTATCCAGAGTGTTGCTGGCATTCTTTGGCTGAAAAAACTCCAATCTTGAAATGCGCTTACAGAGACTTTGAGTTCAAGGTATGGTCCTGCTCTTTTGAACACCAGTGAATTACTGGGTGTGCAAGTGACCCTGCATCATTTTTTTTTTTTTTGTTTTTTTTAGCTCTGTGGTGATGTGCTGTGCATTCTCAGCCATCTCTGAACTCTTTGGTAAAACATTCTACCACCTCCACTGCCTGCACTAGGGTAAAGGTGATGACCAGTAGTAAGAAATCCAAACAAAATAAAAAACAAAACCTGCACTTTGAATTGCCCCCCAAAAAATCCAGGGTAAGTTAGGTTCATTCAAGACCTTGGTGTTCAAACATCCTCATATCCTACCTACATATCAGACCCTCCTGTCCAAGAGTTCGTGTTGTAAAACAACTGTTGTCATTGATTGTACCGAACCATAACTTCAAGTTTTCAGAACTTTAATTGGTGTATCTACTTTATGTAAATTTGATTCTTTGGCATGCGTAGTGTACTTGTATCATGAAATTTTCATTCTATATTTAAGTCACCTAACTTTTGATTCCCATTGCTCAGTGTGTCTGACCTGATGAAGGGACTGATTTGGTGACTGAAAGATTTCATTCCTTTTTAATGTTTTTAATTTTTAATGTGTGTTTTTAACATTGTTTTTAATATTAAAGTGTGGTTTTACCTGAAAATCGTGCGAAGACTGCATATTCTATGACTTCACGACTTCATGATATTGCATGCTAAAGCATTGTTATCCTTGTCCCCCCCCTCTTCCCCCAGAGTTACTGTTGTGCCCACCCCATTCCAGTTGGTGACAGATCATATTTTTTTTTTGTGTGTGTGGGTGTGTGTGTTTGCTTGCTTTTACTGTGTGCTGCCAAATAAAGGCTTGAACGTGGCAGGTCTGGAGAGCCTGATGGATCATCTACCTTCACATATTTCACTCTTGGGTATTTGTAGAGTTCAAGGCATGGTCTTAGTTGTAGTACAAAGGGTTGTAGGATAGTCTCTTCTATCTTCACCCCCTTTGTGTTCTCAATAGTGCTTACACTTACTTCCACAAGTCCATCCATAGCTTCCCTGCAATTGATTTGACCTTAGGTTTGTCGTAGGTGTATGCCGAATGATCCTGGATGGAGTGTAACAATCTTTTTGACAGTCACCATTTTCACGTAGTTCCTTTTGACTGCAGAGAGCATGTCTTCTTCAGCTTCTCACACTCCAGGATGGATTGGGCTAGATGAAAAGTCTTGACATCATCCACTGTAATTTCTTCTGCCATGTTGAACCGAAAGTCAATTGACATAGCAGTTGTGAATGTTACCACATGGATTGTTCAGGCAATTGATCTTGCTGTTCCTAAAATCTGCAGAAAACTCCTACTACATTTGAAACCTTGGTGGAACCGTGAGTGCAATGCTGCTAGGAGAGCATGGCATTAACAACACCTGCTCTTAAGTTCTGGCATTACTTAACTGATGAGAACCTATTTACTTTTAAATGTGCAAAGTCTTGGTTGGTATGTTAGCAAAGCAAGGAGTCTTGCTTTAGTATGTGTCATTGATAAACACACTCACCATTTTTAAATCATTTGGGAAAAGATCCGAAGAAACTACAGTTCTCAACAGACAATACCTGTAGATGTCGCAAATATCATGGATTGTGACGATGCAGGTAGAAACTCTTTTGTGCCATGTATGAACATTGACTGTAAATGCCCCTTCACAGTGTTGGAATTGTGGGTGACTTTGCATCTGTAAGGGCCTTTGGGCAGTATTGTATAGTAGACAAAATGAAGAAAACCAGTATGTTCACAGCATTTGTCACAGTCACTTCTGGATAATCTTTTCCTGTTCGACAGGGGTAATGCACCGTTTTCTGGACTTTTGGTGGAAAGGCATTTGTTCAACCTTTCTCACTGCCTGACAAAGATTTCAAGCTTCCCTCTCGTTTTCATCCTACTGCACTCACTATCTGTACGAGGTTCTGGAACACATGGTTAATGCCTGGTTAATTTATTACTTGGGAAGTCGCAACGTCATTCATCATCATTAATCACTTCGTGAACATTTCTGCCTTTGTACAGGGTGTTCGGAAAATCACTGTGCACCTAAGCTATGCACTTAGAAAAATTGTTCGAAGTGATCTCCACGAGCATCAATACAGTGCTGAACCAGTTTCAGTTTATTTGCAAACACTTGCTGCAGTTCTGCTTGTGAGATGTTTCTGATGAACGTAGTTATTGCAGTTTGTAATTGATCAAGCCTGCATGGGCGATCGCGATACACAGCAGATTTTGCTGCGCCCCACAGAAAAAAGTCTGGTGGAGTAAGGTCCGGGGAGCGAGGGAGCCATAGGTTTTTTGAGATGACATGTTCGCCGAAAACCTCATTCAGAAGTTTCATAGAGGTGTGAGCTGTGTGCGCAGTAGCGCCATCTTGTTGAAACCAGCTGTAAGTGATTTCGTCTTCTTCAAGGCGGCCGATGAAGTCGTGGAGTATGGAACAGTAACGTACACTATTCACGGTGTCCTGAAAGAATAACGGCCCGACAATGCGCCGCCGGGATAGCGCAACCCACACTCCGATTTTCTGGTCATGCAAGGGTCGTTCCGACAGAGCATGAGGAGTCTCTATGGACCACAATCGTGTGTTATGTGCGTTAACATACCCAAAGAGGTGGAACCACGCCTCATCTGTAAAGAAGGTGACATCAAGAGCAGCAACAGTTTTCATTTGAATAAAATTGTTAAACCATTCACAGTAGCGGAGTCGTTTTATGT
The DNA here is from genome assembly GCA_039090855.1 of Macrothele yani. NCBI lineage: Eukaryota > Metazoa > Arthropoda > Arachnida > Araneae > Macrothelidae > Macrothele > Macrothele yani. The sequence goes on along the minus strand of CM077011.1, from coordinate 87,867,748 downwards.
GATCCGCCGGTTACAATTGTTGTACCGCTGTTACTTTGTATGGGTAGAGGTGCAATGATTCTCTCACCGCTTTATGTGCTGTCGTAAGTCAGATATTTTCCTCTTGCGCCAACTTGCGCAATGATTTTGATGGACTCCGCAGCAGGGAGTCAGATGTCCATCAACTTCCGATCGGTAAGTTTAGTTGGTCTCCCGCTTCGTTCGGCGTCTAACACTGAGCCTGTCACACGAAATTTCTCAATGAGTCGACGAACTGCATTACGATGAGGTACAGGTGTGTCTGGGAATTTGGCAGCAAATTGCTGCCGCACTAAATTGGTGTATTCATTGCCTTCTCGAAAGACGTATTCAACCAGAAACACACGTTCTGCAATTGAAAGAACCATAGTGCGAAAAACTGAACAACAGCAGCACACACGATAACTTCGATACTTTCAGTAACAACGACTCGTCTCCGTTGACCTCTGGAACTCAACTGTCGCAATGCTGCAACCGACGCTTCGCGCAGCTTGCTCGCATGCGCAATGAGCCCCATGGGTTCCCACGACCAGCTGCGACTGGGAGAATCCACTTTATTACATTCCGGTGGCACATACTGCACTTGATAACTGCGAAAACAAAATGGTAGCCTAGGTGAACAGTTACTTTCCGAACACCCTGTATAATGCCAGCATGTGGTATTCTTTTTTGAAATCAAGAAAGCATGAGCTTGTTTCTGGTTGCATGGTTTCTCCATGATCTTCACAAATGTGATTTGAGGGGAAATCTGTCTCATTCACAGCCAGTTTTTTTGGGGTTTTTTTTTCAGTCAGATGTTCCAAGTGCACCAATTTCTTCAACTTTTCCAGGGTGTCCCTCAGGGCTCCATTTTATCGATTTTGTTGTTGATCCTTCACATTACTTTCTATAAAATCTTCCTCTTACAGTTTCAAGCAGTGTTTGTGTACATGATTTGTATGTCTTTTGCTTGTCCACCAGTATGTGTCTGATTGAAACGCAGCTGCAGTTGGCCATAGATCAGATTCCTAAATCTGTGACCAGTAGTGGCTTTGTACTTTTTCTAGAAAAGACTGCATGTGTTCATTTATGTCATAGGTGTGGCCTACTTCCTGAATCAGGGTTGGTCATTTTCCATGTGCACATGTGACAGTTTAGGAATCTTGTTTTAGATCATACAAAGGTTTTCTCTGGGCTTGGGGGGGCACATTGACATTGCTCCACATTGTTCATTTTGTAAAAATTATTGAACTGTGGTTGGCTCACTACATCAGTCAGTGCTTTGGCCCCCGAACATTTTTCTTTGTCAGACTTTACATTTCTGTACCAGAGCCTTGCGTATATCCCCAATACCTAGCCTGCATGCAAAATCCAAGGAACTGCCACTGGACTTTCATTCTTTGCAGCTAATATTTTCAAGAACATCCCTTATACGATTGAGTTTTCAATCCTCAGCATGCTCACCTCTCGTGTTTAAGAATCAACCCTCGTGCTTTTTAGCATTTGGACTTCAAATGCCTGCTATAGCATAGAATGCAAGAGGTTGACTTGCTGTTGATCAGAGAGACCACAGGGCTTTGAGAAACTTCCTCGGCATCCTTTTGGTGTCTAGGTTGACACCTCTTTTACTTCATACCCTAAAACTACTACCTCTGTGTCAGTGTACTAGTAGTTCTACAATGAATACCGATTGTCCCGATCTTCGTGAATGTTTGGAAGCAGGCTGTTCTGCGAGATGATCTTCTGCTGTCTGGGGTGTATGGATTCCAGCTGAGGCCACAGTATTTTTTGGCAGAGATGCATGCGATGTTGTGTGTGTGTGTGTGTGTGTGTGTGTGTGTGTGTGTGTGTGTGTGTGTGTGTGTGTGTGTGTGTGTATTTTAATTCCTTGAATGTTTTGCTGTTTCTCTTCTCTTCAGAGTATGTAGACTTTACTTTTCTCTATAAAGTGAGGTACTTACTCTGTTACTTGGATGAGGTCAGTTTTCAGATCTGATTCTGCTGGATTCTCAGCCATGTTGGGATCCAGAGAAATGAGTGGGCTAGATCTCAATATGATGCTGCCAGGCGTGTTTCCTTTTTGGAAGCCACAGTCTTGCCACTGTATCAGCAAGACTTGCATTTTATTGTTCAACAGCATATCAAACATGTATGAACAACGGTTAGGGAACAAACTGCATCCTATAAAGCCAGTTTTGGAAGTCTGCTCTATGTGATTTCAGTGGAACCATAGGGAGGAAGTTGTACTTGTGCACATCTTCTCCACATTGTGCATTGTTGTTTTGTTCACCACTACTTGCCATGTGGTGACACTGCCATATCTGCAAGGTATGTAATTCACCTCTGGCTGTTATTTGTTCATGTTTTATCTGCTGGTCATAGTTTTCTTCATGAATATGTTGGTTTTGTTCTTTTGCCTACTAATTATATAAGCCTACCCAAATACAGAGTTTCCTTCTTTTAAATGATCAGTGTGATGTGTCTTGTGTGCTCTTTTTTTTTTTTTTTTTTTTTTTTTTTATATGCCTGGTTTCAATGTTTTTCAGTTTGTTTAGGTCTGTTATCTATGTATTAGCCATATACATATACTGTACATCATTTCATGTTGTGTGTGCATGTGTGTGAGGACAAATAAAGAAAATTTAACTTCCAAAGTAAAATATACAGAGTCATGCAAGACAATTTAGAAAAATATCACTGAAGACATAAGGAAATTCAGTTGCAAACTAGTGAGAAAAGCAATTGAAAATAATCAAAGCATGAAGAAAGCAAAGGGACATCTCAGTAAGGGAAGAAAACAAATTATGGCCCTGAGAAAAGAAGATGGCTCTGTAACAAGAAACAGAGGTGAAATTTAGCACCAAAGTTCCTCCTGTCCTTCTGGCAGAAATTGCACATGCAATTAAGAACATGCAATGGGGAAGAGCTCCAGGAGAAGATGGAATCACCGTGGACATTGTACAAGAAACAAGCGGAGAAATAGAAACTACACTCGGCCAAGTTTTCACTAAATGTCTCAATGAAGGAAAGATTCCTGAGAATTGGAACAAGCCTGCATGCATATATAAACCTGGACTGTACACTCAAGTCTCCCAGGTGCTTTTGCCTGACGATTGGTCTGGGATTCCTGGGTGTGATTTAGTGTTGATGATTATGACGGTGCGTGCAGGCTAAAAATTAAATGATAAGGTAAAAATGCTGTGTTATGCACGATTAAAACAAAGTCTGAAGATGACAGATGTACTTCGTAAAATTACATTTAATGAACTATATACGAGGTTAAAAGACACTCATAAGATCTTTCAGACTCCCTAGAGTCCATCAGATGAAAATGACCGCATAAAAAGTTGTCATGGCATATAAATTAGATAGTTGTTGCCACTTAATTCAAATCACAGAAGCAAATAAAAAGTCAAGCAATTTACATACATACCGGAGGCCTGCACCAAACACAGGTAGGAGGTGACGCACACTGTGCCAGACTTCAGGGTGGAATGTAATTCTCTTTACCTTTTACAGGAAGAATAGCTTTCCAGGCCTGGGAAACTTGAGTAGGTGAATCCTCATTACAACACATGTTAAAGAATCTGTGGATGTACAGACTCTCGAGTAGGTGAATCCTCATTACAACACATGTTAAAGAATATGTGGATGTACAGACTCTCTGTAAAGTGGATTTGAGTCTTACTGGCTGGAGTTGTCAAAATCCTGGCTTCTTCCCAGCGTGGGTAGTAAGTTCCCGAAGTGACGAGGCGAGATAAAGCAGTAGATGAAGCATGCATTTTAATGTTATATTTATGTTCCGAAAAACACAATTTCACATTCCTAATCGTGGAACCAACATATATCTGGGGGGGGGGGGGCTCTGGGTCCACTGGCTTCAGAGGATTTTGTACACACCAAATCGTTCCACATGGTTCACCGGATCTCTGTCTTTGCGAACCAAGTTAAAGATAGTGTTGGTTCTAAGGCTGAAATCCAGGTTATTCTTATGACACATGTTTTTTTAAGATGTTTGTAACTCCGGGGACAAATATAGAACCCACAAATCGGTGTTTTGGTTTTTGGTTGGTCACCCCTTAAAGTGTAGATGCCAATCTTCTAGTTTTTGTGATGATCCTGTTAACAGTATGATTGGGATGCCCAAACGTTGCAGCAAGGTCAGAAATCCACTGTAATTCTGCTGATATAGAGACGCACAATTGGAAGAGTTAGTGAAAGCCCTACAGACAAGAAAATAAAAGATAGATAGTTTGTAGCTGTTAGGGTGTGCAGAGGAAAACGGAATAATAGATGGTGAAAAAGAAGGTTTGCAGTAAATGGAGAAACTTAAATGATTAGAAACCGGAGAAAATCCAAGAAAGGAAGCGATCTATTGGACTCCAGAGGTGCCAACTATTACGGATTGTCCGTAATTATTACGGTTTCGACTGTCAGATTACGGAATTACGGACAGGTTGGAGGAATTACGGATTTCAGTGCGTTTTGGAGAATCTCCATTTTGTATCCTTTTTTGTTAACCCTTTTAGCGCGCCGCGGCGGATTCGTCGGCGTTCGATTTTGATCCGAGGATTTTCCGAATCAACAGATGGCAGATATCAGTGTCGATGATCATATCATTTATCAATCATATCGTTTTGAATTGGAATCTCATATCGTGAAACAGCGATATTATCAAAAGAATCGTAATATGCCGTAAGAGTCGTATCGTGAAATAGTTTGCGCTTGCTATTGGGCTTCCCACGCGCTTTTTCCGTGTGACGGGAGAAAGGCTACTTTAGCCAAAACTTTTCCTACTTTAGTTGAGGCAGGGCTGTTCACTTGGCCTTGTTGGTGAATTACGTATAAAACGTCGTACTATCGGATATCACTTTTTCGAGCCCCGTTCAAAGTGCAGTAACGCGCAACTCGTCACAATGCAAGGTCCCGCATTGGCGGGTGTGTTTTTTTTTTGTTTTTTTCTTCGGACTTCCGCCTCGCGGGAGGACGAAATACAGTTTTTTATTACTAGAAGCTCTTCACATTATTTATTTCTTTTTTTCCAAACAAACGGACACAATCGCGAAACTCCGTGAATTACGAATCCTCTTCTTTTTCCAAACTAGTGTTAGTGGAGGATGATTTTATTGACAGCTTGTTCCTCAGACTAGCAGACGTGCTTTTTTCTACTGCGTGAAATGTTTTTGTAAGGTTATTTGAAATGTCTTGTTGTAGTGAGAGTGAAAGTTTGCCAAGTGATAGTGATGATTTTGAATCATCAGTTTTTTGGCTTGATGTTGTTTGGCCAAGCAACATCAAGCCAAAAACTAGACACTGTGCCACGCACACAATATCTTATATCTTCCGAAAGTGAAGATCTCTATAGTGAATCTTCAGGTCATGAAAGCGAATGGAAGGATGTAATAGAGCATACCTGCCAACTCTTCCGATTTTGGCAGAAGTCCCGATTTTTTATACATTCTTCCGATCTTCTGACTAAAACTCGCGTTCTTTTGCCATTCGAAAAATTTCTGTGTTTTATGCAAAAAATAACCTGTTTTATTAATTTTTGTAAAAAAGTTGAAAAGCGCAGCAATAACTTACTAGTCTTAATCAGTCAGGGCTGCCAGACCTGCGCCGATTGCGTCAGCCCGCGCCAAAACATTGTTTTTGCACCATTCCGCTAAAAAGTTGCGATTCTGACAAATCTGAGCTAATTTTGTGCCAAAAGTTAAAATTTACCGGTTATCGATATTTTAGCATAATCTTACGCCATTCGAAATTGATTCAGCGGTTAATTCGTACATGAGATTCTTCCGTGGATTCACGGAAACCTCCGCCTGCCGCGACCCTTTTTTTTTTTTTTTTTTTTTTTGTCATTTTTGAGATCAATGCAAAAATGAAAAAATTTTCGGGGTATTAGTTAGGGTGGTGTTTCGTATTCCGTCTGAGGACGTCGTTTTGTCTTTTTAAACGTTCGGAAACGGAAGCTAAACGGAGTGCAGATTTTTCCCGTAATCGTGTTTTTTTCTCTCGCGATATTGCTTCTGTTCAGTATTGTTAAATATAATTTCAGCTTGAAATTGTAGGCAACGATTTCCGAAAACTAAATTTTGCCGCCCGAAAATTTCCCGTAATCTTCGGCCACGAGATTCTTGCGCAGATTCGAGGAATTCCGTCTTTTTTGTTATCATTTGGACCATTCACGATATAGAGGCACAACTGAACTGAAATTTTGGGAGGATTGGTGGTGGTGGTGGTGTCGTTTTCTCCGTCGGAGGACGGAATTTCGTCATTCGAAAACGGAAAGTAGAAGGAGGTAAGATTTTTCTCGTAATCGTAATTATTTTTTTCTCACGATGCTTCCTCTACCCAGTATTATTAGATATAATTTTATTCCTATTGCATATTTTTTACTTGTTTTTTACTAATTTCGTCCATGGAATTATCGTTTCTGAAACAAATAAATATGCAAAAAGGTTTCTCCAGGAACATCCAAATCTTTCTCCCAAATCTCGAGCTAGGAAATGAAAAATGTTACAAATGCTGAAATAAAGGTTTCCTTGCGTGCCTTCTAATATGGGAGTAATCAGTAGCCCACGTAGGACAAGTTGATTGCCGAAGGCATATCCAGTCAAAAAAACAAGAGGATTATGTAAAATGAAAGACTCAATAAAAGCCTTTGGATAATTTTTTTGCAAAAAAAGAATGAAAATAGCTTGATAAATGCTGAATTGCTGTTTACTACATTCGTTGTGGAGCATAACCTACCTATAGCAAGCTGTGATCATGCTTGTCCCTTGTTTCATGCTATGTTCCCAGACTGTGATATTGATGAAGCTGGATATCCTAGAGCAGATGTGGCATGCAATGAAATATCTGAGATGAAAGATTCATCTGGGCTTCCCAAGTATTCTGCATTGCCTAAACTAATGTTGGCAATATTGACTATCCCTCACAGCAATTCCTCTTCAGAGAAAATATTTAGTATAGTAAGAAAAAGCCTCACATACTTCTGCCCAACAATGAGCACCAAAACATTAAGTGCCCTTCTTGTACAGAAAAGTAAAGCATTTTCCTCAGGTAAGCCGTGTTATAAAAAGAAATTTTCTGAAAAAGAATATACCACTGCAAAACAAGCAACAAGGGAGTCTTTATGTCAGCAATGACATGAGGTGAGTACAATATTGATAATTTAATTTCATATTTTTTTATCAGGATAGTGTAAACATATAAAGTTATTACACATTTCACACATTAATTTCTCATGAAATACCCTTTCCGCACGTTAACGATGAGGCTTCGTATGGTGATTACTGATAGGCTCCACGGAAGGTCATCACCTCATACAAGTATTACAGGTTACACAGTAATACTATAATATTGTCCTTAACTTTGAAAAAAAAATGGTGTGTTCCATTACTGAAACGTTACTGAAAAATTCCCTATTGATTACTGATACGTTCTGCTAGAGGTTGGCACCTCTGCGACTCCAATTCTACCATAAATTTAATGGAAGGAAGGAAGGGCGACATTAAATCTGCAAATTTTAATAAATTATCCAACAAGTTGGGCCATAGGACGAGCACGTCGTCCACGTAGCGCAAAAATAATAGAGGTTTAATGGGGCAAGATGCCAAAACAGAATGCTCCAAATGTTGCACAACAATTTCTGCCAGTAGTGGGGAGAGGGGTGGCCCCATTGGGGCACCCTCAAGCTGCCTGAAAATCTGTCCGTTGAACCTGAAAAAGACCTGCGACAGATGAGGCGAAGAGCACTTGGTTTATTTGAAACCTTCTTGACAGGACTTCTATGATATCCTGCTAATGAATTCACCCTTAAAATTGCCTGAATGATTTCATCCGGGTAAACCGCCAAAGTGGCGAGTTTTTCAACTATGAGATCATGGGCGAGGGGGACTGCTACATTCGGAAAAAGTGAAACAATATCTAAAGAAGGAAGAATAAAATTGGAGGATGGAGTAACAGATTTGATTGATTAATGGCCTGAACCGAATTAGATGCGGAATACAGTGACACAGCAAATAAAGGGGAAAGGAGGCGGGCCAACGCCTGTTCTAGAGGATAAAAGTTGGGCTATCACATCCTGAGACAAGGAGGCGTACGGAATGACCCTCCTTGTGAAGGTTGCCCACAGTATTCAAAATTTGAAACCTTCTCGCAGTCAACAGGCCTTCACTGTTTTTAGCGCTGAGCAAAAAGGATTAAGACTATTGAGTTCAACACCGAACATTGCCATTTTAAAAGCTGACAAGTCCTCTCAAATGGTGTGCATGAATAAGGACGAGTACATTAGTAAGATGAGTGAGGTCCTGTCTAACATTTCTCTTTCTCATGTCTCTTCAGATCTGACTACCAGCACCTTAACCGCTCTTAGCAAATTAAAAAATCATGATTGTCTTCCTTCTGTTTTGGGTTCTTTGTTGCATCCACCTCCTGGCCCACGCGTCCCAGAATTATTTGGCACTATTAAGCTTCACAAGGAGGATCATCCCGTCCGGCCCCTTGTCTCGAGACGCGCCAGCCCCACTTATCCTCTAGAACAGGTGTTGGCCCGCCTCCTTTCCCCTTTATTTGCTGGGTCACCATATTCTGTATCTAATTCGGTTCAGGCCATTAATCTAATCAAATCTGTTACTCCTTCATCCTCCAATTTTATTCTTCCTTCTTTAGATATTGTTTCACTTTTTCCGAATGTAGCAGTCCCCCTCGCCCATGATCTCATAGTTGAAAAACTCACCACTTTGGCAGTTTACCCGGATGAAGTCATTCAGGCAATTTTAAGAGCTCTTCGCCTCATCTGTCGCAGGTCTTTTTCGGGTTCAACGGACAGATTTTCGGGCAGCTTGAGGGTGCCCCAATGGGGTTACCCCTCTCCCCACTACTGGCAGAAATTGTTGTGTAACATTTGGAGCATTCTGTTTTGGCATCTTGCCCCATTAAACCTCTATTATTTTTGCACTACATGGACGACATGCCCATCCTATGGCCCAACTCATTGGATAATTTATTAAAATTTGCAGATTTAATGTCGCCCTTCCTTCCTTCCATTAAATTTCCAATGGATCACTTCCTTTCTTGGATTTTCTGATTTGTAGGCATCCGGTTTCTAATCATTTAAGTTTCTCCGTTTACCGCAAACCTTCTTTTTCACTAGCTATTATTCCGTTTTCTTCTGCACACCCTAACAGCTACAAACTATCTACCTTTTATTTTCTTGTCCGTAGGGCTTACACTCACTCTTCCAATCGTGTGCTTCTATCGGCAGAATAACAGTGGATTTCTGACCTTGCTGCAACGTTTGGGTATCCCAATCATACTGTCAACAGGATCATCGCAAAAACTAGAAGACTGGCATCTACCACTTTAAGGGGTGACCAACCAAAACACCGATTTGTGGGTTCTATGGACTTTGTCCCCGGAGTTGCAAACATCTTAAAAAACATGTGTCATAAGAACAACCTGGATTTCGGCCTTAGAACCAACACTATCTTTAACTTGGTTCGCAAAGACAGAGATCCGGTGAATCACGTGGAACGATTTGGTGTGTACAAAATTCCTCTGGAGCCAGTGGACCCGGATCCCCCCCCCCGATATATGTTGGTTCCACGATTAGGAATGTGAAATTGCGTTTTTCAGAACATAAATATAACATTAAAATGTATGCTTCATCTACTGCTTTATCTCGCCTCGTCACTTCGGGAACTTACTACCCACGCTGGGAAGCAGCCAGAATTTTGACAACTCCAGCCAGTAAGACTCAAATCCACTTTACAGAGAGTCTGTACATCCACAGATTCTTTAACATGTGTTGTAACGAAGATTAACCTACTCAAGTTTCCCAGGTCTGGAAAGCTATTCTTCCTGTAAAAGGTAAAGATTACTTACATTCCACCCTGAAGTCTGGCACAGTGTGTGTCACCTCCTACCTGTGTTTGGTGCAGGCCTCCGGTATGTAAATTGCTTGATTTTTTTATTTGCTTCTGTGATTTGAATTAAGTGGCAACAACTACCTTATTTATATGCCATGACAACTTTTTATGCAGTCATTTTCATCTGATGGACTCCAGGGGAGTCTGAAAGATCTTTATGAGTGTCTTTTAACCTTGTATATAGTTCATTAAATGCAATTTTACGAAGTACATCTGTCATCTTCAGACTTCGTTTTAATCGTGCATAACACAGCATTTTTACCTTATCATATGATTTAGTGTATTTATGTTTTAATTTTAATATATTTGTTTCAGTTTCTAAGGCACCCTTGGTTAGGGTGAAAAGTTCTTCCACTTCTAAGCTTTGTTTGTTGTGGTGGTTATGTTATTTAAGTTTTATTATTTATTTCATCATCATCAACCATTATCAATCCACTGCTGGATTAGTCTCCCAAGTTTCTTCCACAATTGTCTGTCTTGAACTTGTCTCCATGTCACTCCGGCATGCTTTCGAATTTCATCCATCCATCTCCCATGGGGTCTTCTTCTGAGTCTTTTTCTGTCCTTTGGAATCCAGTCTAAAATTTCAGTTGTCCATCAGTAGTCTGTTCTTCTGGCAACATGTCCAGCCCATTGCCATTTCAGTAATTTCACTCTGGTCGTGATGTCGTCCACTCCTGTTATTTTCCTTATCCACAAGTTCCTCTTCTTATCTTTTCTGGTTACACCAAGCATGTATCTCTCCATGCTTCTTTGAATTGTCTGCAGTCTTTGTATATCTTTTTTAGGTAAGGCCTATGTCTCTGTTCTGTACGTAAGCACTGGCAAGATACATTGATTAAACACTTTCCTTTTAAGACATAATGACATACTGCTCTTAAAAACTGTACTGTTTCTTACAAAAGCTCTCCATCCAAGTTTTATACAGTGATTAATTTCTTCATCAATGTGACCCTCACTTGATATCTGCTGTCCAAGATAAATGTAGGTATTTGTTGTTTCAAGCTTTTCTCCATCAATCAATAACTCTTCTTTTCTTAAAAAAGCATTGTACATCACTTTTGCCTTCTGTAAGTTCATTTTTGATCGTACTTCTTTACTCTTGTCAGCAAGTTCTTGGATCATACTCTGCAGCTCCGAAGGGGTAGTTGCAAAAACAACTGTCATCAGCAAAACGAAGGTGAGTTAAATAATCTCCATTAATCTTTATCCCTTTGTTTTCCCAGTTCAATGATTGAAAGACATTTTCAATGAGGCATTAAAGAGTTTGGGAGATATGGTGTCACCTTGTCTCACTCCCTTTCCAATTTTTATTAGTGCTGTATCCTCAAGCATCCGAACCTTTGCACTTGCATTTTCATAGATGTTATTAATAATATTAATGTATGCATCTTCAATACCGCAGGACTTCAAAGCCATTGTAACTGCTGATGGTTTCATGGAATCGACGGCCTTTTCATAATCAATAAAAGCCATGCATAATGGGAGTTCATATTCTCTTGTTCTTTCAATGCTGTAGCCACTCCTGAATCCAGCTTTTTATCTTGGTTGAGCCGTGTCTAGTGTTACCTTCAAGCGATGTGAAAGAACTTTAGTGAAGACTTTATAAACCACTGATAGGAGGCTGATGGACCTGTAGTTTTTGAGATCCTCAACGTCCCCTTTTTTATGTAGCAGGATCGTTGTAACATTGTTCCAATCTTCAGGAATCGTCCCTTCATTGAGACATCTGGTGGTAACTTGGGCGAGCGTAGTTTCAATTTCTCCACTTGCTTCTTGTATAATGTCCATGGTAATTCAATCTTCTCCTGGAGCTTTTCTTCATTTCATGTTCTTAATTGCATTTGTAACTTCTGCAGGAAGAACTGGAGGGACTTTGGTACTGGTACCTGTCGTATTATCTGGAATGGATGTATCATCTCTCTTGTACAGTTTTGAGTAAAAATTTTTCGCCCTAGTCAAAATTTTGCTTCTATTTGTTACAGTCCCATCTTCTTTTCTCAGTGCCATAATCGGTTTTCTTCCCTTACTGAGATATCACTTTGCTCTCTTCAGGCTTTGTTTGTTTTCAATTGCTTTTCTCACTAGTTTGCAATTGAATTTCCTTATGTCTTCAGTGACACTTTTCCGTACTGTCTTGCATAGCTCTATACAGTCTTTGGAAGTTACATCTTCTTAATTTGTCCTCATCTCCCTTCCCTTTTGCATCAACATTTTTGTTTTTCCTGAGATTTTCTTCATGTGTAACTTGATCTTAGTACCACTTATTTTTGTTGCTGTTTCCATAAGAGCCTTGGTGAATTCTCTGTTAACTTCAGAAATATCCACTTCTTCTAAAGCAGAGAATCTGTTCCTCAGTTCCAACTTTGAAGGTATTATGATTTTTTTAAGGTTGGTCATGTCAATACATTTTGTTTGTCTTATGAGCTTGCCACTTTCGAGTTTAGTGTTGAGGTGCATCTTACATCTCGCCAATCTATGGTCACTACCTGTGTTGAATTGGTTTGGGACACTGCAGTCTTCTATGACGAATTTTTTGTTACACATAATAAAATCAATTTCACTTGTCGTCCCATTTGGATGTCTCCATGACCATTTCCTGTGTGGCTTTTTTTTTGAAGAAGGAGTTCATGATTAAAAACCTTTCTGCTTCTGCAAACTCTACGAGAGTTTCAACGTTGATTTTTGTTCCCATAGCCAAATTTACCAGCCGAAGTTTCATTCTGTTGCTGTTGCCCTATTTTTGCATTGAAATCGCCCATAATGACCTTCAAGTGCTGTTTGCCCTTGTTATTTAGATTACGGATTTCCTTATAAAAAATTTCAATTTCTTCTTCAGGATGACCTGTGGTGCTTGAATAATCCAAGCATGGTATCTTTTTGAGAGTTGGATAACGAGTAGCGCAGCCCTGTCCGAGGAACTTTCAACTTCTAGAACATTGTTCTTCAGTCTTTTGTTTATAATAAATCCAACACCACTAGTTCTGCCAGTATCTGTCCCCCAATAGTAGAAGAGATGTCCACTTCTCAGTTCAATTATATCTTATCCTCTACTTACCTCACTTAGCCCCACAATATCCCAGTTGATCTTTTCGAGTTCCTCCTCCAATTCAAGTAGCCTTGTATCAGAAGATAAGGAATGTCCATTGAATGTAGCCAAGGTCAGCATCAGATGGCATCCTAGTCCAATCCTCCAGTGATTCTTAGCACCCTCTGCCGTCATGTCCAGGGACTGAGGGCAGAGTTTGAAATAGTGTAAGCATCTTTGGATGTTACGCCATTGCTCACCGTGCTGGCCAAGTGGGTTGGTATGTATATGTATCATCATCATCATCATCATCAATCCACTGCTGGACGAAGATCTCCCCAAGTTTCCTCCACAACTGTCTGTCTTGTGCCAGTCTCCTCCATGTCACTCCTGCATACTTTCGAATTTCATCCACCCATCTCCCGTGTGGTTTTCTTCTGGGTCTTTTCCTGTCCCTTGGAATCCAATCTAAAATTTTGGCTGTCCATTGATGGTCTGTCCTTCTGGCAGTATATATATACAAAAGTCACACCTCACTTTTATAACTCAAAAGTTAATTTTAACAGAAAAACAGAGTCATTTGGTATTAATAACAGATGATATGATCTATGGAAGGTTCATGTGAATGACCCCCAAGGCCTCCCCATAGTGGGGGCTTGGCAAGCTATCTCATAAAACAAAGCAAGCTAGGAAAAAAATTTCCAGTTACAAAGTTGTATAAGTTCTCTTACCTTAGTGTAAATCCGCAGAAAATTTTCCAATAGCTATCAAAGTTCGTGCTGTGCCCTCTTGAGCTATAACATATTAACGAGGAAAAGTTGTTTCCTGTGCTAATCTTGAAATGTTTCTGCCTTTTCCTCAGCCTCCGAGGAAAAGGCGTCTGAGGGGATGATTTTCGCTAGAGAAGTTAGGGTTCGAAAACATCCCTCACTGAAATAAGCCCTCCCTTGAATTTCTCCAATTCTCACCAAGAAGCTGTAAACTCGCTTAGATTTGTGTAAAACCCCGCTGTGCAGTAAATTTAGGTTCTCAGTTTGTGTATTTATTAGGAAATCTTGGAAATAATGGCTTTAAGCTCTCCCCGAACTCCGAAATGAATTGTTGCCTGTGGTCACCCCTTCAGGAGCTCAAAAAATACCAAAATGAGCAGATGTTTAACGGGGGGAAAGCAACTTAAACTTAGATACCTTGACAGTAGTGATTGAAATATCAGGAGAAAACAAAATAGGTGATTTTTTTCTTTACCACCAACCTCATTGCTGGATTCAACAAAGCAGTTGTCCTCACTTGTCAGAGTGACTTGTAGTTAAAAAGAACCCTGAACTGCACGAACTTCTCATTTTAATATAGTAACTCATTCCAGCAGTAATGGTGGGAAAAAGATCATATGTGAATTTTTCACGAAATTCAAAATGCCCCAATCAGCTACAACGCAGGTTTGAATTCTAGGAAGTACAGTTTCTGGCAACTTACGAAACTGACGTGAAGGAAGACTCCTACAGGCATCAGTAATTTGCTGTAAAATTCATTGGTGTTAAATTTGGTGACCTGGGTGGTCATTCTACACTCCCGCCATATCATATAATCCTGTGCTTGAGTGTTTGTTTGAGAAAATCTTGTGCTGGGGCTCCATTGTGTTGAAACCACGTGAGAAGACAACTTTGAAGTGGAAGATCATCAAAAAAATCGAAAAGTACTTTTTTAGAAGGTCACAATAATGCCCACAAAGAATACGGGACCAAGAATCGTGTTTCTCCATATCCCACACCATACTGTAACAGACCATTTTCTTTGATTACGAACATCTCTTGTCTGTTGAGCATTATCCAGACCCCAAAAATGAGAATTGTGTTTGTTTGTTACAACCTCACAAGAAAAGCAGGCCCCATCAGTCCACAAGATGTCATGAAGAAAAAAAGTTGAGCATAATTTTTTTCTGGAAAGAAATTGCATCAATCCAGCTTTTGTTTCCTATCACCTTCATATAAAGCCTGCTGTAAATAGACATGGTACGTAAACGTGGTATGGGTGCAAACCATGCTGATTCAAAATTTTCCAAATTCTAGCATTGGAAAGGCCGCATGCTAAGCTCATTTCTCTGGTATGGATCCAGGGTTTAAAACAGCATAAGTGGCAATATCCTCATCATACACCAGCACACCAGATCCTTGAGGTCTTCCAGTGTGTGGTCGAAGACTCACAGTTCTTGTTGTTCATAAACGCAGAGCAACACGTCTTATGGTAGAAGAACTTGGACACAGCAAATCAGGGAAACGTTCTGCATATAATTCTGTAGCAGTGCAAGTATTTCGTCAACATTCTCCAAAAATTAATAGGGTTTCATAATATTCAGCAAGCGAATACCTTTCCATCAGTAGGGTTTGTTCTCTCCATGCAACTTAGAATTAACTAAAGTTTTCACCTTTTCATAAGCCTGGCACAGCAAGAGCGTTCCAAGGCAGTGTTCTAAAATAAGGGGAAAAAAATATTTAAAACACTTGCAGACTAACAATACGAGTGAAATCAAAAGATGAATTGTGCTTCGTTGGTTAAGGCACTTCACGAATGGACTTTTACTTCCGCAAACCTCATTCTCAAAATAAAAAGTAACTTTGCATATTGCCTTGGTCATATGGTGGGCACAAATTAACAAGCATTTGAATGAATAAGCGACACATTGTCCACAAAAAGACACCAGCTCTGATAGAAATCGACGGCACTGACAGAATCCTGTGTTCTCTTTAGGTTTAACTGAACAAATGTGCACATTGCTATTGTTCCGATAAGCATATTTTTTTCAGATCCAAACGTTTCTGCAATCCATTTCGAAGCATCAATAATTTTGCATTAATTTGTTGCTACCATTATTTATTCATTACTGTCCAAACTCTGTTTATTTAGCTAGCTTGTAAGAATAGGGTTTGTTTATGTTATTAATGATAGCGTACTGCTATCATCTGCACATTAGGAAAAAATGACAAGTTGATTATTTTAATGTGAGGAATTTGAAAACTCTTGCTTATGTCACTAGCTGCAGTACAAAATCAATGTGTGTACAAGTGAACACACTGTTTTTGTTTTTTCAGTCCTTTCTTACTGGTTGTCACATTCCACGAAATCATTATCGAGGGAAATGCACATTTACTCGATTTTTTTTTTTTTTTATAAACCCCTAAATAAAGTATTTGATATAGGATGGGTACTTGGCGTGTTGAACGCATTCAGCAATAAAAGCACTTAATCCATTTTAAATGAAACAGGAATTGTTATGAGAGATAGACATAACTCAACTTCCATAAAAAGGGTTTTCTTTATGAGGTAATGAGGTAAGTGAAAGGGCATGGTCTGTTACAGTAAATTTTAATAATGCCATATTTCATAAATTTCAAATTGAAGCACCCATATTTTCTGATGTCAGAGGACAAAAAATGCCATTAACCGCCAGTGCCGGATCTAGACAATTTTTGAAAGGGGGCAAAAAGGAAGAAATGCCGCCCCCATATATATATATATATATATATATATATATATATATATTTATTTGTTGATGCAAAAAAGAAAATAGATGAGGACAACTAAAGATGTAACTTCCAAAGTGGAATACATAGAGCTATGCAAGACAGTACGAAAAAGTATCACTGAAGATGTAAGGAAATTCAACTGTGAACTAGTGAGGAAAGCAATTGAAAACAACCAAAGCCTAAAGATAGCAAAGGGACATCTCAGTAAGGGAAGAAAACAGATTATGGCACTGAGAAAAGATGGTTCTGTAACAAGAAATAGAGGAGAAATTTTGACAAGAGTGAAAGATTTCTACTCCAAATTATATGAAAGGGATGATACATGTACTCCAGACATCATGGAAGGTACCAGTACCAGAGTTCTTCCAGTCCTCCCAGCAGAAGTTGCACATGCAATCAAGAACATGAAGGGTGGAAAAGCTCCAGGAGAAGATGGAATTACTGTAGACATCGTACAAGAAGCAAGTGGAGAAATCGAAACAGTACTCGCCCAAATTTTCACTCTATGCCTTAATGAAGGGAAGATTCCTGAGGATTGGAACAACGCTATAATGATCCTGCTACATAAAAAAGGTGACATTGAGGATCTCAGGAACTACAGACCTATCAGCCTCCTATCAGTGGTTTATAAAATCTTCACTAAAGTTCTTTCACACCGCTTGAAGGTAACACTGGACATGGCTCAACCGAGAGAACAAGCTGGATTCAGGAGTGGCTACAGCGCAATAGATCATCTCCATGTACTGAGAGAACGAATTGAAAGAGCGAGGGAATATGAACTTCCATTGTGCATGGCTTTTATCGATTATGAAAAAGCCTTTGATTCGGTGAAACCATCAGCAGTTACAATGGCTCTGAAATCCTGTGGTATTGAAGATGCATACATTAATGTTATTAATAACATCTATGAAAATGCGAGTGCAAAGATTCGGCTGTTTGAAAATACAATACACATAAAAATTGGAAAAGGAGTGAGACAAGGTGACACCATATCTCCAAAGCTCTTTAACGCCATATTGGAAAATGTCTTTAAATCACTGAACTGGGAAAACAAAGGGATAAAGATTAATGGAGATTATCTAACCCACCTTCGTTTTGCTGATGACATAGTCATTTTTGCAACTACCCCATCAGAGCTGCAGAGTATGATCCAAGAACTTGCTGACAAGAGTAAAGAAGTGGGATTAAAAATGAACTTTCAGAAGACAAAAGTGATGTTCAATGCTTTTACACAAAATGAAGATTTATCGATTGATGGAGAAAAGCTGGAAAAAACAGACACGTACGTTTATCTTGGACAGCAGATATCAAGTAAGGGTCACATTGATGAAGAAATTAATCGGCGTACAAAACTTGCCTGGAGAGCTTTTGGAAGAAACAGCATAATTTTCAAGAGCAATACGCCATTATGTCTTAAAAGAAAAGTGTTTGATCAATGCATCCTTCCAGTGCTTACGTATGGTGCAGAGACGTGGACCTTAACTAAAAGAGACATACAAAGGCTGCAGACAACTCAAAGAAGCATGGAGAGATGCATGCTTGGTGTAACCAGGAGAGATAAGAAGAGGAACTTGTGGATCCGAAAAATGGCAAGAGTGGAAGACATCATGATCAGAGTTAAATCCCTGAAATGGCAATGGGCTGGACATACTGCCAGAAGGACAGACCATCGATGGACAGCCGAAATTTTAGATTGGATTCCAACCCAAGTAGCACAAAAACGTTTGTAAAACGTTTTAAAACCAGTTCGGCGAGACGTTGAAAAAACGTCACAATATTACGTTTATAAAACGCTAATACGTCTCGTTGATTCACTGGTTTTTCAACCGTTGTTATAACGTTGTAGCACTGTTTTTAAGACGTTTAAATGACGTTATTTAAACGTCATATTCCTTTCATTATTACGTTTAGAAACGGTTTTAACAACCGTTTAGCAACGTTTGAATGACGTTATTTAACCGTCATATTCCTTCCCTTATTACGTTTAGAAACTGTTTTAACAACCGTTTAGCAACGTTTGAATGACGTTATTTAAACGTCATATTCCTTCCCTTATTACGTTGAGAAACGGTTTTAACAACCATTTAGCAACGTTTGAATGACGTTATTTAAACGTCATATTCCTTCCATTATGACGTTGAGAAACGTTTTTAAGAACCATTTAGCAACGTTTAAATGACGTTATTTAATCGTCATATTCCCTCTTTATTACGTTGAGAAACGGTTTTAACAACCGTTTAGCAACGTTTTATTTTCGATTTTACAACGTATTTTTCCTTTCTGTATTACGTTTAGTAAATGTAACAGCAACGGTTAATCAACGTCTAAATTTCCTCTATTAAACGCTGCTGTCCTTTGTGTATTACGTCAAACGTCGCAAAAACGTTACCACAACGTTTTATCGAAGGTTATATTCTAGTTTCAAGACTTTTTTTTTTTTTTGGCTTTACGTGTGCCATTGCAAAACGTTAGAACAACGTTTCTATTTTGTTCTTGGGTCATTCCGTATCGACTCGAACACAACGACTTGACCATCTCAGATTTAATGAAATTTGGTACATAGGTGGCCTCTTTATAGATTAAGAAAAATACCAAATTTCATCGTCATATATCCACCGGTTTTGAAAATACAGCTATAAAAAGTATTAAAAACACCCCAAAATCGGAAGATTGATGGGTTTTTAAATTGTGATTGCAGCTCCCCTAATTAAGATAGAGAGATGGAAAAGGTATCTTTTTGTAGTATTGTTTATGCTATTTTATTTGATATACAACACCATAGGAGTTAATATTTTTAAAAAATTCAAATTTTAAAATTAAAATTCAAATTTTGATTTTTTCAAAATGTGACTCTCCAAAAAATTCGAAATTTTTTTAAAACAATCTTTATATGTTTGGCATTTGATTACATGAGTTGTAACTTGGGATGATAATGGGTTTACTTAAAAAGCTATATTCAAATTTAGCCTAATACAAGAGTTTAATGAAAAAATAAAAAATAAAATAAAAAAACATGTAAACTGAAAATAAATTTGGGCTAAATCTTTAAAAAGTTTCATTAATAACAATAGATATAGTATTTTTGTTATTTAAAACCATTTATTTAAACAATGTTTTATTTTTAATTAATTTGTTTAAAATCTGAGACTACATGGGCTTAAAAATTTTTATTAATTTCATTATTCAGAATTTGTAATAATTCCCAATACAATATAAAAAAATAAAGACTGTGCAGTTATACTGTAGGCTACATTTTGTTTTGGATAAAACTCTGCATGTTCTGACTTAAAAAACTGATTCAGTTGTTTAGATCATTGGTAACAAGACCCAACAAGCAGCAACTTGCATTCCTACCTTGCAGACCTCAGTCTGTTTTAGGTTTTGATGGTGATCAGATGTGTTTCTCAGTCTGCTTTAGGTTTTGATGGTGATCATTTGTGTTTCTTGCAGTGAAAGTGATATGTGTTTGAAAACTTTTGTGGTTGAAAACTTTAAGTTTAATAAAGTACATCCTTTTCAGTTTTGAAACTAGACTTTTATAAATTGAAGCTGTGCAGGATTTTTTAGGAAAAATAAAAAGAACAGGTAATGGGAGGCAATTATTTTACTATTTAAATTTTACATTTTATGCACAAATAATCAACAATGGAAAGTACAAGTATGCATTAATACAATGTTTCAATCCATATAGAAATGTGACAGACTGGATGTTGGAAAATTTTGATGACTTATCAAAGAAGACTAAAATGTGTGATTCTTGCAGAAAGCAGCTGAAAACTTTAATAATTAGTCAAGAAGCAAATGAAACCTGTGCTGATGAGAAAATGGACGAAAATTTTGCATCTATGTCAGAAGTAATTGAAACACTGAATACTTCGCTCCATGAATTGGGTGAATCAGCTGTCAATAAGAAAAAGCTAAAATCTAAATGTTATGCTTCAACCAAAATTCAAAAAATCAGTTCTGCTATGAAACGGAAGCTTTTTACAAATATTCAAGAATCGTCTAATGACGAGGATGAAATACTTCACGACTCTCTTATGGACAATCTTAAAAGTAATTTTTCTAACTGCACTAGAGATAAACAGTTGATGATTTTGACTTGCTTACCAGAGTCATGGAGTGTTAAAAAAATCATGCAAGAATTCAATGCTCCTAATTATATGGTAAGACAATAAAAAAAAATTCTGAAGGAGAAAGGAATTTTAGAAAGCCTTAATAGAAAACCAGGTAAGTCTCTCCCTCTTCTGAAGTAGTTGTAGTATGATTGTTTTACCAAAGTGATGAAATTAGTCGGGTTTTACCTGGAATGAAAGAGTGTGTTTCTGTTAGGACTGAAAACGGAGATAAAGTTTAATTGTCAAACAGGCTGATTTTATGTAATTTGACAATTTGCAAGCACGAAAGTCAGTTTTTCCAAATTCGCAGAGCTCAGACAAAAAAACCGTGTCCTGGTAGGGTCTAGTGATACTCATACGGCATGTGTTTGCACCACACACCAAAATGTAAAACTGATGATGGAAAATGCAAGGATTGGTTCACTAACGAATGGACAATTATCTTCCTACAAACATTGTCTTGCAAGAGTATTATGCAACCCTGCTTCCATAGATTGTCATTTGGGGAAGTGTCCCACCTGTTCTGGGAACACAGTTTTGAGAACTTGGTTGAAAAACTAACTTTTCGCCAATGGATTACAGTTGATAGATGCAACTTGGAGACATTAGAAAAATCAACTTCAAATTTTATTGATTTGTTTTGCGAAAAACTGTCTGCTTTGGTCAGACATGACTTCATTGCTAAGCAGCAAAGCTCTTTTATGAATAGTAGTACTAAGGAAAACCTCAAGGACTCAGAATTTCTCATCATTTGTGATTTTGCTAAAAATTATAGTTTTCTTCTTCAAGATGAAGCCCAGAGCTATCACTGGACCAGTGGGCAAGCCACAGTCCACCCATTTGTCATCTATTACAAAACAGAAAAGACTGAACATGCAAATTTTGTAGTAATTTCTGAATGTTTAGAGCACAACACAATTACACTGTACTGCTTCCAAAAAAAAAACCTTATTAACTTCTTGAAAAGTAAGTTTGGTGACAACAGCGTCAAAAAAATGTACTATTTCTCTGACGGGTCTGCAGCCCAATGCAAAAATCGGAAATTTTTTCACAAACTTTTGTTTCCATCAAGATGACTTCAACATTGATGCTGAACGGCATTTTTCAGCAAGAGCACATGGGAAGGGGCCATGTGATGGTGTTGGTGGAACGGTGAAAAGGTTAGCTGCCCGAGCCAGCTTACAACGCCCTTACGAGAATCAAATTCAAACACCATTTCAGTTGTACGAATGGGCAATTCAGAACATTTTTGTGGCAAACTTTACATATATGTAAGTCAAGAAGAATACATAGAAACAGACCAATTTTTGGAAAATTGCCTAATCAAGTCTCTAACAATACAAGGTACCCAGAAACTTCATGCTTTTATTCCTATCCCATTGAGTAATTCAAAAATAAAAGTGAAGATGTTCTCAGAATCAAACGAGTCAGCTACTGAAAATTACAAGACAGACTGCAAATAACAGAAATTAGTGGTTACATAACCATAATCTATGAAAACAACTGGTGGGTAGCGTATGTTCTACCAAAAGAAGAGAGTGAGAATGAAGTTAAGGTCTCATTTTTACATCCAGCTGGTCCATCTACATCCTTTTCCTACCCTAGCCCACAAGATGTATTATAGCTTCCTGTAAGTTACGTCTTGTGTAAAGTAAATCCTGTGACTCCGACAGGAAGACTCTACAATCTCTCTGAAACAGAAATACACCAAACTACTGAAGCTTTTAAAGACTATATCAAGGATCTGCACGTGTGATTTCACTTCAAAACAATGATGCAACTTTTTTAATTTTAGGAGATTCTGCTTTAAGTGACGATCTAAGTTTAAGATTAGGAATATAATTTGCATAAATGTAAACAATTCAATGCCATATGTTATTATTATTTTGATGTGTTTCTTTAGCAGTAATTGAAATTACTTTTTAAAGTCTGTTTATTTTTTTGTATTGAATTGTGAATTATTACAAATTCTGAACAATGAAATTAATAAAATTTTTAAACCCATGTAGTCTCAGATTTTAAACAAATCAATTAAAAATAAAACATTGTTTAAATAAATAGTTTTAAATAACAAAAATACTATATCTATTGTTATTAATGAAACTTTTTGAGATTTAGCCCAAATTTATTTTCAGTTTACATGTTTTTTCATTTTTTTTTCATTAAACTCTTGTGTTAGGCTAAATTTGAATATAGCTTTTTAAGTAAACCCATTATCATCCCAAGTTACAACTCACGTAATCAAATGCCAAACATATAGATTGTTTTAAAAAAATTTAAAAATTTTTGGAGTGTCGCATTTTGAAAAATTCAAAATTTTAATTTTAAAATTTTAATTTTTTTTTAATCTTAACCCCTATGGTGTTTGTTGTACATCAAATAAAAGAGCATAAAAATACTGCAAAAAGATACTTTTCCCATCTCTCTATCTTAATTAGGGGAGCTGCAATCATAATTTAAAAACATATCAATCTTCTGATTTGGGGGTGTTTTTGGACATTTTATATAGCTGTATTTTCAAAACCGGTGGCTATATGACGATAAAATTTGATATTTTTCTTAATCTATATAGATTTTCAGTTTACATGTTTTTTCATTTTTTTTTTCATTAAACTCTTGTGTTAGGCTAAATTTGAATATAGCTTTTTAAGTAAACCCATTATCATCCCAAGTTACAACTCACGTAATCAAATGCCAAACATATAGATTGTTTTAAAAAATTTAAAATTTTTTGGAGTGTCGCATTTTGAAAAATTCAAAATTTTAATTTTAAAATTTTAATTTTTTTTTAATCTTAACCCCTATGGTGTTTGTTGTACATCAAATAAAAGAGCATAAAAATACTGCAAAAAGATACTTTTCCCATCTCTCTATCTTAATTAGGGGAGCTGCAATCATAATTTAAAAACATATCAATCTTCTGATTTGGGGGTGTTTTGGGACATTTTATATAGCTGTATTTTCAAAACCGGTGGCTATATGACGATGAAATTTGATATTTTTCTTAATCTATATAGAGGCCACCTATGTACCAAATTTCATTAAAATCTGAGATGGTGAGATAAAAATGCCTTCAAATTGTGTTGAGTTGATACAGAATCACTCTTCAAATCTTTTACTTTGCATATTACATTGAAAACAAATGTTTCCATAACGTAGCAAAACCGTTTTAGCAACGTTTGTGCTCCGTAAGAGGGACGTATGGTAATGCTTATCTTAAAGCTGCCATGATAATCTGTTGTATACAGTCTTGTTACCTAGTCTACAAAAATTTGGGGGTAAATAAATGAAGTTCTTAGCTAACCTAAAAAATCATTTTCATCATATGAAGGCCCCTTCACAAAACTTTTCTTGTTCCTAATAGTTATTTTACTATCACTTATTTTTGTTGAAGCTTTATAAGGGATGACTTTGTTAGGAAAGTAATGTATAATATAAAAAAAGAAAGCATTTCTATCACAGTTACTAGTGCAACACAATCTCTCACCATTATACAGAGTGTCCAAGAATTATTAAACACATTACAAAATTATGTACAAAAAAAAAAACTATGAGCATTGTCTGTTTTTCTATGTCACATATTACTAACACGGTTCCTATATTTTTGTATTGCAGAATTGTTACTCCCAGAATCCGATAGATGGCGCTAGGTGTGGCCTGATGAGGAATTTATGAGAAATGCGCAATCAGTATTCATGTCATCCATACAGCAGAAGGCGATGTGTGTGTTATGGTTTGCGAAATTAAAGTCTGTTATTAAAGTTAAAAGACGGTACTGTTTAGAGTATGGTTGTAATCCTCAGTCAACAAATTCAACTAAGTGGTGAATGAAACAGTTTAAAGAAACTGGCAATGTGGAACATCGTGGAGGAACCGGTAGGCCTAGCGTCAGAGGTGAGATGGTTGACCAAGCTATGAAAGTTTCCGACGAAGCCCCAGGAAATCCGTTCATAAAGCAAGCAGAGAACTGTGCATTCCAAAATAGACAGTTCACGATATCTTGCACAAGAAATTAGTTACATGCTTATAAAATTCAAATAGTGCAAAAGATGCATGCAAATAATCACACTCTGCAATACGATTTTGCTGTGGATATGCTGAATCAAGTGGAAAACGATAAAAACTTTCTCAGTACTGTAATTTTTAGTGATTAATCCACATTTCATGTATGAGGTATCGTTTCACTTCGTAAACTATGTTTTGTTTGGATATGGGGCAGTGAACCGCCTCATGCTGCTATTGAACTGGAACGTGATTCTCCAAAAGTTAATGTGTGGTGCGCCCTATAAAAAAGAGAAGTGATTGGCCCTTTCTTCTGTGAAAAAACCATAAATGGTGACATTTACTTGGATATGTTAGAAAATTTCCCTATACCCCAGATCAAAAGATATGACGTCGTTTTCCAACAAGACTGCATGCCTTCGCATTGGTCAATGTGTGTACGTAAGTGCCTAAATGAGCATTTCCCCAACAGATGGATTGGGCGTGGTGGTCCCATTCTGTAGCTCCTCGCTCCCCAGATCTAACTCCATTGGATTATTTCATGTGGGGTTATGTGAAGGATCGTGCCTATCAGACGCCTTGTACTGATTTGCAGGAACTGAAGCAGTGTATCACAGCTGCTATTAATTCCATAACTCCTCAGATGCTTGCCAATACATGGCATGAAATCGAGTATCACCTGGACGTACTACGAGCAACCAAGGGATCTCACATCGAAATTTATTAACTTGTGTAGTTACATTGTAAGTTAGTACAGTCAGTTTCTTTCTATCTGTTTAATGTTTTGTTTTACATAATTTTGTACTGTGTCCAATAATTCTCGGACACCTTGTATATTTATTGTTCACAAGGTATACGACTTCACAAACTATGTTTTGACTCAAGTCCATTTCACTGGCTCCGTTGTGGCTGTTGCAATTTTCTTGAAAATTCAGTTGCTCATATTTAACTGAACATAAAGTAGACATTTTAATACCACTAACATCTAAGTTATTGCAACATAAAACTGAGTCATTTGTGTTGTTCATTTACGAGTTTTTCGGACACATCTGAAATTTAGCTGATAGATTATTAGAAATGTGACGTGAAATAATGCTAGGAGATAAATCAAGTAGTACTTTCACAGCTTTGTTTTTAATTTTTCTTTTAAGTGTAGCTAAAGGCTATCTGTGTTTCTGCTGCAGATCTGTGTATTTATATCTCAGTTTACGTTTCTTTATCATTTTTTTCTGTATTTTTACAGAGGAGCCTTTTATTTTGGTATGTTAGTTGCTTTGTATTTTTTCAACCCATGTGTATTTGGTTCTTAATCTTTTTTTTTTCACTAGTTTGCGAATTTAGACTTAATTTTTGGTTATAATTGTCTTAGTATTTGAGGAAGTTTGTTTAGTGTAATGTCCCTAGTTTATATCTTGTGCTTAGAAATTGCAATTTTTAGTTTCCGCTTGAGGGTCCTATTGTGTAACCAACAGTACGTAGCATATAAATAATTGTAAGAATCAGTTGATTATGCATGTTGAAACACCTTTTTCAAGACTTTGTATGCAAATAAGATATGAAAACAGCCACCCAATCTAGTTTGTTCTGTCTTGGGTTAAATTCTGTTGCTACTCATACATATATACTCATTTCAAGAGTAACCCTTTGCATTGTTTGGCCAACCAGAAAAAAATATTTTCTTCTATTGGTTGTTCATTAATGCCATTTGTTGTTGTACTCTGACATTGTGCTGTGCTCTTCTCTCTATTTCTGTACATAACATTAACTTCAATCATGAAAGAAATACGGGATTACGCCATATAATCAAATTTTGAAGATGACAATCCGATTTTTGCCGTAAATGTGACAAGGATGGTAAGTCAAATAATATCCGAAAACTTGAAAATTTTCATCGTCCTGGAAGCGGGACTCGAACCCGTGTATTGACATCAGAAATAGGGCTGTTGACATGTTACATGCAGGTGTACGACAGATTGATGCAGTTGCTGCTTTAGGAGTTTTGCAAGCCAGCTACACACAAAATTTCTACCGAATGGAAATGCTGCAGATCAAGCAGGGTTTTTACCCCCCCTTCAATAAACAGGTGTGGGGGGTACTTTAAAAAACACCCACTGCAAACGGTTATTTTATTTTTTTTTTCCAAAGAAACACATGATTTCTTTTCTGGTTAATGCTCTTGTACGTTATGTTTTTGCTCCAAGTAATTCCCAAATATATTTTATGACTTCAATACTTGGGCTGTAGAGATAGAATATTTTAAATAAGCAATGTTTATTCACAATTAAATATTTTATTTTAAGATTTTAAATCTACTGTAGTTTCACTGAGCATTTGGCTTGGCTTCATTAGGACAAATGGAGTGCAAACGTTCAAATCATCATGACATCATCAGCATTCTGACAGTCACTGCTTTTGGCAAGTTGTTTCCACGTGTTTGAAAGAAATCTAGTAGATGTCATGTCGTTGACAAGCCATGAGCAGTTGCACTATATGTGGAAAGCTTCTAATATATTAAGCTTGATAGTCAAATCAGGTTTATCAATAAGCATAGCATTTTAAAAAAAAATCTGGTTATTTTCATGACAATGTTGGGCTATAGACGACTTCTTCAGTTCCATACGCAAGTCATGTGTTCCTTCACATGAAAACTTAAAAGCCCTACGGATCTGTCCTATACATGAAAGTCCACATTCACAAGCGATCTGATAAATTCCCCAGTTCTGTCTTCAACGTAGTCTTTTGATCCATAAAAATTTGCCTTGTTTATAGATTTCAAAATAACTTTGAAATTTAAACATTTGAAAGTTCCTAAATTTCTGGACAGCTTTGTCTACAACAAAAGGACAATCTATATCCTGTGTGTGCCACAATTTCTTTAAAAAAATAATCAAACTTTTTTTTATTTTTGTGTTTACTGACCATGGTGAGCAACTCAATGGGCTATAAGCAGTCGCCTGTCCCTAATTTAGGGTCACTGGTTCCAGGGAAGGAAGAGACCCAGTGCCGTAAGACAAACACAACATCCATGCCTCACCGGGATTCGAACCCAACCCTCTTGGAAGAACTGAACAGTCATAAGCCAGTGCTTAGACCACTGCAGCGGCAAAAATCTAGCTTTTTCTGCAAGTAATCCTCTGTAACGCATAGATGTACTGCACGATATACTTGGGTAGAAAACACCAATTTGTTTCCATGACTTTTCTTTATGACTTGTCAACAACATGACACCTACTCGATTTCTTTCAATTGCATGGAGACAATTCACCAAAATCCATGATCATCAACTACCTGATGATGTCACATATGAATGTTTGTGCTCCTTTTGTCCTGATGAAGCCGAGCTTAAAGGCTCAACAAAACTATAGATCTTAAAATAAATTATTTAATTGTGAATAAATGTTGCCTATTTATTCTATAATTTCACACATGGTTTAATCCTTTAATTCCACTAATATTGTATTTACCAACTTGGTGAAGTCACCAACTTGGTTTACTTTCACAGGGTGATCCAGTTGTACTCTACAGAGAGATCTACTGGTAGGAGGGGAAATACTGATCTGAGGGATATAAGCTCAAGTTTTAAAGCTACAGGAGGTTGTACTTAATTTACACTCACCTGTGTTTTGCATAACATCACTAACTTTCCTAACTAGAGCCATGAATAACCAAACCTGAGTAAAATTTAAAAAGAAAAAAAAATCATTTATGCAATTTCTTTATATAATTCAACTGTTTTGAATGCCCTATTATTTGTTAATGTAAATCACACTCAAAAGTTTGCCCTAATTAGTGCTGGAAACTTTTTAAATTATGCTCATAAAATTATATTATGATATACCCCCAAATTTTTATTTATCTTTATATATATTAAGAATCAAGCAAGAAGAAACAAAAAGGGAAGTAAACACTGAAAAACAAGTTACTAGTAAAGTGAAAAGCCAAAATGAGCACAAGCTGCAGTTACAATTAACTGGAATGAAAATTTAAAAAGAAAAGGAAGAGAAAAAAAGCTAAACCACTGATGAAACCTATTGAAAGTGCTGTCATCATGGCATTCAACTTTTTCTGTATTTTTTTTTTCCCGACAGCAAAAAAGACTCCTTTGATTACCCCCTCCCCCACGATTTTTTTTTTTTTTTTTTTTTTTTTTTGCAGTATGGACCCAAACACAGCAAATAGCTCTAATCTCAACTTCGCATGCTCAGTAGATGTCACTAACTCACTATTATATGCTATGCTACAAATAAATAGTCCAATATAATAATGATAATTTTACTCACAAAATGACTGAATCATACATAGTTGTTTGTGTTATTTACATGAAACTTTCATGTCTGGCTTTACTTTGCAAAAACCTCTTCTTTGCTTCAGAAATTTTTTTTGTGCAATATAGTTTTCAATAGAAATTATGGATAAAGCTGATAGCTGTTCCTGGATCGTTGTAGATTTCAAATAAGTCTTGATCAGCTTTAATTTATTAAAACTTCTTTTCCCCACTTTCTACAGACAGGAATTGCAATATTCGAAAGCAAATCCTACTGTTGGGATAACAATGAACCATATCATACTGGAATATGAAGTTTAGAGCTTCTATTGTAGTAGCTGAGCTGCATTTGCTCATAAGTGCTTGCAAATGCCTCAGCTCTTCAAACAGTTGCTCCCCATCGATATCTTTTTCTTCACTGTCAGCATCCTTAAGGAATTTTTCTAACTGAATACACTTTTCTTTTAAAGAATCCCCTGTCAGGCAATTTCTTCAAATTATAAAGGAAACCCGAAGCGTTGGAAAGTTTTTGCAACTGAGTAAATCTTTCCTGAATGGCAAACAATGCGCTATCAATGAGTGGATAGAAAACCATTGATTTATATATGGTTCACAATCTGTAGGAGCTTTGTTGCAGTTTTCATAGTAAAAAGTGTTGTTTTTTTTCGCTTTACCCTAGGCTGTGGGAATTTGGGATTTATTTCCAAGATGTACATAACAATAAGGCTTGTCACTCAAGCCTTATTGTTATACACTGAGTTGCCACTTTATTATGACCACCCCCTCAGTACTTCGTTCGGCCACCTTTTGCCTTTAATACTGCGTCGATGTAGATTCTTCGTGGCATGGACTCCACGAGATGTTGATAGCTGGTTTTTGGAATCTAAGACCATGCTTGATGAATAGCACTTTCCAGGAGTGTGAAATTGCAGGGTTGTGTATCCAGCTGTTTGATGGCTTGTTCAACTTCATCCCACAAATTCTCAATGGGGTTGAGATCTGGAGATTGTGGGGGCCAGCTAAGCAAAGTAAACTAACCGGCATTTTCCTGAAACCAATCCTGTACAATACAAGCACTATGGGAAGACGCATTATCTCGTTGAAAGTAGCCATCGCCATTGGGATAAACCATCCACATGACAGGATGTACTTGGTCTGCAACGATGTTTAGATATGATGTGCCAGTCAGACGTTGATCAACATGAATTAAAGGGCCCAAATCATGCCAGAAAAACATTCCCCAAACCATAACGTTGCCTCCACCAGCTTGAAGGGTTGTAGCAATGAATTTGGGGTCCATGCTTTCGTGCTGTTTCCGCCAAATTCTCACTTGGCCTTAGGCATGGTGCAACTGAAAACGTGATTCATCGGACCAAATATTTTTTTTCCAATTATCGACTGTCCAATCCTTATGCTCCTGTGCGAAGTGGAGACATTTTCTCTTGTTAACTGCAGACAGCAAAGGTGTTCGAACAGGCCTCCTTCTGCCATATCCCATCCGTGCAGTGTACGGCGAACAGTGCGTGCACAGATCATTTGAGGGATCCTTGATTAAGATGGTCTGTAATTGCTGCACTGTTGCCTATTACCTGTCTGGACACTCTCCGTTCCGCCCGAGCAGTCACTAGTCGATGACGACCACACGTTGCACGTAGAGACCCAGTTTTTTGGCTGACAGTCCAGTCTTTAAACACTTTAACAACAGTGGCTCTGGAACATTTCATGAATGCGGCGGTTTCAGTGATACTCGCTCCATGGCTCCGAGCTCTTACAATCATCCCACGTTGAAAGTCCGTCAAATTGCATTTTTTACCCATCTCGTCACCCAAAAATCACTTCTACTACTGTCGCAAGCACTAAGCTTTCCCTTTTTATACTAGCCTCACCCTCTGGCGGCAACAGCGTACAGCCATAGCTCATTTCCTTAAAACTGTAAGGTAGTCATAATAAAGTGGCCACTCAGTGTATATAAAAATGTCAACAAACATCAGGAACAAACAAAAAAAAAGGTTAATTTTTTTCTCCTGAAAACCCAAATGCGTAAAAGCAGCAGAGAAGAATTCTCAGGAAAAAAAAAATGCACAAGAATTGAAAATGCTTCTTGTTGTTGTTGGTGGTATATATATAGGAACTCTGCATGTGCCAGAGAAACAACAAAGGAGTATTCAGCTTTCATTTTTGTGGCAAATACAGACTAGCTCATAAAAGAAAAAAAAAAAAGTTAGCAGATAATTTTACTATGTAAGAAAATTTATAAATCCATGGGCATCCCTTCCATTTGGTGGCTGCCTACCTGACCGGTAAATATGTATATTAGCGTCCTAAATTATTTCGTCGGAAAAATGTCAGTACCTACAAAAAGTGTGACGTAAAGATTTTAGAGTACGGAAATTAATGGCAAATGGTGCAGAAATTTCATATTTTAAATGTGTTTTAAAGATTTTCTATCATAATATTGAACTGTGAGTGTGATGCTGTGAAGAGACGCTGCGGTAGGCCTAACGCATCGCCAGAGGTGCATAAAAATAAAATGTGACTGCATACACAACCATTGAAACAGAAAACTTGCTGCAAACCCGCAAATCACGATAACAATGGAACGAGATAATTTAAAGAAAAATTAATATAACAGTAAATAATTATTAGAACATTGCAGATTCCAGAGAGGGCAAAAGGACATTACGACTGAATCCGCAAAAGTGTGTGTAAAATGGACCTTAAGGCCAAAACTTAAAAATTTTTGGACTATGAACCTCATAAAAACAAGAGACTAATTTTTATATCAAGAAAAGCAGTTCTGTTAATGAACCTTCAAAAATTATATATAGCATCTTTAACAACTTAATTCAAAAATAGTACTTATAAAATATATAAAATATTTTATTTTAATAACTGGAAACTGCAAGAGTAACCTGGCAATAAAATAAATCTTTCTGTGTAAATGAAACTTTTGTTACAGTTCCTATATATTGAGAACAGGCCTTGATAAAATCAAGAGGCCAGAAACTTCTGCAAAAACAAAATAACTCTATCAGAAGATGTGAAAAATAGTTGAACATTCTCATGTTAAGATAGAATTAAATATATTAATCTTAGTAAAACCTTAAGTGTTTTAATTGCTGTAATAACATTTTTATTTTTTTAATCTACAAGCAAAAACTATCTGCAAAATCTGCTAATAATTTTCAAACTATCCACGTATGGCGTACGCGTGTACGTCTATATTGTGTGACTGCGCATCGCTACTGCGACGATGTGAAGCTTTGCTTCATTGAAAGGAAGATTCGCTGCAGCGTTTAATTCACGCGCGGACGACTACAAGTCCAAGCGCGTATGTTGTTACCACGAGAGCGAGCTGTGTTATACTCATACGATACACAATATAGTTCGTTCATGTTTTGTCATTGTTTTTAAAGCGATGTTGAGAAATTTTTCGTTCTTTCGCATACGATTCCTTGATTCAAAATAGAAAGTACTAACATGCTTTTCTATGTTGTACAGGAAACTGGGGAACTATAACTTTCGGTTCTGGTTTGAACAGCTTCCATTCATAGCTGATTTGCTGTGTCACTGCACTTTTGGTTCTCCTGTGTTAATAGCTTGTTCGCAGGTCAGTTTCTATCTTACTCATACATATCTTTTGCAAATCGAAGAGTTTTTTTCCCGTTTTTCCTGCCAACAACATACAGGATACAACAAAATAAAGGGTGGATGCTGTGGACCTATTTTCTGTAGCGTATCACTACATTTATTGCTCTCCTGCCAACAACATAACCTCTTGTACTCTTCCGCCCATCATTTTGGCACAGCAACAAACCTTCCTTTTAAAGGACCAAAGCTTCGCATTCTTTGCCGCAGCAATACATTAGGCCTACTGTAGCTTCTCTTCACAGCGTCAGACTCGCAGGTCAATATTACGAAAAAAATATATCTTTAAAACACATTTAAAATATGCAATTTTTGCACCATTTGACATTAATTTCCATACACTAAAATCTGTACATCGCACTTTTTCCAGGTACTAAAATTTTTCAACGAAATAATTTAGGACGCTAATCTACACATTTACCACCTGGCCTACCCCTTGGACCGGCCCTGGCTGGAAAACCACAAGATCGAATCTTTACAGCTACCTCAGGTCTGACCTTAATACTACTAAGAAAATTTTGGAATCTATACAGCAACGTTTAGATAACCGCATTCCATACCCCAGTATACTGGCAGACCTCTGTAATGTGTTGACTAATATGGGACTAGCTGCACCAAACACTAATCAATAATGTCACTGCAAGTATACTTCGTAGGTGTCAAGACGTTCTTCGACACATAGGTAGTGTTACTGGATACTGAAATCCAGAGGTTTGGACATTCTCTGAATATACACTTTTGTCTATATTGTGGTACTACTTGTTGTGAGCAGAAATTGCCCATTGAATTGTTTTTGTAAACACACTCTGGCGTTTATGCTACGTGGCTTCACTTCATGCAATATCCCTAACTTTTTGTGACCAGTATATATCATCATCATCATCATCATCATTGTCAACCATTATCAATCCACTGCTGGACGAAGGTCTCCCCAAGTTTCCTCCACAACGGTCTGTCTTATGCCAGTCTCCTCCATGTCACTCCCGCATATTTACGAATTTCATCCACCCATCTCCCATGTGGTCTTTTTCTGGGTCTTTTCCTGTCCCTTGGAATCCAATCTAAAATTTCGGCTGTCCATCTATGGTCTGTCCTTTTGGCAGTATGTCCAGCCCATTGCCATTTCAGGGATTTAACTCTGATCATGATGTCTTCCACTCTCGTCATTTTTCGGATCCACGAGTTCCTCTTCTTATCTCTCCTGGTTATACCAAGCATGCACCTCTCCATGCATCTTTGAGTTGTCTGCAGCCTTTGTATGTCTCTTTTAGTTAAGGTCCACGTCTCTGCACCATACGTAAGCACTGGAAGGATGCATTGATCAAACACTTTTCTTTTAAGACATAATGGCATATTGCTCTTGAAAATTATGCTGTTTCTTCCAAAAGCTCTCCAGGCAAGTTTTGTACGCTGATTAATTTCTTCATCAATGTGACCCTCACTTGATATCTGCTGTCCAAGATAAACATACGTATCTGTTATCTCCAGTTTTTCTCCATCAATCGATAAATCTTTATTTCTTGTAAAAGCATTGAACATCACTTTTGTCTTCTGAAAGTTCATTTTTAATCCCACTTCTTTACTCTTGTCAGCAAGTTCCTGGATCATACTCTGCAGCTCTGATGGGGTAGTTGCAAAAATGACTACGTCATCAGCAAAACGAAGGTGGGTTAGATAATCTCCATTAATCTTTATCCCTTTGTTTTCCCAGTTCAGTGATTGAAAGACATTTTCCAATGTGGCATTAAAGAGCTTCGGAGATATGGTGTCACCTTGTCTCACTCCCTTTCCAATTTTTAAGTGTGTTGTATTTTCAAACAGCCGAATCTTTGCACTTGCATTTTCATAGATGTTATTAATAATATTAATGTATGCATCTTCAATACCGCAGGATTTCAGAGCCGTGGTAACTGCTGATGGTTTCACCGAATCAAAGGCTTTTTCATAATCGATAAAAGCTATGCACAATGGAAGTTCATATTCCCTCGCTCTTTCAATTAGTTCTCTCAGTACGTGGATATGATCTATTGTGCTGTAGCCACTCCTGAATCCAGCTTGTTCTCTCGGTTGAGCCATGTCCAGTGTTACCTTCAAGCGGTGTGAAAGAACTTTAGTGAAGATTTTATAAACCACTGATAGGAGGCTGATAGGTCTGTAGTTCCTGAGATCCTCAATGTCACCTTTTTTATGTAGCAGGATCATTGTAGCATTGTTCCAATCCTCAGGAATCTTCCCTTCATTAAGGCATCGAGTGAAAATTTGGGCGAGTACTGTTTCAATTTCTCCACTTGCTTCTTGTATGATGTCTATAGTAATTCCATCTTCTCCTGGAGCTTTCTCCCGCTTCATGTTCTTGATTGCATGAGCAACTTCTGCTGGGAGGATTGGAAGAACTCTGGTACCTTTCATGATGTCTGGAGTACATGTATCATCCCTTTCATATAATTTGGAGTAGAAATCTTTCACTCTTGTCAAAATTTCGCCTCTATTTCTTGTTATAGAACCATCTTCTTTTCTCAGAGCCATAATCTGTTTTCTTCCCTTACTGAGATGTCCCTTTGCTATCTTTAGGCTTTGGTTGTTTTCAATTGCTTTCCTCACTAGCTCACAGTTGAATTTCCTTACGTCTTCAGTGATACTTTTTCGTGCTGTCTTGCATAGCTCTATATATTCCACTTTGGAAGTCACATCTTCTTTAGTTGTCCTCATCTCTCTTCTTTTTTGCATCAACATTTTGGTTTTTCCTGATAATTTGTTTACATGCAACTTGTTCTTAGACCCAGCTAATTTTGTTGCTGTTTCCATAAGAGCTTTGGTTACTTTTCTGTTAACTTCCGAAATATCCACTTCTTCCGATGTTAGGCCTTCTAAAGCAGAGAATCTGTTCTTCAGTTCCAACTTGAAAGTATTATGGTGTTTTTTAAGGTTGGTTATGTCAATAGATTTTGTTTGTCTTTATGAGCTTGCCACGTTCCAGTTTAGTGTTGAGGTGCATCTTACATCTCACCAATCTATGGTCACTACCTGTGTTGAACTTGTTCAGCACACTGCAGTCTTCGATGACGAATTTTTTGTTACACATAATAAAATCAATTTCACTTGTCGTCCCAATTGGATGTCTCCATGTCCATTTCCTGTGTGGCTTTTTCTTGAAAAAGGAATTCAAGATGAAAAATCCTTCTGCCTCTGCAAACTCAACGAGAGTATTTCCACGCTGGTTTCTGTTGCCGTGACCGAATTTACCTACTGAAGTTTCATTCTGTTGCCGGTGCCCAATTTTTGCATTGAAATCTCCCATAATTATCTTCAAGTGCTGCTTACCTTTATTATTTAGATGACGAATTTCCTCATAAAATTCTTCAATTTCTTCTTCAGGATGACTTGTGGTGGGTGCATAAGTTTGAATAATCTGAGCCTGGTATCTTCTCGATAGTTGGATAACAAGCCGTGCAGCTCTGTCAGAGGAGCTTTCAACTTCTACCACTTTATCCTTCAGTTTCTTGTTTATTATAAATCCAACACCACTAGTTCTGCCAGTATCTGTCCCACGATAATAGAAGAGAGATGTCCACTTTTCAGTTCAATGAGATCTTCTCCTTTTCTCCTTACCTCACTTAGCCCGACGATGTCCCACTTGATCCTTTGTAGTTCCTCTTCCAATTCAAGAAGCCTTGAATCAGAAGATAGGGAGCGTCCGTTGTAGGTAGCCAAGGTCAGCATCAAATGGCAGCCTAGTCCGGTACTCCGGGGATTCTTAGCACCCTCTGCCTTCATGTCGCACTGGCCGCTGCCTTGGCCAGGTACATTCCAGCTGCCGGAGACTGAGGGCCAAGATTTAAGTTGTAGAGTCATTTTGGAGGTGTTTGGCCATAACTCACCACGCTGGCCAAGCGGGTTGGTGAGTGTGGGATAGCATTTCCTCTGATCCCGATGGTATAGTTATACCGCTATTTGCGGTCGTCAGAGCCCCTTTAGTGGGAACAGGATGCACCACGAGAAGGCGGGGTTGACATTTGTCAAGGAGAGGCTGTGATGTTACGCATCACCTGACCTTACATCCTGACCTTACATATATATATATATATATATATATATATACATACATACATTGCTGAAAAAAAATGTGTACAATCAAACTGTGACAGTTTGTACGGCTTTTCTACACAGCCTAGCTATGTGATCCAGCCTTTAATCTGTTGCCCTTAACAATCTGATAATAGAAGAGATCCATAATTCAGAGAAAGGCTAATTAGGAAGCACTGGCCTAATCGGAAAAGTATTAATCCGACAGTGAATAGAAATATTGGTTTGTGGCTCTAAATTTAATTGCTTAGAAAAGATTATTCATTCAGAGAAATCTGAAGATACAGACTCAACTAGCAAATACAAAAATTGGTCTATTACTCTTGCCATTTGGGAACAAACAGCTACAAAATTCAAAGTGAACATTAAATTCAAAACCAGTAGCACCAAAAGTAAACAGCTATCAAGATGGTTTTGAAGCATTACAGAAACAAAGGAGCAATGATATGTGTTCAAAAATAATATTGTTGAGAGAAAATTAATTCAAATTAGAAAAAAAATCCTCATAAAACTATACTTCCCAACCAAAGTAGTAGAATGTAAAAGTATGTGCGCACGCTGATAGTTTTCAAATTATTAGCAGATTTTGCCAATATGGGCACATTTGGACGTTTGTGGCCTCTAGATTTTATCAAGGCCTGTTTCTCAGTACATAGGAACTGTATCAAAAGTTTCCTTTGCACAGAAAGAATTTAAATTTTATTGCCAGGTTCCTCTTGCAGCAACTAGTTATTAAATTAAAATCTTTTCCTTAAGTAATTTGTAAGTCGACAGTAATTTTTTTTTTTTTTTTTTTTTTGGAGGTTTAACTACCACCGTGAGCAACTCAATGGGCTATAAGCAGTCGCCCATCCCTAATTTAGGGTCACTGGTTCCAGGGAAGGGAGGGAGCCAGTGCTGTAAGACAAACACAACAACCATGCCTCACCAGGATTCAAACCCGGACCCCGTTCGGACGAATGATCAGAGGCCATCGCTTAGACCACTGCGCCACCGGGGACGGCACAGTAATTTTTTAACTAAGCTGTTGAAAATACTATTTGTAATTTTTAAAGGTTCATTAATGGAACTGTTTTCTGGGTATAAAATGTTTCTTTTAATTCTCTTGTTTTTATGAGGTTCATAATCCAATATTTTGCCATAAAGGTCAATTTCACACACATTCAATTGTATTTTGCCGTCATCGGAATTTGTAATGTCCTAATAATTATTTCTTTAAATTATCTTATATTGTCATCGTGATATGCGGGTTTGCAGCAAGTTTTGTTTCAATGGTTGTGTTCACAGATACATTTTATTTTTATACAACTCTGCTTCCAACTTCTCCCACCCCTGCATTCCTGAAATTTGAACAAAAATTTAGTAAACTGTAACTGGAAAAGCAAAGCAACTGGCCACCTTGCCTGTGACAGGTTCAATAGCATTCCTCTGCTTCATTATTTGATAGGCACAACTCTGATATGTGGAAGGGGGAGATGGGCACATTTGGATGTAAGTGTGTACTCCCACAGTCTAACAAATGTTGCATTGGGTATTTGTATATATTCTATTTGGATACAGATACATTATGATTTCAGTAAGCTTAATTCACATCTGGTATAAAATATGCATTTTCAAAAAGAAAAAAAGAAAAAAAAGTTAAATTTTTGCGTGCCTTGCGTAGACTTTGAATTGTGACTGACAATTTACTTCTTGGCCGCAGGACTCTGTACAGGGTGGGTTTTGAATTTGTTTCAACCTTGAAGCTTTCTGGATTTAATAAGTATCTCTCCAACAGCTCATTCCGTTTGTTACTTTACACCCAATATATTTCTTGCAAAAAAACTGGCTGAATGAGCCCTAAGAAATGCTGATCTAATATATGATAACAGTAATATAGAATATCCTTTATAACTAACATACCAATAAGCTGCGTTTGTAACAATGTTTGCTACACAGAGGCACATGGAAGCACATTTGAGTAATTAAGTATAAATTCAATACTCTCTAAACATTTGAAGAATTAGAATTTCTTTTACAACTAGCTGCATTTGTTATTTAAAAATCTAACCAAATATTCAGTAGCTCATAAAAATGAAAAGGCCTAAAATTTCGTTTCCTTGAAATATATTTTTGGTACTCTTTCACGGAAATACAAAATTAAAAACGAAGCAGCTGTGTTTAGATCCGAAAATCTAACAAATTATTTACTACTCCTAGTTTAAAATGCAGTCGATGATATAGATACCTGTTAAGAAAATACATGAATGTGTTGACGTGTTAAGCCTACCTCCACGTGTTACGAAACGAATACATGAATGTCTTCACGTGTTACGGGAATCTCCACGAGTTGCGAAACGAATACATGAATTGTGTTCGAAATCAAAGCCTATGAATTGAA
This sequence comes from Macrothele yani, assembly GCA_039090855.1. Classification (NCBI taxonomy): domain Eukaryota; kingdom Metazoa; phylum Arthropoda; class Arachnida; order Araneae; family Macrothelidae; genus Macrothele; species Macrothele yani. The sequence continues at coordinate 87,828,775 of CM077011.1, read as the reverse complement.
ACAGGAAAAGAACTTACCTTTTAAGAACGATAAAATCCATCGATTAGGCATGCAGCTCTGGACGATCGAGTTCAGCCTTGCCTCACCGTCCGTAGTACAAGTGACGTAACAGCAGGTTAGAGAACGACGCAGCCGCAGACCAGAAGCTGCTTTAAAACTAATGGAATAAAATCTTCTAGTCGTATAAGCAAAAAAAAAAAGAAAAAAAAAAAAGGAGGAATTCAATAATCTTTATCAATTATACACAAGCTTACTGTTTTATCAACAGTATAATTTTGTTCTTTTTTTGCCTGAATGTAATGTCACGCCAAAGATTAGCTGTGACCTTGCTAACATGACGAAAATGCAACGTTTAGCAAACGTAATGAATGTGACAAAATCGCAACGGTAACGGATGTAACATTTAACAAACGTTTATCAAACGTAGTCTTTGTACAGAAGACCAAATATCAACTTTTGCAACCGAAATGCGACGTCTTTTAAACGTCATGTGCTACTTGGGAAGGGACAGGAAAAGACCCAGAAGACCACATGGGAGATGTGTGGATGAAATTCAAAAGTATGCAGGAGTGACATGGAGGAGACTGGCACAAGACAGACCGTTGTGGAGGAAACTTGGGGAGACCTTCGTCCAGCAGTGGATTGATAATGGTTGACAATGATGATGATGATATTTATTTATTAACCAGAAATAGCACATTAAAACTATATGCGCGTACATTTTTGACAAAAATTAGCACAATAATATAAATATACATACGTATGTGCATATAAATTTTTATTAGCAAAAATGAATTAAATAATGCCTCATGTACGTTTTCAGTTTAAAAAAAAAATAGCATATTAACCGTAATGTTTGGAATGTTTTCAGGATCAGAAGTAGTTAATTATTATCCTGATATAAAAATTACGCTTTCATAAAAATCTTTTTTGACAATTTATTTTAAATTTATTCAAATTATAAACATTTAAAGGCAAAAAAGTAACGACATTTCGTGGTTATATGGTGGTGGGTAAATAAGGTAAATAGAAATGTACTTACCATTAAAAATAAATAATCTGAATATATCAGCAGAAAGAATTGTTCAAAAAGCACATCAGCAGGAAAACGTTAAATTTGGTCTGCAAACGCAGATTTTAGTGGTAAGATATATATGTAGATTTTGGTGGTAAATATATAGGCACTAGGCAGAAAGAAAAATTTAAGAAAACAACCATGACGTTTTTGTACGAAAACTTGAAACATATTTTACACTGAACTGGCGATGCGAAACTAGGTAGATTTTAAAATTTAACTTTCCCAGCCTTTTTTTCCGCAAACGTTTTTACGGCATCCTCATAACTGATTGTATTTGCTATGTCACTCTCTTTAGATAATATCACTAGGTTTGATAGGTAATCTTGGTGCATTGTTGATCTGAGATATGATTTTATAAGCTTCATTTTGCTTTCATGTCCTTTCACAGGTTGCTGACATTGTTGGCAGAGTAGCATGTAGTCTTAATGATATATTAGGTGTACAAATAAGTTCAAAAGCTTTTTTTGTGTCACGTATACCGCTAACTTACATATCCGACATTCCTTCGCTTTGTTGTAATGTGACCGTAACTGGTGCAGAGTAAAAAATGTGACACAGAAATTTGCCCAACGGTCAAGCGATACTGCATTTATTCGACACTGCATTTGTTACGAATTTCATCAAAGAAAAAGTGCTTGCAAAGCATGTGCATCGATCTGTTCTTTCTGGCGGAGAATATTGTATCGAAAAGCACGTGTGAGTTTTGGTTTAGACGGTTTAAAGCGGGTGATTTTGATGTTGGCAATCGAGAACAGAGCGGCGCCCCGCAGAAGGTTGCACATGAGGAACTGCAAGCAAGCATTGCTGCATGAAGATTCGTCTCAAATGCAAAAGAACTAGCTGAGCAACTGGGGGTAACTCAACAAACCATTTCTAATCGCTTACGCGATATGGGAAAGATTCAGAAGGAAGGAAAATGGGTGCCACATGACCTGAGCCACAGGAACAAGGATGAGCGTGTCATGAAGTGCTTCAATCTATTGAATAAATAACACAAAGTTTTTCATGTGGAAAATCATTACGGGTGATAAAAGGTGGATGTAGTACGACAATACCAAATGCAAAAAAACTGGGTAGACCCCTGTGAAGCAACGACGTTGACACTGAAACACATTATTCACTCCAAGAAAGTTCTGTTATGCATCTGGTGGGATATGAAGGGTGTGCTCTATAATGAACTATTGGAACAGGGTCAAACTGTTACTGCTGATCGCTACAAGCAACAATTGCTACGATTGAACCAGGAAATCTGTTGGAAAAGTCCATTCACAGGCAAATGATTGCATCCTGTGAAATTACTGCATGACAACGCTAGGCCGCATGTCATGAAATCGGTCAAGGAAACGTTATTGACGCTTGGCTTGGAAGTTTTGGAGCACCCGGCGTATAGTCCCGACATAGGCCCTTCAGACTATCATTTGTTCCGATCGATGCAACATGGTTTGTCTGCTGTAAGGTTTCGGACATGTGACAAAGCGCAAAAATGGGTTGACGACTTCATCGCATCACACGACGAAGTATTATTCATGGCTGGAATCCGTCAGCTGCCCAATCGATGGCGGAAGTCGATAGATAATGGCGGTGCATATTTTGATTCGTAAAGGTATTGTTGTTTTCTCTCAAATTACATGTTGCGTTGTCTTAAAACGCTTTAAAACTTATTTGTACACCTAATACATAAGTTAGGGAATGCATTTTGTAACCCATTCGTATGAATCGCACATAGTAAATCAGTGCAACTCAACTGATCTACATTTTTACAAAAATACTGTGCTTGGTCTTTAAAATGATTCAAATTCCAAAGGAAATTCTAGCCCATTTAAATCTTTGGAATAGTTTGTTGCCAGATGTATTGCGCACATTTTTAAGTTTATACTATTCACTTTCATTGTTTTCTCCCCGCGAAGAAAAGAGAAATCTGTGTTTAGAGTTTTGGTACTTTCAGTTCTAGCTTTCAATTCGGTTCGCATTTGGTCAAAAAAATATTTGTCTTGCTTGAGCAGTTCTGTCGAAAACCCGCAGGATTCATCATTTCCAATTTCGCCGGCCATATTCTTCATCTTAGATTTCCTTCATTCTTGAAACGCTGCTTCAACAGACATTACATTGGCAATATTTGTTGCTTCTTCAAGCCAACCTTGATTCAAAGCCAGAATTTCGTATTCTCTGCAGAGTAGCGATCAAACCTTCCATTAAACAGATTGATGTGCTTAATATTATGTCACTGATTTGAATTTCAATATTTGTACGATTAACTTCTCTCTATATAGAATTCCATATAACAAGATTCAGGATGAACCTAAAATCTGTTATAGCATGAAAAAGACTTCCTGCATCGGACTTAACTTCTGGAGGGAAATCTCCACTTTTTATTTCTTCAAGTTCTACAGCCACTTTAGCCAAATTCCTTTTCAGAGCATCCACAGATTCCCATTTGGCAGACCATCTTGCATGGCTGGTTCCTTTTAAGTTACTTCCGGTGTATTTCTTCATGATTTCCCATCGTGCAGTCGATGATGCAAAAAAGCAGAATGCCCTTTGCACAATGCCAAAAAGATATGACACTTCTTGGCAGCTGGAAGCAGCATGCACACCCACCAGATTGAGTGAGTGCGCTATGCACGGCACAAACACCGCAAATTTGTTTGTTTTTTCTTGTATCCTCGCCTGGACTTCTTTGTAAAAATACCAGCCATATTTGATCCATTGTCATAAGATTACCCTTGACAATTGGCTGTCTTAAGGTGACCTTTCTCTAATTTACTTAGAATTGTATGATATATATACACTGCCGGACAGTTGCTAAGGACGGATGACAATAGCAACCATAAAATGGAAGGCAGGAAAATGTGGAAATTAGCATAAGTGCGGGATACAGTAAGACGTGTTGTGCGTATGCAAATTTTGGATTGCCGAACTTGTTCGTGACGTCATAGCGCTGATAAGAGATATAAAGGATTTGGCGCATATTGACAGTTGTTGTTCAAACGCAAAGTTGAAAGGGAAAGAATCAATTGACGAACTTGCAATTTTCAGTATGTCTTCCCGACATCACCTAGATGATTTTACGCATGGCCGTATTGAAGAAGGGCAAAAAATAACAGATGTTGCCAGGGAGTTCGACGTCAGCCACAGTGTTGTTTAAAGGCTTTGGAAATCATTTCAAACAAATGGAGAGTGTAGCAAACGTCACAGAGGAGGTCGTGTTCGCAGTACGACACCTGCAGAAGATCGGTACATAGTGCTATCAACAAAAAGACACCGGCGCAGCACAGCTAGTGAGGTAGCAAATCAGTTTATGGCTGCTACTGGCAAGCGGATCTCCCGAAAAACTGTCGCCAGACGTTTGCATGAAGGAGGACTATACGCCCGCCGTCCTGTTGTGTGCATCCCATTGTCCAGACGTCACTGTACCGCCCGTTTGCAATGGTGTCATCAACATCGCAATTGGACTGATAACGACTGGTCTGCTGTCCTCTTCTCAGATGAGAGTAGATACAGTCTATCGTCTGATTGTCGACGACAACTGATCTGGCGTGATAGTGGTACTGCATATTGTCCAGCAAACATACAGGAAAGGGATCGATATCCGACATATAGTGTCATGGTATGGGCTGGCATCATGATCAATGGCCGTACGTCCCTCTATGTGCTTCCAACTGGGACTGACTGGCCAACGAGACATTAATGATGTTCTGCTACCTCATGTTCGCATGTTCCGTGGTGCTGTCGGTAATAGATTCATTTTCATGGACGACAACGCAACATGTCATCGAACAGTCGCTGTCCAGGAGTGTCTTGAGAGCGAGGATATTCAACGCCTCATATGGCCAGCACGTTCTCCAGATCTGAATCCCATTGAAAATGTGTGGGATGCTTTGAGGAGGAGTCTTGCTGGTCGCCAATGCCCTCCAATAAACAAGGACACCCTCATCTATGAACTGACAGAGGAATGGGATAAATTACCCCAACAGCTGCTTGATAATGTTGTGCAAAGCATGACACGACGTGTAGAATCTTTCATCGCCCTCCATGGTGGCCATATTCCGTATTGACATCTTACGCCGGAATGCCTGCGGACGGTAATTGCATTTTTTTCGCGTTTACGTATTCTGCACAAAATGGCCTGTTTGTCCCTTGAACACGTTCCAAAGCCTTCAGGATTTCAGAGCACAATAAATTGTCTTTCTTGTAATGTCCTGGCATTCTGACATTATTTTATTTCACTTGGCATCCAACCACACTTACTTTTTTATGCGCTATATAGCCATTTATGATCCGTCCTTAGCAATTGTCCAGCAGTGTATAATCTCCAGTTTTACCGTGAAAGTCTATGAAGTCAATAAAACTTTCTTTTATTTCGCATTTTCAACTTTGGTCAATTTTTACGTACCGAATGACCTCACTCCTCAGCTCACAGTGAGATACATCTCGTGTGGCGTCAAACATAATAGTGAAGTATTTCGCAGATAATATATCTTTTACTATTACTTCACGTACTTTTCCGGCCATGAGTTCTATCATTTCATTTAGAATACTGGACAAGTAACTCACTTGCCCCTTTTTCAAATTTTCCAATGTATTTTTTAACGTACAGTTGTGCTTTGATAAAAGTGATATCAGGTTTAGGAAATTTCCTTGTGTTTTTGAAGGACAAGCGTAGTTAATGTGTGCGGATTTTCGTGCGACCCGCTCTTTTTCCCCTCTCGTTTCCCGAGGGTAACAACTCGTTTCTTGAAGTCCTGGAGTTTAATCCTATAATCCAGATCCAATTTTTATAGACCTTGGTAATTTTTTTACGAGAATTTAGATGTAGAAGCTAATTTTTGCATGATTATGATGAATTTCGTCTTTTGTTTTTTTCCACTTGGTGATTTAGCATAGCTAAAACGTTTCCTGATTAAAGTTGTGATCAGCTCAAATTGCAGTGCCGCCTCCTCCAGACTGCCGCCCGGGGCAGCTGCCTACCTTCGCCCCCCACTAGATCCGGCCCTGTTAACAGCACACAATGGTAGCACGAGCTTTCGCATTTAATGGAACAGCTGTCATGGACTATGTAACAAGGAAGGGAGATATTTAGAGGAGAAAAGGGGCCTTGCCTGCCCCCCTCCCCCACAACTTACATTAGAAACAAAATGCTTTATTTTTAAAAAAATACAGGCAACTGATATGGATACATTACATATTAGTCAATTTTTGTATTTGTTGTTATTGAAGTAACCATAGGCAATAATTTATTTTGGGGATTCGGGGAGAGCTTACCACCGTAATTTCCAAGATTTAATTCCAAAGATCTAGACACATGAACAGAAACCTAAAATTTACTTCACAGCTAGATTTTACACAAAAGCTTAAGTGAGTTTACAGCATCTTGGTTAAAATTGGGGAAATTCGAGGGGGCGGGGGCTTATTTTAGTCGGGGTGCTTTTGAACCCTTAACTTCACTGATGAAAATCATCCCCTTGATGCCTTTCCCTCCAAAGCTGAGGGAAAGGCAGAAATATTTCAAGATTTGTGGGGGAAACAACTTTCCTCGTTAATATGTTATATCTCAAGAGGGCACAGCATGAACTTCAATAGCTATTAGAAATTTTTCTGCGGATTTACACTAAAGTAAGAGTGGTAAAGAACTTTGTAATTGGAATTTTTTTCCTAGCTTGCTTCGTTTACGAGATAGCTCACCAGGCCCTCTAATTGAGGGGGTCTTGGGGGTCATTCACATATCTGTTTTAAAAATAGATCATATCATCTCTTATTAATACTCATTGACTCTGTTTTTCTGTTAAAATTCATTTTCGAGTTATTAAGTGACTTTTGGAAACACCCTGTATATATACCATTTCATGTTATATTTATATATATATATATATATATATATATATATATATATATATATAGGGATGTAAGGTCAGGTGATGCGTAACATCACAGCCTCTCCTTGACAAATGTCAACCCCGCCTTCTCGTGGTACATCCTGTTCCCACTAAAGGGGCTCTGACGACCGCCAATAGCGGTATAACTATACCATCGGGATTAGAGGAAATTCTATCCCACACTCACCAACCCGCTTGGCCAGCGTGGTGAGTTATGGCCAAACCCCTCCAAAATGATTCCACAACTTAAATCTTGGCCCTCAGTCTCCGGCAGCTGGAATGTACCTGGCCAAGGCAGCGGCCAGTGCGACATGAAGGCAGAGGGTGCTAAGAATCCCCGGAGGACCGGACTAGGCTGCCATCTGATGCTGACCTTGGCTACGTACAACGGACGCTCCCTATCTTCTGATTCAAGGCTTCTTGAATTGGAAGAGGAACTACAAAGGATCAAGTGGGACATCGTGGGGCTAAGTGAGGTAAGGAGAAAAGGAGAAGATCTCATCGAACTGAAAAGTGGACATCTTTTCTACTATCGTGGGACAGATACTGGCAGAACTAGTGGTGTTGGATTTATAAGAAACAAGAAACTGAAGGATAAAGTTGTAGAAGTTGAAAGTTCCTCTGACAGAGCTGCACGACTTGTTATCCAACTCTCGAAAAGATACCAGGCTCAGATTATTCAAACTTATGCACCCACCACAAGTCATCCTGAAGAAGAAATTGAAGAATTTTATGAGGAAATTCGTGATCTAAATAATAAAGGTAAGCAGCACTTGAAAATAATTATGGGAGATTTCAATGCAAAAATAGGGCAACAGCAACAGAATGAAACTTTAGTAGGTAAATTCGGTCACGGCAACAGAAACCAGCGTGGAAATACTCTCGTTGAGTTTGCAGAGGCAGAAGGGTTTTTCATCTTGAACTCCTTCTTCAAGAAAAAGCCACACAGGAAATGGACATGGAGACATCCAAATGGGACGACAAGTGAAATTGATTTTATTATGTGTAACAAAAAATTCGTCATAGAAGACTGCAGTGTGCTAAACAAGTTCAACACAGGTAGTGACCATAGATTGGTGAGATGTAAGATGCACCTCAACACCAAACTTGAACGTGGCAAGCTCATAAGACAAACAAAATCTATTGACATAACCAACCTTAAAAAACACCATAATACCTTCAAGTTGGAACTGAAGAACAGGTTCTCAGCTTTAGAAGGCCTAACATCGGAAGAAGTGGACATCTCTGAAGTTAACAGAAAAGTAACCAAAGCTCTTATGGAAACAGCAACAAAATTAGCTGGGTCTAAGAACAAGTTGCATGTAAACAAATTATCAGGAAAAACGAAAATGTTGATGCAAAAAAGAAGAGAGATGAGGACAACTAAAGAAGATGTGACTTCCAAAGTGGAATATATAGAGCTACTATGCAAGACAGTAAGAAAAAGTATCACTGAAGACGTAAGAAAATTCAACTGTGAACTAGTGAGGAAAACAATTGAAAACAACCAAAGCCTAAAGATAGCAAAGGGACATCTCAGTAAGGGAAGAAAACAGATTATGGCACTGAGAAAAGAAGATGGTTCTGTAACAAGAAATAGAGGCGAAATTTTGACAAGAGTGAAAGATTTCTACTCCAAATTACATGAAAGAGATGATACATGCACTCCAGACATCATGAAAGATACCAGTACGAGAGTTCCTCCAGTCCTTCCAGCAGAAGTTGCACATGCAATCAAGAACATGAAGCGGGGAAAAGCTCCAGGAGAAGATGGAATTACTGTAGACATCATACAAGAAGCAAGTGGAGAAATTGAAACAGTACTCGCCCAAATTTTCACTCGATGCCTTAATGAAGGAAAGATTCCTGAGGATTGGAACACCGCTACAATGATCCTGCTACATAAGAAAGGTGACATTGAGGATCTCGGAAACTACAGACCTATCAGCCTCTTATCAGTAGTTTATAAAATCTTCACTAAAGTTCTTTCACACCGCTTGAAGGTAACACTGGACATGGCTCAACCGAGAGAACAAGCTGGATTCAGGAGTGGCTACAGCACAATAGATCATATCCACGTACTGAGAGAACTAATTGAAAGAGCGAGGGAATATGAACTTCCATTGTGCATGGCTTTTATCGATTATGAAAAAGCCTTTGATTCGGTGAAACCATCAGCAGTTACAATGGCTCTGGAAACCTGCGGTATTGAAGATGCATACATTAATATTATTAATAACATGTATGAAAATGCAAGTGCAAAGATTCGGCTGTTTGAAAATACAACACACATAAAAATTGGAAAGGGAGTGAGACAAGGTGACACCATATCTCCGAAGCTCTTTAATGCCACATTGGAGGGTGTTTTTCAGTCGCTGAGCTGGGAAAACAAAGGGATAAAGATTAATGGAGATTATCTAACCCACCTTCGTTTTGCGGATGACGTAGTCATTTTTGCAACTACCCCATCAGAGCTGCAGACTATGATCCAGGAACTTGCTGACAAGAGTAAAGAAGTGGGATTAAAAATGAACTTTCAGAAGACAAAAGTGATGTTCAATGCTTTTACAAGAAATGAAGATTTATTGATTGATGGAGAAAAGCTGGAGATAACAGACACGTACGTTTATCTTGGACAGCAGATATCAAGTGAGGGGTCACATTGATGAAGAAATTAATCGGCGTACAAAACTTGCCTGGAGAGCTTTTGGAAGAAACAGCATAATTTTCAAGAGCAATATGCCATTATGTCTTAAAAGAAAAGTGTTTGATCAATGCATCCTTCCAGTGCTTACGTATGGTGCAGAGACGTGGACCTTAACTAAAAGAGACATACAAAGACTGCAGACAACTCAAAGAAGCATGGAGAGGTGCATGCTTCGTGTAACCAGGAGAGATAAGAAGAGGAACTCGTGGATCCGAAAAATGACAAGAGTGGAAGACATCATGATCAGAGTTAAATCCCTGAAATGGCAATGGGCTGGACATACTGCCAGAAGGACAGATCATCGATGGACAGCCGAAATTTTAGATTGGATTCCAAGGGACAGGAAAAGACCCAGAAGAAGACCACATGGGAGATGGGTGGATGAAATTCGAAAGTATGCAGGGGTGACATGGAGGAGACTGGCACAAGACAGACCGTTGTGGAGGAAACTTGGGGAGACCTTCGTCCAGCAGTGGATTGATAATGGTTGACAATGATGATGATGATGATGATATATATATATACACACACACACACAGTTGAGTCTCATTATTGTGACCACCTCCTACTTTTGACATCACCAGCGCACAGCCAATGAAAGAATACACGTGTTGTGAGCTGGCGTGGAGGGTATATAAGGTGTGCTGTAGGCATTCTGAAAACATATCACTCGTTGTTGTCATGGATAAAGGGAGAGATTTATCAGATTTGCAAACAGAGGTGATTATTGGCTTCCGAGTGCAGTTTGTGAACTGTTCATGTGCTGCTGTGGTTAAAGTGTATCGTGGTTGGAGAAATGGCGCATTGCGAATAAGCATTGTGGAAACTGCAGAGCACCACGTTCCATTGATGTGAGAGGTGAACGTCGGCTGCAAAGGTTCATGAGAGCTGCTCGACATGCTACAGTGGAGCAACTCGCTGGCCGAATGAACCAGGGGGATACCGGAAGTGTGTCTAAAATGACAGTTCGGCAAACCCTGCTGCGTATGGGGCTTCGATGTAGATGCACGGTCACTGCACCTGTGCTAATGAAAGTGCATCAGCAGAAAAAGCTTACATTTGTACGGCAGTATCGCAATTGGACCTTTACTGATTGGCAAAGGATTGCCTCCTCTGATGAGTCGCTTTTCTGCTTCATCGAATGGATTGCTGTTGACGTATAAGGCGAGAAACGTCAGAGAACAAACACTCTTCAACCATTGCTGGAAGAACACAAGCTGGTGGGGACATCGTTATGGTCTGGGGAATGTTTTCATAGAATTCCCTGGGTCCACTCATACCTGTGGAAGGCACTATGGACTGAATTTGTTATGAATCCATCCTTGCAGACTATGTACATGCTATGCTGATTGTCTTCCTTGGGACAGGTGGGATCTTCCAGCACGATAATCGTACTGCTAGAAATGTCTGAGAGCAGTTGGAAGAGCACGATAAATACTTCAGAGTACTTCCCTGGCCCCCTAATTTCCCAGACTTAAACCCAATTGTGCATTTGTGGGACCACCTAAATCATGCTGTTCGCTCTATAGATCCTCCACCATGCACCCTCCAGCAGCTGTCAGATGCACTGCAGTCAGCATGGCTCCATTCCATATTCCTGTGAACACCTTCCAGCACCTTATTGAGTCTCTCCCAGCCTGTTTGGCTGCTGTCCGTGCTGCACACAGCGATTACTCTGGATATTAGCTGGTGGTCGTCATAATGTGAGTCGACCGTGTGTTTGTGTGTGTGACTTACCTGTTTGCTAGTTTTGTTCTTTCTGCTATAAATCCTAGTGTTTGGCCATTGAGGCCCTTGCACCAGAAAATTCTGATCAACCAACTCAAGTTACTAAAACAAGCTTACCCATATAAATTGGAAACAGAAATGCATCCTTACTGTACTCCAGAGTTGATCTCAAACTACTGACTAGTGTTTCTCACAATCTTGGCTATTGGTTTGCAAGAATTTTGGTGTTAAAGGCTTTTGACTAATTTCAGCATGTTGCCTTGCATCACAGCATTTTACTTCATTCAATTATGTATTCCTAGGGACCCTGCCAAAATTCTTTTCAAAATCACCAAACACCACATACAAATTTTTACTGCATTCCACTTTTAATAGCACATTATTTTTCAATCGAGTTAATGCAGTTCTAAATTTCTAATCTAAGGTACCTGCATATGAACTTGGCAAGGCACCATAATGCAGCAGAAACCTTGTAGTTATTAGTCTCTGAAAAGGGTTGTAATAACTCAAAATTGAGACAGTACAAATTAAGATGTTGATCATTTTAAGTTCTTATTTTTTAGCACTGGATTCTTCCTTTATTGTAAATTTTAACACTCAAGAATTTGGGTAAATCCAATTATAATTAATATTAAAAAATCAGTTTCATTTTCTTATACAAATGCAAAAGGATGTTAGATCAATCGTCACTGGGCAAAAATGCCACCATCACTGACTGTATAGAATTTCTTCACAAATGTGTTGTTTGTTTTATTCCCAAACCAGCTGGCTGCATTAACACCCCCCCCTCCTCTGGAACACTTGCCAGAAAAATAATTCCTGCTAAATATGAAGTTACCTTTCATTGGCACTTAAATTCATATTATGTTCTTATTGCAATGCTGACTGGAGCCCACACATTTAGTAAATATGTGCAGAATGAAGCAGCTCCTTATTGTATTCCAGTATATAGAGAAAACAGTTTATGCATATGCCATTAATATATGAAAGGCAGGATTATGTGCAATATTTTAAAGTACTTACTGCAAAGACAGGTGGACATCATAAACTTTGGCTGCAAATTCCTATTGTAAGCATTGTAGTTTACATCAGTATTGTACATCACATTCTCAGCTGAGAGACAACTCTTTGTTTCTTATTACGTGCACACTTTACGATAAATTAACTTTGTGGACAAGCTTTGATTTTTTTTTTGTTACTGGTTCTCACATTTTACATAATAACCGTTTTTGTTTTCTTCAAAGCTTCTTGTAGTAAATCAGTAATAGCATTTTAACTCTATAAATCCTTTCTTACTCCTTTGGAATATTTTTTTGGATGTGGAAAATGTATGTTCCACCTGCTGGCAGTCTGCATAGAAATTCCGTTATGAAACATAAATTTTGAAATGTTTAAAAATTTCGAGTTTTTAATAATAGCACCATTGAACTAACATTTTTTCATTTCTGTACAAATCAATTGATCGTCGTGTGAGTTACAATGATATTCTGTAGCATTCATCACTACATTATTTTTATTTCATTTATTTATTTTATATTCAGGTTAAATGGAATCCCAACTATGGTTCTCATCTGTGGCTGTTCACTGGAGGTCAAGCAGGAATCGCAAGGCTCTCTTTAGTAAACGCACTGGATAGCAGTATGCTGAAAACTTGTACTAAATCTAATAAAAAATCTCACCAAAAAAGGTGAGCAAGTAACTTTTGTGTAATGTTACTCTGTAAATATGCAGCAAAGTTTTTCTACGTTTCTGTATAATTTGTTTATATTTTTAGTCCACAGCACTGGATCAAGACAACTGTGGAGTTTTTTTTTTTTTTTTTGTTATGCAACAAAATTAAACAATCAATGGTGATTAGAAATATTTTCTGTTTTGTTTTTCTATTGCAAAGCTGTAAATACTTGTGTATAATATATCATAAAATATCATCTGTCATGAGGTCGAATAGATGTTAATGTGTGCACAGTATTTCACACAAGTGAGTGTGCAAATGTTTTTATTTGGGTGCATTTCATATTTAGTTAGTCTGTCATGTAATTATGTACCTAATTCCACCTGTTGCTCTGTAACCATTTTGCTGTATCAAAGATCAAAATTTATCATGTAAATTGGTCAACACCAAAGCAAGTTAATCATTGAATAATTATCTCAGAAATGTCTGTTTTGTCTATAAAATTACAAAGCAATGCAGTAAAACCTTGGTAATTCATTTTTGTTTGTTAGTTATTAGTTACAGTAAGAAAACCTATATAGCCCAAGGTGTAATTAATCATATTAAAACATTGACACATTTTGAGTATAAAAAAAAAACTTGGTGTTGCGTTTTCAAAAGAGAGAGAGAGAGAGAGAGAGAGAGAGAGAGAGAGACCTAGAATACAAGTATTAATTGTTTCATTTGAATTCAAGTGATTTTGCTGGGTATCATTAAGCTGTTATCAAGACATAAACCAGTGTTTTCCATTTTGGCATCATGCCTGCATGCGTCCTTGTTATTCATGTGTTTCTGTATTAGACTTCTAGGTTCCACTGCCTGCCTTATGGAGATTATCTCATTAACATGTTTTTGTTTTTTGTGGGGGAGAAGAGATCGTAGATCCAGGTTTAGTAGTGGATTTGTGATCGTAAAGCTGTAATTTTCTATCTTGTGCAGTGCTCTGTTGAGGTATCAGCTTTGGCCTAATCAGGCCTTTTTTTCCCCCTTCCATTCCATGAGGGAACTAGAATGCTTGGAGTTTTCCATTCCTGGGCTTCTGGAAAGGAATGAATTTACAGCCAGAAAACAAGAGTGTTTGTGTCTTAGACTTACTCATCTTCATCTCATTGCAGTAATAAAATTTCCAAACTACTTGATGACCTTATTGCCTATAAAAGTTATATGCACTTTTAAACATACCTGACACCAATATTGTACCCTGAAAATCTACAGTGCAGTCCCTCTTCTCCCATTATTTTCATTGGGTTAGTATGAATATAGTTCACTGTGTACAGTGTGTGTGCACTGTAGACACCACTTTTCTGATTTATGGCCAGTGTGTGCAAAATTATGGCTAGGGTGGCTGTTGGTTGAATGCATTGCACCTCCATCCACTTCTTCTAGTGGAAACTTTTAGTTATTGTTACTTTTTTTACTTGAATAAGGCTGATATTAATAGCATAGGTCAAAGACATGGGGCCGTGGGTGGCCTAGTGGTTAGCGTTCGTGATTGCCATGGAGATAACTTCAGGTTCGATCCTGGGCAGGTACGAACGTTCGAACCACTTAATACCCGCTGTGCGTCAGATGGGCACATTAAGCCGTCAGATCCCGGGTACTTCCCCTCCCCCAGTAATAAATAGAGGTGTTTTCCTCCCCCTTTCTACCTTGCTTCCGTGTCACTTTCCTATCAGACACTCTAGCCCAAATCTCCTAGCTTCCTATTTCTAAGGGTTGTTTAAGACATGGCCCTTAACCAAAAAAAAAAAAAAAAAAAACATGCAGAGTTGCATTGCTTGGTGTAACCAAGATAGGAAAAGGAATTTGTAGATCCGGAAAACAACAAAAGTTGATGGTGTGATTACAGTAAAGACCCTTGTACGGCAATGTGTAAAAATGCTGCTAGTAAAAACTGTCCACCATTGGACAACAGTAGTGTCATGTGCCCATTTAGGTCGGGTGTGCACTGTGGTGGGAAAAAACACTCAAAATTTTTATTATGTATCCCGAGCTGCAAAATTCACACATTAATTATGAACATACGACAGCATTTTTTTTTCAGTTTAGCTGTCATCTAATTACATATGGTAAAAATCTTTAAACACACTCCATTGTAAGAAAAATCAGTATTTCTTGTGCAAATACTAGTGATGAAAAAATTTTCGGTATTTTTTTTATTTTTTATTTTTTTATTGTTAAATACAGGACAAGGCCTTAACTATATTACATTTTTAACTTCCTTAACTATATTTACACAATCTGTAAAAGCTCTGACAGAAAATGGGACACTTAGCACATCATCAACACTGTTCCCCATCCTAAATGGGTATCAAAATTCAAATTGTATATTTAAATCTGTGCTCATAAACAATCGATTGACACAGCAATGAAAAGACAGAAAAACAGTAACTAATAGCAGACTGTTGAATTGTGTTCATGACTCCACACTATTCCAAACACAATCAAGTATGACCAGTGGTGCTTTTTTAAGGGTGCACAACTCTGGAAAGTTTAGCCTCTGCATTGAAACCACAAGGAAATAAAAACATCTGGAGAGCTTTGTATTACAGTTGCTTTAACGACTTGGGGTTTCAGCTGGTAAAACAGCACTCCTACAGCTGCAAACATTACATACAATGTTTTGTTTACTAAACGAAACAGTGAACCTTCTCCTCTCCACGAAAATATTGCACAAGGGAATTAATTTTAGCAAATTTCGGCAAGTTTTATTGAAAATACATAAACAAAAAAATATATAACGGCAACTCATATCACAACGTTGAATTGCACTGCTCCATTGGACTGCAAGTGGTGCTCATTTTTCATAGCACACCCTGAGAGTTCCACTGTTACAAAAGCCACTGGGAAGTAAAAATGTGACCTGCAGTGCAATCTGGAGAGAGCTTGTATCACAGTTGCTTGAACGTCAGATGTGCGATATGCTTACTAAACGAGCCTTCTTTTAATGAAAACATTATATGGGAAAATTAATTTTAACCAGAGTTTTATTATTTATTTTTAATAAAACTGACAAGTTTTATTAAAAATAAATCCAAAAAATATTGATAATTTAGGTTAAATTGTGACACTGCTTGGGTGTACGCCACACACCTAGCTCTCCCTGAATATTCGTCCCTGTTGGACAACTTGCATACTAGAGTGGATTTCAAGGGATCGGGAAAACCCCAGAGCAACACATGGGAGATGAATGGGTGGGTGAGATAAATTGGAAAGCATGCTGGAAGGACATCGAAGAGAATTGCCTAAGACTTAAGAGCTGTGAAGCCTTGGGGTGACCTTGTTCTAACAGTGAATGGTTGATGCTGTGATGACCCAATTGTTTAAGAGGACAGATCAGCCTTTTCTTTTTCTGTTTTCTTGAGTGGACAGATTTGTTTTATTTGAGGCAGATTTTTTTTTTTTTTTCAGCTTTTCACATATATCGATATGGAATGTCGATATTCTAGAAAAAAAAAATTATTTCTAGGATATAGACATTCTGTGTCTGTTTCTTGTATGTTTCAGGTCATCTTGTGTCTGCTTGCCTCATTCAGCATTTTCCTCTGGGTATTCCCATGGTCAGTAAGGTTCCTTGTCTGTCTGTGTGTAGGTTTGGTTACAATTATGAAAACTCAAAATTAGACCAGAACATTGCAGCTTTATTTAAGTGCAAGTCATATTTAATTTGACTCTGCTATAACAGCCCTTACTATGTACTCGTCCTACTGATTTCATATTGCTGCTAGTGCTATGTTTCTTGTATGCTTCAAAAGCTAGACAAATGTTTGTGTTATCAAGGGGTTGTTGTTATTATTTTGGCTTTCCCCATTCTTGCAGTTTGTTTTTCAAATGTCATCAGCTCATTGTGGTGTCTCAGAATTTAAAAAATCCACCTTTTTAAAGTTAAATAGTTTGCTTGTATTATTAGTAAACAAGATTTGTTCTGCCTGTCATCCTGCCTAATTGAAATTGCAATTCTGCAAATGGAAGTGCCCAATCTTTCAGTAATCAATAGTCTACACGACTCCTAAAGTCAGTGGCTATGTACTACTGGCTTCAGGTAAAATGACCCACAATCTTAAAGCAACTGTACATCCACACTGTGTCTCCGATTTGAACCCAAGCCACCTCTATCTACAAAGCTAACAACTGTATCAAACTGGTGATCTGCAGTTAATGTTGGCAATTTCACTAAATGCTCTTTACTGAATTACTGAGGTTTTGCTGCATTATGTCTGTTGCACTATGATTGCTATAGTACATCTAGTTTGAAATTTAAGGTACATATTGCTCTGCAAATTTGAATCAGGCTGAACTTGGGTTACACTCATACAGCTGAATTTGCTTCACAGATATTGTGAAATTTTGGATATTTGTTGAATTTGAATTATGCATTATTTTATCACATGCTGTACATAACTTTTTTTTCTGTATTACCTGTGGCCATGTCTTTAATTTATGCATATATCATGTAAAATATTTACATAAAAAAATTATTTGTAAAACACAGTGGAAAAATAAATTGTCTTGCTAAATAAAACAGCTTAACTGGTGGTTGCACTAAAATTAATTTCATCGTGCAAGATGCATTAGGTGCTGTAATTGTACAAGGCTGTAGCTATTAGTACATTTTCTTGAAATAATTTCCAAATTAGATGCATATATTCATATTTACTTAACTTTCATTAATAATATAAACACCCAGATTCATTTCTCTGGAACGCATGACATCACACCAACATCTGCACTGTTACATCATCACTTATCGATCAATTCATGTGTGCTCTTGCGATGTCAAGGTGACACACCGCAGAGGTCCTGTTTTTCTATTATTTAGAAATTCCTTTGC
Organism: Macrothele yani; assembly: GCA_039090855.1. Classification (NCBI taxonomy): domain Eukaryota; kingdom Metazoa; phylum Arthropoda; class Arachnida; order Araneae; family Macrothelidae; genus Macrothele; species Macrothele yani. The sequence goes on along the minus strand of CM077011.1, from coordinate 87,810,847 downwards.
CCCCCTCCCCTTTTTTTTTTCCTCTTTTCTCCTATTTTTATGGTGTATATTTGCCTTGTGTGTCTCCTATTTTTTTATGATGTTGCTGTCCAATCCTGATCTGCAAGATTTCCATCCATTTTCAAAGTCACGTTATTAAAAGTCAGGCATTGACAATCGGAATTTCACCAACATGGATACGACCGGACTATCGGCACACCCCAAATGTCACCCCCTGCCGGGAGAGGCAAAGTTCACCTGTCCTGGATACCATGCCGACCTCGCAGCCTTAATGTGCATGCGCATCACTGCATGGCTTCTCTCCTACAACTGAGGGATTTTCGCTGATTCAAGAGTTTTGGGTTCAAGAGTGACCGACTGATCTATGAGTGGAGTTTTTTTTTTTTTTTTTTTAATACAAAGACTTGATTCTGATTCATTTTCTAAAGTTTTTGCCGCGATTCAGGTGCTACGGATACTTGAATGAAGCGACGTCAGCATGTTATTCTGCCCCGGTGAACTTATTAGCCTCTCCCCTGAGCAGAGGAGGCTGGTGCTTGTGTTTCTACATAACTGGTAACTACGGACAGCTGGTGGTTTACTGTGTTTCGTTTAGGGTTAGACTTACCATGTCCCCCACCACTTTTTTGTGTTACATTTGTGATCTTTTCTGGAGCACTGTAACCAGCCTTTCTGCAAAAAGCGACCATTTCGGACGAAGTTTAAGTTCATGTATTATCTTTTAAACTATGCGCCTAGTGCTTTTTTTAGCAATCACTATCAATGTAATATCGGCATCTATTTATCCCTGTATTTTAGCTGTTACGAAGTTTGTTTTTGTAATTTTTATTGTAATGCGCTTCTTTTGTAATCTTTTATTGTAATGGTGCGAACTTCCGATCACTCTTATTCTAGTCACCCCATGAAGTAATTGTATTTAAAGTGAGAGCACACTTTTCATTTATGTATCTGATCTGTGAAAATATTTTTGGCTTTTATTTACTTACACACACCTACCATATGATACCCACCCAGCTAAAAATCCATGATGCATTTCTGTTGATAAAAATGACAGCTGACGTAGATGTAATTAAGTAAACAGTCTTCTAGAAATGTAGAGTGTGACTACAATTTTTTTATAGCTTACCGTACAATCCTAAAAATAAGCCCCTTCTCAAATATAAGCCCCTTTCCATAATTTGAGCAATTTTGACTTGCACAAAAAATCCCATTTATAAGCCGTCCCCAAAAACTAAGTAGTACCTAGGTATTTTTTGTTTTCAGAATGAATTTCACTATCAGCCAAAGGTCATCACCCCTTCTGAAACTTATTTCCAAACACGTCCTTGACACGTGACACTTACAGTCGCAGGCAGAGAAGGAATGCAATTTTGCTTCCTAAGTGGTTGCATAATCTAGTTGTCCTGCCCAGCCATCATTATAATGCAGCGATAGTGTGTAGTATTGCTTTAGCAAGCGAAGCAGGAGTTAAACAAATTAAACATTTGACTTCATTAAATTTCTCTTGCCCTCCCCTCGCACTCATTTTATAAAATTGCATCCAAAAATGCACACTTTACACAGTGTGCAAATCAAAATTGCTTTAGAGAAAATACTTGATGCTGACCACATGCGTATTGCTTAAAGTAGCTAGCTAACACTTTTAGGGGGTGATACTTTAACTTGTATGAAATTATCATCTAAATTGTATGAAATTAATTAGCATGTAGCCCATGCTTAAATCAAAATTGCTTTTTTATATATATATATAAAAGCATATTAAGTGAATAAACAAAAAACCCTTGAACAAATTTGAAATTCCAAAGCGTCAGAGGCTGCATAGGAGAAAGATCAAATAACATAAAAATGCAAAACATAAAGCAAAATTTTGAACAGAAAAACAAAAAAAGGAAAACTAGAAAAAGAACTACAATCACCAAATCTATTCACCCGAACCAGGCTAGCTTCAAGCGATGAAAATATACCGAACATAAGAATGCAGGGAAGCATATTAATGACTGACTCCTTGTCGGCTTCGACAAGGGCAAGCAACAAGGAAATCGCTCACTAATCTACTGAGACCAGAGAATTGTTGGTTTCTCCTATTTTAGTTTGCTATAGGGACCATTTAAATTTAGGGGGGGGGGGAAATGTCAATAAAATGGATTTCTAATAAAAACCCGAACCCAGCAAACTAAAACACATTTGCCCGACCTCACAACAAATAAAATAAAGATGAAGAAAGAGCTAAACTCCCCATTATCCAGGTAATAAAAAACCAAACCAATAAATGGTGCAAAAGGGATACTTTAAACTTGTCACATATAAAGTGAAACCTAAAACCTACCAGCCATAAAATAAACAGTAAACACCAAATTTTTTTTTTTAAATAATCATAAATAAAAATAAAACCAGCAAAGACAACTAACCAAATTGAAAAGGAAGCAACAACCAATTTTAGGAAAAAAGAATTACAAAAAAAGCCCAAGGAGCAATTTACAGTTGTAACCCAAGAGTGAACAAGATAACTAAGTTGCATGTCACATAGTTGCAAAGAAAAATCCCCAATACCCACAGCAAAAAGCTTAAGAAAACTTATTCAGCAAAAAAAATAAAATATTTTTTTTAAAATATACCAAAGGGCAGGATTCAAGCACCAGTGAAACAATTTTTAAGCCCAATATACACAAGAAAATATTAGAATTAATCTTAGGGCAAATTCACTAATCCTACAAGAAAAAGAAAAATATAAAACGACTTACTTACAGTTAAAAGAAGGGATAACATTTGAGTCTTTGCTTATGTTTGGTGGTCACCTAGTTGCCAATGGTATGCAACTAAGTGATAGGAAGGTGTCATATTCCTGTCACCTGGATTAGGTCCTTTTTTTCATGATGAAACTGTTTCAGATTTAAAGGCATCTATAAATGTTGGCGGTTTGTTCACTTTAGCCTTTGACAAAACAACATCTCAGATTAAAAAACAGTTGGATATTCATGTGATATATTATAGCATTCAAGATAATAAAATCATTTCATCTTATTTGACATTTCATATATTATAGCATTCAAGATAATAAAATCATTTCATCTTATTTGACTTTTTTTTTTTTTCACCATGCTGATACAGATACAGTTTGTAACAGCATAATAACAACCTTTAATGCTAACAGATTACCGTTAAGCAAGGTTTTAATGCTCAGTATGGATGGCCCAAATGTTAATCGCTCAATTGCTGCAACAATGAATGAAGAACTTCTAAAGTTACGATCTGAAAAACTTGTAAATATTGATACCTGCAGTTTACATAAAGTACATAACTGTTTTGCAAAAGCACTTTACTATATTCCTCTAGAAGTTGACGAATTTGCTTCTGATCTTTTTGCATGTTTTAAACTTAGTTCAGCTCAAAGGGAAGATCTCAAGGAAGTTGAGAAGTTCCTTGAGTGTGAGCAGAAGTTCCTTGAGTGTGAGCAGAAGTTCCTTGAGTGTGAGCAGAAGTTCCTCTTGAGGCATGTCAGCTCCCGCTGGTTAACACTAGGAGCAGTTGTTTCAAAAATACTTCTTATTTATTCAGCTTTAAAAGAGCATATCCTCAAATTTCTCCCACAGCAGAACAGTTGGAGTACTCTCCAGCATAATTCACGATGCAAGCTTATTGTCAGCATTTTAAAAAAAGCCAACACTTTTTTATTTAGAATTTGTTTTATTTTTATCATCTCCTTTGCAATCATATCTCAGCTTGTTCCAGACAGAAGGTCTACTTGTTCACCTTCTGTTCAGCAAAATGAATGAACTCCACCAAAGTATTCTTTTGAATTTATGAAAGAAGAATGTGTAGGAAGGCTGGGTGAGAAAAAGCTTAGTACCATTGACATTGAAAACTTTGAAAATTTTCGCCAACTAAAAGATTTAGATGTTGGAGTTGGAACGAGAAGAGCTCTTCACCGTATGAAAGATAGTGGAAAAAAAAAAAAAAAAAAAGACTATGTGCATGCTTAGTAAAATTGGCTAAGTCATTGAAAGACTCTTAGCCCTTGGCAAATGGATTACTTAAAGATTTGCAAGCTTTACATCCCTTTATGCCAGAAACTGACACAGGTAATACCATTCGTCAGCTTTGTGTCAACCTTAAACCTTTGAATATGGAGGATAAACTAATTGACCGTGTTCTGCTTGAGTGGCAGAGTTATTAGAATGGATTCAGAGGTGGACAAATTATGCAAGAATTCTGAATTGGAAAGTAACCAAAGAATTGATTTATTTTGGAGGAATGTTTTCGAACTTAAATTAAGTCAAAAACCAAAATATACATGCTCATCAAATTTAGTAAAATGCTTCCTTTCTCTCTTGAATGGAAATGCAGTTGTTGAGTGAGGTTTCTCATTAAACAATGACATCATAACACAAAACAGATGTAATCTTTCTGAATCTACCATAATTAGTCTAAGACATGTGAAAGATGCTGTTAAGAGATGTGGGGATATTTTTTCTGTACCCCTTACAAAAAAGTTATTAAATAGTGTACTGAAAAGTCATTCATCTTATGTTTCTGAAAAAGCAGCAGCAAGAACAAAAGAAGGCTGAGGAAATAAAAAGACGCAAAATAGAAAGTGAAGAAAACATTAAAAAAATTAAAAAAGAAATTTGTGTTTTGAAAGAATTGTCTTCTGCTAACAAATGTTTGGCAGAAGGTAATGAAAGATTGAAATCTGCAATAGGAGAGAAAGATTATGCCAGCATAAAAATGGCATCGACAATGATTGAGACTGGCATGAACAATTTTCAGAAACTATCAAAAGAGCTATCTGATGCTCAGAAGAATCTTCATAAATCCCAGTGTAATCTAAAGCAGTAATCACAGCAATTTCCTAAAATCTTAAAAAAAAAATTTTATAGTTGTGTGTCTAGTAATAAATCAATAAAAAAAAAGTGATGAAAGTTCAATTAAACAATTAATTCTAAAGGAAAACAAACTTTCTCCTTACAATAATTGTTTTGGCTGATAGAATTTCAGCCCTAATTCATAGAAATGGGGATCAACAAGAATAAAAAAGGCTATAAAAGTTTGCTGCCAATAATGAAGAAATAAATATGAAAACTAACAGCAGGGTTCTCAAGTGACTTGAGACCCCTGCTGTCAGTTTGAGGTCTCATTGACTTGTAGTCAGTGAGGCCTGATGTGAACAATCATGTGTGTAACTAGAGATGAAATTGCCGAAAGTTGGAAGTAAGTATTAAATTTTTAATTATCTCATTTATATTCAAAAGAATGGTTCTTTGGAAAGTAGAGTAGCATAATATATTTTTAATGTAATCTTATTAGTTAATTTTGGGTAGTTTTTATTTTTATCTAATTATTATTATTTTAGGGTATGGTATTCCTCTGTTTTAGACTTCGACACTCCTGTGTTTTCCTGTTTTATTAGTTTGACACTCCTATTTTTTCTTTTTTTCTTTTTTTTTGGGGGGGGGATGTGGCTTCTATCCCTGAGGTGATCGCTTGCTAATTTAAAAACATTGGATTATTAATGACTTATTCTATTTTTCTGATCTACAAAATTTGAATTGAATTCTTAATATGGTGCGCACAGGTTCTTGAAAACTTGGAAAGTCCTTGAAAATCATAGCTTTTTCAAGGCCTGGAATATCCTGGAAAAAACAGTGGTTTTTTAAAGCTGTCTTGAAAGCCTTGAAGTTTGAAATTAGTGCTTAAAAAATTTTTGAATATCTTCCAGAAAATCAGTGTCACATCTTTTTTAGCGCATCTTTTGTAAAAAAGAAATTGCTTATATTACCAGTTTGTCCACCTGCCCTCTCGTCCGTCCATCTGTGGACACCATATCTCTGCAACTATTAGTCCGATTTGAAAAAAAAAAAATCTGCGCTGGGAGGAACGCCACTACCAGAGGAAATTCGGAGGAATGCCACTACCAGGAGGAAATTGGACAACTAAAGCAACTGACAGAGCAACAGGACTTATCTCTGATTTGGGCTGATAAGTCACAACAAATTGTCATTTATGACAAAACTGCATACGTTGAAAAAAATGGAAGAGAGAATAAATCAAATTCCTCATAAAATTATGAGGTTTGACCCCTGTGCAGCTACAGTGACGGCATTGGGCAAGTTAAAAAAAACATTCTGCCTTGCCAATTTCCATTGTTCGTTCTATGCACCCACCCCCTGGCCTCCATGTGCCGGATTTGTGTGGTATAGGGTTAAGCTGCATAAACTGGGACATCCTATTAGACCTTTGGTATCCAGTTCTTCTAACCCTTGTCGTACTCTAGAAAGGGCTATGGCAGATTTTTTGGCTCCGTTGATTTCCGACTCACAATTTTCAATTAGAAGTTCAAAGCAGGCCTTGGATAAAATTTGTGCTTTTAACTCTGGAGGTAATGGTTTTATTATGGCATCTCTTGATGTAACTTCTTTGTTCCCCAGTGTTCCTGTTCCCGCTGTTATCGATATTATTGACTCCAGGCCCCTTTCGTTTGGATTATGCCAACCCGTAGAAGCCTTAGCCATTGTGCAAGTTTTGAAATTTATTCACCAATGTTCTTATTTCAAATTCAATGGCGTTATTTACTAACAATTACAGGGTACGCCAATGGGTTCGCCCCTGTCTGGAGTTTTGGCGGAAATCGCCTTGCAATCTTTGGAAGAGCGTGTGGTTAGTCAATGTGTCATGCGTCCTGCATTATATTTAAGATACATTGATGATATTCTTATGTTTGGGACTTATTCTCTCGATGAACTTATGGCTTTTTCCGAACTTATGTCAGGTCAGTTTTCATCTATCAATTTTACAGTTGAGGTTGAGAATTCTTGCTCCCTCCCATTTCTGGATATTTTGTTACAGCGTTACCCAGTATCTCATCGTTTAACTACTTCTGTTTACTGTAAGCCTTCTGCTATTTCTTGTATTATCCCTGCCAATTCGGTTCATCCCTACCATTATAAACTTTCAGCACTATATTACTTTGTTCGTCGCGTGTTCACACACTCTTCCACTTCTCGTATACGCCAACGGGAATTCCGTATTATTGGGGACATTGCTCTTAGCCATGGGTACACCCAGAGTTGTATCTCCCGTATCACTGCTCGTCTCGAGGTTGAGATTTACTACTCTTGCACGCCTGTCCCGTGAAATCAGATTTGTGGGTTCGTTGGATTACTTACCTAGTGTTTGCTCTGGTTTGAGTAGTCTGTGCCGAGGTTGCCATTTGGCCTTCGGTCTAAAGACTTGGTCGTTATTTTCTTTCATTCGTAAAGATCGGGGACCCTCTTCGCAAACTTTCCACACATGGGGTGTATTGTGTTCCACTTAGGTCGGTTATTCCTGATGTACCTGATAATACATACATAGGTTCTACTTTTAGAAATTTTGGTATCAGGTTGGCTGAACATCAGTATAATGTCAGGCATAAATCTACTGATACTTCTCTCTCACGCCTGGTCAGTGCTGGTACTTACATTCCTGGCTGGAATGATTTGCATTTGTTGACTTACGGCCCAAAGGACAAAGTTTCTTTATTGTATGTGGAAAGCATGTTTATTCACCAGTTCGGTGATAAATGTTGCGATGATGATATGCCGTACCATATTCCTCGGGCCTACCATTACCTTTATAATTACTATTCTGAGTTTATTTTTGAAGAGGGCGTTAAGAATGTATTTCAGTGATGTATGTCATTACTGTACTGTCAGGCGGTGCTTTATAGTTTCTTCAATACCATCATATTAAAACTATTTAAGAACTCTGGTTCCATATGCTATGTGTCACCCGATGATGCAGTAGCTGCTACTGCGAAAGATCTTGTGTTTTTAATCTATTGTATATAGCTTTTTAACCTCATGTAAATAAATATAGTTCAGTATAGTACTTGAGGATATTTTTACATGGAATTAGATCGTGCAGTGACTTAGGTCTATGTTTTTATACGGGAAGCTTAAAATGTGTGAATGCTGATCCTTTCGCTCTGTTTTTTACGGTGCACAATTTCGCCACTAGAGGGAGTAAATGCAGAAGATATCAAATTCAAAATATATTTTATTCCAGATTATTTGCTTCTAAAATTCTAATTGGAAAAATTCTTTTACCTTTAGATTCCATTTATGATGAAGACTATTTTAGGTATAGTCACTTTTTCAAATTACGCAAAGATTTTCTGTTAGTGTGCGTAAAAGTAAATCACATTTTCCACAATTTCTCTGCTTCTAAAACTCTGATTTGAAAAATTCTTTCTGAACCGGACACAGCTCCTGATGGGAACTGTTTAGCATATAGTTTTTAATAGTTGGTAAAGAATAGTTTTGGCCACCAGGGGAAGTGTGTGCTTATTTCTGCTTCAATATATGTGCAGCAAAATCTGAGCTCTTAAAAACTCTATTGAAATTTTTTTCCGGGGACCGATATCGCTCACATCGAACAACCTTTTGAGAACACTTTCTTCTTAAAATAATATATTTGTTTTATGAGAATTTCAACTTTTATCAATAATCGACTGATTACATGGGAAGATAATGCAGAATAGTAATGAATTAATCATTTTCAAATAGAGGGGAAGGATTTCCTGAGATAGGCCTTGTGGTAATTGCACCACCATAGTCTTGCATTATTTGGGTAATTCTGCAATTAAAAACATTAAAAAGAAATGTAACGAGTAAAAGATCACACTAATCCATTTACATCTTTCATCATTTTTATTACCTAAAAACAAAATTACTTTAAAAAGTAATTTGACCATGATACTGTAAAGTGTAATAATCATCCTGCGGGCGGTCGTAGTGAGCCATAGGTTTGCCTCCTCGGGGCGCTCCGTGGTAACAATGGCACACACAACAGCAACTAGGGCCTCTGTGAATTTTGGAGAGGTACAAGCTAGTTCTGTGTGACATTGGCGAAAAGACCCCAACTCACTGGGTTTTGTTCCAGAATCCTTAGGTTGAATGACCAACTGGAACCCTCAGCTGTGGGCTAATCCCCCACACTGATGTACTTACCTGATTAAAAAAACAGAAAGAAATATTAAGAATGACTCAAGTGTGGGATATGGTGGACCTACCACACTTAAGAAGGACGGTCCACCACGGAAGCGACCTGGACTTTCTAAACAGCGTATGAGAAAGAGATCTCGGCTGAATGAATGTAAGATTGGTGTATGGAATACTAGAGGTATAAATGGCAAGATGAGTGAGATGATTGAGGAGATGAATAAGTATAGACTGGATGTGCTGTGTGTAAGTGAAACCAAAAAGAATGAAATTGGGGTAGAAGAAGTGAATGGCACAGTGAGTGTGTGGTCTGGAGTATTGGATAATATGAGAGGACAGGCGGGTGTAGGTGTGATTTTAAGTGAAAAGATGAAGAACAACTTGATTAACTATAGTTACGTAAGTGAGAGAATTCTCTGGATTCGTTTGAAAATGAAACTTCAGAGAATTGTAATTGTTGTAGTGTATGCTCCTTGTAACTCGCAACCTTCTGATAAGAAGGAAGATTTCTGGAATGAGCTAAAAGCTGTTTTGTGCCAATTTGGTGCTAAAGAAAAAGTTATAATAGCAGGGGATTTCAATGCTAAAGTAGGTGTGCAGAATGCAATTTCTGACAATGTTCTGGGTAAGTTTAATGATCCTTGTGTGAATGATAATGGTGAAAGATTAATTGAACTCTGCATTGAAAATGGATGGGGTGTATCTAATACAGTTTTCAACCACAAGAATATCCACACATATACTTGGGAAAATCGTACTCTTGGTCAAAAGAGTGTGATAGATTTTGTTGTCTACGATCAGCGTTTGAAACACTTAGTTGTTGACACCCGAGTGATGAGAGGTGCGGATGTTGGTTCTGATCATTACTTGGTAGTCTCACGAGTGAAACTTAATGTTGGTTTCAGGAAAAGAAATAGGAAAAGACAGGATAGAAAGAATAAAGGTTGATAGGCTCCTTGAAGATCATCAGCGGTATTCTGACTTACTCAGAGAACGACTGAAGGATCTGAAGTCCGGTTAGAGGGATGTAGAAAAGAAGTGGGAATGTTTTAAGAACTGTGTTTTCACTGCTGCTAAAGAGGTCTGTGGCACCAGAATTGTGGGTAACAATAGTGGTGATGCTTGGTGGAATAGTGAGATTGAAGAGGCAGTAAAGAGAAAGAAGGAAGCCTATTTGGGGATGTTGCAAGGTAGAGTCTCTGTGGATGAATATCGCTGTAAGAAGCGTGAAGCTGGTTCGCCACAGTAAGGCAAAAGATAGGAAGGAGAAAGTGGAAAGGCATGAACTGGCTTTTTGGAAAGATAGGAAGTCCTTATGGAAGTACATGAGATTCAGGAAAAATAGGGGAAACAAAGTTGTAGGTTGTGTGAAGAATGAGATTGGGGAAATGTTATGGGAGCCCAATGAGTTAAGTGACAGATGGGGTGAATACTTCTGTGAGTTATTAGATCAGGAAAGCAAAGATGATTCTGAGACAGACGCAGATGATGTCACAATGAGGGATGAAAGCACAGGAGGGATCTCAAGAGAAGAAGTGTGTAAAGCTCTAAAATCTCTTCAGAATGGTAAGGCTCTGGGAGTTGATGGCATAACTGCAGATATGTTGAAGCATGGTGGTGACTCTATAATTGACTGGTTAACTGAATTTTGCCAGTTGTGCTGGGAGTTAGGAATGGTCCCTCGGGATTGGAAGGACGCTATCATTGTTCCCTTGTATAAGGGAAAAGGTGATAGACTGAATGCAAGAACTATCGTGGTATTAGCCTACTGAGTGTGCCAGGGAAAGTGTTTGGTAAGGTTGTTATTGAAAAAGTACGGGTTCTTACATCATTGAAAGTGTGGGATGTTCAGAGTGGTTTTATGCCTGGTAAAGGCTGCACTAACCAGATTTTTGCATTACGCACGATGATTGAAAAGTATCTGGCTGTTGGGAAGAAAGTTTTTACTGCCTTCATAGATTTAGAGAAAGCTTATAACCGAGTGAATAGGACACTTTTGTGGAAGGTATTGAATGAATATGGTGTTACTGGGAATCTACTTAATAGTGTAAAAGCCATGTATGCTGGTAGTAGAGCTTGTGTACGAGTGAATGGTGTTTTATCAAAATGGTTTTCCATTGGTGCAGGAGTTAGACAAGGTTGTGTAATGTCACCATGGCTGTTTAATATATTTATGGATGCATGCATGCGTGATGCCAAAATAGATAATAGTGGTTTATGTCTTGGTGATATCCGTGTGTGCAGATTGCTGTATGCTGATGACACTGTCCTGTTGGCAGAGAGCAAAAGTGAGTTTGCAGAGTATGTTGACTCGAATGCACGAAGTTTGCATGAAATTCAAACTCGGTATAAATAAGGGAAAAACCAAAGTTATGGTGTTTGAGAGAGGGACAGGTAGCTCTGAATGTAATGTAAGTATAAATGGCACTGTGATTGACCAGGTGAGTGAGTTTGTGTATTTAGGAAGCATGTTTGACAGAGAGAACAAGTTGGATGGTGAAATCAGTAGGCAAGTGAATTCCTCTTTGAAAGTCATAGCTGCTCTGGGAGGTTTTCACAGGAATGATGGGTTCTCTAGAGAGTCCCGCATGGCTGTGTATGAAACAGTAATTGTTCCTACTCTGATGTATGGCAGTGAAACCTGGGTACTGCAGAAGAAACATAGGAGTTGTTTGTGTGCTGGAGAAATGCGTTACTTACATGGGGTTTGTGGCAAGACACTATATGATTGTGTGAGAAATGAAGATGTATTGCAGTTGTGTGGTGTGAAGCAAAATGTTGTTAGCAAGGTGGAGACCAATATGCTTCGGTGGTTTGTCCATGGTGAAAGAATGAGTGATGAAATGCTTACTAAGAAAGTCTTCTCAGCCCAAGTGGGAGGAAGGAAAGGCAGAGGAAGGCCAAGGAAGACATGGGTGGATCAGATTCAGGAGTGTCTGCATGAGAAAAATATGAGTATGAAGTATAAAAGATCTTGTGTACGGCGTGTAATGGATATTAGTGAAGCACGAGTTGTATGTCAAAATCGCTGTAAATGGAGAAGTTTGATACGGCAACAGTAAGTAAAAATATCTGGTAGTTTGTATTTCTTTTTGGAGCTAACCTCTGAATCTCAGAGAACAGCTTAGTGATATGTATGTAATAATCATCCTGGATTTTTTTTTTTTGTACATGTCATGGAAAAGGCCTGGAAAGTCCTTGACCCCCAGTGTACAAACTCTGTTGATATCACAGCAATGAGTTTGCACGCGATCACATTGAGATGTCAAGGTGATCGTGTGCTAATTTAAAAACACTGGAATATCAGTGACTCGTTCTATTTATCCGATCTGCAAAATTTTAATTTAATTCTGAATATCACGGCAAGTTGCCTTTGTATATTAATTTAATTTAGCACAATTCAGATATTATTTTGTGTGCTTTAATTATGTTTTACTTTTTTAATTTAACTAACTTTCCGAGAATTATAGTGCTGATTGTATTAATCATTTTGCAAAATATTGATCTATTTAAACGCTCTAGCCTACAATAAAAACTGAAATCTTGCGATGTCGAAGTGAGCAAAATTGCATCTAAAAACAAATGTCACTCCAACAGCACATTGTCAATAATTCAGATAGTTCCGATTTGTAATGCCAGATGTCTCATTATTTTGTAGAAAAGGCTTCGGTGTGAAGTTTCAAATTAACCTCTGAATAGGACAGTCCAAAACAAGCCGTGAACGGAATGTGTGCTGGAGAAAAAGTAATTTAACTCGAAAAATCAAAGCAAAAGTTATTAAGGTAAGTTTGCACGAAAAAACTACAAGGAAAATTGTTAAACAGCAAATATTTCACAAAGAATGTTTATTTATCGCAAGGTCTTTTGAAAAATGGAAATAAATAGCATATAATTTCCAATAATAATAATATTTCTATAAATATTAATTTTTTAATTATTTATTTATAGCAAAAAAAAGCCATCCTAGAGTATGACATCGTCATACTCTTGACATTTCCACAAAGAGATGACCGTGGCAAAACACCGGTTCAGGCAAATACTGTATATTCCGACTTTTCCTAACGTCTGTCCCTGAGCCTTGTTGATGGTCATGGAAAAGGCAAGTTTAATTGGAAACTGCCGTTCTCTTAAAACAAATGGCACGTCCGGGCTGGTTGGGGCTAAATCGATGCGAGGAATGAAGACTGACTTTTCAGCAATGCCTGTCAAGACTTGGGCGATTATTAGATTGAGCTTCAAGGAATGTACAGCTAATAGCGTCCCATTACAAAGACCACGTTTAGTGTTCAAATTCCTGACAGCATGATCACACTTTCAACATTCAAGTTCATTCTATACACTAGCATTCCGATTGGGGTTTGTTCATTCAAGAATTCCACTGGATAGTTTTTCCGGTCATTTTCATCGCTGTCGTCAATGGAATCAATTCTTAGATAAATGACAACGCTCCCATCCGAAAGGTTCAGAACGTGCTCATTTATTTCGTTAAAGTCTGTATTTTTTGGGCAAAGTATTGCCATTGTGGGGTTTTTTTCTATGTCAGTAGCAGTAAGCCTTTCTCCAAAAATTTTGTGGATGGATAGGAGAACCTTCGCCGATCAAATTCTGTGGAATTTCTATGATCTACTCAGGCCAACCCTTGTCCTTCGTAAGTTGCCCGTCACCCTACTTTTTCAGCTAATCACTGAATGTCGAATCAATAGACCGGACATGAAGACTTAATTTTAATACTTCAAATTTATCACACAGATCATTGAATTTAATGGTGGATTGAACAATTGCTGACCTCATTTCATGGGGTACGACAGGAAGAGTTTGTCTGAAATCTCTTCCAAGAATGAAAACTGTACCGCCAAAGAGCTTTATGGTCTTCACGATCTCTTGAAGGAGTTTAACACAATTAACTGCATTATTAGGAGCCGTTGTATAGTTTCATCCAAGGTCAAAACTTTGGTTTCCCTAATAAGCTCGGCATCGGGGCTGGTCATCGTCATTTTTGAAACGGAGTTTGCAAACACAGAAACAGGCACTTTAAATTCGGAATGGCATGTCCTGCCACCATCAAGGAGATTTATAACGATGCCAGTTGATGCTTTGGCCAATGCAATGTTTCCTTCTCCTCGTATGGTACTGAGGAGCAATTTGTTCATATATGTTTTGCCTCCGCCACCTGGACCGTCAAGGAAAAATCATTTGCTTTCCCTTCCTTCATCTTTTACAGCAGCAATTATTTAATCGTATGCCAGCTTTTGCTGTGCATTCAACAATGACTTCATTGCTTCACTTCTTTCTCTCTCTTGCTGTGCATTATACAATAGAAAGCTGCAGGAGCAATTCGAAAATTTGCTGGAGAATTGGATAGTCCAAAGTCAGCACGTTTTTTACCGCGAATAATAAACACATCTTGAATTTCTTTAAGGGCAAAATTTTCACAATTGGTACAGACATCTGACTGACCATTATGTTGCCTTGCAAAGTCGTCACAAAGACCTTTCTTGTCCTTCGCAAAATGTTCAGGCATATTTGGTGACACAGCAAGGACCCAAACATACGCGAACAGTTCTCGCAACTGTTGGGGCATTTTTTCAATCACTGCCTCAGATAGGGCATCGTCTCAAATTTCATCACTATTAAATAGTCCTTGCTTTTGGACTACTTCCTTAAAATCCGGATATAGTATACCATCAACAGTCTTCAAATAGTCAAAAGAAGTTGCTCCAGGGACATTCAGCCAAGACAAGGCGCAAACAGAATCTTTGTGTCTCTGCGTTCAAACTTAGTGTACATGTGCCCAATAGTCTTGTCTTTGTCGAAGCTTCCATTTACGATTTCTTTTGTCAAATATATAATGCTGTGGGATGTCAATATACAAATGCTTTCTAGCATTTTCATCATTTAATTTAAACCACGCAGTTAGATTGGCATCGCGTGACAGCTTCTCTTCCTGCTGCAGCCTGCATGTTGTCTTCAGTTAAATAGACATTTTGCTCATTAGGAAGATGAACTTGAAGTCGCACGATTGTGTGAGATTGAGCATGCTTGTTGAAAGCAAAGAGTCGCCATGCTGCCTCAGGAGCGCTAAAAGTACCTGGAATCCATAAAAGTCCGAAGTTCATCGTGATCAATTGCTACATTAGCACAGTCATGTCCCTTGTACACATATTTGAACGGGCACTTCATACTCTTGACGGAGGCAGAATTTCGACATTAATATGGCAATTAAAGTTCATACTGAAGTACGGGTTGTACGGAACAATCCAAGAATTATCAATAATCTTTCTATTGACAATTATTATTTCGTTGTCATTGTTTCGGGGCAGTATTTGGGATATCTGTCTGAATTTGCCAATGTTTTTTCTTGGAAATCTTTTGGAAATTTATTGGAACATTTCCCGTCAGTCATACTGAGGGAAAAATTATGTGTCCCACATGATCCATGAACCATGTGTTTTGTCACGATTGCAAGTAACCTTGGGCAATTTACAGCATTGGGAATTTCTCCCGAAATAACTTTATCAGTGGTATCCGGATCCTTGGGTTTGTCTTCTGCTTTGACAATAAGCAAAATGTGAGCATGGGGCAGAATACGTTTTTAAAACTTTATTGCATGTGCAATTGCTGTTGGTGTTCCAGATGCATGTTTCTTGGTAGTGTCGTTCATCAGCTCACCTAATTTCAATTTGAAAACTCGTGCAACTAAGTCTGGTCCAAATTCTGCAGAGTGCCGCCCCGGTGGCGCAGTGGTCTAAGGCGCTGGCCTCTGATCATTCGTCCGTAAGGGGTCCGGGTTCGAATCCCGGTCAGGCATGGATGTTGTGTTTGTCTTACGGCACTGGCTCTCTCCCTTCCCTGGAACCAGTTACCCTAAATTAGGGACGGGCGACTGCTTATATCCCATTGAGTTGCTCACGGTGGTCGTTAAACCTCTAATAAAAAAATAAAAAAAACTTCTGCAGATTGGCTCGGTTCCAAGTTATCCGTTATTTCTTGCCATTTTGGGTTGCACTTCATTGTGATAAGGTAATCTGGCTTTCCGTATTTTGCAAATAATAGCCATTGCATCCTGATAGTTATGTGCCATGTTTCTCGGGCTTCCTTTGAAAGAAGGAAAAATGACAGCTCTGCCCGGTAGCAAACCTTATCTGCTGCACTATTCAGGTGATCCATAAGACATATATTTTTCTGTCCTTGCGGTTGATTTTATCGTATATAATTAAATAGATTGGCTTAAGTTTTCACCTAAGCATCAACTAAATATTGATGAGTCAGTTTACCGGTAGAGAGAAAAGGATTGAAGTCGTTATGGATTGATAGCCTATATAGCCATAATACTGCAACTGAGAAAACCGTGTTCTTGGGTTAGCAAAAATATCTCGCAGAGCTGTTGGTCTTCTTTTAAGAGGAATGTCAGTTCCACAGCTTTGATCTCCGAAAGGGGAAAATAGGGGATAGTTGGTTGGTTCATTGATTTTAATGGCGCAAGGGCCATGGTTGGCCAAAGAGCGCCAAACAAAAGACATCAAAACAAAACTAAAGCAATAAAAGCGTACACAAGGTTAAAAACAGGCTGATGTGGTAAAAATGAAATATGACAGTGAACAAGTTAAAATCTAGATAAGTTTAAAAAAGTCAATACCTTGTAAAAACGAAAACACTGCTTTCATGTCGCAGGCTTCGCCGATAATAGTTTGCAGCGTAGCTGCTCCTTCGTCCAACAGATGAAAGTGACGAAAACGATGATCACAAAACCGAACACAAGTACACAAAACATGAAGGACAGTGAGACGACAGTTGCACGCCTCACACATCGGGACACTCTCGCCACACAGCAAAAAGCGGTGAGTAAAACGACAGTGCCTAATGCGGAGACGTGCAAGAACAACTTCCTCACGACGGTTCCTCCGCAAACTAGACTTCCATAGTCCGATCTGTGGTTTGATAGAATGCAGCTTATTGCTGCCCTGCTGAGACCACAGGGACTGCCACTCGTCCAGGAGAAATGTCCGGATCAAAGGTCTAAAAGCACGATAAGACAGTGGCAGCCGAGCTGGCGACATGGAGGAAACAGACCTGGCAGAGAGATCTGCCAGCTCGTTACCCCGGATCCCAACCTGGCCAGGAACCCAACAGAATCGGACCAGGAAGCCATCATCCTCCAAAGTTCCAAGAAGACGACGGACATCACGGATGACAGGTGAGTCCGTGTCCGGAGAAGATAAAACCTGGATGACGGACTGGGAATCAGAGCAAACCATAGCGCGACGATGCGATCGAGACTGGATGTGGCACAAAGCGAGGTGTACCGCACGCATCTCCGCCGAAAAGACGGTGGATTCAGGCGGAAGCCTCTCAGCATGTGAGGCATCGCCACACACAAAAGCGGATCCAACGACATCCCCGGACTTCGAGCCATCGGTGAACACAGGCACGAAATCCGGGTAGACAGACAGTTTTTCAGCAAAGAGCTGCTGGTACACCAGAGCAGGAGTGGACGACTTTGGCCACACACAAAGAGATAGGTCAGCCGTTGCTTGAACGGGCTGCCAAGGAGGATGGTTGAAAAAGGTGGTCAAACCAATCCTTGACAAGTTTAGACCAGCATCGCGCACTATGGCAGACATCTGAATCCCGAACGTCGGAACACAGGAGGGGCGGTTGGAAAACAAGCGGACACAGTCCGGTTGGAAGATGGAACCATACAGTGGATGATCAGGAAGAGACTGCAGTTTGGTATAAAACTGAAGAGACAGCTGCTTACGACGGATGCATAACGGCGGCTCATGAGCCTCCGCATACAGGCTATGCACGGGAGAGGTGCGGAAAGCACCAGTACATAGCCGCAATGCCTGGTGATGGACGGGGTCCAACGGTTTTAAAATCGATGGACGCGCTGAACCGTACGTAATGCATCCGAAGTCCAACTTTGACCGAATGAGAGAGTGGTAAATGCGAAGCATTGAGCACCTGTCAGCACCCCAAGATGTTCGAGAGAGGACCTTCAGGATACTCAATTACTTCGTGCACGACACCTTCAAAGACTGGATGTGAGGTCGGAAGGTGAGCGCTCAGTCAAAAGTTAGCCCAAGGAACTTGGCTTCTGACACCACAGGGATGGTAGAACACCCCAGACGGATGCTGGGTGAAGACCCCGTTTGCGGCAAAAATGCACGCAATCGGTCTTCTGTGTCGAGAAGCTAAATCCATTTTGGGAAGCCCAGTGAGAGATCTTGGTAATGGCAGACTGGAGCTGTCTCTCAATGGTGCGCATGTTAACAGAGGCGCAAGAGATCTGCAGATCATCCACGTACAAGGTACCACGAACCGTCGGAGGAAGTAGTTGGAAAATATGGTTGACACGAAGGATGGACAACGTAACGGAAAGAATGGAGCCTTGAGGTACACCCTGTTCTTGCGGGTACATCGCAGAGAGGGTCGACCCGACGCCCACACGGAAACTCCGGTCCTGGAGAAAACCGGCGATGAAAGATGGTAAGTTTCCCCGCAATCCGCACTCGTGCAGATCACGGAGAATGCCGTATCTCCAGGTACGGTCATAGGCTTTCTCCATGTCGAAGAAGACTGAGACCATGTGCTGACGCCGGACAAACGCCTCCCTGACAGATGTCTCAAGGCGAAGATGATGATCGGTGGTGGATCGAGATTTGCGAAATCCACTCTGATGAGGTGAAAAAATGCGATGAAACTCCAAATAAAAAATGAGACGAAAATTAATGATACGCTCAAGTACTTTGCAAAGGCAGCTCGTCATAGCAAATTGGCCGGTAGTTCAACGGGGTGGTGGGATCTTTACCAGGTTTGGGAACAGGAACGACAATGGCAGTGTGCCAAGATTCGGGAAACACATGCTCTTGCCAAATCCTGTTAAACAGGATTAGCAGACATTCAAGAGAGGACGGAGAAAGGTGCTTCAGCATCTCGTAGTGGATGTTATCTGGTCCGACAGATGTCCGGCCGGACCTATGTAGAGCGGTCTTCAGCTCCACGGCAGACAGCGGGCTGTTATAATCTGTGGAAGAAAACGGTCCAAAAGAAATCTTGGACCGTTCAATCCGCGGCTGTAACTGCCGGAACGAAGCAGGGTAATTGCTGCTGCAGGACACCGAAGAAAAAGCGGCGCCCAGACAGTCAGCAATACCTTGAGCGTCAGCAACCGTTCCTCCATCACTCTCAAGAATGGAGATTTCCCCAGATGGGTACTGTCCCCGAATCTTACGGATCCTGTCCCAAACGATCTTAGGGCTAGTATTGGTGTTAATCCCGGATACATATTGTATCCAGGACTCCCGTTGACTACTCCTACGAACCAATCGCGCGTAGGACTTGGCTTTCTTGAAAGCAAGTAGGTTCGCGTCGGTGGGGTACCGACGAAACCTACCCCAAGCCCGATGTTGGGCCCGACGAGCTGCCATACAAGTGGAATTCCACCAAGGTCTCGGGCAACGTGGAAGTTTAGTCGACGTCCTGGGGATGGTAAGTTCTGCCGCTTGCACAATACAATCCGTTACCGCCGCAACAGCGTCATTGACTGTTCCTGAAGTCACCATAGCCGAAGTAATAAAGGCCGAAGCCGTGAATGTGTCCCACTTGGCACGATCAATATTCCATCTAGCAGGGCGAGAAGGGTAACGGTGCCCGCCACTCGCTAGACGGAGGAAGATGGGAAAGTGATCGCTGCCAAGGGGATCACCAGACACGCTCCAGGACCAGGCAGGATATAATGATGGTGAACTCAGAGACAAATCAATGGCTGAGTACGAGCGGGTGGGTTCATGAAAATACGTCACTGCCTCGGTGTTGTGGAGACAGAGGGACGTGTTGGAGAGAAGGGACTCAACAACACGGCCCCTGGAGTCTCGAGAGGTAGAACCCCACAACGGATTGTGTGCGTTGAAATCCCCTAAGATGAAGAAAGGAGGCGGCAGTTGGTCGACCAAATCTTCCAGATCTGAAAGGCTCACAGCTTCATCTGGTGGTATATAGATAGAACACACCGTGAACAGAGTGTTGACAGATAATCTCACTGCCACTGCCTGCAAAGTCGTCCGGAGGGCAACTGCAGTGACAGGAACACCATGAGGAACAACGGCGGCCACTCCTCCGCAGGCGATAACGCCGTCCTGGTGATCCTTGCGGAAAAGGGAATGTCTCCGCAGCGAAGGAGTGTCCGTCGTGCGAAGCTTTGTCTCCTGGAGACAAACGCACACGGGTGTGTGCGAAGACAGTAAGCCTTTCAAATCATCAATGCGTGATCGCAGACCTCGGCAATTCCACTGAATGAGCGTAGCCAGAATGAAAAATGAAATGAAAGAATGGAAAAGACAGACGACTAGAAGGTCTCAGTGTCGTTCATCACCTCCAATCCATCCGCAGTGTCTGGAGGTAACACAGGGATGTGTTTACCCCCTGTGTTGAGCGGTGATTTCTGCCTGCTCTGTTTCGGGGAGGATGAGCCGGGTTTCACCTTCTCCGGCTTCTTCTTTGCAGTGCCCTGGGTCCCTGTGCTGGTAGAAGATGTTTTCGGCGTAGAAGGTTTAGGCGACGATGTAGATGTCGCCTTGGATGCAATGCGGCGAGACTTCAGTGCTTCCAGCCCAGCAGCGACGATGTCCTCAAAATCATATGAACAACGCGCCGGGATGGTCACCTCCGTCTGAACCGCAACAGTAGCCTTCTGCACCACAACCGAGGCATAGGAGCGCCGGCCGGGTGGAAGAGGAGCTATCCGCCGCCTGGCCTCAGGGTATGACAGATGTTCAGTGGTCTTCAGGCGTTGGATAGCCTGCTCCTCGATCCACTTGGGACACTGCTCAGAAGACGCAGAGTGCGCACCATCACAGTTAGTGCAGTGTTCAGAAGCTGCCGAACATTCCAGCAAAAGATGATCCGCAGAACCACAGCGACCACACTTAGCCACATTACGACACGACTGCTGGGAGTGTCCGTAACGCTGGCACTTGAAGCACCTGAGGGGATTGGGTATATAGGGCCGAACGTCAAGATGTAAGTACCCTGCCTTGATGGATGTCGGCAGGGTTGGGGAGTCAAAGGTTAAGATGTTATTGCGAGATGGAACAAGTTTCCCATCTCGCCGAAACAGAATCCGGCGAACCCCAGTGACATGTTGTTCCCCTAGTTCGACAAGTAGCTCCTCATCGCTGCAGTCAATTAAGTCGCTGGAGGTGACCACGCCGCGAGAGGAATTCAAGTAGCCGTGCGGGGTCACTTGCACCGGAATACCCAACAGTGTGGTCGTGGTAAGCAGAGTGGTGCTAGGTCTGGAATGAGAGGTTTCGACAAGAAGATCCCCTGAAGGAAGCTTCTTGACATTGCGCGGAGAGCCAGCAACGGCCTGAAGAGCCTTATTGATCCAGAAGGGGCTCTTTGCAGTCAGAGGTTGTAAAAGATTGACAGAATGAATCAAGAGAAACAGAGCATGGCAAGTGTCAGAGACAAGTATCTTGGTGGAAGGGATGGTCCCATCATATATTGGACGCTTTGGTGTCGCACCATGGGAAGTATCTTTGGAACCTATAAAGTAGAGAGAAGATTCATCCGCCGACTTCCCCACCCACTACCGAGCCCAACGAGGGAGAGCCGGAGGTCCACAAGCCCAAGAGGACGCAGGACACGTCTCTAGGGATAGTCAGCGGATATAGCAAGTTGGTAGGGCAGACACACGCTCGGCGTGCACCCAGACTTTCCCGTGCCCGGAGAACACCCCTTTGTCATGCCCACCCTACCCCCCAACTCACCCAGCCGAACAGAACGACAAGCCGCTAGAAGTCTGGACGCAACTCGGCCACAGACTTCCTGACCAGGAGTGGGTTAGCTCCCAGCCTCTCGTTTAGGGTGAAGCAGAGGGCAAAGAGGAGTGTTGGCATCTGGAGACACTACAACCCGGCCCCCAAATACCTCAGCCCCCAGCATCCTCATTTCCACCTGTACGGGTCACCGCACACGGCAAACATGCAGGTAGGTCTAAGCTAACCAGCTCCGGAAAAAACAGAAAATGTAACATAAAAGAGAAAAGACAGGGAAGGGAACGAGGAACAAAACCCGGAGCTGGCGCCTCATCACAACCTCAGCAGCCTACCACTGAGGCGGGTACATGGCAAGATATGAACAAAAGACGAAAAAAGCAAAAAAAAAGAGAAAATCAGCTCGGGCCGTGGGGACGCCATCCCCCATCAGCTGGACGAACAGCTGTCCCTTCGGTTATGTAATCGTTAAAGCCGCAGAGGCAATAGAAACCGTCACAAGGTTAGCTCGGGCCGTGGGGGCGCCGCTCCCCAAATAACTGGAAAACCAGTCATCCCCGTGCGGGGGAAAATAGGGGATACGCCAGTGGTTCTAGGTTCGGATCAAAAACGCTAAACCTCCCGGTGATCCGATTATTTGGACAATTTTGATTTGGACGTCAATGGAACAGCACGTCTCTGTCAAGAGGCTGTTTGCCGTCAGCATTTCGAAAAATGGCAGCTACCTCATTGCTTCTTGGAACATTGTATCGTCTAATGTCGGATTTGCGGTCTTGAACAATTGCAGTGGTAACCTTTTTTGGCTCAACACCATGGAAAGCAACATCAATAATGCTTTCTTGTGCAACTTCATAAAGCATTTTGCATGCGTCAGCAAAAGGATTATTTTGAGACATAAAAGCGCTTAACTCTTGCATTGCACTTGGATTGCACTGGGCGTTTTCCCTAATCCTCATTCTTTGATCAGCAGCCTCATCCGAATCCAATATATACAGTTGAGCAAACTTTCGTTGGCCCTCATTTGCTGGGTGCAAAACTCGTACTCGATGGTAAATTTGTCCATTAATTCGGTAACAATAGAGGCCGTATCCAAGAGGTGGAGCAATGTTAGCTCCCATGGACACAAACGCCAAAGCAGTATTTATTGATCTTATGTTATCCATGAAATTTTTTTAATGTTGATACTGCCCTTTCATTAACTGCTGAATAACAGGGGCTGGTCTAATATCATCTAAAGTGATTCAGCCTTTATGGAAGCATTGCGTAAAAAGTTTATCAGATGGCTGCTCTGCCGCAAAATGCTTTGCATGAAAAAATTCGCCAATACTGTCCATGGGACCACAGTTATGAGCGTCAACATTTGGTTCTACAACGTTACCTTCAACAAGAGCAGCTTAGTTTCTAGTTCGTGGCATGTTTAATATGCTTTTCTTAGCGCATGTTTAATTATACAATGTGAAACCACACGGGACTTCGACTGTTAACGGTTCCAAGTGCAAACTGGAAGGTGTGGGTGGATGGTAGAGGGGCAGTGTTAACACTGCCTTGAAATCGGTTCTGTTCGTATTCTAGCCACTGTTCGTGACCAAGTGGAAATCATACGAGACAAAAGCAAAACTATTTTATAAACCTATTTCTCTTGTTATTATTAATTGCCCAGACATGCATTCTGAACACCTTGATCATGGTGGGGCCCCGAGGCTATAGACCCGCCCCCTCCCTCTTAATCCAGCCCTGTGTCAATCATGTAAATAACGTTTTGCTGGAAATTGATTTTATTTCCCTGGATTTTTTTCCATGGTTTTTTTTTCCGTGGATCTTTTTTCCTAGATTCCATATTCACAACGTTTACAGAGCAAATCAAGTTAATAATATTGGGCATTTACTTAGGCACGAAATATTAATTTCTAGGCCCAAGCCCTTTTTAATTGTTTTTACTCCACCGATGTCATATTCACAACGTTTACACATCAAATCAAGTTAATAATATTGCGCTTTTACTTAGGCACAAAATATTAATTCACAGGCCCTAGACCTGGGCCTTTTCGACGGTTTTTAATCCGTCGACTTCATATTCATAACGTTTACGTATCAAGTCAAGTTAATATCATTACGCTTGTACAAGGCAGTGAATATTAAGTTATAGGCCCTAGCTAGGCCTTGGCTTTTTTAACAGTTTTTATTCTAACGATGCTATATTCATAACGTTTATGCATGAACTGAAGTTAATCATATTGTGCTTTTAATCAGACACTAATTATTAATTCATTGGCCCTAGGTCTAAAGTCTAGTAATTAATATTGAATGCCTAAATAAAAGCACAAAGCTGTTTACTTGTCTTTTTGTAAACTTTAAGATTATCACATGGACGAAAAAAAAAGTGTTGAAAAGGCTAAGGCCTACGGCTTATTAATTAATGTATGGTGTATAAGTAGAAGCGCAATATTATTGACAATACTTGTTATGTAAATTTTATGAATATGGGAATGACAGAATGAAAACTTTTAGAAGGACCTAAACGTTAGCCGTAATATTATTTTCTGCCTGAGTAATACTGGAATATTAATAATTTGATGTTACGTAAACGTTTTGGATATAAAGTCGACGGATTAAAAACCGTCGAAAAGGCCTAGGACCTATGGATTATTATTTCGTGCCTAAGTAAAAGCGTAAGGCTATTTATTAACTTGAGTTGATAAGTAAACGTTATGAATATGGAGTCTACGGATTACAAACCGTTAAAAAGGTTATGAATCAATATTTTGTGCCTAAGTAAAAGCTCAATATTATGTATTAACTTTATTTCATGTGTAAACGTTGTGAATATGACATTATTGGAATAAAAACTATTAAAAAGGACCTGGGCATAGAAATTAATATTTCGTGCCTAAGTAAACGTCCTGGCTCTGTAAACGTTTGGACACATCACGGACGAATGATCAGAACGGAAGCCATCGCTTAGACCACTGCGCCATTTTCTTAATTTCCATATTTAATGCAATTCCTTATAGAAAATGTTCATAATCTGCAACTCAACAAACAAATGTCAGGGTTTAGAGATTACAGCTCAACAAATTCTCGGCGGGCATGTGCAAACGCAAGAAACCTATCGGGGGAGGGAGGGGCGTGATACCGAAAGTATAAAAGAAAAATGATTTCTAGTCCGATCCGGCGATTTTCAGCGTTTACAAGCTACAACCTACAAACCTACAAATTTTCTGCGGGCATTTGTAAACGCAGCAAACTTCTCGAGGGGGGGGGGAATACCAAATAGATTAAATATAAATAATTTCTGGTCCGATCGGGATCAGATTTTCAGCGTTTGCAAATTACATATATACAAATTATCTGATTGCACGTGCAACGAAACCTGTTGGGGAGGGAAGGATTACAGTTACAGTACCATGAGAGAGTACATCAAATTTGGTGGTAGAACTTTTACGAAAATTTTGTATGGGGCCCCTTGACCCTGGGCCCCCACGCCATTAAAAAACCAAAAAAAACGTCTTACGGCTATATTAATAATTTGATGTTACGTACCATGAGATGGTATACCAAATTTGGTGGTTCTAAATTGAAAACTATAATTTTTTTTATGGGGGCCCCTCTACCTCTCCCGGCTCCGACCCCATGCAAAACCCGTCTACGGGCTAAATCAGAGTACCAGGAGATAGTATACTAAATTTGGTGGTTCTAAATTGAAAACGCCGCCCCGGTGGCGCAGTGGTCTAAGGCGCTGGCCTCTGATCATTCGTCCGTAAGGGGTTCGAATCCCGGTCAGGCATGGATGTTGTGTTTGTCTTACGGCACTGGCTCTCTCCCTTCCCTGGAACCAGTGACTCTAAATTAGGGACGGGCGACTGCTTATAGCCCATTGAGTTGCTCACGGTGGTCGTTAAACCTCCAATCAAAAAAAAAATTGAAAACTGTAGAACTTTTTACTAAATTGTTTGTATGCCCCCCCCCCCCTCCTTGACTCCGGGCCGCAACGTAATCCAAAACCAGTCTACGGCTAAGTCAGAGCACCATACCAAATTTGGTAGTTCTAAAGTGGAAACTGTAGAACTTTTTACGGAATTTTTTTGTATGGAGCCCCTTGACCCTGGGCCCCCCATAGCATCCAAAAAACCGTCTCACGAATAAGTCAGCGTACCATGACATAGTATACCAAATTTGGTGGTTCTAAATTGAAAACTAAAAAATTTTACGAAAATTTTGTATGGGGGTCCGCTCCCTCCCCGGCTCCCACCCACCCCATCCAAAAACCGTCTACGGACTGAGTCAGAGTACCATGAGACGGTATACCAAATTTGGTGGTTCTAAATTGAAAACTGGCGAGCATTCTACGAAAATTTTGTATGGGGTCCCGGTGCCCCCACCCCCGGCTCCGACCCCATCCAAAAACCGTCTACGGGTTGAGTCAGAGTACCATGAGACGGTATACCAAATTTGGTGGTTCTAAATTGAAAACTGTAGAAATTTTTAAGCAATTTTGTATGCCCCCCCCCCCCCAGCTCCGACCCCATCCAAAAACCGTCTACGGTCTAAGTCAGAGTACCATGACATAGTATACCAAATGTAGTGGTTATAAATTGAAAACTGTAGAAATTTTTACGAAAATTTCGTATGGGGTCCCTTCACCCCGGGCCCCAACATCATCTCAAAATCGTCTTACGGCTAAATCAGAGTAATATGAGACGGTATACCAAATTTGGTGGTTCTAAATTGAAAACTGTAGAACTTGTTACGAAAAGATTGTATGGGGGCCCCTTGACCCCAGTGGCGGCTTTTAAGGTGAAGTGCCTCTTCACCTATTTCATTTAAAATAAAATTTTATTCAGTAATTTTGTATATATATTCTTCTTTGCATTTATTGAGTGCCAAAATCCTCGACATTCTGATTAGATCAATTCACAATAGGCGTTCGATACGGAAAACAAGTCTCTATACGCAAAACAGTTCAAGTGAAGAGCTCAAATGAGAATGCTTGGAAGTCTGCAGATTTCGGCCAAGTTGCCATGGTAACCGTGACGTCAACCCCTCCTATGTGCCAGGCAAGTGAAATGTTTTAGCTTGAGACACCGAGGCTCTGCACCTGGAGTCGTGACCTTCGGAAGAGATCGCTGAGGAACGGGACGGATTGCCCAGGGTACCTTGCAATTCACTAAGGCTTTCTCCTTGCGGTGTTGTGGTACATGCTTTCCGAAAGAGATTTGTATTTTTGTGCTTTGTGATTGTTTATTAAAAACTTCACCTGATACTTAAATTTTGTGTGCAATTTAACTGATAGTTTTAGTTTTTAGTATGTATCCTGTGAACAACATTGTCTGTAATTTATTGCAAACTCCATTTGATCGGAGGAAAGATGAGGATAAAAGAGACATTTTACTTCAAGGACGACCGACGGATTTACTGACAATTGTCGCCAAGACAATTGTCAGTGAATTTTTAAAATTAAATCTTACATTATTAATTTTAAAAATTGTTTGTTTACTGAATATAAATGGCTTTGTAGCACTTCTGTGTCAGAAAAATTATTTTGTTGGCCCTGTTACTTTTTAGTAATAAACATTTGGCGTGGAATAATGACGGTTTCTCAGATTTATTAAATATAACACGGTCACTTCATAAACATTCGGTCACTTAAAAACATGGTGATTCTAGCGAATACCTGAAATGTGAATAAAAGTTAAGGAATTTTGAAAAAAATCAGAACATAAGGGAGAGTGCTAAGCTTTTGAAAAGGCATTTCAACGAAAACATTCGTTTAAGTAGACTTTTCCTGCAGACAGTGATTGATGCAGTACTGTATTTGAGCAAACGAGAACTAGCATTACGTGACCATGACGAAGGCATCGACTCGATAAATCGTGGAAATTCCAAGGAATTACTTTCATTGTTGATATCAAGAATCCCTTTAGAAATTCAAAATCAATACGAAAAGATAAAAAATGTCTTCACTGGTGACTCATAAACTATTCAAAATGAATTAATTGAATGTTCAGTGTTTCTGAATATATAAACGATCACGTCAAAAATGAAATAAATGAAGTTCCATGCTTTTCTTGTATTCAAGTAGATAACACCACAAGCATAAATCAGACTTCCCAGTGCTCTTTAAAAATATGATTTGTTGATTCGAAAGGTGTATTGGTTGAGCGATTTTTTGGTTTCCATGATGCGAGTGAAGATAGAACGTCAGAAACTTTATACAAAATGTTAGCAGGGGCGACTCCTGCTGTGGGGCTGCAGCCCCCACCCCCTACCCAAAGCAGTTTTATTTTCATGCCGTACCGAGAGAGAGAAATTTTTTGAACTGGAAGTTTTCCCTGCATAACACAACTGGGAGTGCAAGGAACGTTGGCGGACTGCGCTGCTTGCAGCCCTGACGGGTGTTGAAACTCATGTGGGAAACTCTGCCTATTCCCACATCAATTCGTTTCCTTTGAGTAAAACTTCCCTGGGGACTGCATTGATGGCAGTCTCGCTAGCACGGGTTGCTCGCGAATGCAGTCTCTCGTTGAGTGGATATGCATCGCAGGGCCTGTGTGCTTTGTTGATTAATACGGTTCTTGTGCTTCCGAATAAGAAATAAAATAGGGGAATGAATCAAAATAATGACGAATGTTGAAATAAAGTATTAAATAAGGTATGTTTGAATGTATTACTAAACCTGTTTTTGTTTTGTTTTTCATTCCAATTTTTGGTTTGTTCCTGCTTTTATTCAACGTAATAATTCTAACACCATTGAGCTGTAAAATATTTGTGTTTGCTAATGACAAATACTCAGTTGCCGGGACTTCAAAAAAGTTTTTCTTATATTTTCTCTTCTGGTCAAAATGGGCATGTGAACAAATTGCGATTAAGAATAGAATTCAGTATTGGATAAACTGAAAAAAAAAAAAAAAGAGAGAGAGGGAGAGAGAGAGAGAGATTAATTTCTGCAGCGAAATACTTGCACAAAATTGATTTCTTCACTTACCAAGCACTACGAAATTTTCGCTTTAAAACTCACGTAAATTTTTATTCACAAAAGATCACTGAAGTCACTCCACTGGGTACAATTATTTTTCTGCTGTATCCCTCCCCAAAATAAGCTGCGCATTTCAGTTGAGGTAGTGCATTATACTTAATTACTTTGAAAAAAACAATTAATCAGATATCATTGTTTAGAAAATTTACGAAGTGGTAAATTTTGGAAAACAAATTTTTCTACACTAAATTGTTATCATGGTTTTAAAATTAAATCTAGCCGCCCCGGTGGCGCAGTGGTCTAAGGCGCTGACCTCTGATCATTCGTCCGTAAGGGGTCCGGGTTCGAATCCCGGTCAGGCATATGTGTTGTGTTTGTCTTACGGCACTGGCTCTCTCCCTTCCCTGGAACCAGTGGGCGACGCATGCTGCGAATTTCAGGCCAATCGGAAGCCTCCTTCTTGGTGTTGCATTTTGGGTGGCCAGCAGTGTGTTTGTATCTTTCCTGGTAACATCAAACATGCTTCTTTAAGCTGTCTGCATCATCTGTATGTCTATTTTAGTTCAGGTCCATGTCTGTGCTTCAAGCGTAAAAACTGGAAGGATGCACTTTTTAATCAGTTTCTTTTTAAGAAATAATGCATCTGACCAAGTTTTATAGTTCGATTATTTTTTTCATAAATGTGGCAATGTGTCCATTGCTTAATATCTGTTGCCTAATTTAGGTATCGGTACCTCTACATTTTCCCTATCAATCGCTAAATATAAAATCTGAATATTAATTTCTTGTAAAAAAACACTTTCGATCAATATATATATATATATTATTAAACGGACAGCATCAGCACAGGCTCAGTAACTTAGCTTATTCGAAGCGATATCTACAAAATTGAGATGCAGCCCCCCCCCCTATCTGAGCTTATCACGAGCCGCCACTGAATGTTAGACAAAATTTTGGAACAGTTTGAATATCAACACAAATTAATAGGACACTGTTACGATGGGGCAAGCGTAATGTCTTGACACTTGAATGGGATTCAGAAAAAAAATTGAGGATAAAGCTTCTCAAGCTGTTTTTGTTCATTGCTTGGCACATCGTTTGAACCTTGTATTACACCAGAGTTTTTCTAAAATTTCTAAGTGTCAAATATTTTTTGCAAGCCTCAGTGGAATTCTTTTGTTTTTTCACCACTCAGCGAAGCAATCTTATACACTCACATCAACAACCGCAAGATGCGTACTAACAACGAGATAGAAATACATAGAGTGCTTCTGTGATTGGTTCTCTACCGAGGCAGCTGAAGCCAACGCGGGGAGAGCCCGCCATCTTTGATGAGGTACAAATTCTGCGTGTGTCAAGGAGTCACCTCGGTTCTTTCAGCTGTTCGGCGATCGTGTTATGCTTCATTACAAATTTAGTGCTACAGTTTCGTGGATAATCACAATTATCAGCACATTGTTGATATTTAAAATGCCAAAATACTGCGCAGCTTTTGATTGTAAGAATAAAAGGAACAAGGATTGTGGAACTACATTTCACAAGTAAGCATTTTAAAATAAGGTTGAGCTGTAAATGCTCAGTTAATCAAACACAAAAAATAAAACATCTACTCCGTGTAGCTGGTGATTAAACCAGCAGATAAGCCATTTCAATATCTGTGTTATCTTAAGACTTTTTATTTCTTATATTTTGTAAACAGTCGTACTCAATGTGAAAACTGAATGATGTTTACTCTGGGAAGCTGAGGTTAACTGTGGGTTACCAACTTTGAGGCTTTTTGGGTACAATTTCTACCTATGTAAATGTTTTGTTTTTTTCAATATACTGAGGATGTCTTGCAAATGGCATTTGCATATATATTCTAAAATCTGTACAGTGTACATGCAACTTGTCTGACAAGACAACAAATATTTCAAAATCTTAGGAAGCAGCAATTTCTTTTTTATGTGATAAAGATCATGTACCCATGGCTAATGCCCATTAGATAGCAAATACTGGTAAAGCAATCAATTTATGGTTACTTAAATTGCAGAAGTAATAATTGTGATTGGTAATATAAATTTATTGCTTGCTGACACCTGTCAGGAAACAATCTAGTATTTTATCTTAAAGCACAGGGTCACCCAGCTTATGTTCTAGGCATTTGTCTCTGATTAGTGATTAATCTGTAGTATTACTGCAACAAAGTGAGAGTGGGGAGCTTGAAAATTTCTTGACAGAATACTCTTTATTTGTGAATGTGTTAGTACAATGTGTGTGTGGTATTTGGGTAGCAAAAATACAGGCAATATTGATTTAAAACTGAAAATAGGAAACAGGGAGTACAATGGTACCTCAAAAATGCAAACAACATAAAATATTTATGAAAACTGGCACAAACGGTTATGAAATGACAATTGAAAAAAAATTATGGAATAATACAAAAGAAAGGGACTAGCAACATTTTGTAATAACTACTTGCATTTGATTTTTGCGTGATAGGTGGTGGTTTTTTTTTTTTGAAGAATGTGACCTCTGATTCATGATGAATGTACGGTCAGTATGTCCATGTATAAATTGCCAGTTATTCCTTTTGCATCAACCATATATATGAGAGGTTAGTATTGAACAAATATCACTCACGTAAATCAATCTTTCTTTGAATTGAACAAGTTGTGCCTGTATTTCTCTAAAATACAAATCAGACGCACTTGTATTTCCAGCAAGACTGCTGAAGAAACCCACAAAATAACAACACAAAACATAAACATTTGCTCGCCAAACTTTTTGCACATCATGAATGCAAATCAGTGGATGTTAATTTCTCACTTCATATTAATAAGAGGTTGTGCCCTTAAAATTGAAACAAAGAAAAACTATGTGCAGTACATCTTAAGAATTGCCAAAATGTGTACAAATATCAGGTGAAAACTACAAAATTTCAGCTTTGGGACAACAAAAAACTAGGCTTCTTAAAAAAAAAGTAAAATATGAAAGTGCAAATAAAAAATATTAAATACTTAATACTGAAACAAAAAAAATTACAATTTTTTGTCCCATAAAAAAATTAAAGTCCATAATCTGAATTTTTTGGTCACTCAGCCCAGAGCTTGAATAATACCTAAAATAATACATTCCCAGAGAAAATTTACCTGCCCAGATATTAAAAGCAAGATGTGTAGAAAGATTTTTTTTTATACCAAAAATTATGTCTTTTTAGGTTGAAAAAGTACATAAAACTATTTTTAGCTACTCGGTACTGGTGTTGCTAACTGTAAATACCATTTGGAGCATCATATTGCCCCAATGTCTGTCCATACCTAAGTCACAGGGTAGTTACAGAAGTGATATATACATATATATATATATCTGACTACAACATATATTAGGTCACCAAGTTTATTTAAACTGCACTTAAGAATAATTATTTTCAATTCTTTTTCTTACGGATAAGCCTTGGAAGATAGTTAATTATACATAGAAAATAAACATATGTAAATACATAAATAAAATAATTTTCATCAAAAAAAGGTCACTATTCCTGCTGTTAAAATACATCGAAACGTAAACTGACAGAATAAAAAATACAGGAAAAAGGTAAGTAATGTTTATACGTAATGTTTTATATATATATATAGAGAAAAACAGAGGGTGGGCGACATCATAACCAGGTGTGTGTATATATATATATATATATATATATATCATCATTGTCAACCATTATCAATCCACTGCTGGACGAAGGTCTCCCCAAGTTTCCTCCACAACGGTCTGTCTTGTGCCAGTCTCCTCCATGTCACCCCTGCATACTTTCGAATTTCATCCACCCATCTCCCATGTGGTCTTCTTCTGAGTCTTTTCCTGTCCCTTGGAATCCAATCTAAAATTTCGGCTGTCCATCGATGATCTGTCCTTCTGGCAGTATGTCCAGCCCATTGCCATTTCAGGGATTTAACTCTGATCATGATGTCTTCCACTCTTGTCATTTTTCGGATCCACGAGTTCCTCTTCTTATCTCTCCTGGTTACACCAAGTATGCACCTCTCCATGCTGCTTTGAGTTGTCTGCAGCCTTTGTATGTCTCTTTTAGTTAAGGTCCACGTCTCTGCACCATACGTAAGCACTGGAAGGATGCATTGATCAAACACTTTTCTTTTAAGACATAATGGCATATTGCTCTTGAAAATTATGCTGTTTCTTCCAAAAGCTCTCCAGGCAAGTTTTGTACGCCGATTAATTTCTTCATCAATGTGACCCTCACTTGATATCTGCTGTCCAAGATAAACGTACGTGTCTGTTATCTCCAGCTTTTCTCCATCAATCGATAAATCTTCATTTCTTGTAAAAGCATTGAACATCACTTTTGTCTTCTGAAAGTTCATTTTTAATCCCACTTCTTTACTCTTGTCAGCAAGTTCCTGGATCATACTCTGCAGCTCTGATGGGCTAGTTGCAAAAATGACTACGTCATCAGCAAAACGAAGGTGGGTTAGATAATCTCCATTAATCTTTATCCCCTTGTTTTCCCAGCTCAGTGACTGAAAAACACCCTCCAATGTGGCATTAAAGAGCTTCGGAGATATGATGTCACCTTGTCTCACTCCCTTTCCAATTTTTATGTGTGTTGTATTTTCGAACAGCCTAATCTTTGCACTTGCATTTTCATAGATGTTATTAATAATATTAATGTATGCATCTTCAATACCGCAGGTTTTCAGAGCCATTGTAACTGCTGATGGTTTCACCGAATCAAAGGCTTTTTCATAATCGATAAAAGCCATGCACAATGGAAGTTCATATTCCCTCGCTCTTTCAATTAGTTCTCTCAGCACATGGATATGATCTATTGTGCTGTAGCCACTCCTGAATCCAGCTTGTTCTCTCGGTTGAGCCATGTCCAGTGTTACCTTCAAGCGGTGTGAAAGAACTTTAGTGAAGATTTTATAAACTACTGATAGGAGGCTGATAGGTCTGTAGTTTCCGAGATCCTCAATGTCACCTTTCTTATGTAGCAGGATCATTGTAGCGGTGTTCCAATCCTCAGGAATCTTTCCTTCATTAAGGCATCGAGTGAAAATTTGGGCGAGTACTGTTTCGATTTCTCCACTTGCTTCTTGTACGATGTCTACAGTAATTCCATCTTCTCCTGGAGCTTTTCCCCGCTTCATGTTCTTGATTGCATGTGCAACTTCTGCTGGAAGGACTGGAGGAACTCTGGTACTGGTATCTTTCATGATGTCTGGAATGCATGTATCATCCCTTTCATATAATTTGGAGTAGAAATCTTTCACTCTTGTCAAAATTTCGCCTCTATTTCTTGTTACAGAACCATCTTCTTTTCTCAGTGCCATAATCTGTTTTCTTCCCTTACTGAGATGTCCCTTTGCTATCTTTAGGCTTTGGTTGTTTTCAATTGCTTTCCTCACTAGTTCACAGTTGAATTTTCTTACGTCTTCAGTGATACTTTTTCGTACTGTCTTGCATAGCTCTATATATTCCACTTTGGAAGTCACATCTTCTTCAGTTGTCCTCATCTCTCTTCTTTTTGCATCAACATTTTCGTTTTTCCTGATAATTTATTTACATGCAACTTGTTCTTAGACCCAGCTAATTTTGTTGCTGTTTCCATAAGAGCTTTGGTTACTTTTCTGTTAACTTCAGAGATGTCCACTTCTTCCGATGTTAGGCCTTCTAAAGCAGAGAACCTGGTCTTCAGTTCCAACTTGAAGGTATTATGGTGTTTTTTAAGGTTGGTTATGTCAATAGATTTTGTTTGTCTTATGAGCTTGCCACGTTCAAGTTTAGTGTTGAGGTGCATCTTACATCTCACCAATCTATGGTCACTACCTGTGTTGAACTTGTTTAGCACACTGCAGTCTTCTATGACGAATTTTTGGTTACACATAATAAAATCAATTTCACTTGTCGTCCCATTTGGATGTCTCCATTTCCTGTGTGGCTTTTTCTTGAAGAAGGAGTTCAAGATGAAAAACCCTTCTGCCTCTGCAAACTCAACGAGAGTATTTCCACGCTGGTTTCTGTTGCCGTGATATATATATATACTGTATGTATGACCTTAACTAAAAAAGAAAAGCAGGATATATAGAAATATTTTTCTTTTGATACCAAAAAAGACATGCAAAGAATGCAGGCAACTCAAAGAATATATATACAGAGAGAGATAGAGTGACATCACTGAAATGGCAATGGGCTGGACATGTTGCCAGAAGAACAGACCACCGATGGACGACTGAAATTTTGAACTGGTTTTCGAGGGACAGAAGACTCATGGGAGATGGGTGGATGGAATTCGAAAGCATGCCGGAGTAATATGGAGGAGACAGGCTCAAGACAGACAATTGTGGAAGAAACTTGGGGAGACTTTCATTCAGCAGTGGATTGATAATGCTATATATATATATCATCATCATTGACAACTATTATCATTACAATATATGTATACTGTATGTAATCAATATATATATATCATTATCATCATTGTCAACCATTATCAATCCACTACTGGATGAAGGTCTCCCAAGTTTCTTCCGCAATCGTATGTCTTGAGCCTATCTCCTCCATGTTACTCCGACATGCTTTCGAATTTCATCCACCCATCTCCCATGGGATCTTCTGGGGTTTTTTCGGTAACACCTAAGCTATGATTTAACTTCGGGTCTCCAGATGTCTTTCCCTGAAGAGTGGTTTGGGGTTCCTGAGTTGTTTTTATTCCATGTCATTTTTGTTTAGAACCATGAAAGTGGGTTACTTCTGGTTAATTCTATGTTTATTTCTACTACGTCTGATTCCTGCAGCAAGGTACAGTGTTGACGGGGTCTAATTATTACATGAGTGTGCTTTTTTACTTCTTTTTACTGATAAATGTATAACATCAACCATTATCAATCCACTGCTGGATGAAGGCTTCCCCAAGTTTCTTCCACAGTTGTCTGTCTTGAGCCTGTCTCCTTCGTGTCACTCCTGCATGATTTCGAATTTCATCCATTCATCTCCCATGGGGTATTCTTCTGGGTCTTATATATACATAGAGAGAGAGAGATAGAGAGAGAGTGAGAATTATATTGTGTTAAGTATTTAGTGTATGTGCTGGGAGATACCTTTATTATGGTCAAGTTACCACAATTGCCTTGCCTACCCACGAATAAGGCTTACAGATCTGTGTTGTCGAATGTCAAGGCTAACAAACAAATTAGAAACATGCCCAGTGCTAAGGACTTTTAATTTTTATTAAATAAAAACCAGGTAAGTAGTAGTTTTCTTCTGATTATATAAGATAGGGGCAGTTGGTAAAAGTATTTTAATATTGGTACCTCTTGGCTGTGTAAACTCATTGTTTGTTTTCCGTTTTTCTTCGAACTTTTTTTTTTTCATTTAAAACTCTCATAAAATATTTGGCGTCTATGTATTTGGAGTGATAAGCTGTGGGATGATTAGAACACCCCTGTCGGTATTACTATATCACTTGCCTGAAAAGGTAAAAATAAAAATTACCTGTTACAGTAAAGCATTACTACTACACAGTGCTTACACGTTCCACTTCTCGCCGCTTTACAAGAGCACTCAAATGACTTTATAGAAATTTCACTGTTACTTGTATCTAAAACACCGTTGATGGAGTGAGGCGACGACATTATTGTCGTGGACTGAATGCAGTGCGAAACTATGAGAATTTCTCTTCCATCTTCCTTCTTAATTCCACAAGAAATTATATGGCCTACATTAACAATCACTTCCCCTTCTTTAATGCATCTTGAATTTTTGGAAGCGTCCACAAATTTCATTATTTCAAGGATTGAAAGCGACAAACCAGCCATTCTAACATTCGACTTTATGGAAACACGTGCGACGTTACCCGTACTAGAGAAGTTTGTTTACGTTTGCGCAGCGCCCCCTATAGTTCGTTGAGGTTCCCCATAGCCCATTGAGTTGCTCACGGTGGTCGTAAAACCTCCAATCAAAAAAAAAAAAAAAAGAAACTAACTTAACGATAGCAGACGGTTAGGCTTAACATGGAGGCTCGCGTTCGCTGCTGAAGCGAGTGAGGTTACTTTGAGGTGCTTAAAAAAGGTAAATCCGTTGTCTATCTGATTTTTTTTGTATGAGCTTTCTTTACTCTGAACTGAAGATTGTATTGATACCACTTTTATGGAGATCCGTCGAAAAACAGAAGAAAAATGCATTAGAGAAGCTTTAGTCTTTAGAGTCGAGTGATACCGAAAAGGGGTATTGAAAATTTTCCAATAACATTTATCGTGAACTACTTTCTCTCATGTTGGATGTGATCAGGTTTCATGTAAACAAAGCGGATCGATACACTCAAAATCGGGAACTGCTTGAAAGCGTTCTTATTCGGAAGTCAAATAGTCCAATGAACAAAAGATAACAGTGGCGGACAGATAACAGGAAGGTTCAAAAATAAATAGCTAAACTGACTACTCAGTTTGAAGTATCGTAGTTGTGAAAAAAGAAATAAATAGAAGCCGTAAGGTAATAGCACGGTATGCTTTACGAACATAAATGCAGTGTATTTAGATCTTAGTGAAAGATATGGAATATGTAACTAGTAGAATAGATAGTACTTAACATATGAGAATGAAGCACAGAATGGTACACAACATCACATGATGTAAGTGCAAAAACAAAAAACCTTAATTTGGATTTTTAAATTGCAGAGATATTCACACTTAAGAACACACAGCAGCAATGAAAAACTCTTCTAGGCCGCCGTGAGTGTGCGGGTAATAAGAGACCCCTGGTGAGACGCTTGTGCGTAAACATTAGAAATAACGAGACGCTACAGTTTGCCATTTGATTAGGTCTTTCTCTAATCACATGTTGGTCTAGGTAAAATGGTCAAATTGTACGTGGGTTTTGCTGCTTTCGTCTTATAAATTACTAGATATCGCTTTATTTTGCAGTAGTGGTGGGCATTATTTTTTTTTGTTATCTTTTGCTTGTAATCAGAGGGATCTAAATGTGAACATAAGTTTACACGAGATTCATTCAAAACGTAAGACAGTTTCAACCAGGCACGAATACCAGAAAGTGTTGGTGGCAGGTAAGTGGACAGTTCCCATCCGGTTTGTATCCCCCTTTTTCTTTCTTTTTTTGTGGTAGCAAAGCAGTTCTTTTGAACAGAAAAATAATGTTTTGGGTAAATTAAAGAAATTTTTCTTCATGATGTTTATGTACGCTTTAAATTTTGATCTTGAAGTGGTTTACTTATTTCGGAAATAAAATGCATTTCATTTTATAAATCTTATATTTTGGCACTTTCCGCTTTAATTATTGAATTTGTTTAACAGTTAGTTTATACTGTTTTAGATAAAGGTTTGAGAACGTGGATTCCCATTTTCCATCATACCGAAAAAATATCCTGTACTTAAGAATTTATAAATGCATTAAGCAGGTATGGGTTTGAAACTGATATACTACAGCAGGGGTTTATTTAGGAATTTCAAATTGGAAGGATGCTGAAAAATGGAAGGTGAGAGCTGTTGGATAAAACCAAATTTTTTGAAGGCTGGAAATTTCTAAAGTGAATTATTTAGGCTTTAAATTAACATAGGATTAAAATTTGGGGTTAACTTCAAGAATGTTGAATACACACAATTATTTTTTTTGTACTTCTTTTATTTTTAATATCTGGGTTATTCCATATCAATTCAACACACACAAATTCAACACCTTACCCCCCCCCCCACCAAGGATTTGTTGAGACAGGCACAATAAATAAATGTGTGTCAAGTTTTATCTCAATAGCTTTTTAATTTCCTGGGATTTAAGGTAATAAAATTCAGGAAATTTGCCAAATTTTAGTGTTGGTCATGAAAGTATTTATGCCCAAGTTCTTTTTGTCACTAGGTGATGAGGGTTAATTTTTTTAAATCTCCTTTTACGGTCTTTTAAATAGTATGTGATTTAAAGCAGAATTTAAAATTTTTATTTTCAATGTCGCAAAATTTTACATTTGACCTTGAATTTTTCAAAAAGTGCCCAATTTTATTTTCTTTACAAAAATTGTTAGTTGAAGAGCATCAGAAGTTATAAGGAAGTTTAAAATTTACCTTCTCAATAAACTTACCACATGACTAAAATGTGCATCTTCCACTGATTCCAGAAGCAGAATTATGTTCGATGTTCTGCAACATGACTTCTAAGGGTTGTAAATGTTACACTTTGCCCACAGAACATATTGACCAAATTTCAAATAAAACAAACAAACAACATATACAGCACTTCTTGAACTTGAGATTTTGATGACTGTAGTAGCAGCACTGTGGTCTCTGGGCCTTTTTTTTAACTATCTTTTGTATTTGCTATTTCAATGTTAAATTTTCTTGCATTTCCTAACAGATTAGAAAATAAATTTACTGTAATTTTTGTCATATTATCCACACCAGCATATAATTCGCAGACAGTGAAATTCCTGCAAATTTATTTTTATCTTCGTAAATCTGCACTGGCATATAATCCATAGATCACAAATTTTAATCTGGAAGCAGAATTTCCGTTTGAAAAGTTGGTCACATAGCGACCCAGGAGTCTGAAGAAGTAGGGGTGGGGGGTAGAGGGCACACACACACAAAAAAAAACCAATCTTATTAAATAAAGAAATCATTTTCAAAGGTTAGTTTATTTTTATTTTTATCTCCAGGCAAATAAAGCTCAGTAGTATAGCATCCATAGAGCGCAAGATTTAATCATGCAGGTGCAGCTCTAGAGTATTGCATTTCCACCTTGCCAATGACAAAATGCTGATACAGAACAGTTAATAGAAATACCATATATACTCGCATATAAATTGAAAGTGTCAACCAGGCACGAATACTTTTGAGTTTTGTGCAAAAGGAATCTGCTGCTTCAAAATCCACGGAAAGTTTTGCTCCACAGATGGTTAGCAGAGGAACTCCAAACCTCTTTTTTCCATTGGTCTAAGCACCCGAAACTAGCCGAGAAATTGTCGGCTTCTTTTAGTTCTCGGGAAAAATGCAATGCCTTTTCTTGCAGCATCAGACCCGTTATCGGACTCCCTTTCACTCGTTGCTGGGAAAACGTGCAACGATCTCATACTAGTCCTAAACAAATTTTAATATCAGAAGCGGTGGCCATCGAAGAAGCAAATAATTTAAATTGTAATAACACCCTAGTTGAACTATCATCAGGAAATTCCTTATTAGATCGGAAAAACGGCGACAAATAACAAACAACAAAATAAGGAAGATTAAACAGTTTACATATCTAGCCAACCAATCAGAAGGGTTTCATATGACATGCGCAATGGATGTCAAGGCACGACAGCAGGAAATATCCATCTTAGAATAAAAATGAGCATTGTTGGAGTATGAGCAGGTACATCAAGATCTATTAAAACTGATGATGTTCTTGATTATGAGGATGAAATGCATCTGGCAACTAACATGAGATATATGTTCATGAACTGTTCAGGGATTTTAAAAAAATCGTCAATCTGGTTTTGTCTATGTGAAGTGGTATCGTGTGCACCATTTTTAAAAAACTGCAGCTACCGGGAATTGGGAACAACTTCCCAGCCTTCCAGTTTGTAAGATTGAAAGAGTACCATCATTGTTCTTCAGTAAGATTTTAGCTATTAACCTGTGTATTTTAACTACTTTGTCTTTAAGTATTTTTAAAAAACGTCAATCAACAAAATGTGTAGTTCATTCTTCCCGTGTGCAATGACAGCTAACATGGGATATATATTAGTGAACTGTTCAAGTGTTTTTTAAAAGTGTCAATCTAATTTTGTCCATGTGAAGTGTTACCGTTTGCACTGTTTTTTTGGAAGATCGCAGCTACCAGAATTTGGGCACAACTTGCCAGCCCCCCCATTTTTTAGGATTGAAAAAGTGTTGTCATTGTTCATCATCAAGATTTGAGCTATCAACATGTATATTTTAATTTGTTTTGAAAGTGTTTTTTGAAATGCTTCAATCTGTTTAGTGTATAGCTCAGTCTTCCCATGTGCAAGTTGAATTCAGTTTTTTCACCTAACAATCCATAATCCATCTGGTATCTGCAGTATGGCATAAATTTCCTGCATATCCAAGTAAACACCTGCAGTGACAGTCCTTTCAATGAAAAAGAATGGGCTGATAATTTCATGCATACTTAGACTGCACCAAACATTAATTTTAGGGCTATGTAATTGCAGCTCTCTCAATGCGTGCAGACTCTCAGTTCCCCATGTCCTGCAGTTCTGTTTGTTGACCGTCCCTGAGATGTGAAGTGGGTAAATGGTAAACTCCCCCACCGCTAAATTCCCCCACATTCAGTCAATTCCCCCACATTCAGTCAATTCCCCCACCTCGCAAAACTCCCCCACCGGTAAATTCCCCCACCTTTTTCAGTCAGGGACCGTGCACAAATGAATTTTACTCAAAATATGATTACAAAGGTGGAGTTTTCCAACCGGTAAATTCCCTCACCTTTTTCAGTCAGGGATCGTGCACAAATGAATTTTACTTAAAATACGACTAAAAAAGGTGGGGGAATTTACTGATGGGGGAGTTTTCCGACCGGTAAATTCCCCCACCTTATTTTCCGGTTAGGGAGTTTTCCGACATTTGGAAATAACTCTGCGGATGTTTTTATAAAATACCAGGCTGAATTTTATTTGTAAAGATATTAGTATTCATCAAAAGAATATTTCTGTTTCCCAGTTCATTTGCTGATGAGAAATAGCAGTTGCGTTGTAAAATATACTTCGAATCTTGTAGTTTATCTTTTTGCCCGGTTTTTAAAATTTTCCTCCGTTGGAAGAGTCATACTCCTCCTACATGTACTCTAATTGCATGAGGTCTAATGTTTTCACCTGTGAGCGTTTCCTAAGCAAGTGTTCTCCAGTGATGGGGGGAACAGGAGCGTTGTAGAGGGGGTGATGTCCCTGTGCTCTTGGGTGGCCCAGCTAACTAAAGAAGGTGGGTTCCTTCTGAGAAATTGCCTGAATGCCTTTTTTAACTGAACGCGAATTTCTGGTGTAGTTCGCACAACGACTGACC
Organism: Macrothele yani; assembly: GCA_039090855.1. Taxonomy (NCBI): domain Eukaryota; kingdom Metazoa; phylum Arthropoda; class Arachnida; order Araneae; family Macrothelidae; genus Macrothele; species Macrothele yani. Next base: position 87,769,095 of record CM077011.1, on the reverse strand, counting down.
AAAAGTTACAAATCGATTGCATATTAAATAGAACCACAACGGTTGGCGGAAGACCGCCACACAGGAAGATTGCCACACAGGAAGATTGCCACACAGGAAAACTGCCACACAGGAAAACTGCCACACATTTTTCAGCAACTTAGAAAACTGCCACACGCTTTTCATTAAGGGGCTGGGCACAAATCGGGAGAATGTTTCCAGTAAGACAAGGGACAATTGTACTTTAATTTGGTGAAACAAAAGTGCATTCTAGTGAATACTAAAACAAGAAAGATGACACTGAATTTTCGGGTGTAATAAGCACTTCTTTTGAATCCGTTCTGACGCAAATTAAATTTATCAAAGCTATTGAAAGTCAATGGAATCGGTATGGAAAATAATAGTGTTTGACGGAAGAAGGAAGTTTTTCAATCGGGTTTTTAATCCCTCAGATATTGCTGTAAATGAAATCGTGAGCTTACGAACTCTTAGAAACAGAGATATCGACAAAAAAAAATATGTGACTTTACGTCCCTTGGTGGGAAAACCATGCATTATTTTAGGAAGAAAGTATTCTCAAAAGGTTTATCCATATGAGCGGTATCGGTCCAAGAAAAAAAAATTTAGTTTAGTTTTCAGGAGCGCAGATTTTGCTACAAATACATCAGAAGCAGAAATGAACACTTATGACCCGTGTTTGCCAAACCATTCTTTACTAAACAGTAAAAGTTATGTGAAAAATATTTTTCCATCAGGTCTTGTATGTGATACAGGAAGAATTTTTCAAATCGGAGTTTTAGGAGCAGAAATAACGTAGAAAACGAAATTTACCTTTGTGCCCCCTAGCGGAAAGTCTATAAATTACTTGAAAATTTTGAATTTGTAGGAAAAACATTTCACATCAGAAACACTATCCAACAAAGAAGGAATTTTTCAAATCGGACTCTTAGAAGTAGAGATTTTGACAAAAATATGATATACATCTACGCCCCTGGCGGAGAGACTGTGGAATATTTTAGGAAGAAAATATTCTGAAAATGTTTATCGATGTTAGTAGCATCAGTCCACAAAAGAATTTTTTCAATCGATATTTTGAAAGCTCAGATTTTATGGCAAATACATCAGAAGCAAAAATTAACACTTATGTCCCCTGGTGGCAAAAGTATGCTTTACCAAAAATTTGAAATTATATGCAAACGATTTTCCATCAGGAGGTGTATCCGCTGAAGAAAAAAATTCTCAAATCGGAGTTTTAGAAGAAAAGTTATCAGGAAAAATGTAATTTACTTTTTCGCCCCGTAGCGGAAAATCTATGCGTAATTTGAAAAAGTAACTATATCTAACTATATCGACATAAATGGAATCAAAAGATAAAAGAATTTTTTCAATCGGATGTTTAGAAGCAAATATGTGAAATAAAACGCATTTTTGAATTCGACATCATCTGCTTTACCCAGCGTCGAGATTGTACATTGTAAAAAAAACGTAATAAAGGATCATCATTCGCATATTTCAAGCTTCCCAATGCAAAAAGAATTTTTCATATTGGACAAATAGTTGCAGAGATATCGTGGGTACAGAAGGACGGACAAACCGGTAACATAAGCACGATCTTTTTTTTTATAAAAGACTTGCTAAAAAACCGGGCAAAAGGATAAACTACAAGATTTGAAGTATATTTTAAAATGCAATTGCAATTTCTCATCAGCAAATGCACTAGGAAACAGAAATATTCTTTTGATGAATATTAATATCTTAACAAATAAAATTCAGCCTGGGATTTTATAAAAATATCCGCAGCGAGTTATTTTCAAATGTCGAAAAACTCCTCAACATCGGAAAACTCCCTAACCGGAAAATAAGGTGGGGGAATTTACCGGTCGGAAAACTCCCCACCGGTAAATTCCCCCACCTTTTTGAGTCGTATTTTAAGTAAAATTCATTTGTGCGCGATCCCTGACTGAAAAAGGTGGGGGAGTTTGCAGTCGGAAAACTCCCCACCAGTAAATTCCCCCGCCTTTTTGAGTCTTATTTTGAGTAAAATTCATTTGTGCACTGTCCCTGACTGAAAAAGGTGGGGGAGTTTTCAGAGGTGGGGGAGTTTTCAGAGGTGGGGGAATTGACTGAATGTGGGGGGAATTTACCGGGATTCGTGAAATGTGCACCCGTTGCTGAAGATCACTTTCTGAAGAAAGCCATTGTCCTTATCAATTTTTGACAGCCTTACGAAAGCAAACTGGTATCTCAATGGCATGGCATTTGACTTTAACTTCTGGAGTAATTGAATTTTGTATGCACGAAAACGTAACCTCTTATGAATAACGTTGCAGACTGCTGACCTTGGGATACCCAGTTCACGACTGGCATGACGAATGGACTTGGGCTACGGTAAAATGCTTCAAGAATGACTTTCACTTGTTCTTCCTTCAAACATGTGCTTCCACGTGCCTTCTGCTCTTTGAGTGAGCTGGTTTCCAGCTACCTTTTGTGCCATGCTGTTATTATGTGTCTCTCTGGCGGTTCCATTTTGTACATTTGCTGGAATTTCCTCTGTACGGCCACTGGATATTTAAATTTTTCAAGCCAGTAACAACACTGCATTTTCTGCTGCACCATGAACATTTCAAGATGGCTGACTCACAACCCAGTTGCAGAATTTTGCTAAACTGTCTGCAACACAGATATTGGAAACCCGAAATTAGTCTGTGGACACTCGCCCCCCACCCTCCCCGCAGGCCGCAGCTAGAATAAAAATATATTAAACATTTGAATTACATAATTTTTACTAAGCAGCAGACAGTACTAATTGTCTTCCTGTAGAAAACATTTAATAAAGATACAAAAATAATATGGGAATTTTATCTCGTCAAATGTCATATTTTACAAAATAGATGCAAATGAGATTAAATTTTTTTTCTTATGATAGTAATTGCACCTTTGTAGTAGCATATTAAGTTCTTTGATGTAAAAGGCAGTCATACATTAGTGCATAAATAATTTTAAAAATACTGACCTCGAAATCACCAATGAAAAATAAACTGGAAAACTATGCAATTTTTTATTCTTGCTTACCCCAGTTTTAGTAAAAACATGGTTAGCAATCAGATGTATCTTCTAAAAGTCTTGAAACTATCTTAGACTTAATTGATTTTTTGTACACATTTGATTGAGTTGTTTTTAAAATGCTTGTAATATGACATACCATATTTCTCGATCAAGGCAATTTTTAGGAATTTTCTGATAACTTTTGTAACCGGCTGGTGGACCATTAAGCATAATGAACACTCACGTCAGTTATACCAATGTCATTAATACTGCCATCACTAGACATCGGCCTTTTTTTCGTCACATTGTTGATGACAGAACCCGAGCTCTCACAGACTGCTTCTGATACAAATATTGCCAGTGAAAAAATAATTTTTTTTTATAATACTTGGATACTTAATCTTGAGTTCGCACACTGCAATCTTCAAAAGAGCTTTATAGTTGCAAACTGTGCCTTCACTTCTATTTGCACCTATCGTCTTCGTAAACCAGGCACACAACACACAACTGCTTAAACTTAAACCAAAGTGTTTGCTTATCATGCTCAAGGGTATTGTTGCTGTAAAATGCAAAATCTCCGATATAATCATTAAATGTTTCACAAATGAATCCTTTATGTTCTACTGATTGCTTAATAGAAACATTGTTCCTTGAGAACTGTAAATGATCAAAATTGATAAGGTAGCCTGCCATCTTAAGCATATTGTCTACCGTTGGCCTTTCATTTTGCTGGTATACATTAAACTGCTTTCTAAGATATGTAACCAACTTCACAAATGAAGTCATGTCATTCCAGTGATTTTTGCTAAACTGACTGTCCTGGTTCAGAAAAGTAGTGTTAACTGAATGCAAAAATTTAGAACTAATTGGCAGATCTGGGTATGTGATATCTTGATCAGTACAAGACTGAAACATTTCTATGGCAGTTTTAGTATTGCACAAGAAAGATACTGGCAAATTTGCTATAACTTTACATAATTCCTCTGCCTTGTCAATTTTTTCCAGAGTTGTAATGTAATTCAAGTAAAACCGCCCCGGTGGCGCCGTAGTCTAAGCGATGGCCTCTGATCATTCATCAGAAAGGGGTCTGGGTTCGAATCCCGGTGAGGTATGGATGTTGTGTTTGTCTTACGGCACTGACTCTCTCCTTTCCCTGGAACCAGTGACCCTAAATTAGGGATGGGTGACTGTTTATTATAGCCCATTGAGTTGCTCATGGTGGTCGTTAAACCTCCAATAAAAAAAAAAAAAATGATCCAAGTAAATATCTAAATCAGAGCCCAGATTTTTCATCTGTTGCAAGTATTCCCATGACAAACTTTCACAAGACTGTACATGCTTTGAGTATTTTGACAGTAGATCATATGTATCTGCCAGAAATAACACACTGAACATGGAAGATTTTGTTAATAGTCTGTCATGAAGTTAAAACAATTCTGGATCTTGCTCACAGGCTGATACAAGAAATTTATAATCACCAAAAAATGTTTTGAATACATATCTTTTAAGTAAGCTGCAAACTTCATAGGTTTAAAAATTTTGGGCTTATAAAATAATCACTAATTCTTGTGAACATTTCAAAAGTGCTTCATATTTGGAGCCATAAATGAATTGTTTCATTGACTCATGTATCAGGCTGTGAGCCTTATTGACAACATCGAGCATTTCACAGTGTTTTGCATCAACTTAATTTGATGCATCATGTCCCAAGATGCAGGTACATCATTTATAGCTAATTAATGTTTTATGTCGTTAGCCACCCCTAATTTAATATAGTGACCATTAACAGCCAGACCAACTAAATTGTTACGAAGGAAGGCCTGATCAAAACCAAATCTATCTAGAGTTCCTAAAATACTGTAAGCCAGTCCTTTCCCTGTAAAATCATTTACAAAGTTGTGCTCCAGGTACACTGAATGATACAAGTTTTTACAGTTAATGTCAAAAATGGGAACCTGTAACCCAATAATGTGCCTACTTCTGTGATTTACAGTTACTTTATCTGCCATAACACCTACAGGAAGATCATTGCTGATAATGAATAATGCAATTTCTTTATGAAGTACTGAATGCACCACAGGTAGGAAAAGGCATGGGAATTCCTTTGAATGATTTTTTACCCCAACTCCACAGTCACTGTTATGCAATAGGCAAATCAGACTTTCATAGGATTCATATGACGTGTCAATTTTATATGTCAGGTAGGCAGCATTTATTTGCACAGTTTAGAGCACTTTCCTTTGCTGAATTTTCAAGTTGCACACATTTTTCTTGTTCAACGCTGTAATTCTTTGAATTGATGAAATGCTTGTCAGACTGTAAGTGCCGCTTTAAATTGTACTTTAAATGTCTAAAAGGACCTGGGAGGATGTCATCAGTGAAGGAGTCGCCATTATATTATAGTCATAAAGTAAACTGGTACCACAGTATTTGCATAAAAAGCCATCATCACATTGCATAATGCAGTTAGACCATTTAATCAGCCTGTCAATTGAACGAGCATTACTCAATAGATCAGCTTTTTCTTCATCTGTGAGAATCTCACTGGAAGTACCACTACTCTTAGTTAAAGCACTGTTATTGACTTCCTTCACAAGTTGTGGTGATAATGCAGGAAACTTGCTTGAAGTAGTGGCAGCTGAACTACCCGGTTGTTCTAAGAGCCCTAAAAACAAAGGGAGGAAGGAAAGTATTACTTGAATGAAGACAACAACAAACACTGTTGCAGAGAATAGGTAAAGTGTCAGATGTAGCACAATACACAGGGCTTAAAATTCAAATTCGGAATGGGAGTCTCCCCACTTGTGTTTGTAAATGGAGGGGATTGAAAATTTCAGATGGGAAGTTTTGAATATGTGACTTAATAATATTAAGACTCTGGGAAAACAGTAGTAATTTTTCAAACAATATAAGCTGTACTTGGTTTTTAAAACAAATGGATGAATTAGATCAAAAAATTTACTATGTGATTCAATTTAATACAAATTACCATGATTCATGAATGAAATATGAGATTACACCATACAACACAAATGGTAAGTCAGATAACTTGAAAAATTTGTCATCCTGGAGCAACCCGGGCGTTATCTGGAAGATGCGGGTTCGATTCCTGCTCCAGGACGACGAAATTTTAAAGTTTTCGGATGTTATCTGACTTACCATCCTTGTCATGTTTACACCAAAAAATTGATTGTCATCTTCAAAATTTGTGTACCATGATTCATTTCACAAAACTGGAGTTGCAGTGCATTGATATCATAAAATTGTGCCTGAAGTATATATGTCTGTCTTTCATTCCTTGCCACAGTCAGCAAGCTTTGATCAGCTCTTGTTTTACTTTTGAGGGTTTATCTGGCCCAATTTTAGAATTTATATGCATTAAGATTTTTGCTGCTCAGTGAATCTCTAAATTTTGACTGAATTCTGTTTTTTGTGCTAAAGCCATGTTGACATGGTACATTTTTAAAACACAACACACATCATTTAAAGCAGAACCTTTGATACTAGTGGAAATGTGTGCTTAGAAAACTCTTAGAAAACTTTCGACTTTGGCACATGTACTCTTGATTTTTACAGCAATGTTTGAATAGTGATTATTCCATAACCGCATCTTCATTAATTTTTGACCCCCCCAAAAAAAAAACAAAAACAAAAAAAACAACAACAACTGATCTGCCAAGCTTTTGAAAGACTGTACCAAAACTTGTGTGTTTGTGTATTGCTTCAGAAATTCAGTCTCTACATGCTTAAACTTCAAAAAGAGTTCCATTGTGAAGGAAGGAAATCTGCGGTCTATCTCAATCACAAAAGATAAAATAAACCTTCACTGTAAATTGTGATGTGCAAGTTTAGTACTACTAGGGTCAACTAATTTATTATTTTTGAACATGTTTCCCTTCAGCTCTGAAAAAAAAAAATTCTTGAATACTATGTATGAGATGTTTACAGTTCACATAATTGAGACTTGGTTGATTCAACCATTCTTCTGATATGACAAATGTACAGTTTTTTCCCTTTGCAACTATTTATGGAGGGAAAATGACATTTGATTCAGGACAGTGGGAACATCGCAAAAAAAAAAAAAAATATATAAAAAATACGATTACAAAAAAATCTTTCCTCCGTCTGACTTCCGTTTTCAAAAATTCTTCCTCCATTTTCAAGCTGAAACACAATCAGTTTTTGAACAAAATTATTTTACAATAACATAGATGCCAAGTAGTACGGATTTTCCGTAATTTTACGGATTTTTGGTTGCTGTTACGGAAGCACAGAAACACCGCTGAAATTACGGAAAATCGTCATTTGATTTAATTTTCTGAGATAGAAAGCAAATTTTTATCAACTTAAAATTTTTTGTTGGTTCTTCAAGTTTTTCTAGGGGGAAAATAATTAAATGCTACATTCTGTGTATTATAGATTTCTGCATCTTAATTGGCAATTTATCTACCGTAGACTAAGCAGCAACCACACTATGCTGGCTCAGTGTTTCATTCCATGACACCGCTCCCATTGTTTCTCCCCTGCCGGACGCAACTACACAGTTTAGCTCTGTGCGGACGCTGCTTAAGCATTCGTTCTGAACTCCCATGATGCACTTCGTGTCTTCTGCGTGCAACCAGGGCAGTTGCTTTCGTTCCTCGTAGGCAGCGCTTCTGCTTTATTGTCCTTGATGCTTTTTGGTTCTCTCTGCTGCACGTGCTACCGTACTGTTACATCACGGAAGGGTGAGGCGATTGTGAAGTTTTTTTTGCTGTTTTCTTTAATTTATTTAGAATGAAGCGTTCTTTAGACAAACCTTCGTCGTTGAAGAAGAAACAGTGTTTTCTAGAAACTTACAATAGAGATTGGCCCTGTTTTAAGAAATCAAAAGTTTCTGTGAACCATGTGTTTTGCAGAATTTGTAGATGCGATTTTAGTATTGCGCACGGTGGGCGGGATGATTGCCGAAGACACGCAGAATCGAAAAAGCATAAATCTTTCGGTGAGTTGAAAGTTCAGTCAGTGAGCGATATGTTTGCATCAAAGGAGAACAGTGTAATAAATGCAGAACTTATGTTCACTTCATTTATTGTGGAACACAATTTACCCATAGCAGCTGCTGACCATGCTAAACTGTTATTTCAATTTCAAGCCATGTTTCCTGATTCAGCGATCGCAAAAATATTCGTGTGTAAGAACCAAGGCTACTGCACTAATTCAGGACATGGCCAGTGTTTCTACAAGTAACATTGTATCTGAAGTAAAAAAAAATCGTTTTTCTCTATCTACGAACGGAAATAACGATGCTCACGCAAATAAACTGTATCCCATTACAATAAAATATTTTGACGAAAAAATAGGGAAAAATTTAACTGTTTTGTTATCATTGGTTGAATCAAGTAATAATACAGGTGAAGGAATATTCAACGTTTTGAACAATGAGTTTGTTAAAAAAAATATCTCTTGGAGCAACTGTGTGTCATTTTCTTGTGACAATGCTAACACTATGATCGGTCAAGTAAAAGGAGTTGTTTCTCACATAAAGAAGGTTCAGCCTGCAATCATAGTGCAGCGATGTTCATGCCATTTAGTAAATTTAGCTGCACAGAAATCTGCTACTCAACTGAAAGGATTTAATGTTGAGCAGTTTCTGATACAGTTCTTTTTTTGGAGAAAAGTTCAAAGAGGAAACACAATCTAAAACTGAGTCAAGCTGTTTGTGGTACTAAACCACACAAAATTCTAAAGCATGTCAATACTCGCTGGTTATCACTTTTGGAATCCATTGACAGAATTTTAGAACAGTGGGAGGCTCTAGAATATTATTTCAGTGACAATGAAGAAGCTAATTCACAGTATAAGAACCTTGCAAGTATGATTGGAAATCCTTCATCTAAACTTTATTGTCTTTTTTTATCTGCAACTCTTCCATTATTTACATCTGTTAACGTGTTCTTGCAGCAGGAATCTCCGCTTGTGCATGCATTAAAAAGAAAACTTCATAGTCTGTTATCTGAATTGCTTGTACGATTTATTCTCTGGGCCCCGCAATGAAATTTCGCCCAAGGCCCCGCAAGAGCTCCATCCGGTCCTGCATGTACTGAGAGAACTCATTGAAAGAGCAAGGGAATATGAACTTCCCTTAATGCATGGCTTTTATCGATTATGAAAAGGCCTTTGATTTGGTGAAACCATCTGCAGTTACAATGGCTTTGAAATCCTGTGGTATTGAAGATGCATACATTATTATTATTAATAACATCTATGAAAATGCAAGTGCAAAGATTCGGCTATTTGAGAATACAGCACCCATAAAAATTGGAAAGGGAGTGAGACAAGGTGACACTATATCTCCCAAACTCTTTAATGCACATTGGAAAATGTCTTTCAATCACTGAACTGGGAAAACAAAGGGATAAAGGTTAATGGAGATTATCTAACTCACCTTCGTTTTGCTGATGACGTAGTCATTTTTGCAACTACCCCATCAGAGCTGCAGAGTATGATCCAGGAACTTGCTGACAAGAGTAAAGAAGTGGGATTAAAAATGAACTTTCAGAAGACAAAAGTGATGTACCATGCTTTTACAAGAAAACAAGATTTATTGATTGATGGAAAAAAGCTTGAGACAACCGATTCCTACATTTATCTTGGGCAGCAGATATTGAGTGAAGGTCACATTGATGAAGAAATTAATTGTCGTATAAAACTTGGATGGAGAGCTTTTGGAAGAAACAGTACAATGTTTAAGAGCAGTATGCCATTATGTCTCAAAAGAAATGTGTTTAATCAATGCATCCTGCCAGTGCTTATGCATGGTGCAGAGACGTGGACCTTAACTAAAAGAGACATACAAAGACTGCAGACAACTCAAAGAAGCATGGAGAGATGCATGCTTGGTGTAACCAGGAGAGATAAGGAGTGGAACTTGTGGATCAGAAAAATGACAAGAGTGGAAGACATCATGATCAGAGTAAAATCCCTGAAATGGCAATGGGCTGGACATATTGCCAGAAAGACAGACCATCGATGGACAGCAGAAGTTTAGACTGGATTCCAAAGGACGGGAAAAGACCCAGAAGAAGACCACATGGGAGATGGGTGGATGCAATTCGAAAGTATGCGGGAGTAACATGGAGGAGACTGACACAAGACAGACCGTTGTGGAAGAAACTTGGGGAGACCTTCGTCCAGCAGTGGATTGATAATGGTTGACAATAATGATGAAATGATGGTATGTATACCTTAAACCATAAATAGAGCTAAAAACAAAAAATAATAAAAAACATTTTTTACGTGCTTACATTCTGAAGATCAAAATGCGCTTAAAGCAGCAGTGAAGAATTTTCAGAACTAACAACCTACAAAGCAGAAACTACAATAATAATAATAATAAAAAAATAAAAAATAAAGGACTCAAAAGCTAACAAGCAAAGAGAAAAAAGTAATAAATCCGGAATGCAGAAAGTGTCGAGCTTTGGCTTTATCAAGGACCAGCAAAACTCTGCATTTTCTCACTACCACAAAGACCTAGTTGAAAATGGGTTTCTGCAAAGTCATGGATGCAAGTATAAGTCCCCAAAAAATCAAATTACATAATCGCCCTCACAGGAGTGGAAACTAAATAATTAAGCAAAAGTTTTTGCATACATCTATCACTTTCCTGGCCCAACCCATACTCATCATCTCCCACAAAAGACAGAAAAACATTGGCAAAGAGCTCACAAATATTGTGAGAAGGCTTAGAACTTTAGACCCACTAAACGAGGCAAAACCTACTACAAAGAAATATATATGTAACTTAGGAACACTTAGAATAAAAAAACAACAAACTGGAAAGACTGCAATTAAGAATAGATTAACTATAAAACCACTTGCTACCCACAGCAAAACGACAGGTTTGACATGTGGTAAGCTACCTTACCGCCCAAGCGAACTTCCAACTGGAAAGAAACTGACTGTACTAACTTACAATGTTACTACACAAATTAATAAATTTCGATGTGAGATCCCTTGGTTGCTCGTAGTACATCCAAGCGATACTCTATTTCATGCCATGTATTGGCAGGCATCTGAGGAGTTATGGAATTAATACCAGCTGTGATACACTGCTTCAGTTCCCGCAAATCAGTACAAGGCGTCTGATAAACACGATTCTTCACATAACCCCACATGAAATAATCCAGTGGAGTTTGCTCTGGAGAGCAAGGAGGCCACGGAATGGGACCACCACGCCCAATCCATCTGTTGGGGAAATGCTCATTTAGGCACTTGCACACGTTGACCAATGGAGTCTTGTTGGAAAGCGATGTCATATCTTTTGATCTGGGGTATAGCGAAATTTTCTAGCATATCCAAGTAAATGTTGCCATTTATGATTTTTTCGCAGGAGAAAAAAAAAGGGCCAATCACTTCTCTTTTTGATAGGGCGCACCATGCATTAACTTTTGGAGAATCACGTTCCAGTTCAAAAGCAGCATGAGGCAGTTCACTGCCCCATATCCTACAGTTGTGATGATTCACAATACCCGATACATGAAATGTGGATTCATCACTAAAAATTACAGTACTGAGAAAGTTTTCGTCGTTTTCCACTCGATTCAGCATATCCACAGCGAAATTGTATCGCAGAGTGTGATAGTTTACATGCATCTTTTGCACTATTTAAATTTTATAAGCATGAAACTTTAATTTCTTGTGCAAGATATCGTGAACTGTCGATTTCGGAATGCACAGTTCTCTGCTTGTTTTACGAACGGATTTCCTGGGGCTTCGTCGGAAACTTTCATTAACTTGGTCAACCGTCTCGCCACTGACGCTAGGCCTATCGGCTCCTCCACGATGTTCCACATTGCCAGTTTCTTTAAACTGTTTCACCCACCGCTTAATTGAATTCGTTGACGGAGGATTACAAACATACCCTAAACGGTACCATCTTTTAACTTTAATGACAGACTTTAATTCCGCAAGCCATAACACACACATCACCTTCTGCTGTATGGATGACATGACTACTGATAGTGCATTTCTCATACATTCCTCATCAGGCCACACCTAGCCTATGGGATTCTGAGAATAACAATTCTGCAAAACAAAAATATAGAAACCGTGTTCAGTAATACATGACATAGAAAAACAGACAACGCTCATAGTTTTTTTTTTTTTTTTGTACATAATTTTGTAATGTGTCCAATAATTCTCGAACACCCTGTATATTGAGTGATTTAATATCATTTCCACAGTTCTGCCTGTGGGTGATCTTAGTGAGAGATGGGCTTGCCTCCATGGGGCACTCTGCGGGGCAACAATGACACACGTGACAGCAACAAGGGCCTCTGTGATTCTCGGAAACTGATACAAATTTAAGCTTCAGTACAAATTATTGTTGAGGTTCCAGCTAGTTCTCTGTGACATTGGCAAAAGACCCTAACTCACTGGGTTTTCTTAGTTTCAGAATCCTTAGGTGGAATGACCAAATGGAACTGTCAGCTGTAGGTTAATCCTCTGTACTGGTGTACTTCCCGGATTAAAATCACACAAAGCAATATTTTAAAGGACTCCAGTGTGAGATATGGTGGGCCTACCACACTTGAGAAGGATGGTCTGCCACAGAGGCAATCTGGAAATGGCAAACACCTTATGAGAAAGTCGGAGATCTCAGGTGAGTGAGTGTAAGATTGGTGTATGGGATACTAGAGGAATAAATGGAAAGCTGAATGAGGTGATTGAAGAAACAAATAAATATAGATTGGATGTGTTGTGTGCAAGTGAAACAGAACCTTGAGTGTGTGGTTTGGAGTGTTGGATAATGTGAGAGGACAGGCTGGTGTAGGTGTAATTTTAAGTGAAAAGATGAAGAACAACTTGATTCAGTATAGCTGCATAAGTGAGAGAATTATTTGGATTCATTTGAAAGTAAAACTTCAGAAAATGTTGTACTGTATGCTCCTTGTGATTTGGAACCTTCTGGGAGGAAGGATGATTTCTAGAATAAGCTAAAAGTTATTGTGAGCCAGTTTGGTGCTAAAGAGAAAGTTATAGTAGCTGGGGATTTCAATTCTAGAGTAGGTGTACAGAATATGATTTCTGATAATGTTCTTGGTGAGTTTAATGATCCTTGTGTGAATGATAATGGTGAAAGATTTATTAAACTCTGCACTGAGAATGGTTTGTGTGTATGTAATATGCTTTTCAATCACAAGTACAGTATATCCACACATATACTTGAGAAAATCATACATACTCTGGAACAAAAGAGTGTAATAGATTTTGTTGTTTATGATCAATGTCTGAAACACTTAGTTGCTGGCACGCGTGTGATAAGAGGTGCAGATGTTGGCTCTGATCATTACCTGTTAGTGTCGTAAGTGAAACTGAATGTTGGTTGGAGAAAACGGAATAGGAAGATGCCTGTGAAAAGAATAAAGGTTGAAAGGCTCCCTGAAGATAATCAGAATTACTCAAATTTACTCAGAAAATGACTGAAGGAGCTGAAGTCTTGTGATAGGAATGTAGAAAAGAAGTGGACATGTTTTAAAAACTGTATGCCATTGATGCTGAAGAGAGGTCTGTGGTATTGCAATGATGGGTAACTTTTGAGGTGATGCTTGGTGGAACAGTGAGATTAAAGAAGCAGTAAAGAGAAAGCAAGAAACCTATTTTGAAATGTTGCAAGTTAGCGTTTCTGTGGATGAATATCACTGTAAGAAACGTGAGGCAGCAAAGCTGGTTCGTCAGAGATAGGGAAAAGGTGAGAAGGGAAGATTTGCTTTTTGGAAAATAAAGAAACATTCTGTAAGTACGTAAGACATAGGAAAAATAACATTTCAAGTTGTGTGGAGAATAGTATCAGAGAAAGGATATGGGTGCCCAATGAGTTAAGTGAAAGAAGGGGTGAATACTTCTGTGAGTTATTAGATCATGAAAGCAAAGGCGATACTGAGGCAGAAGCAGATGATGTCTCAGTGAGAGATGGAAGCACAGGAGGGATTTTAAGAGAAGAGGTGTGTAAAGCTCTAAAATCTCTTCAGAATGGTAATGCTCTAGAGTAGATGGCATAACTACTGAAATGTTAAAATATGGTGGTGACTGTAATTGACTGGTTAACTGAAATCTGCCAGTTGTGCTGGGAGATCGGGAAGTTTTGGGATTGGAGGGATGCTATCATTGTTCCTTTCTATGAGGATAAGGTGATCAGACTGACTGCAAGAAAGAAATATCGTGGTATTAGTTCACTAAGTGTGCCCGGGAAAGCGTTTGAAAAGGTGCAAGGTCTTAAATCAGAGAAAGTGTGGGATGTCCAGAGTGGTTTTATGCCTGGTAAGAGCTGCACTAACCAAATTTTTGCATTATGCATGATAATCGAAAAGTATTTGTCTGTTGGTAAAAAAGTTTTTGCTGCTTTCGTAGATAACTTATGACTGAGTAAATAGGGTTCCTCTGTGTAAGGTACTGAATAAATATATGGCATTACTAGAAATCTACTTAATAGTGTAAAAGCCATATATGCTGGTAGTAAAGCACATGTACAAATGAATGGTTTTGTATCAAAGTGTTCTCCTGTTGGTTCAGAGGTCAGACAAGGTTGTGTAATGTCACCATGGCTGTTTAATATTTTATGGATGTGTGCATGCATGATGCCAAAATAGACACTACTGGTTTATATCTTGGTAATATCTGTGTGTGCAGATTGCTTTATGCTGATGACACAGTCCTGTTGGCAAAGAGCAAAAGTGAATTGCTGAGTATGTTGTCCTGGATGTGCGAAGTTTGTAAGAATTTCAAACTGAGTATAAATAAGAAGAAACCCCAAAGTTATGGTTCTTGAGCGAGGAACTGTTAGTACTGAATTTTAGACTTATCTGAATGCAAGATAAGTCTAAATGGCCCAGAGATTGACCAGGTGAATGAGTTTGTATATTTAGGAAGCATGTTTGACAGAGGAAACAAATTAGTGACAGAGGGAACAAATTAGGTGGTGAAATTAGTAAGCGAGTGAATCCTTCATTAAAAGTAATGGCTGCTTTGGGAGGTTTCACATGAATGATGGGTTCTCAAGAGAGTCCCACATGGCTGTGTATGAAAGTGTAATTGTTCCTGATATATGGTAGTGAAACCTGGGTACTGCAGAAGAGGCATAGGAGTTGCTTGTGTGCTGGAGAGATTGTTACTTATGGGGAGTTCGTGGCAGGATACTCTCTGATCATGTGAGGAATGAAGGTGTGCTGCAGTTGTGTAATGGGTGTCAAAATGTTGTCAGCAATGATGACTAATATTCCAAGGTGGTTTGGCCATGTTGAAAGAATGAGTAAAGATATACTAAGAATTTTTTTAGCCCAAGTGGCATGAAAGAAAGGTAGAGGAAGGCCAAGGAAGCCATGGGAGGATCAGATTTAGGAGTGTCTTCATGAGAAAAGGATTGAGTATGATGTACAGAAGGTCTTGTGTGTGTCGTGTGATGGATGTCAGTGAAGCCCGAGTTGTGTGCCAAGATCGCTGTAAATGGATACATTTGATGTTGCAGCTGTAAGTAAATATTCATTTAAAATTTTATGTGGGGGATTCTACTTCTTTTTGGAGCTAACCTCTGTCTCAGAGAACAGCCTAATGATGTGTGTGTGTGTCCATCCACCCACCCACCTATCTACACTTCTGTGAGGCAAAATTTAGAGTTTATTTGCAGCTTTGTGTCATTTAAAATTTTTAAACAAATGTATCAGATTTAACAGCATTTTCATTTCTTGGTAAAAAATAAAATAAAAAATGCCCAGTTTTAAAAATGCACAATTTCTTTTTACTGACTGAACTGTGAATTTTGTATTTTTAATTATATTTGTTCATTCTTCTAGCAGACCTGCTATGGAGAAGTCACTGAAGTATTTATCCAGATTTGCAACATGGGGGATTATCAATAACAGCAGAGGTATTTGTGTGTTGTTGCAACAATGTACCACCAGTCAGAGGTGTACTGTTCTACAGGACAAGCATTTGCCTCCGAAGCTGTATGCAAATAATCTGTCTTCTGTTGCATCAGTGGTAAGTGATTTTATTTTTAAATACTGCAGTAAGGTGTACTATGAATGCATTATCTTTGTATTAACCATGGCTGCTATTTAGCCATCGGCAATTGCGTGTTCCTGAAATTTTGCAGTTTACAAAATTTCAGTACTGTACCAAACAAGTGTTTTTCAAGTTTGCTGAACTTGTGTTTTCATATGAATGTGTAACCCACTACAAAATAACAGAGCTAGTGCAAAGAAATTCAAGGTATTATCTAAAAATCTTATCCAAGTAAAAAAATCATTTAGCATATTTCAAAAGTAATAGTCAATATTTGCAGTATAAAAATTGTTATATGAAAAATGCTGGCAAAATGAATTAAGGGTCATTCCATGTCAAATCACCGATTTTTTTTGCAAAATGTAACCCACAGACTCAGATTTTAATGAAACTTGGCAGGTAGATATACCCAATAAAAATATGAGAAAATCCTAAGTTTCAGTTTTTTTAAACCTCGTAGTTTTTAAAATACAGTGCTCCAAAATTTCGGCAAACACCCATTTTTGTAGATGTGCAGTAGCATGCCACTTTTTACATAACATGCTGTAGTTTGTGTGCTACTGAATTTAGGAGAATGAAACTTTGGAATCACATGGAAAAGGGTCTCTACATATTGAAAACACTTTTCATTTTACCTGAAACACTAGTTAAGTGAATGCCACCTAGTGGTGAAGTGAAAAATTACAGCAAAATTTAGATATTTTATGGGAGGCTCTGTAGAATATTGCTCTGGAATGAGGGAGATAATTTTTTCTATTGATGATTAAACACATCCTATAACATATTTGAAAAAAATTGGTGGTTATCAGCATATTTTCTCCAATGGTTAAAATTATCTGAATTTCATAGAGGGCTCTCCTTCGACAGTTCAGCCATTTTGTAATACAAACCTGACCCACTGTTTTGGATTTTGCTGAAAATTAGCATGTAGGTTTACCTAACACTGCTGCAAAACACTGCAAATTTTTTTTCTTTCACATTCCATAGTTTCCGAGATACAGCACTTGAAAGTTAGGCGTAATCACACGTTCAACAGCAAACTGATCCTGTTTCAAATTGTGGAGTCTATTATACGGCAGTTTTAAGTTTAAAACATGTGTACATGTACAGTTACTGAGTGGAGTGCTGGCTCATAAATCCAAACATTTGAATACTTTTTATTTAAGCGTAAGATCCATAAGGGGCTCGGTCCTGTAACCACAGTGCTCAGTATGGATAAATGCTGTTATTAACAGTTAATTATACTGAAGTGATGAGTAAGAAATAAAATCATATGTTTAAAATAAGTGCCATTTTTCAAGTAGCTGTAAAAAAACCCACCGGAAAAAAATAAGTTGTTTTTAAAAATTAACTACTATTTGCATTATCCTGAATCAATGGTGGAATAAGTTATAATTACCTGCATATTAATATTAAGCTGCTATTCATTCCTTGCTTGAATGTTATAATATTCAGTTACACATATAACAGATGTTGTTTTACAGTTTATTCCGATGCATGCCTCAGTGGGAGTTTTTCTAACTGTAGGGAACTTTTCTGTGCTGCACACCACTTAATCTGAACAGCTTTCGTGTCTTCTTTACGAAAATAATATGCTCGGGCCGTGCCTGTTGTCACTGGGGGCTGCACTGTACACAATATATGCTGCATAGGCACATAGCATATATCATCATGAAGTGGCCAGTAAAATGACTTTGCAGGACCATGTGGATGCATAAACTTAATTTTCAAGTCTTCATCCTTTTCAATATCACTGATCATACCAAAAAAACAGTTATTATCATATATGCATGCTACATAGCATTGAGTGTGCAACTGTGGCTGATTTATAAGTTCAGTGCTACTTTTGAAGTTAAATATCAAACAATATTTGTCATCTCTACTTATCCTCTTCATTTCTTATGGTATTTGATGAAAGTGGACAAAAATAGTGAAACTCCTGGTTCCTGGAATAACTGATGTTTCTAAAAAACGTTCCCGTAGGTTGTTTCGTACAATTTCAGGCTTTGATATAAAGTGGAACTCAATGTTTTTTATGTTTGCAACACAAAAATTAAAGGCATCCATCGGTTTTGTGATTTGATTTTTGATAGGTCGTTGCAGGCTTGCTCTGCTTACAATTCGCTTCACTGTACCGCCAATACCATTGCAAGCTGATTTCCCATAGCTAGTGGCAAAAAATGACCATGATGCAAATATTGCAAAATCATTTTCATGCTTTCACAAATTCAAAAAATTCTTGCGATTTT
Organism: Macrothele yani; assembly: GCA_039090855.1. Lineage (NCBI taxonomy): Eukaryota > Metazoa > Arthropoda > Arachnida > Araneae > Macrothelidae > Macrothele > Macrothele yani. Next base: position 87,750,781 of record CM077011.1, on the reverse strand, counting down.
TATATTGTGCTGCACACCCATCTGTAAAATAGTGAACCTTCACAACTTCTGGATATTTATTCTTGATGTATTGCATTGTTGTTTGTTGAATTCTGTACACCATACAAGCATCATGGTCCAGATCGTCAGAAAAGAAGCAGTGATTGGAGATTTCAAGCAACTGTGTCTCACCTCTTGTATACATAATAACTGGGTGAACTGGGCATGCTTCTGATGTCCAATGATAGCCTTGTGCCTCACCTTGTATGACAAATGAGTAGTTCTCACTGAAGTCCATAAGAACAATTGCCATGTCTGGCAATAAGCATTTCTTTGAGTTCCTTTAGAAACCTGGATTGTCCCTTCGCAATGTATGCATGTGGGATAAGTTTTCCCATCTTCAACAATAGCATTTGCATAAAATCTTCCATTGTTAAAGTTTGTTTAATTAATTCTGTTCTTCCACTTGATACCCACTGACTGAATTCTATGGTATCATTTTTATCATAGACTTCAAATTTTGTTTTCAAAAATTTTTCTAAGTTATCTGTAGATGGGCGGTTTTTGCAGTGTCTGAGCATGCAGTTATGATCTTTCAAGTCACAAACCATGTAACCCATTAGTGTTTCATACGATTCCTTGAACTGAGCAGCATTCAGAAGTAATATAACATTTTGATGTGTAGTGCGCACACATACAGAATGAGTACCAGCAGCACCAGCTAAAACACACCATTTTGGTCTTACACAGCAAAATTTTGAAAATCCAACCTTTCTGTCAAGATATTGCTGTTTAAAAGAGCTATACAGTTCTTTAAGATTGCACAAAATTAGCCTCTTCTGCACATGCTGATTTCTTCTGATGTTTACAAAATCCTTGTTTCCTGACATCTGCCGAGAAGAAGTGTCATCCTCATAAAATCCCTGAATTAATTGCAATGTTTCATTGCTCAGTGTTTTCCCTATCCTTGGTTCTGGTAGTGACATAATTCCTGTTTTCTTAATCAGTTTTTAGATTGTCCCACTAGATATTCTGACACCTGAAATGTTTCAATAATCTTCTTTTGGGACCAGATGGAAGTGCCATTGTTAGCATTCGGATTTTTTTTTTTTTTGCCTGTTCAAATGTGGGAAGTTTCTCTTTCATCAGAGCCACAAGCTTATCTAAATCTTTGGCCTTTTGCTTTGTTGCACTGGTCTCAGGGGTATCTTCATTTTCAGAGCTTGAAAAATCATGTTGCAGTAGACGGGCAACTTTGTGTTTAACACTTAATTGTATTAATAATCTAAAGTAACTTATGGGATTTTACTAGGAAATTTTTTCTTTAATAGCAAATTTTCGGAGAAAACTCTTCTCCTTCTTCAGGCTGACTTGTTGTTGTCACTTTTTCCTTGTCACTATCACGGTTACGGTTTACCTTGACGGTTACGGTTAACCTTGACGGTTTAGGTTATTTTTCAACAAGTCCTGCCAGATGTTAGGCAGGGAAAATCCTTTGCAGTCATTGATGATGGAATTTTGATTTTTCTCAATCTCTATTCCTTCTTTCAGTTTTCTTTTTTGGAAATTGCTTTGGAAACTGATTACTTTAAGGAAATTCCAATCCATGCTGTGCCCAGTTTCTCTAACATGCCTATCTAATCCAGTCTTGTTGGAGCAATTTTTTATAGCTGCTTTATGCTCAGCTATACGAGTTTCTAGTCTGCGACCTGTTTCCCCTATGTAAGATAGTCCACAACTACAATTTACTTCATAAACTACTCCTTGCATTTTTAAAATATCTTCTTCTCTTTGAACTATTTTAGGGAAAAATTTTTTAACTTTATTCTCTAAACTTGGAGCTAGCCTAATATTGTATTTTTTACTAATTCTCTTTAAAGCCTCAAATAAACCTTTGTGATAAGAAATCTTTCTAGTGAATTTTACTTGTTGCTTTTGTGGGTTCTTTGTACCATTAAAATTCAGAAGCTTCTCAATTTCTTCTTTAGGATAGTTATTCTCTGCAAGTATGACTTTAAGCTCTTCTTTTTGGGCTTCTTTTTTATCTGCTGTAGAAACTATTTTATTAATTTTTTCTAAAAACTGACTTGCTACATTCTTCTTAATAGAAACTGGGTGATACGAATTGAAATCCAGTAGTCTTTTAGTATTCATTGGCTTTTTATACCAACTAGTGAGGAATTTTTCATCTTCATAATAGATAGTAATATCTAAGAAGTTTATTCTTCTTTCTTTTTGAAGTTCAATAGTGAACTTAAGGGAATCATCTAATTCATTGAATGAGTCTAGAATTCTTTCTGGAATAATTTCTGAGCTATCTATTATAAATAAGATGTCATCCATGTATCTGCTATATAAGCAGAAGTATGTGGGTTGTACTAGTATCTTTTCTTCTAGTTTTCCCACATAATAGTTAGCTAAGAGTGGGGAGAGTGGGAGCCCATTGCTAGCCCCGATTTTTGAATGAAAAAAGTTTTCCCAAATTGAAAGTAGTTGTTCTGCTCTTTTTGCAGAAGTAGTTGTTCTGCTCTTTGCAGAACAACTACTTTCAATTTGGGAAAACTTTTTTCATTCAAAAATCGGGGCTAGCAATGGGCTCCCACTCTCCCCACTCTTAGCTAACTATTATGTGGGAAAACTAGAAGAAAAGATACTAGTACAACCCACATACTTCTGCTTATATAGCAGATACATGGATGACATCATATTTATAATAGATAGCTCAGAAATTATTCCAGAAAGAATTCTAGACTCATTCAATGAATTAGATGATTCCCTTAAGTTCACTATTGAACTTCAAAAAGAAAGAAGAATAAACTTCTTAGATATTACTATCTATTATGAAGATGAAAATTCCTCTCTAGTTGGTATAAAAAACCAATGAATACTAAAAGACTACTGGATTTCAATTCGTATCACCCAGTTTCTATTAAGAAGAATGTAGCAAGTCAGTTTTTAGAAAAAATTAATAAAATAGTTTCTACAGCAGATAAAAAAGAAGCCCAAAAAGAAGAGCTTAAAGTCATACTTGCAGAGAATAACTATCCTAAAGAAGAAATTGAGAAGCTTCTGAATTTTAATGGTACAAAGAACCCACAAAAGCAACAAGTAAAATTCACTAGAAAGATTTCTTATCACAAAGGTTTATTTGAGGCTTTAAAGAGAATTAGTAAAAAATACAATATTAGGCTAGCTCCAAGTTTAGAGAATAAAGTTAAAAATTTTTTCCCTAAAATAGTTCAAAGAGAAGAAGATATTTTAAAAATGCAAGGAGTAGTTTATGAAGTAAATTGTAGTTGTGGACTATCTTACATAGGGGAAACAGGTCGCAGACTAGAAACTCGTATAGCTGAGCATAAAGCAGCTATAAAAAATTGCTCCAACAAGACTGGATTAGATAGGCATGTTAGAGAAACTGGGCACAGCATGGATTGGAATTCCCTTAAAGTAATCAGTTTCCAAAGCAATTTCCAAAAAAGAAAACTGAAAGAAGGAATAGAGATTGAGAAAAATCAAAATTCCATCATCAATGACTGCAAAGGATTTTCCCTGCCTAACATCTGGCAGGACTTGTTGAAAAATAACCTAAACCGTCAAGGTTAACCGTAACCGTCAAGGTAAACCGTAACCGTGATAGTGACAAGGAAAAAGTGACAACAACAAGTCAGCCTGAAGAAGGAGAAGAGTTTTCTCTGAAAATTTGCTATTAAAGAAAAAATTTCCTAGTAAAATCCCATAAGTTACTTTAGATTATTAATTCAATTAAACTAGGAAGCCATTTCTCAACATGAGTTTTATTCAACTTAATTGTATTTGTTTTATTTTCCTTTTTCCATATTACAATCTTCTGTGCTGTGGTACAGAATGCAGCTTCAAAGGAGAACAGCCAATAATACTCATGCCACTATTGATTTCGTCCAGTATTTGTTCTTTTTCTACTGATTCTTGTAGTAGCGTTAATACGTTGTCACTTGTGCTTTCACTTTCAAGTAGTGCAGCTGTGATGTCTAAACCAGATTCAGAGCTTGCTTCCTCTAGTCTCGTAGCCCTATTTCTACAGTTATAACAGATCTTCTGCCCAGGTTTGACATTAACATGTTTTTGCATAACTTCCTTTGCTAATCGTACACTGACCATCTTTAGAGAGCTTCTAACAGATTTTTTATGCACTTGAAATGGATTGCAGCATGATTTTTGCTGTTCCTCAAATTTTGTTATATAGTAGTATTCATGATGAAAACATAATGTCACAATACTTCCACAGTCTACAATTTCAGCTCTTAAACACAGTATTTCCTTATCAACTTCACATATCTCGTCAACTCTTTTCAGTCCCCTTTGTGACACATAGCAATTTTTGTGACATGGTGTTTGGGTCAACTGCCCAACACTGCAGAGGTTTTGTTGATCCATTACTAAAGAAGTAAGAGAATATGTACAAATTAAGAAAACTTCCCCTCTCAGCAAAAGAACAGTAACAGTTAACTTAAATCTTACTCTCTCAGCAAGCCAAAACTCTTAACTGAAAGGCAAACCAAAGGGGTTGGTCATGACCAGGGTACTAGTGAAACAAACCAAAACAAAGGAAGATCAAACTGACCTCATTGGCTTGTTAGCTGAAACCAAAACCAAAACTAGACTTTGCTTGGCAGTTGGAAAAACCTAACCAAAACTAAACATTTATTAGCAGATTGGAAACCAAACCAAAACAAAACATTGATTGGCAGTTGAAAACCAAACCAAAAATAAAAATTGCCAGTCAGTTGAAAACCAAACCAAAAATAAACATTGCCTCAGTTTAAAACCCTACTGCCACTGACTGGAAGTTTAAAACCCAAAATAAAAAAACTCCATTCTCTGAAACATATTTCAGAAAGTTCTATCTTTCAACATTTTCTCTACCCATATGCCCTTGTGATAATTAAATCAGCTGATAAAGCAAACTTGTGATATGTTGAAATGTGTTGTATGCAACGCTAAAAATGGTTACTCCTGTTGATGCTTTGTGCACTGATACTCTGAAAAATTTATTTCACATAATGTTTCAAAGTATTTAAAAATTAGTCAGTGCTTAAAAATTTCTATTTGATTTTGTTTCACTTTGTCAATTGTATAAAAATGGAGCAAAAAAACTGCAGATTGAGTCCAAATTATTAGTTATTAAGAATATAGGAATTTATTTTTTCAACTATAAAGAATACATTTAAAAATTTAGATAGCCTCTAAATTTGATTTGGAAATTTACCAAAACTGAAAAAAAAAAATCATTGTAATCATGGTTGGTATACAAGAAATCCTTTTTTTTTTTTGGATCTTGTTGCTACCTAGCTAGCAATTTATTAACAAAATTACATGTTTGATTATTCTCAAGGTATGCTACAGGGTAGCAAATTGGAAAGTTGAAATTTTATGTAAAAAAGGAACAAACTATTTTCATTTTTGCAGAGGTACCCCTCAGCATGCGAGAGTAATTGTATCTTGTGAACACACACACCCTCTCTCTCTCACACATGCACGCAGGTGTGCACACACACGCACAAAGATTTAAGTTGAAAAGCTGCTACATGATATACTTCATCATTTGCAACAGGATCAGTTTGCTGTTGAACGTGTGATTACGCCTAACTTTCGAGTGCTGTATCTCGGAAACTATAGAATGTGGAAGATAAAAAAATTTGCAGTGTTTTGCAGCTTTGTTAGGTAAACCTACATGCTAATTTTCAGCAAAATCCAAAACAGTGGGTCAGGTTTGTAGAACAAAATGGCTGAACTGTCAAAGGAGAGCCCTCTATGAAATTCAGATAATTTTAACCATCTGAGAAAATATGCTGATAACCACCATTTTTTTTTCCATATATCTTATAGGATGTGTTAAACATCAATATAAAAAAAAACATTATCTCCCTTATGCCAGAGCAATATTCTACAGAGCCTCCCATAAAATGTCTAAATTTTGCTGTAATTTTTCACTTCACCACTAGGTGGCACTCACTTAACTAGTGTTTCAGATAAAATGAAAAGAGTTTTCAATGTGTAGGGGCCCTTTTCCATGTGATTCCAAAGTTATATTCTCCTAAATTCAGTAGCACACAAACTACAGCATGTTATGTAAAAAGTGGCATGCTACTGCACAGCTGCAAAAGTGGGTGTTCGGCTAAATTTTGGAGCACTGTATTTTAAAAACTATGAGGTTTAAAAAACTGAAACTTAGGATTTTCCCCGTATCTTTATCGGGTATATCTACCTGCCAAGTTTCATTAAAATCCGAGTAGGTGGGTGACATGGCCTCGGTGATCTGACATGGATTGTTAGCATTTAAAATAATGCTAACATTAGGCACAGAAAAATGACCCATGCACTCGCAGGAACTGAGAAACAAATGTGAAGATTATATTGTACTTTCATGGCTTTCATGGTATGGCTCCATTCAGAGGTGGAGAACAAATGGATAGATGCTCTGCCTTCACTTCATGAAAAGACAGATGCAGCAGCACCTTTTGAATCTCCTCTCCTTGCTTTTGTTTTGCATGTGCACAAGACCTGTGGATAAAGAAAAGTAAACTACCTTCGTAAATTCTTTATGAAACTGGATGAAATTTTTACATATACCATAATTGGCTAAGAGAAGGTGACCCCAAAAATTTCAGGTGATTGAGTAAAATAATTTTGACATTAATCTTGAAACTTTTAGTTAGGAATTCTGAGCATGCCAACCACATAAACAGGGCTGCCAGACCTGCGCCAATTCTGCCAGCCCTCGCCAGAATGTTGTTCTTGCGCCATTCTGCTAAGAAAATTGCGATTTTGACGAAATCTGCGCTAATTTTGCACCAAAAGTTAACATTTACCGGTCATCAATATTTTTGCGTATTCTTACGGCATTCGAAATCAATTCAGCGGTTAATTTGTACGTGAGATTCTTCTGCGGATTTGCAGAGTCCCTCCACTTTTTTTTTTTTTTTCATTTTCGAGATCACGCTTGTGAAGGAAGCCTGCTTTTTTGGCCTTTAAAACCAGGAATCATTTACGCCAGAAAAATGAAGAAATTTTCGGGGTATTAGTGGGGAGAGGTGGGGGGGGGGGGGTATTCCGTCTGGGGACGTTGGTTATTTTGTCTTTTTAAACGTTCGGAAACGGAAGTTAAACAGAATGCAGATTTTTCCCTGTAATCATTTTTTTTTTTTCTCGCGCGATAATGCTTCTGTTCAGTTGTAGCCTATGGGGATCACGCTCATGAAGGAAGCCTGCTTTTTCGGCCTTCAAAACCAGGAATCATTTACGCCAGAAAGCTCACCAGATGACGCTTTTACCGAGGGCAACAACAACGATTAGCCACTGCTGGTGGCGGGTAGGTGTGCTGTCATGCAGAATTAAATCACACAAATTTTCTCCATAATCGCCAGAATTGTTTTATTTTTTCTTGCGAAAGCGATGAATAATATTATATGACTAATAAATAACACTGATTGTATAATTTATCAGTCCTCTCCCGTAATCTAGCATTCCGATATGATCAACGAAGTTACACATTTCGGGACACGTTTAAATACATTGATGACCTGCTATATAGAATTTTAATATATGTATATTTTTAAGTAATTCATTGTTCCCAAATCATTTTGAAAGGTGATATTACCTAACAACCTACGTTCTTCTTTATTTGAGCGTTCTCCACCCTTAAAAGGATCGTTATGCTCACGCTTTGCTGCCAGACCGGTAACTCGTATAAAAATATTTATTTAAGAGAAGCATCATGCTCTGCCTTAATTGTCCAATTTTCAGTTAAATTAAATAAAGGGAATTGTCCACAATTTCGTTAAAAATTTTACATTATAAAATGAGGCAGAAGGGTAATTCTTCATATTAGAATGCATGTTGAAACAAATGAACATGCTGTTATGTGTCAATCAGTTATACCCAAGGAGGTTAGAATGGCCGCCCCAGTGGCGCAGTGGTCTAAGGCGCTGGCCTCTGAGCATTCGTCCGTAAGGGGTCCGGGTTCGAATCCCGGTCAGGCATGGATGTTGTGTTTGTCTTACGGCACTGGCTCTCTCCCTTCCCTGGAACCAGTGACCCTAAATTAGGGACGGGCGACTGCTTATAGCCCATTGAGTTGCTCACGGTGGTCGTTAAACCTCCAATAAAAAAAAAAAAAGAAAAAAGAGGTTAGAATGAGATATCTGGAGGCTGCCGCCATGAAACGTTCGTGAAAGTTCAAAACAAATATAACGTTAATCGGGCAGTACCACTTTGCTTGTAGCTTACTACCGCGAGCGGCATTAAAGTGTGGGAAAGCTGGTGGTTTCCAAGGATATTTCAATGCATGTTGTTTTCGCTGAATCTCATTTATTCATAGCAAATACTGTATTTCTAATTGCTCATCGTAACTAACTTACCGCTGATGTGTGAGAAAATGCTGTTGAATTTATGAAATTCGTAATTATTTTGAGGTACCTACCCGTTTTGATTTCAAACTCAAATTGATGAAACGGTCGTGCAAGTTCAAAACAGATATAATGTTAAAATTAAAAACTTCACTCTTTTATGAAGTATAATTCATTTCAGTTTGATATTAACACGATTTCTGCTACCCAAAACCGCGCGATTCGAAAATGCATACAGCCGAAACTGCACGAGTATCATGTCAACAAATCAAAAGTTCCACAGTTACCTGCCTCTAAACTTACTTGTGAGAATATACAAAAGGCACACAGCAATACCTCATTTCTTTTAAATATAAAAATAATTAAAAAAACCCGAGAAGCATGCAGTTTCGTAACCTACGGCAGTATACTAAAAGCACTAACGGTAAGGCAATGTTGTCCTCGGTAAAAGCTGCCTCTGGTAGCGTTGGAGAGAATCAAGATTGCTTCCGGTTTTTTTTTTCAGGAAATTTGGCCCAAAATAACAGGCTTCTCTACAGTGCGAAAATGTCACTGTGCAAGTGTTAAGTGATGAAAGCAGCTTTTATCTAACCAACTTTACTAAATCTCACTGTTATCTGATAGTTTTGGTTCTAGTTGTAATTGTTCACAGCAATAACGTAAGTTTGACATTGATAATTACTGGATGAAAAACATTGTATGAAGAGTATCATGGCGCAACTGCTGGAAAATGATTTTACAATTTGATTATTAAATGTTACATTAGTTTTCCTTTTATATCGAAGGTAAGCTTTCCTTCAGAAAACCTTCGGAGGTTTTGAGGCATACGCAAACCATGTACGCGTGGCTTGCCAGTTGGTTGGTTTCAGAAATAATGTATTTTCATCTGAATGCCATGAATCTCGAAAAATATGCTGCTGAAAACCAACGATACAACAAACAGTAATTAGATATTATTTATTCTTCCTAAGTGTATATTCGCAAGCGTTCAGTAACAATAGCAACAGTTCTTGGATGCGGCAGCATCCTATTCATCTTACAGTGAAACAAATGCATTTAGAAGAAAATCCCTGATATTAATGTGTTACGCTTAAAATATTGCAGGTCATGTAGTTTTCAATAAATAGTCAGTAGTATAATTGTTTTCCCATTTATCTCACTGTAGGAACGACAGAAATGCTAATTAACAGTCATAAGAGAGGCAGTAAAATGTCAACAAAACCTGAAAAATACAAATTTTTCATAGTTCATAAAATAATGGTAATTCAGTATATAAACATAACTTAAAGCACAGCATGGACTTGAAACAATTAAAAATACTATCATTAGCTGCTCCAAAACGTGAGTTCTGCTCCAAAATGCAAATTTTCTTGCTTCAAAACCCAACGTTTCTGCTCCAAATTGCATATTTTCCCGCTCCAAGAATTGCTCCGAAACATGATAGGGGCACTAATATCCCTGACATAAGGATGCCTCAAAAAAATCTCGTGGATAGTTTAAAAAGTTTCTAACTGATTCACGCAAAATTTAAGTGGCCCATTCCATTCGCGATTTATGGGACTCATAAAAATTTCAGACATTTTCATGAAAAATTTTCAACTGCATGTAGGGGAGTGTAAACTGCTTCCAAGGGCTGGCCACTGAGAGAGTGGGATGACACCAGGAATTGTCTGCTGATTTGCATGCTCAAATACAAATGAGTTTCTTCCCTTGTGATTTCCTGTATCCTCAACAGCTCTTATGTTTACTTCCCTAGTTAACTCCCAAGCAACTGTGATTGGTGTCTTCCCCAGGACCCTACAACAATCCTACAGCCATACAGCCTAACCATCAAAACTAGTGGGATTTTGGCATAAAAATCTTTTAACAAAATTATTTTCAGACTTGATTGAAGAAATCAAATGGTAGTTATAGATTCTAGTTAAAACCCAGACTAATGAACAAAAAAGTGAAAATATTGGCAAATATGGAAAAAAGATCTAAAGTTAGTGTTGAAGGAAATTAGGAAATTTAAAAGTTTGATGGGTTTGTTAAACTGAGTGAAAAAAAAATCACTGTTCTTTTGGTTCCGCAATACTACCATATATACTCGCTTATAAGTCCGCTTTCAGAGTAAAGAAATCGTAAAATCCCCCACTTTCAGAGTAAAGAAATCGTAAAATCCCCCACTTTCAGAGTAAAGAAATCGAGAAAATCAAAAACTCGCGTATAAGTCGATCCCGGAATGAGAAAAATTTTTTCAATGAATTTATTCAAAAACATTTGAAAACGAATTTTTTTTATGTATATAATAATAAAAAATTTAATTTGTATACCCAAAAACTTCACTGGAACCCTTCAAAATCCGATTCCGAGTCAGACTCGCCAAACAGTTAAAAAAATTATTCTCCGTCATCGCCACGTCATTGTAAACATCAGTATTCCCATCTATGCCTGTGTCGAAAGAATCACTGTTGTCGTCACTCATAAAAATCTCATCATCCTCTGTGCCATCAAGTACGTTACTAATGCAACATTTCTTGAATGATTTCACGACCATTTCCGCAGGTGTCACATCCCAAGCATCCTTGACCCATCGCACAATCAAAACGATATCCGACTTCTTTAGATTTCCGCCCTTGGTTTCAGTCTGCAAATCAGAACTTATCCAATCTGCCGAGTACCTCCGCACCTTGTCCTTGAAGGGCTTATTAAGGCAGGCATCTAGTGGTTGAAGAACAGATGTCAACCCACCTGGGATGACAGCAAGAGTTGTTTTTGAATTTTCTGCAGTTTTTTTCACTTTTGCACAACGGTGTACAACAAACATATCCCACACCAAAAGGGAAGGTTTCCTCAAAAGTGCGCCTGGTCTTTTGTTCCACACATTCTTTAAGCAGTCAATTGTTCCGGATTCGTTCATCCATCTTTTTTCATGGGCACGAACGAGCACACCAGACGGAAAGACGACACTTTTCGGCAGAGTTTTGTATTTGAAAATAATTACCGGAGGAAGCTTCCTGCCGTCGGCCAAACAGGAAAGAACAACCGTGAAACTGTTTTTTTTTTTTTTTGTGGCCAGTCATTTTTAATCGATATTTTTTTCGCCCTTTTTGTTCACAGTCTTATTTCCAGGAAGGTCGAAATACATGGCGGTTTCATCCATGTTCCTTATTTGGGGAAGTTCAAAAGCAGTCTCTTTTGAATTACATACTTTTGAAATTCCATTATCTTTGCTTCGAGGTCACGAGGTAACTTTTGTGCAATTTTGGTGCGCTGGCATAGATGCAACCCATAGCGGTTCGTGAACCTTGTGCACCAACCTGGTGAGGCACGAAAAGTGTTATTTGCGGCTGCAAACTTTTAATCTTTTGCGAGCTTTTTTGCTCGTAAACGTATACCAGTTCGCGTTACAATGTAACCATTTTGTCTGCAGTCCAGAATCCAATCATTCAAGACACTTTTCAGCTGTGGAAAAGATGCCATTCCATAGCGCAGCGCCTTTTGCGATTTTCACCAAGTCCGTTTTTTTGTTAAGCCAATCTGGAATCAGTTTTTCGTTAATGCCAAATTGACGTGAAGCAGCACAGTTAGTATTTTCTGCAAAAGAAACCACTTTCAACTTAAATCTTGTGTTATAGGACATCCGCTTCTTTGCACAATCTGTGTCAGCCATAATAGGAGAAGTAAGACAAAAACACATGTGATTAAGAACAAGCAACACTTAACAATGGCTGTCGCATGGCTGCGTTAGGTTGTAGGTCAGCGCAATAAACTGGTAGTTGGGAGGGCAGAGCTTTCGACGCACGGCTGCACTGTGGATACGCAAAGTCAGGAGACTTTTCAAAGCGCGGAGAAATTTGGAGGGTCGCGATTTCGTAATTAATACTGCATCGGCATTTTTATTTCTTTTGGGACGAATTGCCTTTCGCCTCACGGGAAGAACTTTTGGACTTGCGATTTGTTTAGGCTCTGCGTATAAGTCGACCCCCTTACTTTGAAGCTCCTTTTTTGTCCCAAATTTCTCGGCTTATACACGAGTATATACAGTAATTCAAAATATTGTTTTTTTTTTCTTTCATTCTTTTTTTTTTTTCATGTATTCATGAAAAAAAGTACAATATTTCAAGGTTGATGTGCATTATTAGCAAAGTAAATTATATAATTAAAGGGTTGGGCATAAACCATGGTAACCCAACATTTTTGCAAAAAAATGAGTTGCGTACGAAAAACAACTGTGGTGGTAATTTGAGCATTTTAGAGTATTTTTTATACATTTATGTCAACATATGGCACCACAATGCAACTTTCAATTTATGATAAGTGCAAACATATATACAGTCGAGCCCGCTTTTAACGAGGAGCTCAGGACTTGCGAAAATGCTCGCTAAATCTGTTTCAGTGCGAAACCAATCCAATGTGGAAAAATAAGCCTAAATGATAATGACAAGGTACTTAGTACATGTAGTATGTATTTTCTTGCGTACAGTTCCCGGACTATTTGTGTTTTTTTTGTCTACAAAACTTTTGGGTGCGGACAATCTGGCAATAGTACCGTATTAATTTTTTTTAATTGTTGCACTCAAATACAGTAACATACATACTGTATGTATGTATGTACCTCAATTTTCGTGCCCACTGCACCTTAAAAATTAGCATTATAAAAACAATAGTTTTGCATTTGTAAACGGAAGCATACCTGGGCGAGCTCAGAAGAAAATTAAAACTTCACTGCCTGCATCTTTTTTCATACATGTAGAACGTCAGTAGCGAAGTCTGGGAGGAGAGGGAGGAAAATTCCTCTTCGAAGCAGCTGTCGGTCTTTGGCTGGGCAGTGTTTGATTGACGGAGGTCTTTCATCTACCCCCTATTTCATACCCCCTCCCGTCTCCCCCTACTTGTTTATGATCAAGGCTATCTCTTCCGAGTCACTGTTGTATATTTGAGTTGGGGTAATAAAGAAGTAGGTAGTTATACTGCTGGATTCATACACAAGAAAAAGTATGACACCATTTGTAGAGAAAACAAACAATTGTGTGGCAGTTAGGGAATTTAAAGTGAACGAAAAAACGTTTGGGATCTGCACAGTTAAAGAAGTCATTTCTTTTAGAACTTCCAGAGGCCGATTGTTTGTTTAAAGCTTTTTTCAATCTGTTTGCAGGTAGTCTTCCCCTTCCTATCTTCTCCCCCCCCTTCGAGAATGAGGGCAGTGCAACTTTTATCTGTGGAACGAACGTGAATGACGCTTTAACCTCGTTATTTTAGGCGATTTACAAACGGGGTCAAGGTCGCATCTGGATTCATAAAAAGTCTTTAAAGACATCGGGGACAAAAAAAGGTTTTCTATCAGTGAAAAAAAAAAAAAAAGTCACTGCTTTGGTACAAATGCAATAATCACCCCCCTTTTTTATGAAGTACGGACTATCTGGTAAATTTTTCTTTTTCGGAGGTGCAAAATACAGTATACAGTGTGTCCAAATGTCCTTTTTTAAAGGACTGTCCTTTAAAACTGTGACTACTGATAAAGTCCTTTATTTGTCCTTTATTTTCAGTGCTGTCCTTTATTTTAAGTGAGTTAAGAACATCAACTATCTACAAAAATATTAAGAGTAAGTAACAAAAATGCATTTTATTTTAAATTAACCTAATTCATTTTGTCTTGATATTTTTTGTTTGTAAGGGCAATGATGGAACTATAATACTGAGCCCTTATTTCTTAACATTGCTACTACTTTTATTATTTTGTTTAAACGAAGTTTTGAAGTATTAAAGTAGCATATGACTCTGGATATCTCTGTGATGATGCTTCCTTTCTTATATGAGCCTTTGGTTTACCACATTAATTTTTTTTAATTAAGTTTGTTTTGTAGCTTTTTTAATGATGAAATGAAGACTAATTTTTATCTTTACTTCACAGATTTCTTGTTCAACATGTCTAAATGACAGTGCCACTATCAAAGTGATTGGTCCTCTTCTTGTCAAAAAGACAATAATGATGATGAAATTGGCAAATGGTGCAGACCAGGAAAGAACAACACTCAAGCTTCATGTGTGTGGTGCTCAAAAGAATTTTCTGTGTCTACAATGGGTGTTCAAGCAGTTTTACAACATTCAAGAAGTGAAAATCACAAGAAAAATAGAGAAGCTGTAACAAAGTCAAAGGACTTGACAAAAAGTTTCAAAAAGTCAAACAATAATTAGTAATCAGGTTACTACTGCTGAAGTTTTGTGGGCCTCTGCACTTGTTGAACACAATATTCCATTCAGGTTTTGTGATCATTCAACACATTTGTTTCAGAGAATGTTTCCTGACTCTAAAATTGCTGAATCATTTTCAATGCACCGAACAAAGATGTCTTACCTAGTTAGATATGGTTTGGGGCAAACATATGAAACCATTTTAAAGAAAAGTTTGTAAGGGAAATATGTGTCAATTGGACTAAATGAAAGCAGTGACAGTGGTGTGCATAATAAAAAAGAGCTTGAGATAATCATACAATATTTTGATGATGTTGCAAACAGCAAATTGTAATAGATTTTCTTGAAAGGGTATATTTGCCAGAAGCTAAAGCACTTCCGATGAAAGAAAAATTGATTTCTGTTTTACAAATGTTTGGCATCAATATATCTAAGGTAATATGTGTTATGACTGATAGTCCACAAGTTGTGGTAGGCTGTAAAAAAGGCATGCTAACTCTTTTGAAGCAAGAAAATCCCCACTTGCTTGATATAGGTCGATGTTCATTACATCATGTCATGAATGCTGTAAAAAAAGGCTGTAAAAGAATTTGATTCTTCACTTTCTGAATTTTCAGTGGATGTATTCTACTATTTCCATGGCAATAGTGTAAGATCAGCTAATTATGGTAAGAGTCAGGAAAATGTAGGTGCTCCAAAACATGTATTTATGAGACCTGTTGAAGCTAGATTTTTAACTTTTGGACCAGTATTTGATCGTTTATTGGAGCAAAAAGATGCCTTGATTCACTACTTCTTATCCTTTGTACCTGCACATCGTTCCAAAGAACTGAAAACCAGTGAAAAGTTGCACAGAATAATTTCTGCATTGAAACAAGGTGACATTTTCATCCACTATCAGTTTATGCATGATGTGTTTAGCATTGTGAATATATTTCAGTTATTTTTTCAGAAAGAACTCTGATTCATCTTCTTTATTATGAAATGACTTCATTAGTAAAGATGGTAATGAAAAGAGCTATGGTAGATGAAGTTGTTGATAACACTCCAGGCCATAAACTTGCAGATTTAGATGTCAGTCAACATTCAAAAACTTTGGAAAGGATGGCTATTGGTGTTTTGACAAAGAGTGCAATAAAGTCTCTAACAGAGACAAAGAAAAACAATGCTACTTTTACAGTGGAAAACATTCTACAATGTGTTAATTAAAAAGTTGCTGCACTATTTTCCATTGCAGAACAAAATATTAAGAGGCTTGCATGTACGCAGCCAGACCAAAAGAACAGCCCAAAAAGTGTTGCTTCACTTATGAACATTGCTAAAAGCCTTCCTAATGTAGTTCCAAACCTAAAGCTAGATGAGTTTTCATGGAATGGGATTTGTGCAAGCTGGAGAATGTTGATGGCAAAAAGCGCATTGATGAATATTGGGCAGAAATTTTCAAAAAGAACCCTCAGAGATGTGCAACCCTTTAAGGCTTGATCATGGCATGTTTGACCATACATCATGGTAACAGTGATGTGGAGCAAAGTTTTTCAGTTGACAGAGACATTTTGACTTGTAAAAGAACTCAACTACATGATGAAACTGTGACTTCTTTGAAAAGAGTTAAGTCCCATATGAAGAGGACAAAAACTGTATATAATGAAATCGAAGTTACGCCACCTCTTAAAAAAGCATGTGTGGATGCTCACAAAAGGTTTGCTGAACATCTAGCTGAAGAGAAACGTATGCGATTGGAAGAACAGAAGAAACAGGCCACGAAAGATCAAGAGGCAGCTCTCCACAAACAAGCTGAGGAATTAAGAAAGAAGGAAGAAAAACTTAAAATAAAAGAGCGAGAAAAGAAAGCGGATGAGAAGAGACTTAAAGCAAATCATCAAAGATTTAATGGCCAAAGTACAAAAATCACTGAATGAGGCTGATAATTTGGAAAAAGAAGCTGAA
The DNA here is from genome assembly GCA_039090855.1 of Macrothele yani. NCBI lineage: Eukaryota > Metazoa > Arthropoda > Arachnida > Araneae > Macrothelidae > Macrothele > Macrothele yani. Next base: position 87,734,294 of record CM077011.1, on the reverse strand, counting down.
AAGGAGATGACGAAAATACAGAAAGATAAAGCCAAGATTAAACAAAGTGTCTTATTCTCTTTTGTTTTTGTTCAGGAAAAACATTAAAGTGTGGTGTGGTGTGGTGTGGTGTGGTGTGGTGTGGTGTGGTGTTTTTTTTTTTTTTCAGAAAGGGGCATGAATAAGAATAAGGAAAGATTACATAGTTTTGTTTTGTGTGTTTGAAATATAGCTGTTACTTTCAGTTTTTGTGTAGTTATGACATTTAAAAGGTATTTGGTAACATTTCCCAATTTTAACCCACTAGGCACTTGCACATTATATTGTTCCCTCTTTTTCATACTGGTATGTGATGTAACTTAATTTTATTTGGGAAAAAAAGGTTGTGCATTAGAAACGTTAAGTTGCTGGAACTTTTTTATAAAATGTATTCAATTTATATGTATTTCGTATACCGGTACCTACGTCAATGTATATTATTTTATGTACAATCAATTATAAGTGTAGAAAATAAAATTTTTTAAATGTGAAAATTGAATTATAACTGTGGGCGGAACGGAATGGCTATAAGGGGTGAAGAGGAGGCCATTCTGAAAAATAAAAATTCTTTCTTTTTTTAACATGTTTAAAACAGATTTCAGCTGAAAACAGGAACCTTTAATTCAAAAACAAAAGTTTTGCCCCAAATTGGGGAGGGAGGGGGTGCACCGGTACTTTTCAGATGTCCTTTATTTTTTGCATTTGCTGCTGGACACTCTGAGTATAAAATTGTATACTGTACTATCCATAATGATTGTTTATACAAATTAAATAAAATAAGTTTTTTAATTAAAGAGAAACTTACATGAATTCTAAAGTACAGTAGCAACAAAACCTGAAGTGAATGGAACAGTAGCAGCAAATCCACTAATTGGAAATATTTTTGAAGAAACAGTCTATAGTTGTTTGTTTTATTGGTGTACTTCTGTTCCCTTAATTTTCTGTGAATAACACTCAGTGCAGTAAACACCTCTTCATCGCAGTGATCTGTTGCCTCAAAGAAACGTTGGAGGTTTTCGTTTTCCATACAATCAATGGCTGATGCATATGATGTTGGTCAAGTACTTTCTTCTTCACTTTCCTGTGCAATTGTTGATGCCTTAATTTCCTCTACAATGTCATCACCAGAAACGATGCCCGATGTAGCGGTAACAAAGTCATAAATTTCAGGGACATCATTAAAACGTGTAATGTTCTATAGTTTTAACCACTCGGAAAGGGGGATATCGTCCATTTCGTCATCACTGCGAATTGTATTATCCAACCCTGATTTTCTGAAGCAGTTCTGAATATAAGATTCTGATACTCGTCCCCAAGCATCAGCCAGCATTCTAATTGCATCAAGAATGGAAATTTTCACTTCAACCTTTTTTTCCATCCTTTCTAACATCAGTAGGATTAATTCCCGCCTGTAGTGGCATTTAAGGCTTCGAATAACTCCTTAGTCCATTTGTTGTAGCAAGGCTGTGGAGTTTGGAGGCAAGGAGATAAGCTGAATGTTAGTCAGGTTTTGAACATGAGGATGTGCTGGTCAGTTATCTATAACGAGAATAATTTTACTTTTTTTTTTTTTTTCGGAGTTCTTTGTCCCACTCCCTAAGATAAGCTGTAAAAATGTCTGATGCTATCCATGCTTTCATATTGGACCTGTAAGAAAGGGGGAGACATTTCATGTTTTTAAAACATCTTGGTTTTGCAGATTTTCCAATCACTAGCAATTTCCTCTTGTCCTTGCGGGACATAGCGCACACTAACGCAGTCAGGCAATTCTTTTTAAGTTTCCCCCCTGTGCACTTCTCACCTTTGAACTTCATTGTTTGATTGAGAGTTAGATTATAAAACATACCTGCTTCATCCGCATTATAAATGTCATCATCACTGTAGTTCTTCTGAAGATCCAGCCACACTGTTTTCAACCATGATGAAGTTTCTTTTGTATCCACTGATGATGCTTCCTCGCTAATTTTTCCACAACAAATGTTGTGTCGCATTTTGAAGCGGTGAAGCCACTCATTAGAACACGAAAAATTTTCGTAGCCAAGTTGAACTGCAAAATTTTTAGCTTGAATTTTCATTATTGGGCCATTTATTAGTAAGCCAGTGTTTCGTTGAACAGTGAACCATTTTAATAAGGCTTTATCTATGCAAGTTTTCTGGCATTTCTTCAGTCTTTTGCTAGACGTAACATTGCATTCAAAAGCCTGCAACAATGTTTTCTTATTTTTAAAAAGGGTTGAAATGGTGGAAGATGACAGTCCGTATTTTTTGCATATCACAACATTTTTTTCGCCATTTTCCAACTCCCTAATGATGGAGACTTTATCGTTCATGGATAAAACTTTTCTCTTAGACAATTTTTTAACTTCCTATGTGATTCCTGTTTATACAGTAACTAACATCGCACGCAGCACAGAGTAAGAATATACAGTACAAGAAACGCCAGATGTGAGAAGGTGACACGTGAGAAAAAATTCTAAGAAGTTAACTCTTGTTTCTCCTAAGGTGCGACTTTCACATCATTCCTTCACTCCCCCACACACCTTTGTTCTCTAAGCACAAAGGGTGCGACCTTGCAGCCTTGGATCCTCCCCACCACACCCATCCTCTTTCTACCCTATCCGAAAGGAAGAGGATTTGGTTTTCAACTTTAACTTTGGGACCCACTATTCTCCCACTCGCTCACACTGGATGCGGGGTGGTGTGTGGTGGGGTGTGTGGTGGGGGTGGGGGGCGCTAAGTGTTTGTGCATACCCTCCACATTCTTTTTCTGTTACTGAGCTTTCACTAGTAAAAAGAAAAGATATTACTCAGCGCCTTTCCCTTCCCTCTAGAACCCTTAGCGTCAGATTTTCTCTTCCTCACATTAAATGTGATTTCCTTAAATTCTGTTATTTTTTGTTCTTCTCCCTCATTGAATCCGGGGTTTTCATTAAACTTTGTTCGCTAAAAACGATTACATTTGCCTTGAATTAGCATTGTACCAAACAAAAGTTGTGTTTAGTTAATTAAATCTGGAATCTCGCTAAATATGGGCTCGCTATAAGCGGGCTCGACTGTATTTTTTTACTACTTGTAATCTACGTATCTCACAACGACAGAAGTGTTGGTTACCATGGTTTATATCCGAGCCCTTCAATTGATTGGGCTGCACATGCAATAAGATAGCTTATACAATTATTTATATGCCAAAATAAATTATATATATATCATCATCATCGTCAACCATTATCAATCCACTGCTGGACGAAGGTCTCCCCAAGTTTCCTCCACAACGGTCTGTCTTGTGCCAGTCTCCTCCATGTCACTCCCGCGTACTTTCGAATTTCATCCACCCATCTCCCATGTGGTCTTCTTCTGGGTCTTTTCCTGTCCCTTGGAATCCAATCTAAAATTTCGGCTGTCCATCGATGGTCTGTCCTTCTGGCAGTATGCCCAGCCCATTGCCATTTCAGGGATTTAACTCTGATCATGATGTCTTCCACTCTTGTCATTTTTCTGATCCACGAGTTCCTCTTCTTATCTCTCCTGGTTACATCAAGCATGCACCTCTCCATGCTACTTTGAGTAGTCTGCAGCCTTTGTATGTCTCTTTTAGTTAAGGTCCACGTCTCTGCACCATACGTAAGCACTGGAAGGATGCATTGATCAAACACTTTTCTTTTAAGACATAATGGCGTATTGCTCTTGAAAATTATGCTGTTTCTTCCAAAAGCTCTCCAGGCAAGTTTTGTACGCCGATTAATTTCTTCATCAATGTGACCCTCACTTGATATCTGCTGTCCAAGATAAACGTACGTGTCTGTTATCTCCAGCTTTTCTCCATCAATCGATAAATCTTCATTTCTTGTAAAAGCATTGAACATCACTTTTGTCTTCTGAAAGTTCATTTTTAATCCCACTTCTTTACTCTTGTCAGCAAGTTCCTGGATCATACTCTGCAGCTCTGATGGGGTAGTTGCAAAAATGACTACTTCATCAGCAAAACGAAGGTGAGTTAGATAATCTCCATTAACCTTTATCCCTTTGTTTTCCCAGTTCAGTGATTGAAAGACATTTTCCAATGTTGCATTAAAGAGCTTCGGAGATATGGTGTCACCTTGTCTCACTCCCTTTCCAATTTTTGTGTGTTGTATTTTCAAACAGCCGAATCTTTGCACTTGCATTTTCATAGATGTTATTAATAATATTAATGTATGCATCTTCAATACCGCAGGATTTCAGAGCCATTGTAACTGCTGATGGTTTCACCGAATCAAAGGCTTTTTCATAATCGATAAAAGCCATGCACAATGGAAGTTCATATTCCCTCGCTCTTTCAATTAGTTTTCTCAGTACGTGGATATGATCTATTGTGCTGTAGCCACTCCTGAATCCAGCTTATTCTCTCGGTTGAGCCATGTCCAGTGTTACCTTCAAACGGTGTGAAAGAACTTTAGTGAAGATTTTATAAACCACTGATAGGAGGCTGATAGGTCTGTAGTTCCTGAGATCCTTAATGTCACCTTTTTTATGTAGCAGGATCATTGTAGCATTGTTCCAATCCTCAGGAATCATCCCTTCATTAAGGCATCGAGTGAAAATTTGGGCGAGTGCTGTTTCGATTTCTCCACTTGCTTCTTGTATGATGTCTACAGTAATTCCATCTTCTCCTGGAGCTTTTCCCCGCTTCATGTTCTTGATTGCATGTGCAACTTCTGCTGGAAGGACTGGAAGAACTCTGGTATTGGTGCCTTTCACGATGTCTGGAGTACATGCATCATCCCGTTCATATAATTTGGAATAGAAATCTTTCACTCTTGTCAAAATTTCACTTCTATTTCTTGTTACAGAACCATCTTCTTTTCTCAGTGCCATAATCTGTTTTCTTCCCTTACTGAGATGTCCCTTTGCTATCTTTAGGCTTTGGTTGTTTTCAATTGCTTTCCTCACTAGTTCACAGTTGAATTTCCTTACGTCTTCAGTGATACTTTTTCGTACTGTCTTGCATAGCTCTATATATTCCACTTTGGAAGTCACATCTTCTTTAGTTGTCCTCATCTCTTCTTTTTTGCATCAACATTTTGGTTTTTCCTGATAATTTGTTCACATGCAACTTGTTCTTAGACCCAGCTAGTTTTGTTGCTGTTTCGATAAGAGCTTTGGTTACTTTTCTGTTAACTTCAGAAATATCAACTTCTTCCGATGTTAGGCCTTCTAAAGCAGAGAATCTGTTATTCAATTCCAACTTTAAGGTATTATGGTGTTTTTTAAGGTTGGTTATGTCAATATATTTTGTTTGTCTTATGAGCTTGCCACGTTCGAGTGTAGTGTTGAGGTGCATCTTACATCTAACCAATCTATGGTCACTACCTGTGTTGAACTTGTTTAGCACACTGCAGTCTTCTGTGACGAATATTTTGTTACACATAATAAAATCAATTTCACTTGTCATCCCATTTGGATGTCTCCATGTCCATTTCCTGTGTGCCTTTTTCTTGAAAAAGGAGTTCAAGATGAAAAACCCTTCTGCCTCTGCAAACTCAACGAGAGTATTTCCACACTGGTTTCTGTTGCCGTGACCGAATTTACCTACTGAAGTTTCATTCTGTTGCCGTTGCCCTATTTTTGCATTGAAATCTCCCATAATTATCTTCAAGTGCTGCTTATCTTTATTATTTAGATGACTAATTTCCTCATAAAATTCTTCAATTTCTTCTTCTTCAGGATGACTTGTGGTGGGTGCATAAGTTTGAATAATCTGAGCCTGGTATCTTCTCGAGAGTTGGATAACGAGTCGTGTAGCTCTGTCAGAGGAACTTTCAACTTCTACAACTTTATCCTTCAGTTTCTTGTTTATTATAAATCCAACATCACTAGTTCTGCCAGTATCTGTTCCACGATAGTAGAAGAGATGTCCACTTTTCAGTTCAATGAGATCTTCTCCTTTTTTCCTTACCTCACTTAGCCCGACGATGTCCCACTTGATCCTTTGTAGTTCCTCTTCCAATTCAAGAAGCCTTGAATCAGAAGATAGGGAGCGTCCATTATACGTAGCCAAGGTCAGCATCAGATGGCAGCCTAGTCCGGTCCTCCGGGGATTCTTAGCACCCTCTGCCTTCATGTCGCACTGGCCGCTACCTTGGCCAGGTACATTCCAGCTGCCGGAGACTGAGGGCCAAGATTTAAGTTGTGGAGTCATTTTTGAGGGGTTTGGCCATAACTCACCACGCTGGCCAAGCGGGTTGGTGAGTGTGGGATAGCAGTTCCTCTAATCCTCGATGGTATATATTTGCGGTCGTCAGAGCCCCTTTAGTGGGAACAGGATGCACCACGAGAAGGCGGGGTTGACATTTGTCAAGGAGAGGCTGTGATGTTATGCATATATATATATATATATATGTTTATTTATAACTTTGTTAGTAAATTGTATAATAACTGTCATTTTGATGTTAGACACTTTAATGAAATTATATTCTGTAAGTTATGAAGTTACGTTGTGCTGAAAAATTAAATAGCAATTTTTATGATATTTCTATTCTAATAATTTTTCTTTTTCTTCGGTGTGTGTGTTAGGATAAGAACAGTTCAGAAACTGGGTTCCTGAAAACAGTGAAATTATATCTGAAGCAGTATGTGCTAAAGGATACAGTAGGTTTCTTTTTCTTTCTATACCTTTTGTTTTCATGGTATCATTAATTTCTAATTAAATTGATATTTATGATATACAGTGAAACCTCATTTATATGTTTTTCAAGCAACAAAGTAAAATTAATGTATAATTGAAAAAAAACAACAACATATAAACAAAACAACATGTCTGTAGGTGGTAGGTAGCACATTATTCTGTTGCATCATATGGCATAGCCATTGGTGGCCCCCGCACGCGGATAACTGGTTTTCCAGTTATTTGGGGAGCAGCGCCCCCACAGCCCGAGCTGACCTTGTGCTGGAACATCTGGAGTATTCGTCTTGTACGATTATGTCACCGAAGGGGCAGCTGTTCATCCAGCAGCTGGGGATAGCGTCCCCACGACCCGAGCCGACATGTACTATATGTGATGATTTTCACATTTTTTATTTTTTTTTCACTTGACACGCGCCCGCCTCAGTTGTAGGTTGCTGAGGTTGTGATTATGCGCCAGCTTTGGATTTTAGTTTCTCTTTTTCTTTTCTGTCATCTCAGTTTTCTAATCCTTTCTTCGTTTTTCCAAGCTGGTTAGCTAGACCTACCTGCACGTTTGCCCTGTGCGGTGACCTGTAAGGTGGAAAAGGGGATGCTGGAGGCTTAGGTTTCTGGTGGCCTGGGTGGTGTTGTTGCCAGGTGCCAACACTCCTCTTTGCCCCCTGCTTCACCCTAAATGGGAGGCTAGGAAATAACCCACTCCTAGTCAATGAGGTCTGTGGCCGAGTGGAGCCCAGACCTCTAACGGCTTGTCGTTTCGCACGACAGGGTGAGTCTGGGGATAGGGTGTGCATGCCAAAGGGGTGTTTCCCAGGCATGGGAAAGTCTGGGTGCACACCGAGCGCATGTCTGCCTTCTCAACTTGCTATATCCGCTTCCTATCCCTAGAGCCGTGTCCTGCGTCCACTTGGGCTGCGGATCTCCGGTTCTCTCTCATTGGGCTCGATTGTGGGTGGGGAAGTCGGCGGACGAACTTAACATTTTTTTTCATGGCTCTCAGTACTGTTTCCCACGAACCAACAACCAAAAGAGGTATGGAGGAAGGCTTAGCTCCTTCCGCCAAAAAGCATGTGCCTGATTCGTGTAACGCTCGTTTCTTTTTTGTGCACTCATTGGACAAAATGGACTTTTGGCACTCAAAGCCTTTGAGTGCCAAAAGTCCATTTTGGATTAATAAAGCACTTCAATCTATTGCAAGCTCTCCCAAGAGTGTTAAAAAGCTCCAGTCTAGAGATCTTCTTGTAGAGATGTCCACTGTGGCCAACAGCTCTACACTTCTTAACACTACCACGCTGCTTGAGACTCCGGTCAAAATAACACCTCATGGATACCTAAATTCATCTCAAGGTGTTGTCTCCTCTCAGGACCTCGTTGAGTGTACTGAGGAGGAACTACTTGAAGAACTGAGGAGTCAACACGTTACGGGTGTGCGGCGTATTCTCTTCAGGGGGAATGGGCAGTCCGTCCCATCACGCAATATCATTTTAACATTTGATAGCCCTTCCCAGCCTACGTCTATCAAGGCAGGGTATCTTCACCTTGAGATACGTCCGTACATCATTAACCCTTTGAGATGTTTTAGGTGTCAGTCTTACGGCCATTCTCAGCAGTCGTGCAGGAACAATCCTAGGTGTGGACGCTGTGGTGCCACAGAACATCTTTTACCAGAATGTGTGGCCGAGGCCGAGTTTTGTGTGCTGCAAGGGTTCACACGCAGCATCAGCCAAAGATTGTCCCAAGTGGAAGGAGGAGAAAGAGATCCAAAGGCTGAAAACGGTTGAAAATATTTCATATCCTGAGGCCAGAAGGAGAGTAGTTCCTGTTACTTCTGATCGGCGATCACATGCATCAGTGGTGGTTGCCAAATCTACCGTTGCTATTCAAACCGACATTCAGATCCCTGTTAAATGTCCCTACAAGCTGGACGATATGATCGCAGCTGGGCTGGAGGCACTCCAGTCTCGAGCTAGGGGTCTGAAAGCTGCTTCACCGAAGCATAGTCACCCTACCACCAGCAAGGGAACTCAGGCCACTTCTTCTGGCAAAAACCCCAAAGCCAAGGATAAGAAAATCACTTCTTCTCCAAAATCTCAGCCAACTACTCAACGCCGAGCGCCTTCCGCTAAAACACTTGGGACAAAGCATGCTCCCATCTTGGCCCCTGGTCACACGCCTCCAGATCTGGGGGAACCCTCATCAGAGGTGATGGAACCTGACTCTGTTTGATCATTTCCATTTTCATCTCACTATTAACCATGGCTTCAATCATTCAGTGGAACTGTCGAGGTTTTCGGACGAGTTTTGATGATGTGAAACATCTGCTTTCGTTGTACTCTTCCGGTGTGCCTTTGTCTACAGGAGACGAAACTTAAACCATCAGACCTGCTTTCAGTTCGAGGCTACAGTGCGTATCGGACAGATAATGCATCGGGAGACATCGCCTGTGGGGGAGTCGCTATTCTTGTCCCTCACAGTGTTCCGGTGTCTTCAGTTGCGATATCCACAACTTTGCAGGCCGTGGTGGTTCGCATATCTGTACCTGTGCCTCTTACTGTCTGCAGTGTCTATCTGCCACCGGACGAGAACGTGAGCGTCTCTGTTCTGGAGAGCTTGGTCTATCAGCTGCCTTCATCATTTGTGGGGTAGTGTCAACATCTCTATCAGCTGCCTTCATCATTTGTGGGGTAGTGTCAACATCAGCACGAGAGGTCGTCGCATAGTCTCTTCTGTTCTCAGCCTCTTTGTGCCTTTTTAACACCGGTGCTGACACGTACTTCCATGAGCTGACAAGATCCTTCAGTGCGATTGATTTGACCTTGGGATCACCATCGATTATTGCTGATTGGTCGTGGATGGTGTGTAACGACCTCCACGGGAGCGACCACTTTCCAATTGTCCCCTCGCATCATGCGAACATGCCATCTTATGCTTCCCGCCCTCCTCGGTGGAGGATGGAGCGTGCGAGATGGGAGGTCTTCACATCGTCCACAGTGATATCTTCTGCAATGGTGACCCAAGAGTCAATCGACGCATCTGTTCTTGAAGTCACAAATTGCATTCCTCAGGCAGCTGATCTTTCTATACCAAAAACATCTACGACACTCTCCAGAAGTCCGAAGCCTTGGTGGACCCCTGAATGCGCAGCGGCTAGGAGAGCTCAACATAAGGCCTGGTCTACGTTTCGGCGTTATCCGACCGATGCTAATCTCGTTACATTCAAACAAGCAAAATCCTATGCTCGGTTGGTGCGTCGACGTAGCAAGAGGGAGTCTTGGATCCAGTATGTTTCATCTCTCACTTCACGTACCAGTTCGAAAAGTGTGTGGGACAAGATTCGTAAGATCCGGGGTAACTACAGCTCTCACCAGATCTCCATTCTCGAGAGTAACGGCTGCACATATGCTGAAGTCGGGGAGATTGCTGATTGTTTGGGGGAGGCGTTTGCCTTCGTGTCGAATGACCTGGCGTATCCTTCCTCCTTCCTGAGGATTAAATCTACTGCAGAACGCCAGAAAGTCTCCTTTGCGCCTTTTAACGACACAAGTTATAACTTCCCCTTCAGCATAGTTGAACTACGGGTGACTGCATCGGTCCGGGGCTACATCTGTTGGTCCCGATGTCATCCACTGTGACATGCTCCGTGATCTCTCGCAGTCGTCTCTCGAGAATCTTTTAATACTGTATAATCGCATTTGGTTGGAGCACAGTTTCCCGGAATCTTGGCGAAAAGCTTTTGTTCTGCCTTTTCCCAAACGTGGCAAGGATCCCAAGTCTCCCTCTAGTTATCGTCCAATTGCTCTCACTAGCTGTTTGTGTAAAGTTCTTGAACGTAGGGTTAATTCCCGGTTAGTTCATTTTTTAGAATATCAAGTACTTTCACCATCACAAAGCGGCTTTCGCCGTCATTGTTCACCTCACGATCATCTCCTGCACCTTGAGACATCTGTGCGAGAGGCGTTCGTGCGTAGGCAGCACCTGGTTTCTGTATTTTTTGGCATTGAGAAAGCCTATGATCGAGTGTGGCGGCACAGTATTATCTGTGACCTCCACTCATGCGGGTTGCGAGGAAATCTTCCGACTTTCATCGTTAATTTTCTCTGCAATCGGGTATTCCAGGTGCGCCTAGGTATGACGCTCTCGGCACCGTTCCATCAAGAACAAGGTGTTCCTCAAGGTTGCATTTTATCTGTCACATTGTTCATTCTTTGCATTAATTGCCTTTTCACAAATCTTCCTCCTGTGGTTTTGGCTACTGTTTATGTTGATGACTTGCACATTTTCTGCTCGTCATCAAGCATGCATTTTATTGAAAGGCAGTTGCAGTCTGCGATTAACCAGATCTTTAAAGCGGCGAATAGCAATGGTTTCGTTCTTTCTCCCGACAAGACAGCGTGTGTCCATTTCTGCCGGAGGCGCGGCCTCCATCCTGACCCAGAGCTGTTTTTAGACCGTGCAGCCATACCAGTTTTGCCCGAGACCAAGTTCCTTGGTCTGACCGTCGACCGTGCGCTTACGTTCCGTGCGCACGTTCAGCGGCTCAAGATTTCCTGTCTGCGGGCTCTATCCATTCTTAAGATCCTTTCGAGAGTCTCGTGGGGCGCAGACAGGGCGTCTTTGATTCGTATTTACCATTCCTTAATCCGGTCGAAACTGGATTATGGTTGTGTCGTGTATGGCTCTGCTCGTCGTTCCGTTCTCCGGCCTTTGGACACTATTCACCATCAAGCGCTGCGTCTTTGTTCGGGAGCATTTCGAACATCTCCAATTCCCAGCCTTTACGCTGACGCGAACGAACCATCGCTTGAATTACGCCCGTCTGCAGCTATCTGTTCATTTTTATACGAAACTTCGACCTCTTCCAGACCATCCTTTTATACGATGCAGTTTTTCATCCCCAGCATGCTCGTTTATTTGAGAACCGGCCCTCGTGCATTCCAACCTTTGGTCTTCGTGTGGCGGCTGTAGCTTGTGATGCAGGGCTCGACTTGTCTCTTGTTGGAGTGACCAGGGTCGTTGGGGACCCGCCATGGCAGCATTTTGAGGTTGTCACTGATCTCAATTTTACTTTTTTTGACAAGTCCTCAACCCCTGCTTCTGTGTACCAGCAGCTCTTCGCTGAGCACCGAGCCCTCAATTCTGACTACACCTATTTTTATTGATGGCTCCAAGATGCATGGAGTCATTGGATCCGCAGCTGTATGCGTAGATGACGTTATTGTAGCGCGGATCCCAGCTGAGGCCACGGTTTTTTCAGCGGAGATGCCTGCTGTGTATCTCGCCCTTCTCCATGTTCAGTCGAGTTCTCATCATCGTGCTATGGTCTACACGGATTCCGTAAGTGTCTTGCAGTCTTTGTCATCTTCAGATTGCGGTGACCATCCTGTTCTCTTGGATGTGAGACAGTTGCTTCGTTGTTTGCTCGAGGCCGGTTTTCGGGTTCACTTTTGCTGGCTTCCTGGGCATGTTGGAATCTCAGGTAACGAGTGTGCTGATGCGGCTGCTAGATCTGCTTCCTCTTTGGTCGTCACACCCTTGCCACTGTTTCACCGGGATTTCCGCTTTATTGTTCACGATCATATCAAGCGAATGTGGCAGGGTCTGTGGGACCAAGAGGTGGAAAATAAGCTGCATCGTATTAAACCTAATCTTGGAATCTGGAAATCCTCATTTCGTCGGAACTGTAGGGAGGAATGGTGCTTGCACGTCTCCGCATTGGGCATTGTCGTTTCACTCACCGCTTTTTGCTGTGTGGCGACACTGCGCCGATGTGTGAGGCGTGCAATTGCCATCTCACCGTCACTCATCTTCTGTGTAGCTGTGTTTCTTTTCGTGATGTACGTTTTCATTTCTTTCATTCTCATTTGTTGACCGCGGATGCCGCTGCACTGCAGTGGCTGCTAGGTGACCAATGCGATACTGTTGCTGTTTTCTCATTTTTAAAACAAACTGACTTTTTTAAACATATCTAGATTTTAGCCCTATCATCACTCATTTTTCAGTTTTACTGAATCAGTTAGATTTTAATCATTGTAACATGTTTTTAATACTGTTTGTTATATTGTCTTTTTAGCCCTTCCATCATTCTCATTTTTCAGTTTTATTTGATCAGCCATGTTTTAAGTTTTATACCACATTTTTAATACTGTTTGTCTTGTGTCTGGCGCTCTTTGGCCAAACACGGCCCTTGCGCCATAAAAATTAAACAACCAAACATCCAACCATAGCCATTGGTGGTGTTATCCTACATTCATGGTTCGTACGCATCCTGGAAATCCTAAAAATCCTGGAAAAGTCCTGGAATTCCATTTTGTCCTGGAAATGCCCAAAAATTCTGTTACATGTCCTGGAATTTTATCCATTCCTGCCTTTTTGTACCTGCTCAATGTTTTGTAGTCGAGGATTTTTCTACTGACATAACTTATGTCTGACAAATTTCACTCCCCACCCCCTGCAAAATGCCGGTGGCAGGGCGTGGGGGCTGTTGGTTTTCTTATCTGCTAGGACTGAAGCTGCGTTATTAGCATCGTACTTATGTTATCTCTTTGTCCAGCTGGGGAGACCTGCAATTATTAGTTCAATTTGTAAAATTATTTTTGTATTGGGAAGCTTAAAATGTGAAAATGATGACCCGTGCAGTCCGTTTTTTTTTTTCCGATGCACAACTTCGCCGCTAGAGGGTGCAAATGGAGATCATATCGAATTTAAAATGCATTTTATTTCATATATTTGCTTCTAAATATCCAATTGAAAGAAATTATTTTTCCTTTCGATGACATTTATATCGAAGAATATTTTAATTACAGTCCCTTCTTCAAATAATGCATAAATTTTCTGCTAGGGGGTGTAACGGTAAATCACAATTTTCTCAATATATCTGCTCCTAAAAGTCCGATTTCAAAAATTCTTCCTGCGTCCGATACAGCTCTTGGGGTGTTTATTTTTGCTTCTGATGTATTTGCAACAAAATCTGAGCTGGAAACTCAATTGAAAAAATTCCTTCATGAACCGATACTGCTCATCTCGAAATTTTTTTTAGAATACCTCCTCCTTAAAATAGTGCATAACTTTTCCACCTGGGGGCATACATGTATATCTTATTTTTGTGCATATCTCTGTTTTATAGGAGTCTGATGAAAAAAAAAATTCTTTGTTGGAGAACATTTTTGGGGCAAAATGTTTCTCACATAATTTCAAATATTTCTTAATGCGCAAGTACGCCACTAGAGGGCGTAAGTTCACTTTTTCGTTTACAGCACTATCTGCAGGACTATAAACCCAATTTTCTGATTAGCTGAATCGGACATCATTTTTAACATTCTGCATTAAGTTTGCCCAAGCATGTAGGAGTTGTTTGTTGTAGGTTACAGGTTGAACAGACCTATGGTTTCACTATATTTTAAGTAAGAACGTTTGGATTGTATGTCCTGGAAAAAAAATAAAAAAATCCTGGAGATGTCCTGGAATTTTGTGATTGAAAAAGTGCATGAACCATGTACATAGTATGTACTGTTTTTTTTAATGTTCTAGTGTACTAGTATTTTAAGTTATCCCCCCCCCCCATACAGTTTGTTTGTTTTCAACCTTACTGATTTCATTCACACTTCATTGAGTTACAGCATTTGTAAATGCAGTACATGGTACATAAACTACTATTTAAACACAGAAAAACTTGAAAAAAAAAAAAAAAAAACAGGAAAAAAAAAGATATCTTTAGTGATAACCCAAGTACGTGAACTTCGCTTATTTGACATTCTAAGTTTCCAATAACATGCTGAAATGTCATTTTTGACAAAAAGTAAGAGTCCTTTATGAAAAGATTCTCTGTTTGTGCTAAAACTTTTTGCATGTTGTCTCCAGGTCTCCGTGTTTGGCATAAGGAGGAAACTCATTGATAACTTTTAAAACTCTAAAATCCTTAAAATTACTGTAGTTCCTACTAAAATGAAATATGATACAGCAAATACGAATTGGGTGAACATACAACCGAACTGAAAAAAAAATAAAAAAAATAATAATAATAATACGAATTGGAATGAATTGGGATATAATAATAAAAAAAAGATATTAGATCAAAAAACAAACTGGGAAAACATACCTTTCACTGTAGCGCTATTCGTTGAGTCATTACATTGTTCCAGTCTTGTCTTCAATATGACGGGATTCCCACTAGGCGTAAACAACACTGAAATTCTATTCTCAACCTAGTATGTCGCCAAACTTCACAAAAATAGGGAATATGAATAAACCCACAGAAACATCAACTTAAAACACTAAAATTCTCGAGTACGAAAACGGTCGAACTCTTGTCGTGTACAACGTAAAAACACAGCTGAAATACCAAATACTGCTCTAGAACGAAGTGGGAAAAAGATACTAAATAACACAAAAACCTCATGAAATGCCAAATCATGGTGACCCAAGCATAAGGAATGATGTCCTTCCGATAATCGCTTTTTGAGGCATTTTGGTAATGTATGCATTACCATCTTCTGGGACAATGTCTGCTGTGTCCTTTGTGATCACACTCTCTCTGCCACTTTCGACTAAACTGCTGCCTCATCTTCGTCAAGATCCATGACATCATTATTTTGGGCTGTTGTCACTTCATGGTTTCGAAAAGTCGGAAGTTCCGTGCGCCGATCGCTCTCGCCGACTCTCATCTCCCGGCACTTCCGTTTGCAACCTTCCCCTTTTATTTTTCGTACCCTCCTGTTCCTCTCTCATCAATATTTTCCAGGGAGTGGTAGGTCGATACCAGAATGTATGTTGCAGTTGTTCTTTTTGTTTTTTTCTATTATGATAGCTTCTGCATACCGGATCATATTTTCTGTTGGTTGTTGACACACTATATTTATTTCTTCAAATAATGGTTTAGCTGCTGTTTTTAAGCAATATTGTGTTAGTGCTGTCTTTTCTTCTTTTTTGTTCCAATTACTGATATGTTGATTGAGTCGTTTTTGCAAAAAATTTTTGTACTTCCTATGTATGTTAATTTTTTATTTGTTCCTGTGGTGTCTATAAAAATGCTGTATACTCCAGCTTTATCCAATAGTTTAGTTTTATCTCTGTTCTTTATTATCATGCTTTTGTAATCGGTTATTATTCCAATATCTTGTTTTTGCTTATTACATTCCTTTTTCACTACTTTTGTAATTTGTCTTATATATGGTAACTTTCCATAGTATTTCTTCTTTGTGCTTTCTCTCTGTGTAGAATGCTTGTACTGATATATTAATTTCTTTACTATATCTGGACTATATCCAGGGTCATTCCACACCAAATCGTCAGATGCTATCCACCACACCATCTCAGATTCTTACGATTTTTTTTTTCATGAATAGATCACCCCAAGGTATGAAAATCCTGAAAGTTTCATTTTTTTATTTCCCGTAGATTAGAAGATATTAATTTTCGAATTCTGGTGCATGGTAGGCCTTAATCGCGTAAAAACGCAAATATCTCCATTGTTTGGATAAAAAAAAGTACCAAAATCACAACTTCATCGTAATTCCCCAAGGAATTGATTGGTGCATTGCACAAATTTCTATCTTCTTTAGTTTTTGAGTTACACGCAACGGGAGAGCCTTTCTTCAAAACATAAAATAGCAATGTAGTACAGCACTTAGAAGATCGCAATTGTTTTTCGTTTTTAAAGAAAAGTTTAGTCTAACAAATGAAGAAAATAAAACCTTGGGCTTTCGTGTGCGCGCTGAGAAAATAATTTTTAAATATGGTGCACTGAAAGGCGCGCGGCGAATAGTGTTGGTAGCTAGCCAACGGCAGCAGGAGTGGATGTTTGCCTTTGGACGAGCTGAAGATCAAGATACTATTGCACGCGTTGGTCAGATCGCACGATAATTCGATGTAATGCTTGAAGGAGGAAGGATAGTGAATTAATGTTATGTTTAAAGGCATTTCAAACAATATAACTGTAAACAGGGATCGCATTTCTCCTAAAATTCCTAATATTTTGTGACCCTCCTTAAATTCCTAAAATTATAACTAAAATTTGCTAATTCTTCCTAAAATTTTCGTAAGCTTATTTATTAAAAATACAACCGTTATTAACGCCAATAAATTTACCATTACGGTAAGGTAAAAAGACCTGTTATTGTAGAAACACAGCCTATATGCTGTGCTGCTGAAGGGAGGGAAAATGACGCCATCGAGATGCACTTGCTTCGGGGCGGGCGCTCCACTTTTTGCCTTCGGACAGTTTTCGAGAGTAACAAGAGATCTAAGGGAAAAGGGGAGGGGTCATTTTCACCCCTGGTTTGCGCTTTGCAGACGAACTCAGTGGCACGCAGAAGATCATACTTTATTTTTGGACATGCCTCGTGGAACCTCCTCTTTCTGCTGATGTTTTGTTATTGTAAACCGCAGGTGGGTGGAAGCAAAGAGGAAACATGTGGTCTCCTTCCGTAACCTCCGGTAATGACGATGGGATGGTAGCTGAGTGTTATCGTGGCAGGCAGTAGAGCACGTGATCATTAACCTTCGATCGTGCGTCGGCGACAGCGACCTTCGATACGCAATATATCTCGGCTCCGACTCGCTTTGACTGAACTTGTGTGAGATGCGTATGATAGTTTCTGGTTTTGCGTCTTTTATGGTGTTCTCTGTGCTGTGTGCAGGTTCAGTTCTCTAGTGGTGACTTGCTTTTTTTTTTTTTTTTTTTTTCTATCTTCTGACATCTTCGCAGCCAAACTTCGGGAAGTTGTCTGGTTTTGCAATATTGGAACGTGTTTTTGTACTTCCCTTTCATTTTCTGGTTAGTAATACAAGTGTTTAAGATGCCTAAATCCAAAACGAAATTTCAAGATGCGTGGCTCCCCAAAGAATTGGACGGAGTGAAGTTGAAAGAATGGTGTTCTGCAACTGAAACAATATTTTCTGCTAAGTGTATATTGTGTTCAGAAATTTTCAATATTTCTAATAGTGGCTTTTCACAAGTAAAAGCGCATCATAAAGGAAGAAAAAACATTTGCAGAAATTTCAAAGTAAATTTCAAAATAAGTCCATCCTGAAAGCCTTTGGAGGACGGGATCTTCAGCCCAAAACAAATATTAGTGAAGTACTGAGTCATGATTTACAGTTGGCTAAAGCCGAAGCATTATGGGCCATGAAAGTTGCTAAGGACAATATGTCTTTTGTTTCATGCACTGAAACAGTTGAATTTTTCAAAGAAATGTTTCCTGATTCTGCTATTGCAGCCAAAATGCAACTTAAAGAAAAAAGTTGCTTATGTGATATCACATGGATTGTCAAAATATTTTGAAGAAGATTTGAAAAAAGACATTGCATCTAGTAGCCCAGGAAAGGTTACTATAGCATTTGATGAAACTACAAATGCACAAGTCAAACGGCAGTTGGATGTGTATCTCAGGTACTGGTCTTCAGAAAAAATTCAGTTTCTTGCCGATACCTAACAAGCGTTTTTCTGGGTCATGCAACAGCAGATATTTTGCTAAAAGAAATTCTTGATGTGTTATCATCCTTCAATATTTTGTTGAACAGAATTATTTGTGTATCCATGGACAGCCCAAATGTAAATAAGTGTTTTTTACGCAAATTCAATGAAGTTGTAAAACAAGAAACAGCCCAGAAATCTTTGGAACTAGGTTTTTGCAACCTGCGTGTTGTTAGTAATGCATTTAAAATTTTTTTGACAAGCTTAAATATAGATTTTGACGAATTTGCTACTGATATGCATTACTTTTTAAAGAGTAGTGCTGCAAGACGAGAGGATTATAAATCGGTCGAGGATATAACATTGGCCACAGCCAAATTTTTTTTGCGTCATGTCAGCAACAGATGGTTAACCGTTGGTTCTGTGGCCCAGAGGCTCTTGGATCAATGGCTAAATATTACAGAATATTTTTTAAACTTCTTGCCATCTCAAAAAATATTTGAAAAACAACTACGCAATTCAGCAAGGTATAAAAGAATTCACTGTTTCCTGAAAAATGAGCTAACTCCTTGCTAAATAGCATTAATTTCATTTTCACACCAAAATTTTGAAAAGTTTTCATTATGTTATCAGAGTGAAGAACCAAAAATACACCACTTATATTCTGATTTAAATACTTTAATGAGGAATGTTATGGCTCAGTTTATCCAAGATGACGTTATTGCAGGGGAATTTGGAGAAGACCTAAAAAATGTAGATTTTGAAAACAAAAATTCATGGAAAAAACTAGGGGAAGTTAGAAGTTGGTATGAAAACAAAAAAATCTCCTCAGGAATGTTCAGGAGACCAGGCAGAAATTATTTCTCTTAGATGTAAGATCATCACTAATTGCAACCACAAAATATTTAAAGTCAAATTTGCCATTCTGCAATCAAAAGCTAAGAGACATAGAAGTTTTAAAGGTAAAAGAACCAAAGAAAGAGTCCACTCAACTTTCAGTCACTGAAGGACTTTCAGAAATAACCAGAATTTCAAGTGTTTTGCATCTTTCTGAGGAACAAATTGATAGAGTAAGAGAAGAGTGGAAACTTTTAAATTGCGATAAGACAACTCTAGATGAACTAGTGAAATTTTCAGAGGAAGTGCATATTCCAGTGCGGATTGATCATTACTGGCGTAATATATTTAGTATTAAAGACTCTAGCGGAAAAGAAAAATACTCAAATCTTGCTAAACTCATCAAGTCAATTTTAGTTTTACCTCATGGTAATGCTGATGCAGAAAGGGGATTTTCGGTTAACACTGCTCTGTTAAGGAAGGACAAGGCTAACTTAAAAGACTCAACTATAACATCATTAAGAATAGTTAAAGGGGCCATTAAACACTATGGATGTGTAAGTAAAGTTCCCATAACAAGAAATTTGTTAAATAGTGTTCGTGATTCACATAAATTTTATAAAGAGTGTGTTGATAAGCTGAAGGAAGAAGAATCAAAAAAGGTAAAAGAAAGGAAGCAGAAAGAGAGGGAAAATAAGGAAAAGCAGCTAGAGAAAAAAAGAAAAGCTGAGTTTGATGACAAAATAAAAGAAAATGATGCAGAAATAAATAGGCTTAAAAAAGATAAAGAAGCCTCCCTAGCAGTAATTCAAGAGGGAACAGAAAGAATGAGAAAAGCTGTAGAAAAACAAAATACTGTTGAAATAGCAGTTGCCTCTAACTTGATCATACAAGGTTCAGCTGAAATAAAGAAAACTGAAAGTAAATTAGTTGTGGTGGAAGCAGAAAAAGATAGGCTTATCAGGAAAAGGTTGAAACAATAATATGAAAAAAGTAATTTAGTGAACAATTGTACATAGTTCTTGGTTTTTAATTACCTTTTTAGGATATTATAATTTAATGTGAAACCTGAAAACTTTACTGTGAAAATCGTGAATTGCTTCTGGTTCAACAGCATATTAATGTTCAAAGTGAAACTTGAATGTGGTAAATATACTTGAATATGATAATAACATGTGAAAAGATAAGAACTGAACATTAGAAGTAAATCATACTTAAACTTTAGACATTAGACGTTATGCAAAAAATTTGGGTGTGAACTTCGACCATATATACTAATGGACTGCGCATTGGCAATAGCTGCATCAAAGCCGCCATGGCTCCAACATTGGGCACATCATCATCAGACTCCAAATTTCGTATAAAAATGCTGTTATGATTACTAATTTACGCTGCAGAACTTCAGTGTTTTCGGTGTATTATGTGAATGCGCCTCATATATAATGAAAACTCTTCAGGTAAGTTTACTTGTGAGCCATATACATGCATGATCGGGTTGTTTACATTTCGTGATTTATAATGTGATGAACATTTGCGAAGAATTTGGAACATGCATTCCATTTTTTTTTTCTTAAGTTACTATATTTTTATATCAATAGCTGCAAGTTTCTGGTTAAGTAATTGAACTTTATTGACTTAGGTATTTAATTCGTTTCTTACCCATGAAAAATCATAGAACGTCCTTTACTATATCGCTCAGAGCAACCATAAGCACAGCAGGTGTAACCCATCTTTTTGACTGATGTCATGTGATTTTATGTTGGAGCCAGAAATTTTGATGTCATGCGCAGTCTATCAGTATATATGGTTGAAGGGTGTGAAGCAAACTCTACAATGTATACTAAGTTGTTTTACTAGATATATACAAATATACATCTAGTTTTTATTGAAATACACTCCTAAAATTTTCCTAAAATTTTTCCAAAAATTCCTAAAATTCCTACCTAAAATTTTCCAGAAGTATGCTATGATCCCTGTGTAAAATATTACTAAAGAGTCATTTCATGCCAAATCGTCAGATGCTATCCACCACATTCTTAGCCATTCAACGACGAGGAAAACTAATATAAACCATTTTCTCCGTACAGCTTACCAATAATAGCTATACCGTGAAAAAGGTTACACACAAATAACGCATAAAAATTATGCGACAGACGTCCGAAATATATTGGTATTCTTACCAATCAAAGACGAGAAGAACTAATATAAACTTTTTTCTCCCCGTATAGCTTAACGATATACAGTACTGAGGCTTATAAATTATGCAATTGACGTTGAAAACAGTTTTTGGAATATTGATTAATGATTTCTACAGCTCACGCAATATCCGACAGAATTTTTAGACATGAAATAGTTCTATTTCAGGAATTAATAAATTGTCTAGTTGTCCAAGCCTGCCATAAGAGAAAATGATCAAGGAATGACAGCTTGAGAAATAAAGTAATCAGGGATATATATCTCGGTGCCTATTCTTGCGAGGTAGAGGAGATATATACTGCATTTTAGTTATTGTTGTTGGAGGTTTAACGATCACTGTGAGCAACTCAGTGGGCTATAAGCAGTCGCCCGTCCCTAATTTAGGGACACTGGTTCCAGGGAAGGGAGAGAGCCAGTGCCGTAAGACAAACACAACATCCATGCCTCACCGGGATTCGAACCCGGACCCCTTTCGGATGAATAATCGGAGGCCATCGCTTAGACCACTGCGCCAATGGGGCGGCATGCGTTTTAGTTAGCGTCAGATACTTGACGATCACAGATGATGACGTTAGCAAGGCTCAGCGTCGGGTTACAAAAAATGTTATCGATTATTTTCTGGTAGATCTGGTATTTAAATGAACGAGTATATTTCGCAGTTGTCATCTTGCCTGTTTTTTATTTATTTATTTTTTATTTCAGTTGCTTATTTAAAGATTACGTGTCAGGTGGGAGCTCACGAAACTCAAAAGCTCATATGATACAAAACGTACCACAGCACCCTAAAATAAGAAAAACACAGTTTAACTGTTCGTGGTGTAGCCTAAAAATAGGAAAATACAGTTTGACGGTTACACTGAACGAAAAATTTTATGCCTCCTATAATCACATCCCGGTGTCAGAGTGGTAGCAATTGGATTTATTTCCGTTATTATTATTTTTTTTTTTTATTAATCATGCCAATAAATTTAAATATAATGAGAAACATTAACAGACCTCAAACGTATGAGTACGTTTTCGTTAATGTAATAACCAATGTATCGCAATTATTGATTACGAATTTATGAAAAACAAGTATGGAACTCGTGTTACTATTTAGCGATCGTAATTTGTCCGCTCTGTTTTATGAGCTTCTGTTTCTCTATCAGTAGCAACGCAGTTATCGTCCTCATATTGGCAAGTTACTTTAACTGTCTTTTAAATTAAGAATTAGTTTTTTTTTGTTGTTGTTTAACGCATTACGCCACAATAACAATGCACAAAGACGCTGAAAAACTAGGCAGCAGCTTTCAAATCACCAGATAATAAAAGAGATCTGAGAAAATACACTACGGAGCTTTTCCACTTGCGGTGCTCTCTCTTAGAAATTCGTTCTCTGTTTGCCAGAGGTCTTAAATTAGGATCTGAGGGATTCGAGGTCTCGCGCTATCCTGCCTTTAAAAGAGAGAGAGAGAGAGAAAAAAAAACTGGAAGCAAGAGTGTTGGCCATAGCACGGATAAAAAGAGTAAATCGTCTCTAAGAAAAATGAACAGTTCTACATCTGTGGCGAACAGAAAACGTTATACCATAATGGCAAATAAGTTAACAAACGCAGGGCAGTGGCGACGCTAGCTGCTCAGAACTGGGAGGGCCATTAAGGAAGGTGGAGGGGCTAAATGTGACGGGAGAGGAGGCACACACTTTGAAGTGTTTGGCAGAAATTTTGGCAAAAATTCCGTTCATGTGTACTTTACTCGACGCTGATAATGTTATACCTAGTCAAAAACGTTTTCAAGTGAATATTGTACGTAGTATTTATTCAACGTATGTAGTATGGGAACCATGGATACGAATCTCTACGGCAAGTTACTATTCGCAATTTTAGCTTACTTAGGTCTTTTCTATCTCTCTCTCTCATAAGGCTATTTATGAAGTACAGTTTGTAACCTGACAAGGAATCTCTCTCTCTGATCGTTTTCAACTATAATTCCAAAACGCGTGTTTCTGCTGCTCCCTTAGAAATTCGTTCAGAGGACTCCCCCTCCCCCCATTTCCCTCCCATAAGTACAAAAAACTAACAGCCATGTGGAATGCCATTTTGCTTTTTTAGTTAAGAGGCTACAATTCATAAACTTCCAAAAGCCGAAAGTTTAGAACTGATTGGTTTACATCGGTGACACGAACATTAAATTTTCTCGCGGGTCATATTTAGTTTCCACGCTACAGAAAAAGTATATTACCTTCACAGAAAATAATCGGAGATTTTGCGTGCGCATATAAAATTGTCCTAACACTTTTTTGTCAACATCATTTTTCATCCTGCGGCGAATGGCAAGTTTATACTTTATTTATTTATTTTTTTTATTGGAGGTTTAACGACCACCGCGAGAGCAACTAAGTGGGCTATAAGCAGTCGCCCATCCCTAATTTGGGGCCACTGGTTCCAGGGAAGGGAGAGAGCCAGCGCTGTAAGACAAGCACAACATCCATGCCTCACCGGGATTCGAATCCGGACCCAATTTGGACGAATGATCATATTCATATAAGCCATTGCTTAGACCACTGCGCCACCGGGGCGGCAAGTTTATACTTAAGGGTATCTTTACGAGGAGCAATAAATTTGCGGGATGTTGATCAGACAAAGTGCGCAAAAGGTCTGGAGTGTCAGTTCATTTGCAGTAACCCTCTACAAACATCTAAAAAGGAGAGAGGCTTCATTTCATCGTCGGCATGATCCCGGTCGCAGAAACAGTGCGACGCGGCGAAGGGCGTCGCAGATCGCTCAACAAATCTTGCAGATCAATTTACTCTTTTCTTTTCCGATATAATTCGCACCAAAATAAAAAAAAAAAAAGTCTTTTTCTTTTCTGCAGCTTTGCTTAACAAATCTGCAGACAAATAAATGTATCCAAGTACCGTTTTCATTTCCCCCACCCCCGCCGCCGCCTTTCTCCTGTAGACGAAATGTTAGTGCTGTGTGGGTGGGTGGTCAAGGACAGCCGTAACCACAGTGGGACGGGGGTGGGTGGGGTGGAGGTTGGGTATCACGAGGGGACTCCGTTCTCGAGGGTGGAATTAGGCTCGTTTCACACAGACAGAATGAATCCGACGAATCTATAAAACCGACCCGCAGTGGGGTTTTTGGGTGGCTTTCACACGAGCGGTTTTATTTTAGAGTGGAGGAGAAAAACGCTCGACCGATAGGCGGGAACCAAATGGCTAGCTCTTTGTGTGGTCAGTTTCTAGATTGTGTCTTCGTTCAAATGCAGTACTTGATGTAAGAACTCAATGCATAACATGTTTCAAACTCGTGCAAAGATAATGTATTGAATATTACGAGTACCTATGTCGATGTATAATCTACAGTAAATGTAGCAAATGTATGACATAAACCATTTTTTCGGAGCCAATGTTCTATGAAACCGTTTACCGTGTTGAAAGATACATACACGGAAATACTAAGAAACATTTGTAAAGTGCATTAAAAAACACACACACACACACACACTTTTACAGAGCATTTTGGAGAACACTTGAGGAAAACTATGGAAACACAGAATACCTTAATAACCTTTAATAAGACGTTTTTGAGAGCACTTTCACAAGGCTGTGTGATCATTTTGAAATAACTAACTCTCCTTATATGTGAAACTTTAAATTTCAGGCAATTATTGGTGTGAATTTTTTGATGCGGGCTGTTATTTCTCCATGTAACATGTAACAACGGATTTCGAAAGAAATCTTAATTCACACATAAAATGATTAAATTTGTTGTTCTGTATGAGGATGCCTTTTTTTAAAATTATTTACTACATTCTCTTAGTTTGTTTAACTGTTGAAAGACACAGCATGGCCATAGGGTTTTCGTTACTTTATTCTGGAAGCCTTCAGACATTTTTTTCGTTTAACGCACACAGTTAACCTGTTTGTGAAATTTGACTTCTTTCTTGAAAGACAACTGCCATAACTCTGAAGTTCCGACAATCGTTATACCATTGGCGTTTCTACATTTATTTACTATCGTACGTTTCTACATTTTATTTTCGTCGCTGCTTTTTGCTTAAAATACTGTTTTGCATAGTTACCACATTTTGAAGTCATTCACTCCTATACAAAATATGGCAAAATGTGACAATTAACTTCTGCAGCACTGTAAACCATTACAATGTTTGTAGAAAATTGCTGGCATCATACCTACACTTGAAATATGGTGATTATGCGCGAACTATGAGAAAACAATTATACTAAACGAGAAATTTAAAAAAATGCAGAAAACGCTGCTATTTCCATGAACGAACAAGATTTCCAAACATTATGAGTTTATGCATTATACCTGACCTAGAATAATTTTCTCTGTTGATAAATAAATGATCAGAGTGAATGTCAGGTACAAGGGTAAGGTATATATTTTTTTCTTTCATTACAGTGTGTGAGTGGAGGACCAGGATTTTAGCCCCAAAGCTTCCCCCCTTTCCCTCTGATAGGGACAGGGAAAGCCATACTCATGCATACCTGCCAACTAAATTTAATGAATATGCTGAAGATTTGCTTTGAAAAATTCAGAAGATTTTTTTTACGTCAATTTGTCTCACGATAAAGTGATTTAGAACTCATACTGCTTAAACAAAAAAGGAATACAGGACACTTACCTTTATTTTTTGGTGTGTTTTTATTGAAGGGAACTTTTATTTATAGTAATTTAACAGTTAGCTAAACTTTTTACAGTGGCGTTTTTGGATTTTTTTAAGAATTCTTTGGAGTACTCTTTTTGAAAACAAAGTAAATTTTCTTTGCATTTATTTAACAGAAGACTCTCAAGCGATTCACCTGACATTAATGATCGAAACATTGTGCAGTTTTTTTAACCAAAGAAAAAATTATTTTGCGTTATTAATTAAATGGCAAATACACCCTATAATTATTATTTCACTTTGGTGTTCTTTCAAATGACGAGCCACACCATTTTTCTCTATCATTACTGGACCATTGTCTGCTCCAAAAGCAATGCAATTTTTGAAAAGTATCCTGTGCTTACTAAAAGCATCAACTGTATAGCTGAGAACCCTGAATTCTGATATCAGAGCTTTCACTGTTTTAGATAAATGGTGTAATTTTCAGATAATGAATACTTTTTTTTTAACACCATGCATCAATTCTTACAAATTTCCAAACTTCGTCACTTCCGTTTTTTGGAAATTTTCCCCACTCTTATCATGCTAAAATGCTCACACGTTTATGAGGGTGATGACATTTAACAACTACATAGGAGTGGGGATCACATCGCGAGGGAAAAAATACAATTACTGAAGAAATCTTCGCTCCGTCTGACTTCCGTTTTTGGAAATTTATCCAACATTTTCAAGCTGAAATACAAATATTTATGGAATAAAATGATTTCTAATAATAACTGAATTGCGATTACGAGAAAAATCTTATCTCCGTCTACTTCCGTTTTCGAAGGATGAAATTTCGTCCTCTGACGGATAAAATGACCCCCCCCCCCCCAAAAAAAAAAGTTCAGTTCAGTTGTGCCTCGATCTCGTGAATGGTCAAAATGATAAAAAAAAAAGACCGAATTCCTGGAATTAGCATAACAATCTCGTGGCCGAAGATTACGGGGAAATTTTCGGGCGGCCTAACTTCCGTTTTCGGAAATCGTTGCCTACAATTTCAAGCTGAAATTATGCAATGAAATTATATTTAACAACAATACTGAACAGAAGCAACATCGCGAGAGGAAAAAAATACGATTACGGGGAAAATCTACACTCTGTTTATCTTCCGTTTCCGAACGTTTAAAAAGACAAAATAACTTCCCCATACGGAATACGACCCCTCGCCCTGACTAATACCCCGAAAATTCCTTCATTTTTGCACCAATCTCGAAAATGACAAAAAAAAAAAAAGGGTGGGGGTGGGAAAGGGGACTCCGCGAATCCACGGAAGGATCTCACGTGCGAATTAACCGCTGAATCGATTTCGAATGGCGTAAGATTACGCTAAAATATCAATGACCGGTAAATTTTTACTTTTGGAGCAAAATTAGCGCAGATTTCATCAAAATCGTAATTTTTTAGCAGAATGGTGCAAGAACAACGTTTTGGTGCGAGCTGGTGCAATTGGCGCAGGTCTGGCACCCTGAGATTAAGACTAGTAAGTTATTGCTGCGCTTTTCACCTTTTTTTTTTTTTTCGTCTTAAAAAATTAATAAAAGCGGTTATTTTTCGCAAAAAACGCAGAAATTTTTCGAACGGCAGAAGAATGCGAGTCGGAAGAATGTATCATCACAAGATCGGAAGAATGTATAAAACATTGAAAGACTTCTGCCAAAATCGGAAGAGTTGGCAGGTATGCTCATATATTATTGTTTTGAAATATCTCTGCACAAAGACAAGTACATTCGGAATTCGCTTACCGATGATGTTCCTTCATATTCAGTGAAATTGTAGAACTCGTTGTACAGGATTCTGCAGATATCATTCCAAGCATTTTTTTTTTTTTTTTTTTTTTTGATGTTCCTATCCCTGTAATCTTCCGACGATGTATCCCAAACTTGTGGGCGCTTTTCCACTTCCAAAATTAATAATTCAATATCAACATTAATAGCAGACATGATCGACAGAGGTTACAGCCCAAACTATACTAAAAAATCAGAGTATTTCTGTTGAAAACTAACAAAGCAAACAAGCCCAAAGCGATTGACAATCGACCTCGCCTGGCAGCATTGCTTTCGGCCCCTCCCCTCTGACAAGAGTGATTAGTTTATTGCCTAAGCGGAGAATCCGTTCACCAATTGTGTGAATGTCTTGCCTTACATCTGTGCTTCTCCAAATTTGGACGGTATCGCAGTCTGCCGGTTTGTAGCGAACCCCGTAGAAGCTCAGCGGCTGCCGGATCGGATTTTCTACCGATTCCGCTCTTCTGAAAGTCTCGGTATAACTCTATAGCCGGCTCCAAAAGAGGCGGTTGGACAGCTGAATAATTTATTGCTTCCGCGGGAAGAACCCATCTGCGTGAAACGGGCCTTAATGTTGGCTCCCGAGTGGACGCGACGCGCAGCTATCAGATTTCCGGAAAGAGCGAAGTCACCATTTCTGAGGGAGCAGGAAACTGCTCCCTCAGAATTGTTCACTTGCAAAAAGAAAAATATTTCTCCAGTCCGTATACACCCCTCAATTCTTATTTCATGATTAATCAACCAGATCAACGGGCTAGTTTTATGAAGTTTTAAGCAAATGGGTGAATCTGTTTTCTAGTTTTATTTTGTTCTGCTGCTTAAACATTTCTGTAGGCAGAAATTGTAATTCGCATGTTTTTTCAGTCATGTAATTTCGTCAAAAATATGTAGCCGCTGTTCGGCGGGAAAGTACCTTCCTGTTTGTTTACGCTTTCACGGCTCTCGTGTGCGACTGTTAGTATCCATAGCTTCCTTGCCCCGCTGCTTAAGCATTTCAAATAGTATCTTTTTAGCGGAAATTATATTTTTTCAAATTTTTGTTTCTAAAAAAATTCATACAACTTTATCAAAAATACGTGGCCGATGTTCGGTGGGAAAGCCACTTCCAGTTTATTTACATTTTTGCAGCTATCTTGTATGGCTGTTATTTATTCATAGCTTTCCCTGTCCAACATATAATAGGGGAAAAGTAACAAAACTTACATATTTTGCATAGCAAAGCCCAGGTACCGTATTTTTTTACAAAATGCGTCACAACTATCTAAGCCTAACATCTTTTATCGTTACCGATGCAACAGTAAGTGTTGGATTGAGTTCGCGCTTCAGTCAAAATGCAAAAAACTATATGATACTGTTCTTACATTTTTTCAGTTGTGTCCTCAACTTCGCTCTCTCCCGTATGGGGCGGGGCATAGATATGGGTAATAACTCTCACCTATGACAGCCGGCGGATTCGATAGTCGTACAAGCGAAACAGATGGGGCCCGCCGAACATCGGCAACATATTTTTGACGAAGTTGAATAGAAAACACCTGAAATGTATTTTTCCTCGCCAAAAATTAATTTTCGATTGGCAGTGGCAAGTGGGCGAAGAAAATTTTGTGCCCTGAAACTTCCTGATTACACCATAGTATTAATACAATACTGTAATCAGGAAGTTTTTTCTGAAATATTTTATTTCTAAAAAGGATTTTTTTTTGTTTGGAAGAAACTGCCCGGTTATTGTATCAGGGGTTAAAATTCAGGGCGGGATGGCGGGATTCCCGCAGAAAAATTTAAACTCCCGTCGAAATAAAGTTGTTACCCGCCTCCCGCCTGAAGAAATTTTAAGAAAATATATATATATATTTCTCATCATCATCATCATCCATTATCAATCCACTGCTGGACGAAGGTCTCCCCAAGTTTCCTCCACAACGGTCTGTCTTGTGCCAGTCTCCTCCATGTCACTCCTGCATACTTTCGAATTTCATCCACCCATCTCCCATGTGGTCTTCTTCTGGGTCTTTTCCTGTTCCTTGGAATCCAATCTAAAATTTCGGCTGTCCATCGATGGTCTGTCCTTCTGGCAGTATGTCCAGCCCATTGCCATTTCAGGGATTTAACTCTGATCATGATGTCTTCCACTCTAGTCATTCTTCGGACCCACGAGTTCCTCTTCTTATCTCTCCTGGTTACACTAAGCATGCACCTCTCCATGCTACTTTGAGTTGTCTGCAGCCTTTGTATGTCTCTTTTAGTTAAGGTCCACGTCTCTGCACCATACGTAAGCACTGGAAGGATGCATTGATCAAAAACTTTTCTTTTAAGACATAATGGCATATTGCTCTTGAAAATTATGCTGTTTCTTCCAAAAGCTCTCCAGTTAAGTTTTGTACGCCGATTAATTTCTTCATCAATGTGGCCCTCACTTGATATCTGCTGTCCAAGATAAATGTACGTGCCTGTTATCTCCAGCTTTTCTCCAATCGATAAATCTTCATTTCTTGTAAAAGCATTGAACATCACTTTTGTCTTCTGAAAGTTAATTTTTAATCCCACTTCTTTACTCTTGTCAGCAAATTCCTGGATCATACTCTGCAGCTCTGATGGGGTATTTACAAAAATGACTACGTCATCAGCAAAACGAAGGTGGGTTAGATAATCTCCATTAATCTTTATCCCTTTGTTTTCCCAGTTCAGTGATTGAAAGACATTTTCCAATGTGGCATTAAAGAGCTTGGGAGATAGGGTGTCACCTTGTCTCACTCCCTTTCCAACTTTTATGTGTGCTATATTCTCAAACAGCCGAATCTTTGCACTTGCATTTTCATAGATGTTATTAATAATATTAATGTATGCATCTTCAATACCGCAGGATTTCAGAGCCATTGTAACTGCTGATGGTTTCACCGAATCAAAGGCTTTTTCATAATCGATAAAAGCCATGCACAATGGAAGTTCATATTCCCTCACTCTTTCAATTAGTTCTCTCAGTACGTGGGTATTATCTGTTGTGCTGTAGCCACTCCTGAATCCAGCTTGTTCTCTTGGTTGAGCCATGTCCAGTGTTACCTTCAAACGGTGTGAAAGAACTTTAGTGAAGATTTTATAAGCCACTGATAGGAGGCTGATAGGTCTGTAGTTCCTGAGATCCTCAGTGTCACCTTTTTTATGTAGCAAGATCATTGTAGCATTGTTCCAATCCTCAGGAATCTTCCCTTCATTAAGGCATCGAGTGAAAATTTGGGCGAGTACTGTTTCGATTTCTCCACTTGCTTCTTCTATGATGTGTACAGTAATTCCATCTTCTCCTGGAGCTTTCCCCCGCTTCATGTTCTTGATTGCATGTGCAACTTCTGCTGGGAGGACTGGAAGAACTCTGGTACTGGTACCTTTCATGATGTCTGGAGTACATGTATCATCCCTTTCATATAATTTGGAGTAGAAATCTTTCACTCTTGTCAAAATTTCGCCTCTATTTCTTGTTACAGAAGCATCTTCTTTTCTCAGTGCCATAATCTGTTTTCTTCCCTTACTGAGATGTCCCTTTGCTATCTTTAGGCTTTGGTTGTTTTCAATTGCTTTCCTCACTAGTTCACAGTTGAATTTCCTTACGTCTTCAGTGATACTTTTTCGTACTGTCTTGCATAGCTCTATATATTTCACTTTGGAAGTCGCATCTTCTTTAGTTGTCCTCATCTCTCTTCTTTTTTGCATCAACATTTTGGTTTTTCCTGATAATTTATTCACATGCAACTTGTTCTTAGACCCAGCTAATTTTGTTGCTGTTTCGATAAGACCTTTAGTTACTTTTCTGTTAACTTCAGAAATATCCACTTCTTCCGATGTTAGGCCTTCTAAAGCAGAGAACCTGTTCTTCAGTTCCAATTTGAAGGTATTATGGTGTTTTTTAAGGTTGGTTATGTCAATACATTTTGTTTGTCTTATGAGCTTGCCACATTCAAGTTTAGTGTTGAGATGCATCTTACATCTCACCAATCTATGGTCACTACCTGTGTTGAACTTGTTTAGCACACTGCAGTCTTCTATGACGAATTTTTTGTTACACATAATAAAATCAATTTCACTTGTCCCATTTGGATATCTCCATGTCCATTTCCTGTGTGGCTTTTTCTTGAAAAAGGAGTTCAAGATGAAAAACCCTTCTGCCTCTGCAAACTCAACGAGAGTATTTCCACACTGGTTTCTGTTGCCGTGACCGAATTTACCTACTGAAGTTTCATTCTGTTGCCGTTGCCCTATTTGTGCATTGAAATCTCCCATAATTATCTTCAAATGTTGCTTACCTTTATTATTTAGATGACGAATTTCCTCATAAAATTCTTCAATTTCTTCTTCAGGATGACTTGTGGTGGGTGCATAAGTTTGAATTATCTGAGCCTGGTATCTTCTCGAGAGTTGGATAACGAGTCATGCAACTCTGTGAGAGGAACTTTCAACTTCTACAACTTTATCCTTTAGTTTCTTGTTTATTATAAATCCAACACCACTAGTTCTGCCAGTATCTGTCCCACTATAGTAGAAGAGATGTCCACTTTTCAGTTCAGTGAGATCTTCTCCTTTTCTCCTTACCTCACTTAGCCCGAAGATGTCCCACTTGATCCTTTGTAGTTCCTCTTCCAATTCAAGAAGCCTTGAATCAGAAGATAGGGAGCGTCCATTATACGTAGCCAAGGTCAGCATCAGATGGCAGCCTAGTCCGGTCCTCCGGGGATTCTTAGCACCCTCTGCCTTCATGTCGCACTGGCCGCTACCTTGGCCAGGTACATTCCAGCTGCCGGAGACTGAGTGCCAAGATTTAAGTTGTGGAGTCATTTTTGAGGGGTTTGGCCATAACTCACCACGCTGGCCAAGCAGGTTGGTGAGTGTGGAATAGCATTTCCTCTAATCCCGATGGTATAGTTATACCGCTATTGGCGGTCGTCAGAGCCCCTTTAGTGGGAACAGGATGCACCATGAGAAGGCGGGGTTGACATTTGTCAAGGAGAGGCTGTGATGTTACGCATCACCTGACCTTACATCCCTATATATATATATAGGACAGGAAATGACCCAGAAGACCACATGGGAGATGGTTGGATGAAATTCGAAAGTATGCGGGAGTGACATGGAGGAGACTGCCACAAGACAGACCGTTGTGGAGGAAACCTGGGGAGACCTTCGTCCAGCAGTGGATTGATAATGGTTGACAATGATGATATATAAAATCTTGGGTTCGTTTTTGGACCACTTGCAAAATTTGCGCATTAAAAACGTATCCTTCATAAAAATACGTACGTTAGGAAACAGCCGTTCAGAGTTCCGAATATGCAATCGAATACATCGTTCATGTCAGGAACATAATCAGTTTATGCACACATGACTCGGCTTCCATATATAGCCGCATGAGCAGTTCACTTTGCATATCGCGGACTGTTGGGAATCAAGCATGAGATACTTCTTTGGATTCGTGGAGTTCTGCTTTCTTCACCACATTTCGGTTATACTCCAGATCGACGCAACCCCCCCCCCCCCCCCCAAAAAAAAACTGAAAATGTTTTTTTGTTTTTTTTGAGGATTAGTGTGTGTGTGTGTGTGTGTGTGTGTGTGGGGGGTTCGTTTTCCGTCTGGGGAACGGTATTCCGTTTTTCAGAACTTTCGAAAACGAAAGTTAAATGGAGTGACAATTTTTCCCGCAATTGTAATTTCTTTTTCTTGCGAAGTTTCCTCTGTCTAGTATTGTTCCTAAATATCAATTTATTGCATAAATGTTTGTATTTCATCTTGAAAGTGTAGACAACAATTTACGATATCGGAAGTTCGACGGAGCAAAAGTTTCCATGTAAACTTTAGGAACAAGTTTCTTCCGCAGATTCGAGAAACTCTGACTTTGTTGTCAACGTTTGCATCGTTCTCAAAACTAAAGATAATTACTTTCGAAAAATGAAGTTAGACGAACTGCAGATTTAATCTGTAATTGTAATTTTTTTCTCTCCCAATATTCCCTCTGCTGAGTGTTGTAAAATAATTTTGTTTAATAACTGCTTGTGTTTCAGCTTGAAAATGGAGGGAAAATTTCCGAAAACGGAAGGCGGACGGAGGAAAGATTTTTTCATAATCTTATTTTTTTTTTTTTTTTTTTTTTTTTTTTTTGCGATGTTCCCAGTGTCCTGAATCAAATGTCATTTTCCCTCCATAAATAGTTGCAAACGAAAAAACTGCACATTCATCATCATATCAGAAGAATGGTTGAATCAACCAAGTCTCAGTTATGTGAACTGCAAACATCTCATGCATAGAATTCAAGATTTTTTTTTTCCGAGCTGAAGGGAAATGTATTCAAAAATAAAAAATTAGTTGACCCTTGTAGTACTAAACTTGCACATCACAATGCCCAGTGAAGCTTTATCTTTTGTGATTGAGGTAGATTGCAGATTTCCTTCCTCCACAATGGAACTATTTTTAAAGTTTGAGTGTGTAGAGCTTGAATCTCTGAAGCAATACACACACACCACACACACACACAAAAGTTTTGGTAGACGAAAAGCTTGGCAGACCTTTTTTTTTTTTTCAAAAATGAATGAAGATGCAGTTATGGAATGTTCACCATCAAAACATAGCTGGAAAAAATGAAGAGTAAATGTGCCAATGTCCAGAGTTTTCTAAGTGTTTTATAAGCACACATTTCCATTAGTGTCAAAAGGTTCTGCTTTAAATGTCTTATGTTGCGTTTAAGAAACGTACCATGTGAACGTGGCTTTAGCACAGAAAACAGAATTCAGTCAAAATTTAGAGATTCACTGAGCAGCAAAAAACGTAATGTATATTAATTCTAAAATTGGGCCAGATAAGCCCTCAAAAGTAAAACAGCTGATCAAAGCTTGCTGACTGTGGCAAGGAATGAAAGACAGACATATATACTTCAGGGCCTGTGAGGTGGGTAGGGGCGAGTGTCCGCAGATAAATTTTGGGTTTCCAATATCTGTGGTGCAGACAGCTTAGCAAAATTCTGCAACTGGGGGCATGATAAATCTGAAAACTAAGCACGACAGAACTTTTTATCCATGTACAGGGTTCCCACGCCACCTGGAAAACCGGGAAAACCGGGAATTCTCAGGAATTTGAAAATTGTTCAAAAAATCAGGGAAAACTCAGGGAAAATCGTGTTTTTCCGTAAAAATCAGGGAATTTCTTATCAGGGAACTGAAAAGTCAGGGAATTTTTATTTTGCCAAAAAGATATTTTCTTTCAGACTTTTGTAGAATATATTTCTGTATTGCTAAGTTTTAAAATAATTCCGAGTTGTTTTATCCTTCAAGGCAACCCACCCACCGATTAAAGTGCAGCTGTGCTGGGGAGTGCGTCTCTTCGCGGTTTCCCCCATCTCCAGATGCTCTAAACTTCAACCGAACAAACGGACACGTCAAAGCGTGAGAGAAAGCCATTAATCACACCCCCACTTCGCAGGCTCTTATCTGCTGCGTTCGCGCAGAGGCAGTCACTTGTTCCTAAGTAGGCGCCGGTTCTCTGTGTAGACTGGGAAAAAAATTATGAAAAAGCTATTTCCTCAATTTTTTAAATAACCGACTGAAATTTTTACAGTGGGCAAGATATATGAAAATAACGTTCCATTTTAAATTTCGCCGAAATTCATCGGAAACTTTAGAAGTTGCGCTTTTCCCCCCCCCCCCCCTTTCTTTTTGCATGTTTCACTTGTCTTTTATCAAACCGTACAAAAACATTTTATTTTGCCGGATGGTGGTTATCCTAATAAATTCGTCCCCCCTTCCCCCTTCAAGAGCAGTGTGGATGAATGTTGCAAATTGAGGGCACAATTTATTTTTGAAAAAGTTCGTATCACTTACGAACTAAAGCTTCACTTTCGTAATTCTGTAGCAGAGTTGGTATAGTTGGAAAAGTATGTACCTTCAAATGTTTGAACAGGGAAGATATGAAATAGGAAGATTCTTCAAAGAGGGGGAAAGATTAATTTTTTCATAGTACTTACGAGTATTTTGTATGAAAAATACCATGCAATGAAGCCGGTACTATTGCATACCTACCAAATTTCCCAGATTTCACGGCCGTTTTCTAGATTCGTTGTTTTACGGCCGGAAAGAGATTTTTCTTGATTCTGTCTTATTTCTATTTCATAATGCATGAAGAAATTAATTTATAGCTATTTTGGCGATATTCCGATTACTGCAAGAGCTGGCTGGTTGCGAAAAATAGGGTAGTCCGACGCCCGGAACCATAGATTTTCATATCTGGGTCATTCCACGCAAAATCGTCTGATATTGAAATAATTTTCCACCAACACATCTCCGATTCTTACGGGTAGCTGCCTCCAAGTTATAAAAAAACCCCTAAAGGTTTCAACTTTTTTTGTTTCTGATAGATTAGAAGATATTATTTTTTGAATTTTTGTGCATAGTGGAACCGTTTTCCGTAAAAACGCAAATATCTCCGTTATTTAGAATAAGAAATATAAAATTCATCATTCTCTCGTAATTTTTCCTAAGGTTTCAGCTTATACATAGGGAAAAAAATTTGCGAGAACAAAAGTTAGACGGGGTAGAAATTTTCTTGTAATCGTAAATTCTTTTTCTTGCGTTGCAAACATTATGAATTTCGTGGTTCTGCGGATAATACGACTAAAATTACAGGTAATATGCCGTAAGTGTCATCGTAAAAGAGTTTGCGCTTGCTATCGTATCGGTTCCCCACGCACTTTTCCGTGTGACAGGAGAAAGGTTACTTTAGTCAAAACTTTTCCTGCTGCAGTTGAGGCAGTGCTGTTCGCTTTGCATTGTTGGTGAATTATAAGACGTCGTACTGTCGGAAATCACTTTTTCGAGCCCCGTTCGAAGTGCAATAACGATCAATTCGTCGCAACGCGTGGTCCTGTGATGACGGATGTTTATATTTCTTGCGGACTTTCGCCGCGCGGGAGAACGAAGTGCAGTGTTTTATTACTAGAAGCTCTTCACATTATTCATTTCTTTTTCCCAAACAAACAGACACAATCGCAAAACTCCGTGAATTACGAATCCCCATCTTTTTCCAAACTCGTGTTAGCACAGGATGATTTTATTGACAGCTTGTTCCTCAGACTAGGAGACGTGCTTTTTCCCACTGCGTGAAATTGTTTTCTAAGGTTATTTGAAGTGGCTTGTAGTGAGAGTGAAAGTTTGCCAAGTGATGGTGATGATTTTGAATCATCTGAGAGTGATATTGGCCTAGCAACATCAAGCCAAAACTAGCCACCGTGCCACGCACACCATATCTTCTTCAGAAGGTGAAGATCTTCATAGTGAATCTTCAGATCATGAAAGTTCTGAAAGTGAATGGGAGGATGTTAATAGAGAGAAGTGATGAACAACCTCAGCATCTTTTTTTTTTTATTAACATGAAATGCAGGGGCCCAAACATGCTCCAGCAACTGATGTGGCACCTATTGCATATTTTTTACTTGTTTTTTACCAATTTCATCCTTGGAATTATCGTTTCTGAAACAAATAAATATGCAAAGAGGTTTCTCCAGGAACATCCAAATCTTTCTCCCAAATCTTGAGCAAGGAAATGGAAAATGTTACAAATGCTGAAATAAAGGTTTCCTTGCGTGCCTTCTAATATGAGAGTAATCAGTAGCCCATGTAGGACGAGATGATTGCCGAAGGCATATCCAGTCAAAACAAATACCAGGATTGTGTAAAATTAAAGACTCGATCAAAGCCTTTGGATAATTTTTTTGCAAAAAAGAATGAAAATAGCGTGATAAACGCTGAATTGCTGTTTACTACAATCGTTGTGGAGCATAACCTACCTATAGCAAGCTGTGATCATGCTGGTCGCTTCTTTCATGCTATGTTCCCAGACTGATATTGATGAAGCTGGATATCCTTGAGCATATGTGGCATGGAATGAAATATCTAAGACAAAGGATTCATCTGGCCTTCCCAAGTATTCCACATTGCCTAAACTAATGTTGGTAATATTGACTATCCCTCACAGCAGTTCCTCTACGTATAGAATATTTAGTATAGTAAGGAAATACCTCACGTACTTTTGCCCAACAATGAGCACCAAAACATTAAGTGCCCTTCTTGTACAGAAAAGTAAAGCATTTTCCTCAGGTGAG
Source organism: Macrothele yani (assembly GCA_039090855.1). Taxonomy (NCBI): domain Eukaryota; kingdom Metazoa; phylum Arthropoda; class Arachnida; order Araneae; family Macrothelidae; genus Macrothele; species Macrothele yani. Next base: position 87,696,612 of record CM077011.1, on the reverse strand, counting down.
CTGTGTTATAAAAAGTTTTCTGAAAAAGAATATACCACTGCAAAACAAGCAACAAGGGAGTTTTTATGTCAGCAATGACATGAGGTAAGTACAATATTGATAATTTAATTTCATATTTTTTTTGTGAGGATAGTGTAAACATGCAAAGTTATTACATATTTCATGCATTAATTTCTCATGAAATACCCATTCCACGCGTTAACGACGTATGGTGATTACCGATAGGCACCTCATACAAGTATTACAGGTTACACAGTAATACTATAATATTGTCCTTAACTTTAAAAAAAAAATGGTGTGTTACATTACTGAAAGTTTGTGTTACATTATTGAAACATTACTGAAAATTCCCCTATTGATTACTGATATGTTCTGCTAGAGGTTGGCACCTTTGAAATAGCATAGATTCGATGTTCTCATTGCCAAGTGCAAGAACTAACTTTAGCTAAAATAATTACAATTTTGATTTTTAAATGTCAGCAGTATTTTCCCTGATTGCTAGAATTGTTGGGATGGTACTGGCACACGTTTTTCCTCAGACGCAGAAATGCTGTCATGATTTCCGTTCTCTCTCTTCTTTTTTTTTTATTTTTTAATAGCTGTTTTAGTTTGCTTTGTCTTTAAAGATTCTAAGTGAATTCCAATAGAAAATACAAATTGTTAGATCGATTTGATATAACCGCTCTAACAAAATGTTAAGAGACTCTGTCAGACACTCTCCATTTTATCATTCCCATTAGACTTCAATTTCAGCAAAAGTTTCCGTGTTCTTTGATACTTATGTAAAATAAGCACTTAAAGGATTTAAAGCTTCAGCATTGTATCATTTAACGGCAATTTATTCTATTCAGTCTCATTCTCCCAGCTTGCATTTTTAAACCTAACTGGAACTCTAAATGTTGTGAGTCGTTTAAAATATTATTTATATACTTGTGTGCACTTAAAATACAGATAAATCAGTTACACAATTTCACCTAATCGATTGAAATATTTCATTATATGTAGAATTTAAATTAAGTCTTAGTTCAAATATTCTTTAAAACATGTAAATACATGGCTTGCCACCTCGGTGGTCCAGTGGTCTAAGCTCTGGTTTCTGACTATTCGTCCAAGTGAGCCTGGATTCAAGTCCCAGATGAGGTATGGGTGGTGTGTTTATCTTACGGCACTGGCTCTCCTTCTTCGTGAAGCCAAAGGTCCTAAATTAGGGATGGACTGATATAGCCCAACAAGTTGCTTATGGTGGTCGTTAAACCTGAAACAAAAAAATAAGACATGATTTTGTTAAATATTATGTAAAATTTATGTTAAATACACTAATTTTTTGTAACTATAAAGTAATTAGGGAAAATGAAAGTTATTTATCCTTTATATTCCATATTTTCTGTTTATCTTTATGGACTGTATAATCGGGACGTTCATTATGTGGCGTCTTTTTAATTCTCCCTCATGTGTGAGATGAACATAACATTATCAGTATTAATTTCAGGTAAGCAATTATTTGCAATTACAGCCTGTCTAGAATTTGATAAATCTTGCTTTCAATACATTACATTATTCCTTAGTTCTCTAAAAATTATCAAAACTGAATTTAAAAAATTGCCTGTAGACATTACGGTTTTATTCGATTTCTGCAGATAGTTTGCTTCATATTTTGTAACATGGAACAATTAGGCACAGTGGCCTTATACACTCTTGCTTGGAGAAACACATCACAAGAGAACCACTTAAACAATGGATCAAAGCCCTTTGTTGGTTGATTCTCTTTCGACATTTCTCTGAGCAGGAGCCCATTCGGTCATTAAGCTTATCTACACTGTGCTATAGAAGAAAGGAAAACAAACTATTCAACATACAGATTTTTTCTTACATATGAACTGTTTCTACGGGAATGTATTAACAAATTGTACATGGGCAGTATACCACTTAGGTTCAGAAAAGATCATGGAATTATAATACCAAAAATAATATGCCTCATGCATTTAATTGTTATTCATAAAAAGCAGGTAATTGTATAAAGAACAGTTATTTAAAGAATTAACAAATGTATGCTTTCGTAAGGAACGCAAGAATGTAAGGAAATGCAACAATTTGTCGCAATGTTATTTGATTTGCCGCTCTGGAAAAACTCTCAGAACCACCTGGAAAACCTGGAAAAGTCAGGGAATTTTTTCTACTTTTGAGTGGGAACCCTGATGTATGTATACATACATACATACCGCCAGAATAAAAAAAAAAAAAGCTGATTAAAAAAAAAAATACAAGATGATCCCCAAAATTAACCAAAGAAATTTCTCCACGATCTCTCGTCTATAACGAAAGCATTGGCAGCAATCACCCTCCCAAATAATTTTGGTTTTACATCAATTTCATGAAATGATTCAGATGACACAAAACGCGGGAAAATCTCGCAAACACTGTAAAACCTGTAGATGTAAAATTTTTATGATAATCGCCAAATTCGTTATTGGAAAAAGAAAAAAAAAAAAAAATGCGTTCCACGGAAGCTCAACTTCCTCTTTTCTGATTTGATTAAATTGAATCAAAAACTGACATGGAAGTTGATCACAGCGTTGTGAGACATCGAAATATAAAAATCGTTCATGAACTAATCATGCTTTTTTTAAATAAAGAATTCCTTTCCTTCAAAACGTGAGTTCAACAACATATGCGTCCGCACGATGGGGATGATGGGTGGGATCGCTTCTTGCGTGCGGGAGTAATGTCGTTCTTTTTCGGGTGCCAAGTCTTCGCAGAGCCGTGGCCATGACGCAGCATGCTTCGCCGACTGCGCTGTCATCATGGTAATGCACTGGCCATGCACCATGTTTAAAAATTCTTTTCTCGGCGCTCAGGCAAAAGCCCAAGGTTTTTTTTCTTCATTTGATAGATTAAACCTTTCTTTGCAAAGAATAATAACTGCTGCTTTCTAAGTGCTGTACTACATTGCCTTTTTAAGCATTGAATAAATGCTCTCTCATTGCTCATAACTCGAAAACTAAAGCAGATAGAAACGCGTGCATTGCACCAATGGATTCCTTGGTAAAAATTAAGAAAGAATGATGATTTATGTGTTTATTTTTATTCTAAATAATGGAAATATTTGCTTTTTTATGCAAAATATGTCCGCCCTGCACCAAAATTAAAAAAAATTATATCTTCTAAATTATCGGAAATAAAAAATTGAAACTTTCATGGTTTTTATAAGTTGAGAGTAGCTACCCATTAAAAAAAAATCTTAAGAATCGGAGATGTGTTGGTGGAAAATTAATTCAAAATCTGACTATTTCGCGTGGAATGACCCTCCAAAGTTCTTGATTGTTTCTATTATCCATCTGATTTCTTCTTCTCTATATGCCTTAGTACTGCAATGTGTGAATGCTCTTTGCACCAATGCTCTTATTGCAGACATTTTATAAGCCCATGAATGATTTAAGTTGGCTGGTATAAACATTGACACATAGGAGGGTTTAAAAATAAACCATACAACAGTAAAGATCATAGGATATTACATCAATGTGAAATTAAAAGACTAAGAAGTTCAATAAAATTAAAAAGGTCTAAGATATATATCCTCCAAAAATCATGTTGTGATAGATATACAGATTTACATAATCCAGCAGATTCTAAGGCAGAAACAGTGAGAAAAGATAACATATTGGGAACCTTTTTCCAGAGATTAAGAACTAAAAAAGAAAAAGATGACATACTTTTTCAGAAGCTAGGAAAACTACTGAATGAAAAGGATAGTAATACTCCAAGAAAACCAGAACATACCATACCTCCAGGATATATTAATGCTTCCACTGAAGAACTAACAACAATCCAACGTACAGCATTAGCTAGAGGTATCAAGTTTGCTCCACCAGCTAATCTTGGTTGAACTGAACAGTATATCCCACAAATGGAGCAAATAATATCAAAACTAGAACCATTTCAACAAAATCGAGTGCGTTTTAAAATAATGCATACTATCAAAAGAATAAATAATAAAAAAACAGTCCATAACCTTTGAGAATAAGAAATATAAATATGAAAGAGATGAGCTAATAGCCTTAAAAAATAATCCAGGGTTAAGTGTCATAGAGGCAGACAAATCTAAGGAACTGCATATAACAGATCATACTGTATATCTGGAAAAAATGAATGCTGTAATCCAACAGCAGCAGGTTGAAATTGTTATAAAGGACCCCACAGACAGATTGCTCAGGAAATTGTCTCAACTTAAAAACCATAGCCAACTACCAAGAGTCTTAAAAGCAGTTACTCCACCTGTTCAAGCTGGTTTACCAAAATTTTTTGGAAAACTCAAAACCCATAAACCTGAAAAACCTTTTAAGGGTTATAGTTTCAAAAAGTAACTCATCGTTAATAAATCTTGAAAAACAACTATATAAATTGTTAGCACCATTTTTCATGCAGAATAAATATACAATAAGAAGCTCAGTAGATTTAATTCAAAAAATTAAAGCATTAACTTCAACAAATAATACAGTTACATCAAACAAAGATCTTCGCTCTTTCCACGTTTATATTAAATAATACAGTTCTTATGACCAGCCTTGATGTAGTCTTTATTTCCTAGTACTCCTGTCATTGAAGCTATAGACCTTATAGCAGAAAAATTATACAAAAATCAAACATTTCAAAAATCGAGATATATGAAATAATAGAACTGCCGCCCCGGTGGCGCAGTGGTCAAAGGCGCTGGCCTCTGATCATTCGTCCGTAAGGGGTCCGGGTTCGAATCCCGGTCAGGCATGGATGTTGTGTTTGTCTTACAGCACTGGCTCTCTCCCTTCCCTGGAACCAGTGACCCTAAATTAGGGATGGGCGACTGCTTATAGCCCATTGAGTTGCTCACGGTGGTCGTTAAACCTCCAATAAAAAAAAAAAAAAAAGAAATAATAGAACTACTGAAATGCATTTACAACAACTTTTTTTCAGTACAATGGCATCATCTATAGACAAAAATTTGGTGCACTGATGGGCTCACCATTGTCTTCATTGTTTGCCGAAGTAATTTTACAACAACTAGAAGAAGATGTGATAGATAAATACGAAGATCATTTTTTATTTTATGGAAGATATGTTGATGATACAATAATCATGTGGAAGTCCAGCTTGTAGGAACTTGAAGATCTTAAAGAAAAATTCAGCAATACATATCCCACCATAAAGTTCACAATGGAACTGGAATCTGAAAATAAACTTCATTTTCTAGACATTACAATTGAAAAGAGTAATCAACAATACAAATATTATGTGCATAGAAAACCCTCCTATGTGCCAATGTTTATACCAGCCAACTCAAATCATCCATGGGCTTATAAAGTGTCTGCAATAAGAGCATTGGTGCAGAGAGCATTCACACATTCCAGTACTAAGGCATATAGATAAGCAGGAAATCAGATGGATAATAGAAACAATCAAGAACTTTGGATATAGTCCAGATATAGTAAAGAAATTAATATATCAGTACAAACATCCAGCACAGAGAGAAAGCACAAAGAAGAAATATTATGGAAAGTTACCATATATAAGACAAATTACAAAAGTAGTGAAAAAGGAATGTAATAAGCAAAAACAAGATATTGGAATAATAATAACTGATTACAAAAGCATGATAATAAAGAACAAAGATAAAATTAAACTATTGGATAAATCATATATTCATACAGCATTGCAAATGTCAAATGTCATCTAGCTGCTTAATTATTCACGTGCTATTTACATTTTTATGAGGTTTTTGTCTCTACACATTTCCAACACGTATTTTTCTTATTTACATCGTGGTTCAAGGCCGAAAAAAAAACAACCCCAACATCATCTTTTTCAGCTCACGCAAACTTCATTCCCTTCCCTTCTTTTCCCTGTGACCAAATTCAGATTCAAAATAATCTACCACAAATATGCACAATTGAACTCCCTAAAACACTTTAATCTAATTAAAACTTCAATAAATAAAAACCTATATTACACATTTCTTAAAACGTCAAAGTTAAAAAGCTGTAACCCAAAATTATTTACAATTGCACATCAGTGCCCAATTAAAATAAACCCAAATACCTGACACAACCACTATACTCAACAATCACGGACCTCTGTCGCCTCAGTAGTAACAAGCATAACATCCAAGCACTTTCAACCTCTGCCCAGGCCATTCTCAAAAAGCAGACGCAACAGGTGTACCACCAGTCACCATCCACGAAACGTAGCGAATGTTCCAGTGCTCGCGCGGCATCGCCTCATTTCCCATTCTCCGTCATTCAGGCGCAGTGGCACCATCTATCAGATGACCCAATAGCCTTCTTTTCCTTTCATACTCATAAATATCTGTTCGATTTATTTGATTCTTGAAACTAATCATCTTATATTCTAAATATATTTTTTTTCCTTTTTTTTTTTATATTACATCATTTTTTTTCGTATGCCTTTCCCCCTCTGTTCTTCTCTGCGGCTTTCCTTTCTGAACAAATCCTTCCAATATGTGTTTAAACTATTAGAATCATTAACGTTACATAACCTGTGTCTATTTTTTTCAATCAACACTGTTTCAGCCAATCTCAAATGCCTTTCCGTACGACAATTCTTAATAATTTTTATTTCATCAAACTTTGGGTATTGCCTTTGTTCAATACAGTGGACCAATGCAGTTTTTGCTCCTTTTTTCTGCCAATTCCGTAAGTGCTGTTGTAAACGATGTTTTAGTTTATTTTTAGTGCTTCCTATATATGATACTGTAGGATTGTTGCTTATAGGAATTTCGTAAACGCCAGCTCTGTCCGAGCACTTCTTGTTTTCTTTCGTATTGATGAAAGAAATACGAAAGAAAACAAGAAGGGCTTGATTGCGTTTGTCTTACAGCACAGGCTCTCCCCCTTCCCTGGAGCCAGTGGCCCTAAATTAGGGATGGTCAACTACTCATAGCTCACTGAGTTGCTCATGGTAGTTGTTCAACCCTGAATAAGAAAGATAAAAAAAAAAGACTGAAATTTTTTTCCTTAGCATTAATTTCAAATTCATTTGTTCTGGAACTGTTGTTTGAGCGTTCTAGACACCTTGACGCTAGATAAAAGATCCCATACTGTATTATTATACATAGTCGAACCACATTGTGACCACCTCCTACTTTTAACGTCAACAGCGCGTAGCCAATGAATGAAGGCACTTGTCGTGAGCTGGTTTGTTGGGTATATAAGGTGTGGTGTAGGAATTCTGAAAAAAAAAAAAAAAATATCACTCATTACTGTCATGGATAAAAGGAGCAATTTATCAGATTTGCAAAAAGGGATGATTATCGGCTTTCAGGCCAAGGGTGGCAGTGTTTCTGAAACAGCTCAGTTTGTGAACTGTTCATGTGTTGCTGTGGTTAAAGTGTATCGCGATCGGAGAAAAGGCACCATTGCGAATGAGCAAAATGGAAACTGCGAAGCACCACGTGCCATGGATGTGAGAGGTTAAAGTCGGCTTCGAAGGTGCACGAGGGCCGATTGGCATGCTACAGTGAAGCAGCTCACTGGCCGAATGAACCAGGGGGCTATCGGAAGTGTGTCTAAAACGACAGTTCAGTGAACCTTGCTATGTATGGGGCTCCGATGCAGATGGATAGTCACTGCACCTATGCTAATGAAGGTGCATCAGCAGAAAAGGCTAACATTTGCAGGGCAGTATCGGAATGGGCCTCCGCTGATTGGCAAAGGATTGCCTTCTCCAATGAGTCACATTTTATGCTTCATCAAACAGATGGATGTTGGCATGTAAGGCAAGAAACACCAGAGAACAAACACTCTTCAAGCATTGCTGGAAAAACACAAGCTGGTGGGGGCAGCGTTGTGGTCTGGGGAATATTTTCATGGCATTCTCTGGGACTACTCATACCTGTGGAAGGCACTGTGGACCGAATTCATTATGAATCCATCCTTGCAGACCACATACACCCATACATGCTGATTGTGTCTTCCCTGGGGCAGATGGAATCTTCCAGCATGACAATGCGACATGCCATACAGCTAGAAATGTCCGAGAGTGGTTGGAAGAGCATGATGAAGACTTCAAAGTACTTCCCTGGCCCACTAATTCCCCAGACTTAAACCCAATTGAACATCTGTGGGACCACCTCGATTGTGTGGTTCGCTTTATGGATCCTTTACCATGCACCCTTCAGCAGCTGTCAAATGCACTGCAGTCAGCATGGCTCCACATACCTGTGAACACCTTCCAGCACTTTATTGAGTCGCTCCCAACTCGTCTAGCTGCTGTCCGCGCTGCCAGACGAGCTGGGAGCGACTCACATTACTCTGCATATTAGCTGGTGGTCACAATAAGTGACTCGACTGTGTATAATTACAGTATTTTGTATTAGGATGGATTTAAATTAGTGCCTTGTATTATGATTCAATTACGTTATTGTTTTACACTACAGTGCATTAATGTTTTCAGTGGATCATGTAACAACTTGAAACAGTCAGGGCTATCCTTTCTGCTCATCTAGAATGGCATTGAATGAAAATATGTTAAGTGTGACAAAAATCTGAATGTAGAATAGTGCACACAGTGGATATCAACTTGTAAAAGCAACATTCTTACATTTTACCCTTCTTTTGCATGCTCAGTCTTTTATAAATTGAGTTTCTAAATGCAAAAATTGTAATAATGTTCATAACTGTGCAGTAATGATAAAATTTATATATTTTTTTATTATCTAGGAGATTTTTGACTTCATATATTGTTTTCATATTGTGTTTTTGCTATTTATATTGTGTGAGAATAAATGAAAAATCAGTGGTAGTAATTTTTTTCTCAAATGTTGCACTTAATGATTTTTACGAACAGTGAGAAAAAACAAATCAAATATTGATTTTTGATGTAATTTTAGTAACTTTTTCCAGTAGGTGGCAGCAATCTACTTCATGTCACAGCATTCTGAACTTGGCATTTCTCATGGGGCCCATAGTTAACTGACATAGTGTTTATTGTGGCACCTATACAAGAAGTTCTACCTGCAGAAAATAAAATGCCATTTGGTGTAAAATTCTGAGACTGCAAAAATAACACATTACACTCTTTTAAAGGTACATAACTGGAATGCTTAAACAGAAAGTGAAGTGTTGCTGCAGATTACTTTTACACATAAAAGTTTTGTCTTTCCTTTGTATGTGTAAAACATTCCTAGTAATGTAACATGGCTAATACTAAAATATGCACATAATTCTGGGTACTTACTGACATACATGGTAAGTTATCTTCGGCATCTTATATAAATTTGACATTGATGTCTTGCATTAGAATCATCTCCTATTATTGTGAAATTGTCACTTACCAGATGTGCATTATGATACAAAACTTTCAGGCTTAATTTGATGTGGGTGATATTGCTTGTGGGGGTCATTAAATTTCCCTAGAAAGAAGAAAGGAAGGGGGGGGGTGAATGGTTATTTATGCCACTATCATTATGGATATAATAATTAACATAAGGAGAATTATCTGACTTTTGTTTGTGTATGAAGTTAACTGTGGGCTTATTGACAGAATTCACGCATTCTGTTCATGTGAGGAACGGAGATGTGTTGCAGATGTGTAATGTGAAGCGAAATGTTGTTGGTAAGGTGGAGACGAATATTTTTAGATGGTTTAGCCATATTAAAAGAATAAGTGATAAGATGCTTAATAAGAGAATTCATTCAGCCCAAATGGCAGGAAAGAAACAGAGGAAGGCCAAGGAAATCATGAGATAAAAATTATGAGTATTCAGTACAAAAGGTCTTGCATGAGATGTGCAATGAATGTCAGTGAAGTTCAGGTTGCATGCTGAGATTGTTGTGAATGTAGATGTTAGATACATCAGCAGTAAGTAAAACCTAGCACCATCAGTTTTAAACTTTAATCTGAAAGATGAGCTTTCTTTGAGGTGCTAACCTCCAAATTCCAAAGAACTGCTTAGCGAGATGTAACCTCTGAATATCGGAGAACAGCTTAGTGGTTGGTTGGTCATTTTGTATCAAGTGATCCAATGAAAGTACCTTACCCATACCTGCCAACTCTTCTGGATTTTGCGGAAGTTTTCCGACTTTTTATACAGTCTCCCGGTTTTTCGAGTTCTTCCAGATTTTAAAATTGTCTGTATTTTTTTGCTAAAAATATCCCTATAAATAAAATATATAACAGAGATGGGAATTGTGCACCAAAAACAAAAATTTTGTGTCATTTTGTTACAAAAGGCAGATTTTGCGCCATTGTGCGCCAGATCCCCTGTACCGCGTTGTCATTGTCGGGACTTCGTCACAGTAAATTCTCTATGCACACCGTTCCGCTTGGCGCTAAATAAGGTCATGCAGTGGGAAGAAAGATTAAGAAACTCCATGTACTGTGGATTTTACCTAGTTGCTATGGAAATAGTCGTTTTTCTACGGACGACAGAAAACATCAAGTATGCTATAGAAATCATCGGTCCGCTACGGATGACGGAAAACATCGATTATGCTATTGAAATGGCCGATCTGCTACAGACGACAGAAATAATGAAGTATGCTATGATAATTGTCGGTCTGCTATGGACGGTGGAAAACATTGAGTATCTATGGCATACCTGCCAAGTTTTCCAGATTTTGCTGTTGTCTTCCAGTTTTTCGTACCGAAAAAGCATTTTTCCGGATTTCAACATGATTTCGCATCCGCAAAACAATAAGTACTGTAGTGTCTGCAGGACATTTTAGGTTATAAAGTACTGTGTATTTTTTGTTTTGGTTTAAAATTTTTTTTACTGGATATGCTGTGTAAACAATTTTTTTCAAGAGAGGCCCCTCTGGCTGGAGGGGTTGAAATTGCTACAAAGAGAAAGAAGCATGGAACAGACTAGGGAGGGTGAGAGAAGAGTTACAAATACTGTCTCACGTTTTGTCTCCTATGTTTGGTGTTTATGCATTTGCATCTGACAATAAGCAGCAGTTAATCATTCCTGCTCCCTCCCTGCGGTCTTGAATAAGCTAATAGAGATAACTCTCCCCTCCCGTCCCGTCCCGTCCCGTCCGACCACTGATTCCGGTGTTTCAGTGGCGTCGGATTGGGACGATTTCTGACCCCTGAAAACTCGCAGGAAATTTTCTGTGCAAAAAGTGTGTATGCAGGAAGAAAATATTTTTATACTACCCTGCAATATCCCTTTCAAAAAAGAGTAATTCCATGTCAAGTCAATGCAGTGATTTTACCCCACCATCTCAGATTTTGATGAAACTTGGCACAGAGGTAGCCTACATATAGATGAAGAAAAATACCCAATTTTGTTAAAATACGACGACCCATTTTGAAAATACGGCGATGTGAAGTTGCCAAAAATCGCCAAAAAAACTCCCCACTGCCATAATTTTAAATTGCTGCAGCAACTCTCCTAATTAAGCTAAAATGATGGGAGATGTGTCATTTTGCAGCATTTTCCAAGAGCTTTCCTATGATATGATATATACAATTTCTGGCCGATAGGCGATGTCTTTTAGACTCAACACCGAGTGCTCTGCATCTTTGGTTGAAGGTTAAGAGTGATCTGCAGTTTTTTGTTCGCAATTACTCCTTTACTGTTTGCACTGAACGTTTCCAGAAGATTGCCAATCTACGAGGTCATCTGTCAATTCTGACTCCGGCAGAACCTATGTACACCGTGTATCAAAGTGATCTCTCTGCACTTCTTAAACCATTGGCACGGCAAGCTGTCCGGCGAATGCGCAAGTGTCATATCTCCTCGTCTGCATGTACAACACAATATGGGTTTGAGATGAAAATTGTTTTTCAAATTTAAATTTAAATTTAAATTTTTAATTTATCAAAAAGCACATCTTGAAAAATTTTCAAAAAATTATATACAACACTTCACATTATTGTTAACTAATTCCCTAAGTTTAAATGTGGGACTGTCATGGGTTCACACCTTTATAAAATTTCAAAAATACATATTTCACTAAAAAAATGACATTTTTGTAAAATTTATAGATTTAAGCGGAAATATACATAACTTACCCGTAAATAAATCTTCACTCTTTATTCTTAATATATCTATGTACACATTCAAATTTACTGTTAACACATACATTCGAAATGTCACTTGCAAAACCTGATACAAACAGTGTGTTTTAAGATTTCACTTCTTTTTAAAAGCTTCATTTGTTTTTACAGTATCATCCCCAGGAATTTGATATATTCTTCCTGTTGTTGTTACCGGGTTTACTTTACAAAGAACATCATTTACAGATACCCATATAATATCAGGTTTTGTAGGATATGTATAAGATAGTGATGGGCCAGCTGAGTGAAGGACCAGTAACTTTAACTTCATCAAGACCTTCATTTTTTGTTAAAACATAAGCTAGCCACCATTTCTTGTCGTAGATGGCAGTAATGTTTCCATGAATATCTCTCAAAGCCAGTTTTTCTGGAGATTTTGTGACTGTTTCAACATTAGATTCTGTTGTATCTGAAAAAGTTTTTACCAATATTTTTGATGTACTTGATGCTATCAGTATAAAGGCATGTAACCTCTGTGTCCCTTTGATGGTAACAGATTCACTAAAATGCTCTTCTAGAAAATTTTCAGTTTCAATGTACTCATCTTGTGTTGAAAATTCAAAGTGTACAGATGTAATGTTTTTAACTGCCCAATCAAAAAGTTGTTGTGGAGTAAGAATTTGGTTATGATATGGCCTCTGCAGACTTGCTTTTGTTGCTAATCTCTTAACAGTGCCACCGACAACATCGCAAGGTCCTTTTCCATGAGCAGAGGCAAAAAAAAAAAAAAAAAAAAAAAAAAAAAAATGCCATTCTGTTTCGATGCCAAAATCTTCTTTGTGGAAACATAAGTTTACAGAATTCTTTTTATTCTTGTATTGGGCTGCACTGCTATCCAAAAAGTAGTATATCTTCTGTATATCAGTTTGAAATTTGGTTTTTAAAAATTGAGTCAGCTTTTTTGAAAACAGTAGACTGCTATGGTGTTATGCTCTAGACAGTTAGAAATTATGACATAGCTCATATGCTCTGTTTTCTTCTCTCCTATGTAATACACTGCAAAGGGGTGCACTGTTGCATGATCACTTGACCAATGATAACTCTGGGCCTCATCTTGGATCACAAAAGTGTAATTATCAGAGAAGTCACATGTAACAACATATTCACCCTCATTCAAGTTGACTTCACTTATAAAAGAGCTTTGCTGCTTAGCTAGAAAATCATGGAGTATCAATGTGGTCAATTTTTCAGAAAATAATTCAATAAACTCCAATGAGGTCTTCTGCATTGTTTCTAAGTTACATCTGTCTACTGAAACCCACTGTCGAAAAGTGATATTTTCAACCATATTATTATCAAATGCATTTTGTAGTGTACTTTTTATTGGGTCGCTTCTTAGGCAAGAACTACAGTTTCTCATAATGCAGTGAATTGATGCTGGGTTGCACAGCACTTTTGTCAGACAGTCAGCGTTTTTAAGAGGCCAATTCTCCATTGGTTAACACACCAAGCCTAGCATTTTCTATCATAAGTTTGACATTTTGATGTGTAGTGCAAACACATCTGAGTGTGTTCCACTATGTCCTGCTAAAATGCAGTGTTTTGGGCACAGTTCTGCAAATTTAGAAAACCCAATCTTCATTTCGTCAAATTTATCTTTGAAAATTTTATATGCTTCTTTTAAATTGCACAAAATAAGTCTTTTAGATATTACTGTTTTATCTCCATTCACCCCCTTCACATTTACACAGTCTCTCTTCCCTGGCATTACTCTACTTATTTCATCATTTTCATAAAGAGAATCTACTGTTTGCACAACTTCTTGTGACAGATTCTTTCCCAGTTTTTGGTCAGGACTTCCTAATATGCTCCTGTCCTTCAAAAGCCATTTTGCCTGGCGTACCATGTAGTTAGGAGCATTGAATTCACGCATTATCTTTCTTATACTCCAAGATTCAGGCAAACAAGTTAGTAGCATTACTTTCTTTTTCCTACTACTTGAAGAAAAGCTAGTTTTCAGATTACCTATGACAGATTGTTCCAGTGACTCACATTCATTTTCTGAGGAATCCTCTGCATTAGCAAATAGTTGTTTTTTAAGTGCTAACCCAATGTTTTAATTTTTTGGTTGAATACTGCTTCATCTAAAGATTTGTACTACGTACAGGGGACCCTCCTAATTCCCGAAGAGACGTATTTAGTGTCTCCAGAACAACTGAAGGTGGAGGATCATAGCTTGTTTCATCATCATCATCTGAACTGCAATCATTATTTTCTTGCATATTTTTCAATGAACCAATCTTCTTCTTACAATTATCACAAATTTTTGATATCTTTGGCATCATATCAGGAAACATCACACATCCATTCAGGCACATTTCTTAGTCTCTTTATGTTTTTCACAGAATGATTGTTTTTTTAACGGATTGCAACATTGTGGTGTCCAATATCTTTCTTTCTCCTTTGTATAATATCACACAGATCTCAGTTAAAATTTAGAAATGTTTCTGAAGAGAACACTAAAAGAAAATATACTGAAATAATGAGTAACAACTTTGAAAATATTTTTTTCACTAATACCAACACCTCACAATATTAACATTTAAAAAAGAAACCTTATACCATCACATTAATCACCAACAACATACACATCCAATTGCCACTAAATCAGTATGAAGACTGATCAGTCTGCCTGTGGTTTAAACCAGTTGGTACAGGTTTGAACCAGTTTAGTCATAACAGCTCCAGACTCAGGCAGTTCCAGACATGCGGCTTGACCCTGAACTGGCATAGCTGGGTCTGAGCAGATCCAATAAAATTGTAATTTGCTATTTATGATAGTTGGAATAAACAATTATATTTTTTTATCCCAATTTGTACTTTTTATATATACTCAAAACTTTTAATAATTATGGCTATCAGATTACAATTGTATTCATAAAAAACTTATGTTTTTGGTAGTTCTAATAGAATAATCATTCTGTCATAGTCACTAGTTACATTTAAATATATTACAAATAAATTTATGAAAATGTGAAGATTTATTTACGGGTAAGTTATGTATGTTTCCGCTTAAATCCATAAATTTTACAAAAATGTCATTTTTTTTAGTGAAATATGTATTTTTGAAATTTTATAAAGGTGTGAACCCATGACAGTCCCACTTTCTTACTTAGGGAATTAGTTAACAATAATGTGAAGTGTTGTATATAATTTTTTGAAAATTTTTGAAGATGTGCTTTTTGATAAATTAAAAATTTAAATTTAAATTTGAAAAACAATTTTCATCTCAAAACCATATTGTGTTGTTTATATCATAGGAAAGCTCTTGGGAAATGCTGCAAAATGACACATCTCCCATCATTTTAGCTTATTTAGGAGAGTTGCTACAGCAATTTGAAATTATGGCAGTGGGGTGTTTTTTTTGCGATTTTTGACAACTTCACATCGCCGTATTTTCAAAATGGTTCGACGTACTTTAATAAAATTGGGTATTTTTCTTCACCTATATGTAAGCCACCTCTGTGCCAAGTTTCATCAAAATATGAGATGGTGAGTTAAAAATTTATATTAAAATTGTGTTGATTTGCACGGAATGAACCAAAATGAAAAGCAGTCCGTACTAAATGTTCCCAGATCGAAAAGAACATTTCATTAAATACCCTTCCATGAGCGCACAAGAGTGGCGGAAGTTTCGCAATTCTCACCCTCTGACAACATAAACAGTAATCAATCAGAGTCTGACTTTTTGTTTTCTTTACTGGCTGTGGGCTTTCCATACCTGCCAAGTATTCCGGATTTCCCGGAAGT
Organism: Macrothele yani; assembly: GCA_039090855.1. NCBI lineage: Eukaryota > Metazoa > Arthropoda > Arachnida > Araneae > Macrothelidae > Macrothele > Macrothele yani. The sequence goes on along the minus strand of CM077011.1, from coordinate 87,680,808 downwards.
TTTAGCGTTTTACGACTGGAAGATAGTTTCTTCCGTATTTTCGCCAAAGTGGCTCGTAATTTTTTTTTATTGATGGAAATTGATGTTGTTATTGTCGCCTAGTGTGAACTCCTGCTTTTGTTTTATTATGATCTCGTAGCAATTGAACCTTATGTTATCTCACGCTTCTAGCAGTAAGCGATATATATTTATAGATTGCACAAACCCACTCCCGCAAGTCTTTCCAAACTCCCTCTCTCAGTGTCGGAATAGCTGCGCTAATTGTGCCGAAGTGCGAAATTTTTTTTAATTGTGCGCCGTGCAGAGAGTTCGCTAAAATGCGTAATTACGCGTCTAGTACGTACCAAAATTTTACCAACACGTAAGAATGTGCATCAGGAATTTTTCTCGATGTGTAATAAACACGCATCGAGAAACTTGTAATATACACTCCAACGTGTAAAAATGCGCATTGGGATGGTATTTCGTCTTTCAAAAACAAAAGTAAACGAAATAAAGATTTTTTTCCGTAATCGAAATTTTTTTTTTCCTGCGATGCTGCCTTTGTCCAGTATTGTTGTTGTACATCATTTTATTCCAAAAGTATTTGTATTTCAGTTTGAAAATGGAGGAAAAAAATTCCAAAAACAAAAATTGGATGGTGCAAAAATTTTCCTGTAATCTCCAGGCATGAGCGTGCAACGGCTTCGAGGAGTTTCTCCTTTTCCTCTATAATTGGAGTTATCCTCGAGATCGATGCATAACTGGACAGAAATTTTGGGGCAATTGGTAGTGGGGGAGGATGTTTTCTGCCTGAAAATTTCAACAACGGAAGTTTCGTTTCTCAAATCAAAACTTTCGAAAACTGAAATTAGGTGCAGTGAAAATTTCTTTTGTAATCGTAATTTTATATTTCACGTGATGTTTCCTCTGCCTAGTATTTTTGTTCAATATAATTTTATTTTGTAAATATTTGTATTTCAACTTGAAAATGGAGGGAAAATGTCCCAAAACTGAAATCGGACGTAGCAAAGATTTCTCCTGTAACTGTAATTTTTTATTCCAGCGATGTTCCAAACATGTATCCCGTATTCTTACCCCCCCCCCCCCCCCAAAAAAAAAGGTTTTCATTTCAGCTTGATAAAGGTGAGAGGTTCGAAAATGAATGTGATTAAGCTGAATGCATGGTGTTCAAAAGTATTCATATGCTCAAAGGTACATACACTATTCGTCTTTTATCTCAAATAGTGAAAGTTATCGTGCATACATACATACATACATACATATCACTACACTGTTCTCTGATATTCAGAGGTTAGCTCTACAAAGAAATACAAATTACCAGATAATTTTTACTTATTGTTGCCGTATCAAACTTCTCCATTCACAGCAATCTTGACATACAACTCGGACTTCACTCACATCCATCACACGCCATACACAAGATCTTCTATACTTTATACTCATAATCTTTTTCTCATGCAGACACTCCTGAATCTGATCCTCCCATGACTTCCTTGGCCTTTTTTTCCTGTCACATGGGCTAAAAAGATTGTCTTAGTAAGCATCTCATCATTCATTCTTTCAACATGGCTAAGCCACCGAAGCGTATTAGTCTCCACCTTGCTAACAACACTTTGCTTCACGTTACACAACTGCAACACTTCTTCATTCCTCACACAATCAGAACGGGTCTTGCCACCCCACCCCCTGCAAGAAACGCATTTCTCCAGAACACAAACTTTCAAAATGTTTTATTCTGAGCGAAAATGTACAGAAAACGAAGGCGGTAGGCGGCATGTGCCTTTACAAAGCCTGAAATCATAATAACAGGAGTCAGATATATACAAAGAGTGTGCAATTTACATTATGCAAGGGGTATATACAATGCAAGTGAAATAGATGAGCGGACTACAAAACAAAAATTACCGAATATGTATTCAAGAAGTGCGCTATTTACAGTATGAGAGGTGTATATATACAGCGAATGCGCAAGTTACAGTATGAAAGGTGTTTATATAATACAGTGCTAGTGAGATAGATAAGCGATGTTACGACATAAGTGTAAATAGTGCAGGGTGTGATAATGGAGAATATATACGTGAGACTGAATAAATGTACAATTTAGGCGAAGTATTTACAGATGTGCGTGAAGCCATATAGGAACAGGGAACGAACTATGTGCAGCAAGTGAGATATACATACAATGCAATGAAAATATAAATACAAATGACGCAGAACATAATGTTGCAATTGAAATGTGTACTATATACAGATGTGTACAAAAAGTGCATGACTGAGATATGTAAGATGCAGACAGTAAAGAATGAGCTTGTAGGACGGCTCCAAAACGGAGCATACACAGTACCAAGGAATATGTATATGTACAGGATGAACAGCGAAATATACAGGATGTGTATGTACAATTTATATGAGCAATATGACGAACGAATGAGCAGAAGATATATGATGAAATAAAAACATTGAATATACAGGTACAATGTGAGGCACACAGAAAAAAATCACTACAAAAATCACTTATTCAGAAGAGGGCACCACAAAGTAAGTGCACGTGAATAACCTGCAAACACTAACAGTAAAAAAAGATAAACTGGAGATGGGAATAAGAAGAATGTACAGAAGAACTAAGTCTGACAAGCTTAGGGAGACACTCTCCGGATCCGGTGAGCCAGTCCAGGGTTTATCGCAAAGATCAAAGCGGGGAAGGTCCCGACGTAGAGGATGGAAGTCAAATCAGAAGATGTAGGTCTGCAGAAGGCCCGGAAAACCAGCGGTGTAATGGTGACCATACACTCAGGAACTGCAGGCTCTGGTCAGTGGCCCTGGCAGTGGTAAACGCCAATCGGAGCCTGGAGGTCAGCCGGTTGTGGAATTGCGCACAGAGGGTATTTCCTGCTTGAAGGAGCGTAGGCACATTAGAGGTATGACCGAGTTGCGGATAGAAGCAGTAAATCACATGCTTTGCTAGTACAAAGATGTATGCGCATGGCTCAGATAAAGGCACCGGTGGCGAACAAGAAACCAGCAGCGTACTGTATGAAGAAAAAGGCAGCTCTTTGGCACAGAGACACTTGGTAAAGGCTAGGTGTAGTAAAGGAAGGATTGCCGGGCAGTACTGGTAGATGTGTAGAACATCAGCATGCTCAGAACAGAAGATGCAGGTGGGTGCGGCTGCCAGCGTCATCCGAAATAACGTGGCCGGCACTGGCAGGCGGCGGTGAAGGAAGAGCCAGTGAATATTCCTTTCGTCTGGTGTCGAGATGGGTGAAGCTGTTGCCGACCATAAACTCGGAAGAGCGGCGGGCGGTACTCCTGAAATGAGCTGGGGTGCGGGTGGCGATGGATCCAGAAGGAGAAAACGATAGAGAGTACGGACAGTGAAACTGGAGATCGGAAGAAAAGAGCCACGAACAGGAAGAAAAAAAGGAAGGGGAAGAGAAGCAGAAGAAACGAGAAATAGGCCAGATGGAGAAGCGAGAGCAGGAAAAAGAGTAATGATCGAGGATCGGAGAGAATTGTAGAGTGCAAGAGAGGCAGAGGTGCATGGAAGGAAAGGAGAGAGGTCGGAAAAGGGTTTCCATGTTAGATCGGAGGAAAGTAAGTCTCGGACGGACACGATCCCAGCGGGAAGCCAGGAAAGGTCAGTGAAATACGGTGCGTTAGGAGGATGGAGGAATAGAAGAGGGGTTCAGTTAGAAGTTCTGAGGTGGTAGCGGGTGGGGCACGGAGTAGTGGCAGAGAGCGAAGAAAGGAAAGTGCCTCTGAATAAATGGGGGAAAGACGGGAGCGGAGGAGAGAAAAGCGATCCATCAGTAGAAAAGTTGTGAATTTAAAGCGGGGGTTCCGGGGAGAAATCATCACGTCTCGGAGAAGAGAGGCTGCGGATCTTGGTTCACAGAGTAGACGCAGAAGGGATACTATCCGGTGTGCTTTGTAGAACTGGCGGACATCCAGGAGCGCAATACCACCAGTGGAGATCGGACGACTTAGAGTTGAGACTTGTATCCAATGATGAGCTGACCAGATCATAGTAGAAATGATCCGTGTGACTTCAGCAAGATAGTAAGCTGGCATGCGAGCAACTGCCCACACATGAAGACAAAGAGACAGAAGATATGTACGAGTAAGGCGTGCCCGGGTGACGTAAGAGGCGCTGAACTGAGCTTTCCGCCAGAAGGCAGCTGATTGAGCAAGGCGATTACGAAGAGCAGCCCACGTGTTGTTTCGGGCAGCTATGAGAGCTCCCAGGAGTACACCAAGAAATTTCTGAGAAGAGGCAGTCCAGGAGGCACCCCATGGGGAGTCCGTCCTGGACTCCCAGGCACCACACCACAGGCCGGCACTCTTAGTAGTGTTGAGCATCGCTGAGGAGCAAGAAGAGTAGAGTGCATATACATGAGCGAGGGTATTAAATTGCGATTCCATCCGAACTCAGAAAGTTTCGGCGTAGGCGGAGTAGGTTATAGAGAAGTGCCTGGTGCTTGCCGTGGGAGGAGGAAGAGCCGCAAGAAATGCATGATGTACTGTGCATAGGAAAAGCTCAAACGCCAGAGCAAATAGTTGCCCAGAAAGTGGACACCCCTGTCGTATTCCACGAGGGAAAGAAATGGGTGCTGTGAGAAAGGCGGCTGTCTTGACCTGAAAGACGGCATCGCGATAGAGAGCAAGAATAGTGGTAATGAAGACGGAAGGAAAGCCAAAAGCGTGTAAAGTAGTTGAGAGAAATGAATGGGAGATATTATCAAAAGCTGCACGTTGGTCTAAATTTAGTAGGGCAAGAGATTCAGAATTAGATCGGGCAAGATACAGAAGATCACGAAGAAGGTGAAGGTTAGTAGCGATAGAACGACCAGGTACCGTGTAGGACTGGTCGGAAGAGAGAAGATACGGAAGAACTTGATTTAGGCGGCGAGAGAGAATTTTAGTGAACAGTTTGTAATCAAGATTTATTAGTGAAATTGGACGCCAGTTCCCCAGGTCAAGGAGGTCACCCTTCTTAGGGAAAAGTACCATGTGAGCAACAGTGAAGCCCCTCGGAAGGGAGATAGATGCAAAGGCAGAAGAGTAAGCAGCAAGAAGGAAAGGAAGGAGAGAAGGCAAAAAGATAAGATAAAATGATAGAGGGAGGCTGTCAGGACCAGGAACGGCTCGGGGATTGAGAGAGGAAAGTGCAGTCCTAAGTTCAGATGGAGAGATAGGCTGCAGAAGAGAAGCGGAGAGGTGAGAGGAGACTTGAGGGAGAGAAGAAAGTAAAGTATTACACGCAGAAGCAGAAGGTGGAGGGGTATCACTGTACTTGTCTGAGAAGTATTGACGAACATGGGAGCAAAGCACATCTGGGTCCGAAGCCACATGACCGTCAGGCAGACGCAGCACACGGAGCCGATGAGAAGAACGGCGCTGATCCTCTAACGAAGACAAGAACTCAAAAGAACAGTCTTCGGGAGACAAGTGCTGGAGACGAAGTCGTAAAATGGCCTGCCGGGCTCGAGGTTTCAAAAGAGCACGGAGGTCTACCAAATATGATGGATAGAGGGGGTGAGAGGCTCCAAGCTGGGCGAGAACTTGTCGGAGATTGCGTTCTTTCATGGTGTGCAGATTGGCAACTGTGAACGAGTGGCTCTTGAGAAAGTGGAGCAGGTGTGACTTGACATCCAGCCAGTAACTTAGTGCACAGGAAGCAGTGGACAGTCCAGGGTGATAAGAGTGAAGGAGATTCCGGACGTTCGAACACAAAGCCTGGTCATCCAGGAGAGAGGTATCTAATGTCCAGGAGTGAAACTCGGAGCGTTGACGGAAAGAAGAGTGAAGGTGGCCACAATGGCACAATGTTCAGAAGAGGCGGTGGGTAGATGCTGACAGTCCGTGACCACGGGCAGAGAAGGGCAGTGGTTGCGTAGAAACGGTCAAGTCTAGCGGAAGATGACGAGGTGGCAGCTGAGGACCTCCACGTATGGGACACCGTTGTAGGATAAATTTGACGAAAGACGTCCCGAAGATCAAACTCCGTGATGAGGGAGTGTAATTGCTCCACAAGACGTAAGCGAGTTTCCTTATGAATTGGAGCACGATCAAGATCAGAGTCAAGCGTGCAATTAAAATCGCCGCCGATCAACACGTGATCCGACGGCAATGTTGACTGAAGAGCTGAACGGAGCGCTATGAAAAGGAGGATGTGATGTTGAGGTGTGCACGGAACATAGATGTTGAAAACGACATAACGACGCTCGTCCAGAACAAAGGTAAGGCGCTGAAGCAAGTCACGGCAGAGAATCTGCACCGTTACTGAAGATAGAACTTGACGGAACTGAGTGCGGATGCCGATGGCCAGACCGCCGATTGTAGAGTGTCGGAAAGCGTGGTGGAACTGATAGTTCCACGTACGCCATTGATTGAAGGGCGTTGTAGACAGGCAATTTGTCTCTTGGAGTAGAAGAATGTCTGCTGCGAGGTGATGGAGATCCTCACGAGCAAGCGAGTTCGCCAGAGGGGACCCAAACCACCTACAGTTCAGTGTCGTTATCTTGAACGGAAATGTCCGACGGCGGTTCAAGGAGCTTGTCAGCGGCTCGTTGGAGCCGAGAGAGACGATCGCAGACTTTCTTGAGACAACCGCTTTCGCCGAACGATGTGGATGGTAAGGCTTGGAGGTGAGATCGAACAACTGCCACTTGCGTCATAGTTGCTGCAAGCTCCGTGAGATAGGATTGGAGAAAATCATGAGACATGGTTTTACTACGAGGACCGATGAGATAGGAGTATAACTCCGCACCAGAAATCGATGTCTGTGGTAGTGAGGAATCTTCCAATTGCTGTATGAAATCCTCTAGAGTAAGTGGAACCAGTGTGCTGTCGTCAGAGTCTGAGATGGAGATGCTAGAAGCGTCAGATGCGAGTGAACGACTTTCCGAGCGATCACGTCCTCCTTGAAAGGTGGGAGATGTGCGTGTCTTCTTATTGCGACGTCGAGTAGTCCGACGACGCTTCAGACGTACACTCTGTTGCTTGGGACTAAAGGCAGGATTGTCTGGCACTGTGAAGGCATCAGGCGCATCGACCCCATTATCGGGCTCTGAAGGGACCTGTGGAGTAAATGCAGAAAGCAGAGGAGAGTTCAACTGGTCTCCGGTCAAAGAATTCTCCTGCTGTGGGCATGTTTGGAGTATAGAAGCTGAGTTGGAAGTGGAAGGTTGCGACGAAGTCACGCGTTGACCAACGGTTTTATGCAGACTTTCGGAATAACTCTATTGCCGCTGGTCAGAGGCACCAGATGAAGATGCCTGGGGTCCAGTTGACCGTTGAGTAGGCTGTACTGAAGATTTGGAGGCAGTAGCTGCCCGATGAGGGCATAGCGCACTAGGGTGACCAGTGCTCTTACATACCGAACAAAGAGTGCCCACAGTGATGTCAATGCACCTAATATGAGTGTCACAGCGTACATTGAGTACCGATGGAACACGTAACATGGCTTCCTCCGAGGGAAAGATCACACGTACATTACGGCGAAATCCTGAGATATAACGGTCCTCAGGGACTCCCGGAAAGGAGGAGTACGTAATGACCGATCCGACAGTACGTCCATAATTCTGAGCGACGGAGAGCAATAGGTCGTCGGATACTTCCGGAGGAACAGGGGCGAAACTGACTGTAGTAGGTGTTTGTGTGAGTGGGGTTGCAAGGAGATGGCGATCGCCAATGGAAATGCCTTCGGTCAGAAATCAAAGAGCGAAGGCTGGAGTCGCAAGATAAGCAATCACCTGACTGGTTCTTCTACCCACGTGAGTAACAGCCTCTTTTGGAACAATTTGTCGAAGGGCAGCGCTGTACGCCGTCAGCTTTGTGTTGGGGAGGCTGCGGAAAAATACACCCAGCCCGATTTTATCAAGAAAAAGCTGACCTTGAGGGCAAGTAGTCGGAACATCCACGTAGATCTGGTCTGTACCATACGTCATCTGATAAGGGCACTTTGAAGAAGGGGGCTGGTGAGAGGAAGAAGAAGAAGTTGATGCACCTGAGGTGACAGCAGCATACGTCACACCTGGCGCGCGTTGTGATGACGCGGAAGTGGCTGGTGGAAGTGTGACGTCCATGGCGTCGTCAGAAGGCACAGGGGAAGGCAATGGTTCACCACTCTTCGTCAAATGGGAAGGAGATGACTCCATGGGCAAGGCAACTTTGTCACGCTGCAGAGAGGAGGGGCTTATCAAAGGAAGCCCTCCATTGGCGGATATCTGCTGAGCAGCTGAGAGGGATAAAGAGTCACTTCTGGAAGCGAGGATAGAGGCTCCGCTACCCCCAGAAGTCACCATTTGCAATGGCGATAAGATTACGAGCTTTGGCCAACTCGACCAAAGCAGGAAAATGAGGAATGCAACACAGAAAGGGCACTTACCGACCTGGTAAATGGATCAGAAGTAGGACGGCACCTTCACACACGCTGCACACACAAAATTAGGAGCTGTAGACTCGGAAATTATCCCAAATTGAACAAAATACGAGCACGAAGTAAACAACGACTGTTGTCCAGCACACAAACGACTCCTATGTTTCTTTTGTAGTACCCAGGTTTCACTGCCATACATCTGAGTAACAACAATTAGACTTTCATATACAGCCATGTGGGACTCTCTTGAGAACCCATCATTCCTGTGAAACCCCCCAAAGCAGCCATGACTTTCAATGAAGAATTCACTCACCTACTAATTTCACCATCCAATTGTTCTCTCTGTCAAACATGCTTCCTAAATACATAAGCTCATTCACCTGATCAATCACTGTGCCATTTAGATATATATTACATTCAGTACTACCAGTTCCTCTCTCAAAAACCATAACTTTGGGTTTTCCCTTTCACATAGATGCCAACAACTAGTACGGATTTTCCATAATTTTACGGATTTTTCGTTGGTGTTACGGAAGTACGGAAACGCCGCTGAAATGACGGAAAATCGCCATTTGATTTAATTTTCTGAGATAGAAAGCAAATTTTCATCAACTTAAAAATTTTTGTTGGTTCTTCAAGTTTTTCTGGGGGAAAAAAATTAAATCCTACATTCTGTGTATTATAGATTTCTGCATCTTAATTGGCAATCCATCTTCCGTAGACTGAGCGGCAACCACACTATGCTGGCTCAGCGTTTCATTCCATGACACTGCTCCCATTGGTTCTCTCCGTGCCGGACGCAACTACGCAGTTTAGCTATGTGTGGACGCTGCTTAGGCATTCGTTCCGAACTTCCATGATGCACTTCGTGCCTCCTGCGTGCAACCAGGGCAGTTGCTTTCGTTCCCCGTTGGCCATAGCGCTTCTGCTTTGTTGTCCTTGATGCTTTTTGGTTCTCTCTGCTGCACATGCTACCCTATAGTTACATCATGGAAGGGTGAAGCGATTGTGAAGTTTTTTTTTCTGTTTTCTTTCATTTATTTAAAATGAAGCGTTCTTTAGACAAACCTTCGTCGTTGAAGAAGAAACAGTGTGTTCTAGAAACTTACAATAGAAATTGGCCCTGTTTTGAGAAATCAAAAGTTTCTGTGAACCACGTGTTTTGCAGAATTTGTAGATGCGATTTTAGTATCACGCATGGTGGGCGGAATGATTGCCAAAGACACGCAGAATCGAAAAAGCATAAATCTTTCGGTGAGTTGAAAGTTCAGTCAGTGAGCGATTTGTTTGCATCAAAGGAGAACAGCATAATAAATGCAGAACTTATGTTCACTTCATTTATTGTGGAACACAATTTACCCATAGCAGTTGCTGACCATGCTAAATCGTTATTTCAAGCCATGTTTCCCGATTCAGCAATCACAAAAAAATATTCTTGTGGAAGAACCAAGGCTACTGCACTAATTCAGCACATGGCCAGTGTTTCTACAAGTAACATCGTATCTGAAGTAAAAAAAAATCCTTTTTCTCTATCTACGGACGGAAGTAATGATGCTCAAGCAAATAAACTGTATCCCATTACAATAACATATTTTGACGAAAAAATAGGGAAAAATTCAACTGTTTTGTTATCGGTTGAATCAAGTAATAATACAGGTAAAGGAATATTCAATGTTTTGAACAATGAGTTTGTTAAAAAAAAAATCTCGTGGAGCAACTGTGTATCATTTTCCTGTGACAATGCTAACACTATGATAGGTCAAGTAAAAGGTGTTGTTTCTCACATAAAGAAGGTTCAGCCTGCAATCATAGTGCAGCGATGTTCATGCCATTTAGTAAATTTAGCTGCACAGAAATCTGCTACTCAACTGAAAGGATTTAATGTTGAGCAGTTTCTGATACAGTTGTACTTTTTTGGAGAAAAGTTCAAAGAGGAAACACAGTCTGAAACTGAGTCAAGCTGTTTGTGGTACTAAACCACACAAAATTCTAAAGCATGTCAATACTTGCTGGTTATCACTTTTGGAATCCATTGACAGAATTTTAGAACAGTGGGAGGCTCTAGAACATTATTTCAGTGACAATGAAGAAGCTAATTCACAGTATAAGAACCTTGCAAGTATGATTGGAAATCCTTCATCTAAACTTTGTCTTTTTTTATCTGCTACTCTTCCTTTGTTTACATCTGTTAACGTGTTCTTGCAGCAGGAAGCTCCGCTTGTGCATGTATTAAAAAGAAAACTTCATAGTCTGTTATCTGAATTGCTTGTACGATTTATCAAGCCATAGGCATTTGATGTGATAGCAACATCTCTTGCAGATGGAAATTTTGAAAAAAGGAGAAATAAAAAAAAACAACTGTGATCTCGTAATTGGGTCAAAAGTGAGATCTTATATAGGCACAGCTGCAGATCTGAGTGAAGACACAGTGGCTACTTTTTATTCTGAGGTAAGGGAATTTTACAAGGCAGGCTGCAAATTACATTTTAAGAAAATTTCCACTTAATGATGAATTTCTGAGTCATGCTGAAATTGCAGATGTAGCATTAAGTCAAAGTGTTTCTTTTGCATCAGTCCAATATATGTGTTCCCTGTTTCCAGTTTTGAAACCAGAAGAATCTGACAAGGTGGAATCTGAATTTGCTCACTACCAGTTTGAAAATTTTAACTGTGCTGTTACTTCTGGGAGAATGGATGAAGTGTGGCACAGAATTTCTTTAATGAAAAATGAAAGTGGCCAGTTGAAGTATGAATCATTAAGCAAAATTATGAAAATGATTTTAATAGTCCCTCATAGCAATGCAAGTACAGAAATAATTCTCAGTATTGTTAAAAAAAAAACATGAATGAATTCAAACCTAATTTAAGTACTCATGTGCTGTCTTTTTTATTAGTGAAAAAAATAAACAGCATTGCACACAGTGAACTATGCTATCAGAAGAAGTTTTTGCAAATTGAACTAAGGAAGGCCAAAATGGCAACTACAGCTAGTTTATCATAATAATTTGGCCAACATTTCAAGGAATAATTTTTCTTCATGTCTGGAGGTAATTTATTATATTTTTCTGGTAGACAGTATTTTAAATTTTCCCACTAGCACATTTTTTTATTGTATTATTATTTTCTTTATTCGAAATATACGAATCACAGCCTCTGACAAACAAAATAAACAGCAAATTATCATTGACTGGTATTGTTGAACTGATACTAGTTTCCACCGGAGACCTAGGTATCGGTCAAGAATTGGCGTAAAATATATGATGTCCCAAGTAAAGCTGTCTTCTGCAGTTATGTAGGTGGCATATCAGAAAGCTGCAATTTTTCAAAATGATTCATAAAATTTTTTGACATTGTTCCAAGTGCCCCGATGACAATGGGGACTACCGTTGTGTGTTTAGTCCATAACCGGGTAACTTCTATGGCCAGGTCTCTATATTTAGTCATTTTTTCCAATTCTTTTTCATTGACTCTGGCATCTCCAGGGATCGCTATATCAATTAGCCAGACTTACCGATTTTCTATGACTGTTATGTCTGGTGTATTATGTTCTATGTGTCGATTGGTTTGAATTCTGAAATCCCACAAGATCTTGACCATTATTTTCTATGACTTTCTCAGCCTTGTGTTCCCATGAGTTTTTCTATGCTGGCAGATTGTGCTTTCTGCATAATGACCAATGAATCAATTGTGCAACCCTGTCATGTCTAACTTTGTAATCTGTCTGTGCAATTTTGCTACATTCACATATTAGATAAGACACAGTTTCATCTTTTTCTTGACAAAGTTGACACTTTGGATTATCACTGACTTTCTGGATTTTAGCCTTCATAACATTTGTTTGCAATGCCTGTTCTTGTGCAGCAAAAATCAGACTTTCTGTTTCTTTCTTGATGGAACCCGATTTCAGCCATGCCCAAGTCAAGTTGTTGTCACTTTTCCCATCAATATTCCTTAGAAATTGTCCATGCAGTGGCTTGTTCTTCCAGCCATCTAATCTGCTTTCAAACTGTTTCCTCTTGTATTCAGCCTTGTTTTCTGTTGTTTTAAAAATATTTTCATTATTCACTGCCTGAAATAGATTTTCTCTGCTTCTGTTGACATAATCATTCAGGCTTCTTTTTCTTCCTCTACTACCTGTTGTACTTGTAGTAGCCCTCTGCCTCCAATCTTCCAAGGTAAATACAATCTGTCAACATCACTTTTTGGATGAAGTGCGTGATGCATGTTCAATAACTTTCGAGTTTTCCGATCCAGTATTTCTAATTCACTTTGGGTCCAATCAATTATTCCAGCTGGGTATCTAATTACTGGAATGGCCCATGTATTTATGGCTTTGATTGTATTTCCACCATTTAGTTTTGATTTCAATATTTTTCTTACTCTCTTGATATACTCACTCTGAGTCAGACCTTTGACTTTTGTATGTAAGATGTTATCTGATTCAAGAATTCCAAGGTATTTATAATTTTCATTATGTGACAATGATTTCATTATATTTCCATTTTCTAGTTCTATTCCATCTATGTTCTGGACTTTTCCCCGGCACATGGATAGTACTGCACATTTTTCCAGTCCAAATTCTATCTGTATATCATCACTAAATATTTGCACTGTTTCAAGTTCGGCGGAACTTTTTGCATACAATTTAAGGTCATCCATGTACAGCAGATGGTTTATTTTTCCATGTTGGTCCGGAATGTGGTAGCCCATTTTTATTTTGTTCAAAATCGTTGACAATGGAATTAAAGAGATATTAAACAATAAAGGCGACAAAGAATCCCCTTGAAATATGCCTCTCTTGATATTAACTTCTCCGAGTTCTTCACCATATGCATGTAACACTGTTTTCCAGTTTTTCATATTTTCTTTGAGGAATCGGCAGATGTTTTTGCTAACTCCAAAAAGTTCCAAACAGGTGTTAATCCAGCTGTGGGGCAATGAGTCAAAGGCCTTTTTATAATCTATCCATGCCATATTCAAATTCGTTTTTCTTCTTTTGGAGTTTTTTAGTACCATTTTGTCAATTAGCAGCTGGTCTTTTGTGCCTCTTGACCTTTTGAAGTTCCCCTTCTGTTCTATTGGGTACAAATTGTTTCCCCATAAGTAGTCATAAATTGATCTTGCTAGTACTCTTGTGAAAAGTTTGAATGTTGTTGGGAGGCATGTAATTAGACGATAGTTAGTAGGTTCATTGCCTTTTTCTTGATCTTTCATTATAAGGAATGTGCGACCTGTTGCCATCCAATCTTCTGTGGCAGAATTCTGTAGCATTATATTGAATTGCATAGCTATTCGTTGATGAAGACTTGTAAGATACTTCAACCAAAATCCATGCAATTCATCTGGCCCAGGAGCGCTCCAGGCTTTCACATTCTTTACTTGCTGTGTAATCATATCAGTTGTTATCATCAGATTATCCGTGTGTATTCCTTTCAAATCTTTACAAACATCTTTGATCCACAAGGCATTTTTATTATGTTCAACTGGGCTTTCCCAAATTCCTTTCCAAAATGTCAAGGCATCTTTCTTGCATAGGCTGATGTTTATTTGGACTGCCTTTTGTCTCGGTGATTTATAAAATACTTGTTGCTGATTCCGAAATTGCTCATTTTCTTTGTACTGTTTTATGCGTCCGTCATATCTTCCAATTTTTTGTAGTAGCTGTTACTCGTTTTAATTCTTCCATAATTTCAACAATTCTTTTTCTTTCCAGGTCGTACTTTTTGCAGAGTCCATCTTTTATTTTTCTACTTTTAAGCTTCCCATCTTTCAGGCATTTTAAGTTACTAATGTCACTACAGAGTTTATTTATTTTATTTTCTAGCTGAATTTTCCACTTAGGAGTGCCAGGCATTTTTTTCTTTGGCATCTTGTAACCAAGTTCCATGGTTACTATGGCAGCTGTACTGTACATGAGCTGGTTTGTTTCCTTTAAAGTATGAGTTGATATTTTGTCCTTGACATCATTTGCAGTTTTTAACAAAATTTCACTTGTTTGCTTCGTATTTGGCGAATTGCAGGAAGTCTTTGTCGTTCCTCACCTTGCATCATATGGATTAAAATTTTCTCTTTCAGGAGATTTTGCTGTTGTGTCAATTCATGGTTGTAATGTTGTTTCACAGATTGTTCTTCAGGTAAAATATTTTCTGCTACTTGATCTTCCGGATTTACCAGCACAAAGTTTTCCATGACGTGGTCATTATTTTGTGTTGGTCCTTCTTTTGCCAATTTCTCCATCTTTTGCAATTCCAGATACCTTGTTCCTGATGATAAACCTTCTTTGATTCATTATTCTTTGTTCTGTTATTCCACTGTCTGGATGTTTTCCTTTCCAAATTTGCATCATTCTTTTTTGAAAACTGCGGGCTGATGGATTTGCCTGGTAAAAGCATTTCATGATTTCTCGATTTTCAGCAACTGTCCAAGTTTTCTGTTTCTTTTGTTCCAGTATCATTGCAGTAGCCTGTCCTGGTTCCTCAACAGAATCTGCTGAGCCCTGAAGCCCATTTGTCGACAGGTGTCCAGGAACCAAAGCACCTGACGCGGTCCTTGTTGACCCGGGCGACGACCGATCCGGTATGGAATTCTTTTTCTTTCGTCTCATCATGATTGATGGTTGTTGGGTACTCTTAGTCTGGCTTGGGTGGCCCTGCTGATAGCTATGCTACCGCTAGCATAGCTCTCAACCTCATCGGGACACACGAGCCCCACCACCACGACAAGGTGGCACCCTCGGTGGGGGTATTATTATTACTATTATTATTATTATTATTATTTTGTTAATAGTTCTGACAGATTAAAATTTGTTGCAGTGTTATAAATACCCAAATTTGCCTCTGTAGACTGGATTACCGAAAATTACTGAAAAATGAACATGTTGGTTACTGAAAACTACTTTTAGAGGTTGGCATCTATGCTTATTTATATTAAGTTTGAATTTCATGCAAACTTCGTACACCCGAGACAACATACTTTGCAACTCACATTTGCTCTCTGCCAACGGGACAGTGTCATCAGCATACAGCAATCTGCACACACGGATATCACCAAGACATAAACCAGTATTATCTATTTTGGCATCACGCATGCACACATCCATAAATATATTAAACAGCCATGGTGACATTACACAACCTTGTCTGACTCCTGCACCAATAGAAAACCATTTTGATAAAACACCATTTACTCGTAGACAAGCTGAAATGCTAGCATACATACATTGCTTTTACACTGTTAAGTAGATTCCCAGTAACACCATAATCATTCAATACCTTCCACAGAATTGTCCTATTTATTCGATCATAAGCTTTCTCTAAATCTATGAAGGCCGCAAAAACTTTTTTTACCAACGGCCAAATATTTTTCAATCATCATGCGTAATGCAAAAATTTGGTTAGTGCAGCCTATACCAGGCATAAAACCTCTCTGAACATCCCACACTTTCCCTGATGTAAGACCTCGTACTTTTTCAATAACGACCTTACTAAACACTTTCCCTGGCACACTCAGTTGGCTAATACCACAATAATTCTTGCAGTCAGTCTGATCACCTTTGACCTTATACAAGGGAACAATGACAGCATCCTTCCAATCCTGAGGAACCAATCCTAGCTTCCAGCACAACTGGCAAATTTCAGTTAACCAGTCAATTATAGAGTCACCACCATATTTCAACATCTTGGCAGTTATGCCATCAATTCCCGGAGCCTTACCATTCTGAAGAGATTTTAGAGCTTTATATACCTCTTCTCCTGAGATCCCTCCTGTGCTTCCATCCTTTCCTGTGACGTCATCTGCTTCTGCCTCAGTATCACCTTTGCTTTCCTGTTCTATTAACTCACAGAAGTATTCATCCCATCTTTCACTTAACTCATTGGGCTCCCAATTCATTCTCCGTTCCTATTCGTCACACAACTTACTACTTTGTTTCTCTTATTTTTCCTGATTCTCATGTACTTCCAGAAAGTCTTCTTATCTTTCCAAAAAGCCAGTTCATGCCTTTCGACCCTCTTCTTCCTATCTTTTGCCTTATTCTGGGGAACCAGCCTAGCGACTTCATGCTTCTTACAGCGATATTCATCCACAGAAACTCTACCTTGAAACATCCCCAAATAGGCTTCCTTCTGTCTCTTTAATGCCTTTTCAATCTCACTATTCCACCAAGCATCACCTCTTGTGTTACCCACTATTGTGGTGCCATAGATCACTTCAGCAGCAGTGACAACACAGTTCTTAAAACATTCCCATTTGTTTTCTACATCCCTCTCACAAGACTTCAGCTCCTTCAGTCGTTCTCTGAGTAAGTCAGAATAACGCTGATGATATTCAGAGAGCCTTTCAACCTTTTATTCTTTCCATCCTAGGCCTCTTCCTATTCCTTTTCCTCCAACCAACATTCAGTTTCACTGGTGACACTACCAAGTAATGATTAGAAACAACATCCGCACCTCTCATCACACGAGTGTCAACAATTAAGTGTTTCAGACGTTGATCGTAGACAACAAAATCTATCGCACTATTTTGACCTAGAGTACGATTTTCCTAAGTATATGTATACTTGTGATTGAAAAACATATTAGATACACACAAACCATTCTCAGTGCAGAGTTCAATTAATCTTTCACCATTATTATTCATACAAAGATCATTAAACTTACCCAGAACATTATCAGAAATTGCATTCTGCACACTACTCTAGCATTGAATTCCCCTGCTATTATAACTTTCTCTTTAGCACCAAAATGGCTCAAAACATCTTTTAGCTCATTCCAGAAATCTTCCTTCCTATCAGAAGGTTCCAAGTCACAAAGAGCATACACTACAATAATTACTATTCTTTGAAATTTCACTTTCAAATGAATCCAAATAATTCTTTCACTTATGCAGCTATAGTGAATCAAGTTGTTCTTAATCTTTTCACTTAAAATCACGCCTAAACCAGCGTATCCTCACATTATCCAATACTGCAGATCACACACCCATTCCATTCACTTCTTCTATCCCGATTTCCTTCTTTTGGTTTCCTTCATACACTGCACATCCAATCTATACTTATTCATCTTTTCAATCACCTCATTTATCTTGCTATTTATACTTCTAGTATTCCATACATCAATTTTACACTCACTCAGCCAAGATCTCTTTCTCATATGCCGTTTAGAAAGTCCAGGTCAATTCTGTGGTGGACCGTCCTTCTCAAGTGTGGTAGGTCCACCATATCCCACACTAGAGTCCGTATATTGATTTCTTTGTGTCTTTTTAATCAGGTCAGTACATCAGTGTGGGGGTTAGCCGCCCGCAGCTGACGGTTCCAGTTGGTCATTCAACCTAAGGATTCTGGAACAAAACCCAGTGAGTTAGGGTCTTTTCGCCACAGAACTAGCTGGCACCTCTCCAAGATTCACAGAGGCCTTAGTTGCTGTCGTGTGTGTCATTGTTACCACGGAGCGCCCCGAGGAGGCAATTCTATCTCTCACTGAGATCGTTCATGATGGATAAAATTGTCAACCGAGGGCATTAAAAAAAGGCCACTGTCTTGTCATTGCTTAAATTGACATCAAGTTATTTCTAAAATTGCATCACTCAATAAAAAAAAAATAATAATAATAAAAAAACCTTGAAAATCATCACAATTTCTAAACTCCATTTATGAGTGACTGATACAGAAAAATAATTGAAAGCAAGTACCATCAAACATATTGCTAGCACATTCCATACCTTCCCCTAGTAATAGATAATCATAAATTGACCGTTCTGGTACTGTCCCAAATCTTGATTTTAAGGTAAATCTTAATTTTACAAGAAATTCTTCTTGATTTTAGGGAATATCTTCATGATTTTATTGTAAATCTTCTTGATTTTTGCAAACAATCTTGTTGTTTTAGAAAAATTTTGGTTGGCAGACGTGGTATGGAAATTGTCGGTCTGCTATGGATGACGGATATCGTCGGTCCACTGCGGACAACAGAAAACATAGAGTATGCTATGCAAATGGTCGGTCCGCTGAAGACGACGGAAAACTATGGAAATCGAAAATCTCAGTGAAATAACATTATTAAACATCTGTGTAAAATTTATTTTCATGTTTTCAAGATCCTAACACTTTTTAATGGGCTCTAAACACCACCGTGAGCTACCCCCAGTCTATGTAGGCACTTATTACATTTACTGCAGGATTCCTATTGGTGTTTGAGGAAAACTAGAAAAAGAAAAAATGTTAGCTCCACTTAGTGTTCCTCAACTTCAGAAGCAGGTCTGTGTAACTGATAATGTTAAATAAAGCACAAGAAAACAATATAGCTTTGAAAAGAAGAAAATGTGGTTGTTGAAAGTGGCCAGGTACTTAAGGAATCAAAAACAAAAATTGTGTGATATCCTGGCACATATTGGGGGGGGGGGGGAGGGGACAAGCAGCAAGAAAAAAGTAAAATTCTGTGTAGGTCCCAAAAGGATAAAATTTTTTTTGCTGACTTGTATGGATATGGGGTGTTTCAAAACCTAGTACAAACATACATATCACTAAGCAGTTCTCTGATACTCAGAGGTTAGCTGCACAAAGATATACAAACTAAGAGATAATTTTTACTTACTGTTACAGTATCAAACTTTTCCATTTACAGCGATCTTGACATACAACTCGGGCTTCACTGACATCCATCACACACCGTACACAAGATCTTCTATACTATATACTCATAATCTTTTTCTCATGCAGACACTCCTGAATCTGATCCTCCCATGATTTCCTTGGCCTTCCTCTACCTTTTCTTTCTGTCTCTTGGGCTAAAAAGATTTTCTTAGTGAGCATCTCATCATTCATTCTTTCAACATGGCTAAACCACCGAAGCGTATTAGTCTCCACCTTGCTAACAACATTTGCTTCACGTTACACAACTGCAACACATCTTCATTCCTCACACAATCAGAACGTGTTTTGCCACAAACCCCCTTAAGTTACGCATTTCTCCAGCACACAAATGACTTCTATGTGTCTTTTGTAGTACCCAGTTTCCACTGCCATACATCAGAGTAGGAACAACTACACTTTCATGTACAGCCATACGGTTCTCTCTTGAGAACCCATCATTCCTGTGAACTCCCCCCCCCAATCAGATATGACTTTCAACGAAGAATTCACTCGCCTACTAATTTCACCATCCAATTTGTTCTCTCTGTCAAATATGCTTCCTAAATACACAAACTCATTCACCTGGTCAATCACTGTGCCATTTAGATATATATTACATTCAGTACTACCAGTTCCTCCCTCAAAGACCATAACTTTGGTTTTTCCCTTATTTATACTCAGTTTGAATTTCATGCAAACTTCGTACATCTGAGACAACATACTCTGCAACTCACTTTTGCTCTCTGCCAACAGGACAGTGTCTTTAGCATACAGCAATCTGCACACACAGATATCACCAAGGCATAAACCAGTATTATCTATTTTGGCATCACGCATGCACACATCCATAAATATATTAAACAGCCATGGTGACATTACACAATCTTGTCTGACTCCTGCACCAATAGAAAACCATTTTGATAAAACACCATTTACTCATACACAAGCTCTACTGCCAACATATATGGCTTTTACACTGTTAAGTAGATTCCCAGTAGCACCGTATTCATTCAATACCTTCCACAAAAGTGTCCTATTCACTCGGTCATAAGCTTTCTCTTAATCTATGAAGGCAGCAAAAACTTTCGTACCAACAGCCAGATACTTTTCAATCATTATGCATAATGCAAAAATTTGGTTAGTGCAGGCTTTACCAGGCATAAAATCACTCTGAACATCCCACACTTTCTGTGATGTAAGACCCCATACTTTTTCAATAACGACCTTATCAAACACTTTCCGTGGCACACTCAGTAGGCTAATACCATGATAGTTCTTGCAGTCAATCTGATCACCTTTTCCCTTATACAATGGAACAATGATGACATCCTTCCAATCCCGAGGGACCATTCCTGGCTTCCAGCACAACTGGCAAATTTCAGTTAACCAGTCAATTACAGGGTCACCACCATATTTCAACATCTCAGCAGTTATGCCATCAACTCCTGGAGCCTTACCATTCTCAAGAGATTTTAGAGCTTTATACACGTCTTCTCTTGAGTTCCCCCTGTGCTTCCATCCTTCACTGTGACAACATCTGCTTCTGCCTCTGAATCCCCTTTGCTTTCCAGATCTAATAACTAACAGAAGTATTCACCCCACCTTTCACTTAACTCATTGGGCTCCCATATCATTTCCCCGATCCTATTCTTTACACAGCTTACAACTTTGTTTCCCCTATTTTTCTTTTCTTATGTACTTCCAAAAATTCTTCCTATCTTTCCAAAAAGCCAATTCGTGCCTTTCCACCTTCTCCTTCCTATCTTTTGCTTTACTCTGGCGAACCAGCTTAGCGGCTTCACGCTTCTTGCAGCTATAGTCATCCACAGAAACTCTACCTTGCAGCATCCCCAAACAGGCTTCCTGCTTTCTCTGTACTGCCTCTTCAATCACACTATTCCACCAAGCATTACCTCTATTGTAACCCACTTTTGTGGTGCCACAGACCTCTTCAGCAGCAGTGACAACACAGTTCTTAAAATATTCACACTTCTTTTCTACATCCCTCTCACAAGACTTCAGCTGCTTCAGTCATTCTCTGAGTAAGTCTGAATAACACTGATGATATTCAGAGAGCCTTTCAACCTTTTATTCTTTCCATCCTGGGCCTCTTCCTATTCCTTTTCCTCCAACCAACATTCTTTTTCACTCTTGACACTACTAAGTAATGTTGAGAACCAACATTTGCAACTCTCTTCACACTAGTGTCAACAACTAAGTGTTTCAGACCCTGATCATACACAACAAAATCTATCACACTCTTTTGACCAAGAGTATGATTTCCCCCTTCCCCCAAGTATAAGTGTGGATATACTTGTGGTTGAAAAACATATTAGATACACCCAAACCATTCTCAATGCAGAGTTCAATTAATCTTTCACCATTATGATTCACACAAAGATCATTAAACTTACCCAGAACATTGTCAGAAATCGCATTCTGCACACCTACTCTAGCATTGAAGTCCCCTGCTATTATAACTTTCTCTTTAGCACCAAACTGGCTCAAAATAGCTTTTAGTTCATTCCAGAAATCTTCCTTCCTATCAGAAGGTTCCGAGTCACAAGGAGCATACACTACAACAATTACTATTCTCTGAAGTTTTACTTTCAAACGAATCCCAAGTATTCTCTCACTTATGCAGCTATAGTGAATCAAGTTGTTCTTCATCTTTTCGCTTAAAATCACACCTACACAAAAAAAAAAAAAAAAAAAAAAAAAAAAGACACCAAGAAATGAAAAAAATTACTCAAGTGTTGGATACAGTGGACCTACCAGACTTGAAAAGAATGGTCCGCCACAGAATAGACCTGAAAATTCTAAAAGGCGCATGAGAAATAGATCCGGTTGAGTAAGTGTAAGATTGGCGTATGGAATACTAGAGGTATAAATGGAAAGATGAATGAAATGATTGAAGAAATGAATAAGTATAAATTGGATGTGCTGTGTGTAAGTGACCAAAAAGAAGGAAATTGCGGTAGAAGAAGTGAATGGCACAGTGAGTTGTGGTCTGGAGTATTAGATAAAGTTAGGGTACAAGCTGGTGTAGGTGTGATTTTAAGTGAAAAGATGAAAAACAACTTGATCCATTACAGCTGCATTAGTGAGAGAATTCTTTGGATACATCTGAAAGTGAAACTTCAGAGAATAGTAATTGTTGTAGTGTATGCTCCTTGTGACTCAGAACCTTCTGATAGGAATTGGGATTTCTGGAATGAGCTAAAAGCTGTTTTGAGCCAGTTTGGTGCTAAAGAGAAAGTTATAACAGCAGGGGATTTCAATGCTGAAGTAGGTGTGAAGAATGCAATTTCTGACAATGTTCTGGGTAAGTTTAATGATTCTTGTGTAAATGATAATGGTGAAAGGTTAATTGAACTTTGCATTGAGAATGGTTTGTGTGTATCTAATACATTTTTCAACCACAAGTATATCCACACATATACTTGGGAATATCATACTCTTGGTCAAAAGAGTGTTATAGATTTTATTGTTTACGATCAGCCTCTGAAACACTTAGTTGTTGACACACATGTGATGAGAGGTGCAGATGTTGGCTCTGATCATTACTTGGTAGTGTCGTGAGTGTAACTAAATGTTGGTTAGAGGAAAAGAAATAGGAAGAGGCCTAGAGTGGAAAGAATAAAGATTGAAAGGCTTCCTGAGAATCATCAGTATTATGCTAACTTACTCAGAGAACAACTGAAGGAGCTGAAGTCATGTGATAGGGATGTAGAAAAGAAGTAGGAATGTTTTAAGAACTGTTTTGTTACTGCTGCTAAAGAAGTATGTGGTACCACAATAGTGGGTAACAACAGAATTGATGGTTGGTGGAATATTGAGATTAAAGAGGCGGTAAAGAGAAAGAAGGATGCCTATTTGGAGATGTTGCAAGGTAGAGTCCTGTGGATGAATACCGCTGTAAGAAGCTTGAAGCAGCTAAGCTGGTTTGCCATAGTAAGGTAAAAGATATGGAGGAGAATGTGGAAAAGCATGAATTGACTTTTTGGAAAGATATTGGGTCGTTTCATAATTATTGGCCGATGCCGACAAGACGAATTTGCATAGCCGGTTACAAGGTGCACCTCATAGGAGAAACTACCAAACGCCCATGCAAATTGAATCGGTTCAGTCCACTTGTATAAAATGGTATTTCCGACATCTCTGAAGCAGTTGGGGACGTAATGGAGCAACCCAACGTGAGATTAGTGATTTTGCACGAATTCAAACTTGGCAGGAATGTGTCCGAAACAGTCGCAAATATCAATAGATCGGGGGTTGTCGGAATGACGAGTGACAGAACTGTCCGTAGGCTGTTTCCCAAGTTCCATGCCGCTGATGTTGTTATCTACCATAAGGCAAGAGCCGGTCGTCCGGTTCTGTGTTACACTGTACATTTAAAGCATAAAGTGGAAGAAAAACCAATGTCCACAGTACTTGAGCTCAGTGCCGAACTTGTCGTGTCATCAGCGGCAGTTTCCAGACACCTGGTAGATATGGGCAAGGTTAAAAACTGGATACCTGGGTTCCACACGAACTCGCTGAACAGCAGCAGATACGGCGTCAGGAAACATGCATTGCCCTTCAAAAACGTGAGGCTAGTGCTCCCTTTCAGCATCGGATCCTTACGGTTGATGAAAAATTGGTGCTTTATGACAAAAGGAAGCGAACAGCGCCGTGGCGCAATAAAGGGGAACCACCCAAACACATGTCCGAACCAGAGTTGCACCCACAGAAGGTTCTGATCTCTGTGTGGTGGACTGCCAAGACTGTTTCAATATGAGTTTTTGCCGCAAGGTCAAACAATCACAACGGATGTGTGCTGCCGTCAGCTGAACAAATGTCACCAGAAATTATGCAGCAAACAACCATCACTTGTCAATCGTTTGGGTCCCATGCTGCTTCAGGATGGCGCATGACCGCATGTGTCTATTGGAAGCATGCGAAAAATCAACGCCTTGGGGTACGAGGTCCTCTCTCACCCTGTTTATTCACCTGACTTAGCCCCCTCAGACCTTCACATGTTTCTCCATTTGGACCACTTCTTGAGGGGCAAACAGTTCGCTAACAAGGATGCTGTGATTTCCGCCGTTAACGATTCCTCAGACCACTGTGATGCCAGTTTCTGCCACCGTGGCATTTTTGCACTGTAAACACGTTGGGCACAATGTATTGCTGCCGAGGGCAGACATTTTTTGGAATAAAATGCATTTCGTCGTCTGTAACTGCTGTTTGTTTCTTTGTGTCCAAATCTGCCAATAATTATGAAACGACCTAATAGAAAGACTTTCTGGAAGTTCGTGAGATTCAGGAAAAATAGGGGAAACAAAGTTGTAAGTTGTGTGAAGAATAGGGTTGGGGAAATGATATGTGAGCCCAGTGAGTTAAATGAAAGTTGGGGTGAATACTTCTGTGAGTTTTTAGATCAAGAATGCAAAGGTGATTCTGAGGCAGAAGCAGATAATGTCACAGTGAAGGAGGGAAGCTCAGGAGGGATTTCAAGAGAAGAGGTGTGTAAAGCTCCAAAATCTCTACAGAATGGTAAGGCTCTGGGAGTTAATGGCATAACTGCTGAGATGTTGAAATATGGTGGTGACTCTGTAATTGACTGATTAACTGAAATTTGCCAGTTGTGCTGGAAGCTAGGAATGGTCCCTTGGGATTGGAAGGATGCTGTCATTGTTCCCTTGTATAAGGGAAAAGGTGATCAGACTGACTGCAAGAATTATTGTGGTATTAGCCAACTGAGTGTGTCAGGGAAAGTGTTTGGTAAGGTCATTATTGAAAAAGTATGGGGTCTTACATCAGAGAAAGTGTGGGATGTTCAGAGTGATTTTTTTTCCTGGTAAAGGCTGCACTAACCAAATTTTTGCATTACACATAATGATTGAAAAGTATCTGGCTGTTGGTAAGAAAGTTTTTGCTGCCTTCATAGATTTAGAGAAAGCTTACGACCGAGTAAATAGGACACTTTTGTGGAAGGTATTGAGTGAACATGGTGTTACTGGGAATCTACTTAATAGTGTAAAAGCCATGTATGTTGGCAGTAGAGCTTGTGTATGAGTAAATGGTGTTTTATCAAAATGGTTTTCTATTGGTGCAGGAGTCAGACAAGGTTGTGTAATGTCACCATGGCTGTTTAATATATTTATGGATGCGTGCATGCGTGATGCCAAAATAGGTAATACTGGTTTATGTCTTGGTGATATCCGTGTGTGCAGATTGCTGTATGCTGACGACACTGTCCTGTTGACAGAGAGAAAAAGGGTCATTCCATGTGAAATCAACCAGCAAAAATAGCATTTTCAACCTGACCATTTTTGATTTTTATGAAACTTGGTATATTTGTAGAATTCATCAATATAAACATATGTGAATTTTTTCAGAATTTTTGATGCATGCGTTTTTGAGTTATTGATTTTTGAAATTTCAAAAAAACCCCTGAAATTTCATCATCTAAGCAAACTTTAACGGCCAATTACTCAGGTTCTAGTAGAGCTAGGGTCATGAATTATGGCTCATTTTAAAAATCTTGAATTGGGCTTTCATATGATATGCCACATGACACTATTAAAAATTTTTTTAATGTCAATTTTAAAATTTTAAAATTTTGAAATTGAAATATTAAAAAACGTGTTTTTTAAAAAATCTGAAAAAAAATATATGTTTTACAAACATTATTTTTCTACATATCCTGAAAGTTTCGTAATGGGATCGCGATGGGATCACTATAAAAAAATGAAGAACATAGAAGGACGTTACTAAGCGCACCATCAGTGACTGAGGAATTGTTTATTTTGTCTGTCTAAAATGTTATCCCTGGTCTTACAAACACTGAAAATGTTAATTAATTAATTTTAATTAGTTAAAAAGTTAATATATATCCATAAGGGTAACAAATTGTGTTTCTTTCTTAGGTTTTAAAGTAAAAGCAAAGTAAAAGATGGATGCCAGCAGACCATCCACATCAAAAGTTTCAAGTGTGGTTTACTGTTGCAACCTCCTTGGGAAACCAAACCATAAAGATAACAAAAAATCTTCGGCCAGTTTCCAAGAATCTATTGCTACAGAACAAGTTGCTCAAAACTGGAGACAAGATCTGTGACAGTTGTCATAAAGCAATCCAGAAATTTCACTCTGAAGCTGCTGAACATTCCTCTTCACCTTCTGGCAGCTATAATGAACAAGAAGCCGAAGGCCATGCTGTTCCATCTGAAAACATTAAAGTATCAACTCCTGAAAAAGAGAAGCATTTAACAGAAGTTTACAAGTCTGAATGAAACACCAATCAAGAAAAAACACCTGCAAGAAAAAAAAAATACCCTGAAGAGAAATATAAAAAAGCCCAAGAAGCATTTCGAGCAAAATTATTAAAGTTAAGTCCTGCGTCGGAACCAAAGGATATTTCATTTCCTGAACCAGAAATTATAAGACAGTTTAAAGAAGAATTTCATTCCGCAGAAAATAAAAGCATAAGAATGCAGATATTGAGTACACTGCCTAAATCTTGGTCACTGAAACAAATTGTAACAGAATTTAGAGTTTCAAATTTTATGGCTAGAAAGGCTAAAAATCTAGTAAAAGAAAAAGGTATGTCTTCTCTTGATCCAAAGCCAGGAAAGACTTTAGACAAAGACACAGCAAATTGTATACAAGAATTTTATGAGAGTGACGATGTAAGCCGCCAAATGCCAGGAAAAAAAGACTGTTTCCATTAAAATAGATAATAAGCGTACAAAAAAAATGGATAATAAGGTACAAAAAAAATTGCTTCTGAGTAATTTGCGTGAATTGGATAGGGGTACTGTGAAGCGATTAGCTGCAAAGGCAAGTTTACAACTTGTTTATAGTAATCAAATTATGACCCCACGCCAACTCTTTGAATGGGCCACTGCTAATATTGCCTCCATTCACTTTCGGTTTGCAACAACAGAAAATTACAAAGAGGAGGAAATTATCCTTAAAAGTAGAATAGCTTTTGGTAAGACAATAAGTGGTACTCAGAAACTCCATTGTTTCATTCCTGCAAGAAAACACAAATTACTAGTCAAAACTTACTCACTTTCTGAGCATTTTAAAGGAAAGATATGTGCGACAGATGAAGGGGAAGAGAACATTAGTTTTGAAAATATAGTAAGTTTTGTGATTAGTAAGTACTCAGAGCACTGGTGGTTGGGGTGTGTACTTGGTGTGAATGAGGACACAGAAGAGGTAAAAGCGAGCTTCCTGGAGCCGCATGGTCCATCTCCATCACACAAGTATCCTCGATCATCGGATATACTGTTGGTTCATAAATCTGATGTTTTTTTAAAAGTTGACCCAACAACAGCTACTGGAAGAGTATATAATTTAACAATGACTGAGACAAAGAAGGCAAATCAAGCACTGGCATACAAGTGCGGCAAAATTTAAAAGAAAGAAAAAAAGCAGGATACATACACAGTGCGTCAAAGAATTTTTAAGACTGGTGCTAGATTTTAGCCGACGGTGGCACCACCAGTGTAATCGCGAATGCGTTATATACCGTGACCATCTGCTTGCTTTCTGCCAAAAGTACTGCGCAGTTGTTAAAGTAACTCAAACGAAACGGACGTTCATTCGAAAAGTAAAAATTTTTTCATGTTGAATTATTAAGATGGAACAAAGGGTTGTTATTAAATTTACCGCAAAACTTGGTAAAAGTGCCTCGGAAACGTACCAAATGATGAAACAAGTTTACGGTGAGTTTTGGTTAAGTAGATCAAATGTTTTCCTGTGGCCCAACCTTTTTTGGACGGACCAGAGACGATAGAAGATGATTAGCATATCGGAAGACCAAGTTCATCTAGGACACCTGAGGTTATTGAAAAAGTGCGTGATTTCATGGCAAACAATCGATGTGCGGCACTAAGAATGATGGAAGAGTCTTTAAACATTAACAAAGAAACGATTCGAACCATCCTGCATGAATATTTGGGCAAAACAAAAGTCTGTGCTAAATTTGTTCCACACACGTTAACCAATGAGCAAAAATCAAGGAGAAGTGCACATTGCAGAGACATCATTTCAGCCGCTGAAAATGATCCAAACTTCTTAAAACCGATTGTTACTGGTGATGAAACATGGTGTTTTCAATATGATCTTGAAACAAAGCGACAAAGTGCCGAATGGAAGTAAAAAAACTCGGCACACGCCAAAAAAAAAAAAAAAACAAGAAAAGTTCCATCGGAAATCAAAACAATGCTCATTACATTTTTTGATAGTAAGGGTATTTATCCACAAAGAATTTGTTCCAAGTGGACAAACAATTACTGGTGAGTTTTATTTTTTAAAAAATGTTTTGAGGCGTTTGATGGGCAGAATTCATCGCATTTGTCCAGAATATCGAGATGAAAACAGTTGGTGTTTGTTGCACGATAATACACCCAGTCACACCTCACTTCTTGTTCGTACATTTTTGGCGAAAAATAACGTCTGTGTGTTGAATCATCCACCGTATTCGCCTGATTTAGCACCCTGCGACTTTTCTTTATTCCCAAAACTTAAAATGATGTTAAAAGGGTGTTATTCTGATGATATTTCGACCATACAAACAGCTTCGCCGTGTTTTTTGGAGGCAATTCCACAAAAGTGAACTGGAACAGGCATTAGAATCATTATTAAATCGCTGTAACAAGTGTATTGAAGCTGGAGGGACTTATTTTGAATAAAAAACCAAAACAAATTATAATTTCTTGTTTCTATTTCATTTTACAGACCCAGTCTTAAAAATTCTTTGACACACTGTGTATAGAAGATAAAATAATTTTGTAAGTGTAAATATGCACACAGAACCTTATACTGAATTATGAAATGAATTACTTTGGGACACAGTTTCAATTTACTTAGATGTTTATTTTCATTCTTTAACATTCACTATGTTTAAAAGAACAAGTATGACATTTTACACAAACCACATAAAGAATACCCTTCCAGTCATGGGTGGAACCAGTAAGTACATCTGGCACATTTCAGTTGCATTGTTCTACATTATTATTTTTTTTTATAGTGAACCCATAGCGATCCCATTATGAAACTTTCAGAATATGTAGAAAAATAATGTTTGTTAAACATATATTTTTTCAGGTTTTTTAAAAAACACGTTTTTTATTATTTCAATTTTAAAATTGACATAAATTTTTTTTATTAGTAGTGTGTGGCATATCAAATGAAAGCCCAATTCAAGATCTTTAAAATGAGCCATAATTCATGACCCTAGGCTCTACTAGAACCAGAGTAATTGGCAGTTAAATTTTGCTCAGATGATGAAATTTCAGGGTTTTTTTGAAATTTCAAAAATCAATAACTCAAAAACGAATGCATTAAAAATTTTGAAAAAAATCATGTTTGTTTATATTGATGAATTCTACAATTATACCAAGTTTCATAAAAATAAAAAAATGTCGGGTTGTGAGCCTTGTTGATTTGACATGGAACCCAAAAGTGAGTTGTGTAGTATGTTGTCTCGGATGTACGAAGTTTGCATGAAATTCAAACTGAGCATAAATAAGGGAAAAAACAAAGTTATGGTTTTTGAGAGAGGAACTGGTAGTACTGAATGTAATATATGTATAAATGGCACAGTGTTTGACCAGGT
Organism: Macrothele yani; assembly: GCA_039090855.1. NCBI lineage: Eukaryota > Metazoa > Arthropoda > Arachnida > Araneae > Macrothelidae > Macrothele > Macrothele yani. Next base: position 87,651,186 of record CM077011.1, on the reverse strand, counting down.
GAATGAGTTTGTTTATTTAGGAAGCATGTTTGACAGAGAGAACAAATTGGATGGTGAAATTAGTAGGAGAGTGAATTCTTCATTGAAAGTCATAGCTACCTTGGGAGGTTTTCACAGGAATGATGGGTTCTCAAGGGGTCTCGCATGGCTGTTTATGAAAGTGTAGTTGTTCCTTCTCTGATGTATGGCAGTGAAACCTGGGTACTACAGAAAGAAACACAAGAGTCGTTTGTGTGCTGGAGAAATGCGTTACTTAAGGGAGTTTTGTGGCAAGACACGTTCTGATAGTGTGATGAATAAAGAAGTGTTGCAGTTGTGTAATGTAAAGCAAAATGTTGTTAGCAAGGTGGAGACTAATATGCTTCGGTGGTCTGGGCATGTTGAAAGGATGAGTGATGAGATGCTTACTAAGAAAACATTTTCAGCCCAAGTGGTAGGAAGGAAAAGCAGAGGAAGTCCAAGGAAGTCATGGGTTGATCAGATTCTGGAGTGTTTGCTTGAGAAATAGATCATGAGTATGAAGTATAGATCTTGTGTGCGCCGTGTGATGGATGTCAGTGAAGCTTGAATCGTGTGCCAAGATTGCTGTAAGTGGAGGAGTTTGATATGGCAACAGTAAGTAAATAATCAGGTAAAAATTATCTGGTAGTTTGTCTTTTCTTTGTGGAGCTGACCTCTGAATTTCAGAGAACAGCTTAGTGATATGTACAGTGTGGAAAGTTTGCGCCAATTGTGTCGAACTGCGCCAATTTTATTATCTTGCGCCAAACTACTACAAATTACGAAAAAAAAATTATATTTGCGTCAAACTGCGCCAAAACGGCAATCCACAGCAAAAACTGCCGAGCGGAAAAAATGTTTTAATGGCAAAAAATGCTGTTATAAAAAGTGATTTGAATGCCATTTTTTTTTAAGGTCTATGCGTAATTTGATTAAACATATAATGACGCTTAATCGACACGCACCGCCAATCCCAACATTTCGGAATGTTTTTCACCTACCATAGTGAGAAGAATTGGCAGGAAAACACATAACACACAAAACATTAAAATAATTCTTGAAATCGTCATCACACACGTAAGTTACGTTGAAAAATTTTGAGCGGGACGTTTCGGTAGCGACTTCTACCTTCATCAGCCATGGAATGAGACACGTGGTAAAAGCGTCAGTTGTTGCCAGATTTCAAAATATCTTTCCAAATAATAGGGATGTTAAAAGGTGCGTCAGTATTGCAGGTGTTAGGGGTAAGGTAGATTTCAATGCTTTCGCGGTTTGTGAGGGCATGACGATTGCTGAACGGGGCGATTCACTGAACATTGTGCCAATCGGGAGCCGCGGATGAATCGCTGATGGTTATAATTGAAAGGGAGGTAGAAGGGCTACCTTTCTTTAACATCAGTGATATGCTCCATCTAACACCGGTTTATGCTGCGGTAAGTACTACCAATATAGTGGGTAACGCCTGTGGAAGTGTTGATAGGGATAGAGTAGACACCTTGTAAATCTAGGGGTTTATTGAGATCTCTGTCCTTAAGGATGAGTTTGAGAAGATGTGGAGGTGGTTTGACTGCAATCCTGTAGCCAAAAGACTTAAAAATAGAGCAAATGTTATGAGTGAAGGACAGGCTAAAGGGCAAAGTGCCAACAAACTGATGGGTGGTGGAAGGTTCAGGCAGTAAATTAGATTTATTCTGTGATTCAAACCTCTTGATTAGTCTATGTAATAAGAGGGGTGGAAAGCCATGCAATTTGCCAATGTTGATGATGTTCTGATATTCTAGTTGAAGAGCAGAATGGCTGTTGCAAATGAGGTTGGCCCGGTGAATGTATGAATTTAGAGCAGACAGTTTGTATTTTCCAAAAGTGCGAGAATGGTAAGGGATGATATTATGGGTGGCAGAAGGTTTCCTGTAAACAGAGAGGCCAAGTGAGAAGTCTTTGTTGATGTTAATATCCAGAAAACTAATATTGTCGATCTGTTCTTGAGAGGAAACTTTTATATGCAGGAATTTTGAAGTTATGGAGGGCATGAGTTCAAACAGAGTGTTTTAGGTGTGGCCAAATAATGAAGATGTCGTCCACATACCTTAACCAAATGGTGGGTTTTAAGAGGGATGGGGCAACAATTAATGTTTCAATATTCTGCAAATAAATTTCAGCAAGTAAGGGGGAAAGAGGGGAGCCCATAGGTACACCTTGTTTTTGTTGGTAATAGGTACCATTGTATACAAAACAGGAATACTTTTTTAATGAATCAAAACAGTCATAAAGATCTTTGATCAGTTCTCCAGGAAGTTCTTGGTGCTCCATTAGTTTTTTGACCATGAGCATGTAGGCATCAAATAAAGGAACAGAAGGAAACAATGAATCCACGTTGAAGATGTACAGGAAATCTTGACGTTTGATGGAAGAAGGGAATTTCTGGATAAAGTCCTTGGTTGATACAACAGAATAAAGATGATTTCTTGTCAGAACTTTGCAACATTTGACCAATTGCCTTTCAAGATTGACTGCAGGAGAAAGGCTATTATTGAAAACACCTTTTTTAAAGGCCATTATTGAAAACACCTTTTCTCCTGCAGTCAATCTTGAATGGCAATTGGTCAAATGTTGCAAAGTTCTGACAAGAAATCATCCTTATTCAGTTGTATCAACCAAGGACTTTATCCAGAAACCTTTCTTCCATCAATCGTCAAGATTTCCTGTACACCTTTGACGCGGATTCATTGTTTCCTTCTGTTCCTTCCCATCAGTTTGGTGGCACTTTGCCCTTTAGCCTGTCCTTCACTCATAAAGTTTGCTCTATTTTCAAGTATTTTGGCTACATTATTGCAGTCAAACCACCTCCACATCTTCTCAAACTCATCCCTAAGGGCCGAGATCTCAATAAACCCCTAGATTTACAAGGTGTCTACTCTATCCCTATCAACACTTCCACAGGCGTTACCCACTATATTGGTAGTACTTACCACAGCATAAACAGGCGTTTGGAGCATATTGCTGATATTAAGAAAGGTAGCCCTTCCACCTCCCTATCAATTTTAACCATCAGTGATTCTTCTGCGGCTCCCGATTGGCACAATGTTAAGCGAATCGCCCCGTTCAGCAATCGGCATGCTCTCAGATACTGCGAAAGCATTGAAATCTACCTTACCCCTAACACCTGCAATACTGATGCACCTTTTAACATCTCTATTATTTGGAAAGCAATTTTGAAATCTGGCAACAACTGACGCTTTTACCACGTGTCTCATTCCATGGCTGATGAAGGTAGAAGTCGCTACCGAAACGTCCCGCTCATAATTTTTCAACGTAACTTACGCGTGTGGTGACGATTTCAAGAATTCTTTTAATGTTCTCACTTACCTTCTAATTCGTTGTTTTTCGGCATAAGTGACGAATATGATTCGCGTTGTGGGTGGAACTTATGGAGGTGGATTTTGTTGTAATCATGTGGTATGTAAGAGAAACGATGCTGTACGTTATGAAATCCTGATGAGAATTGTTTACAGATGGTTTGGTGGTCTTTTGGACTGTTGTGCAATTGAGATTGTTTACATGTTGTTCCCTGCTTTTTGGGATGGCGCAGTTATTTTGTTCCGTGCGAGATTACGTAAATACAGTGTATGGTGAGTCGTTAGCTATTTCGTTGGCGCTGAGGACTGAAAATAGCTCTCCCGTTGCAGGATATGATGGTTCTGTTTCTAAAGGATTCATAGGTATTCAGAAATGCCAACTTTTATGGATTTTCCGAAGTTTGTATGGATTTTCACTCCATATTATGGTTTTACGGAAGTCATCCAAAAAACTACGGAAGAACCCACGCAAGATCCCTGCACGCAATTTTCTTTTTTTTTTTACCGGCTTTTGGTCGAAAAACGCACTTTACAGTTAGTCCCTATACACCTTCGATGTTCTGACTTCCCCTGCCAACGTAGGCGGAGTTTTGTCACGTGATTCGTCATACAACTATTTCAGAGTGCCGTGCACAAATGCCTATAGGGAGCTCAGTTCAGCTCCTTTTGCAAACTCTTTACATTGATTACATGTGGCTTTGTGCTTGTGAAAATTCCGGTGCAAATGTTTTAACCCTTTCCATATGACTGTTGGGTGACACCCGAAATCGGCAAATTGGCTCGCATGTCGGCGCTCGCGAGGAATTTATTTCCCCCAAATAGCTCGCATGTCAGGTGTCACCGCCACGCTTCTGACACCTCTATAGCTCGTATGTCGAAGCTTACGAGACGTTTGTTTTTTGACGAATATCTCTGGTGTCGCCTTCCATGCCGAAGACGCCTCTATAGCTAGTATGTCGGCGCTCGCGTGACGTTTCTTTTTCGCCGAATAGCTTGGGGGTCACCCTCCATGCTGTTGACGCCTGTATAACTCGCATGTTGGCACTCGCGAGACATTTTTTTTTCGTCGAATAGGTCGGGTGTCACTCGCCACGTTGATGACTCCCCGATAACTCGCATGTCGGGGCTCATGAGACATTTCTTTTTCACCGAATAGAAAAAAGAAGCCTCATTAGCGTATCGATGACAACTCTATAGGTGGCATGTCGGCGCTCGCGAGGAATTTAGTTTTCTCCGAATAGCCCGCACGTCGGTTTTACCCGTCATGCCTATGACTCCTCTATAGCTCGCGAGGAATTTCTTTTTCGCCGAATAGTCGGGTGTCACCTTCCATGCTGATGACGCCTCTATGGCTTGCATGTCGGTGCTAGCGAGACATTTCTTTTCGCCGAATAGCTTGCATGTCGGGTGTCATCTGCCACACCTCTATAGCTCATGTGTCGGGGCTTATGAGAATTTTTTTTTTTTTTTTTTTTGCAGAACATTGTGCGCATCTCGTGCTTTACCCTCCATGCCGATGATGCCTCTATAACTCGTATGCTGACGCTCATGAGAAATTTCTTTTTCGTCGAATAGCTCGCATATCAGGTGTCACCTGCCATGCAGATGGTGTCTCTATAGCTCGTTTGTTGGGCTGGCAAACCAAAGCTCAACTTTCACTGCTAAGCTGTGGCCTCTACTGCAGGAAAAAAAAAAAAAAAATGCTGGATGAGTATGGGTGAAAAGTGGTTCGAGTGGAAAGGGTTAATTTAGATTAAACAAGTGTATTTTGAAGAATATATGTTCATGTAAAGCCATGAAACATATGTATTACTTGGCCTATATATTAAGAATTTGTTGTACTTGCATATACTGTTTCACACGTTGTATTTATTTATACATAATCTGTTCAACCCTCTATCGTATCTAGCCAAAACTTACTAACTTTCATGATAAAAAAAACAAAACACAAATTGTCAACATAAATCTAATAACTAGTGAAAAAATAAAAAAATAAAAAGTCATAACTTACATTATATCAGGTGTGGATTGTTGAAGCTGTTGAGATTGTTGAGGTGTAGATTGTTGCTCAGTAATGCATTCAGCAATCTACACCTGATATAATGTAAGTTATGACTTTATTATTATTTTTTTTTAATTTTGAAAGTTAGTAAATTTTACCCAGATACGATAGAGGGTTGACCAGATGATGTATAAATAAATACAACGTGTGAAACAGTATATGCAAGAACATTGTACTTATAACAAATTCTTAAGAAATGAAACGTAGCAGTGAAACAGCTATAACAACAAAAAGAACGAAGTCAGATAAAACTTATCGCCAAGTGTATAACGATATATATATATATATATATATATATATATATATATATATATATATATATATACTGAAGAGCAAAGCTGAAAACTAAGGAAAAACTTTTGAATTTAAAACGAAAGTTGCAAAATAACCTGAAGATCAAAACGCGCAACGCAGCAGTTATGAAAATTCAGAATTCACAGTCTATTAAGAAGAGACCTAAGCAAAAAAAATATATATTTTTGACTCATACCAAGTACAACATAGAAAAGGTTATGTATCAACCGGTGTGAGTAAAAGGAGAAAAGATAAAAAATAAAATAAAACAACTGAATGTAGAAAGTGTCGAGAATACTGAGCCTTGGCTTTATCAAGGACCAGCAAAAACTCTGCATTTTCTCACTTCCACAAAGACCTAGTTGGAAATGGGTTTCTGCAAAGCCATAGATGCAAGTAATAAGCCCACCAAAAATTGTTTTAAAAAATATATATATGTCATGACCTCCGCAGAGTTGTATGACTTAGCTTTAGTTAACAATTTAGCTTGCATCCATAACTTTCATGGCCCGACCCATGCTCTTCATCTGTTACTATTAAACAGAGAGAAGAAGATTAAAGAGAACTCAAGTTGTGAGAGTGACATAATAATTAGAAATAATGTTCAGCTATAACGAAATGCCAAGTTCGCCTGAGAGAGAATTTAAACCTGAATAGCAATGCAAAAGTATTCCAAATTTTTACATTGCAATTAAAAAAGGAAATATTAATTATTTAAAACTCAGATTTTTGAAAGAAAACTTGATTCTAAAACCCCCTACTCCACAACTTCTGACAACACAAAAACGAGAATAAATTAAAGACAATAATTAACTAAAGAAATGCTATGTGAAAGTTATATGACATAAACAATTAGTTGCAATATGTACAAAGTATTTCAGCAGTGCTTTAAGTGCATAATTAAGTAGTTATTAAGAACTTAACTACTTTGAAAATACAGCGCAATGTAAAGGAACTATGCTTAGCCAGCTGCTGGGCCTAAGTTTCCTAAAAAAACGCGCAAAGTTACCAAGAAAAGAAAGAGTTAAAACCCGCAAAAAAGTTAACAGACTAGTCAGTGCCTAAATGCTAAAAAGCAAAAAAACAACAGAGAAAAAAAGTACAAGAAGTACAAACATTGAACTTATAAAACCTAAAACCTAAAGACAATGAAGAGAGCTTACCTCTTATGCAACTAAACTTTCTCCACACAACAGGAAACATGGCTGACCTTTTCCCCAAACGTCCAAACACCTCTGCCACTCCCTAGTCACTGGGGGGCAGTGTGGGTGGGGCTGATGGCCTCCTCACACTGAAAGAAACCAACTCGCGGAGATTTTAAGCAGAGAAAAAATATATACTTTAGACTGTGGACCTGTATGATCAGAAAGAGCAGAATTAACTCTCCAGAATACATGAGAAATATTATAAAATACACAAGTGGTGTATTTAATAATCTTTGCATGTATTAAATCACCTTAGTGAGCTTCTATAGATTATTCAGAATCTTATTAATTTTAATGTTAGTTTTACTATTTTTAGTATAGCTATTCTAGTGAGTGAATAACTAGTTTTCTTTTTTATTTGTTTTTATTTTCTTTTATAAACATATTTTTAAGCTTTTTTTGTGATTTTGTCTATATTATTTAATTTTTTATTTTAATAGGACCTTCATATCCATAGCACTAAGGTTCCTTTTAGTAGTTAATAGGCATCCTCTAGCCAACTTCCTTACGGCTTTGATTGGTCAGAATCATATTATCAACTGTGTAGAAAATTAAAGCAGATCTGCCAACCTTACTCTATTATTCAGAATAATTTTACTTAAAGTTCTTTTGATGAAAGAAGAAGGAATTTCGTTCTCTAGAAAACTATGTAATAGTATATTAATGTGGTAATTGAAGTCCAAATTGTTGCTGCAAATTCTTGCAATGTAAAAATTTGGAATACTTTTGCATTGCTATTCAGGTTTAAATTCTCTCTCAGGCGAACTTGGCATTTCGTTATAGCTGAACATTATTTCTAATTATTATGTCACTCTCACAACTTGAGTTCTCTTTAATCTTCTTCTCTCTGTTTAATAGTAACAGATGAAGAGCATGGGTCGGGCCATGAAAGTTATGGATGCAAGCTAAATTGTTAACTAAAGCCAAGTCATACAACTCTGCGGAGGTCATGACATATATATATTTTTTAAAACAATTTTTGGTGGGCTTATTACTTGCATCTATGGCTTTGCAGAAACCCATTTCCAACTAGGTCTTTGTGGAAGTGAGAAAATGCAGAGTTTTTGCTGGTCCTTGATAAAGCCAAGGCTCAGTATTCTCGACACTTTCTACATTCAGTTGTTTTATTTTATTTTTTATCTTTTCTCCTTTTACTCACACCGGTAGATACATAACCTTTTCTATGTTGTACTTGGTATGAGTCAAAAATATATATATTTTTTGCTTAGGTCTCTTCTTAATAGAATATATATATATATATCATCATCATCATCATCATTGTCAACCATTATCAATCCACTGCTGGACGAAGGTCTCCCCAAGTTTCCTCCACAACGGTCTGTCTTGTGCCAGTCTCCTCCATGTCACTCCCGCATATTTACGAATTTCATCCACCCATCTCCCATGTGGTCTTTTTCTGGGTCTTTTCCTGTCCCTTGGAATCCAATCTAAAATTTCGGCTGTCCATCTACGGTCTGTCCTTCTGGCAGTATGTCCAGCCCATTGCCATTTCAGAGATTTAACTCTGATCATGATGTCTTCCACTCTCGTCATTTTTCGGATCCACGAGTTCCTCTTCTTATCTCTCCTGGTTATACCAAGCATGCACCTCTCCATGCTTCTTTGAGTTGTCTGCAGCCTTTGTATGTCTCTTTTAGTTAAGGTCCACGTCTCTGCACCATACGTAAGCACTGGAAGGATGCATTGATCAAACACTTTTCTTTTAAGACATAATGGCATATTGCTCTTGAAAATTATGCTGTTTCTTCCAAAAGCTCTCCAGGCAAGTTTTGTACGCCGATTAATTTCTTCATCAATGTGACCCTCATTTGATATCTGCTGTCCAAGATAAACATACGTATCTGTTATCTCCACTTTTTCTCCATCAATCGATAAATCTTCATTTCTTGTAAAAGCATTGAACATCACTTTTGTCTTCTGAAAGTTCATTTTTAATCCCACTTCTTTACTCTTGTCAGCAAGTTCCTGGATCATACTCTGCAGCTCTGATGGGGTAGTTGCAAAAATGACTACGTCATCAGCAAAACGAAGGTGGGTTAGATAATCTCCATTAATCTTTATCCCTTTGTTTTCCCAGTTCAGTGATTGAAAGACATTTTCCAATGTGGCATTAAAGAGCTTCGGAGATATGGTGTCACCTTGTCTCACTCCCTTTCCAATTTATATATATATATATCAGGTGATGCGTAACATCACAGCCTCTCCTTGACAAATGTCAACCCCGCCCTCTCGTGGTGCATCCTGTTCCCACTAAAGGGGCTCTGACGACCGCCAATAGCGGTATAACTATACCATCGGGATCAGAGGAAATGCTATCCCACACTCACCAACCCGCTTGGCCAGCGTGGTGAGTTATGGCCAAACACCTCCAAAAATGACTCTACAACTTAAATCTTGGCCCTCAGTCTCCGGCAGCTGGAATGTACCTGGCCAAGGCAGCGGCCAGTGCGACATGAAGGCAGAGGGTGCTAAGAATCCCCGGAGGACCGGACTAGGCTGCCATTTGATGCTGGCCTTGGCTACATATAACGGACGCTCCCTATCTTCTGATTCAAGGCTTCTTGAATTCGAAGAGGAACTACAAAGGATCAAGTGGGACATCGTCGGGCTAAGTGAGGTAAGGAGAAAAGGAGAAGATCTCATTGAACTGAAAAGTGGACATCTCTTCTATTATCGTGGGACAGATACTGGCAGAACTAGTGGTGTTGGATTTATAATAAACAAGAAACTGAAGGATAAAGTGGTAGAAGTTGAAAGTTCCTCTGACAGAGCTGCACGACTCATTATCCAACTCTCGAGAAGATACCAGGCTCAGATTATTCAAACTTATGCACCCACCACAAGTCATCCTGAAGAAGAAATTGAAGACTTTTATGAGGAAATTCGTCATCTAAATAATAAAGGTAAGCAGCACTTGAAGATAATTATGGGAGATTTCAATGCAAAAATAGGGCACCGGCAACAGAATGAAACTTCAGTAGGTAAATTCGGTCACAGCAACAGAAACCAGCGTGGAAATACTCTCGTTGAGTTTGCAGAGGCAGAAGGATTTTTCATCTTGAACTCCTTTTTCAAGAAAAAGGCACACAGGAAATGGACATGGAGACATCCAAATGGGACGACAAGTGAAATTGATTTTATTATGTGTAACAAAAAATTCGTCATCGAAGACTGCAGTGTGCTGAACAAGTTCAACACAGGTAGTGACCATAGATTGGTGAGATGTAAGATGCACCTCAACACTAAACTGGAACGTGGCAAGCTCATAAGACAAACAAAATGTATTGACATAACCAACCTTAAAAAACACCATAATACCTTCAAGTTGGAATTGAAGAACAGATTCTCTGCTTTAGAAGGCCTAACATTGGAAGAAGTGGATATTTCGGAAGTTAACAGAAAAGTAACCAAAGCTCTTATGGAAACAGCAACAAAATTAGCTGGGTCTAAGAACAAGTTGCATGTGAACAAATTATCAGGAAAAACCAAAATGTTGATGCAAAAAAGAAGAGAGATGAGGACAACTAAAGAAGTTGTGACTTCCAAAGTGGAATATATAGAGCTATGCAAGACAGCACGAAAAAGTATCACTGAAGACGTAAGGAAATTCAACTGTGAGCTAGTGAGGAAAGCAATTGAAAACAACCAAAGCCTTAAGATAGCAAAGGGACATCTCAGTAAGGGAAGAAAACAGATTATGGCTCTGAGAAAAGAAGATGGTTCTATAACAAGAAATGGAGGCGAAATTTTGACAAGAGTGAAAGATTTCTACTCCAAATTATATGAAAGGGATGATACATGTACTCCAGACATCATGAAAATTACCAGAGTTCTTCCAGTCCTCCCAGCAGAAGTTGCTCATGCAATCAAGAACATGAAGCGGGGGAAAGCTCCAGGAGAAGATGGAATTACTATAGACATCATACAAGAAGCAAGTGGAGAAATTGAAACAGTACTCGCCCAAATTTTCACTCGATGCCTTAATGAAGGGAAGATTCCTGAGGATTGGAACAATGCTACAATGATCCTGCTACATAAAAAAGGTGACATTGAGGATCTCAGGAACTACAGACCTATCAGCCTCCTATCAGTGGTTTATAAAAACTAAAGTTCTTTCACACCGCTTGAAGGTAACACAGGACATGGCTCAACCGAGAGAACAAGCTGGATTCAGGAGTGGCTACAGCACAATAGATTATATCCACGTACTGAGAGAACTAATTGAAAGAGCGAGGGAATATGAACTTCCATTGTGCATGGCTTTTATCGATTATGAAAAAGCCTTTGATTCGGTGAAACCATCAGCAGTTACCACGGCTCTGAAATCCTGCGGTATTGAAGATGCATACATTAATATTATTAATAACATCTATGAAAATGCAAGTGCAAAGATTTGGCTGTTTGAAAATACAACACACATAAAAATTGGAAAAGGAGTGAGACAAGGTGACACCATATCTCCGAAGCTCTTTAATGCCACATTGGAAAATGTCTTTCAATCACTGAACTGGGAAAACAAAGGGATAAAGATTAATGGAGATTATCTAACCCACCTTCGTTTTGCTGATGACGTAGTCATTTTTGCAACTACCCCATCAGAGCTGCAGAGTATGATCCAGGAACTTGCTGACAAGAGTAAAGAAGTGGGATTGAAAATGAACTTTCAGAAGACAAAAGTGATGTACAATGCTTTTACAAGAAATGAAGATTTATCGATTAATGGAGAAAAGCTGGAGATAACAGACACGTACATTTATCTTGGACAGCAGATATCAAGTGAGGGTCACATTGATGAAGAAATTAATCGGCATACAAAACTTGCCTGGAGAGCTTTTGGAAGAAACAGCATAATTTTCAAGAGCAATATGCCATTATGTCTTAAAAGAAAAGTGTTTGATCAATGCATCCTTCCAGTGCTTACGTATGGTGCAGAGACGTGAACCTTAACTAAAAGAGACATACAAAGGCTGCAGACAACTCAAAGAAGCATGGAGAGGTGCATGCTTGGTATAACCAGGAGAGATAAGAAGAGGAACTCGTGGATCCGAAAAATGACGAGAGTGGAAGACATCATGTTCAGAGTTAAATCCCTGAAATGGCAATGGGCTGGACATACTGCCAGAAGGACAGACCATAGATGGACAGCCAAAATTTTAGATTGGATTCCAAGGGACAGGAAAAGACCCAGAAAAAGACCACATGGGAGATGGGTGGATGAAATTCGAAAGTATGCGGGAGTGACATGGAGGAGACTGGCACAAGACAGACCGTTGTAGAGGAAACTTGGGGAGACCTTCGTCCAGCAGTGGATTGATAATGGTTGACAATGATGATATATATATATAGTAAAGAAGGGCCTTTTTATGAAGCATCTAAAGTTTTGCCGAATCACGTTTTGTAAGCCATGTGGCTGCGATTTTAGCCTAGTGCATGGCGGCAGCGATGATTGTACGCATCATGCCGAGAGCAAGAAGCACAACGATCATGGCAAGTGACTAAATGGAGATGTGAGTAAAATTAATGTAACCAAAAAACTTCTTACAGCTTATAAAGAATCCTGGAAAAAATATCAAGAGGGTATTAGTGCTGGAAAAATGCAGCAAAATAAGTGAACAAGAGAAGAAGAAATTGAATGTTCACAAGGTGATTTGAAACGGGAAGAAGCTGAACTTTTGCAGCAGTTGGATTTCTCTCATAAAATGTTAAACAGTGCCAAGATGAACACTGAATGTGGCGTAAAAAAAAAAAAAAATGAGTGCAATATAAAGTGGACAGGTACTATTAAGGGAAGCAAAACATTGCTAACTACCTTAAAAAATTAGAAAACAATAGAAGTGAGAAATTAAATATTGTGAAAAGCAGCAAAAAATTAAAAAATTAAGCATTTTTTGTTAAATAAATGATTAATAATAGAATCCTGCTATGGTTACACATTTTTTAATTTATTTGAAAATTAAATCTTTGCATATGTGTCTGTGTATTTCAATGTAAGATGTTTTAAATTTGAGTAGGGTGCATTTAGTTCCAAAACATTTTTTGTTTAAGAGTTTGTTCTATCAACTAATTTTTTACTTGCTCCAAAAAAATGTTTTCTTACACCAAAAATGTATTTCACCTGCTCCAAAAACACATTTTACTGCTCCAAAAATGTATTTACCTGCTCCAAAAATGCATTTTGCTGTTCCAGAAATGATAATTTGCAACTTTCCATCACTGTATGTCTATGTCTGTCTGTCCGTCCGTCCGTCCGTCCATCCTCTCACATTATCCTGTACTCCAGACTGCACACTCACTGTTCCATTCCCTTCTTCTATCCCAATTTCCTTCTTTTTGGTTTCACTTACACACAGCACATCCAGTCTATACTTATTCATCTCTTCAATCACCTCATTCATCTTGCCATTTATACCTCTAGTATTCCATATACTAATCTTATACTCACTCAGCCGAGATCTCTTTCTCATATGCCGTTTAGAAAGTCCAGGTCGATTCCGTGGTGGACCGTCCTTCTCAAGTGTGGTAGGTCCACCAACTCTCACACTTGAGTCATTTTTAATATTTCTTTGTGTCTTTTTAATCAGGTAAGTACATCTGTGTGTGGGATTAGCCCACAGCTGACGGTTCCAGTTGGTTATCCAACCTAAGAATTCTGGACCCAGTGAGTTGGGGTCTTTTTGCCAATGTCACACAGAACTAGCTGGCACCTCTCGAAGATTCACAGAGGCCCTTGTTGTTGCTGTTATGTTTGCCATTGTTTCCCTTGTTATGTTGAAGTGCATGTAAGAATTTGTGTGTAACTGTTGCAAAACAAGACATACTGTTTTAGCTCTGTTTGGACATTTTATATTGTATAATATACTAACGTCAGAAAAATCTTCCTGATTATTATGCAATCTTCTGGATTTTTTTTTTGGCAATCTTCTGGTTTTTCATTAAATTTAGTTGGCAGCTATGCTTACCTTCTTGGACGTTTTTCAAATTTTACTCGCCTAATGTACCCGCAGAAATAGTAAAAAATCATTTTTTTTTTAATTTTACATCTGCAGTAGTTTTTAAGTTATGGTCCTCTGAAATCTCCAACAAATTTTTCTGCTGACATGCACTTACAAAATAGATGATTACTCAAGCTAGAAATTAAATATAAGGCTGGGATATAAAAACCATTATGTAGCTTATTTTTATAAGCTTTCATATAATACATCACATGGCTAGTTTTAGACAGTTTTGAATTCAAGGTCATGCCATAAATTTTTTGACCTTGAATTTTTAAGAATTTTGAAAAATTCACACAAATATACACTATATTCAGAGGCGACTTTAGATTTTTTGGGGCCCTAGGTGCTAAAAGGTTCGGAGGGCCCCTCCCCCTACTTATCTCCGCAGAAATGGTGGAGTCTAGAAAAGGTTTTTATGCTTTTTAAAATGCCATTTTATTTTCCCATTATTAGAACGTTCTGTAAGAAACATTGCTAGTGTAATCATATTGTCTGTCCGTGCACATGGAACTTTTTGTTTTTAGAGATTTTTCAAAAATTAATTTTGCGGCTAATAGGAATTTAAAGGACATTAAGTTTGCCACTTTAAATATCCATATACTTCATACGCTAAGAGCTGTCAAAGTCAAAAATTCAAAAAATTAAATTTCTACTGTGAAAAAACTATTCAACTCAGAGGAAAAAATATTTCTGTCTCTCTCAGATTATTCTTAGCTATTCCTTCTCAAATATTTAAATTTTCCAATTTGTTCATTAATTTCCTGTTAGAGGCGCCAAGTCCAAAGAATTTGGTTTTCACAGATTTTTGAAACATTATTTTTGCGAATGATAGGACATCAACATTCATTAAATTTTGCTCATTTAAAATTTCACTACTAGTTCATATATTTCCCGCTAGGAGTTCTCAAAGTGAAATTTAGTAAATTTTAGCTTTACGCTACAAAGAGACCATTTCGGTAACAGCAAAAGTTCTTTTTGAATTGGATACGTTTGGCAAAACTGATTACTTTAAGGTGGTTCCACCTAAAATCTCTGCCTTGTTTCCAATGGTAAAACTTTTTTACATATTTTCTTCACAATTAAGGTATTCCCAAGGATGAAAGTTTGCACATCGATAAAACAAACATAAAGTTCTAGCATGGGATACTTAATACTTGCTAAAACATAACCATAATTAAACAATCCAACATTTGTTTGTCTACTGACGTCATCAACGTACAGGTCGCGCCAATTAACAGGTCTGAACATTACTCAAAGAAAAATGATTTTTAATATATTTATGGTTATGTTTTAGCAAGTATTAAGTATCTCATGATGTAACTTAAAGTTAGTTTAATCAATTTGCATATTTTCATCCTTGGGAATACATTAATTGCAAAGAAAATTTGTAAAGAAGTTTTACCATTAGAAACATAAGGCAGAGATTTTAGGTGGAACCACCTTAACAGCTTTTCATTTGCAATTTACTTGGCAAATTTAATGCTAAGGAAACTGAAAATGGAATTTCTCTAAATTTATCAGTACGTTGGGTATTTGCCATAAAATTCAAATGCGTTTCATTTACAAAACGTGATTTTTCTATTGCTTCCGCTTTGGAGAATCATCTTGTTTTCACGTTATGAGCAAATTAGTAGGCAAAGAGCATGGTATCAAGCAAAAATAAATACATGAAGACATTGGCAATGGGAGAAGTCCTCCACATTAGAAATTTTTTTTCATGTAAAAATGCAATTTGTGCAAAGTACTTTACTTGAAATAGGTGGATGACTTTTCGTGGAGGAGTTTTCCTGTGGCGCACAATTCCCTAAATCGAAGAGATTCAGTCATCTATGGTATAGATAAATGCCATGGACTAAGAAAGCTGGACAGTAAAAATTTCATCAGTCAGTTGAGGAAAGCGAGAATGTGAAGAGTTTCTTGAAAGCATTTTTTCTTATTATTTTCATCTGGGAAATTGAGAAGGTCTGCATTTTTCATTCTGTCAAAAAGTTGCTTGAGATTATTTTTATACCTGCCCTGCAGTTATCATAAACAGAAACATAAAAATTAAATGCAAAAGATCCGGTTTGAAAATCGAAAAGTAGGAACCACAGGTTTTTAAGTCGGAGTATCATTGAAACTTTTTATTTATAATCTAAAGCATTTTTTATGGGAATTTTACTAGAAAATTTTTTACATTAATAGCAAATTTTCGGAGAAAACTCTTCTCCTTCTTCAGGCTGTCTTGTTGTTGTCACTTTTTACTTGTCACTATCACGGTTACGGTTTACCTTTACGGTTAACCTTGACGGTTTAGGTTATTTTTCAACAAATCCTGCCAGATGTTAGGCAGGGAAAGTCCTTTGCAGTCATTGATGATGGAATTTTGATTTTTCTCAATCTCTATTCCTTCTTTCAGTTTTCTTTTTTGGAAATTGCTTTGGAAACTGATTACTTTAAGGGAATTCCAATCCATGCTGTGCCCAGTTTCTCTAACATGCCTATCTAATCCAGTCTTGTTGGAGCAATTTTTTATAGCTGCTTTATGCTCAGCTACACGAGTTTCTAGTCTGCGACCTGTTTCACCTATGTAAGATAGTCCACAACTACAATTTACTTCATAAACTACTCCTTGCATTTTTAAAATATCTTCTTCTCTTTGAACTATTTTAGGGAAAAATTTTTAACTTTGTTCTCTAAACTTGGAGCTAGCCTAATATTGTATTTTTTCGGAGAAAACTCTTCTCCTTCTTCACTTTTTATTGCTTTTTCAAAAGTTAGTTTTATGTGGATTTAAAGAATAGAAAAGGTGAGAATACTTGACAATTATCAGTATTAAACCAGGCGGGGATAAAGTAATAAGAAAATGTTGTTGCAATACAATATAAATTACTTTTAACACTATTAAATAAGGAAAAGATAATGAGATATTCTCGAATTTCTTTACTTTTTCTGCCTAAATATTAACTCTTTTGGTTTAGGGTGATTAGGGCTGAGAAAAAAACTTTATTATCCTACCACGAAGAAAAAAACAAATCAATTGACAGCAAATACCCCCTATCATCAAGAAAGTTTTACATCTGGACATATCCGAAGTAGGGTACAACTTATGACGAAATGGCTCTCGAACTAACCCTAACAACTGACCATATTGAAGCAAGATACAACTTTGGACAAAGAAACTCAATAACCACTGACGTTGGACTGAACACGCACTTCCATGAGTAACATCTTTACGACTTTTAACCGATTTATATTTTAATTAAATAAGTTAATGCACCACCACAGACTGTATCCACTTTACAGAACGTGTAAAACAGAACTTACAGACATTATATCTCATGTGATTCTATCATATAGTTCACATACAATTACGTGACCACAAGGTTCTTCAGGAAGACGCTTTAACGTCTGTAAATTCTGTTTTACACGTTCTGTATAGTGGATACAGTCTGTGGTGGTGCATTAACTTATTCAATTAAAATATAAATCGGTTAGAAGTCCTAAAGATGTTACTTACGGAATTGCGTGTTCAGTCCAGCGTCAGTAGTTATTGAGTTTCTTTGTCCAAAGTTGAATCTTGCTTCAATATGATCAGTTGCTAGGGTTAGTTCGAGAGCCATTTCGTTATAAGTTGTACCCTACTTTGGATATGTCCAGAGGGTACAACTTATAACGAAATGGCTCTCGAACTAACCCTAACAACTGACCATATTGAAACAAGATTCAACTTTGGACAAAGAAACTCAGTAACTACTGACGCTGGACTGAACACGCAATTCCGTAAGTAACATCTTTAGGACTTCTAACCGATTTATATTTTAATTGAATAAGTTAATGCACCACCACCACAGACTGTATCCACTTTACAGAACGTGTAAAACAGAATTTACAGACGTTAAAGCGTCTTCCTGGAGAACTTACAGACGTCAAAGCGTCTTCCTGAAGAACCTTCTGGTCACATAATTGTATGTGAACTTTATGATAGAATCACATAAGATATAATAAGTTTTTAAAAGCACTCCTCATCGCAACTTGGGTGGGAAGGTTCTAGCACGGAGATTTTTCCTTTGGCTGGAAGTAGCATGAAAGCAATTTGTAGAACAGCAGTTAAGAATTTGTCTTAAAAAATGAAAAGTGTGGGAAGTGTGAATCCTTCCTTTGCCTACCACTAAAAGGAAGACAAAATTATTTTAACCGTTTCTTTCAAAATAAGTACATCGATAAGAACTCGAAAATTCGGAGTATCAGCAACAGGAAAAAATATATATATACAACATACATACATATCACTAAGCTGTTCTCTGAGATTCAGAGGTTAGCTCCAAAAAGAAATACAAACTTCCAGATATTTTTACCTGTTGTTGTCGTATCAAACTTCTCCATTTACATTGATCTCGACACACAACTCGTGCTTCACTGATATCCATTACATGCCGCACACAAGATCTTTTATACTTCATACTCGTAATCCTTTTCTCATGCAGACACTCCTGAATCTGATCCACCCATGTCTTCCTTGGCCTTCCTCTGCCTTTCCTTCCTGCCACTTGGGCTGAAAATATTTTCTTAGTAAGCATTTCATCACTCATTCTTTCAACATGGCCAAACCATTGAAGCATATTGGTCTCCACCTTGCTAACAACATTTTACTTCACATCACACAACTGCAATACATCTTCATTCCTCACACAATCAGACCGTGTCTTGCCACAAACCCCACGTAAGTAACGCATTTCTCCAGCACACAAACGACTCCTATGTTTCTTATGCAGTACACAGGTATCACTGCCATACATCAGAGTAGGAACAATTACAGTTTCATACACAGCCATGCGGGACTCTCTAGAGAACCCATCATTCCTGTGAAAACCTCCCAGAGCAGCTATGACTTTCAAAGAAGAATTCACTCGCTTACTGATTTCACCATCCAACTTGTTCTCTCTGTCAAACATACTTCCTAAATACACGAACTCACTCACCTGGTCAATCACAGTGCCATTTACACTTACATTACATTCAGTGCTACCAGTTCCTCTCTCAAAAACCATAACTTTGGTTTTTCCCTTATTTATACTGTTTGAATTTCATGCGAACTTTGTACATCCAAGACAACATACTCTGCAACTCACTTTTGCTCTCTGCTAACAGGACAGTGTCATCAGCATACAGCAATCTGCACACACGGATATCACCAAGACATAAACTACTATTATCTATTTTGGCATCACACATGCATGCATCCGTAAATATATTAAACAGCCATGGTGACATTACACAACCTTGTCTAACTCCTGCACCAATGGAAAACCATTTTGATAAAACACCATTCACTCGTACACAAGCTCTACTACCAGCATACATGGCTTTTACACTATTAAGTAGATTCCCAGTAACACCATATTCATTCAATACCTTCCACAAAAGTGTCCTATTCACTCGGTCATAAGCTTTCTCTAAATCTATGAAGGCAGTAAAAACTTTCTTCCCAACAGCCAGATACTTTTCAATCATATGTTACTAATAATCATATGTTACTAATATGAGAAAGTAAAATATCAATTGGCAATGCAAAGTAGTCGCTTTAATAATTGATCTGTTTTGGTTGGTGTAAACCAAAACAAAACTGGCAATCCAATTACACGTTTTCGGGGCCCCTCGATTTTTGGGGCCCTAGGCGTGCGCCTAGTCGGAAATCCGCCCCTGACTATATTGACAAAAGTCATCGGACACCCCTTCAAAATCAAATGGACGGATCCGCTGCATTGTTAAGATGTGCGTTACAGCTGCCAATAGTATAAAAACAAGCCTGCAGCTGACTGCAATCATATCGCACAGTGAGGTTGAGTGAAAATGTCGCGGCAAGAGAGAACTGACTTTCAGAAAAGAAAGATTATTCGGCGTTATATTAGTGGGTTGTCCATAAGAGAAACCGAGAGGCATTTAAACTTATCCAAGTCAACTGTTTTGGATGTACTGAAGAAGTGGAAGACACATGGCATGCCTGAAGCAGCAAAACCTACCGGCAGACCAAAGAAAATCAGTGATGGAGGACGTCGAAGCCTCAGGAGAGTCATTACAGCTAATCGACAGAGTACTTGCTTTAAATCTCAGTGTACAGGTTAGTAACGATGCTGGAACCTCTGTATGTACACGTGCCATTCACAGAGAACTTCATTCCATGGGTTACTGTGGTTGTGCGGCTGCTCATAAGTCTACTTACATAACGTGTGAAACAGTAATTACAGACATTTAATGTCAATCAAATTAAAAAAAAATGCTCATAAGCCTCTCATCTCCACTTGGAATGCTACTCGTCGTTTAGCATGGTGTAAAGAACATTTATCGTGGACCGTAGATCAATGGAAATGGGTTCTATGGACTGGTGAATCCAGGTACATGATCTATCAGTCTGATGGCCGTGTGTGGGTATGGCGGCAGCCGGGGAACGCTATTTACCACAGTGTACTTACTGTTCCTACGGTCAAGTTTGGAGCTGGCAGTGTACTCGTATAGCAATGTTTTTCGTGGTATGGTCCAGGCCCATTGGTTATCGTGGACAAACCTGTTAACCAGCACGTCTACCTCGATATTCTGGACAATTGTGCCCTACCAACTCTGTGGCAATACTATGGAACCGAGCCTTGTAGGTACCAGCAGGATAATGCACTGAGCCATAAAGCAAGGACTGTTACAGCGTGGTTTGACGATAATTTCGTATTGTGTGTGGACTAGTCAGCACAGAGCCCTGATCTTAATCTCATAGAGCACCTATGGGATGAATTAGAGCTCCACATAAGAAGTTTGGAACTAAGGCCTACTACTAAGCAACAGTTAGTGGCAGCATTATGTACTGAATGGAAGCGCATACCTACCGCTGTGTTCCAAAACCTTGTCGAAAGCATGTCTGGAAGGGTCAGTGCATGCATTAAGGTCAAAGGTGGACCGACACCGTACTAATGTATGTCAATAAATGCTATGCTGTGTTTCTCTTCTCGGGGTCCGGTGACTTTTGTCAATATAGTGTATATTTTAGCATCATTTGTGGAAAGTTTCATCATAGGATCACAGTGGGATCGTGTTTTTGTCAATTTTTAAAAAATATGTGCAAAGGAAAAACCATGCAGATGTGAAAACAAAATTTTAATTTTAATTCAGTTTTTGATTCCTTTGGACAAGGACCAATATATTTTTTACAAGATTAGTGTTAGATATGAGATAATTAGAAGAATAACATTTGAAATATTTAGAAGCAAATGCATCAATGCTTACCTGTAGTAATCTCAAATTCTTTTGAGATTAATTCTTCTAGGGCCCAGGGCTTGAAAAATATTTGGAAAGTTACATGCTGAGCTGGGCATGTGCAGAAATTATTTACCTGCCCAGGTAGTAAAAGCTAGATGCCCAGGAAAATTTGTCTTTTAGATAACAAGTCAGAACCTTCATTTTTTTTTTAAGTTAAAAAATCAGAACTTTTTTTACATGTTTTGCTTTTTCGTTTCAAGGGAAACATTTTTTGTGTTTTACATTTCCGTTCTGTTTTCAAAATGTTCAATGCACAAAAGCTGGTATCTCAAGTTTTAAGATGATGATTCTAAAATTGGTATGAAATTGGTATTTGAGAAATTTAGTGATTGTTCTGTGTTCCTTTCGTTGAAGTTTTCATCCTTTGTCACTAAATACTGGAGGCTAGTTCCATCAGAGCCATGTATCCTGTTGCTGACTGTAAAAAAACATTTGGAGCAAAACTACATGTGGTTCCAATTTTTGTATCTCGAGCCTAATATAATTAAAGAAGTGATATTCTTCTGTGTTTGGCATTCTGTAGCAATAATACGATTTTTGGTGATTAGCAGCAAAATGAAACTTGCATGCTTCGACTGTTTTATTGTAGGGAATTCTATTCCGAACTTTTTAATTTTTAAATTTAGTTGCCCAAACTGGCTAACTAGATTTTGTTTGGCCCAGGCCAATAATTTATTAGGTTGTCGGAAAAGTTATGACGTATTTTGGCACCCTATGGTGGTGGGGCGTTTTTGGAAGTACTAGAGGCATGCACAGCTCTGTTACCGCTATGGCATTCGACAGGTGCCAGTTCTAGCTGCAGTCTAAAAGGAATAGTGAGCGATTTGGTTGATTTGCAGAGATTTGACACCAAGTTGAAGATGAAAGACCAAAATGTGCATTTTCGCCATATTTTACTGTTTTACTTCCATAAAGGGAAGAACACGCGTCAAGCTTGTGAAAAGTTGCGGAAAGTATATGGTGATAATGCTCTACAAGAATGTCAGTGCCAGCGGTGGTTCGCAAAATTCCATGCTGATGATTTTGATCTCAACAATGCTCCTCGGTCCGGAAAGCCAACCGAGGTTGATGACGACCAAATCAAGGCATTGATCGAGTCAAACCCACGTTACACGACACGAGAGATTGCATACACATTGCACATCCATCATTCAAGCGTTCATGACCATCTGAAGAAGCTCGGATACGTAAGCAAGTTCAATGCGTGGGTTCCTCATGAACTCAAAGAGGCTCTATCGACGGCGTGTATAAACATCTGCAATATATTCATTAAACGTGAGGAAAACGATCCGTTTTTGAAGCGACTGATAACTGGTGACGAAAAGTGGATTTTGTACAACAATGTGCTGCACAAACGGTCTTGGTCCCGACGTGCTGCTTCGCCTCAAATGGCATCCGAAGCAGACATTCATCAGCGGAAGGTTCTGGTCTCAGTGTGGTGGGGTTTTAAAGGTGTTGTGTTTTTCGCACTCCTACCACAGAACCAAACAATCAATTCGAATGTGTACTGTCGACAATTGGACAGTTTGAACGAATCCATCATCTAGAAACGCCCAGAGCTCGTTAATCGTGAAGGTGTTGTGTTCCATCACGACAACGCCAAACCACACACAAGTTTGATCACCCGCCAAAAATTATTGGAGCTTGGGTGGGATGTGTTGCCACACCCAGCATACTCACCTGACCTTGTGCCATCAGACTTCCACTTGTTTCGCTCTCTTCAACAGTCTTTGCGTGGTATAACGTTCAATTCAGATGAGGCTGTAAATCAGCACCTTGTATAGTTTTTTGCCACGAAGGACAGGTCCATCTATGAACGAGGCATTCTGCAGCTCACTGACCGATGGCAAAAGGTCATCGAATAAAACGGGCATTATATCATTGATTGATCTTTGTTCTTTCTATCAATAAATGACTTTGTTCTTTCTATCAGTAAATAATAAGCGTCATAACTGCCCCACCATAATCACATGTCAGTATTTTAACGTGCGTAATAGCAATTTAAGGTCAGGTGATGCGTAACATCACAGCCTCTCCTTGACAAATGTCAACCCCGCCTTCTCGTGGTACATCCTGTTCCCACTAAAGGGGCTCTGACGACCGCCAATAGCGGTATAACTATACCATCGGGATTAGAGGAAATGCTATCCCACACTCACCAACCCGCTTGGCCAGCGTGGTGAGTTATGGCCAGACCCCTCCAAAATGACTCCACAACTTAAATCTTGGCCCTCAGTCTCTGGCAGCTGGAATGTACCTGGCCAAGGCAGCGGCCAGAGCGACATGAAGGCAGAGGGTGCTAAGAATCCCCGGAGGACCGGACTAGGCTGCCATCTGATGCTGACCTTGGCTACGTATAACGGACGCTCCCTATCTTCTGATTCAAGGCTTCTTGAATTGGAAGAGGAACTACAAAGGATCAAGTGGGACATTGTTGGGCTAAGTGAGGTAAGGAGAAAAGGAGTAGATCTCATTGAACTGAAAAGTGGGCATGGCATCTCTTCTACTATCGTGGGACAGATACGGGCAGAACTAGTGGTGTTGGATTTATAATAAACAAGAAACTGAAGGATAAAGTTGTAGAAGTTGAAAGTTCCTCTGACAGAGCTGCACGACTCGTTATCCAACTCTCGAGAAGATACCAGGCTCAGATTATTCAAACTTATGCACCCACCACAAGTCATGCTGAAGAAGAAATTGAAGAATTTTATGAGGAAATTCGTGATCTAAATAATAAAGGTAAGCAGCACTTAAAGATAATTATGGGAGATTTCAATGCAAAAATAGGGCAACGGCAACAGAATGAAACTTCAGTAGGTAAATTCGGTCACGGTAACAGAAACCAGCGTGGAAATACTCTCGTAGAGTTTGCAGAAGGAGAAGGGTTTTTCATCTTGAACACCTTTTTCAAGAAAAAGCCACACAGGAAATGGATCTAACCCACCTTTGTTTTGCTGATGACATAGTCATTTTTGCAACTACCCCATCAGAGCTACAGAGTATGATCCAGGAACTTGCTGACAAGAGTAAAGAAGTGGGATTAAAAATGAACTTTCAGAAGACAAAAGTGATGTTCAATGCTTTTACAAGAAATGAAAATTTATCGATTGATGGAGAAAAGCTGGAGATAACAGACACGTACATTTTTCTTGGACAGCAGATATCAAGTGAGGGTCACATTGGTGAAGAAATTAATCGGCGTACAAAACTTGCCTGGAGAGCTTTTGGAAGAAACAGCATAATTTTCAAGAGCAATATGCCATTATGTCTTAAAAGAAAAGTGTTTGATCAATGCATTCTTCCAGTGCTTACGTATGGTGCAGAGACGTGGACCTTAGCTAAAAGAGACATATAAAGGCTGCAGACAACTCAAAGAGCATGGAGAGGTGCATGCTTGGTGTAACCAGGAGAGATAAGAAGAGGAACACGTGGATCCGAAAAATGACTAGAGTGGAAGACATCATGATCAGAGTTAAATCCCTGAAATGGCAATGGGCTGGACATACTGCCAGAAGAACAGACCATCAATGGACAACCGAAATTTTAGATTGGATTCCAAGGGACAGGAAAAGATCTAGAAGAAGACCACATGGAAGATGGGTGGATGAAATTCGAAGTAAGCGGGAGTGACATGGAGGAGACTGGCACAAGACAGACCGTTGTGGAGGAAACTTGGGGAGACCTTCGTCCAGCAGTGGATTGATAATGGTTGACAATGATGATGATGATGAATAGCAATTTAAAAGAGGTACTGAATCTCTATATATTTTATGTGGCTAAAATACGTCATGACTTTTCCGACAACCCAATAGATACCGCAGTCATGTCGGGCATGGTATTTTGCAAGCCCTGAATACAATTTGTTAGGTTTAGTTTTTCCACGAAGGTGTATGTTTGACTACGCGCAAGGAATTTTTACTATATGTATTATTAATTACGGAATTATTTTTTATATTTTTTAAGGAACGTGATTATAGTTATTTACAGCCTTATGACTTATCTTATTTTACTTATGTACACTAAATAATTTTATACTTTAAGATATGAAAACTAACAAGCAAAGAATGGAATGTACCTGGGGCGAGCACATGAAATCTTAGTTTTGCTGTTCAAAATGATCGATCTTGAAAGTTTTGAAAATATATATTGATATTTAGCAGTCAAAAAATATCACTGGGTTAAGTTTTTCTATTTGCTGAGATCTTTCACTGCCACTGTAGCATCATTAGGACATTACCACTGTGTGCTGTTATTGAGCAAGTTCACTAGCCTCAAAAACTCTTCTATTTCCAGTTGGCTGAAATGATGTTCTTTGAGACTTGATTTTAATGCTTGGAGAGCTCCATTCACTGGGATACTTGTGAACATGGATTTCACATCGAAGGATAACATGAACTAATCGTTGAATGGATGTCGCTTTAGCCGATTGGCAAAATCAATGGAATTTTTTACAGAAGTTGTGTTCGAAGAAGTCGTTAAAGTTGAAAGTTTCGAAGATAGAAATTTGGCCAACTTATGTGTAGCTGATCCTATATTGCTGACTATGGGACGAAAGGGGACACCAATCTTGTGTATCTTCGGAAGTGCATAGAGACGTGGAAAACGGGAATTTGAGGGCTTCAGATGATTTTTTGAGCTTTGGTGAAGAGTTACACAACTTGCTACCACTTTCTGAACTTCCTTTAATTGTTTCTCCGATGGGTCATTTTTTATTTCCTTATAGGGTCCCTCGGTAATAAGTTTTTCGACCTCTGCCTCGTAATGTTTCTTGTCCAGAATAACAACTTGTCCTCCTTTATCAGCTTCAGTGATGATAATATCGCAATTTGACTGCAATTCTTTTAGAGCATAGTATTCTTTCTTGCTGAGATTCGGTTTAAATGGTGGAATGGACTTCGCCGTTATTGTCTGGCTAACGCAATGTCTAATCGTTTCTTTTTTATCTGAATTTAGATCGCTTTTTATCACGGACTCCTCAACCGACGCAATGATATTGGATATTGGTACCTTTTCCAAAATCGCAAAATTCGAATTGTAACGTAAAATCTGTTTTTGAATTTCGCTCGGGTTAAAACTAGAAAGGTTAGATATTACTTCATTATCCGGAAAGATATCTTCAGTTTGTGAAGTAGAATTTTCTTTATGGTTGTTGTCATTTGTTGATTTTTAAATTTCCGTTCTAATGTCATTTTATGAGTAAATGACATATTGGAACTCCTAGACCAAGTTTTGCAGTCCAGGTCACAAAAATCTGGTAATGTTTTAGCCAGTAAAAGGAGCAGGTTGTACAGTTCGACCTCAACGTTTGCAATATTCTTTCTTGTATCTTTAATGATAGCTCTTAATAGTGCAAACGAAGCGTTAGATATGGCTTTGTTGATGTTATGGGAAGGTCCCAGGTTGAATTTCGCAGGATGAAATTTGGTAATATCTTGCATCTCTTGCATCGAAGCAAGAAATTTAGGTGGTTCAACAATTTGAACTTTTTTATCCTCAGTTTGGAAAAACGGTTGATTGTCGCAGACAGTGAGTTCGTCATGATCGAGATTAGGAACAGGGATTCAAGTTCCTGTAGAAAGTCAATATCAGTATAGGTAAGTCCACAAAAACGGAAGCGAAGCAAGATGTTATATGATCGGCTCCCGGTGTAAGATATATCAATATACTTACGCTCCAAATTGTAGTCAAAGGTCCAATTGACACCTGAAATTATAAATAATTTATTACTACAAAGCTTGCAGTGTTAAGATAGAATAATAATAACAACGTTTCGCACAATAAAATGTTTATTATACATCGACTATAGTTTCGCATAGTGTTTGGCTCGGCTTCCTCAGGACAAATGTAGCGTAAACATTCAAATCATTGTGACATCATCAGAATTCTGACGGTCACGGGTTTTGGCGAGTTGTTTCCACGCGCTTGAAAGAAATGGAGTCAACGTCATGTCGTTGACAAGCCGTGACGAGTTCCGGTATATGTGGAAAGCTTCTAATATATTAAGCTTGAAAGTCGAGTCCCGTTTATCAATAAGCGTAGCGTTTCCAAACAAAAAGTTATGGTTATTTTTGTGACAATGTTGAGCTATAGACGACTTCTTCAGTTCATAGTTCCATACATGTGTCTTGTGTTGCTTCACACGGAAACTTAAAGCCCTGCGGGTCTGTCCTATATATGAAAGTCCACATTCACAAGGTATCTGATAAATTCCCCAGGAGTTTAAGTCTTTGATGTAGTCTTTTGATCCGTAAAAATTCATCTTGTTTATGGTTTGAAAATAACTTTGAAATTAAAATTTTTAAGGATTTTTGAAATCGTGAAGCAAATCTGAGGAGCAAATGCGATAACTGCCCAATTCTTTTGTATTGGGAGGTCTATAGGCATGAGCGTGCAGACAGGCTTTGGTTTTCTAAATTTTTGGACAGCTTTGTCTATAACGGAAGGGCTGTATCCTCTGTGTGCTGCAATTCGTTTAAGAAAATCAAGCTCTTTCTGTAAGGAATCCTCAGTTAAGCAGATATGTATTGCACGATATACGTATGTGAAGAAGGCCGAGATCTTTTGTTTCCATGGATGATTTGATTTTGCATGAGGGGGTAAGGAAACAGCAAATGGTTTTCGATAAACTGTTGTACTTAAGGATCCTTGAGAGCGTGACACAAGGACATCGAGGAATGGTAAGAAGCCATTATTCTCAGTCTCATATGTGAACTGTATATGAGGATCGATTGAATTGATAAGTTCAACTAATTTAGGTATTTCCAAGTTCATGCCATTCCAGAGAACAAAAGTATCATCTACATATCGAATCCACAGGTCAAATGTAACAAGCTGAAATAGTTGGTCTTCAAAGTGACGCATGTAGACTTCGCATAAAATAGGTGACAGTGGGCTACCCATTGCAAGGCCTTCGGTCTGTTGGAAAAATCTTCCATGAAAAAGGGAACTGTTTTGTCTTTTACAAATTTCCACTGGCCTCAAAAACTCCTCTATTTCCGGTTGGCTGAAATGATGTTCTTTGAGATTTGATTTTAATGCTTGGAGAGCTCCATTCACTGGGATACTTGTGAACCTGGATTTCACATCGAAGGATAACATGAACTGATCATTGAATGGATGTCGCTTTAGCCAATTGACAAAATCAATGGAATTTTTAACAGAAGTTGTGTTCGAAGAAGTCGTTAAAGTCGAAAGTTTCGAAGATCGAAATTTGGCCAACTAATGTGTAGCTGATCCTATATTGCTGACTATGGGACGAAAGGGAGCACCAATCTTGTGTATCTTCGGAAGTGCATAGAAACGTGGACAACGGGAATATGAGGGCTTCAGATGATTTTTTGAGCCATATCTAACGCTTCGTTTGCACTATTAAGAGCTGTCATTAAAGATACAAGAAAGAATATTGCAAGCGTTGAGGTCCAACTGTACAACCTGCATTTTTTACTGGCTAAAACATTACCAGATTTTTGTGACGTGGACTGCAAAACTTGGTCTAGGAGTTCCAATATGTCATTTACTCATAAAATGACATTAGAACGGAAATTAAAAAAAATAACGAATGACAACAACCATAAAGAAAATTCTACTTCACAAATTGAAGATATCTTTCCGGATAATGAAGTAATATCTAACCTTTCTAGTTTTAACCAGAGCGAAATTCAAAAACAGATTTTACGTTACAATTCGAATTTTACGATTTCGAAAAAGGTACCAATATCCAATATCATTGCGTCAGTTGAGGAGTCCGTGATAAAAAGCGATCTAAATTCAGATAAAAAAGAAACGATTAGACATTGCGTTAGCCAGACAATAACGGCGAAGTCCATTCCACCATTTAAACCGAATCTCAGCAAGAAAGAATACTATGCTCTAAAACAATTGCAGTCAAATTGCGATATTATCATCACTGAAGCTGATAAAGGAGGACAAGTTGTTATTCTGGACAAGAAACATTACGAGGCAGAGGTCGAAAAACTTATTACCGAGGGACCCTATAAGGAAATAAAAAATGACCCATCGGAGAAACAATTAAAGGAAGTTCAGAAAGTGGTAACAAGTTGTGTAACTCTTGACCAAAGCTCAAAAAATCATCTGAAGCCCTCATATTCCCGTTGTCCACGTTTCTATGCACTTCCGAAGATACACAAGATTGGTGTCCCCTTTCGTCCCATAGTCAGCAATATAGGATCAGCTACACATAAGTTGGCCAAATTTCTATCTTCGAAACTTTCGACTTTAACGACTTCTTCGAACACAACTTCTGTAAAAATTCCATTGATTTTGTCAATCGGCTAAAGCGACGTCCATTCAACGATCAGTTCATGTTATCCTTCGATGTGAAATCCACGTTCACAAGTATCCCAGTGAATGGAGCTCTCCAAGCATTAAAATCAAGTCTCAAAGAGCATCATTTCAGCCAACCGGAAATAGAGGAGTTTTTGAGGCTAGTGGAAATTTGTATAAGACAAAACAGTTCCCTTTTTCGTGGAAGATTTTTCCAACAGACTGAAGGCCTTGCAATGGGTAGCCCACTGTCACCTATTTTATGCGAAGTCTACATGCTTCACTTTGAAGACCAACTATTTCAGCTTGTTACATTTGACCTGTGGATTCGATATGTAGATGATACTTTTGTTCTCTGGAATGGCATGAACTTGGAAATACCTAAATTAGTTGAACTTATCAATTCAATCGATCCTCATATACAGTTCACATATGAGACTGAGAATAATGGCTTCTTACCATTCCTCGATGTCCTTGTGTCACGCTCTTAAGGATCCTTTAGTACAACAGTTTATCGAAAACCATTTGCTGTTTCCTTACCCCCTCATGCAAAATCAAATCATCCATGGAAACAAAAGATCTCGGCCTTCTTCACATACGTATATCGTGCAATACATATCTGCTTAACTGAGGATTCCTTACAGAAAGAGCTTGATTTTCTTAAACGAATTGCAGCACACAGAGGATACAGCCCTTCCGTTATAGACAAAGCTGTCCCAAAATTTAGAAAACCAAAGCCTGTCTGCACGCTCATGCATATAGACCTCCCAATACAAAAGAATTGGGCAGTTATCCCATTTGCTCCTCAGATTTGCTTCGCGATTTCAAAAATCCTTAAAAGTTTTAATTTCAAAGTTATTTTCAAACCCATAAAGAAGATGAATTTTTACGGATCAAAAGACTTACATCTGAGGAATTTATCAGATACCTTAGAATGTGGACTTTCATATATAGGACAGACCCGCAGGGCTTTAAGTTTCCGTGTGAATTAACACAAGACATATGTATGGAACTATGAACTGAAGAAGTCGTCTATAGCTCAACATTGTCACAAAAATAACCATAACTTTTTGTTTGGAAACGCTACGCTTATTGATAAACGGGACTCGACTTTCAAGCTTAATATATTAGAAGCTTTCCACATATACCGGAACTCGTCACGGCTTGTCAACGACATGACGTTGACTCCATTTATTTCAAGCGCGTAGAAACAACTCGCCAAACCCCATGATTGTCAGAATTCTGATGATGTCACAATGATTTGAATGTTTACGCTCCATTTGTCCTGAGGAAGCCGAGCCAAACGCTCTGCGAAACTATAGTCGATGTATAATAAACATTTTATTGTGCGAAACGTTATTATTATGCTATCATTGTTTCCTTGTACAAGGGAAAAGGTGATCAGTCTGAATGCAAGAACTATCATGGTATCAGTTTGCTGAGTGTGTCAGGAATAGTGTTTGGAAAGGTTGTTATTGAAAAGATACACGATCTTACATCAGAGAAAGTGTGGGATGTACAGATTGGTTTTATGCCTGGTAAAGGCTGCACTAATCAATTTTTTGCATTTTGCATAATGATTGAAAAGTATCTGTCTGTTGGTAACAAAGTGTTTGCTTCCTTCATAGATTTATAAAAAGCTTATTATAAAGTAAGTAGGACTCCTCTGTGGAAGCTACTGAATAAGTATGACTAGGTGTACAAATAAATTTCAAAGCGTTTTAAGGCAACACAACATGTAATTTGAGGGAAAACAACAATACCTTTATGAATAAAAAAAGCACCGTCATTATCTATCACCTTCCATCATCGATCCGGCAGCTGACAGATTCTAGCCATGAAGAATACTTCGTCGTGTGCCACAATTAAGTCGTCAACCCATTTTTGCATGGCGTCACATGTCCAGAACCGTACAGCAGACAAACCATGTTGCATCGGTCGGAACAAATGATAGTCCGAAGGGGCTATGTCGGGACTATACGATAAGTGCTCCAAAACTTCCCAACCAAGCATCAATAACGTTTCCTTGTCTGATTTCAGGACATGTGGCCTAGCGTTGTCATGCAGTAATTTCACGGGACGCGATCCTTTGCCTGTGAATGGACGTTTCCGGCAGATTTCCTGGTTCAGTCGCAGCAGTTGTTGCTTGTAGCAATCAGCGGTAACAATTTGACCCTGTTCCAATAGTTCATAATAGAGCACACCCTTCATGTCCCACCAGGTGCACAGCAGAACTTTCTTGGAGTGAATATTGCAATTTGATATCGAAGTATTGCTTCACCGGGGTCTAACCAATATTTTTTGCATTTGGGATTGTCGTACCATATCCACTTTGCATCACCAGTAATGATTTTCCACAAGAAAGACTTTGTGTTGTTCATTCATCAGATTCAAACGCTTCATGGCACACTCATCCTTGTTCCTCTGGCACAGTTCATGTGGCACCCATTTTCCTTCCTTCTGAATTTTTCCCATTGTGCATAAACAATTGGAAATGGCTTGTTGAGTTACCCCCAGTTCAGCTAGTTCTTTTTGCGTTGGAGACAAATCTTCATGTTAAGTTGATGGTAGTTGAGAAACACTCTAAGTTACGTATAAAAGTTTTTAAGGCAAATATATTTTAGCCATTACTGTGTCCTTCATCAGTGCGACTAGAAAGGCCATAATAATGGCTGAAATATATTTGCCTTAAAAACTTTTATACACTGACGGAAAAAAATCCCAACACCAAGAAGAGGTTGTGTTAGATAAACGACAGTTGGTAGGCGGTGAGAGTACATCTGTAAGATGACGTCGCAAGCAGGTTTGCTGTTAATATGCGCTGTAACGTTCGTGAGCGTTAGTTATCGTTGAGATTCGACGTAGGGTGTTGATGTTAGTCAAGAATGCCTTTAAGAAGACGAAGAAGCCATTATCAACAGCTCACGGAGTTTGAACGAGGTCGTGTAATAGGGCTACGAGAAGGTGGATTTTCTTTCCGCAATATTGCAGAACGACTTGGCAGGAATGTAGCCACTGTGCATGATTGTTGGCAGCGGTGGTCAAGTGAAGGTACTGCCTCAAGAAGACCGGGTTCCGGCCGGCCACGTGGCACTACTGAGAGGCAAGACCGCCATGCACGGCGTATGGCCGTGGCGCATCGTACCGCGTCTGCAGCAGCAATTCGAGCTGCAGTTACCACCACAGTGACACAACAAACTGTTACAAATTGGTTACTTGAAGGACAGCTCAGAGCCAGACACCCTGTAGCGTGCATTCCACTTACTCCAAACCACTGCCGTTTGCGACGTCAGTGGTGTCAAGCTAGAGCTCATTGGAGGACGGAGTGGAGATCTGTTGTGTTTTCTGATGAAAGCCGGTTCTGCCTGGGTGCCAGTGATGGCCGTGTGTTGGTTAGAAGGAGGCCAGGTGAGCGCCTGCAACCAACCTGTCTGTGGCCGAGACACACTGGACCTACACCTGGAGTTATGGTCTGGGGAGCAATTTCCTATGACAGCAGGAGCACTCTCATGGTTATCCCACGCTCCTTGACGGCACAGTTGTACGTCGGTCTTGTAATTCAACCTGTTGTGCTGCCATTCATGAACAGCATTCCAGGGGGTGTTTTCCAACAGGAAAATGCTCGCCCGCATACCACTGTTGTAACCCAACATGCTCTACAGAGTGTCTACATGTTGCCGTGGCCTGCTAGATCACCAGATCTTTCATCAATCGAGCACGTATGGGACATCATTAGACGACAACTCCAGCGTCACCCCCAATTAGCATTAATTGTCCCTGTATTGACCGACCAAGTGCAACAGGCATGGAACTCCATCCCACAAACTGACATCCAGCACCTGTACGACACAATGCATGAACGTTTGCGTGCTAACATTCTGGCGGTTACACCGGTTATTAATGTACCAGCATTTCACATTTAAAATGGCTCTTCTCGCGCTTACATTAAGCTGTGATCTTGAAACCTTAATCGATTAAATATGTTACCTATGCAAATGTATTGCCGCCATTTCATTCCTCTACAACTATTTTTTCGTGGTGTTAGGATTTTTTTCCGTCAGTGTATGTAACTTAATGTGTTTCTCAGCTACCATCAGCTTAACTTGTTTGTTAGTTACGTGCATTGCCTACCACTCATTTACAAATCTTCATCCAGCAATGCCTGTTGCAGTTCCTCATGTGCAACCTTCTGCAGGGCGCTGTTATGTTCTCAATCGCTAACATCAAAATCACCTGCTTTAAACCGCCGAAACCCAAACTCACACATGCTTTTCGATACAATATTCTCCCCCAGAACAGAACAGATCGATGCACATGCTTTTGCAGCACTTTTTCCTTGATGGAATTCGTAACGAATGCAGTGTCGAATAAATGCAGTATCGCTTGCCATCTTTCACCTACTGATGTGCAAGTACGTTTGACTGTTGGGCAAACTTCTGTGCCACATTTTATACTCTGGACCAGTTAACTTAATGTGTTTCTCAGCTACCATCAGCTTAACTTGTTTGTTAGTTACGTGCATTGCCTACCACTCATTTACAAATCTTCATCCAGCAATGCCTGTTGCAGTTCCTCATGTGCAACCTTCTGCAGGGCGCTGTTATGTTCTCAATCGCTAACATCAAAATCACCTGCTTTAAACCGCCGAAACCCAAACTCACACATGCTTTTCGATACAATATTCTCCCCCAGAACAGAACAGATCGATGCACATGCTTTTGCAGCACTTTTTCCTTGATGGAATTCGTAACGAATGCAGTGTCGAATAAATGCAGTATCGCTTGCCATCTTTCACCTACTGATGTGCAAGTACGTTTGACTGTTGGGCAAACTTCTGTGCCACATTTTATACTCTGGACCAGTTACGGTCACGTGACAACAGTGTGGGGGAATGTCAGATATGTAAATTAGTGGTATACGTCACACAAAAAATGCGTTGAAACTTATTTGTAACCTAATATTACTGCAAGAATCTACTTCATGTGAAAGCCATGTACACTTGTAGTAGAGCGTGTGTACGAGTGAATAGTGTTTTATCAAAATGATTTTCTATCAGTGGCAGACTGGCGATTCATGAATGGCTCCGGAAACGGATTTTTTTTTGTGGCCCACTTTTGACAAAAATTGTCAAAGTACCCCAACCCTAAAATTAAAGGTTTATCAGCATTACCATTTCTACACAAGTCAACGGATTACTGCAGTGTTTGCACTCAGGCAATAATTAACTAACATTTTTCTGCTTATTTTTGGACTGCAGCATTAGATATTCTTAGTTAAATTATATATATTAGAAAAAAAATATATACTGCCATTTTTGAAGCAACAAATAAGATAGGTCTCTGAGAGAGATTGTTGAAGATTTTATTCCATTCTTACAAATTCTATTGCGATTGCTGAATTAGGAATTACAATAGCTTCTTCGCT
The DNA here is from genome assembly GCA_039090855.1 of Macrothele yani. NCBI lineage: Eukaryota > Metazoa > Arthropoda > Arachnida > Araneae > Macrothelidae > Macrothele > Macrothele yani. The sequence continues at coordinate 87,616,262 of CM077011.1, read as the reverse complement.
TTTAGTGAGAAGGAAAGCTAAGTGTGCCAAAATGATTTTTTTTTTTTCAGAATTTGCCGATCCTAAACAAAACATTCACAAAAAACTATCTTGAAAAAAATAGAAAATTTTTGGAATTGCCAGATTGTAAGGAAAATCATATACATAAAATAACCCAGAAATTGTACCATAGGTGAACGTCAATACATTAACATATCAAACAAATTTCCAATTCCTATTCTATATATATATATATACACTGAAGAGCAATTGAATTAGAGACAGCTGGCATTATGCAAATGTGGCGCTGTGGGCGGCCCTGTAAACGGAAACGACATGACGTATGCAGCGATCCGACAATGTAAGGAGTGATGCGACGGGAATCAGTAAGAGTTGAACGCAGTATGGGTAAGACGAAGGATCTAAGCGCATTTGATCATGGGCAAATTGTCGGGGCCCGACGAATGGGTCACTCCATCTTGGAAGTCGTGCAGGCACTGGGATTTTCACGAGCCACTGTGTCACAGGTGCACCGTGAGTACATCGAATCCGGTAAAACCATCCCTGCAAGGGACAACAGCATGTGGATGAGCGGGGTTATCGTCGGCTAGCTTGCATTGTAACAGCGGATAGACGGGCCACAGTGCAAGAAATCACTCGGCAATTTAACGCTGGTGCACAAAATCTTGTAAGCAGCCACACCATCCAGAATCATCTCCTCGCTATGGGGTACAGAAGCCATCGTCCCACGAGGGTACTGCTGCTGACTGCACATCACAGGGTGCAAAGATTAGCACGGGCACGGGAACATCGCCACTGGACCCTAGACATGTGGAAAAATGTTGCCTGGACTGATGAGTCCAGATTCATGTTGGTACATGCAGATGGTAGGATACGAGTACGGTGCAAACCACATGAAGCGATGGATTCTTTTTGCCAGCAGGGTACTCTTGAAGCTGGTGGGGATGGCATTATCGTCTGGGGACTGTTTATGTGGACTGGAATGGGACCCCTGGTTCGTGTGACATCGTCCCTCACAGGTCAACGTTACCGGGATATCCTGGACGACCATTTGCTCCCATTTGTGCGTCTTCAACATCCCACTGGGGACCTCATCCTGCAACAAGACAATGCACTGTGCCATCGCTCCCAAATTGTATCCGAATGTTTGGATGAACACTCCACCGACATGACCTCGCTTCCTTGGCCAGCTAGGTCACCTGATCTCAATCCCATCGATCACGTCTGGGATGCCATCGAGGCTCTGACCCCGCCTCCATCAAATCTTCGTGAACTGTGGGAGCTTGTTCAAGGGTCGTGGATCCGTATGGCTTCCCAACGCTTCCGGTGTCTTGTCGAGTCCATGCCGAGACGAATCGCCACCGTCATCAGGGTGAAAGGTGGTGCTACATGTTACTAGACAGGTATCTCTAATTCAGTTGCTCTTCAGTGTATATATATATATAAGTAATAAAACTTAAAAACGTGTACAATGAAGTTGTACAACTCACCAGAGAACTGCGCCTAGCTGCAAGAATCACTGGTAGAGTATATAAGCAAAATTTTGCTCACAATCAACGAAGAACTGCCCAAGGAATCTTCCGAATCTCCCATAAACTAACAAACGTAAACCAAAATAAGAACTGTCACAAATATACATACAAAAATAGCCGTAATAATAAAAATAATAATGATATTAAACACATAAGGTTGGAAACCAGGAGCCACTCATTAGCGAAAGACACTCCCGACTCTGGTCCAGGTTCGTGTCTTTTTATGAGCAAAAATTAATGGAAAAACTATCTCCTAAATAAGGGTTATTTTGCAAAATTTAGGACTAGACACTGGTCTTAACTACCTGAAACAAAAATTAAATATGAAGACTTACCTTAAGTAAAGTAACCATAATGATCTTCATCTTCAGGGCCGTGGAGAGCGAGCTCGGGCCCCAGTGCAATAAAATCTCCAGACCCCCCACCTCAGCTCCTCCACTAACCACATAATCCATATTTCCGTTTCCTCGCCTACCCCCATCCACCATTCGCCTACATCTCGACAACCCAACCGGTTGCAACTTTTCAGTCTTTTTTTTTTTTTTTGCAGTGGATAATTTTTCATATTCTCCCCTCCACACATCTGTGATATGTCATTGCAAATAAACAGTGATAGTATTATGTCAAAATTATTATTGGAGTTTCAAAGTCGTCAGATTTTTTTTAAATTGAAGTAAAATTAAATTAAAAAGAAATTAAAAAAATATGTGTTAATATGTATTGTAGTAGTACATATAAATCAAATATTGTATATATTTACAAAATTTTATTTTAAAAACACTTTCGAAACAACACTTATTTTTTTTTTTCATTACAAAACAGAATGCCTTTCCGTTTACAACAGAATGGCTTTTCGTGCCTTTTTATGAGCAAAAGTGTTGATTATGTCCTGAAAGTCTAATTGATGTGGGTGATCTTAGTGAGAGTTGGGTTTGCCTTCTCAGGGCGCTCCGTAGGAACAATGGCACACATAACAGCAACAAGGGCCTCTGAATCTTGGAAAGGTGCCAGCTAGTTCTGTGTGACATTGGCGAAAAGACCCCAACACACTGGGTTTTGTTCCAGAATCCTTAGGTTAAATGACCAACTGGAACCGTCAGCTGTGGGCTAATCCCCCACACAGATGTACTTACCTGATTAAAAAGACACAAAAAAATATTAAAAATGACTCAAGTGTGGGAGTTGGAGGACCTACCACACTTGAGAAGGGCGGTCCACCACGGAATTGACCTGTACTTTCTAAATGGCGTATGAGAAAGAGATCTCGGCTGAGTGAGTATAAGATTGATGTATGGAATACTAGAAGTATAAATGGCAAGATGAATGAGGTGATTGAAGAGATGAATAAGTATAGACTGCATGTGCTGTGTGTAAGTGAAACCAAAAAGAAGGAAATTGGGATAGAAGAAGTGAATGGAACGGTGAGTGTGTGGTCTGGAGTATTGGATAATGTGAGAGGACAGGCTGGTGTAGGTATGATTTTAAGTGAAAAGATGAACAACTTGATTCACTATAGCTGCATAAGTGTGAGAATTCTTTGGATTCATTTGAAAGTGAAACTTCAGAGAATAGTAATTGTTGTAGTGTATGCTCCTTATGACTCGGAACCTTCTGATAGGAAGGAAGATTTCTGGAATTAACTAAAAGCTGTTTTGAGCCAGTTTGGTGCTAAAGAAAAAGTTATAATAGCAGGGGATTTCAATGCTAGAGTAGGTGTGCAGAATGTGATTTCTGACAATGTTCTGGGTAAGTTTAATGATCCTTGTGTGAATGATAATGGTGAAAGATTAATTGAACTCTGCATTGAGAATGGTTTGTGTGTATCTAATATGTTTTTCAACCACAAATATATCCACACATCATCATCATCATCATCATTGTCAACCATTATCAATCCACTGCTGGACGAAGGTCTCCCCAAGTTTCCTCCACAACGGTCTGTCTTGTGCCAGTCTCCTCCATGTCACCCCTGCATACTTTCGAATTTCATCAACCCACCTCCCATGTGCTTGGAAAAATCGTACTCTTGGTCAAAAGAGTGTGATAGATTTTGTTGTCTATGATCAGCATCTGAAACATTTACTTGTTGACACTCGTGTGATGAGAGGTGCAGATGTTTGTTCTGATCATTACTTGGTAGTGTCACGAGTGAAACTGAATGTTGGTTGGAGGAAAAGGAATATTAAGAGTTCCAGGATGGAAAGAATAAAGGTTGAAAGGCTCCCTGAATATCATCAGCATTATTCTGATGTACTCAGAGAACGACTGAAGGAGCTGAAGGTTTGTGAGAGGGATGTAGAAAAGAAGTGGGAATGTTTTAAGAACTGTGTTGTCACTGCTGTTAAAGAGGTCTGTGGCACCACAATAGTGGGTTACAATAGAGGTGATGCTTGGTGGAATAGTGAGAATGAAGAGACAGTAAAGAGAAAGAAGGAAGCTTATTTGGGGATGTTGCAAGGTAGAGTTTCTGTGGATGAATATTGCTGTAAGAAGCGTGAAGCTGCTAAGCTGGTTCGCCAGAGTAAGGCAAAAGATAGGAAGGAGAAGGTGGAAAGTCACGAATTGGCTTTTTGGAAAGATAGGAAGTCTTTTTGGAAGTACATGAGACTCAGGAAAAATAGGGGAAACAAAGTTGTAAGTTGTGTGAAGAATAAGATCGGGGAAATGATATGGGAGCTTAATGAGTTAAGTGAAAGATGGGGTGAATACTTCTGTGAGTTATTAGATCAGGAAAGCAAAGACGATTCTGAGACAGATACAGATGATGTCACAGTGAAGAATGGAAGCACAGGAGGGATCTCAAAAGAAGAGGTGTGTAAAGCTCTAAAATCTTTTCAGAATGGTAAAGCTCTAGGAGTTGATGGCATAACTGCCAAAATGTTGAAATATGGTGGTGACCCTGTAATTGACTGGTTAACTGAAATTTGCTAGTTGTGCTGGGATTTAGGAATGGTTCCTTGAGATTGGAAGGATGCTATTATTGTTCTCTTGTATAAAGGAAAAGGTGATCAAACTGACTGCAGGAACTATCGTGGTATTAGCCTACTGAGTGTGCCAGGGAAAGTGTTTGATAAGGTCGCTATTGAAAGAGTATGGGGTCTTGCATCAGAGAAAGTGTGGGGTGTTCAGAGTGGGTTTATGCCTGGTAAAGCCTGAACTAACCAAATTTTTGCATTACACATAATGATTGAAAAGTATGGTAAGAAAGTTTTTGTTGCCTTCATAGATTTAGAGAAAACTTATGACTGAGTAAATAGGACGCTTTTGAGGAAGGTATTGAATGAATATGGCGTTACTGGGAATCTATTTAACAGCGTAAAAGCCATGTATGCTGGCAGTAGAGCTTACGTACGAGTAAATGGTGTTTTAAGAAAATGGGTTTCTATTGGTGCAGGAGTAAGACAGGTTTGTGTAAGGTCACCATGACTGTTTAATATGTTTGCGGATGCGTGCATGCGTGATGCCAAAATAGATAATACTGGTTTATGTCTTGGTAATATCCATGTGTGCAGATTACTGTATGCTGATGACACTGTCCTGTTGGCAGAGAGCAAAAGTGAGTTGCAGAGTATGTTTTCTCGGATGCCCAAAGTTTGCATGAAATTTAATCTGAGTATAAATAAGGGAAAAACCAAAGTTATGGTTTTTGAGAGAGAAACTTTTAGTACTGAATGTAATATAAGTCTAAATGGCACAGTGATTGACCAGATGAATGAGTTTGTGTATTTAGGAAGCATGTTTGACAGAGAAAACAAATTGGATGGTGAAATTAGTAGGTGAGTGAATTCTTCATTGAAAGTCATGGCTGCTTTGGGAGGGTTTCACAGGAATGATGGGTTCTCAAGAGAGTCCCGCATGACTGTGTATGAAAGTGTAACTGTCTCTACTCTGATGTATGGTAGTGAAACCTGGGTTCTACAGAAGAAACATAGAAGTTGTTTGTGTGCTGGAGAAATGCGTTACTTACGATTGTGGCAAGACATGTTTTGATGCTGTGAGGAATGAAGATGTGTTGCAGTTGTGTGATGTAAAGCAAAATGTTGTTAGCAAGGTGGAGACTAATATGCTTTGCTGGTTTGGCCATGTTGAAAGAATTAGTGATAAGATGCTTACTAAAAAAATCTTGTTAGCCCAAGTGGCAGGAAGGAAAGGCAGAGAAAGGCCAAGGAAGTCATGGGAGTGTCTGATGAAGAACAAATTATGAGTATGAAGTATAAAAGATCTTGTGTGCGGTGTGTGGTGGATGTGATTGAAGCCCGAGTTGTATGCCAAGATCGCTGTAAATGTAGAAGTTTGATACAGCAACAGTAAGTAAAAATTATCTGGTAGTTTGTATTTCTATGTGGAGCTAACCTCTGAATGTCAGTGAACAGCTTAGTGATGTGTATGTATGTAAGTCTAATTGATGAGCAAGTTGTGACTCCAGAGCCAAAGTTCCTAAGTATGACAAGCTCTCTTGAGTGATGGTAAAGCACAAGAAATTCTTCACTCTTGCCAGAAGACTAAAAGATCACTCGCCCTCAGCCACACTAATTGGAAGTGTGCAGAAGATTTGGAGTACAATGCAGACGTTGGGAAAGATGCTACCTAGTTTTTGTTGGGTTAACATATTTAAAAGCTGGAGTGGAGTGAGCTGTGGTGGAAAGTTTGCAACCTGAATAGCTTTAAGATGATCCATTTCCTCAACAATATTCTCAGATATATCATCTTCATAAATCTTCCCCAATTTCTTTGCCTTTTCACATATTTTTTCTTTGGGCATAGTTGGATACTTCCAAAGGAAGTTGAACTTTTAGTCAATGTCTTTCAGACCACTGTAACGGATACTAAGGTTAGCCAGTACACGGTGCAACAATGTGCAATAAGCATCTGGTCTAAAAACATTTTCCGCAGTCTCGTTCTCTACTTCTACTGACTTATTCGCTAACAATTTTAGTTTTTGACGCTTTTGAGGAAACGTGATAGAATGTTTATATTTTCACTTACAAGTTTTGCCTCAGCAATTATCTTTTCCCAATTATTTCAGAACTCTTTAAGGTTAGAGATTAGTCGACAGACGTTGCTGATCTGAACATCAATTGTTGCTTTCCTTGCCTACAGTATAGTGTTTACGTAATTTATTTCAATCAAAACTTTAAACCAAATAGAAGACATTAACACACATTCAAAATAATTCATGTACTTTTCGATGCCCTTCAAGTCAGTTTTCCTCTCTGCTGTGAGATTCAGAACTTGCACTTCTTTTATAGCTTTCTTCATTTCCGGTAGATGAGCTGCAAATGGCTTAACACATTCAACTCTTGCAGACCATCTAGTGTCAGACAACTTATGAAGAGAGCATCCAATAGCGGACTGATGGATCTCCCAGCGTTGAGGACTTGAGCTAAAAAGGTTATAGCATTTTTGAAGAACATCGAGAAAACTTATAGCTTCTGGGCAAGATTTAGCAGCTTCATTCCCGGTGAGATTGAGGCTATGACAGGCGCATGGACAAAATAAAGCCGAAGGTTTATCCTTAAGGAGCCAGCTCTGAGCTCCTTTACACTGTCCTTTCATATTAGTGCTGTTGTCATAACCTTGGCCTCTGCAGTCATTTATTGGTATGTCGTGTATTTTTAGTGTACTCCAGATGAGTTCAGCAATGGCTTCTCCTGTCTTGGTGCTGCAGTTTACTAAACACAAGAACCTCTCCTCAGCTTTGTGGAAAGGTTTGTTATCACAGTCACCACAGAACCTGAGGTAACTTAGAACAAAAACAGTTTGTTCTTTAGGAGCCGAATCAGGTGTTGCATCCACAATAATGGTAAAATACTTTGCCTCTTCTCTTTCCTTCAAAATGGCTTTAATAACTTGCTCGGCACAACACAGTATGAAATAATTTTGGCTAACTGGTGACTAATAATGTACTTGCATTCTCCTGTGTTTCTCTTGGGATAGTTTGACCTTGGTCAAATGCTCTCTTAAAATTGGATCATAGTGGCTTATGAGTTCCAGAATGCCTAAAAAATTACCATTCCTTTGGTCTCCCACTAGGTGACTATCACCTCATAGGGCCCGACCTCTCTCTCCTAAGAAAAGAACAGTGTCCAAAATTCTTACAAGAATATCCCTCCACTTTGTTGCTTCATTCTTTAGGGTATCGCTTAGCACCATGTCAACAGATGACTTGCCAAAAAGGCGTTTTTTGACATTGCGCCACTCGATTTAGGAACTTTTGTGGCTTACACTATTTTCATGTTCTGGTATCCGATTATATAATATTTTCCAGTTTCCTGTGTATCCAGTGGGACATGTCAACGATGATCTGTGTTACATTGGAAGATTGCAAAATAATTTGCATGGAAAGCAAAATATATATATATTTTTCTCATTGCTCCACCCGAGCCAGTGTCTAGGAATCAATTGACCATTTTTCATTTTCATTTGTATAATAGAAAGTGGAAAAGCGTGGCCACTTGGAAATGTTTGCAAGTAGGGAGAAGCCCTGCACAAAACAGCCTCCTCAATTTGGCCCACAGTAGGATTTAGCTCCTCGAGCATCCCTATGTCAAAATTATACTTGAACTGCTTCTCACTTTCTTCCATTCCATAGTTTTTATTTTCCTCGCTCATGTTACTGCCGTGAGAGTATAACTTCTTGCTCTCCATTATTAGAGTTGCCAGCGAGAATTACTGGCAGTGACCGAAACAGTGTCAACAATAAAGCAGCCTTGTTGAACAGTGTTAGTTGTCGAGCTGGTTGAGCAGACAACAGAAGAGTCTTTTTGAACAACGCTAACATTGGGGCCATTATTCTCTGAAACGGTTTTCTTCCTTTTCTCAAACTCAAAAAATTGCATGCTATCAAAAGTTGACTGACCTTTCCTGCCTGATTTGTTTCGCTCCTCCTTTTCTTTCCTTTTTTGCGACCTAGACTTATGATGATACAGGTAGCTCATTTTAAAATCAAAAATTCTTCACAAAATCAGATACGTCTAAATCTCTTCAATCACGGTTTTCACATGCACAATGAGTGCTGAATGGCCAGAATGCGTAAGTAAGCAAACCCTCGAACCCTCTCTTTTGAGAAAAGAGTTTTCTCAGAAAACTCTTGAATGCCATCTACTGACAGACATTCTTATTTTTCTTAGTACTTTTTCATAATCATCACATTTATCACCTTTCATTTTTAGAGTGTAATATATGTCTAAAGATGCAGCCTAAGGGAAAGTATCCACAAAGTGTTCTCATTAGTAAACATTAAAATTTGTGTTTTCTCTTATAAGTTGCCGCTGTGAATAGGATGACTTCATTCCAACTTAGTTTATTTAGGAAAATAAACTAAGTTAGAATTACGCACAAAAACACTACACTGAAGTGCCAGAAAAACTGGTACAGACGAGCTTATGCAAAATACATAGCAACGTCACCTTTATGCGTACTCCGTTGCTTCCGCCAGTGCGTATATAAAGCAATAGACATCCTTGCCACCTGTCAGAGCGGTTTTCGGTATGAGAATGACAAGTAATAACGATTTAAGCGATTTTCAACGGGGTGTCATAGTTGGCGCTCGTGAGATGGGCCATAGTATTTCGGAGGTAGAAACGAAGTTCAGATTTTCACGGACTACCATTGCAAGGGTGTACCGTGACTACAAGAATATCGGCAAAACCTGCGACGTACGATACCAAGGTGGCCGTAAAAAGACATTTGGTGAACGTGACCTTTGTTGGCTGTCAAGAATCGTTTCACGTGATAGGCGTGCAACACTCTCTCAGGTATCATCGGAATTCAATGCTGGAGCCTCAACAAGCATCAGCGTCCGGACTGTGCAACGTACCCTGCACGATATGGGCTTTGGGAGCCGATGCCCAACTCGAGTCCCCTTGATGGGTGCACGACACAAAGCTATGCGCCTCGCCTGGGCACGGCAGTACTGCCACTGGATACTTGATGACTGGAAACAAGTAGCCTGGTCTCACGAGTCGCGTTTCCAACTGTATCAGGCAGATGGAAGGATTCGTGTGTTGCGCAAACCCCATGAAGCCATGGATCCCGCCTGTCAACAGGGAACTGTACCGGCTGGTGGGGGGTCCGTAATGGGATGGGGTGTGTTTAGCTGGGCTTCACAGGGACCCCTGGTACGTCTACAAACGTCTGTGACCGGCTAATGCTATGTGCACATCCTTTCTGACAAGGTACACCTGTTCGTGTCCTGCATTCATGCTGATGGGTTGGGCCTGTTCCAACAGGACAATGCACCTCCACACAAGTTTCGGGACGCCACATTATAGTTAGAGGAGCATTCATCTGAGTTTGGGGTGTTACCATTCCCACCCAAGTTCCCAGATCTGAACGTGATAGAACACATTTGGAATGTCATGCAACGTGCTATCGAACACAGGAATCCGAGACCTCGGAATGCACCCGAATTGCGGAACACTTTGCAGGAAGTATGGTGTGCATTGCCTACAGCATATTTCCAGAAGCTAGTGGAGTCCATGCCTCGTCGTAGTTCTGCAGTCCTGCGCTCCCGTAGGGGACCTACCATGTATTAGACTGGTGTACCAGTTTTTCTGGCACTTCAGTGTATATTCATTTATAAAAATTGCCACAATGTGAAAATAATGAGTTGAGCATAGGATAAAAAGACAAAAGATGCTGGCTTCTGGTGGGAAACACAAAGTGACAAAATCCACATGATGAAAATTGTCTGCAGCCTTTGATGACTAGCAATAACGTTGTATATCCAGAGATGCCAATTACTATGGAATATCCGTAGTTCCTACGGAAATAGCTCTTGTACTATGGAATATGGAAAACCGTGATTTTTCTACAGAAAATTAAGGCAAGTTATTAATTTTTATTTTGCTTGTTTACCTTCCCAACGCAACGGCGACCACTTGATTCTTCATTCGTCTTGCTTGCAATGCTCCTGCACCTCCAGTTCTGCCTCTCAAAGCTGCTCGGATCTTAGCACGAGCGACTGGCACTCGATGAGTGTGGCCTTGCGCTGAGTCATTCTAAGTGAAAACCCTTCCTCCCCCAGCATGCAACATTCTGGGGACGTTGAGCGTAGCTCGCTTTGGTGGACGTGGTCAGAGTTTGGCCTGAAGCTCTTTCGTAGTGCAGTGACATGCTCTTGAAAATCATTTGGTGCAGAACGTGAATGCCATTGCCTGGCATTGGAGTTTTTTTTTTTTAAAGCATGCGTCGGCCATTCATGTCAGTAATTAATATTTTTAAGTTTTTTCTTGCGTTGCAGAAAAATATGCTTGGATTTTGTTCTTATGTGCAGAGTTCGCCAAAATGCGTAATTATGCGTCTATTGCGCATCGAAAAGTTTAGTAACGCATTAAAATATGCATCAGGAATTTTTCGCAACCCGTAGAAATACACATCGAGAAGCGTGTAAAGTACACATCGAGAAATATGTAAAATACACATCAACGCGTAAAAACACTCATCGAAGAATTTTACCAACGCATAAAAATACGCATCAGGACAGCATTTCGCCTTTCAAAAATGCAAGTGAACGAAATAAAGATTTTTTCCGTAATCGTAATTTCGTTTTGCTGTGATGTTGCCTCTGTCCATTATTGTTGTTATACATCATTTTATTCCATAAATCTTAGTATTTCACTTTGAAAATGGAGGAAAAATTTCCGAAAACAGAAATTCGATGACGCAAAAATTCCTGTGTAATCTTCAGGCAAAGGAGTGCCACGGCTTCAAGGAATTTCTGCTTTTTCATTGTAGTTTGGGTTATCCTCGAGATCAATGCAGTTTACGGCCTCCCCAGCTAGGCTTGTTAATCTCTCGCAAGCCCCCCCTCCCCTTCTCAGTAGGCCGGAGTGAGATGGTCTTGCAGTGGAGCACAATCGATACCCAACATGACGAAATTAAACAAAAGCTGCCAGTTTTGTGAAATTAAAAATGCTTTTGGGGCATGGTTTCGTAACTTCTCTTCTCTGGCTATAAATTTGACCTAACGAAAAAATGCGGTATAATAGGAAGTTAAAAAAAAAAAAAGTCCACTGTTCATTCGACTCAGTGCTTCTCCAACAATGATTTATTTTGCTGGTTGGTTAGTAAGTTTTCTACGCTTTCCAACTGTGCTTTGTCCCTCGGCACGATAATGCATGAAAATGTTTTAGCTTGATTCGATGAAATTAATATGTTGGGGTCCACACTAATTCGTCAAATCCTTATTGAAAATAATCAAAGGTCAGGTCATAGGAGCATGATTCATTCTTCTTCCCTTTTGCGTGATGACCACTCGGTGATGACTTACGTAAAATCAAAGCACGATTGCGATGAAGTTTTGCTATGCTGTTCAGCACCCATAGTAGACCTATCCTATTGAAAATGGTTATTATCAGCATTCACGGGGTAGTGCATACATGTGCAAGATTTGTTCGTCAGAATTTTCGCACAATAACTTCCATGGAAATTAGCCGATTTGGATTAAATTCTTAATTATAAAACGACGCGTGTGTGTTAGCTTTTTTAGAAATGAACAGGCACAAAAGAAAAAAATGATGTTCTATAATAAAACAAAAACACGCAAAATATACAGCCTATCAGTTAGTTCATACTAAGGGATTCATTTGTAAAGAAAACAAAGTATCATAGAGAACACTGTTGTTGGCATGAAATTTTGGGCTTTTAGAAAACAACTCTGAATTTTAAAATATCCAGATTTTGACAGCATGAGTTTAATTTAGGAAGGGAGTAGACTTTTTTCTTTTTTATTTTACTTTATCTGTTTGAAAAAATACACCTTTGATTGGTTTTGTAACTTCTATCAAACCGAATTGCATGATAATTAGAGATTTTCATTTTCTAAAACCAATATGTGCATTCTAATTGTCATGTTAGGCCATTTTTTTTAATTTTATTTATTTATTTATTTTCTTATTTTTTTTGCAGATATATAAGATTGAATTAAAACAACAGTTCCAACGTTTTGTGCCATGGCTACGCTCAAAGGGAGGAGGGAACGAACGGGATGCAGAGGAAATCGCCGACGAAGTTTCTGTATCATTTCCCTTGACACCTGGTGTAAAAGACAGCATTGGTTTTGTTCTGGTGGCACATATTGTGTTAGTTTACTGCAGGAGTGAGGGGGAGATCGAGAGGGTGATAGACACAGATGATGCCGCTAAAGGGGTCGGATTTGGTAAAACTTTTAATGCTGCTGCAAGGCATTGCTTGGCCTGTAAGGAATGATGGGAGGGGCGGAGGATGAAATTCGTAACTGAAACTAAACCTTTTTTTTTATCTAGATGAAAGAACCTTTCAGTTCGTCTCTGCTTTCCTAGCTGGCCAGCTCGATCGGATAACTCTGTAATTGTTATTTTTTCCTGTGCGAATTGCAGCTCTTTTAGCTGTTACTGTTTTACTATAGTAGTTCTATGTGCATTTTTTTCTAGTGTCAGTAAATTCAGTATTCGTGATTCTCTATGAGCAGCAATATAAAAGGAGTAAAACAGTACTATCAAACATTCCGTGATGCATATTCTGTGGAGTTCCCGTGCATTGCAAAACCTTCAAAAAATGAAAAATATGCATTTTGCACTATGTGTCGATGTAATTTCAGCATTTCGCATGTTGGAAGAAATGATGTTACTAATCATATTTCTAGTGCCAAACATAAATCTAATGTTGACTGCGTGGGAAAAAATTACGAAATGAACTTCCTTTGTTAAAAGTTATAATGAACTGGATGCGATTTGTGCAAAATGTTTGTTCATTTCGTTTTTAGTTGAACATAATTTACCAATTGGTGTCCCTCAGTCACTCTTATTTATTTCATTTTTTTTTATTTGACTGTCTCATCGTCTGTCTCTCTGTAAGATATACCTAGCATGAAAATGGTTTGTTTTTGAAAATGTTTTAGTATGTTCCATGACGGCGTGGGATATGATCCTATTGAATTTGAAGGAAAGGGTGGAACATCCTTTCCTTTAGATGCAAACTTCCATAAAAATAAAATTTAATATCTTTGTAGATAATAATATAATGAGAAATCATCTATAGATTCTATTTTAATCGATATAAATTTGCCAATAAATTCAAGCATCTGTAGTCGTATCAATTAAAAGTTTGATACTTGATTTGGGTAACAATTATTGTTTTTTAATCAATATGAGCGACAAGTAATTTAATCGAATATATCTATTAAAATTTTCACTGAATATGTCGATTAATTTTTTTACGGATTCTGGTTTCTGAAAGTTGGCAGGTATGCATGTAGTATGAAAAGGTTTATTCTGTTGCATTTGAACACAAGAAGCACCCAGCAAATTAGGGCCTATCATCAAAGAATCCATTGTCACAGGTGCATTTCCTTTGAATCTTGCTGTACCCTGTCAGGTCATCATCTGTTACAATCTCTTATTATGTTATCTTTGTGACAAGATAAAAATATTGCTGTAACCAAAAATTGATGTCATTCAAAATATCTGTTCATAAAGATGCATTCTTTAATACACACTATTGACGTGGATTAGGAACATCAAACAGAAGTCATCACTCTTTCCACGTTTATAAGTGAGTCATGGCAAAATTCTCATTGGCCACCACCGGGAATCGAACCCAGGGTCTTCCAGTTATGTGTCAGACATGCTACCACTGCACCACAGGGGCCAGGAATTCTCCTGACTCACATACGACTAACTGCAAACCACATTGCAGGTTGCTTCTTGGAGCCCCGCACAATGCTGGGGATTCACCAAAGATAGAAAGCAGCAACTGAACAAATTACTAGGAGGTGAATGAATAATTAATACACACTATTGGCGTGGATTAGGAACATCAAACAAAAAGTCATCGCTCTTTCCACGTTTATAAGTGAGTCACAGGTTCAATTCCCGGTGGCGGCCGATGATAATTTTTCCGTGACTCGCTTATAAATGCGGAAAGAGCGATGACTTCTGTTTGATGCATTCTTTGTTGTTAATGTGAATATCATCATTGCATTAAGAAGTTTTCTGTAAATGTGGATGTGTGTGCATAATGAAAAAAAAAATTGCATTGCTTTTTAGTATTTCTTCATATATTTTCAACCATCATGGTAATCATTTAAATCTACAGCGCATTGATTTGCTTTCTTTTTCAGTCAAAATGTTTGTTATATTTCTATTAAATTTTGTGACTATAGTTCCAAATTAATTTTTTAAATGTGCTTTATATTTTTCTGAAAATATCTTTTAGGATTTACCAAAAATTCTGCTGTTAGTTCTTCAGATTTTTAACTTCGATTTTTTTAAGAAATAGGTAGCTTTATGATGAAACGTTGTAGGAGTATTTTAAACAAAATTTATTGTCAAACCAAACCTAAAACATGAAAGTTTTAATCAATAGTCATGAAAATTTAAAGTATTGAGGAAGCTAATTGAAAAATATTTATATTTAAGTTATTGGAACCCTGAATTGTAGTCCAAGGTAATTATCATTGTATGAAATTGATTAAGTGACAAGTTTGTATGCAATCCTTTTTTTTTTTTTTTTTTTGTTGTTGTGTGCGTGAGTTTGTGTTATTCATAATGTGCAATTATTAGAATATTTTGTTTCATAACAGTAAATTTGTGCTATAAAGGATTGGTTAAAAGTTTATTATGAATTTTCTCTCTAGAAAATGAATATGGCATCACTTAAAATTTATGAAAGTATTGCTGATGGCCTGGATGTCAGAGAATTTTTTAACTGTAAGTTAACATCTTTAATGTATTTGTTTACTCATTCTTTGCTTGTTTTAAAAAAACTTAAAATCTAGTTTTTTCAAACTGTATCCTAGCTGTAGTTTCTTCAGTAAACTCAGATCAGTTGGATTTCTGAATTCAAAATGCATTTTCCTGCTTCTCACTAGTTAAACATATAATGTTAAAAGCCAACAAAAGTACTGAAGGATGGTAAGGACTGTAAAATTTGCCTAGCTTTATAAGTTAACTCAGTTGTTTTATTTAAGTCTGTAATGTAACTGGTTATTCTATCCCAACGTGATGTTTGTGTTCAGTCAAATACAAAAATAATATTGACAAATAAAATTTAACAATGCTCCCCACACTTTGAGAAACTTGTGTAAAGCTTACAGCCTGGAAAAAGAATTCAGTCAGCGAATTCAAGTAAAACATTGTTTGGAACAGCTGGGATAAAAAATCATCCCATGTAATGCTATTTAAAATGTTATATATTAGCAAACAATTTTTTTAAACATGTTATACTCTTGACAGGTAAATAAATGTTTTCTTACATTGAATGTTAACATTTATGTCAAATTGGTTGCATTTTATTCACATTGTGGTCTTGAATGGAGTTGATTATCTCTGTAAAAGTTTGCTGTTGGTAAATGATTGTGAAAGCATTTACCACTGTAAATTTTTCTTTGAAGTTTATTTTTGCATCTGTATTGCATATACAACTAGTTATAGATGAATTCTTGTTGAATATCTTCTGTTAGTTCCAGATCAACTTTTTTTTTTTTTTTTAAAGCTTTTTTTTTATTGTCAGTCATTTTGTGTGGTGAACTTTCTTGGAGGCCTTTTGTCGTTCTGTACTCTGTTGTTCTGGTGGATAAGTCTTTGCATGCTTCTGTTTGTGTTATGTAAATGGTATCATGGCATTGTGTACCAACTGGACTCTGCCTTACCCAGAGGTGTACGTAGGGGGTCACTTGTGCTCCTGGTAAGGAACTGTAGCCCCCCCCCCTTCACTCGAAAAAAATTGCTGCAATGGCCACATTATTTTTCTAAAAATTACTGTTAAAATTAAATTAATTACTGTTGATTTAGTTGTGAATGCTTTAATTTCATTGATTAAATGCTCCATGTAATTTAATGGTGTAAGTAATAAAGTAGGTAAATGTTATACAATACACTGTAAACAGTAAATCAATATACTCTATAAGCTTAAATCAAATATACAATATAAGCATAAATCAATATACTCTATAAGCTTAAATCAAATATACACTATAAGCATAAATCAATATACTCTATAAGCTTAAATCAAATAGATACTATAAGCATAAATCAATATACACTAAGCAATCAATTATACACTATGAACATAAATCAGCTATACACTGTAATCCATGGACTAAATGTATTAACTTAACCCTGAATTTACGTTGTTATTAACCCATTGTATTTTTTACAACTAGACTCGTAACTTTTTTTACTTTTTTCTATTCATTTTTATTCTGAAAAATGACATGATCTACTGTAGTATAGTGTAGTGATGCAGGATAAAAAAAAATATATTCTAATGTGTTTAAACAGTATTTCACTACTTATAAATATATGTTAATGAAAAAGTTAAAATTTCATTTTTCTCTCTTTTGCTGAAACAAATTTATCTACTATGGCATCTACATTAATCTATAAAATCACTTCATATTCAATTTGATAATAAGGCAAGGCTGGCCAATCTTTCTTGGCCCATCGCAGAATGGAAATAACTCTTAATCAACTTAAGCTTGCTCAAGCTGTGTTTGCAAGATGCCACAGTCACTGGTAAGGTTAAATATATTCGAACTGCAGTCTTGATGTTGAATAAATATCATCCAGAGAGTACTCTTGTATGCACTTTAATAAATCCAGGAGAGTTGCTGACTCTAATTCCTTGATCAGCTCCTTATGCTTTGAACACTTCTAATTTGGACACAAGTGCCACGATGTCTACATCTAATGAGTAATGAAGTCCAAAGTCAGCAGCACTTCATATTTTCAGCTCACTCAAACTCAGATTCTTCAAGTTATTTCCTGAAAAAAAAAAAAAAAAAAAGAATTCTGATGATATAGCTGACACGGTCTCATATTGTGACTTCATTTCTGTTAAAATTCTGTCATAAACTGCATTTATTTCTCTTCTAAAGCTCTATTCAGAAGAAAGATAGGTGCCTTCGTTGGGTGCACTTTCATGAAACCTTTTAACTTTCTTCAACCTCATGTCAGGAAAGTCGCCCTCTAATCCCATTTCTGAGGAGTTTTCTTTAGAAAACTTTATGCCTGGTTCCATTCTTTCATCCTGAACTTTTTGCAGTGATCCTGCAAGACCTTTTATCATTCATTTTGTTTGCTACATCCAGATAAATACTCTTGCTTTGAAGAGACTGGCTGACCTTGTCAATGCAACTCAGTATTCTTTCCCATATTTGAAGATGGTAGAGAAATCTGAAGTCTATTTGTCTGATCAAAGCTTGTGCTCCAAAAGCTGTTTCATCACTATAATTCCTATGATGTGTCATATCATTCAGTACTGAAAAAACAGAATTTAGTCTTTTTTAAGGTGGTAATTGCTCTCTCTGTTTGGATGACCACCTTGTATAACTGTGATCTTTTAAAGTAACTCCAAGTTTGTCCATTAAAACTTGCCATCTTCCTCTGGAAGCACTGGAAAAATTGAAGAGTTGTACAGTTCCAAAAATGTTATGGTCATTGGTGAAACACTTGCAGCATATCTCGCCAGTCATTAACCTGAGACAGTCTTGCTTGTACGACGCTATATTTTACAGCCATGTTGCTGCTGTTATCATACGCTTGACCATGGTAGTCATCGATTTTCTGACAATCTGCCTACGGTTTAATAAAATATCATTTGAAAGGCTCTTTCCTGTTTTTGTTTTTTTTTTCATTTGTGTTAATAAAATCAATGAAACTTTCCTCAGTTTGGCAAAGGCCATCTGAAAGGTCCACAAACCTTGGCTCATCTGCTCCATGCAAGCAAGCACTATCTGGGGTGCAGTTGAAGATAATAGAAAAATGTCTTGCTGCTTTAATTTTCCCCAATATCTCATCTTTTACTTTCCTCGCTATCAACCCAGTCAACTCGTCAACTCGTTTTGAATTTTTTTGGGGAAAATAACTCAGATTGTTTATTTGCTTTCATGTAGGCCATGTGAGCTGCTAGCTGAGAGTGATAATGGCTTATCAATTCCAAGGTACTGAGAGATATACATCATCTAGGCTTCCTTGCAATTTCCCTCCAATTGCCTCCATGATTTGCTAAGTTGTTTTGGGCACAAAAAATGATAACACCAGCACTAAACTTTAGAATGTTTTGCCATTTCTCAGTCTCATTTTTTTTAAAGCTGTTTTGTATTGCAGCACCCAGAGTTTTATCAATTTTTTTGTCCTTTGAAAGTCTTTCCATGTCATGCAGTAATCTCTGTGATGAGATAAATTTTTATTAATTTAGATTTGGGGATTTAAGTGTTTCCAATCCTGAAAACCTGTGTCAAAATCAGAAAATGGTGTGAGTTTTGGGGTCTCGCAAAAAAAAAAAAAAAAAAAAAAAAAAACATGGAAAATAAAAAGAAAAAAAGAAAAAGAGCATCTTTAGATTGGCTACAAATCCTATATTTTCTTTTCACATGTTCCTCATTTTTGGGATCTTGAAAACCCATTTGGCATCAAGATATCTTCCATCATTTAAAGTTGGAAATGTAAATTTGAATAAATTGACTGTTTCACGGCTGTGGTCAACAAGCTGTGTGTATGAACACTGCCAGTGATTTCGAGAATTCCTGTCCACTTTGCAGGATCTTCATAAGCTAAGCAATCACTTTTAGTTGTATTTCTTTACACTTGGGGTTTGATTTGTTTAGATCTTGTTCTTCGCCAGTCATTGCTTCATCAGTCACACTTGTTACTGAATCTCAGCTTCTTGTCTCTGGAGATATATGTGAAGAAGAAGAAGCCACAGTAAAATCTTTGATTTGTGGAATAATGGAATCATCCTCTAGATTCTGTTAAAACATTTTCAGCTTCATGACTCTGACAGTTGCTTGCTTCTCTTTCCGCTGAATGAGGTTGATCAGCTCCGTCATGATCTGCATTACAACCACTAGCATAATTTTTTTCTTTCTTTCAGATTCCTCTTCAAGGAAATAATTTTCCTCTTTGTTTGGGTGCAGCCAATCAATTAAGCCTTCCAGATAAGGTGTGGTAGTTTTTCTCTCTCTCTTTTTCATCTTTCTAAATGCACTACTAGATGACTTTTTAGGCCCCATGTTATTTTATACTGTTTTATTACACTTTATACACTGCACAATACTGTACTCTGAACTGGTGGTAGGTCGAAACTTGTGCACTGTATGAATGATTGGTTGGAGAGTGACTAACAGGAGCAGTATTTTTATACCATGGTGCGAAATCTAGAAATTACTACATTTTATGTGACCCAAGTTCTCAAAACATCTGGAGTGAGGACGAAGCAAGGAAGAAGGTTGGAAAAATTCACACACTTTTGTGTCACAGTAAAAGAAGGAAGCTTACCCATGTTTGATCTCACCGTGACAGTGGTGGTGCTTCGCCACACCCATCTACATCATATGCTCCATAGTCTCCAGCTGTCTACCTTCATACTGCATTGCCATTTCTCCTACCGCTCAGTTCCCAGCTCTTGTCTAAACTCATGACCTTACACAGATAACAGGGGACACATTTTTGGGGTGTTTTTGTTCCCCCTGTGGTGGCCAGATTTGCCAATCCTAGGTACACCTCCGGCCCTACCCATGGAAATTGCTAATTACATACACATACGTACATATCTCTAAGGTGTTCTCTGAGATTCAGAGGTTAGCTCCACAAAGAAATACAAACTACCAGATAAATTTTTGTTTATTTACTTACTGTTTCCGTATCAAACTTCTCCATTTACAACGATTTTGACAGACAACTTGTGCTTCACTGACATCTATCACACGACTTACACAAGACCTTCTATTCTTCATGCTCATAATCTTTTTCTCATGCAGACACTCCTGAATCTGATCCTCCCATGACTTCTCTGGTAATTACAGCAGAAGTAAAACAATAATAAAACATTTAAGAAGACAACTCATGAAATAAACAGTTATCAAATGTACAAGACAACACAAGGTATGTCACCAAACAGCATCAATGGGAAGACTTGTCCACTGTAACATTTAACTTGAAATTTATTACAGAATGATGAAAACTATCTTTGCATTGTCCATTGAAGAATTCTTCCACAGAAGATGAATGCTGATGCTCTCAGAACACCAGCAAAAATCTTAAATGAAGCATTGATCTTGTACAATACCAAAAGATAACCATCAAGAATTAATCTACATCCTTGAGCTATCATAAACCCATTGCAACCACCAAAAGAATTCCTTTCAACTCATCCAGCTTTGAAAAGTGCAAATTTGCATTACCTTTCATTCATAGAGCCAATATCATATGTATCCTTTATCTCTTGAAAAGGAACATAAGAAAATCCTGGAAACTACCATTTTGCACGGATACCCTCCTCCCGTAATTAAAAACTTAGTTACTCATGAATTAAGGTCAAAAATTAGTAGTCTCTAGCAAAACCTCTCTAAAAAATCTGCACTTCTGTGGATCTGTTCCTTACCATCCTTCTCTTGCCTACAAGCTCAAGCAAATTTTCAAGAAGTTTGGATATCATCTGGCCATCAGTTCCAACCCTTCTATCATCAAATTAATTTTGGATGATAGAGACAAGGTAACCCCCTCAATCTTCTTGGAGTTTACCTCATCCCGATCTCAACATCTTCTGGTGAAAATTACTACATTGGAAGCACTTTCCACAGCATCAACAGTTGTTTATTGGAGCATAAAAACAATGTCCATAAGGACATTCTAAAACTTCACTGGCATCTCTGACTTTGGAGAACATTTCGCCAAACCTCTTTGGACTGACACCAAATGAATTGCTCTGTTTGTTAATAATTTTTCGTTACACTATTGGAAAAGTTCAGAAATTTTTCTCAGCCCCAAGAACTGAAATTCTGATTCTTCTTTTACCATTCCATTAATATGGAAATCAATTTTAAAGAAGAAATAATTTATATGACTACCATCGTCATCATCCATCCGTCACAGCTCTATTTTCTTGATAGTGTAACAAAACCATCGTCATTGTTCAATTCAACCACTACCATCGTAATAATCCATCTGTCACATGGCTGATGAAGATAAAAGTTATCAGTTTAAAGCTTCCTTACATTAAACTTTTAAACTTAAGTGTGCTCTAAAGTTTTAATACTTTTCAGAACCATAAAATACATACAGCATGCTAGGACATTTAGGCCTTTTCTGAAATGCCTGTTTTTCTTTTGTTGCAACAAAAGAAAAACAGGCAAAAAAGACAAGAAAACCAGGATAGGAGAAGAAAATTAAAAAAAAAAAAATACTGGGGGGGGGGGAAGTGTTCTTAACGAAACATAGATGGCGCCAGCCGGGCTTGATAACGAAATATATCCAGGAAAGTTTTTCCGACGAATGGCAACAAGGAGTATCGGACTCCATTAGCGCGAAGTTAACCACGAACATCGGTGGTAAAGTCGCCACGCTCCTGAAGATGCCCAGAGTATGGGCGAAAATTTCGAGTATAAAGAACGGTAAAAATTGATGTTTGAATCCTAAGGCAAAGATCCAATGAGTATACCCAGCGAAAAGTGTGTGAAGTAAAGCCAGTCATCGCATACAACGGACTTTAGGACAATAACATCAACAAAGGACCGGAAAACACGTGCGTGAAATGTTCCCGTCGCTAGAAAGGAATGCCAAGGTAAGCATTATCCGCTAGTTTTTTGTACTTGTGACCAGTATGATTGAAAAACTTTGTGAGAAAAGCCCACTAAAATTTAAGTTTGTCCTTGGGGTAACTTGTGTGGACCCAAATATTATAGTGCAGCAGCAGAGTCTAGGCAAGAAGAGAGTGGAAATTGTGCTCGAAGCTTTACTTAGTTCAAACAGGATTTCAGATGACTGTGCTGAAAAAGTTAATAAACAGTACGCTTCATTGTGTGTAGAAGCTCAACCTGTTTTAAAGTCTCACTTTGATGAATTTTTAGACAGTCATGATGATTCCATTGGATTAGACAAATTTTACAGTGCTCTACTTGACAACCAAAAACAATTTTGTGAACTTTGGGATGTAATAAAAATTTGTCTCATTATGTCTCATGGAAATGCTTAATCAGTGGAAGGTGGATTATCTGTCAATAAGTCTCTTCTTGTTGAAAATCTCCTGGAAGAATCCCTGATTTGTCAGAAAACAGTTTTTGATGCCATTAAAAATGTGGGAGGAGTAGAAAACATTGCCATCAATAAAAAGCTTCTTCTTTCTGTTAGAGCCTCCAGACGAAGATATCAAGATTATCTTGAGAAAAAAAGTGTTCTTCAAAACGAAGAAGAAAGAAAACTGAAGGAAAAAAGAAAAATTGATTATGAAATAAAGGAATTGAAGGGAAAAAGACAAAGAGTACATAAGGAACCAGAGTTGGAAGAAGCAGCATTGCAGGCGAAGATTTCAGATTGGCAAAAGAAGAAAAGTGGTGTGTAATATAAAAACAGTGACTGTGTTCCTACTGTAATATTTTTATAGTAACTGTTCTGAATATTGTGTATGGGTTTGTTTGAGTGTTTCTTCAATAAATGTAAAACCACGAAAAAAAGAGTAAGCTTAAAATTAAAAAAAGTGTGAGTTAGACGGCTATGGGGAAGGTGAAGGCCGATATATACACACACACTGCTGGACAATTGCTAAGGACGGATCATAAACGGCTATATAGCTCATAAAAAGTAAGTGTGGTTGGATGCCAAGTGAAATAAAATAATGTCAGAATGCCAGGACATTACAAGAAAGATAATTTATTGTGCTCTGAAATCCAGAAGGCTTTGGAACGTGTTAAAGGGACAAACAGGCCATTTTGTACAGAATACGTAAACGTGAAAAAAATGCAATTACCGTCCGCAGGCGTTCCGGCGTAAGATGTCAATACGGGATATGGCCACCATGGAGGGCGATGCAAGATTCCACACGTCGTGTCATGCTTTGCACAACATTATCAAGCAGCTGTTGGGGTAATTTATCCCATTCCTCTGTCAGTGCACGGATGAGGGTGTCCTTGCTTATTGGAGGGCATTGGCGACCAGCAAGACTCCTCCCCAAAGCATCCCACACATTTTCAATGGGATTCAGATCTGGAGAACGTGCTGGCTATACGAGGCGTTGAATATCCTCACTCTCAATACACTCCTGGACAGCGACTGTTCGATGACGTGGTGCGTTGTCGTCCATGAAAATGAATCTATCACCGACAGCACCACGGAACATGCGAACATGAGGTAGCAGAACATCATTAATGTATCGTTGGCCAGTCATAGTCCCAGTTGGAAGCGCATAGAGGGACGTACGGCCATTGATCATGATGCCAGCCCATACCATGACACTACATGTCGGATATCGGTCCCTTTCCTGTATGTTTGCTGGACAATATGCAGTACCACTATCACGCCAGATCAGTTGTCGTCAACAATCAGACGATAGACTATATCTACTCTCATCTGAGAAGAGGACAGCAGACCAGTCGTTATCAGTCCAATTGTGATGTTGATGGCACCATTTCAAACGGGCGGTACGGTGATATCTAGACAATGACATGCACACAACAGGATGGCAGGCGTATAGTCCTCCTCCATGCAAACGTCTGGCGACAGTTTTTCGGGAGATCCGCTTGCCAGTAGCAGCCATAAACTGATTTGCTACCTCACTAGCTGTGCTGCGCCAGTGTCTTTTGCTGATAGCATTATGTACCGATCTTCTGCAGGTGTCGTACTGCGAACACAACCTCCCCCGTGACGTTTGCTACACTCTCCATTTGTTTGAAATGATTTCCAAAGCCTTGAAACAACACTGTGGCTGACGTCTAACTCCCTGGCAACATCTGTTATTTTTCGCCCTTCTTCAATCTTGCCAATAATACGGCCACGCGTAAAATCATCTAGGTGATGTCGGGAAGACATACTGAAAATTGCAAGTTCGTCAATTGATTCTTTCCCTTTCAACTTTGCGTTTGAACAACACCGGTCAATACGCGTCAAATCCTTTATATCTCTTTTATCAGCGCTATGACGTCACGAACAAGTTCGGCAATCCAAAATTTGCACATGCACAACACGTCTTACTGTATCCCGACTTATGCTAATTTCCACATTTTCCTGCCTTCCATTTTATGGTTGCTATCGTTGCTATTGTCATCCATCCTTAGCAATTGTCCGGCAGTGTATATATATATATATATATATATAAATAGAATAAAAGAAAAATTAAATGAATCAGTTATTTGGGAAACTTTATACGTCAAACGGAAACACTTTTAAATAATATAAGTTTCTCAATTATCCAATTCAATTTTATTTATTATCATGGCACATATACTGAAAAACTCAAGTAAACCTATTTGTGTAAGGTCAAGGATTTCTTATATATTTGGTCAGGGAAAGTCAGGGAAATCAGGTTTGATAATTCTATGGACACCTTGCTGTAACGGTCAGAACTGTAACACAAGTGGATTAAATTCCATTAGTTCCAAATCTATCTACCGGCCCACTGAAGATCTATCTAGGATCCACTTTCAGATCTCTGGGGGTCAGAATAAAGGAGCATCAATATTACTTAATGACAGGCTCTAACGTCACAGCGTTGGTCAGAACTGTAGCACAAGAGGGTTGTTATGGACCTGATTGGGAGAATGCTGCTGTTCTCACCATGGCATCAAACAAGCATACCCTATTATTGACTCAGAGTATTTTTATTTCCAGGTTTTACCAGTTGTGTTGCAATGACAATCTACCAACTTATATTCCGACACCATGGAGATTGTTAATTGCAAACTTATATCCAATGCCTGATGACAGTCAAGTATAAAAATAGTGGAAACTACTGCTAAATGTAACTGTGTGTGTGAATATGTTAACTTAGTGATACTTACTGTATTTATTGTACGTGTATCTATATTTCTATTTTTCTATCTTCACTTTTAACTAATGGCAACATCAAGACCCTCCCCGGTCACATGGACAAGTCGTATCTGAGATATATATCATCATCATCATCATCATCATCATTGTCAACCATTATCAATCCACTGCTGGACGAAGGTCTCCCCAAGTTTCCTCCACAGCGGTCTGTCTTGTGCCAGTCTCCTCCATGTCACTCCAGCATACTTTCGAATTTCATCCACCCATTTTCCATGTGGTCTTCTTCTGGGTCTTTTCCTGTCCCTTGGAATCCAATCTAAAATTTCGGCTGTCCATCGATGGTCTGTCCTTCTGGCAGTATGTCCAGCCCATTGCCATTTCAGGGATTTAACTCTGATCATGATGTCTTCCATTCTTGTCATTTTTCGGATCCACGAGTTCCTCTTCTTATCTCTCCTGGTTACACCAAGCATGCAACTCTCCATGCTTATTTTGAGTTGTCTGCAGCCTTTGTATGTCTCTTTTAGTTAAGGTCCACGTCTCTGCACCATACGTAAGCACTGGAAGGATGCATTGATCAAACACTTTTCTTTTAAGACATAATGGCATATTGCTCTTGAAAATTATGCTGTTTCTTCCAAAAGCTCTCCAGGCAAGTTTTGTACGCCGATTAATTTCTTCATCAATGTGACCCTCACTTGATATCTGCTGTCCAAGATAAACGTATGTGTCTGTTATTTCCAGCCTTTCTCCATCAATCGATAAATCTTCATTTCTTGTAAAAGCATTGAACATCACTTTTGTCTTCTGAAAGTTCATTTTTAATCCCACTTCCTTACTCTTGTCAGCAAGTTCCTGGATCATACCTGCAGCTCTGATGGGGTAGTTGCAAAAAGGACTACGTCATCAGCAAAACGAAGGTGGGTTAGATAATCTCCATTAATCTTTATCCCTTTGTTTTCCCAGTTCAGTGATTGAAAGGCATTTTCCAATGTGGCATTAAAGAGCTTCGGAGATATGGTGTCACCTTGTCTCACTCCTTTTCCAATTTTTATGTGTGTTGTAATTTCAAACAGCCGAATCTTTGCACTTGCATTTTCATAGATGTTATTAATAATATTAATGTATGCATCTTCAACACCGCAGGATTTCAGAGCCATTGTAACTGCTGATGGTTTCACCGAATCAAAGGCTTTTTCATAATAGATAAAAGCCATGCACAATGGAAGTTCCTATTCCCCCGCTCTTTCAATTAGTTCTCTCAGTACGTGAATATGATCTATTGTGCTGTAGCCACTCCTGAATCCAGCTTGTTCTCTCGGTTGAGCCATGTCCAGTGTCACCTTCAAGCGGTGTGAAAGAACTTTAGTGGAGATTTTATAAACCACTGATAGGAGGCTGATAGGTCTGTAGTTCCTGAGATCCTCAATGTCACCTTTTTTATGTAGCAAGATCATTGTAGCGTTGTTCCAATCCTCAGGAATCTTTCCTTCATTAAGGCATCGAGTGAAAATTTGGGTGAGTACTGTTTCGATTTCTCCACTTGCTTCTTGTATGATGTCTGCAGTAATTCCATCTTCTCCTGGAGCTTTTCCCCACTTCATGTTTTTGATTGCATGTGCAACTTCTGCTGGGAGGACTGGGAGAACTCTGGTACTGGTACCTTTCATGATGTCTGGAATACATGTATCATCCCTTTCATATAATTTGGAGTAGAAATCTTTCACTCTTGTCAAAATTTCGCCTCTATTTCTTCTTACCGAACCATCTTGTTTTCTCAGTGCCATAATCTGTTTTCTTCCCTTACTGAGATGTCCCTTTGCTATCTTTAGGCTTTGGTTGTTTCCAATTGCTTTCCTTACTAGTTCACAGTTGAATTTCCTTACGTCTTCAGTGATACTTTTTCGTACTGTCTTGCATAGCTCTATATATTCCACTTTGGAAGTCACATCATCTTTAGTTGTCCTCATCTCTCTTCTTTTTTGCATCAACATTTTGGTTTTTCCTGATAATTTGTTCACATGCAACTTGTTCTTAGACCCAGCTAATTTTGTTGCTGTTTCCATAAGAGCTTTGGTTACTTTTCTGTTAACTTCAGAAATATCCACTTCTTCCGATGTTAGGCCTTCTAAAGCAGAGAATCTGTTCTTCAGTTCCAACTTAAAGGTATTATGGTGTTTTTTAAGGTTGGTTATGTCAATACATTTTGTTTGTCTTATGAGCTTGCTACGTTCGAGTTTAGTGTTGAGGTGCATCTTACATCTCACCAATCTATGGTCACTACCTGTGTTGAACTTGTTTAGCACACTGCAGTCTTCTATGACGAATTTTTTGTTACACATAATAAAATCAATTTCACTTGTCGTCCCATTTGGATGTCTCCATGTCCATTTCCTGTGTGGCTTTTTCTTGAAAAAGGAGTTCAAGATGAAAAATCCCTTCTGCCTCTGCAAACTCTAAGAGAGTATTTCCACGCTGATTTCTGTTGCCGTGACCGAATTTACCTACTGAAGTTTCATTCTGTTGCCGTTGCCCTATTTTTGCATTGAAATCTTCCATAATTATTTTCAAGTGCTGCTTAACTTTATTATTTAGGTGACGAATTTCCTCATAAAATTCTTCAATTTGTTCTTCAGGATGACTTGTGGTGGGTGCATAAGTTTGAATAATCTGAGCCTGGTATCTTCTCGAGAGTTGGATAACGAGTCGTGCAGCTCTGTCAGAGGAACTTTCAACTTCTACCACTTTATCCTTCAGTTTCTTGTTTATTATAAATCCAACACCACTAGTTCTTCCAGTATCTGTCCCACGATAGTAGAAGAGATGTCCACTTTTCAGTTCAATGAGATCTTCTCCTTTTCTCCTTACCTCACTTAGCCCGACGATGTCCCACTTGATCCTTTGTAGTTCCTCTTCCAATTCAAGAAGCCTTGAATCAAAAGATAGGGAGCGTCCATTATACGTAACCAAGGTCAGCATCAGATGGCAGCCTAGTCCGGTCCTCCGGGGATTCTTAGCACCCTCTGCCTTCATGTCGCACTGGCCGCTGCCTTGGCCAGGTACATTCCAGCTGCCGGAGACTGAGGGCCAAGATTTAAGTTGTGGAGTCATTTTGGAAGGGTTTGGCCATAACTCACCACGCTGACCAAGCGGATTGGTGAGTGTGGGATAGCATTTCCTCTAATCCCGATGGTATAGTTATACTGCTGTTGGCGGTCGTCAGAGCCCCTTTAGTGGGAACAGGATGTACCACGAGAAGGCGGGGTTGACATTTGTCAAGGAGAGGCTGTGATGTTACGCATCACCTGACCTTACATCCCATATATATATATATATATACACTAAAGAGCAAAGCTGAAATCATAAGAAAAACTTTACAATTTAAAACGAAAGTTGCAAAACAACCTGAAGATCAAAACGCGCAACGCAACAGTTATGAATATTCAGAATTCACATTCTAAAAAGAAGAGACTGAAGCTAAAAATTTTTATTTTTAAACTCACACCAAGTACAACATATAAAAGGTTATGTATTGACCGGTGTGAGTAGAAGGAGAAAAAAAAAAATAACCACTGAATGCAGAAAGTGTCGAGAATACTGAGCCTTGGCTTTATCAAGGACCAGCAAAAACTCTGCATTTTCTCACTTCCACAAAGACCTATTTGGAAATGGGTTTCTGCAAAGTCATGGATGCAAGTAATTAACCCACCTAAAAAAATATATATATATGTCATGTTCTCCGCAGAGTGGTATGACCTAGCTTAAGTTAACAATTTAGATTACATCCATAACTCTCCTGGCCCGACCCATGCTCTTCATCTGTTACTATTAAACAGAAAGAAGATGATTATAGAAAACTCAAGTTGTAAGAGTGACATAATGAACTAGAAATAATGTTCAGTTATGAACAAATAGTCAAGTTCGCCTGAGAGAGATTTTGAAATGTATGAGAAATTGAAACAGTACTCGCCCAAATTTTCACTCGATGCCTTAATGAAGAGAATATTCCTGAGAATTGGAACAACGTTACAATGATCCTGATACATAAAAAAGGTGACATTGAGGATCTCAGGAACTACAGACCTATCAGCCTCCTATCAGTGGTTTATAAAATCTTCACAAAAGTTCTTTCACACCGTTTGAAGGTAACACTGGACACGGCTCAACCGAGAGAAGAAGCTGGATTCAGGAGTGGCTACAGCACAATAGATCATATCCACGTACTGAGAGAACTAATTGAAAGAGCGAGGGAATATGAACTTCCATTGTGCATGGCTTTTATCGATTATGAAAAAGCATTTGATTCGGTGAAACCATCAGTAGTTACAATGGCTCTGAAACCCTGCGGTATTGAAGATGCATACATTAATATTATTAATAACATCTATGAAAATGCAAGTGCAAAGATTTGGCTGTTTTAAAATACAACACACACAAAAATTGGAAAAGGAGTGAGACAAGGTGACACCATATCTCCGAAGCTCTTTAATGCAACATTGGAAAATGTCTTTCAATCACTGAACTGGGAAAACAAAGGGATAAAGATTAATGGAGATTATCTAACCCACCATTTTGCTGATGGCGTAGTCATGTTTGCAACTACCCCATCAGAGCTGCAGAGTATTATCCAGGAACTTGCTGACAAGAGTAAAGAAGTGGGATTAAAAATGAACTTTCAGAAGACAAAAGTGATGTTCAATGCTTTTACAAGAAATGAAGATTTATCGATTGATGGGGAAAAGCTGGAGATAACCGACACATACGTTTATCTTGGACAGCAGATATCATGTGAGGGTCACATTGATGAAGAAATTAATCGGCGTACAAAACTTGCCTGGAGAGCTTTTGGAAGAAAGCATAATTTTCAAGAGCAATATGCCATTATTTATTAAAAGAAAAGTGTTTGATCAATGCATCCTTCCAGTGCTTATGTATGGTGCAGAGACGTGGACCTTAACTAAAAGAGCAGCAAGGCTGCAGACAACTAAAAGAAGCATGGAGAGGTGCATGCTTGGTGTAACCAGGAGAGATAAGAAGAGGAACTCGTGGATCCGAAAAATGACAAGAGTGGAAGACATCATGATCAGAGTTAAATCTCTGAAATGGCAATGGGCTGGACATACTGCCAGAAGGACAGACCATCAATGGACAGCCAAAATTTTAGATTGGATTCCAAGGGACAGGAAATGACCCAGAAGAAGACCACATGGGAGATGGTTGGATGAAATTCGAAAGTATGCGGGAGTGACAGGGAGGAGACTGGCACAAGACAGACCGTTGTGGAGGAAACTTGGGGAGACCTTCGTCCAGCAGTGGATTTATAATGGTTGATAATGATGATGATATATATATATATATATATATAGCAAAAGCAAATAATGTGAAAAAACAAAAACCTGTGAACACATTTGAAATTCATTAGCGCCAGAGGCTGCATATGAGAAAGATCAAATAACAATATGGCAAAACAAAGCAAAATTTTGAACAAGAGAAATAAAAATAATAGAAAGACCATCAGTCACCAAATACACCATCCAAACCAGGCTAGCTTCAAACGATGCAAAGCCCCGAATAAAAGAATGCAGGGAAGCATATTAATGACTGACCTCTTGGCTTCGTCAAGGGCATGCAACAAGAAAATACTCACTAATCTACTAAGACCAGAGAATTGTGGGTTTCTGCTATTTTAGTTTGCTAAAAGGACCAATTGAATTTAGGGGAATAAGGTCAATAAAAGGGATAACTAATAAAAACCCATACCCAGCAAACTAAAACATATTTACCCGACCTCACAACAAAAATTAAAAATGAAGAAAGTGAGCAATTAAAATCGAACTAATAAATGTACCAAAGGGATACATTAAACTTTTACAAAAAGGAAACAAACTACCAGCCAAAAATAACCAGTAATTACAAAAAATTTCTTTTACAAAATAATACATACATAGATACATATCACTAAGCTGTTCTCTGAGATTCAGAGGTTAGCTCCAAAAAGAAATACTAACTACCAGATATTTTTACTTATTGCTGTCGTATCAAACTTCTCCATTTACAGTGATTTCGACATGCAACTCGTGCTTCACTAATATCCATTACACGCCGTACACAAGATCTTTTATACTTCATACTCATAATCTTTTTCTCATGCAGACACTCCTGAATCTGATCCACCCATGTCTTCCTTGGCCTTCCTGTGCCTTTCCTTCCTGCCACTTGGGCTGAAAATATTTTCTTAGTAAGCATTTCATCACTCATTCTTTCAACATGGCCAAACCACCGAAGCATTTTGGTCTCCACCTTGCTAACAACATTTTGCTTCACATCACACAACTGCAATACATCTTCATTCCTCACACAATCAGATCATGTCTTGCCACAAACCTCACGTAAGTAACGCATTTCTCCAGCACACAAACGACTCCTATGTTTCTTCTGCAGTACCCAGGTTTCACTGCCATGCATCAGAGTAGGAACAATTACAGTTTCATACACAGCCATGCGGGACTCTCTAGAGAACCCATCATTCCTGTGAAAACCTCCCAGAGCAGCTATGACTTTCAAAGAAGAATTCACTCGCCTACTGATTTCACCATCCAACTTGTTCTCTCTGTCAAACATGCTTCCTAAATGCACAAACTCACTCATCTGGTCAATCACAGTGCCATTTATACTTACATTACATTCAGTGCTACCTGCTCCTCTTTCAAACACCATAACTTTGGTTTTTCCCTTATTTATACTCAGTTTGAATTTCATGCAAACTTCGTGCATCCGAGTCAACATACTCTGCAACTCACTTTTGCTCTCTGCCAACAGGACAGTGTCATCAGCATACAGCAATCTGCACAAACGGATATCACCAAGACATAAACCACTATTATCTCTTTTGGCATCACGCATGCAAGCATCCATAAATATATTAAACAGCCATGGTGACATTACACAACCTTGTCTAACTCCTGTACCAATGGAAAACCATTTTGATAAAACACCATTCACTCGTACACTAGCTCTACTACCAGCATACATGGCTTTTACACTATTAAGTAGATTCCCAGTAACAACATATTCATTCAATACCTTCCACAAAAGTGTCCTATTCACTCGGTCATAAGCTTTTTCTAAATCTATGAAGGCAGTAAAAACTTTCTTCCCAACAGCCAGATACTTTTCAATCATCGTGCGTAATGCAAAAATCTGGTTAGTGCAGCCTTTACCAGGCATAAAACCACTCTGAACATCCCACACTTTCAATGATGTAAGAACCCGTACTTTTTCAATAACAACCTTACCAAACACTTTCCCTGGCACACTCAGTAGGCTAATACCACGATAGTTCTTGCATTCAGTCTGATCACCTTTTCTCTTATACAAGGGAACAATGATAGCATCCTTCCAATCCCGAGGGACCATTCCTAACTCCCAGCACAACTGGCAAAATTCAGTTAACCAGTCAATTATAGAGTCACCACCATACTTCAACATCTCTGCAGTTATGCCATTAACTCCTGGAGCCTTACCATTCTGAAGAGATTTTAGAGCTTTACACCCTTCTTCTCTTGAGATCCCTCATTGTGACATCATCTGCGTCTGTCTCAGAATCATCTTTGCTTTCCTGATCTAATAACTCACAGAAGTATTCGCCCCATCTGTCACTTAACTCATTGGGCTCCCATATCATTTCCCCAATCTCATTCTTCACACAACTTACAACTTTGTTTCCCCTGTGTTTCCTGAGTCTCATGTACTTCCAGAAGGACTTCCTATCTTTCCAAAAAGCCAGTTCATGCCTTTCCACTTTCTCTTTCCTATCTTTTGCCTTACTGTGGCGAACCAGCTTAGCAGCTTCACGCTTCTTACAGCGATATTCATCCACAGAGACTCTACCTTGCAACATCCCCAAATAGGCTTCCTTCTTTGTCTTTACTGCCTCTTCAATCTCATTATTCCACCAAGCATCACCTCTATTGTTACCCACTATTGTGGTGCCACAGACCTCTTTAACAGCAGTGACAACACAGTTCTTAAAACATTCCCACTTCTTTTCTACATCCCTCTCACAAGATTTCAGATCCTTCAGTCGTTCTCTGAGTAAGTCAGAATACCGCTGATGATCTTCAAGGAGCCTATCAACCTTTATTCTTTCTATCCTGTCTTTTCCTATTTCCTTTTCCTGAAACCAACATTAAGTTTCACTCGTGAGACTACCAAGTAATGATCAGAACCAGCATCCGCACCTCTCATCACACGGGTGTCAACAACTAAGTGCTTCAAATGCTGATCGTAGACAACAAAATCTATCACACTCTTTTGACCAAGAGTACGATTTTCCCAAGTATATGTGTGGATATACTTGTGGTTGAAAAATGTATTAGATACACACAAACCATTCTCAATGCAGAGTTCAATTAATCTTTCACCATTATCATTCACACAAGGATCATTAAACTTACCCAGAACATTGTCAGAAATTGCATTCTGCACACCTATTCTAGCATTGAAATCCCCTGCTATTATAACTTTTTCTTTAGCACCAAACTGGCTCAAAACAGCTTTTAGCTCATTCCAGAAATCTTCCTTCTTATCAGAAGGTTCCGAGTTACAAGGAGCATACACTACAACAATTACAATTCTCTGAAGTTTCACTTTCAAACGAATCATAAATTAAAATAAATTAAACCAGAAAATGCAAACAACCAAATAGAAAAGAAATCAGCAGCGAAATTTAGGAAAAAGGAGTACAAAAACTCCCTCAACACAAATCCAGAAAAAACCGTTCTAACTCCAAGAGTGAACAAATAGACAAAAATGCAATCAACATAGTTGCAAACCAAAAACCCCAATACTTACAGCTAAAAGCTAAAAAAACAACAAGGCTGCAAAGTTAAATAAAAATAATTAAATTAATATACCAAAGGGCATAGTTTCAAGCACCAGTAAAGAAAATTATTAAGCCCAACTTACACAAGAAAATCTAATAAAATATAAAATATAAAAAAATTAATCATAGTGCAAACCCACAAATCCTAAAAAAAAAACAAAAAAAAAAAAAAAAAAACCTAACAGTAAAATAATGCATAACATTGTGCCTTGCTTTTCAATAACCATCAATATATACAACAAACTTCTTTTATCATTTTAGCCCACAGGAAGGTCCAGAACCACCAATATGACTACAGACAACAACAACAAAAAAAAAAAATAAAAAAAAAATTAATGAAATGCTACAGAAAGTTCTAATAAAGCAAAAATACTAATCCCAATCACATAGCCTGCTTGTAAGTGCTGAAAAGAGCCCCC
The DNA here is from genome assembly GCA_039090855.1 of Macrothele yani. Classification (NCBI taxonomy): domain Eukaryota; kingdom Metazoa; phylum Arthropoda; class Arachnida; order Araneae; family Macrothelidae; genus Macrothele; species Macrothele yani. Next base: position 87,581,686 of record CM077011.1, on the reverse strand, counting down.
AAAAAATTCTGAAAGAAAATATAGATAAGTAGCTAAGTAGCCAGAGCAACCATTACTTCCTTACCATGCCTGAAGACAACAATGCACTACTGCTACTTCTATGGGGTGAACCAACTTAATTCAGGGGCAGGCCCTTTGCAGTGCCATCAATCGTTCAATTTCAGAACCTTCCTGGTGTGAGCAGTTTAAGCCTGGTTAGACTTCAGAAACCAGAATTAATGCACTGAAAAAACCTTCAGTGCAGACCAGAATACTAAAATGCCCTTCTTGCTAGCAATGAGGCTGCTCCCAAGATTTCAAAAAGTATTATAATACTCAAATATCACCATTCCTCCCAAACCTTTGAACTGTTACTATTTTTTTTATTATATCTTTAAAAAAACTATGTATATAGTTACCCTTAAGATATTTTTCTAGGCGTTTTTTTGCTTTTTTTTAAAATTATTTAAAAAAAAAACTATAACCTTTTTTTGGGGTATCAAAGGAGAGGAATTGAATTGTGCATTATAGGTTCCTTAGTTGATTGCTAACAACATTATTGCCTAAACTTCTAGAGTATAGCTTTAATTTAGACAATACATTCAGTCAGCAAGATTTAAATTAAATAAAGCCTTCCATCCTAATTCTATTTTTGAGAACTATTTTTCTTAATGCTATTTTTAAGAAGTCCTTAGGAACTTGGTTTTCAATAAACTGTTTGATTAGAATAATAACATGTTTTTATAGTTCAGAGTTTAAGCTACATATCCTAGAAAGCCTTAGTACTTGGGATACGAAAACATTTTCTATAACTTTATTTGAAATATTGCTCCACCACATACCATATTTAACAATTTTAAATTTAAATTGATTTCTCTTATCATAAAGACTTATGATTGGGTTACCTGCATTGAGATTAATAGTTAAATAAAAAAAATTAAGAATTTGGTTATTTTCATTAGTTTTATTAAGTTTAAGGCTCTTAGGATAAATAGCAGCAAAGTCCTTCTCTATATTTCCTGAATTATTAAAGCAAATAAGGTCATCTATATATCTGTAGGTATGAGAGTAACTTTCCTGATTGGAAGAATTTAACTTCATGAATTGATATTCTTTAAAAAACAGGAACAAGTTGCATACAGCTGTATTATGCGCACTACCCATAGGTATACCGTTAACCTGTTTGAATAACTTGTTATTGTAAAGGATAAAGTTTTTTTAATACAACAATTTAGAAGCGTATGCCAAGAAGTTTCCAAAATAATGTTGGAGATTTGAAATTCATTAAAGAGTAGCATGAGCGTACTAATAATGTCATCAGTCGGAAGGCTGGTATACAGGTTTTCAAAGTCATAGCAATTAGCCTCTGCAGGCGTGCTACCAAAAATGTCTGAAATGACCTCGGCGTTGCTTTTAATAATCCAAAAATTCTTACATGTTAGGTTTACTTTGGATTTAATAATGTTTAATACCTGTTTGAAAACTGATTCAAAATACTTACCTATTACATTTTTAGGACTTTTGGTACCACTGTCTATGAACCTAAATTTCACTGGTTCCATATGAAATTTCACAGTAGCAAATAGATTAGGAAATTCAGGTTCACAAATGTATGCTGTTCTTAACCCCAGCTGCTTGTGAAATGCTTTGATTTTATTGCTGATTTCCTTTCTGGAAGCAGAAGTAGGCTTATATGTAACTTTATTATGAAGCTCTTTTGAAATTAATTCAAAATAGATTATTTTGCAAATAATCTCAAAATTGTTATTTGCTTTGTATGTAGTAGTAAAAATGAAATTTTCTTGCAATTTAGAGAGAGGTTTTTTTTAATTCAGAAGAAAACACAAAATTACATTTCCATTCAGCAAATTGCCTTTGCTGAATGGAAATGCAAAATTTTTCAGGAATTTAAAAATAATCTTGCAGCACAAAATATTTTTTACAATAGCAATTTTGTGTTTTCTTCTGAATTAAAAAAAACTCTCTAAATTGCAAGAAAATTTCATTTTTACTACAACAGACAAAGCAAATAACAATTTTGCCATTTGCAAAAAAATCTATTTTGATTTAATTTCGAAAGATCTTCATAATAAAGTTACATATAAGCCTACTTCTGCTTCCAGAAAGGAAATCAGCGATAAAATCAAAGCATTTCACAAGCAGCTGGGGTTAAGAATGGCATACAGTTATGAACCTGAATTTCTTTATCTATTTGCTACTGCAACATTTCATAAGGAACCGGTGAAATTTAGGTTCATAGCTAGTGGTACCAAAAGTCCTAAAAAAGTAATAGATAAATATTTTGAATCAGTTTTGAAACAGGTATTAAACATTATTAAATCCAAAGTAAACCTAACTTGTAAGAATTTTTGGATTATTAAAAGCAACGCCATGGTCATTTCGGAAATTTTTGGTAGCACGCCTGCAGAGGCTAATTGCTATGACTTTGAAAACTTGTATACCAGCCTTCTGATTGATGACATTATTAGTACGCTCATGCTACTCTTTAATGAATTTCAAATCTCCAACATTATTTTGGAAACTTCTTGGCATACGCTTGTAAATTGTTGTATTAAAAATAACTATCCTTTACAATAACAAGTTATTCAAACAGGTTAACGGTATACCTATGGGTAGTATGCAGGGTTTAAGCTGGCTCAAAAAATGTTGTAGCAAAAATGCTAAAATGGGGAAAAAAGTTGTAGCAAAATGCTAAAGAAAGTTAGCCACTTTTGTCACTCAGAAAATTGTAATATCAAATGAATTGTTCACTCTGGCAATGCCTTGGACAGCAGTGGAAAACTAGCTTGGAAGGTACAAACATATTTAAAAGAAAACTGTATTGGGCAGTGTAAGTTGATGTACAGCTAACAGGATAAGGATTTTTTTTTCTAAAATCATGATTAAATAAGCATAAAATCCAAATCTGAAATTTGATTTTGGGAGTTACATTGTTTTTGCATGAATGATTTGATTAATGATCAGTAGAAATTGAATAAGTAAGAAATGCTAATCACAAAAGAATAAAAACTTATTTTTTACAATTTATTGCCATTTAGAGGTTACAATATTTTAACCTTTCTATAATTGTTTAAATGGTTTGTCCCCAGAAATTCTTCTGCCTTTCATATTAGTCCACCTCTGAAATGCCTGTTTGAAATCAAATTGTCCTCTTTCTGGTCCTTCAATGTTGATCATTAATATGTTATTTACATTGGAGACTGAAAATCTATTTCTGACTCTGGTTTTCACTAAATTTAGAGCACTGAAGCCTCTTTCACAGTCCACAGTATGAAGTGGGATAGTAGCAGCGTATTCAATAAGGGATGCCATTAAGTGGTATTGAACTGACATTTCATTCATGAACATGAACTGCACTAAATCTTTTAAGCCCATATCTTTGCATCTAGATGCCATTACATGCTTAAAAATGGCCCACTCTGATAACATATTATTTAACTCAAATTCTGGATTAGCAGATAACAGCTCATTTATTTTATTGATTTCCTTAATTCCATATTTATTTGCATCTGCAGACTCTTTGGGCATACAGTTTGGTACAAATATGTTAAACATTTGAACTTTGTTCAAGTCACCTAAGCGGTCTTTGATGTTACCAATGACAGAATTTAGAAAACTTGACATCAATGTTTGAAACATGTCACGTTGCTTAATTCCATCTGAAATAACATGCCCCTGAAACTCAGTGTTCTGAGGATTTGCTTGGAATGACACAATTGAAAGCTATAAAATTGGTACCAATACCACCCTTCATCTCTTCTATTGTAGCAAGGCATGCAGCAACATTTGCTTGAACACATTCAAAATCTAAATTAGGTTTCTGAAAAGAGAAACTTAATTCTTTGAATAAAGCTCATGTTGAGAAATTGCTTCCTAGTTTAATTGAATTAATAATCTAAAGCAACTTTTATGGGAATTTTACTAGGAAATTTTTTTCATTAATAGCAAATTTTCGGAGAAAACTCTTCTTCTTCAGGCTGTCTTGTTGTTGTCACTTTTTACTTGTCACTATCACGGTTACGGTTAACCTTGACGGTTTAGGTTATTTTTCAACAAATCCTGCCAGATGTTAGGCAGGGAAAATCCTTTGCAGTCATTGATGATGGAATTTTGATTTTTCTCAATCTCTATTCCTTCTTTCAGTTTTCTTTTTGGAAATTGCTTTGGAAACTGATTACTTTAAGGGAATTCCAATCCATGCTGTGCCCAGTTTCTCTAACATGCCTATCTAATCCAGTCTTGTTGGAGCAATTTTTTATAGCTGCTTTATGCTCAGCTATACGAGTTTCTAGTCTGCGACCTGTTTCACCTATGTAAGATAGTCCACAACTGCAATTTACTTCATAAACTACTCCTTGCATTTTTAAAATATCTTCTTCTCTTTGAACTATTTTAGGGAAAATTTTTTTAACTTTGTTCTCTAAACTTGGAGCTAGCCTAATATTGTATTTCTTACTAATTCTCTTTAAATACTCAAATAAACCTTTGTGATAAGAAATTTTTCTAGTGAATTTTACTTGTTGCTTTTGTGGGTTCTTCGTACCATTAAAATTCAGAAGCTTCTCAATTTCTTCTTTAGGATAGTTATTCTCTGCAAGTATGACTTTAAGCTCTTCTTTATGGGCTTCTTTTTTATCTGCAGTAGAAACTATTTTATTAATTTTTCTAAAAACTGACTTGCTACATTTTTTTTAATAGAAACTGGATGATAGGAATTGAAATCCAGTAGTCTTTTAGTATTCATTGGTTTTTTATACCAACTAGTGAGGAATTTTTCATCTTCATAATAGATAGTAATATCTAAGAAGTTTATTCTTCTTTCTTTTTGAAGTTCAATAGTGAACTTAAGGGAATCATCTAATTCATGAATGAGTCTAGAATTCTTTCTGGAACAATTTCTGAGCTATCTATTATAAATAAGATGTCATCCATGTATCTGCTATATAAGCAGAAGTATGTGGGTTGTACTAGTATCTTTTCTTCTGATTTTCCCACATAATAGTTAGCTAAGAGTGGGGAGAGTGGGGAGCCCATAGCTAGCCCCGATTTTTGAATGAAAAAAGTTTTCCCAAATTGAAAGTAGTTGTTCTGCAAAGAGAAAGTAAGCATTTCAAAAATTCCTACTAATATGTTTTTTTCCTTGTTGTGAAAAACTATTAGGTCTGCCAAGTGTTCCGCTATAAAGTCTATAAGTTGATCTATATTAATGTGAGTATACATAGACACTATATCTAAACTACCCATAATAGGAGAATCTAATTTACGAAGAAGTTCTAGTTTTTCTTTTAGCTGCATTGAGTTTTTAATCAAGTTAGGTGGCTCTTTTAAAAGATTCTGAAGGTGTGACTTTAAAAAATAGTTTAGATTTGAAAGAATAGAGTTTTTTGAGTCTATTATTGGTCTAATTGGTTGGTGTTCTTTATGCAGCTTGACTATTCCATATATTTGAGGTAATCTGAACTGTAATTTTGAGAATTGTTTATAGTTTTCTGGAAGCTGGTTTTTCATTTTTTGAAGTGAAATAAGCTTAGAGACTTTTTTAATCAAATCTGGTAGTGGGTTTTCTTTTACTTCTTCATACATAGGTTTTTTTAGTTCTTCTTCCATCTTTTCTAGATAATCTTTCTTATCCATAATAGTAATCAACTTACTTTTGTCTGTTTTCACAGCAACTACACTATCATTTTTTCTGAAATCTTTTAGAGCTTTTAATTGACTATTATCAAATTTTTTTTGAGGTTTCCTTACTTGCTTCTGGAATTTTGTAAGGCTATTGTAGTAATCTTTTCTGAGGAGGTCTGCTTTAATTTGGTCCTCTTTTTCTAAAGTGCTGCAGATGCTTTCCAATTCAATTACCAATTTTTCTGGATTTATTTTTTCTTTGGATAGATTGAAATTACTTCCTTTATTTATCACTTGTAATAATTCTTGGCTAACTCCAGTAGCAGTGTTGTCCTTTACATGACTAAGAACTGCAGTTTTTTTGTTTTTACTGGAATAGTTTTTCTTCAAAAATTTCTCTTCTTTAAGGTTCAGCTTTTTAACAAATTTCTTATTTTTGTTTCTTACTCCAATTTTTAGCCAGTCATCCAATTCTGCTTTTACTGTATCCCTTAAGATTCCAGAAATTTTCTTTTCATTTTCTACTTTTACTTTTTTATAATAAGCAACATTTTTATATTTTGCTTCAATACTTCTTTTTAACGTTTTTTGCTCTATTTTTCTTACGAAGTTGGCTGAAAATAAATCTTTAAATGGTTTTCTAAGTCTAAATGAATTTGGAATAAAGTTAATTACCTTGCAATTTTTCAGGAACTTGATTTGAGCTATGGATCTTTCCATCTTCAATGTAGCATGTTGAACTTTCTTGATTGTTTGCCAAGTATCTGACCCATACTCTGTTCTAATTCTTTGAATAAAGCTCATGTTGAGAAATGGCTTCCTAGTTTAATTGAATTAATAATCTAAAGCAACTTTTATGGGAATTTTACTAGGAAATTTTTTCATTAATAGCAAATTTTCGGAGAAAACTCTTCTCCTTCTTCAGGCTGTCTTGTTGTTGTCACTTTTTACTTGTCACTATCACGGTTACGGTTTACCTTGACGGTTACGGTTAACCTTGACGGTTTAGGTTATTTTTCAACAAATCCTGCCAGATGTTAGGCAGGGAAAATCCTTTGCAGTCATTGATGATGGAATTTTGATTTTTCTCAATCTCTATTCCTTCTTTCAGTTTTCTTTTTTGGAAATTGCTTTGGAAACTGATTACTTTAAGGGAATTCCAATTCATGCTGTGCCCAGTTTCTCTAACATGCCTATCTAATCCAGTCTTGTTGGAGCAATTTTTTATAGCTGCTTTATGCTCAGCTATACGAGTTTCTAGTCTGCGACCTGTTTCACCTATGTAAGATAGTCCACAACTACAATTTACTTCATAAACTACTCCTTGCATTTTTAAAATATCTTCTTCTCTTTGAACTATTTTAGGGAAAAATTTTTTAACTTTGTTCTCTAAACTTGGAGCTAGCCTAATATTGTATTTCTTACTAATTCTCTTTAAAGACTCAAATAAACCTTTGTGATAAGAAATTTTTCTAGTGAATTTTACTTGTTGCTTTTGTGGGTTCTTCGTACCATTAAAATTCAGAAGCTTCTCAATTTCTTCTTTAGGATAGTTATTCTCTGCAAGTATGACTTTAAGCTCTTCTTTATGGGCTTCTTTTTTATCTGCAGTAGAAACTATTTTATTAACTTTTTCTAAAAACTGACTTGCTACATTTTTCTTAATAGAAACTGGATGATAGGAATTGAAATCCAGTAGTCTTTTAGTATTCATTGGTTTTTTATACCAACTAGTGAGGAATTTTTCATCAGACTAGAAACTCGTATAGCTGAGCATAAAGCAGCTATAAAAAATTGCTCCAACAAGACTGGATTAGATAGGCATGTTAGAGAAACTGGGCACAGCATTAATTGGAATTCCTTTAAAGTAATCAGTTTCCAAAGCAATTTCCAAAAAAGAAAACTGAAAGAAGGAATAGAGATTGAGAAAAATCAAAATTCCATCATCAATGACTGCAAAGGATTTTCCCTGCCTAACATCTGGCAGGATTTGTTGAAAAATAACCTAAACCGTCAAGGTTAACCGTAACCGTGATAGTGACAAGTAAAAAGTGACAACAACAAGACAGCCTGAAGAAGGAGAAGAGTTTTCTCCGAAAATTTGCTATTAATGAAAAAAATTCCTAGTAAAATTCCCATAAAAGTTGCTTTAGATTATTAAGAGAAACTTAATTTATTTAGAATAAACATAACATCATTCATCAACGCTGTTGTAGCTAAAAATTTGTATGATGTGATTTGCTTTAATAAGCCTTGAGAAATAGGGCGTTTGTCCTCCATCAGGACAGACACAAGTGATTGCCAGTTAGATTTCAAAGCAATCACACTGTTACCTAAAGACAGCCACCGAGTTGCAGATGTTTGAACAAATTTAATTTGAGGTTGACCCAGATTTGTTTGAAGCTCCTTTAAAATCCGAGTATTTTTAGGTGACTGTTCAAAATATGTGTGAACCCTGTTTAAAACATCTTGATATTTTATTAGGTATGCATGCTCAGCTGAGCTTGACTAGAAGCCAATGCTAATCTGTGAGCAACACAATGTACTGATATCAAGTGAGCATTTTGGCTCTTGAGAAGAGCAGACACCTGCTCTGACACCAGTCATAACAGATGCTCCATCTGTGGCCAAGCTTGAGCATTTGGATAGGTCAATGTCATGTTTTTTTAATGTGTCAATGATGCATGAGTACAAATAATTGGCTGTTGTGCACTCCAGTTTTTCCAAGCTTAGATAATGGGTAAACAATTTACCCTTTTATGCACTACTTTCAAATAAATGATAAGACTTAGATCCACGGAAACATCTGTGCATTCATCGATCATTAATGAAAACCATCGTGCCTGTTTTACCTTATCAACCATTTTTTCTCTAATAACAGTTGCTATTGCTTCTTCCATGTCATGTACACTATCATAACTTTCATATTTTGTGTGACTGTCTACATTCAAATCCAAAAGTTGGGAACAGCCCAAGTCAACACACAATTGCTTTAAAGCACCAAATTTCTTAGTAGCTATATTTTCTTTGGCTTGAAGATATGCTATATTCATAGTAGCAGCAATTACAGATTCTTCAGCTTTGGTGAATGATGCAGCAACAGATTTTTCCCAAGAATTGCTCTCCGCCATGCTCTTAGCTTGCACAGCATGTTTGTGGTCAATGCTTCCTCGTATTTTTTCAAAGTGTCCACTTTATACACAACATACCCTAAAAAAAAAAAGCTCTTGTAAGCACTATTTCAATATTTGGGAGAAAGCATCAATTTTTTTTTCAAAAATGCATTTAAATTGCATTTTTTCTCAACACATAAATGCATTTAACTTTTTAAAATTATTGTTATGTGCTGTAAAAATACAAAAAGTTTTAAAAAATCTAATAAATAATTTTCGTGCTTTTTTCTTTTTGCTTACACAACTTCTGTAATTTTAATATTTCTTGCAGAACATTATTTTTAACTGTATTTTACATGAGTGATTCCAGCAGGTGTAAATGTTACAAAATTCAGGTTACAAATTCAGTAAACAGAAGCTTGTGGTGTTACTGTTGTCATTTGACTGGATGGTACGAAGTCAAAGACACCTAAAAACAGTTTTTTAGGCAATTATAACGTGCTGAAAGGAATTTAACAGTTTGTAAGTAAATTAATATGTGAAATACATATATACTCACACTACAATCATTGTAGGACTAACAGTATTTTCATAGCAGGTTTTTTTTGTTTTGCGATATGAACCACGTGTAATTCGTCTTTGTTTGATATTAAAAAATATTTCGAAGGCTCAAATGGTAATATTTTATTATATTGTAATCAATATGATATTTGGTTCGAGGAATATACTGTTACTATTAATAAAAATTTAATTGGTGTCAAGAGGCGCACCGAAAACCCGGGTTACAACATTATCAGCTGTTTTCGCGATTGAACTTACTGTGTACCCCATGTACCCGTATTTTAGGTTAAAATTTATTAAATAATGACTAATATTATTAGTTATATATACATATTAAAAAGTATATACGTGTAAATAAAAAAAATACGTCTTTAAGCATCAATAACCCTACTCAATCCAAGTAAGTATTCTAAAACCACGTGGTTTTAAGGTAAGTTAAATTTAATTTTTTATTAATAGTAACAGTATATTCCTCAAACCAAATATTTCAATTACAGTATAATAAAATATTGCCATTTGAGCCTTCTAAATATTTATTTTTTAATAGCAAACAAAGACGAAGTACACGTGGCGTGGTTCAAATCGCTAATCGGCAAAACAAAAACAAAAAACGTGCTATGAAAATAGTGTTAGTCGTACAATGATTGTAGTGTGAGTATATGTGTATTTCACACATTAATTTACTTTCAAAAGTTAAAAAAAAAAGAAGCTTGTGGTGAAAACATTTCTCTGCATTCACATTTCCTCACTTATAGAAGAGGGGGTGGGCAAATTACGGAGGGTAACGGCTACTTCGCCGGATGTGTGATTTTGAATGTGCTTCCTCGTTGTTTTGTTTTGCTCTGGGACCTCCCTCCCCCGCTCCTAGCACTTCCATGTCATTTCTGCCAATCGCGGGCAGGAACTTGTTTCGCAATCGGTCTTTCAGCTTTCATGCTATTTTTGCAGAAGACAGAACTGTCTGTTTTGAGTCCTTAACATAGCAGTGTTAAATATTTTTCGAATAGGGAATTTTGTAACAGCTAACACTCAAGATTAATAACAATAGATAACGCTATTTCTTTTATATATTTATTTTTTAACTTTTTCAGTACTTCTGGAAAACAGAACGGAAAAAAAAAATGACCTCCTACCCCTTGTGATTGTTAATTATATTCGACAACTGTTTTCGGTACGCCCCCCCCACTTGTAACCCATCGCCTTCTAGCTTGTAAAAGATGTGATGACAAAGCACGTGGTGAAACTTGACTTGCCTGACTGACTGTTGAGTCTGTGTTTACATTTCTGGGGATCGTTATTGCCGGGATTCTTCCTTTATTTTTATTTTTCCTATTTTGGCCTTGTGTGTGCTTCGCTTCCAGTCTCTTACGGTGAAGAGCGCGCTTTTAGCAGTTGTTTACGCAATTATTTCCTGAGGTTTTTTCTCCAGCTGGGAAGCTGTGGTTTCGGTAACAACTGAAAAAAAAATTCTTCTGAAGTTACGCATACGCGTTGTCTCTGTCATGCGCGGTGGAAAGTTTACAGGTGTTATTATTTTGATTAAAACATCAAACAACCTAAATTGTTTGATGTTTTAATCGCTTTAAATGTTTGATGCTTTAATCAAACTCCTTCCGCGTAGGAAATTTTTTTATTAGTTAGCACCAGCCATGCGCAAAAACATAATATATGAAAATAATTGGAAGTTGGGAATTTTCACTTACCTTTATCACTTGCCAGGACATTGCTTTTTTTTGCTGCAATGCACAATTCGCAGTTCAAATATGGTATTTTATCCCTCCAGTTAATTTGCACCCATTTGTAAAGGGAGCACCATTTTCGCACAAGTTGCCCGGAAGGTATAATAGATTCAGTAGTAGTTTTACTTTTTTGTTAAACTCACATTCCTTTTCAGTTGTTTTATCGGCACTGTCTTTGCAATTTTTGCGTTTCTTAATAATGAATTTATCTATTGTAATGCGGCACGTTATATGATGGACGATACTTTGGGTGGCGACAGCAGCATCTAGCTTGCACTTATCTTTCCTAACAGTGTTCCTTCTCTATAGAATAGAAGTTTGAAAGGTCACTCCGGTCACAAATGCAGGGGTTGTTTATGGCCTTGGGGGTGGAAATGAAACTGTAGACATCGCAGTTGACTTGAATGGGGGAAGGGGTCTAATCCCTCTAACCTCCATCTTACCCTGCCAGCCTACACCACCCTTTATGGAGCACTCTGTATGTAGAGGGGTGGGGAGTGATTCATCCAACAGGTGCTGTAGGAACACGGTAGGATTAAGAAATACCTTAAAAGGATTAAGAAAATAACATTAGCGGAGTACAAATCGCTGCCAGAATTTTGGAAACTTTAGTTTCCACAAAAATAAAATAGCTGGAGTAGAATCCGCAATTGGGTTAATATTTAAACGGCGGGCACAATTTTGCGACAGACACTAATTTTTTTCTCGCATTTTAGATTAACTCATCGTATTTCGCGAAAATAGCGACCGCAGCTTGAACACTGGTAGTACGCATAGTACAGCTGTATGCAACTTGTTCTTGTTTTTTAAAGATATCAATTCATGCAGTTAAATTCTTCCAATCAGGAAAGTTACTCTCATACCTACAGATTTATAGATGACATTATTTGCTTTTAATAATTCAGGAAATATAGAGAAGGACTTTGCTGCTATTTATCCTAAGAGCCTTAAACGTAATAAAACTAATGATAATAACCAAATTCTTGATTTTTTGGATTTAACTATTAATCTCAATGCAGGTAACCCAATTTATAAGTCTTTATGATAAGAGAAATCAATTTAAATTTAAAATTGTTAAATATGGTATGTGGTGGAGCAATATTTCAAATAAAGTTATAGAAAATGTTTTCATATCCCAAGTACTAAGGCTTTCTAGGATATGTAGCTTAAACTCTGAACTATAAAAACATGTTATTATTCTAATCAAACAGTTTATTGAAAACCAAGTTCCTAAGGACTTCTTAAAAATAGCATTAAGAAAAATAGTTCTCAAAAATAGAATTAGGATGGAAGGCTTTATTAAATTTAAATCTTGCTGACTGAATGAATTGTCTAAATTAAAGCTATACTCTAGATGTTTCGGCAGTGATGTTGTTAGCAATCAACTAAGGAACCTATAATGCACAATTCAATTCCTCTCCTTTGATACCCCAAAAAAGGTTAGTTTTTTTTTAAAAATAATTTAAAAAAAAAGCAAAAAAAAAAAAAAAACGCCTAGAAAAATATCTTAAGGGTAACTATATACATAGTTTTTTTAAAGATATAATAAAAAAAATAGTAACAGTTCAAAGGTTTGGGAGGAATGGTGATATTTGGGTATTATAATACTTTTTGAAGTCTTGGGAGCAGGGAAATGCCTCCCTGCTAGCAAGAAGGGCATTTTAGTACTCTGGTCTGCACTGATAAATTGTAAAGGTTTTTTCAGTGCATTAATTCTGGTTTCTGAAGTCTAACCAGGATTAAACTGCTCACACCAGGAAGGTTCTGAAATTGAACGCTAGATGACGCTGCAAAGGGCCTGCCCCTGAATTAAGTTGTTTCACCCCATGGAAGTAGCAGTAGTGCATTGTTGTTTTCAGGCATGGTAAGGAAGTAATGGTTGCTCTGGCTACTTATCTATATTTTCTTTCAGAATTTTTTGGGGGCTCTTTTCAGCACTTACAAGCAGGCTATGTGATTGGGATTAGTATTTTGCTTTATTAGAACTTTCTGTAGCATTTCATTAATTTTTGTTGTTGTCTGTAGTCATATTGGTGGTTCTGGACCTTCCTGTGGGCTAAAATGATAAAAGAAGTTTGTTGTATATATTGATGGTTATTGAAAAGCAAGGCACAATGTTATGCATTATTTTACTGTTAGGTTTTTTTTTTTTTTTTTTTTTTAGGATTTGTGGGTTTGCACTATGATTAATTTTTTTATATTTTATATTTTATTAGATTTTCTTGTGTAAGTTGGGCTTAATAATTTTCTTTACTGGTGCTTGAAACCATGGCCTTTTGGTATATTAATTTAATTATTTTTATTTAACTTTGCAGCCTTGTTGTTTTTTTAGCTTTTAGCTGTAAGTATTGGGGTTTTTGGTTTGCAACTATGTTGATTGCATTTTTGTCTTTTTGTTCACTCTTGGAGTTAGAACTGTTTTTTCTGGATTTGTGTTGAGGGAGTTTGTACTCCTTTTTCCTAAATTTGGCTGCTGATTTCTTTTCTATTTGGTTGTTTGCTTTTTCTGGTTTAATTTATTTTGGTTTATGATTATTTTGTAAAATTTTTTTTTGTAATTACTGGTTATTTTTGGCTGTTAGTTTGTTTCCTTTTTGTACAAGTTTAATGTATCCCTTTGGCACATTTATTGGTTGGATTTTAATTGCTCACTTTCTTCATTTTTAATTTTTGTTGTGAGGTCGGGCAAATGTGTTTTAGTTTGCTGGGTACTGGTTTTTATTTGTTATCCCTTTTATTGACCTTATTCCCCTAAATTTAATTGGTCCTTTTAGCAAATTAAAATAGCAGAAATCCACAATTCCCTGGTCTTAGTAGATTAGTGAGTGTTTTCTTGTTGCTTGCCCTTGATGAAGCCGACAAGAGGTCAGTCATTAACGTGCTCCCCTGCATTCTTTTATTCGGTACTTTGCATCGTTTGAAGCTAGCCTGGTTCGGATGGTGTATTTGGTGACTGATGGTCTTCCTATTATTTTTATTTCTTTTGTTCAAAATTTTGCTTTGTTTTGCGATATATATATATATGTATGTATATATTTGGCATTTGACAGATCCCTTCTGGTTGGTACTCAGCCTGATGATGGGATCACTGTGATCCCAAAAGATCTTGCGAGTATGTTTTTAACTGTAAATAAAAATTAAATTTTAATTGCATTTGGAACATGGCGGTGTTACCATTACTGTTCAAAAGCCTCTAACAAAATTTGTTACACAGCTCCTTGTTTCCTTTTTCTTTTTTTTTTTCTACCCGAGGAGTAGGAATGTGTTTTGCTTGTTTGGAAGTTTAATGGAAAAAAAGCTTGGAATGGGGTCGGGATTACGTCAGGTGGCAGGGTTCCCACTCAACCTGGAAAGCAGGGAAAACCTGGAATTCTCAGGGAATTTGAAAATGGTTCCAAAAATCAGGGAAAACTCAGGGAAAGTTACCCTTTTTTGTAAAAATCAGAGAAAATTACCCTTTTTTTTTTTTTTTTTTTTTTTTTGTAAAAATCAATGGATACTTTATTTTGCCAAAAAAACTTATTTTTTCAAGATTTCAAACTTTTGCTTGCAATTATTGCCTGCCTAGAATTTGGTAGATTTTACTTTCAGTTATATTAAGTATTTCCTTTATTCTCTAAAAAAAGGTGCAAAATTAAATTTTTAAAATTGCCAGTTATTAAGCTTTTGTTCAATTTCTGCAGGCATTTGTTATAACATGGAACAATTAGGCACAATGGCTCCTGCTTGAAGAAACACTTCACAAGAGAACCAACCAAATGATGGATCAACGTCCTTTGTCTGTTGGTTCTTTTGAAACAATGTTTCTTTGAACAGAGCCATTCCATCATTAAGCTTAGCTGCATTGTGCTATAGAAAAACTGAAACTATTCAACTGACAGATTTTTTCTTACGTATGACCTGTTTCTATGGGAATGTATTTACAAATTCTGTGTGGGTAGTATTCACCAAAGTTCACGGAACTTTGGTACAGGAAATAATGTGCACAGTTAGTTGTTATTAGTGAAAAGCAGGTAATTTTATAAAGACAAATTACGTAAAGAATTTACAAGTGTGTGGTTTGGTGAGAAAAATGAATGGAATGGAATGAAATGTAACAATTCTTTGCAACATGCCACTCTGGAAAACTTTAAAAACCACCTGGAGAACCTGGAAAAGTCAGGGAATTTTTTATTACTTTTGAGTGGGAACCCTGGGTGGGTCAGTAGCCCTGCAGCATTGCACACGTCACCTGTTGTCAGTCAGGTGCAAGTCAGTGGCACGCTGCCGAGATGAGTGCGAGAGAAGAGAACTTGGTGGGATGTGGACCTTCATTCTGATTTTGTCAATATATCTTCATGCTCTGCATTCCACTGAAACAGTGTGATGCCAGCCCGAAAGATAAGGTCATGTGGTACAACGAAAATGGTTTTGATGTAGATACCTTTTGTTACAGCTAGGGTGAGAGCGTGTTTTCTGTTCAGTTTGTGTGGGGAGGGTGTTATATGTTGCAGAAAAATCTTTGTCTTTTAACTCTCCTAATAGATTTATGTGGGCTGTTTCAAAATGCTTTGTGAATGCATTAAACCTCTATGGAAACTGATGGCCTCCCACGCTTTACGTTCTGCAGACACACCTGTGGCCAAAAAAGTTTTGTGCCAATGTTTTATCGGATATTTGTATAGTGTGTATCTCCTATAAACATGCCAAAAATTGCAGTGCACTCTTATTACAGACTGTTTTCTCATACCATGTACAGTGCCTTTTCTTGGTCAGTTGCTGCCATGTTCATATTCAAAGGACCAAAATAAGCACATGAAGAAACTGAAATAACAAGCACAAAAGTTGTCAACAGTTGGCTCCTGGTTGCAATTGGTACACCATCTATAAACAGAAATCTTTTAAGTTTTTGAGCTGCTGTGTATGCTGTCATCAGATTCCATTGTTGTTACATATGTCTTATAGATATTGATTAAAGATGGGTGGATCAGCCCTTCCAGACACCCTGTGTGTGTGTGTGTGTGTGTGTGTACACACACACAATTAAATTAAATCAATTTATTTATTCATTAAATCAATCACACAATTAAATTAAATTTGTCAGAATACAGGGCTGCCAGACCTGTGCCAATTGCGCGAGCCCACTCCAAAATGTTTTTGTTGTGTCATCCTACTACAAAATCCACCCCGATTTTACACCAAAAGTTAAAATTTACTGGTCATCAGTATTTTAGCATATTCTTATGACATTCGAAATCAATTCAATGATTAATTCATACATGATATTCTTTCGCAGATTCGTGGAATTCCAGGTTTTTTAGGAGGTGAGGGGTCATTCTCGAGATCGATGCAAAACTTAAGAGCAATTTTCAGGATATTAGTCGGGGGGGGGGTCATATTCCGTCTGGGGACGTGTTTTGTCTTTTTAAACTTTCAGGAGTGGAAGTTTTTTCCCATAATCATAATTTTTTTCTTGCGATGTTGCTTCTGTCTAGTATTGTTGTTAAATATAATTTTATTGCATAAATGTTTGTATTTCAGCTTGAAACTGTAGGCAGCAATTTCCGAAAATGGAAGCTAGGGGGTGCGAAAATTTCTCTGTAATCTTTGGGCACGAGATTCTTACGCAGATTCGAGGAATTCCATCTTTTTTGTTTTCATTTGGGTCATTTGTGAGATCAATTCACAGCTAAACTGAAATTTTGGGAGGATTAGTGGTGGTGGGGGAGGTGGGGGTTGTCGTTTTCTGTCGGAGGACGGAGAATTTCATCCTTCGAAAAACGGAAAGTAGATGAAAGTATGATTTCTCTCGTAGTCGTAATTTTTTGTTGCACGATGTTTCTCCTACCCAATATTGTTGTTAGATATAATTTTATTCCCTAAATATTTGTATTTCAGCTTGAAAATGTTGGAGAAATTTCCAAGAACAGAAGTCTGATGTAGTGAAGATTTCTCCCGTATCGTCACTTGGGGTAATGTCCAGTCAAAATTGAATAACATACAATTATTATAAAAACTATGTGAGCTAGTATCTCCAATTTTGGCAAGGAGTAAGGTACTTTGTTATATGCTTTTTATAAAATTTTTACTTCATCATAAATTAATTCTTAATTTGATTAATTATAATTATTAAGTGACCAATAATTACCCAGAGGTTGGGGTAATTCCTGGTCACTTCTGGCGTAATTATTGGTCAGCACCATATTTGATATATAAATGGAGTAATAATTTAATTTTTTATGATAATTTTTAAAACATTTAAACTAAATGATATGAAGTTATATTAACCATGTAGCCAAAAGGGAAAACAACATACACTGTCTAGTAGCTTAAATACAATTTTATTGGATATGCCAAAGTCTTGCACTTAAATTCTACATTATCCAAAGTATTTCTTATAACATTTGTATGCAACATTTATTGGCTGATCATTTACTGTAAATGGAGCAGCACCTTGCAAATGTACTGAATGTTTATAGTTTCTAGTCTGTCTTGCTTAGGCCAACACAAGTTTCCAGCTCCTTTTTCTAGAAATTTTAATTTTACTTCTACTTTACTTCCTTGTTTGTTTGTTTGTTTGTTTGTGACTTTCCCAGTATAAAAAGGATCTTTATCATAATACATAGCATAATAACTGTGCTCTTCTACTGCATTCTGGATATTTCTCAACACTATTTTTGCAGTTTGCAATGAAGTATGTTTCTTTACCTAACTGTTCAATCAAATTTAAATCATCCGTATCTTCAGAGCAACTGCCTTTATCCTCTGATTCACTTTTAATACTTAAAAAGGTGCACCTACAGGCTTTATTTCTGTTTTGTTTTTTAAGCTTGCTCAACAGGCCTGCAAAGTTGAAAAAGGCATATCTACAGCTCTAGCAGCTGCATGTGCACTGAAATTTTTATTTTGCATCTTATATATAGCCTCCTCAAGCTTTAATTTCTTCAACTTGATATATTTCTTTGACTTATATTGTCTCATCATGATGCATAAATTTCACAGAAACTGTATAATATTATAGGCAATAGTTAGCACAGAAAGTACACTAAAATAATAGACTAAACTTTGGATAAATGGAATACAGGGGAAAAAAACAAGTTGAATAACTGACTAACATTTAGGCAATATGCACGTTTTTGGCCCAACAAAGGATTATCACATTGCAGTTACAGTTAAGGATGTCGCTTTGCAGTTAGGGTTAAAAAGTTGCATGATAAATATAATTACAGAGGTTGCATGGTCACAATAAGTAAAATGTCAAGCATAAATACTGGAAAACTACACTGACCAGGAATTACCCCTGAAATATGGGGCAAAGTTTGATATACTCCTATAAATTAATTTAGAATAGCATAAGAAAATCTTAAATTCTCTTTTAGAAGCCGTGATAGTTTATAATTTTACCAAAAAAGAAAAAAAGTTAAATAATTAAATCTTTATTAATGACAAAGATCTTTGCAAATGTGTGCACTTACTTAGGCCAATGTTGTTTTACAGAAACTTAGCTAATATGTTTTAAAATATTTTTTTCATAATAAATTTAAACTTAAGAAATAAATGAGTTATGCATTGCAAAGTAGAATGTTCAAATTGTTTCCATAATTTTTTTTTTTATTTTGGTGAAGTGTTATTTTGATTAAAAAACAGTATGTGACCAATAATTACCCTGGAAACTTAGTGACCGGGAATTACCCCAGGTGGCGATAATTGTATTTTTTCCCCACGCCATGTTCCCACTCCTGTGTTGTTGTGAAATGTACCCCCTCCAAATGTGTGTGCATTTAAGCTTGATAAGGGTATGAAAATTTCCAAAAATGGAAGTGATGAAGTTTGGAAATTTGTAAGAATTGATGCATGGTGTTTAAAAAAAAAATATATTCATCCTCTGAAAGTTACACCTTTTATCTAAAATAGTGAAAGCTCTGATATCAGAGTTCATGGTTCTCAGGCTGAAAATTCTTTTAGCATGATAAATAAAATTATTGTCATTCAAGGGCATTAAAAAAAAAGAAAGAAAAGTAAAGAAATAGTAAGACTAAGGGAAAGCTATCAGCAGAACAAAAAATTAGACAATGGATGCTGTGAAGTGGCATAGCCAACGATAAACAAATATGGCTGTGAAACTTGCTGAGAAGAAAGCAAGGCCTTCTTGCAAGAGAAAACTGGAGCTGATGTTCTAGCAAGTACGAGAACAAAACCAGGAAAAAAACTGTGTTTGAAGCTATGTCTTTTAAAAACCACTTTATTTTGTTTGGAATTCAGTAATTTTATATTGTGAATACAGTGGTGTGATATAGTTAAATATTTACATTCATAAATTACTGTGAATGATTCAGTTTTGTTCATGCTGCATTTATATTCACACTTTCTCGCCTCACGTTCTGAGTTTTCACCAAATTAAAAAGTACAGCTTTTTTCTTCGTCAATCTCATGTGTTAATTAAAATCGCTCACGAGTGCTATGGATGAATAAAAGGATTGTTTTTATCGCGTAACTTGTAATCGATTAGCAGGAATACTGATCTTTTGGTTCTTAAAAGTCTGAATTTTGCCCCGTAAGTTCAGGGAGTAGAATTTTGAGGAGGCTTTCTTTTTCTCATTTTGACCTTCCTTGGGGAACATTTTCGCTCATGAACTTTCCTTTTTCCAGACTGGAGGTGCTTAGAACCAGTTACTAACTCACAATCATCTGCTTAATGTCCATGCTCGTACATGTGGGACCCCACATATGCAAAGAAGAATGGCTTTTTCAGACAACGACAAAAAATAAATAAATAAAAAAGTCAAACTGATTCTACTAGTGGGGAGGGGGAGCAATCCTGCACCAAAACGTCACTGCACAAGCATAAGCGATGGGAGCAGCTTTTATCTTACCAACTTTACTAAATCTCACTGTTATCTTATAGTTTTGGTTCCCATTGTGTTTGTTCGCTGTAATAATGAAAGTTTGTACTATAATCACTGGATGAAAAACGTTGTATGAAGAGTATCATGTCGCAGTTGCTTAAAGGTGATTTCACAGTTGTGGTTATTAATTTTACATTAGTTTTCATTTCATATTGGAGGTACACACTTTTTCAGAGAACCGTCTGAGTTTGTGATGCACAAGCAAACCACACTGCCAGTTGTCTAGTTTCGGAAATAACGCATATTCATCTGAATGCCATTAATCTCAAAAAATATGTTGCTAAAAACCAGCCAAATAATGAACAGTAATTGCTGACAAGAGTAAAGAAGTGGGATTAAAAATGAACTTTCAGAAGACAAAAGTGTTGTTCAATGCTTTTACAAGAAATGAAGATTTATTGATTGATGGAGAAAAGCTGGAGATAACAGACACGTACATTTATCTTGGACAGCAGATATCAAGTGAGGGTCACATTGATGAAGAAATTAATCGGCGTACAAAACTTGCCTGGAGAGCTTTTGGAAGAAACAGCATAATTTTCAAGAGCAATATGCCATTATGTCTTAAAAGAAAAGTGTTTGATCAATGCATCCTTCCAGTGCTTACATATGGTGCAGAGACGTGGACCTTAACTAAAAGAGACATACAAAGGCTGCAGAAAACTGAAAGCAGCATAAAGAGGTGCATACTTGGTGTAACCAGGAGAGATAAGAAGAGGAACTGGTGGATCCGAAAAATGACAAGAGTGGAAGACATCATGATCAGAGTTAAATCCCTGAAATGGCAATGGGCTTGACATACTGCCAGAAGGACAGACCATCGATGGACAGCCGAAATTTTAGGTTATATTCCAAGGGACAGGAAAAGATCCAGAAGAAGACCACATGGAAGATATGTGGATGAAATTCGAAAGTATGCGGGAGTGACATGGAGGAGACTGGCACAAGACAGACCATTGTGGAGGAAATTTGGGGAGACCTTCGTCCAGCAGTGGATTGATAATGGTTGACAATGATGATGATGATGATGATGAATTGCATATTATTTATTCTTCCTAAGTGTATATTCAAAAGCGTTCAGTAATGACAGCAACGAACAGTTCTTGGATGTGGTAGTACCCTATTCACATTATGGGGAAACATACATTCAGAAGAAAATCCCTGATATTAATGTGTCACTTAAAATATTGCAGATCATGTAGTTTTCAATAAACTGCTGGTAGTATAATTGTTTTCCCATTTATCTCACTGTAGAAACAAAAGAAATGCTAATTAACAGTCATAAGAGAAGCAGTGAAATGTCAACAAACCTAAAATAAAACATTTTTTCATAGTTCGTCAAATAATGGTACATCAGTGTATAAACATAACTTAAAGCACAGCATGGACTTAAAACATAATTAAAGATGCTATCATTAGCTGCTCCAAAACTTGAGTTAGTTCTGCTCCAAAATGAAAACTTTCTTACTCCAAAATGCAAATTTTCTCGCTTCTAGAATTGCTCCGAAACATGTTAGGGATGCTAACTCCCTAAGCATAATAACAAATACACCGATGAACCATTACATTATGACCACCTACCTAATAAGCTGTAGGACACCCTTTATCTCGCAAAACCACAGCCACTTGGCGAGGCATCGATTCGACGAGGTGGGGATAGGTATCCTGGGGTATCGGGTACCCAGTGTGTCCAAATGTCCTTTTTTTTTTTTAAAGGACTGTCCTTTAAAACTGTGACTACTGATAAAGTCCTTTATTTGTCCTTTATTTTCAGTACTGTCCTTTATTTTAAGTGAGTTGAGAACATCAACTATCTACAAAAATATTAAGGGTAAGTAACAAAAATGCATTTTATTTTAAATTAACCTAATTCATTTTGTCTTGATATTTTTTGTTTGTAAGGGCAATGATGACTATAATATTGAGCCCCTATTTCTTAACATTGCTACTCCTTTTATTATTTTGTTTTAATGAAGTTCTGAAGTATATGACTCTGGATATCTCTGTGGTGATGCTTCCTTTCTTATATGAGCCTTTGGTTTACCACATTAATTTTTTTTTTTTAATTGAGTTTGTTTTGTAGCTTTTTTAATGATGAAATGAAGACTAATTTTTATCTTTACTCCACAGATTTCTAGTTCAACATGTCTAAACGACAGTGCCACTATCAAAGCGATTGGTCCTCTTCTTGTCAAAAAGACAATAATGATGATGAAATTGGCAAATGGTGCAGACCAGGAAAGAACAACACTCAAGCTTCATGTGTGTGGTGCTCAAAAGAATTTTCAGTGTCTACAACGGGTGTTCAAGCAGTTTTACAACATTCAAGAACTGAAAATTACAAGAAAAATAGAGAAGCTGTAACAAAGTCAAAGGACTTGACAAAAAGTTTCAAAAGTCAAACAATAATTAGTAATCAGGTTACTACTGCTGAAGTTTTGTGGGCCTCTGCACTGGAACACAATATTCCATTCAGGTTTTGTGATCATTCAACACAGTTGTTTCAGAGAATGTTTCCTGACTAAAATTGCTGAATCATTTTCAATGCACTGAACAAAGTGTCTTACCTAGTTAGATATTGTTTGGGGCAAACATATGAAACCATTTTAAAGGAAAGTTTGAAAGGGAAATATGTGCCAATTGGACTAAATGAAAACAATGACAGTGGTGTGCATAATAAAAAGAGCTTGAAATAATCGTACGATATTTTGATGATGTGCAATAGCGAATTGTAATAGATTTTCTTGAAAGGGTATATTTGCCAGAAGCTAAAGCACTTGCCATGAAAGAAAAATTGATTTCTGTTTTACAAATGTTTGGCATCAATATATCTAAGGTAATATGCGTTATGACTGATAGTCTACAAGTTATGGTAGGCTGTAAAAAAGGCATGCTAACACTTTTAAAGCAAGAAAATCCCCACTTGCTTGATGTAGGTCGATGTTCATTACATCATGTCGTGAATGCTGTAAAAAAAGGCTGTAAAAGAATTTGATTCTTCACTTTCTGAATTTGCAGTGGATGTATTCTACTATTTCCATGGCAATAGTGTAAGATCAGCTGATTATGGTAAGAGTCAGGAACATGTAGGTGCTCCAAAACATGTATTTATGAGACCTGTTGAAGCTAGATTTTTAACTTTTGGACCAGTATTTGATCGTTTATTGGAGCAAAAAGATGCCTTGATTCACTACTTCTTATCCTTTGTACCTGCACATCGTTCCAAAGAACTGAAAACCAGTGAAAAGTTGCACAGAATAATTTCTGCATTGAAACAAGGTGACATTTTCATCCACTATCAGTTTATGCATGGTGTGTTTAGCATTGTGAATATATTTCAGTTATTTTTTCAGAAAGAAGAACCTCTGATTCATCTTCTTTATTATGAAATGACTTCATTAGTAAAGATGGTAATGAAAAGAGCTATGGTAGATGAAGTTTTTGTAACACTCCAGGTCATAAACTTGCAGATTTAGATGTCAGTCAACATTTGAAACCTTTGGAAAGGATGGCTATTGGTGTTTTGACAAAGAGTGCAATGAAGTCTCTAACAGAGACAAAGAAAAAAATGCTACTTTTACAGTGGAAAAAATTCTACAATGTGTTAATTTAAAAATTGCTGCACTATCTTCCATTGCAGAAGAAAATATTAAGAGGCTTGCATGTACAGCAGCCAGACCAAAAGAACAGCCCAAAAAGTGTTGCTTCACTTATGAACATTGCTAAAAGCCTTCCTAATGTTGTTCTAAACCTAAAGCTAGATGAATTGTCCACGGAATGGGATTTGTGCAAGCTGGAGAATGTTGATGGCAAAAAGCGCATTGATGAATATTGGGCAGAAATTTTCAAAAAGAATCCTCAGAGATGTGCAACCCTTTAAGGCTTGATCATGGCATGTTTGACCATACATCATGGTAACAGTGATGTGGAGCAAAGTTTTTCAGTTGACAGACATTTTGACTTGTAAAAGAACTCGACTACATGATGAAACTGTGACTTCTTTGAAAAGAGTTAAGTCCCATATGAAGAGGACAAAAACTGTATATAATGAAATCGAAGTTACGCCACCTCTTAAAAAAGCATGTGTGGATGCTCACAAAATGTTTGCTGAACATCTAGCTGAAGAGAAATGTATGCGATTGGAAGAACAGAAGAAACAGGCCACGAAAGATCAAGAGGCAGCTCTCCACAAACAAGCTGAGGAATTAAGAAAGAAGGAAGAAAAACTTCATATAAAAGAGCGAGAAAAGAAAGCGGATGAGAAGAGACTTAAAGCAAATCATCAAAGATTTAATGGCCAAAGTACAAAAATCACTGAATGAGGCTGATAATTGGAAAAAGAAGCTGAAAAGGAGGTGACGAAAATACAGAAAGATAAAGCCAAGATTAAACAAATGTGTTATGCTCTTTTGTTTTTGTTCAGGAAAAACATTAAAGGTTGGTGGTTTTTTTTTTTTTTTTTTGCAGGAAAAGGTATGAGTAAGAATAAAGAAAGATTACATAGTTTTGTGTTGTGTGTTTGAAATATAGCAGTTACTTTCAGTTTTTGTGAAGTTATGTCATTTAAAAGGTATCTGCGTAACATTTTCCAATTTTAACCCACTAGGCACTTGCACATTATATTGTTCACTTTTTCATACTGGTATGTGATGTTGTACTTATTTTTATTTGGGAAAACTTTTTTTATAAAATGTATTCAATTTATTTGTATTTCGTATACCAGTACCTACGTGAAAGTATATTATTTTATGTACAATCAATTGTAAGTGTAGAAAATTAATTTTTTTAAATGTAAAAATTGAATTATAACTCTGGGAGGAACGGAATGGCTATAAGAGGGGAAGAGCAGGCCATTTTGAAAAATAACAATTCTTTCCTTTTTTAACATGTTTAAAACAGATTTCAGCTGAAAACAGGAACCTTTAATTCAAAAACAAAAGTTTTGCCCCAAATCAGGGGGGGCACCGGTACTTTTCAGATGTCCTTTATTTTTTACATTTGCTGCTGGACATTCTGGGTACCACAATGTCAATGGAAGGTCGTCCAGTTCTTGTACATTTTGGGGTGGTGGTGATTTAGTGCAAACCCGCTTTTCCAAGTTGAACCACAAATGTTCCATTGGGTTCATGTCAGGTGAATCTGGAGGCCAGGGTATTAACAGAAAGTCACCAGCATGTTCCTCGAAGCATTGCTTGACGATTCTGACAGTGTGGCATAGTGCATTATCCTGTTGATAATGGCCATCACCAGCAGGGAACACAGTTGCCATGAATGAGTGAACTTGATCCGCAACAATGTTCAGATATCTGATAGCTGTCAGGGATTGTGATATTAGAATAATGGGGCCTAAAGTGTCCCAAAAACATCGCCCACAGTATAACACTGCCGCTGCCCTGTTTCCGCCCAACAGTGTATTCCGGGGCCACAGCCTCCATTGGTTATCGGCGTATCTGCGCCCAGCTGTCTATGTGATGCACCAGAAATCTTGATTCGTCAGAACAGGCCACTTTCTTCCAATCATCCATAGTCCAATCTCATTATCTTGGAATCATTTCATGCATTGCTGGTGATAACGTGCAATGAGCATGGGGATCCGGCTGGGTCTTTGGCTGCAGGCCCGTTCGCAGAAGGCTGTGATGAACTGTGTGCTGCGACACATTGCCCTGATCACCACTGCTGTAGTTGCGGGCGATTTGTTGCACTGTGGCCCTGCGGTTGCTGTGAACAATGTGCGACAGTCTCTACTCCTCCCCTCTGGCATCAATCAGTTGCAGATAACACACGGCTGGACGACGGTTGATTGTTTGGCCATCTGTGCACCACTTTTGGTACATACTCACAACAGCGGCACGTGAACAAGCCATGCCGTTTCCGAGATCGTAGTTCCGAGGCGCAGTGCCATCATAATTTGTCCTTTATCAAACTCCGATAAATTGGCAGCTTTTCTCATTCTGACACCCAACACTCTACTAACCGAAAGCTGGTCTTCGGATTGCATATATACTGTTCTTTGAGCTTCACCTGCACCACCGTTCATTCTCTAGGCAGGCTCATTTCTCTAGGCTGGGGGTGGTCATAATGTAATGGCTCATCAGTGTATGCTGTATGGCTGTGCAAAAATTATGCTCCTGGATGCAACTACTTGAAAATACTACATCTAAATAGTGCTGGTTATTATTTTATTACATGTTTTTGGGCCACGGAAATCTAAAAAGGTCCTATGCATTCATATATAACCATGTTTGGTGTAAGAAACTTGTACCACTTCATAGTGACTAAAATATTGAAAAAATGTTTGTTGAAAACAAGTACTGACATTCTCTCCCATTCTTTACATTTTAAAATACATGTAAATACTACATTTGTGTTGTGAAAGTAACATTTTATTTGCATGCAGTTTTAATGAAAAGTGACTACCTGAAGGAACAACCAAGTGCAATCTGACCACCATGTATATTGTGAAAGGCAGTTTTCTGAAAGTGAAAAAGGTCAGTAATTTTTTAAGAACTATAATGATTAGTGTTTTGAAAAAGTTTTATTAATCTTTTAAAAGAGAGAACATGGTCTGCAGTACTTTAATAGAACCATCTACAAAGTCCTAACTCATAACTTAGGCTACCTAGAACAACAACAACAAAAGAGAAATTGGAAAGGAATGTCAGTAATTTTTTATCAAAACATTTTTGCCATATTTTATTCGCTTGGTAGAAAGTGGTACATACTTGGTAGAAGTGGTAAGTACTTTTATACTGTGCGCCAAACAGGTGTATATATGAGATGCATTGAGCTGACTGGGAATATTTCCCAGTTAGTACTTTGGAGATGCTTGATGATTTTGTATTTTATGAATTATAAGATGTACAGAAGGGTTGAGCGAAGCTCTGGTAATTACTGTCTTGGAATTGGGGAAGGGAGGTGAAGACCTCTCTTCATACTACTGCTGAAAAAAAGGTATGGTTTGAAAAAATGTTTAAAATGTTTTTCCCCTCAGAAGCATTTAATCATATTAAATAACAGTTCAGAGTAATGGGGAGGCAATAATACAGTCATGCTGTACAGGTTGTGTTCACCATGTTGTTTCATCTCATGGTCAGCTTTTTAAAGAATTAAAATAATAATAATAATAATAAATGCGACTCTGAATCATTTGCCAACTTGAACTTTCAACAATTTGTGAGTCTTTCTTAAAGAAATAGGACAGTGAGCATAATTATGCCATAAATGTATTTTCACATTGAGTACAAGAGTAAAAACATGAGCAAGATATAGAAAGTGATTTGTTTTTATTACAATATTCCCTTGTGATAGTTATTTTAAATGTGAATGTTTTATAACTACCACATATACTAACATATAAGCCAACCCCTGCTTCAACAGCTAAAAATTATTGAAAAACCTTGATTCGCTTATAAGCCAATCTTTAATTTTGAGATTTTGAAGAACATTTATTAAAACGAAATATGCAAATTTCTGGGATCATCTAAAAAACCTTCAAAATGTGATTCATTATTAAAATTTCCAAACAACTTCTGTAACTTCCAAGGCATCACTTATGCAGCATTTTTTAAAAATCTTTATAACCATTTATGGTGAAATTGCTTCCTGCAATTCTTTTGCTCAAGAAGTAACAAGGCCAATGTTGGCCATTTTCAAGTTACCACCTTTTGTAAAACACTGTCTTTTGCTCTTCTGTAAAGCTGTCTGTACTGACACAATTGTCACTAGCATGGCCACTTGACACCCACCCTTGCTGTGAATGCTCAGGAGAGGAGAGATGCCTGATTCATTGTGCTCCTCCCCAACAGTCAAGTGATTTATCTGGTATCTGGCTCACTCGGTATCTAGTTCCAAAGATGGAGTGCCACTGTCGCACTTAGGAAAATAATAAGGGGTTTCGTTCATGTTTGGGAGCAAAAATTTCAGTGAGAAGTTGAAATGGGATTAGGTTTTGCACTATATATTAGCTGCATCTATTCCCATAGGAGTTCTACTCTGGGTGAAAAAATATTTCATAATGGTTTTCTATTTTTGGGAGTACAGCAGAAGTCTTATATGAATCTTCCCGACACAGTTGCCAGCAATTTGTTTACATTTGAAATTGCAAAACAGAGTTGGGTTTTTGTAAGAACACACACACACACACACACACACACACACACACACACACACACACACACACACACACACACACAGATTCCATAAACACAAGTAAAATATGTAGAATAGTGAAAAATCTGTCTCCCCATGAATGAACACTATTGCCTGATGGAAGGAGTGCTGTTTCTCTACAATGCCTTGAGCAGAATAATCATATCTGCCAGTTATTATCCACAGCTGTGAACCCCCTCTCCCCCTCAAGTGTGGGAGGCACAGCTAAGGATAGAATTGACAGAAGGTCAGAAACTTATCTCATGGTGCCACACAAAGAGCTGTGCTCTAAAGGTAAACAAACCAGCTGAAAAATACAGTGGGAGAATTTGTTTCACTCTGAAAGTCCAGCCCAACTTTTTACTAACTCTAGTATAAGTTTGAAAGCAAGATTTCTTCCAAAAACTTTCAGCTTATATGCAAGTATGCACTGAAGTGCCAGAAAAACTGGTACACCATTCTAATACTTAGTAGGTCTCCCACGGGAGCGCAGGACTGCAGAACTACGACGGGGCATGGACTCCACTAGCTTCTGGAAATATGCTGTAGGCAATGCACACCATACTTCCTGCAGAGCGTTCCGCAATTCGGGTGCATTCCGAGGTCTCGGATTCCTGTGTTCGATAGCGCGTTGCATGACATCCCAAATGTGTTCTATCACGTTCAGATCTGGGGACTTGGGTGGGATGGCAACACCCCAAACTCAGATGAATGCTCCTCTAACCATAATGTGGCATCCCAACACTTGTGTGGAGCTGCATTGTCCTGTTGGAACAGGCCCAACCCATCAGCATGAATGCAGGACACGAACGGGTGTACGTTGTCAGAAAGGATGCGTACATAGCTTTAGCCAGTCACAGACGTTTTGTAGATGTACCAGGGGTCCCAGTGAAGCCCAGCTAAACACACCTCATACCATTAGGGACCCCCCACCAGCCGGTACAGTTCCCTGTTGACAGGTGGGATCCATGGCTTCATGGGGTTTGCGCAACACACGAATCCTTTCATCTGCCCGATACAGTTGGAAACACGACTTGTCAGACCAGGCTACTTGTTTCCAGTCATCAAGTGTCCAGTGGCGGTATTGCCGTGCCCAGGCGAGGCGCATAGCTTTGTGTCGTGCACCCATCAAGGGGACTCGAGTTAGGCGTCGGCTCCCAAAGCCCATATCGTGCAGGGTACGTTGCACAGTCCGGACGCTGATGCTTGTTGAGGCTCCAGCATTGAATTCCGATGATACCTGTGAGAGTGTTGCACGCCTATCATGTGAAATGATTCTTGACAGCCGACGATGGTCACATTCACCCCATGTCTTTTTATGGCCACACTGGTATCGTAGGTTGGAGGTTTTGCCGGAATTCTTGTAGTCACGGTACACCCTTGCAATGGTGGTCCGTGAAAATACGAACTTCGTTTCTACCTCCGAAATACTATGGCCCATCTCACAAGGGCCAACTATGACACTGCGTTGAAAATTGCTTAAATCGTTATTACTTGTCATTCTCATGCCGAAAACAGCTCTGACAGGTTGCAAGGATGTCTGTCGCTTTATATATGCACTGGCGGACGCAACCGAGTACGCACATATGTGACATTGCTATGTATTTTGCATAAGCTCGTCTATACCAGTTTTTCTGGCACTTCAGTGTATATGGTACTTATAATATTGATCCCAGCATTTATAATGGCTCATGTTGGAATTTATATATCTCATAATATTTTTTAGTTTTATTGTAGGGTTTAAGTACCTTAAGTATAATTTTTTGATATATAATACAAGGCCTTCACAATAAAATTCTTCTTGTTTTTGATATAATTTTTTGCATGTTGTCGCCTGGTCTCCATGTGTGGCATAACAGGGAAATTCTTTAAAAAACTCTAAAATCTTAACAGATAAAAACTTTAAGCTAAAATTCTTAAAAATACAGAAGTTCCAAGCAAAAATGTTATATATGTTACCGTTAAAGTGTATAATTCAGTTATTTCATAGAATACCTAGTTATTTCATGAAATAACTGATCAAGTTAGTTAAAGCATGTAATAAATGAATAATTCCACACTTTAACTAGTTATTTTATGAAATAATTAGGTATTCTATAAATTAACTAATGATAGACAATTAAAGTGTAAAATAAACAATTTCACTGAATTATACAGCATACAAAATATTATTTATATAAAGACACAAGAAAATCATTTGTTACAACAGGGATTATTAAAATGTCATTTGGAATTGCATTGAACATTATTTCTGAAACAAATACATTTTTTGTTGACACACTGCGTTTTACATGAACATTTTTTAAATCCCTGACCAGTACCTAAATTTGAGCTGTAGCAACTGACCAGAGTGATTTCAGATCTGGTGTCACCCCTTCCTCTGTCAACTTTAGGTACTGGGATACGGACTGTAAGCCCCACAGAGGCTTCAGAATGAGATTTATCTGACATTAATTTCATCTTCTTAGCTTGAATTTCCAAACATTCTTTAGAGTTTTCTTTTTCCCTCTGAACATTCGGTTCATTAAAACACAATTTGCAGATCTTCTGTACAACTTTGTCTTCCAAAACAGTCTTCTAAACATGACAGCAATCAACTAACTTGAATGAACTGGCGCCAACACGCCAATAGTTGCACAACACACTAGACTGTCTACCAAACAAGTCCACCCCTATGGTCTGGAAGAGTTCATAAATTCAGTAGGGGAGGAAAGTAAATGTGTTTCTCGTTGATGTTCTGAGAGTCTGGTGCAAAAAAATATTCGGCTACAGTAATCTCTATATATTAAGTTCAGCAAATTATCATTAATTACAGAAATATTGCGTGTAAATGAAAGTAATACTTTCCATATTCTTAAACGAAACATAAAAGTTAATATCATTATTATTATATAACACTTTATAGTGGGTTGAAAATGGTGTGCTATTTCTGACCAGTGGTTCTCACTTTACAGCCTTTTGAATTTGGGATTTATTACTCGGTTATTTTACACTTTAACGGGGCGTATATCATTATTCTATGAAATAACTAGTTAAATCATGGAATACAAGTGAGTTTTACGCTTTAACTGACTTGATCAGTTATTTCATGAAATAACTAGGTATTCTATGAAATAACGGATTTCATACTTTAACGATAACATATGCATAAGGTGAGAAAACATACCTTTCACTGTAGTGAACTTCGCTAAACGGGTACATTGTTGTATGTACGTTGCTTTAACCAAACCACTGGTATGAATGGGATTCTTTCAAAGCATACACCACACTTGAAAATCTGTTCTCACATGTAGTATATCCCGAAATATCACAAAAATGAATAAAACTGACCTGCAAATACGACAACTAGAAATCCGGAAAGTCCCGAGTACAAAAAGGGCCAACCCCACTTCATGTACCATCCGGAACACAACTGAAACTTTACAACACTCAATTAGAATAAAGTGAACCATACAGAATAACAAAAAAAAAAAAAAAAAAAAAAAAACATCTTGAGATGCCTACCAAAATACAAGGACTTTTGGCATTCTAATCTTTTCTTCCTATGCATTTCGCTAACGTGTGCCTTACCATCTTCAGGGACAACGTCAGCTGTGTCCTTTGTGATCACAATTGTTCTGCCACATACACCAACACTGCAGTCTCATCTTCATCAAAATCTGTGACATCATTACTCTGGGCTGTTGCCACTTCTTGGTTTCAAAAACACAAAAATTCGTTTGTTGACTGTTCTCCTTTTGTCATTCACGGTACCCTCGTCCACAATATTCTCTTTTTGTTTGTCATATTTTTTTGCTCTTTTACCAATATTTTCCAAGGAAGTGGTAAATCGATGCCACAATGAATATTATCATTGTTATTTTTGTTTTGTTTTTTGTGTTACTATAGCTTCTGCATAACCAGTTATATTTTTTGTTAGTTGTTGACATACTATAGACCCTTTCCATCTCAATTCAGGCAGGGGGTGTTAGTTGACCACCTCCAATTTTTTTGAAAAAATTATGGTAGCTACTCCTAATAGAGGTATGAAGTACTGCAAAAGAATTTTTCGCAAAAAAATTTTTTGGTCGAGCTACAGCATTTTGAAAATGGGCAAAAAATACACCCGTGATGAAAATAATGTGAAACACCAAATTTTTAAATGTACACTGTTCCTGTACTTAACAGGTACAGACTTGAATTTTTTTTTTTATTTTGAAGCTATTGAATTGGCATTTCTTTATGTTCACAGAAATCAAAGGAATATTGTTAGATTGCAAAAAAAGTCTGTATTTATTACAAAAAATTTTAATTTTCCACAAATTTAGGATTTTTTTTTAAGAAAAATATTTATCAGGTGGGTAAGTGTGCCAACCTGCACTCCTACTAGGGTTGTCTTAGCAGTAATTTTATTTTTATCCTGTGATACATGCAACTCATAAAATTATTTTTTTAAATATACAAAATTTCAAAAAATCAACATTTTTGAATTGCAATATCTCAAAAACCCCATTTTTAAAAAATCTGAAATTTTGTCCAAATAATGTCCTAATGGTAGGTAGTGAACTGGGGGAATCAGGCTACTGGATTTTTGCCTTGAAATTTTCCTACAAATTTTTGAAAATGCACTTCTCTCCTGTTCAAACCTCACGGTTGGGTTATTATTAAAAAAAAAAAAACAGAAAAAAACTTCGAAAGATATTTCTGAAAAGTTTACCTGAGTATATATTCCAAATTACAGTGTCAATCTATATTTTAAAGTCATTTTTATGATTTTTAATAATTGTCACCTATGTACATGTTTAATTTTTTTTAGATCCATAGTCTGTGCACATAAAATACATTATCTCAGTTGCAGTTAAGATTCAATTTCTATTTACATAAAAAAAAAAAGGGCCTCAAAAAACAAAATTATGAGCTTACTTACCATCATAACTACAAATTATTCAAACTGAGAAAAGCTGCTGGATTTTATTAATTTCCTTCTCATCAAAGGTATGAAGTTGTGCTGAACGTCCAACAGGAGTTGGGGCACTCACCTTCAGAAGTACATTTTTAAGGGCACTGGACACTTGACCTGTTTTTTTGCCACATTCTTCTGGCCACCAAAAACCTCTCTCTGGTCCATGAGGGTGCATGAAAGATACTGTTATGTCCTCAAATTCTTTAGATATGTTTGTAATCTGTCCCATCCATCCACCAGTTATCGTCATAAACGCATCCTATGAATTCTCCTATTTGAAAATCATTCACAGAAAATGGGTTCTTTTTTTGTTGGCTTGAAAATTGCACTGCTTTATGTGGGTACCGGATTGTTCTGGCCATTGATGGTTTATTTCCTTGTACTAACCAGGAATGCTATGACTGTATTCCAGCAACATATTTTATTGTATCCCACATAACAAATTTTAAGAGATGCACCTTCACTTTGCTAGGGTTCAATAGGATTGAACTTCACAAGTTGTGAGGAATAGAAGTTTAGTCTTTGAGATCAAGGGGTAGATAAGTTTCAACAAATGAAGGTGCATCTTTTATAGCTTGTGAAGCTTCTTTCTGTAAGTTGAATTTAGTAGCAAAATGTTTGCACAGGCCACCCACACCATCATCACTCTTGCATTGGCCTGTGGCTGAGAAGATCCACTTCCTTGTTACATTTGGGTCCCCCTTCATAAATTCATAGAACTGATATTTCTTTTGAAGTGCCCGGCTGCTCCATCTGAGATGTAAACAATTGTTTTAAATTCTTCCAAAGGACAAGTCTTGGCAATTTCACTTTTTATGAGCAGAATGGCACACAGAGCATGTGCTGTGTCATGGCTTATATCATTGCATTCTACCACAGAAGACTTAGTCTCATTTGGAAAGTATGCAATGCATGTAAAGAGTGAGATCTGGACATTGTTTGCCAGTAGTACCTTTGCACTTCATCAGGTAGAATTACAGATCAGTTTTGAGCAAAGTCAAAGTGCAACACCAACACTGGACTATGTGCTGCAGACTGTTTAACCTCTGCTATCCCATTTCTCTGGATCCACTCATTATAAATTATAGAAGTGTTTATTCCGTCTCGATAACCCCCACCTTTAGTAGCTCTTATTTTAATTGACTCCTCCAATGACTCTCAAGCAGTCTTAATAGGTGTTTCATAGTACTCCATAAAAAAATTGCACCGGGCAGTACCATTTTCAGTGCCACACTGTGCTTTGGAAAATCAAACTTTGAAATCACATCAGCTACAGTTTAGCCCCAAAATCACTGCAAATTGCAGTTTACCCATGAGTCAAAAATTGCCCAAGTTCCATAAAATCATTCACCACCATTTTCACTGTTACTAATTTTTTCTTGCCATTTTTGGATTTAGTCACATTTGGCGACTTGGTGAATGCTCAGTGCAAGCCCTGCCGGGAATTGTGTTCTCCTGCTATTAAAAATTTACTAAATAATGTTTACAGTTCTCATTTTTTCACTGAATTCAAAAATTTGAAAAAAAAAGTACCATTTTTCAAAAATTGGAAAAAAAAAAAAAATTGAAAAAAAAAGTCATTTTCAAAAATATGTAAGAAAATTTCAAGGCAAAAATCCAGTAACCTGACTCCCCCAGTAAACTACCTACCATTAGGACATTGTTTGGACAAAATTTCAGAATTTTAAAAAATGGGGTTTTTGAGATATTGCAATTCAAAAATGTTGATTTTTTGAAATTTTGTATATTTTAAAAATTAATTTTGAGTTACAAGCATCACAGGATAAAAATAAAATTACTGCTAAGACAATCCTAGTAGGGGTGCAGGTTGGCACACTTACCCACCTGATAAGTCTTTTTCTTAAAAAAAAAATCCTAAATTTGTGGAAAATAAAAATTTCTGTAACAAATATAATTTTTTTTTGCCATCTGGCAACATTTGTTTCACCAATTTCTGCAAATTTGAAGAAAGGCCAATTCAATAGCTTCAAAATAAAAAAAAACAAAAAAAAACATTAGAGTCTCTACCTGTTATAGTTCAAGAGCAGTGTGCACTTAAAAATTTGGCATTTCACATGATTTTCGTCACAAGTGTATTTTTTGCCTATTTTCAAAAGGCTGTAGCTCGACCAAAATTTTTTCTTATGAGAAATCCTTTTGCAGTACTTTATACCTCTATTAGGAGTAGCTACCATGTTGGT
Organism: Macrothele yani; assembly: GCA_039090855.1. Classification (NCBI taxonomy): domain Eukaryota; kingdom Metazoa; phylum Arthropoda; class Arachnida; order Araneae; family Macrothelidae; genus Macrothele; species Macrothele yani. The sequence continues at coordinate 87,546,475 of CM077011.1, read as the reverse complement.
CATGCCTGCCTGAATTGAGATGGAAATGGTCTATATTTTTTTCTTCAAATAATGGTGTAGCTGTATTTTTTTAAACAATATTGTGTTAATGCTGTCCGCTCTTCTTTTTTGTTCCAATCACTGATGTGTTGGTTAAGTTGTTTTTTTTTCAATTTATTTTTTGTGCTTTCTATGCAAGTTAATTTTTTCTTTTCCTGATGTATCTATAGGGCAGGGTGAAATTTCTTCCAAAAATTTTGTGTAACAATTCTGCTAAAATCTCCTATGCAAAATGTTTTTTGAATAGCAGTTACTTGTTTTTGCATAGCAGTTTTTCCAGAACTTCATTCAGAATCTGTATCTGATTCATATGGACGTTCAGTGCCATTGCCATATGGTTTTACATTTGGATTCCTTTGTTTGTTATTAAAAAATAAATCACAAGATGACTGTGGGTTAAATTCCTTGAGTTCTGGGCCTTCTAAAGCAATTCGAAGAAGACCATCTTAAGTCTTTGTATCCATTCGATTTATAAAATCTGTTTTAACACGTTTCATTGCAGAGAAAGCTCTTTCTACTTTTGCATTGGTTGTCGGCAGCACTCTCAAGAGCAAGAGCAATTTTGATCCTCTATAACTATTATTCTGAAAGTAAAAATTATCTTATTTCAGTTATTTTTTAATTATTAGGAATAAAATAAGATGAAATTAAGAATGTCATTTTATTTTATTTTCGGTGGCGTATCGTAAAATTCAGAAAAACGTAGTTTTTCATCTAATCCACATCAACCTATCCACAGACCGTGAAATTCAGAAATAAAATATCGGCACCTGTCATGTTGATCCTGTAGCATAATTTCCTACAGAAAAGTCATGATTCATACGATGACCAAAAGTCCAAAGACGTACGAAAGAAATGATCGTATAAAAAAAACAGTAACTGTCATTTTTAAGTACTTTTATGTTATTTTCAGATGGAAAAAAACCCCGAAAATTCCTCGTTTTTTTCAGCATTACGATTGTTTATTAGTTAGACCTAAAAATCCGTAGTATTTTGCATTTCTGAAAATATTTCTCAAAAACTGAAGGACGAACAAAAGCCAAGACACTAATGTGATTAATGCAACAAATAACGAACGCAATTTAGAAAGTGATCACGCTACCGCGACGGCAACAATTACGTGGTGTGGAATAGCTCAGCGAGCTTTGCAGAGCACTTAGCCTGGCCCACTGAGCTATTCCACACTACTAATTGAGCGCAAAATATTTTCTGTCAAACTGCTCGTAAAAAAATTAAAAAATAAAAATATGAAAAAGCCATATTTCCATCTCTTTGCGGCTTTCTAACCTCGTACTACGTAACATTTTTTTTTCCTACTGTTAGCGCATTTTCCAACACCACCTAGCTAGCTGTCCTGACGCCATGCAGAATTAAAAAAAAATTAAAGTGCCATAAAATCTTGTTATCCGCAGAACTTAACATTTTAACTGATAATTCGTGGATTTATATGACGAAAGTACGGTATTTACTGCAAATTACCCAACTTGAATCAAAAAACAAAATTGGGGCGTCCGCGCGAAATTTTTAGGCACCCGGAATTTTTCAGCCATTATTATTTCTTTCATAAAACTACGTTAGAGCTGATCTGGGGGGGGGGGGGTCAACAAGAAAAAAATCCCACTCCAGGTTGTATTAAAATAGGAAAGTCATCAAAGGTCAAACATTTTTAAGTGCTGGTGGAAATGAAATAACTCATTATGCAATATATATATAAAAAAAAAAAGTCTCTTATATGTCACCGATCCCTCGTAAAGCGAATAGTCAGCCGCTCCCCACCATGTTCTTCTCCTCATAATCGTAAACACGATTCGCGGAATACCGTTTGGTACGGCAAAGTTAGATAAATAAACTTCCCAACTTTCCTCCTAGTGTGCAAGAACTGCAGGAACCAAACCTTCTGAAGTGATTAGCACAAGGGGGTTCGGTTTGAGGATATGGAGACAGAAATCTAAGGTGCAACACTTCTAAATCGCAGCAAGGGTGGAAGAACAGAGAACCAATCGTGTTCTCCGTAAAAAGATACTCCCACAATCCTTTGGGATTCCTTTCAGCGAGCACGAGCGGGCGTCGCATAAGCCGCCAGTAGCAATGATGCAGCAGTTTTTGATAGGCATCCGTCAGCGTCCGTTTTACTGAAAACATTTTTTTTTTAAATAAAAAGACATATTAGTTAAACATAATATTCAAGATGACTCTTGCACTAAAATATTTTTTGCTAGATTAAAATTTTACAGGAAACGAATATGCCATTAATTTCGAAATATTTCTGTGAAGATACCGTCCAATGGTATCAAATCCCGCCTGGATCGACTCCTGAATGTTCACACAACTTATCGAAAATCGAAATGTTTTCCTACAGCATGACTCAGTGTTAAGCGTTGCGGGCAGTCATGTGAGAGGATGGTCCTATCAGCGCTAGGGTTATCAGTTCAATTTGAGAAAGTGTGCTGCGCGTTCATATTTGGAACGTGCCATTGCTTAACGAAAACATGGAATCTTATTATGTTTACCAGCAGTCAAAATAATGCTTTAAAAAGTTATTGTTAAATTTTTTTAGGATATACATTTATATTGTACGTATTTAATCACAACTTGTAAAAACCACTTGAAACTTGCATCGCAGAAATATGCGACGCAAATCTCAAATTCTATCGCAACTCCATGCAAAATGCGATGCGATACCAGTCAAATTTCACCCTGCTATAGGGATGCTGTATACACCAGCTTTATCTAATGATTTAGTTTTATCTTTATTTTTTATTATCATGCTTTTATAATCAGTTATTGTTATTCTAATATCTTGTTTTTGTTTATTACATTCTTCTTTTTCCTAATTTTATTTGTCTTATATATGGTAACTTTCCATAGTATCTCTTCTTTATATTCTCCTGTATTAGGTGTTTATACTGATATATTAATTTCTTTACAATATCTGGGCTGTATCCAAATTTCTTGATTGTTTCCACTATCCATCCAATTTCTGCCTCTCTGTTGCCTTGTTTCTAGAATGTGTGTGAATGCTCTTTGAATTAATGCTCTGATTGTAGATACTTTATAGGCCCATGGATGGTTTGAATTGGCTGGTATAAACATTGGCATGTAGGATGGTTTCCTGTACACATAATATTTATAAAGTTGACTGTTCTTTTCTATTGTAATGTCCAAAAAATGAAGTTTGCTTTCAGATTCTAGTTTTATTGTGAACTTTATGGTGGGATATGTATTGTTTAATTTTTCTTTTAAATCCTTAAGTTCCTGTGTACTAGACTTCCACAAGATTAATTGTGTCAACATATCTTCCGTGGAATAAGAAATGATCTTTGTATTTGCCTATTATATTTTCTTCTAGTGGTAAAATTACTTCTGCGAACAGTAAAAACAGTGGCGAGCCCATTGGTGCAACAAACCTTTGTCTGTAGAGGATATTATTGTACAGAAAAAAGTTATTATAAATATATTTCAGTAATTCTATCTATATATATAAAAGTGAAAGTTGGTATATTTGTTTGTTTGTTTGCCTGCTATACAAATCTACAGTTTTCAACTTAGAACCACCAAATTTGGTATACTATTTCATGGTACTCTAACTTAGACCATAGAAGGATTTTGGAAGGGATCAGAGCCAAGGGGAGGGAAAGGGAGGTCAAGGGGGCCACCATACAAAATTTTCGTTATTTTAGTTAAAATTTCTAGTTTTCAATTTAGAACCACCAAATTTAGTATACTATCTCATAGTACTCTAACTTAGACTGTAGACGGTTTGGGGAAGGGGTCGGAGCCTGGGGTTCAAAAGGCCCCCATACAAAATCTTTGTGAAAAGTTCTACAGTTTTAAATTTACAACCACAAAATTTGGTATATTAATTATCTCATGATTCTCTGACTTAGACCATGGACAGTTTTTGGAAGGGGTCGGAGCTGGGGGTCAAGCCCCCCCCATACAAAATGTTTGTAAAAAATTGCAACAGTTTTCAATTTAGAACAACCAAATTTGGTATATTATCTCATGGTACTCTAACTTAGACCGTACATCGTTATTGGAAGGGGTCGGAGCCCAGGGAGGTCAAGGGGTCCCCCCATACAAAATTTCTACAGTTTTCAATTTAGAACCACCAAATTCGGTATACTATCCCATGGTACTCTTAGATAATAAACGTTTTTAGAAGGGGTTGGAGCCTGGGGTCAAGGGGTTCCCCCACAGATTTTTTGTAAAATCTACAGTTTTCATTTTAGAACCACCAAATTTGGTATACTATGTCATGGTACTTCGACCGTAGACGGTTTTCGGAAGGTGTCGGAGCCTGGTGTCAAGGGGCCCCCATACAAAATATTCATAAAAAGTTCCATTTTTTAGTTTTATGCTGGCTTTCACCACCAACAGGCTGCTCCTTCAGACAGAAATATAATGTTTTGTAAATAGAAAGTTCCAGATATTCAAAACGATAAACAAAAGGATGATCACTGTCAAGTCGCATGCCGCAACATGACATAAGTACATTGCATTTCAGTGACACAGGATTCTCAGAAGCGCACACCGATGTACGGCAGTTCTATAGATGTCTCCTCGAAGGTAAGAATTTCCATTCCTGTTCCTTTCTTTTTTGTTTCGTCAAAGTAAATTAACTAAATCGAAATTTTTGTTCTTTATATTTACATTTTTTCGGGGGGGGGGGGCAGAAATATTACTGCATCATAACATTCTGAGTCGGCAGTGACGGTTAGTTTTTTTACATTCCATTTTGTTTTATTTCTTTTTAGGACAAAAATTAAATTAACCGATTTATAAATGTCTTTTTTTTTTTTTTTTTATATATATATTTCCGATTATGCTTCCCAAAATAAGAAGTTCGATTGGAAAAATTCCCACTGATGCGAAACGAAAAAGGATCGTGAGGGAAAATAAGACACCTGCACAAATGCTGGCAAGACTTGCCAGAGTCAGAATAAGGGCCTTGACCTCCAGGACTAATGAGACACCTGATAAAACCTCTACCTGTAGGGCCAATGAGTTGCCTGAGTAAAGCCAAGAAAGACTTGTCAGTGTTTGCATAAGGACCTCTACCTGTATATCTAATGAGATGCCTAAGCAAACCCAGGAAAGACTTGCTGGTGTTCGCATAAGGGCCTCCACCTCCAGGGCTAATGAGACGCCTCAGCAAATCCAAGAAAGGCTTGCTGGTCTTCGCATAAGGGCTTCTATCTCCAGGGCTAATGAGACGCCTGAACAAACCCAAGAAAGACTTGCTGGTGTTCAAACAAGGGCCTCTACCTCCAGAGGTTTTGCTTTGCAGCGAGATTTAAAGTGTGCAGCATTTGCCTATAATCCAAATCAGAATTACCACGGACATCCGAAAGTAGTGATTGGCAAAATGGAAATTGTTTGTGCTCATTGTCAAGCATACAAATGGAAAGAGGAGACTCCAGGAATGTGTTGCTCAAACGGCAAGGTCAAACTGCCATTCATTACTCCACCACCTGAGCCTCTAGAAGCATTAATGACTGGAACCACACCAGTTTCAAAACACTTTCTGGCCAACATAAGAAAGTACAGCTTTTGCTTCCAAATTACATCTTTTGGCGCAACTCGGGAAATCAGAACACCAGGATTTATGCCCACTTTCAAAGTGCAGGGCCAAGTTTACCACTGCTCAGGTTCATTGCTCCCACCATCCAATGAAGAGCCGAAGTTCCTGCAGATTTTCTTCATGGGAGGTGAAACTGCACAGGCCCTACAGAAATACTCCAACAGTTCAGATACTGGACAAAATATTGTTCTGGACTTTCCACAATTACTCCACCACCACAATTCCTACGTGAATCTGTTCAAGACAGCTTTGGAACGAATGCCAACAGATGATTATCAAATTGTGATCAAAGCTGACAAAACTCCAGGAGGTGAGTATCAAAGGAGATTCAACACCCACACTTGATGACGTTGCAATTGCCCTTGTGGGCAACGATTTTGACCGCCGCGATATTGTCCTCCAGAAGAGAAACAATAGACTCCAGAGAGTAACAGAAATTCATAGATCCTATGATGCCCTCCAGTACCTGATTATCTTCTGGCAAGGCAATGACAGATATTACTTTGGGATCCCTCAGATTGATCCAAACACAGGCAACCCGCTTCCTAGAAAGAAGGTCTCTGCCATGGACTTCTATGCCTACCAAATCATGAGCAGAGTTGGAGATAAAAATCATGTGTTACAATGTTGTCAGCTGTTCCATCAGTTTGTTGTGGACATGTACACCGAGATTGAGAATGAACGCTTACTCTACATCTGAATCAACCAAAATAAACTGCGTGTGGATGACTATGTTCATCTCAGGGATGCCTTAGCCAATTATGCCAATCCCAATGACTTGGGGAGAATGGTAATTCTACCAGCAACCTACATTGGCGGCTCAAGACACACGCACAAGGATGCCCTGATCTCTTCACCACCTTCACATGCAATCTTCTTTGGCCAGAAATCCAAGAGAATCTTCTGGCTAGTCAGATAGCAGTTGATAGGCACGACCTGACTACAAGAGTTTTCAACCCAAAACTGAAAAAAATTGACAGACGTCATAATGAAAGGCCATATTTTTGGTGTAACACGATGCTCGATGTACTCAATCGAATGGCAAAAGAGAGGCCTTCTGCATGCCCATATCCTCATCTGGCTGCGAGAAAAAAAATCCAAACAACTGAAATTGACACGGTAATATCAGCAGAATTGCCAGATCCCCAACAAGACCCTTTGCTGTTTGAAGTCATCACAAAAACATGCTCCATGGCCCATGTGTTGCACTCAACATGAAAGCTCCTTTCATGGTGGATGGTAAATGCTCCAAGAAATATCCTCGGGAACTGCACCCGGAAACTCAAACAGGCCAAGATGGGTATCCTTTGTACAGAAAAAGAAAGCTGGTGGATACTCAACAAAAATCAATGGTGGATTCTCCACAAAAATCAAAATGCACATTGGCCAAACCTGCCAGGAGGTGGACATAAACAACAAATGGGTGGTTCCACACTCTCCACTGTTGTCCAAAATGTTGCAGGTGCACATAAATGTTGAATCTTGCCAGTCTGTCAAAGCCATCAAATACATCTGCAAGTATGTAAACAAAGGAAGTGATCAAACAGTTTTTGGGCTGAAACAACGAACAGCAACTGTTGATGAAGTTGAGTTTTCAATTGGGAAGATACATCAGCAGCAACGAGGCAGTTTGTCGAATACTGAGTTTCCCAATTCACGAACACTATCCGACTGTTGTTCATCTCAGTGTCCACCGTGAGAATGGTCAAAGAGTCTACTTCAATCCAAACAACATTTAGCAGCAGCAACTTCAAGGGCCACCAAACACAACACTACTGACAGCTTTCTTTGAAAATTTGCAAGCATGATACTTTTGCTAAAACCATTCTTTATTGTGATGTTCCGCGCTACTACACTTGGAATGCATCCAGAAAAAATTTCCAATGACGCAAACAAGGAGATGATGTTGAAGGACATCCTGGAGTAAAATCCATGGATGCTCTTGGCCGAGTTTACACAGTTCATCAATCAACTGCTGAGTGCTTCTTTTTGAAAATGCTGCTCCACATTATCAAGGGACCAACATCTTTCAGTGACTTGAAAATTGTGAACAATCAAGTTTGTGAAACCTTCAGAGAGGCATGCCAAAAAAGAGAATTGTTGGAGAATGATGACCACTGGGACTTGGCAATGACTGAGGCAACTGCCACCCAATCACCAACGTGCCTGATAAATCTCTTTTGCATGTTGCTGACCACCAGCACTGTCTCAAACCCACTTCAGTTGTGGGGAAAATACAAAGAGGATCTGAGCGAAGACATTCTTTTGAGAGTCAGACGGGAAAATCCAACTTTGCAAATTGACTTTTCACCAGACATCTTCAACAAGGCTCTCATCTTTCTAGAGGACCTGTGTTTGTCGATGGCTGAATGTGACTCAGACAGTGCAGACTGCCATCTCCCCAAAGAAACAACACGAACAATCTTTGCAATGAAATTCTGCGGGAGATGAATTACAATGTCAATGATTTGGAAGCATATGCTGCTGCCAATGAACCGCTCTTAATTGCAGACCAAAGACAGGCCTACAATCAAGTTCTGAACATGATAAGCAATGCAAATGGAGCCATCTGTTTTCTCGATGCACCAGGTGGGACAGGCAAAACATTTGTCATCAACTTACTCTTGGCAACAGTTCACCTGCAAAAGAAGATGGCAGTTGCAGTGGCATCTTCTGACATTGCCTCAGCACTGCTGGATGGTGGTCGGACAAGACATTCTTCCTTCGAATTGCCTTTGAACTTGGCGCATGATGAATATCCAGTTTGCAACATTGCCAAAGGATTTGGACTGGCAAAAGTCCTGCAAGACTGCAGTGTCGTAGTTTGGGATGAGTGTACGATGTCTCACAAACAAGCCCTGGAAGCTCTAAACAGGACACTTTAAGACATGCGAGCAAACCAGTCACTCGTGGGAGGAACTGTTGTTGTGTTGGCTGGACACTTTCGACAGACTCTGCCAGTTATTCCAAGGTCAACTCCAGCTGATGAACTCAATGCATGCCTTAAAGCATCTCATCTTTGGAGGCATGTCAAAAAAATATTGACCACCAACATGCAAGTTCATCTGTAAAGGCATGCTTCACTAGGAAAGTTTTCACTGCAGCTGCTTCAACTTGGTAATAGTAAAATTCCAGCTGAGTCAGAAACTGGACTGATTGCATTCCCAAATGGATTTTGCAATGTTTTAAAGACTGTCAAAAAACTTGCGGAAAATGTTTTTCCAAACATTAAACTCAATTACCTGAATCATGAGTGGCTGTGTGAAAGAGCAATTCTAGCTCCAAAAAATGACAGCGTCAACAATATCAATGCTCACATTCAAAATTTACTTCCTGGAGCTACCACATCCTACAAATCAATTGACACTGTTACAGAAGCAGCACAGGCAGAGTTCCTCAACTCACTGGAGCCACCAGGTATGCCTCCCCACAATTTGCTTCTCAAAAAGGGAGTGCCAATCATGCTGCTGAGGAACTTAAACCCACCAAGACTTTGCACTGGAACCAGGCTTTGCATCAAGAATTTGTTCACGTACATCATCAAAGCAACTATTCTGACTGGCTGTGAAAAAGGGGAAGATGTCTTCATTCCGAGGATTCCACTGATTCCCACAGATATGCCGTTTGACTTCAAGCATCTGCAATTCCCGATTCATCTGGCCTTTGCCATGTCCATCAACAAAGCAAAAGGCCAGTCATTGGCAGTGGCTAGCATTAATTTGGAGGAACCATTCTTTTCACACGGACAACTCTGTTGCCTGCTCAAGGGTTGGCAATCTTAAAAATCTCTACATTTTTGTTCCCAATGGAAAAACCAAAAATATTGTTGTAGGGATGAGCCTATCGCCCATGTGCTGAATCCCGCCTCCACTCAGGAGTGTGTCAGCTTATTTATTAGCACTTACCCACACACCAACCAATTTAATGAAGTTCCTCCATACATAACTTTCGTATGTAAAACTAATGCCCAGGCGCTCTCTTCCCCATCATTATTTTTGAGTTATCTGCTAATCGAGGAAGTGACGGAATGTTTTAAATAAGGCCTTGGATCCTAGATGCAGTAATCACTGTGGTAGAGAATCAATCTACCACGGAGTGATTACAGAATCTCTGTGGTAGAGAATCTCGCGAAGAGCGGTTTCATTGGAAAAATACCTATGGTTTATTCGGTTCGACACATTATTACTCAAACCTAATTTCATCTAAACAGCCTATCTCTTTCAGACACCTATATTCGGAATCTATCCGATTCTATTGACATGTTCTCCGTGCTTTACCTACTGCTCCTGTTGGGAAACTTCTGTGTATCCGCACACCGATCATACACGATTTACCGCAACTCCAAGTCTTCACTCATGAAACACTCTGCTTCCTTCCTACTCTCAACATTTGATATGGGAGCTCTTGCCTTCATGTCCTAACGCTCCAGAAACACACTTCACACTCCTCCAACTCTTTCTCTTCTTGCCCACGTGACCCCCTTCCTCCTCTTGGGAGAATACCTGGCATCCCTCTCGGTACGCTGCCCTAGGCGTTGCGACCTGATGTTGCAAATTCCTGATCCCACCTAACTTTCGCCCTCAGGCTACCATAGCTTCTAACTCAGAGGACCACCTCTCGCTGGCCCCCCATCACACGCACCTGCCGTTCTTATAGCATGTCGGGATCACTATGTGGCATTCCTGTCTCCGCCGCCTTTGCTTGAAACCAGACTCTCTACAGATACATTAATACAATGCAAACATTAGCTACATACTATCATAATAAAAGAAGATTACAATCTACCAGACCTACTGGCGACCTTAGACGTTGAACTTTGTCCAGCTCTACTTAGAAAACCTCTAAATGAAGGATTTCCCATAGCCACTAATGGCTCTCCGGAATCCCGTATTTCCGTTGCGATTGTTCGCCTTGTAATCCGTTGGCGCCAATAGAACCACGCCAGAAATTTGCAGTTTTTTAACAATGGCGTCAAGATAAAGAAAGTTAATTCCTCCGTGGGAGAGAAAAGTTCTTCCCTGAGGTGAAATTCCGTTTCTCATAGGCGAACATGTGGCATAGTTTCTTCATGAATATGCGTAAATTAAAATAATTGTATACATTATCGAATATACTTTGAATTATAAATTTTTGCCCTTACAATTGTTTACCAAAAAGCAATAACCTAAACGAATTAAAATAAATTTATGGGAAAATTACAGGAATATATTTTTCATTCATAAAATTTCACCTGCTGAACTTGGCGATTCCACGAATATTTACCTGGGAAATACCGGGTACTCCTGCTAGTTATTTTGTAAAACTCAATTTTTTGAAAAGTGTTATTTTTGTATAACTTTTCAGCTATGAGGTCTATTGCTTCAATAACAGGAGCACTAGGAAACAATGACACCACATTTTAGACTGGCCATAATAACTGGATTATTTTTTGAAGTTAATGTTTTGATTTTCTGAATTAAATCAAAACGAGCTTCTTATTGTATAATTATTCTGCATAAATAATGGTGCTAATAATTTATATAGTTGTTTTTCTAGATTTATTTACAGTGAATTACTTTTTGAAACTATAATTCTTAAAGGTTCTTTGGGTTTATTTTAGGTAAACCAGCCTGAATAGGCGGGGAAACTGTTTCTAAAACTCTTGGTAGTTTGCTATCATTTTTTTATGATATGCAGTTATTTAGATTTATCAGCTTCAATAACATTTAAACTGGGATTATTTTTTAATGCCATTATTTCATTTCTTTCATATTTATATTTTCTATTTTCAGACATTATGGATTTTTTTATTACTTGTTCTTTTGATAGTATGCATTAATTTAAATCTTATATGATTCTGTTGGAAATGGTTCAAGTTTTGATATTATTTGTCCCATTTGTGAGATATATTGCTCTGTTCTTCCAAGTTCAGCTGGTGGAGCATACTTGATACCTCTAGCTGGAGAGCTGCATGTTGGATAGTTGTTAATTCCTCAGTGGAAGCATTAATATATCCTGGAGGTAGGTATGTTCAGATTTTCTTGAAGTATTACTATCTTTTTTGTTCAAAAGTTTTTCAAGTTTTTGAAACAGTCTGTTATCATCTTTTTCTGTTTTGGTTCTCAATCTCTGGAAAGAGGTTCCTAATACTGTATTTACTCAAATCTATTGCGCACCTTACTTCTTAGCTACGAAAATGTATATCTTTTCTTAATACTCGTATATTAAGACGCAAGAAAACTTAAAAGAAATACAAACTTATGAAATTTACGAAATATGGCAGTTCTTGAATTTATTTAAATTCCACATTATTCCAAATTATGTATTGCTCACAGACATCTCTTCATCTACATCCTCAGATATTTCACTGCACGAATCTTCATTGCTACTGTCAGCTGTGGTTTCACTGCTGGATTGTTCAAAGATATCGTCGTCTTCAGTGCCATCCATTGTATTGGAAATGCCACACTTCAGAAAAAGACTGCTTAACTAAGTCCAATAGGAATGAACTCCCAGACATCTACAATCCCACTGTGCTACTACAGAGAGTGAAGGTTTTTTTAACACATCCAGTTTTTGTCAGTTCTGTGTCTCCCGATGTAATCCATGCATTATAGTGTGATCGAATTGCTGCTTTAAAAGGCCTATTTATGCAGACATCAAGGGGCTGAAATTCGAAAGTCATTTCTCCAGGCTCAACAACTAAACCAGTTCTGTTTTCAGCAATCTTAGTTTTCACCGAGTTGGTTACATGGCGCTTGAATGAATCCAATACAAGCATGGACAACAGTCGCCCTGCACCTGGTCATCGAAACCACACTTTTTGAAGCCAGTCCTTTGCCAGTTCTTCGGTCATCCAGCCATTTTCTTGAACTCTGACATGAATTTTCTGAGGAAAAATCTCTTTATTCGGAAATGTTTTTCTCTTGAAAATAACATGCAGTTGTTGCTTGTTCCCATCGGCGGTAATAGAAAGCATGACCGTCATTCGCAGCTTCTCGTTTCCTGTTGTTAGCACTTTACTTTGCTTTGCACTAGTACTTTCTACAGTGTAATTTGATGGCATATCAAAATACAATGGTGTTTGGTCAGCATTCCCATTCTGGCTTAAAACATGATGCCCTTGCTTTCTTACTGATATGACGTACTTGAGAAAACTGTCTAGCTTTTCTTCAAAGTCAGATGGCATTCTCTGACATATTGAAGTACCAGTGGCGTATCTTGGGTCCGAGACCTGGACTATCCCCCCCCCCCAGTATTGCTTTTTTTAATTGTGAAGTTTAATTTTTAATTGTTAAGTAATAGAAGTAACTTTTTTCTAAATTTTAGGTACATGCCATTGCTAACATGATACCATATAATTATGAGGATTAGGATTTGAACACTTATTTGTACATGAACTCCATTCTTCTTCTGAATACTTCATTTGTACATGAACTCCATTCTTCTCCTTTTGTGTGAACTTCAGTGCTACGTTTTCATAAAATGTTTCTTCCGAGTGCTTTTTCATATTTAAAAATAATGTTTTTCTCTATTGACAAAACAGCCAAGTTTTTCGAATGTGCATGTCCTTGTGTGGCTCTAAGATATGTCTTGATTCTTTTTAATGCTGAAAAACTTCTTTCGGCAGTTGCAGTTGTTAATGGAAAGTTTAATATGAGGTCTGCTAATTTGTTCACCTCACTAAACACTATGTCCAATTTATTCAACTTTATGTAACACGTAATATCTCTTACTGATTTGTTTTTGTATTCATCAAAGGAATAAAACACCTTCAGTTGATTTTTTAGTCGAGCTGTATCAAAATTTGAAGCATAGAGTTCTTTAAGTTCTGACAGTAGATGTTCAGGGAAGCTTTCACAAAATTTATCAAAACAATTTGAATCCGACAAAGCCACGAATTTAAGATATAATATCTCTGATTTTAATTCATTGACACTTCACAAAAACTTAAACAACTCTCGCGAAACATTTATGGGCGGGAGTATGCGAGTGACTGAGATAGTCTAACTTCTTTTTTCTGAGCGAACAGTTTCCCAAAGCAATGGCCCATTCCCCTCTACCAGCTGATTCATGTTGTCATGGAAATGCTAGCAGGCGATTGTACAGAAGGTTTTCGCATCAGAACTGTGAAGACTCTGGAAGAGCTGCTTACGTTATGCCGTTGGTTTTCGCTCGCCAGACTTAGTCAAAGAAGCGAATCCGCACACTTTTTTTTGCACCGAAAGCATGAACATATTTAAATACCATTGATAATTGACTTTTATTTGTGTATATTTAATTCATTTGTGCATTCTCTGGGCTTTGCAGTTAGCCTAGGTAGCCTTGAATATACGCCACTCTGAAGTACACCGCCTCAGAGAAAATCCTTTTCTTTTCATAAAATAGCAAATCCATCTTCTTGAAGCAGTGAACCTTACACTGGAAAGTTTACGATAAATTTCTCGTGCTTTTGCCTGAAGAATTTCTACAGTAACAGGAAAACCTGATGCACGCTGCAGCTTCACGAAATGATCTAGACGTTCATCAATCTCGGGAAATGTACCCGTCTTGGGTCCTGCAGGGATGGAAAATGGTCAGTAAAATCAGTAAAAGTCAGTATTTTTCAGATTGGTCAGTTTTAGTCTGTATTTTTCAATTTTGGTCTGTAAAGTCAGTTTTATACCATGGCTTTTTTAAAAAAGATTTACGTGATATGGAAAAACGTTTGTGGTCGGTAAAGTAATGTTTTATGTGGCAGATGGATTGAAAAATTAGAAAATGCCGTTGAGAAGGCTCTGAGTTATAACTTTGTTAACAACCTTGTGCACTAGAGAGTGATTTTTGATCTCTATATTGGGAATGTTATCTAAGTGCAAAAAGTAAATTTCGGTTAACTTTCCTCGCCAAATGTATTATTTTGGTTTGGGGAAAAGTCGTGTGTGCGCATATACGCAAACAATGCTCCTACCGATCTTATATTTCCTATATTTTGAGCCTTTGTACTGTATTTCCTATAATTTTTCTTATTACTTTCTCATACATTAGTATGAGGAAGTATTGTAATCGTGCAAAAATTCGAATTCGAGATTTCAATGGAAATACATGTTTTGGGGTCCCCCGAATACGATTTCACTATTTGTGAAGTGGTTTCTGTGTGTCTGTCAGTTTGTGTGTCTGTCTGTCTGCAGTTTGTGTCCACCATAACTACATAATTATCTGGTTAATTGTGAAGTTTTTTTTTAACTAATCAGTGCTGATTTTTTTTTAATTTCTGTGAAAATAATAATATGGAGGTGAAATTTATGTAGTGTCCTGGTAGTTCACCACTGTGTAGGGCGGGGTGGGGCCCTATACCGGCACGAAAATCTTAACCTGGGAATACTCAGTAAATTATACTGTAGGAATTTAATAGACACCCTGCTTAAAAATTTCTCTCTCTCTCTCTCTCTCTCTCTCTCTCTCTCTCTCTCTCTCTCTCTCTCTCTCTCTCTCTCTCTCTCTCTCTCTCTCTCTCATCATCATCATCATCATCAATCATTATCAATCCACTGCTGGACGAAGGTCTCCACAACGGTCTGTCTTGTGCCAGTCTCCTCCATGTCACTCCCGCATACTTTCGAATTTCATCCACCCATCTTCCACGTGGTCTTCTTCTGGGTCTTTTCCTGTCCCTTGAAATCCAATCTAAAATTTCGGCTGTCCATCGATGATCTGTTCTTCTGGCAGTATGTCCAGCCCATTGCCATTTCAGGGATTTAACTCTGATCATGATGTCTTTCACTCTTGTCATTTTTCGGATCCACGAGTTCCTCTTCTTATCTCTCCTGGTTACACCAAGCATGCACCTCTCCATGCTACTTTGAGTTGTCTGCAGCCTTTGTATGTCTCTTTTAGTTAAGGTCCACATCTCTGCACCATACGTAAGCACTGGAAGGATGCATTGATCAAACACTTTTCTTTTAAGACATAATGGCATATTGCTCTTGAAAATTATGCTGTTTCTTCCAAAAGCTCTCCACGCAAGTTTTGTACGCCGATTAATTTCTTCACCAATGTGACCCTCACTTGATATCTGCTGTCCAAGATAAACGTACGTGTCTGTTATCTCCAGCTTTTCTCCATCAATCAATAAATCTTCATTTCTTGTAAAAGCATTGAACATCACTTTTGTCTTCTGAAAGTTCATTTTTAATCCAACTTCTTTACTCTTGTCAGCAAGTTCCTGCATCATACTCTGTAGCTCTGATGGGGTAGTTGCAAAAATGACTATGTCATCAGCAAAATGAAGGTGGGTTAGATAATCTCCATTAATCTTTATGCCTTTGTTTTCCCAGTTCAGTGATTGAAAGACATTTTCCAATGTGGCATTAAAGAGCTTCGGAGATATGGTGTCACCTTGTCTCACTCCTTTTCCAATTTTTATGTGTATTGTATTTTCAAATAGCAGAATCTTTGCACTTGCATTTTCATAGATGTTATTAATAATATTAATGTATGCATCTTCAATACCGCAGGATTTCAGAGCCATTGCAACTGCTGATGGTTTCACCGAATCAAAGGCTTTTTCATAATCGATAAAAGCCATGCACAATGGAAGTTCATATTCCCTCGCTCTTTCAATTAGTTCTCTCAGTACGTGGATATGATCTATTGTGCTGTAGCCACTCCTGAATCCAGCTTGTTCTCTCGGTTGAGCCATGTCCAGTGTTACCTTCAAGTGGTGTGAAAGAACTTTAGTGAAGATTTTATAAACCACTGATAGGAGGCTGATAGGTCTGTAGTTCCTGAGATCCTCAATGTCACCTTCTTTATGTAGCAAGATCATTGTAGCGTTGTTCCAATCCTCAGGAATTTTCCCTTCATTAAGGCATGGAGTGAAAATTTGGGCGAGTACTGTTTCGATTTCTCCACTTGCTTCTTGTATGATGTCTACAGTAATTCCATCTTCTCCTGGAGCTTTTCCCCGCTTCATGTTCTTGATTGCATTTGCAACTTCTGCTGGAAGGACTGGAAGAACTCTGGTACCTTTCATGATGCCTGGAGTACATGTATCATCCCTTTCATATAATTTGGAGTAGAAATCTTTCACTCTTGTCAAAATTTCGCCTCTATTTCTTGTTACAGAACCATCTTCTTTTCTCAGTGCCATAATCTGTTTTTTTCCCTTACTGAGATGTCCCTTTGCTATCTTTAGGCTTTGGTTGTTTTCAATTGCTTTCCTTACTAGTTCACAGTTGAATTTACTTACGTCTTCAGTGATACTTTTTCGTACTGTCTTGCATAGCTCTATATATTCCACTTTGGAAGTCACATCTTCTTTAGTTGTCCTCATCTCTCTTCTTTTTTGCATCAACATTTTGGTTTTTCCTGGTAATTTGTTCACATGCAATTTGTTCTTAGACCCAGCTAATTTTGTTGCTGTTTCCATAAGAGCTTTGGTTACTTTTCTGTTAACTTCAGAAATATCCACTTCTTCCGATGTTAGGCCTTCTAAAGCAGAGAATCTGTTCTTCAGTTCCAATTTGAAGGTATTATGGTGTTTTTTAAGGTTGGTTATGTCAATACATTTTGTTTGTCTTATGAGCTTGCTACGTTCGAGTTTAGTGTTGAGGTGCATCTTACATCTCACCAATCTATGGTCACTGCCTGTGTTGAACTTGTTTAGCACACTGCAGTCTTCTATGACGAATTTTTTGTTACACATAATAAAATCAATTTCACTTGTCGTCCCATTTGGATGTCTCCATTTCCTGTGTCTATATATATATATATATATATGGGAATAGTTGTGTGTGCTTATGTGTTTTTTCTTCACTTCATACTGTAATGAATAGTAATCCTAATTTTTTTTATTTGTTGTTTCAGGTAATGCAGCTGTCTTTATAAAACCATACGTTTTTTGATTAACTGGATTACTTAGACAAAAGTATGGGAAAATGTACTGTAAAATCAGAATGGTTCCAAAAAAAGTACAGCAATGGTTTCATGGTTTCTGAATGAGGACAGAAAAAAAGTGACAGTGAAGTTTTTTGTATGTTGTGCGCACAAGCATTTTCAGTTTCTTGGGGCTTTAGTGCTATATAGCAGCATGCTTCTACTCGGAAGCACAGAGAACAATGTAAAGTGAAACTGAGTTCTTCACAACTACATTTGTCTTCAGCCCGTCCTGGATGTAGCAGTGATGGTGTAATTTCATCTCCTCCCGGAGCTACACCATCAATTCAGCTTTATTCTGCTAGATAAGCTGCTTCAAGGGCAGAGTTAATCTGGTGTTTGAAAATGATTGGAGGGAACTTTGCTGTTCAGCCAGCTTGTGAAGATGTCAAGGAAACCTTTGAGGCAATGTTTCCTGGAAGTGTTCCTTCTGAGTTCACCCTTTCAAGGACAAAGGCAAGATATTTAGTATGTGATGCTTTAGCTCCATATTTTAAAAAGCAGTTGGTGGATGATATTGGAGGAGCACATTTCTCTCTTTGTTTTGATGAAACTGTGAATGTAGCTTCAAGGAAAGAGCTTCAAACTGTAGTTAAATACTGGTCTGATTCCAAACAAATGATTATGACACAACATCTACAGATTTTCTTCATTGGTAAAGTCACTGCTAGTGATATTTACTCCAAGTTAAACGAAGCCTTGGATAATGCCCAGCTTCCTCGTTCAAAGCTATTGATGCTAGGTTGTGATGGACCCAATGTTAACAAAACTGTGAATCGTCTTATGAATGATTCTCTGATCCTGTTAGGAAGAAAACAGTTGATTGATGTTGGCACATGTAACATACACATCATCCATAATGCATTCCAAAAAGGATTACAAGACTTTGGTGAAAATGCTTCGGACATGATCTTGTTTCTCTATAATTTTTTTGATGGCCAAACATCTCGGGAAGATTTTGAAAAAATACAATCGGATATGAAACTTACGGGTCATCGGTTTATGAAACATGTTTCCTCTAGATGGCTGACATTAGAACCAGCTGGAGAGAGACTTTTAGAACAACGGTTAGCTGTTGAAAAATACTTTCTTCAGTTCATACCCCAGCACAAAAGCAAGTTGATGAGTTCTTTGAAATACAAGAATATTGTTAAACTATTAAAAGACAAAACTACCAAAGCAGAAATTATGTTTGCTTGTGCAAGTGCTCGTACATGTTCGAATTTCACTGGTTTCCTTCAGAAGAGAGATCCTGTAATGCATCTAATCTATAATGAGCTCACAAACCTCGTCAGAACACTCATGAATCGATTTTGTGTTAGTGCTGCTCCATTGAGCCTGGAAGCATTTTGTGATAAGTATTACTTGCCATTGAAAAACATAGTGTTCGACACTAGAGAAAGTGAATATCTCAAGAAGCTAAGTGCACAAGAAAGATGCTATATTTCCACGAAAGCTAGAAAGCACTATGTGTCTGCTTGTACACATATTTTGGAAAAGTCTTCTTTGGATAAACCTGTGTTGTGGTATCTTCGATGTTTGCATCCTGCAAAGAGGGTAAAAGAAGGATCATACAAAAACATAGTGAAATTAGCTGCAGTTCTTCCAATTGAGTACAGTGTGAATATGCACTAGTTGATGAATGGAAACTATTGACGTTAGAAAAAGGAAAATCAGGTAGTTACAAGAACCCAGTGGACGTTTACTGGAGTCAGTTTTTTGAGAAGACATATACCTCTGGAGAAAAGAAATACCCTACTGTTACAAAAATTGTGAAGGCTGCACTTGCACTTTCGCATGGCAATGCGGATGTAGAAAGGGGATTCTCATTGTCGGGGAACATCTTGAATGAAGACACCGCAAATATGTGTGAAAGAACATTGGATGCTTATTTGACTGTAAGAGATGCTGTGGTGTATGTGTTTGAGGGGAAGGCTCACTTTGTAATTATCACTCAAGAACTTCAATTGGCATGCACAGCTCATGTCAAATACAAGCAGTACTGTGAAGTTGAGAAGAGAGTGGCTGAGGAAAAACTGAGGAAACAAGAACAGGAAAAAGAAAAATTGTTGCAAGCAAGTATGAAGAGTAAGTTTGAAAAAGAAAAAGTAAATATTGATCACGGTGAACAGGCACTGAAGAAAATGAAAGAGGAAGAAAAGGAGAAAAGATTGACTGTTGACAAATTACTGGATGATGCAAACAAGTGCTTAAAAGAAGCAATAAATAAAAAGGACTTGGTGGGAATTAGTGTGGCCCAAGCAATGTTGGAGAGTGCTACGAAAGTTAGGGAACAAGAAGTGAAGAAAATTAAAGACATAGAAAAGTTACAGAAAGCAGTTGATAAGCGAAAAAGCAGTGTTATAACAACATTTTTTTCAAAGAAGCAAAAACAAAGTGAGACTTAATGACCTAATTTTGTAAAGAAAGCTAGATGATTTTCCACATTACATTTAAAGATTCAAAGTTGTAAACATTTTGTTTGTATTATTCTGAAAATGGTACTGTACAGCTGCACTTTAAAGCTTTTTCTAGTTTTAGGTATATTTGTGCTGAATAGGAGCATGTCAGTATTATTATAATAAAGTGCATTGATTTTCCTGATTATTATTATTATTATTATTATATGTAATTTTGTAATAATTTTATATGTTGATTACAATTTAAACAATAAATAGGTGTGAGTTGGCTGGCTACGGGGATGGTGGAGGCCACATTAAAAAAAAAAAAATGCTTTTGACCCTTCTTTCCTAATGAGAAATTTAAGTCGGTATTTAGTCTGTTTTTTTTTATATGTCCAAATCAGTAAAGTCAGTTTTTGTAATCAAAATAGTCAGTAATTTTAGTCTTAGGTTTGGTTTCCATTGCTGGTCCTGAGAACGTCTTTCTTGTTTTGGAGCACTGATTGAGCTTTTCGTTTTGCTTCCTCCAAATCCTTACATTCACTTCTGAAACTCCTTAAAACAAGCGCAATTGTCATTTTTCTCTCCAAAGACAACCAACTGCCGTTTAAACTTTGCTGGATAATGCTGCCGTTTAGAATACATCTCTGGACAGTATACTCCACATTCAAGTAACAAAATGCAGTGTTTCAGAGAACAATACTATGAGGCAAACAACTCTCTGTATTTTATATCTTTCGTCGAAGCTTCTCAACGGATGTAGAAGAATGGGGAAAGTTGGAGATTGTTGGTGGCCATAGCAACAGTCAGACGCTCGGAGGAAATTCTATCCGCTGGTGCACCGCAACTACGACATCCTAGACAGTCGGGCATTTGCGAGACTCCCGATGTAGGTATTTGCCACTGATTCTAATGCGCACCTGGATAAACAGGTTCGATTTTGGAGGAAAAAGGTGCGCATTAGATTCGAGTAAATACGGTATGTTATCTTTTCTTGATGTTTCTTCTTTGGAATCTAACATATTTTGTAAGTTAGTATAGCTGTTATTGCAAATTTTCTAGAGGTTATATATTTTAAAAGGTACTTAATATGTTATCTTTTCTTGATGTTTCTTCTTTGGAATTTAGTAGATTTTGTAAGTTAGTATAGCTGTTATAGCAAATTTTGTGGAGGTTATATGTTTTTAGGCCTTTTTAAAATTTCATTTCATTTCTAAGTCTCTGGATTTCACATGGTTTTAATATGATGGTTTATTTTTTACTGTGAGGTATTTTAATATGACATTCATATCCCTGCAATTTAATTAGAAATTTACATGGTATTCTTCTTGTAAGTTAGTCCGTATCTTTTCAAAAGCTCTCATATGTTGTATCTTCATTCCTCTGTCTATTTCCAAGTTTATTCAAAACATTCCATGTATATTAATTCTGATACTGAAGACACGCAGTCACGTATCACAAACAGCTAAGTTTCAGTTACTCGATAAAAAATACAAAATTTCTTAATCAAATATCCCAATCGATAACTCAAATATGTGAGTTACCCAAATATGGCATCTTTGAGTTAAAAAATGTACTGTAACGTCATTTTTGACATAATACAAGAGTTCTTCGTATTACGTCAAAAATTATGTTACAGCATGTTTTGATGTAATACAAGAGTAATATTGATCCTAGCATTTGTAATGGCTCATATTGGAATTTATATCTCATGGTTTTTTTTTTTTTTTTTTTTTTTTTTGTAGGGTTTAAGTACCTTAAGTATAATTTTTTGACATAATACAAGATTCCTTCACAATAAAATTCTTGTTTTTGATGTAACTTTTTGCGTGTTGTGGCCTGGTCTCCGTGTGCGGCATAACAGGGAAATTCTTTAAAAACCTCTAAAATCTTAATAGATTAAAAATACAGAAGTACCAAGAAAAAATGTTATATACATAAGCTGAGAAAACATGACTTTCACTTTAGGACCTTCGCTGAACGGGTACGTTGTTGTATGTACGTTTATTTAGCCAAACCACCGGTATGAATGGGATTATTTCAAAGCATACACCACACTTGAAAATCTGTTCTCACAAGTAGTAAATCTCGAAATATCACGAAAATGAATAAAACTGACCTGCAAATATGACAACTAGAAATCCTGAAAGTCCCGAGTACGCAAAGGGCCAGCCCCACCTTCATGTACCATCCGGAACACAACTGAAACTTTGCAACACTCAATTAGAATAAAGTGAACCATATGCAGTGATGGAAAGTTTGCGCCGAAATGCACCAATTTCGTTATCTTGCGCCAAACTGCTACAAATTACGAAAACATTTAGTATTTGCACCCAAATGCACCAAAATGGCAATCTACAGCAACTGCCGAGCGAAAAAGATATTTTCACGGCAAATCGAATGACACTTTTTTAAGGTCTACGCATAATTTGGTTAAGCGTATAATGACACTTAATCAACACCCGTCAATCCCAACATTTCGGAATGTTTTCCACCTACCTTCTAATTCATAGTTTTTTCGGCATAAGTGACGAATAGTTTTCGCGATGTAGGTGGAGCTTATGGAGGCGGAGTTTTTGCTGTAATCACGTAGTATGTAGGAGAAACGATGCTATACGTTATGAAATCCTGATGAAGATTGTTTACAGGTGGTTTGGTGGTCTTTCGGAGTGTTGTGCAATTGAGATTGTTTATATGTCGTTCCCTGCTCTTTGGGATTGCACAGTTATTTCGTTCTGGGCGAGGTGCGCGATTATGTAAATACAGCGTAAGGTCAGTCCTTAGCTATTTCATAGACGCGGTAGACGACTGAAAATGGCTCTCCCGTGGCAGGATACGATGGTTCTGTTTCTAAAGGATTCATAGGTATTCAGAGATGCCAACTTTTACGAATATTCCGTAGTTTGTATGGATTTTTACTCCATCTTACGGTTTTACGGAAGTCACCCAAAAAGCTACAGAAAAGCCCACGCAAGATCCCTGCCTGCAATTTTCTATTTTTTACCATCTGTTGGTCGAAAAAATGCACTTTACAGATGGCGTATGCCTTCGATGTTCTAACTTCCCCAACCAACGGAGGCGGAGTTTTGTCACGTGATTCCCCATACGGCCATTTGAGAGTGCCGTGTGCAAAAGCCGAAAAGGAGCTCGGCTCAGCGCCTTTTGCGAACTCTATATTGATTACATGTTGCTTTGTGCTTGTGAAAATTTTGGTGAAAACGTTTTAACCGTTTCCACTCAACTTTCGGGTGGTACCCGACATTATGAAATCGCTGAATAGCTCGCGTGGTGCACACCCACCACGCTGATGACACTTCTATAGCTTGCATGTCGGCGCTCGCGAGACATTTCTTTTTCGTCGAATAGGTCGGGTGTCACTCGCCACTCCGATGACACCCCTATAGCTCTTATGGCAGGGCTCGCGAGAAATTTCTTTTTCACACCGAATAAAAAAAAAAGAAACATCATTGGCGTGTCTCGTGTTGCCTGCCTTGCTGATGACGCCTCTGTAACTTGCATGTCGGCGCTCGCGTTTTTCGTCGAATAGGTCGGTTGTCATCCACCATGCCTATGACGCCTCTATAGCTTGTATGTCGGGGCTTGCGAGACCTTTCTTTTTGCCGAATATGTCGGGTGTTATCTGCCATGCTCAATGACGCCTCTATAACTCGTGTGTCGGGACTTGCGAGATATTTCTTTATCGCCGAATATCTCGCGTGTCGGGTGTCACCCTCCATGCCGATGATGCCTATAGCTCGCATGTCGACACTCACAAGACATTTCTTTTTCGCCGAGTAGGTCGGGTGTCACCTGCCACGCCGATGATGTCTCTATAGCTCATATGTCGGGGCTGGCGAGCCAAAGATGAGCTTTCACTGCTAAGTTGTGGCTTCTACTGCAGGAAAAAGAAAAAACCCAATAAAAACAGTGCTGGGTGAGTATGGGTGAAAAGTTATTCGAGTGGAAAGGGTTCATTTAGATTAAAACAAAATGAAACGTAGCAGTTAGACAGCTATGACAACAAGAAGAACGAAGTCAGATAAAACTTATCGTCAAATGTATCACAATATATATAGTAAAGAATGGCCTTTTTATGAAGCATCTAAAGTTTTGCCGAATCACGTCTTGTAAGCCATGTGGCTGCGATTTTAGCCTAGCGCATGGTGGCCACGATGATTGTCAACATCATGCGGAGAGCAAGAAGCACAAAGATGGTGTCAAGAGACTAAATGGAGATGTGAGTAAAATTAATGTAACCAAACAACTTCTGACAGCTTATAAAGAATCCTGGAAAAAAATATCAAGAGCAGATTAGTGCTGGAAAAATGCAGCAAAATAAGTGAAAAAGAGAAGAAAAATTGAATGTTCACAAGGTGATTTGAAACAGGAAGAAGCATGTCTGGATGACACCCGACACATGAGCAGTTGGATTCCTCTCATAAAATGTTAAACAATGCTGAGATGAACATTAAATGTGGCATAAAAAAAAGAGACTTGAATGCAATAGAAAGTGGACAGGAACTATTAAAAATAGCAAAACAAAACATTGCTAACTATCTTAAAAAATTAGAAGGAAATAGAAGCAAGCAATTGAATATTAAGAAAAGCAGTAAAAAAATTAACATTTTTTGTAAAATAAATTATTAATAATAGAATCCTGCTATGGTTGCAAATTTTTTATCTATTTGAAAACTAAAATCTTTGCATATGTGTGTGTGTATTTTAATGCAAGATGTTTTGAATTTGAGAAGGATGCATCTAGTTCCAAAACATTTTTTGCTTAAGAGTTTGTTCTATCTACTAATATTTTACCTGCTCCGAAAAACTGTTTTCTTACACCAAAATGTATTTTATCTGCACCAAAAATGTATTTCAAGTGCTCCAAAAACGCATATTGCTGCTCCAAAAAGGATTTTGCAACTTTCCATCACTGCATATGGAATAAAAAAAAACATTTGAAATACCTAAAAACGGCTACCGAAGTACAAGGAATGTTGACATTCAAATTTTCTCTTCCTATGCATTTCGGTTGCATGTGTGTTACCAACTTCAGGGGGCAATGTCAGTTGTGTCCTTTGCAGTCATGATCCATAATTATAATTATAGTTCATGCATGTTTAATGAAAATATTTGGCTTTGTACAAGTTTGTACACGATAATAATATTATTTTGTAAACTATAATAAGGTGTACAGGATTGATGAGCTTTTAGATTAATGCCATAAATAAGGTTTGTAGCGTTGTAAAAATGACATAGAAAGTGTTTTTGAAAATTCTCTTGTGTTAAACATTCTTCCCTTGTAGGTCAATTATGTTCAGCAAGGCAGTATTGTCTAATATCTTCCTAAAATTTCACTTTGGATTGCCTATGCAAAATTTCATCACAGTATTATAGCACCTGATTTTTTCAGAAAGAAGAGTGTTGTATCTTGTTTAAATAAAGTTAATTATGACATTCAGTTATAATTCAAAGTAGAAATATATATCCGTATCTATTTTGGAGATGTACAATTATGTATTATTAGATTTTTGTTAATTTGCAAGGTAATTATAATTTGGCTGGCTATAGAGGAACTGCCTTTTTAAATGGCCAGAAAGTTTCAGCAGGAAGTTAAAATACAAAATACAGGGTAATAGTAAGAAGAAAGTAACAAAGTGAATGTGTGTGTGTGTACATACAGTGAAACCTCCAAATAACGGTTGCTGCTCAGACTGGGTTGTTGGGAAGTGTGGTTGTTCGGAGGTTAGGCCTAGGTTAACATTGTTGCTCTGTTGCTTTGGTACAAAAGGAGAATAATTCAGGGATTGCATTCCTCCTATAATTCCTAAAATTCCTAATATTTTGTGACCCTCCTTAAATTCCTAAAATTTATTATTCTTCCTAAAATTTTCATAAAAAGCTAATTTAATAAAAATACAACCGATATTACTCTGAAATTTATTAACACCAATAAATTTACCCTTTCTATATTGAGCACAGCTCAGCCATCACCCCCTTAAAGCTTACAGGCCCGCGCACCGGATTGTGACGTCACTTGGGTAGTCCGTAGTCAGAGAGAGGGAGATGCTGGAAGCTGTACGCCGATGTGCGAAGTGAACACGTCTTTAACGTACACCAACGAAAGAAGTCATGCATTATTTAGAGTTTAACTGCATTTAAATAAGGACTTCTGTGTTAGATTTTGTTTTTAAATAACTGCAGAGTTTACACATTTGTTTTATAATCTTTCAAAATACAAAAGAAAAAGAAATTACAGCGTAAATCTATGGTAGCAATAATTTCGATATAAAAGTGTAAGCAAGACAGATTCGTCAACTTAATGAAATCATCGCTGTCATTTTACTGGAAGTGACAATCCATTCCTGTAATCGAAATTATAAACTGTCGTCATAGTTTCACTTGAAGTTATAATGTCGTCATACTTCACTGAATCATTCTTGTACTTGTAAACAAATCATTCTTGTACTTGAAAGATTAGTTTGAGGGTCCATTACGAAGTACTGCCTTCGTTTCGAAAGAGGTCAATTGATGAATTTAAGGAATCGGATTTTTCATTCATTACGAGCTTACGACTACGAAATATTGAGTGATGAAATAATTCCTTTAGTGAAAATGTATTTTCATAGCAGACAGTAACTAGTAATTAATTTATGTGCAATCCATGTTCACTAATATGTAAAAAAAAAAAAGGTTAAGAAGAAAAACTGAATTTTTCCCTGTGTTTTTTTAAATTATTACCAAAGGCTCAATAAAACACTTTAACATACATAAAGTGGGTTGCTGCTTGATCCACTGATTGCATCAAAGAAATTAAGATTTTAAGAAAATTATGCAATTGTTACATTACTAAATATACAATTACGACATTTTAATGGCGTAATAAGTTTTCCTAATTTTAGTACCATCTACAAGGTACTAAAATTAGGGTGTCCACATTCTGGAAAGTCAGGGAAATTAAAATTCGTCAGGGAAAGTCAGGGAAATGTCTGAAATGTTGGTAAAAGTCAGGGAAAATCAGTGATATTAAATAAAAAAGTCAGGGAAATTTCAATCATAGTTAGACTACAACTAGTTTTAACCCGGCGTCGGGGACTGACGCTCTTATCGCCCAACACACTTGCACTTGGTGTTGCAAGCAGTCACTAACTTCCCCTTCCTACTAATGTAACCTTGTATTTCCTACCTATTATTGTAAGTTGTGTTACATTACTTGTTAACATTTCTCTTTTTGTTTTAGGTCAAAGGAGTAGAAGAAAATTTGTGATATAAGTTATACCTTGTTAAAAGGCAATTAAGACTGCAGCAATGTCAAAGCGTTGTGTGTTTAATGAACAATGGTTGGACGAACAATTAAATCCTGAGTTTTCTGGTTGGATAGCTGCTGTGAACGGCGACAATGAATCTGCATTTTGTAAAGTATGCTCTAAAACTTTCAAGCTTAGCAACATGGGGCGTCGGGCAGTCTCCAGCCACGGAAATGGCCCTAATCATTTGAAAAACATCAGTGCTAAAATGTCTCAGCCCAGTCTTGCTTCTTTCACTTCCTCTGTGAAAAAGAACTCTCTTTGTAATAACGAACTCTTGCCATCAACAAGCTCAGGAAATGTGGAATCAGTACTTCTAGAAAATGTTAAGTCTAATGACTCAAATACTTATGTTGTGAAAGATGATGTGAAGCCCAGTGACCTTAATGCTTATGTAGTGAAAGATGATGTAACCAAGTCGGAATTAATAATATGGACCATGGAAGTGTTGTCCAAGCGAATGTCTCTGAACTCTTGTACACATATTAACAAAACATTTCAGTTAATTTTTAATTTACTTCCGAAATTGGAGGTTATTTTTTTAACGTGCATTAATGCATTTGCATTTTTGAACTTCCCTTTTGTTGGTGAAGTTCGATTAACACTTACCGCACGTGGGGGTTGGCAGTCATTCTTATATTCGTTATGTGGATGCGGCATGGGGGTAATTCACTCAGTAGCGGGTCCACTTCATTTTTTTTTTTTTTTTTGGTTTTACTTGGCCTCTTCACTAAATGAGTTTTTCCTTTGCTGCTTCCTCATGAACTTCAATAATTTTTTCTACCAGAGTACTTTCGGTAATATTCCATTACTGTCATCAAGGGGACATTTTGCTCCGACTAGCACGGACCGTGTCAGCAGGGCATTTTGGTGGTTCTCGCGGGCTGCTTCTGTTATCGGCTATCGCTTCCTCTTGGGCGTTGTGGCGCCATCTCTTGTTGGTCACTGATCTCATTTTTCGAAATTTTTCATGTTTTTGCTCAATTTTAATTAAATTCTTCCAACTGTTTCTTAAAAAATTGGGGTCATTATGGTTGCATACTTTTGCTCTATTTTTTTCAATCATTACTGACTCTGCTATTCCGAGGTGTTTTTCGGATTTACAGCTTTTTATTATTTTAATATTTTCAAATTTAGGAAATTTTTGGTTTGCCAAACAATATTGAATAAGTGCTGTTTTTCTTCTTTTTTTCTGCCAATTTTTTACATGCTGTTTCAACCTGTGTTCAAGCTTATTTTTGGTACTTCCTATATATGTCATTGGAGGGTTTTCAGTAATAGGAATTGAGTAAATACCTGCTTTTTCTAAAATTTTTATTTTTCATTATTTTTGATTACCATATTTTTGATGGTATTTACGTTTCCTCCAATTTGAATGTTATGCTTTTTACAAATATTATTAATTTCATTAGTAGTACCTTTAATGTAAGGAAAACCATTTAGGTATTTGATTTCTTTTTTATTTACTACAGCATTATTTTTTATTTTCTTTATTACTTCTGTGTTCCATTTTTTAATTAAATGGTTAGGATAACTAAAATTACCTACAATTTTTTTATGAATTTGATTTCATCATTGATGAACTGCCTATTTTCAGAGTGCATATATGCTCTTTTAATTAAGGTTTTTAGACTATTGCATTTTTGAGGATAAGGATGTGCCGAATTGTACGGGATTAGAACAGGAACAAATGAACTTTTTCGATAAACCCTGTATTGTAACTTATTTGTGGATTTAATAACTTGTACGTCCAAAATCCACAAATAAGTTACAATACAGGGTTTATCGAAAAGTTCATTTGTTCCTGTTCTAATCCCGTACAATTCGGCACATCCTAATCCTCAAAAATGCAATAGTCTGAAAACCCTAATTAAAAGAGCATATACACATTCTGAAAATAGGCAGTTCATCAATGATGAAATCAATTTCATAAAAAAATTGCAGGTAATTTTGGTTGTCCTAATCATTTAATTAAAAAATGGAACACAGCAGTAATAAAGAAAATAAAAAATAATGCTGTAGTAAATAAAAAAGAAATCAAATATCTAAATGGTTTTCCTTACATTAAAGGGACTACTAATGAAATTAATAATATTTGTAAAAAGCATAACATTCAAATTGGAGGAAAAGTAAATACCTTCAAAAATATGGTAATCAAAAATAATGAAAAAATAAAAATTTTAGAAAAAGCAGGTATTTACTTAATTCCTATTGCTGAAAACCCTCCAATGGCATATATAGGAAGTACCAAAAATAAGCTTGAACACAGGTTGAAACAGCATGTAAAAAATTGGCAGAAAAAGGAAGAAAAAACAGCACTTATTCAATATTGTCTGGCAAACCAAAAATTTCCTAAATTTGAAAATATTAAAATCATAAAAAGCTGTAAATCCGAAAAACACCTCAGAATAGCAGTCGGTAATGATTGAAAAAAATAGAACAAAAGTATGCAACAACCATAATGACCCCAATATTTTAAGAAACAGTTGGAAGAATTTAATTAAAATTGAGCAAAAACATGAAAAATTTCGAAAAATGAGATCAGTGACCAACAAGAGATGGCGCCACAACGCCCAAGAGGAAGTGATAGCCGATAACAGAAGCAGCCCGCGAGAACCACCGAAATGCCCTGCTGACACGGTCCGTGCTAGTCGGAGCAAAACGTCCCCTTGATGACGGTAATGGAATATTACCGAAAGTACTCGGACAGAAAAAATTATTGAAGTTCATGAGGAAGCAGCAAAGGAAAAACTCATTTAGTGAAGAGGCCAAGTAAAACCAACGGGGGAGGGGGGAATGAAGTGGACCCGCCACTGAGTGAATTACCCCCATGCCACATCCACATAACGGATATAAGAATGACTGCCAACCCCCACGTGCGTTAAGTGTTAATCTTACTTAACCGACAAAAAGGGAAGTTCAAAAATGCAAATTTCAGTTAATGTTTCCTGACAGTGCGATAGCTTCAAAATTTACTTTAGGCAAAAGCAAATAATCTTATGTGATAAACCATGAATTGGCACCACACTTCAAAGAGTGTTTAATGTACGATCTGAAGCAGTGCACTGACTTTGTAATTTGTTTTGATAAATCACTAAACAAAATTGCTCAGCGTGGGCAAATGGATCAGTTTGTTCGTTATTGGGACTTCAATCTGCAAAAAGTTTTCACTAGATACTTAAGTAGTGTTTTTAGGGCAGGCAACAAGCTAATGACCTTTTAGAGAAATTCATTAAAGGTGCACCTCTTCCCTTGGATAATATGCTACAAGTGTCAATGGATGGACCTAACGTTAATCTCAGCTGAAAGATAAACTTAGAACTGAAAATCCAGATGGTAAATTATTAGATGACATTGGAGTATGTGGTCTTCACGTGGTCAATGGAGCTATGAAAACTGGACTTGAAGCAGTGAAATGGGATATACATCACTTTCTGCGTAACTTGTACTACCTTTTAAAAGATAGTCCTGCTCGCCGTGCAAATTATATTATGATTACTGGATGTAAAGATTTCCCTTTGAAATTTTGCACTGTAAGGTGGTTGGAAAATGTTAATTGTTTGGCTAGGGCATTGCTTGTCTATGATAATATCAAGAAATATGTTCAAGAATCATCGGTTTCCAGCAAACAGCACATCTTTCTTGCAGAATTTATGGAAAGTCCACTGTTGAAATGCAAATTAGCTGCATTTAGGACCATAGCTTCAGAGTGTGTGAATCTTTTTTGAGAAAGTTCCAGAGCCCAAAGCCTTTAATTCCTTTCTTACACACTGATTTGCTGGATCTGATGAAAAATTTGATGGCACAAAGCTTTTGAAGCCTGACAAATTAAGTGAAGCTGATAGTGTCTCAAAACTGTTAACTTTAGATGTATTTAAAATTGTAAAATTGAAAATCTTCTCTCAATTGAGAAAGTTGATATTGGATTTAGTGCTAAAAAGCTATTAAAAGAAGTGAAGTGCTCAGAAAGGGAGAAATTAGAGTTAAAGCTTGAATTTAGGAAACTTGTGATTGTGAAAAACAGTATGATTGTGAAAAACTTTGTGAGAAAAGCCCACTAAAATGTAAGTTTTTCCGTGGGGTAACATGTTTGGACCCAAATATTATAGTGCAGCAGCTGAGTCTAGGCAAGAAGAGAGTGGAAATTGTGCTCGAAGCTTTACTTAGTTCAAACAGGATTTCAGATGACTGTGCTGGAAAAGCTAATAAACAGTATGCTTCATTGTGTGTAGAAGCTCAACCTGCTTTACAGTCTCAGTTTGATGAATTTTTAGACAGTCATGATGATTCCGTTGGATTAGACAAATTTTACAGTGCTCTACTTGACAACCAAAAACAATTTTGTGAACTTTGGGATGTAATAAAAATTTGTCTCATTATGTCTCATGGAAATGCTTCAGTGGAAGGTGAATTTTCTGTCAATAAGTCTCTTCTTGTGGAAAATCTCCTGGGAAAAATCCCCGATTTATCAGAGAACAATTTTCGATGACATTAAAAATGTGGGAGGAGTAGAACACATTGCCATCAATATAAGGCTTTTTCTTTCTGTAAGAGCCTCCAGACAAAGATATCAGGATTATCTTGAGAAAAAAGTTCTTCAAAACGAAGGAGAAAGAAAACTGAAGGAAAAAAGGAAAATTGATCATGAAATAAAGGAATTGAAGGAAAAAAGATAAACAGAAGGAACTAGAGTTGGAAGAAGCAGCATTGCAGGTGAAGATTTCAGATTGGGAAAAGAAGAAAAGTGGTGTGTAATATAAAAACAGTGACTGTGTTCCTACCGTAATATTTTTATGTAACTGTTCTGAATATTGTGTATGGGTTTGTTTGAGTGTTTCTTCAATAAATGTAAAACCATGAACACAAGAGTAAACTTAAAATTAAAAAGGTGCAAGTTGGACGGTATTGGGGAAGGTGGAGGCCAATTTAAAAAAAATAAATAATAATTATATGTCTAGTAATTAATGACTTCATGGCTTCCTCTTAATACTTTCAGTATTATAAATATTTAACGGGAATTATCGAGGATAATTTTTTTTTTTTTTTTAAGGTACATTACCTCTCAAATTTTCGATCTAAACACTAGATCTTCGTCAGGAGTTCTTGCTTCCTTCTACTTCCACAGGTCTGGCGACCAAGCCTGATGGATTTTCCATCCGGCATGGTCATTGATGTTGCCACCTTGTGTCTTGTAAATTTCCAGGGATTCCTCTAATTTCCGGATAATTGCATGGGATTGATGTTTGATCACTTTTAAGGAGTCCCAGTCCGTTTTGTGGCCTGTTTGTTGTATGTGCCTGTTTAATCCTGTTTTATTTGAGCTGTTCCTTATTGCTGCTTTGTGTTCTTTAATTCTGGTGGTTAACCATCTTCCTGTTTCTCCTATATATGGTAATCCACAAGAACACTCTATTTTATAAATGACTCCTTCCTGGGGTAAAGTATTTTCTTCTTTTAGTTTTAGGGATGGTAAGTATTTTTTAATTTTGTTATTCAAACCTGGAGCTAACCTAATTTTATATTTAGTGCTGATTTTCTTCAGTTTTTCAAACAGTCCCTTGTGGTAAGTGACTTTTCTTGTGAATAAATATTCAATTTTCTCTTTATTTTGTCTGTAGTGCCAGTTTTGTTCCTTGTAGGATTTTCTTCCAGTAGTTTACGAATTTCTTTTGAAGGGTAATCATTTTCTAATAAGATTGATTTTAACTTTTTTTTTTTTCTTAGCTTCTGAAGTTGAATTCAGCTTTTCAACTTTTTCTTTAAATTGTAAAGCTACATTTTTCTTTATATAATTAGGGTGATCCGATTTATAATTTAAAATTTTTTCTGTATTTGTAGGCTTCTTGTATAATTCTGTGGTAAAATATTTTCCTTCCCACTTCAAAGTAATATCTAGGTAATTTATTTTATTTTTATTTTGCTCTTCTAAAGTGAATTTTAGGGATTCATCTTGGGCATTAAAACCTTCTAGGATTTTTGATGGGTATCCACTCGAATCTTGATCTATGATGAAAAGGATATCATCCATGTATCTAATGTACATGCAGAAAATTGAAGGTTTCAATAGTAAGGCCTCTTCTATTTTACTTACGTAATAATTTCCTAGGAGAGGTGCTAATGAAGAACCCATTGCTAGCCCACATCTTTGCTTATAGAAGCAGCCTTGGAATTCAAAAAAAATTGTTGTTTAGAGCAAACACTGTAAGTTCATGAAGGCCTATTGCTTCTTCTTTATTGTATTCATGAAACACTACTAGGTCAGATAGGTCATCTGCTATGTAATCTATGAGTTTGTCCAGGTTTATATTCGTATACATGGACACAATATCTAAACTTGACATGGAAGGGTTTCCTAATTCTGGAAGTTCTTCTATTTTCTTCAATAGCTTTTCAGTGTTCTTTATCAGTGCCTTGGGTTTAGGAAGCAACTTTGATAAATGTATCAGTAAATAATAATGCAAATTGGACAGAGAATATTTTGAGTCAATAATAGGCCTGATAGGTTGTCCTTCTTTATGCAGTTTTAGCAACCCATACATCTGAGGAGT
The DNA here is from genome assembly GCA_039090855.1 of Macrothele yani. Lineage (NCBI taxonomy): Eukaryota > Metazoa > Arthropoda > Arachnida > Araneae > Macrothelidae > Macrothele > Macrothele yani. Next base: position 87,512,703 of record CM077011.1, on the reverse strand, counting down.
ACGATGGGTAATCTTTGAATGATTTAAGTTGTCACAAATCATATTTTTCTTAAGAGAAAAGAGCAATTTTCTATAATTTGTGATCGTCGTTTCTAGCGAGTCGCTATCCAATTTTTCATATATTGGTTTGCTTAGTTCTTTCATTTTTAACAAATAATCTTCTTTTTTAATTAGGGTTATTTTCTTGCTTTTATCTGCTTTTACTGTAACTGTTTCTGAGTTCTTTTTGAATTTTTCCAGGGCTATTAATTCTTCCTTCGAAATATTTTTATCGACATTTCGCTGAATGACCTTGAAATTCGAGAGGCAAGAATTATATTCTTTCCTTAGCGCTAATGCTGCTTCAGGATTTTGCCTTCCCAGAGAATAACTTATGCATTCAAGTTCCATCATTATTTTCTTCTTATCCATCTTATTCCTGTGAACATTAAAGTTGCATCCTTTATCCAAAGCACTTAACAAAGCTCTTTCAGCGCTATTTGTGATATCTACCACGTGTTTTAGTTCCGTTCTTTCACGTGGTACTATGGGAGCCGCGGGGCAGATTTTTTTCGTTTTTTCCTTAGAGAATCATGGAATTTCTTATTTTTATGTCTTACTGCGCGCATTAGCCAAGTATTCAATTCATTTTTTATATTTTCACTTAAAAAAGAAAGTTCCGAATTTCAGATTGTATTTTCCAATCTCTTGTTTACGCTAATGCTTTTGTATTTTTCCAGAATGGCTCCGGCTACGGTCTTCCATTCTACATTCCTGTTGAAGTTAATAGTTAGTAATTTTCAAACATTAGGCTTGATTTTTAATGACTGGGGCGTAAATTCCGCTTTCTTGCACTCCTTTAAGTAACTAACTTGATCCTGGAAACGATCTAACTTAATCATAACCCTTTCTAATTTCTTGACGCTTTGCCACGTTTCCGACCCGTAATCTTCTTTAATTTTAGTAATTAATGAATTTATGGCTTCCTCTTATTACTTTCAGTATTATAAATATTTAATGGGAATTATCGAGGATATATTTTTTTAAGGTACATTGCTAAGAAAAAAAACATAAAAAATAAGTTAAAATCAATCTTATTAGAAAATGATTACCCTTCAAAAGAAATTCGTGAACTACTGGAAGAAAATCCTACTAAGAACAGAACTGGCACTACAGACAAAAATAAAGAGAAAATTGAATATTTATTCACAAGAAAAGTCACTTACCACAAGGGACTGTTTGAAAAACTGAAAAAAATCAGCACTAAATATAAAATTAGGTTAGCTCCAGGTTTGAATAACAAAATTAAAAATACTTTACTCCAGGAAGGAGTCGTTTATAAAATAGTGTTCTTGTGGATTACCATATATAAGAGAAACAGGAAGAAGGTTAACCACCAGAATTAAAGAACACAAAGCAGCAATAAGGAAAAGCTCAAATAAAACAGGATTAGACAGGCACATACAACAAACTAGCCACAAAATGGACTGGGACTCCTGAAAAGGTGATCAAACATCAATCCCATGCAATTATCCGGAAATTAGAGGAATCCCTGGAAATTTACAAGACACAAGGTGGCAACATCAATGACCATGCGGGATAGAAAATCCATCAGGCTTGGTCACCAGACCTGTGGAAGTAGAAGGAAGCAAGAACTCCTGACGAAGATCTAGTGTTTAGATCGAAAATTTGAGAGGTAAGTACCTTAAAAAAAAATATATATATATCCTCGATAATTCCCGTTAAATATTTGTAATACTGAAAATTATATGAATCAGTTATTTGGGAAACATTTTACGTAAAACGGAAACACTTTTACATAATATAAGTTTCTCAATTATCCAATTCAATTTTATTTATTATCATGACACATATATTGAAAACTCAAATAAACCTATTTGTGTAAGGTCAGGGATTTCTTATATATTTGGTCAGGGAAATCAGGTTTGATAATTCTGTGGACACCCTGATCTAGTTACATGTTTGGACAACTTCATTTTGGTACGCAGATGTAAAATTTATAATTTTTGTATTCCAGACCACTATTTAAAAAATGTTTCCTTGTGAAAGTTTAAAACATCTGTATTAAGTTTATTAGTAGCATTAAACAAAACTATTTGGATCCAGAATATAAACATTACTTTTTATCAGGAAAAATACAAGTACTTATTGGCATAAATTTCCTGAAATTTGATTTTCAAGAAGTATTTAGGAAAACTGCCAATGTACAAATATATATGTTTGTGTAGTTCTTTGTGTGTCACAAACACAATTTAATTATTTGTCCATTAGCTGTTCCTTGAAGAATTTCAAATTTCTAAGGAAATTGGGAATTTGTTCCAATAAGTTTTTAATAAAGTGTTTTTCCAGATAAGAATTGTATTTTTTGAGAACATGACAAACACACATGCAGTTATTGTACTGGATAAATCTGAATGACTCTTTTGGTACTATAGGATGCTTTTTAAAAGATGTACATGTCTCTTATAAATTGACTAACTTGATGTACCATTTTCACAAAAACTATAAAAAGCAATGGCATAAAATTCTGCGTAAATGTTTTGTCATTACTAAATCTATTAAAAAGATTGTTTTTTCCTTATTTTATGTTTTTGGGTTTAAAATAAATTCCATGAAGGATTGGAAAAGTTTATCTCCATAAAAAGATTGACACCTACCCCCACATTTGGAAGAACACATTCCAGTAGTTATCAGATAATATGAGATATATTAGTTCCAGTTATTGTAGCTGTAGCTTGCGAAGAAAAGGTGCAGGAAGTCTGGAAACAGATTAGTGATAAGTTTAGATGAATGAATAAAAGAACTGATCTCTCATTTTAAACAGACGTTTTCCAAAAAAAAAAAAAACGAATATATATTTCTACTTGTATCTTAAAAATCTTGTTTGTTTAAAACATAGTTTCCATAATATAAATTCAGTGTTAGAACATCTATAGCACAGACCACAGTTGTTTGTAATTTACGTGCATACAATTATAATTATAACAGGTTGCTTACCTTTTACACATTTCCCTGCAAATTTTATTCCTTTAGTGTCTTGCTTGGTTCAAGCCCCTGGTGCGGTGTTCCATTTTCTTCTTCAGGTTCTTTCAAATGCTCGATGAATGCCCAAGTCCGTGAAGTGCACTGCTTTAATGACTCTAGGTCGCATAAACTGTATCTTCCTCCCACCAGCTTGTAAAAACCCAAACTTCGTTGGTTGATTGACATATATTAAAAATCCCAATTCTTGAACACAAAACCTTTTGGTACCATCAATGAACACAAGCTGCTTATTTACATACATACAAAATACCGAAGAAAAATATTAAAAACGTATATACAACTATACATACAACTCCCCTTATTCCCTCAACTCCCCTTCCCAACACCTCATGACAACTAAAACATTCATTCACCACACCCCAAGCCATTCCCGCGCAGACTGCCTCTAGCACTTTCTACCCCCGGATGGGGGTAGAAAGTACTAGAGGCAGTCTGCGTGGTTAGTTTTTTTCCATACATTTCTGAAGCACCCTAATATACAAGCTAATGAGATGAAGGTTTGAGTTTGAAAAGCACGATATCTTTCTGGTCCACTCTGGACCCATCGTCAGATTAATATGAATGTAATATATTCATCTGACTATGAGAGACACTAATGGACAGGGTGTCCTTAGATGAATATGAATATAATATATATGAATGTAATATATTCATCTGACGATGGGTCCAGAGTGGACCAGAAAGATCTCATGCTTTTTAATCTTCATCTTATTAGCTTGTATGTGTGATCATACATACAAGCTAATAAAATGAAGATTCTCTTCTAAAAACCTGCACAGTTGCTGACTTATGTATATATAGGCATAATAAACAATGGAGCCTAGATTGAAAGTGTGTTTCTTACCAGCTGTAATCCGATACATAGTGCTATGGGTTTTGGCTGCCCTGATATCGATTAATACAAGTCTGCACGAATAAGTAATGATACTAAACTTTAACTCCTTTCTTTTCACTTAAGCACGGCATTGTACTTATCGTAATCTAACACATCAAGCTCGAGGCACAGTAGCATTCTTTATTCTTATCTTACCCCTTTTGCCAAAGTACCGAAGGAACTGCATGAAATGCTAAAGGACAGGGTGTCCGTTAAATCTCTTTTGGAACTGATTGTGGTGTCTGTTGACTGCTGTTAAGAGGTGTTGTTGTTTGTAAGTTATTGTTAATGTTAATCTTATGAAAGCTGCTCAGTATCAACCAAACCTTACTGTTGCTCAGAGCTTACCATTATTCAGAACTGTCTGTCTGTTAATGGAGGTTTCACTATATATCTATTAGGTGTGCAACTTAATTCTCGGCCACAGGCACGACACGTTGACAGCAAATTATAGCAAATCAAATACGCACCTAATCAGGGAAATCCCCGTCGTGTTGGATACATTTGAGCAGTCGGTCAGGGAGCTACTGAATGCCACTGCGGGAAAAAAAGAGGGCTGTATTGAGTTGATAAAGTTATAAATACTTGTGTGGACCTCCTCGACCGAAGTGAAGTGCATATCACTCAGGTGATGTTGCAGGGAGCGAAAGAGGTGATAATCCGACGGGGCGAAGTCTGGAGAATATGCCAGGTGGGACAAAATCTCCCATTCCAGGTAGGTGATTGTGTTTAAAGTCATTTTTGCAGTTGAGGAAGCACGTTATCCTGAAGCAACAGGACTGACCTTCTGCCCTTGCCAGTGTATGGCCTTTTCGCCTCCATTGCGTCACTCACACGAATGAGTTGCTGACAATAACACTCAGCATTGACCATTTCACCAGGTTTGAGCAACTCGTAGTGTATGGCACCACGCTGATCCCACCATATGCACAGCAACAACTTCCTGGCATGGATATTCAGTTTGGCAGTACTGGTGGTAGGCTGACCTGGATAAACCCACAACTTGTGTCGTTTAGGATTATCATACAGGATCCACTTCTCATCACAGGTGAAAATCTTGTGGAGGAAATCCTTCTTGAATATGGAGAGCAAGAACACAGCAACATCATAGTGCCTAGACTTGTTTGCAGCTGTGAGTTGGTGGGGCACCCAACGGCCCTCCTTGTGAATCCGCCCAAGCTTGTGCAGGCACTTTGTAATGGCTACTCCGAGTCCCTGGGCGAGCTCTGACTATGTGAAACATTGTTCCGCTTCCAACAGTTGTTCCAGTTCCTCATTGTGAACTTTCTGTGGCTGTCCTGGACGTTCTACATCATGGCGATCAAAATTTCCCTGTGTAAACTGCTGGAACCACTTCTTACACGTACTGTAGGACACAACAGCCTCATCCAAAGCAGCACAGGTCATTTGCTGGGCTTCCGTGGCACTTTTTTTCAGCTGAAACGCGAACAGTGCCTCAAATGTTGCTTCTCAAATGACATTGCTTTCACCGTCAACTTTCGTCCCTTCTGTCACTACAGCTGTGAGCGGTCATGGTTGTCTGGAAATCTGTTGGTTGGCACTGTAACCAGCTATTATTGCACACAACTATTTGCATTTGCCAACGTTCTATGATCGCTTGCGGTTAGGGGCCGAGAATTAAGTTGCATATCATCATCATCATCATTCATTATCAATCCACTGCTGGACGAAGGTTTCCCCAAGTTTCCTTAACAACGGTCTGTCTTGTGCCAGTCTCCTCCTTGTCACTCCCGCATACTTTCGATTTTCAACCCATATATAAATATAAATTGCATATATAAATATATATATATAGTTGCATATATAAATATATATATAGTTGCATGTGATGCGTAACATCACAGCCTCTCCTTGACAAATGTCAACCCCGCCTTCTCGTGGTGCATCCTGTTCCTACTAAAGGGGCTCTGACGACCGCCAATAGCGGTATAACTATACCATCGGGATTAGAGGAAATTCTATCCCACACTCACCAACCCGCTTGGCCAGCGTGGTGAGTTATGGCCAAACCCCTCCAAAATGACTCCACAACTTAAATCTTGGCCCTCAGTCTCCGGCAGCTGGAATGTACCTGGCCAAGGCAGCGGCCAGTGCGACATGAAGGCAGAGGGTGCTAAGAATCCCCGGAGGACCGGACTAGGCTGCCATCTGATGCTGACCTTGGCAACGTACAATGGACGCTCCCTATCTTCTGATTCAAGACTTCTTGAATTGGAAGAGGAACTACAAAGGATCAAGTGGGACATCGTGGGGCTAAGTGAGGTAAGGAGAAAAGGAGAAGATCTCATCGAACTGAAAAGTGGACATCTCTTCTACTATCGTGGGACAGATACTGGCAGAACTAGTGGTGTTGGATTTATAATAAACAAGAAACTGAAGGATAAAGTTGTAGAAGTTGAAAGTTCCTCTGACAGAGCTGCACGGCTTATTATCCAACTCTCGAAAAGATACCAGGCTCAGATTATTCAAACTTATTCACCCACCACAAGTCATCCTGAAGAAGAAATTGAAGAATTTTATGAGGAAATTTGTCATCTAAATAATAAAGGTAAGCAGCACTTGAAAATAATTATGGGAGATTTCAATGCAAAAATAGGGCAACGGCAACAGAATGAAAAACTTCAGTAGGTAAATTCGGTCACGGCAACAGAAACCAGCGTGGAAATACTCTCGTTGAGTTTGCAGAGGCAGAAGGGTTTTTCATCTTGAACTCCTTCTTCAAGAAAAAGCCACACAGGAAATGGACATGGAGACATCCAAATGGGACGACAAGTGAAATTGATTTTATTATGTGTAACAAAAAATTTGTCATAGAAGACTGCAGTGTGCTAAACAAGTTCAACACAGGTAGTGACCATAGATTGGTGAGATGTAAGATGCACCTCAACACTAAACTTGAACGTGGCAAGCTCATAAGACAAACAAAATCTATTGACATAACCAACCTTAAAAAACACCATAATACCTTCAGTTGGAACTGAAGAACAGGTTCTCTGCTTGAGAAGGCCTAACATCGGAAGAAGTGGACATCTCTGAAGTTAACAGAAAAGTAACCAAAGCTCTTATGGAAACAGCAACAAAATTAGCTGGGTCTAAGAACAAGTTGCATGTAAATAAATTATCAGGAAAAACGAAAATGTTGATGCAAAAAAGAAGAGAGATGAGGACAACTAAAGATGATGTGACTTCCAAAGTGGAATATATAGAGCTATGCAAGACAGTACGAAAAAGTATCACTGAAGACTTAAGAAAATTCAACTGTGAACTAGTGAGGAAAGCAATTGAAAACAACCAAAGCCTAAAGATAGCAAAGGGACATCTCAGTAAGGGAAGAAAACAGATTATGGCACTGAGAAAAGAAGATGGTTCTGTAACAAGAAATAGAGGCGAAATTTTGACAAGAGTGAAAGTTTTCTACTCCAAATTATATGAAAGGGATGATACATGCACTCCAGACATCATGAAAGATACCAGTACCAGAGTTCCTCCAGTCCTTTCAGCAGAAGTTGCACATGCAATCAAGACCATGAAGCGGGGAAAAGCTCCAGGTGATGGAATTACTGTAGACATCGTACAAGAAGCAAGTGCAGAAATCGAAACAGTACTCGCCCAAATTTTCACTCGATGCCTTAATGAAGGAAAGATTCCTGAGGATTGGAACACCGCTACAATGATCCTGCTACATAAGAAAGGTGACATTGATGATCTCGGAAACTACAGACCTATCAGCCTCCTATCAGTAGTTTATAAAATCTTCACTAAAGTTCTTTCACACCGCTTGAAGGTAACACTGGACATGGCTCAACCGAGAGAACAAGCTGGATTCAGGAGTGGCTACAGCACAATAGATCATATCCATGTGCTGAGAGAACTAATTGAAAGAGCGAGGGAATATGAACTTCCATTGTGCGTGGCTTTTATCGATTATGAAAAAGCCTTTGATTCGGTGAAACCATCAGCAGTTACAATGGCTCTGAAAACCTGCGGTATTGAAGATGCATACATTAATATTATTAATAACATCTATGAAAATGCAAGTGCAAAGATTAGGCTGTTTGAAAATACAACACACATAAAAATTGGAAAGGGAGTGAGACAAGGTGACACCATATCTCCGAAGCTCTTTAATGCCACATTGGAGGGTGTTTTTCAGTCACTGAGCTGGGAAAACAAGGGGATAAAGATTAATGGAGATTATCTAACCCACCTTCATTTTGCTGATGACGTAGTCATTTTTGCAACTAGCCCATCAGAGCTGCAGAGTATGATCCAGGAACTTGCTGACTAGAGTAAAGAAGTGGGATTAAAAATGAACTTTCAGAAGACAAAAGTGATGTTCAATGCTTTTACAAGAAATGAAGATTTATCGATTGATGGAGAAAAGCTGGAGAAAACAGACACATACGTTTATCTTGGACAGCAGATATCAAGTAAGGGTCACATTGATGAAGAAATTAATCGGCGTACAAAACTTGCCTGGAGAGCTTTTGGAAGAAACAGCATAATTTTCAAGAGCAATATGCCATTATGTCTTAAAAGAAAAGTGTTTGATCAATGCATCCTTCCAGTGCTTACGTATGGTGCAGAGATGTATACCTTAACTAAAAGAGACATACAAAGGCTGCAGACAACTCAAAGAAGCATGGAGAGGTGCATACTTGGTGTAACCAGGAGAGATAAGAAGAGGAACTCTTGGATCCGAAAAATGACAAGAGTGGAAGACATCATGATCAGAGTTAAATCCCTGAAATGGCAATGGGCTGGACATACTGCCAGAAGGACAGATCATCGATGGACAGCCGAAATTTTAGATTGAATTCCAAGGGACAGGAAAAGACCCAGAAGAAGACCACATGGGAGATTGGAGGATGAAATTCGAAAGTATGCAGGGGTGACATGGAGGAGACTGGCACAAGACAGACCGTTGTGGAGGAAACTTGGGGAGACCTTCGTCCAGCAGTGGATTGATAATGGTTGACAATGATGATGATGATATAAAAATATATATAGCTAATATCTATATATGAGGGTTGTATCAAAAGTAATGCAAAAGTGGGCAAAACTTTCTTATTAACTGACAGAGGTCATTCAAATTGCATATGTTGGTAGAGTAACTCTTTCTCTATACTAAGGTACTACTCAACATAGTCTCCATCACAAATGATGCGTTTGTGCCATTATTGAACCCAACTCTCAAATCCTCTTTGAAAAAATTCAGGTGTAGACTGTTGTACCCACTTATTCACAGCCACTTTCACCTCATCTGTGTCATCAAATTGTTGTTATTAATTGAACAAATAAATTTCTCCTGTAGATACTGTTTAACACATTATGACATCAATGTCAAGGAAGTACCAAAGGGCACATAGCACAAGATGGTAAAAAACACAAAAAATAATCAAAGATATACAATAACCTGACTCACCTTAACTTGAGTCACTTCATCGTACATGACCTATAATTCAATCTGTATAGTCACAGTATCGTAGTGAGCTATTCTATCGGTGAATATCCATATATTATGCTAATGATGGTGAAAAGCATAAAAAATTCAGTTTTTCATAAAATTCATTTCATGTGTAGCAGAATAATGTATGGGTATTCACCGATAGAATAGCTCATTACAATACTGTGACTATATAGATTGGGTTACAGGTCACAGACAACGAATTGACTCAAGTTAAGGTGAGTCAGGTTATTGTATATCTTTGATTATTTTTTGTGTTTTTTACCATCTTGTGCTATGCCCTTAGGTACTTCCTTGACATTGATGTTCTAACATGTTGAACAGTATCTACAGGACAAATTTATTTGTTCAATTAATAACTACATGTAGTATACTAAATTTTATAACTTTTTTGTTATAGAATTACTTAAGAAATCATTATCCCCGGAGGCTGTCCTTCATTGGACCAAACAGGTGGAAGTCGGAGGGTGCCAAATCTGGCTGTATGGTGGTTGGGAGACCACTGACCAGCCTAATTTGCTGATTGCCTGATTTGTTGCCAAAGATGTGTGTGCTCTTGCATTGTCATGGCGAATGGGGATCCTTTTCAGATTCTTGTTTGGCCTCTTCCTCTTTATGGCTTGTCTAAGCTTCTTGAGTGTCTCAATGTACCACTTGGTGGTCATGGTACGGCCATGTTCCAGAAAATCAAGGAGAATGACACACCTGTCATCCCAAAAAACAGTCACCCCAACTTTCTGTGCTGATCGCTGGCCCTTAAACTTCTTAGGCTTCGGTGAAGAGGTGCGATTCCATTCCATGGATTGATTCTTTGTTTCCGGATCGTAAAAATATTCTCACATTTCATCCCTTGTCACCAGGTTGAGAAAAACATGTCTTCATTGGCTTCAAATGCTTCTAGCAGATCAGAGCAGAATTCCACTTTCTCTCCTTCAAATTGGGTGTCAACTGCCCAGGTACCCACTTTGCACACACTTTTCAAAACCCTAAGTTTTACACCATCTTCTGTATGGCATTGTGACCACAGTCCAGTTGTGGAACAAGCTCATGGAGTGTCACTCGTCTCTCCGCGCAATACATTCGTCCACTCACTGATGATTCGTGTCAGTGGTCGCAGATGATGGCCTCCCCACTGCGTGGTTTGTCTTCAATGCTAGTTTCCCCTTCTTTAAACTTCTTCATCCATCTGTGCACATTGCTCTTGTTAATGGTGTCATCTTCATAAACATTCTGTAGCCTTTTGTGGATGTCGGGCAGCCTGCACCTTTCCTTCATCAAGAACTTAGTGGCGGCACTTTGCTTCTGCTTGGAATACATTATTTACTTGCAATGAAGAAGAAGCGTTACCATAGAGGAAGAGTTACTCTGCCAAAATGTGCAATTTGAATGATTTCTGTCAGTTAATAAAGTTATGCTCACTTATGCATAACTTTCGGTGCAACCCTCATATATGTATGTGTAAGCAAACCAAAATACCCAGCTGAAAAATAAGACACATCAGCAACAAGGGAAAAAAATTTCCCACGTTTTACTAGGTCTTTGTAGAAATGTTGTGGGCGGTCTTAGTGAGAGATGGGTTTGCTTCCTCGGGGTGTTCCGTGATAACAATGGCACACACAACAGCAACTAGGCCTCTGTGAATCTTCGAGAGGTGCCAGCTAGTTCTCTGTGACATTGGCAAAAAGACTCCAACTCACTAAGTTTTGTTACAGAATCCTTAGGTTGAATGTCCAACTGGAACCGTCAGCTGTGGGCTAATCCCCCACACTGATGTACTTACCTAATTAAAAAGACAAAAAGAAATATTAAAAATGACTCAAGTGTGGGATATGGTGGACCTACCACACTTGAGAAGACGGTCCACCATGGAATCGACCTGGACTTTAAACGGCGTATGAGAAAGAGATCTCGACTGAGTGAGTGTAAGATTGGTATATGGAATACTAAAGATATAAATTGGCAAGATGAATGAGGTGATTGAAGAGATGAATAAGTATAGATTGGATGTGCTGTGTGTAAGTGAAACTAAAAAGAAGGAAATTAGTATAAAAGAAGTGAATGGAATGGTGAGTCTGTGGTCTACAGTATTGGATGATGTGAGAGGACAGGCTGGTGTCGGTGTGATTTTAAGTGTAAAGATGAGGAAAAACTTGATTCACTATAGCTGCATAAGTGAGAATTATTTGAATTTGTTTGAAAGTGAAACTTCAGAGAATAGTTATTGTTGTAGTGTATGCTCCTTGTGACTCGGAACCCTCTGATAGGAAAGAAGATTTCTGGAATGAGCTAAAAGCTTTTTGAGCCAGTTTGGTGCTAAAGAGATGGTATAATAGCAGGGGATTTCAATGCTAGAGCAGGTGTGCAGAATGCAATTTCTGACAATGTTCTGGGTAAGTTTAATGATCCTTGTGTGAGTGATAATGGTGAAAGATTAATTGAACTGTGCATTGAGAATGGTTTGTATGTTTTTAATACATTTTTCAACCAAGAGTATATCCACATATATACTTGGGAAAATCATACTCTTGGTCAAAAGAGTGTGATGAATTTTGTTGTGTATGATCAGCATCTGAAACAGTTGTTGACACTCGTATGATGAGTAGAGTTTCTGTGGATGAATATCGCTGTAAGAAGCGTGAAGCCGCTAAACTGGTTCACCAGACTAAGGCAAAAGATAGGAAGGAGAAGGTGGAAAGGCATGAATTGGCTTTTTGGAAAGATAGGAAGACTTTCTGAAAGCACACGAGACTCGGGGAAACAAAGTGTTAAGTTGTGTGAAGAATAGGGTTGGGGAAATGATATGGGAGCGCAATGAGTTAAGTGAAAGATGGGGTGAATATTTCTGTGAGTTATTAGATTAGGAAAGCAAAGATGATTGTGAGACAGATGCAGATGATGGCACAGTGAATGATGAAAGCACAGGAAGGATCTCAAGAGAAGAAGTGTGTAAAGCTCTAAAATCTCTTCAGAAAATCTCTTCAGAATGGTAAGGTTCCGGGAGTTGATGGCATAACTGCTGAGATGTTGAAATATGGTGGTGACTCTGTAATTGATTGGTTAACTGAAATTTGCCTATTGTGCTGGGAGTTAGGAATGGTCCCTCAGTATTTGAGGGATGCTATCATTGCTTCCTTGTGTAAGGGAAAAGGTGGTCAGACTGACTGCAAGAACTACCGTAGTATTAGCCTATTAAGTGTGCCAGGGAAAGTGTTTGGTAAAATCGTTATTGAAAAAGTACGGAATGTTCAGAGTGGTGTTATGCCTGATAAAGGCTGCACTAACCAAATTTTGCATTACGCATGATGATTGAAAAGTATTTGGCTGGTGGTAAGAAAGTTTTTGCTGCCTTCATAGATTTAGAGAAAGCTTACGGCCGAGTAAATAGGACACTTCTGTGGAAGGTATTGAATGAATATGGTGTTACTCGGAATCTGCTTAATAGTGTGAAATCCATGTATGCTGACAGTAGAGCCTGTGTGCGAGAGAATGGTGTTTTATCAAAATGGTTTTCTATTGGTGTAGAAGTCAGGCAAGGTTGTGTAATGTCACCATGGCTGTTTAATATATTTATGGACACATGCAGCGTGATGCCGAAATAGCTAATAATGGTTTATGTGTTGGTGATATCCGTGTGTGCAGATTATTGTATGCTGATGACACTGTCCTGTTGGCAGAGAGCAAATGTGAGTTGCAGAGTATGTTGTCTTGGATGTACGAAGTTCGCATGAAATTCAAACAGTATAAATAAGGGAAAAACCAAAGTTATGGTTTTTGAGAGAGGAACTGGTAGCACTGAATGTAATGTAAGTGTAAATTGCACAGTGATTGACCAGGTGAGCAAGTTTGTGTATTTAGGAAGCATGTTTGTTAGAGATAACAAATTGGATGGTGAAATTAGTAGGCGAGTGAATTCTTCATTGAAAGTCATGGCTGCTCTGGGGTTTTCACAGAAATGACGGGTCCTCAAGAGAGTCTCAAATGGCTGTGTATGAGAGTGTAATTGTTCCTACTCTGATGTATGGCAGTGAAACCTGGGTACTGCAGAAGAAACATAAGTCAAGTCATTTGTGTGCTGAAGAAATGCGTTACTTTGGGGGGGGGCAAGATACGTTCTGATTGTGTGCGGAATGTTGCAGTTATGTGATGTGAAACAAAATGTTGATAGCAAGGTGGAGACTAATATGCTTCGGTGGTTTGGCCATGTTGAAAGAATGAGTGACAAGATGCTTACTAAGAAAATCTTTTTAACCCAAGTGGCAGGATGGAAAGGTAGAGGAAGGCCAAAGAAGTCATGGTAGGATCAGGTTCAGGAGTGTCTGCATGAGAAAAAGATTGAGTATGAAGTATAGAAGATCTTGTGTGCAGCGTGTAATGAATGTCAGTGAAGCCTGAGTTGTATGTCAGTATCGCTGTAAATGGAGAAGTTTGATACGGCAACAGCAAGGATAAACTATCTGGTAGGTTTTTTTTTTTTTTTTTTTTTGGAGCTAACCTCTGAATCTCAGAAAACGGCTTAGTGATCATACATGAGATTCTTCCACGGATTTGGGGGATTCTGCTTTTTTTGTCATTATTTGGGTTATACTTGAGATCGATGCAAAACTAAAGAGAAATTTTGCAGGATTAGTTGGGTAGGGGGTTCATTTTGGGATTTGGGAATGATACTCGTATTTCATTTTTCAAAACTTTCGAGAACTGAAGTTAAACGGATCGAAAGTTTTTCCCGTAATCATGATTTCTTTTTCTTGTGATGTTTCTTGTGCGCTGCATTATTGGTAAATAAAATTTTATTCCATAAACATTTGCATTTCAGCTTGAAAATGAAAGAAAGATTTCCGAAAACGTAAGTTAGATGGCGTGAAAATTTCTTTGTGAACTTCAGGCATGAGATTCTTTAGTGGATTCAAAGAATTCCGCCTGTTCTATCGTCATTTCGATCGATGCAGAATTGAACAGAAATTTGGGAGGGATTGACGGTGGTAGTGATAGTGGTGACATCGTTTTCCGTCGATGGGTGGAATTCCAACTTTCAAAACTTTTGGAAACGGAAGTTAGATGGAGTGAAGGTTTCTCCTGTAATCCTAATCCTTTTTTCTTACGATGTTTTTTCTACCCAATAGTGTTATTAAATATAATTTTATTCCATAAGTATTTCTTTTGCAGCCTCAAAATGAAGGAAAACTTTTGTAAAACGGAAATCGGACGGAGCGTAGATTTTGCTGATAATCACAATTTTTTTTTTTTTCTCCACAATGTTATATTTATCCTGTGCTGCTGTTAAATGTAATATATGTGTATATATAAATGTGTGTGTGTGTGTAGAATACAGTGATGTGCTCCAGCTTAATATTTACACTGAATAATTTTGTCTTGCTCACACCGCGTTTTATTCACACTGTTTTGCAGCATGTTCTTACATTTCACCCGTGGCAGTTAAAAAGTTCAGCTTATTTTTTCCTTCATCAGTCTCGTGTATGAGTGATATGTATGTATGTATGTTGTAGAAATAAGAGTGAGTTATCTATGCTGGTCTTTGAAAAAGCCATGGATAATAGCTCTCAGAATTTCTGTAATTCTTCCAATTTGTTCTAATTTTGCTTTTCTATTGTTTCATTTTCTTTCCTTGTTGCTGCTTTGTCTTTTTTATCAGCTCGGTATTTTGGATTGCTTGTAGCTCTTGAAAATTCTTTTTAGCAGATTGTGTGTGGTTAAAAAGATTGCTTTTTGCTCGCACGTCATATTAAATTTTGCTCCGGCAATGCCAAGGATACTTTAAAAATTAATATAGAATCTTTTAAATACAATCATATTTGTGAATTTCTTATCTTTTTATGTGAATCAACAAATATTGCACGACTTACATGAAAATAGTTATTAGATGTAAGTAAAATACGAAATAAAGGGCAATTTTTCAACATCTGTACAAATAAAGGTAACTTGATCACGCTAGTTACGTTAAATGAAAACTTTTACAAAAAAGTTCGTAAGTTGGAAGCTTTTGACCTTATCTTAGGTCTTCATCACGCCAATGGAGGACTAAGATTGTTGCCAGATTCTACATTTGAATTTTTTCTATTTTTGTTGCCAAAACTTAGAATTGATCTCCAGATCATCGGAATGTAGAGAGGAGATAAAACGAAGACTGCAAAGAGAATGAGTAACTTTGCTCCAAAGTTTCCGAAAGGAAATCCAATCTTTTGGAAATTTTATAGGTAGTAATAAATTCAAAATTGAAAATAAGTGTATTTCTTTCTATTAGGATTCGGGATCTATAACATAATATTTTGCTACTCAATTGTGAAGAACCTACAACCTACTGTTTTGGTAGTATTATAACATTTTATTTTTGTTTTTTATATTTTCAATAGAAAGTGAAAAGAAAATGGCGACTTCAGATTACATTTGACACACAAAAAAAAATTGAGTTTGGTGAATAGGTTGGCGAAAACTTCGAAAAAACTAAAAAGCTAGAGCAACCGCTGTGTGTGTATATACTGTCTATATATATAAGTTCAACACAGGCAGTGACCATAGATTGGTGAGATGTAAGATGCACCTCAACACTAAACTCGAACGTAGCAAGCTCATAAGACAAACAAAATGTATTGACATAACCAACCTTAAAAAACACCATAATACCTTCAAATTGGAACTGAAGAACAGGTTCTCTGCTTTAGAAGGCCTAACATCGGAAGAAGTGGATATTTCTGAAGTTAACAGAAAAGTAACCAAAGCTCTTATGGAAACAGCAACAAAATTAGCTGGTTCTAAGAACAAATTGCATGTGAACAAATTATCAGTAAAAACCAAAATGTTGATGCAAAAAAGAAGAGTGATGAGGACAACTAAAGAAGATGTGACTTCCAAAGTGGAATATATAGAGCTATGCAAGACAGTACGAAAAAGTATCACTGAAGACGTAAGGAAATTCAACTGTGAACTAGTAAGGAAAGCAATTAAAAACAACCAAAGCCTAAAGATAGCAAAGTGACATCTCAGTAAGGGAAGAAAACAGATTATGGCACTGAGAAAAGATGGTTCTGTAACAAGAAATAGAGGCGAAATTTTGACAAGAGTGAAAGATTTCTATTCCAAATTATATAAAAGGGATGATACATGTACTCCAGACATCATGAAAGGTACCAGAGTTCTTCCAGTCCTTCCAGCAGAAGTTGCACATGCAATCAAGAACATGAAGCGGGGAAAAGCTCCAGGAGAAGATGGAATTACTGTAGACATCATACAAGAAGCAAGTGGAGAAATTGAAACAGTACTCGCCCAAATTTTCACTCGATGCCTTAATGAAGGGAAAATTCCTGAGGATTGGAACAACGCTACAATGATCTTGCTACATAAAAAAGGTGACATTGAGAATCTCAGGAACTACAGACCTATCAGCCTCCTATCAGTGGTTTATAAAATCTTCACTAAAGTTCTTTCACACCGCTTGAAGGTAACACTGGACATGGCTCAACCAAGAGAACAAGCTGGATTCTGGAGTGGCTACAGCACAATAGATCATATCCACGTACTGAGAGAACTAATTGAAAGAGCGAGGGAATATGAACTTCCATTGTGCATGGCTTTTATCGATTAGGAAAAAGCCTTTGATTCGGTGAAACCATCAGCAGTTGCAATGGCTCTGAAATCCTGCGGTATTGAAGATGCATACATTAATATTATTAATAACATCTATGAAAATGCAAGTGCAAAGATTCTGCTATTTGAAAATACAACACACATAAAAATTGGAAAAGGAGTGAGACAAGGTGACACCATATCTCCGAAGCTCTTTAATGCCACATTGGAAAATGTCTTTCAATCACTGAACTGGGAAAACAAAGGGATAAAGATTAATGGAGATTATCTAACCCACCTTCGTTTTGCTGATGACATAGTCATTTTTGCAACTACCCCATCAGAGCTACAGAGTATGATCCAGGAACTTGCTGACAAGAGTAAAGAAGTGGGATTAAAAATGAACTTTCAGAAGACAAAAGTGATGTACAATGCTTTTACAAGAAATAAAGATTTATCGATTGATGGAGAAAAGCTGGAGATAACAGACACATACGTTTATCTTGGACAGCAGATATCAAGTGAGGGTCACATTGATGAAGAAATTAATCGGCGTACAAAACTTGCCTGGAGAGCTTTTGGAAGAAACAGCATAATTTTCAAGAGCAATATGCCATTATATCTTAAAAGAAAAGTGTTTGATCAATGCATCCTTCCAGTGCTTACGTATGGTGCAGAGACGTGGACCTTAGCTAAAAGAGACATACAAAGACTGCAGACAACTCAAAGAAGCATGGAGAGTTGCATGCTTGGTGTAACCAGGAGAGATAAGAAGAGGAACACGTGGATCCAAAAAATGACAAGAGTGGAAGACATCATGATCAGAGTTAAATCCCTGAAATGGCAATGGGCTGGACATACTGCCAGAAGGACAGACCATCGATAGACAGCCAAAATTTTAGATTGGATTCCAAGGGACAGGAAAAGACCCAGAAGAACACCACATGGAAGATGGGTGGATGAAATTCGAAAGTATGCGGGAGTGACATAGAGGAGACTGGCACAAGACAGACTGTTATGGAGGAAACTTGGGGAGACCTTCGTCCAGCAGTAGATTGATAATGGTTGATGATGATGATGATATATATAGAGAGAGAACAGGAAAATTATAGTAAAAAGCAAAAATACCCAGAACCAAATTTTACAAAGCTGTAAAACTGATGTCTCCAACTGGAGAAAAAAAGGATTGTAGAATGTATTGGTTGCTGTCACCTTTAGCTTCATCAGGGGCTGACACAGATCACATCTCTCATTGTTCTACACAGACCAGAAAGTGTGGATTTCTGCATTATTCAGTTTGCAAGCCATAAGGACCTAAGAAAACCTTAGGAAACAGTGAAAATAAGAAATAAAAATATTTCCCATTAAATAAAAATTTACCAAAGGAGCATCATAACCACCCCAAAAACTTCATAAACAAAAACCAAGATTCCCGAAATTTAGCTAACAAAATTATGAAAATAAAAAATGAAAAAATAATAAATAAGAGGAAAAAACCTCATTTGCAAACTGAACAAACAAGCCGAATGCACACTACATCAAATGACTGCAGACCATTTACTTATGTAAGAGATTGATACCTGAAAACATGAAAATGCTCAAAGATGACATGTATTACATTACGTCACAATAACAAGATATATAGCAAAATCCTTCTAAACAGGAATAAAAAGGAATTGAAAACTTCTACTAGGTTACCAATGTACAAAATATTGCAATTAATGAGGAAGAATAACCTGTAACAGGAACAAATAAAAAAAGTGCACCTTAATTGCAATATGTTGTATATATAGGTGATTATGAGTATGAAGTATAGGTCTGGTGTGCGGCGTGTGATGGATGTCAGTGAAGCCTGAGTTGTACATCAAGATGGCTGTAAATGGACAAGTTTAATGCAGCAACAGTAAGTAAAAATTATCTGGCAGTTTGTATTTCTTTGTGGAGCTAACCTCTGAATCTCAGAGAACAGCTGAGTGATTATGTATGTATGTATGTATGTATGTATGTATGTATGTATGTATGTGTGTGTGTGTGTGTGTGTGTGTGTGTGTGTGTGTGTGTGATTGTATTGTAAAGTGGAGACTAATATGCTTCAGTGGTTTGGCCATGTCAAAAGAATGAGTGATGAGATGCTTACTAAGAAAATCTTTTTAGCACAAGTGGCAGGGAGAAAGGCCAAGGAAGTCATGGGTAGATCAGATTCAGGAGTGTCTGCATGAGAAAAAAGATTTTGTATGACGTATAGAAGATCTTGTGTATGGCGTGTGATGGATGTCAGTGAAGCCCGAGGTGTATGTCAAGATCGCTGTAAATGGAGAAGTTTGATACAGCAACAGTAAGTAAAAATTATCTGGTAGTTTGTATTGCTTTGCAGAGCAGACCTCCTAATCTCAGAGAACAGCTTAGTGGTATGTGTGTGTGCGTGTAATTTTTGAGCATTTTCATGTTTTCAAGAATGTTTCTTACAGTAGTAAATGGCCTGCAGTCATCTGATGTAGTGTGGCGTTGGGCTCGATTGTTCAGTTTGCAAATGTTTTTTATTTTCTCTCTTATTTAATATTTTTATGATTTTGCTACCCAAATTTTGGGAATTTGAATTTTGTATATGAGGTTTTTGGAGTGGTTATGATGCTGCTTTGGTAAATTTTTAATTAAGAGGAAATATTTTATTTTTTATTATTATCGCTGTTTCCTAAGGTTTTCTTAAGTCCTTATGGCTTGCAAACTGAGAAATGCAGAAACCCACACCTTTCTGTCTGTGCAGGACAGTAAGAGATGTGATCCGTGTCAGCCCCTGTTGAAGCCATTGGTGACAGCTGCCAAATATGTTCTACAATCCTCCTTACACCAGTTTTACAGCTTTGTAAAATTTTGTTCTGGGTATTTTTTTATTTTTGCTTTTTACTGTAATTTTCATGTTCTATACTTTTTTTGAATATTCTTTTTTGCAGCACTTAATGCTTTAAATTTTCTAAGCTGGAGTAAATAGCTAGTGTGTTAGTTTTTCTAGTTTGATTAATATATATATATATGTATAGAACTCACCAACCCGCTTGGCCAGCATGGTGAGTTATGGCCAAACCCCTCCAAAATGATTCCACAACTTAAATCTTGTCCCTCAGTCTAAGGCAGCTGGAATATACCTAGCCAAGGCAGCGGCCAGTGCGACATGAAGGCAGAGGGTGCTAAGAATCCCCGGAGGACAGGACTAGGCTGCCATCTGATGCTGACCTTGGCTACGTATAATGGACGCTCCCTATCTTCTGATTCAAGGCTTCTTGAATTGGAAGAGGAACTACAAAGGATCAAGTGGGACATCGTCGGGCTAAGTGAGGTAAGGAGAAAAGGAGATGATCTCATTGAACTGAAAAGTGGACATCTCTTCTACTATCATGGGACAGATACTGGCAGAACTAGTGGTGTTGGATTTATAATAAACAAGAAACTGAAGGATAAAGTTGTAGAAGTTGAAAGTTCCTCTGACAGAGCTGCACGACTCGTTATCCAACTCTCGAAAAGATACCAGGCTCAGATTATTCAAACTTATGCACCCACCACAAGTCATCCTGAAGAAGAAATTGAAGAATTTTATGAGGAAATTTGTCATCTAAATAATAAAGGTAAGCAGCACTTGAAAATAATTATGGGAGATTTCAATGCAAAAATAGGGCAACGGCAACAGAACGAAACTTCAGTAGGTAAATTCGGTCACGGCAACAGAAACCAGCGTGGAAATACTCTCGTAGAGTTTGCAGAGGCAAAAGGGTTTTTCATCTTGAACTCCTTCTTCAAACTTGAACGTGGCAAGCTCATAACACAAACAAAATGTATTGACATAACCAACCTTAAAAAACACCATAATACCTTCAAGTTGGGACTGAAGAACAGGTTCTCTGCTTTAGAAGGCCTAACATCGGAAGAAGTGGATATTTCAGAAGTTAACAGAAAAGTAACTTACGCTTTATGGAAACAGCAACAAAATTAGCTGGGTCTAAGAACAAGTTGCATGTGAACAAATTATCAGGAAAAACCAAAATGTTGATGCAAAAAAGAAGAGAGATGAGGACAACTAAAGAAGATGTGACTTTCAAAGTGGAATATATAGAGCTATGCAAGACAGTACGAAAAAGTATCACTGAAGACGTAAGAAAATTCAACTGTGAACTAGTGAGGAAAGCAATTGAAATCAACCAAAGCCTAAAGATAGCAAAGGGACATCTCAGTAAGGGAAGAAAACAGATTATGGCACTGAGAAAAGAAGATGGTTCTGTAACAAGAAATAGAGGCGAAATTTTGACAAAAGTGAAAGATTTCTACTCCAAATTATATGAAAGGGATGATACATGCACTCCAGACATCATGAAAGGTACCAGTACCAGAGTTCCTCCAGTCCTTCCAGCAGAAGTTGCACATGCAATCAAGAACATGAAGCGGGGGAAAGCTCCAGGAGAAGATAGAATTACTGTAGACATCATACAAGAAGCAAGTGGAGAAATCGAAACAGTACTCGCCCAAATTTTCACTCTATGCCTTAATGAAGGGAATATACCTGAGGATTGGAACACCGCTACAATGATCCTGCTACATAAAAAAGGGGACATTGAGGATCTCGGGAACTACAGACCTATCAGTGGTTTATAAAATCGTCACTAAAGTTCTTTCACACCGCTTGAAGGTAACACTGGACATGGCTCAACCGAGAGAACAAGCTGGATTCAGGAGTGGCTACAGCACAATAGATCATATCCACGTACTGAGAGAACTAATTGAAAGAGCGAGGGAATATGAACTTCCATTGTGCATGGCTTTTATCGATTATGAAAAAGCCTTTGATTCGGTGAAACCATCAGCAGTTACAATGGCTCTGAAAACCTGCGGTATTGAAGATGCATACATTAATATTATTAATAACATCTATGAAAATGCAAGTGCAAAGATTAGGCTGTTTGAAAATACAACACACGTAAAAATTGGAAAGGGAGTGAGACAAGGTGACACCATATCTCCGAAGCTCTTTAATGCCACATTGGAGGGTGTCTTTCAGTCGCTGAGCTGGGAAAACAAGGGTATAAAGATTAATGGAGATTATCTAACCCACCTTCGTTTTGCTGATGACGTAGTCATTTTTGCAACTACACCATCAGAGCTGCAGAGTATGATCCAGGAACTTGCTGACAAGAGTAAAGAAGTGGGATTAAAAATGAACTTTCAGAAGACAAAAGTGATGTTCAATGCTTTTACAAAAAATGAAGATTTATCGATTGATGGAGAAAAGCTGGAGATAACAGACACGTACGTTTATCTTGGACAGCAGATATCAAGTGAGGGTCACATTGATGAAGAAATTAATCGCCGTACAAAACTTGCCTGGAGAGCTTTTGGAAGAAACAGCATAATTTTCAAGAGCAATATGCCATTATGTCTTAAAAGAAAAGTGTTTGATCAATGCATCCTTCCAGTGCTTACGTATGGTGCAGAGACGTGGACCTTAACTAAAAGAGACATACAAAGGCTGCGGAAAACTTAAAGAAGCATGGAGAGATGCATGCTTGGTGTAACCAGGAGAGAGAAAAATGACAAGAGTGGAAGACATCATGATCAGAGTTAAATCCCTGAAATGGCAGTGGGCTGGACATACTGCCAGAAGGACAGATCATCGATGGACAGCCGAAATTTTAGATTGGATTCCAAGGGACAGGAAAAGACCCAGAAGAAGACCACATGGGAGATGGGTGGATGAAATTCGAAAGTATGCAGGGGTGACATGGAGGAGACTGGCACAAGACAGACCGTTGTGGAGGAAACTTGGGGAGACCTTCGTCCAGCAGTGGATTGATAATGGTTGACAATGATGATATATACAGTATATAGTCAAATTTGCAAAGTAAGAAGGGATATCTAAATTAAAACAACTTAATTAAAAAACAGAACAGAAGAAATAAAGCTAATACCATGAGAAGCGCCAAGGGCAGCTGTACCTCTTGTAATAGCGTATATAGAGTGAATTTCCATGAAATAAAACAACCCCCCCCAAAAAAAATAATTATAAAATACAAAATTGAATTCACAATTGAAGTTCAGAATTGCGAGATGACGAGATGCAAAACTTTGTATGTAAATGAAAAATCTTTTGTATGTAAATGAAAATTGAAAACCAAAAGAATGTCTAAAACAAAAGCACAGGTTGCCGTCATCAGGACCGCATCAACCTGCGTGAGTGCTTTCTTGTACCAACAAACGACAAGGAGAACCAAAAATGTCAGTTGGTCATGCTCCCATGGCCACCAGACCAAACACAAAGCAGACCTAAGATCTCCTAATGCAATAATGTGAACAATGATAAAGGCTTATCGGCAGACCAAAGAGGTCAATGCCACAAATGAAAACTAAATACTAGACCGTTGATCAACAAAAACACAAATATATACTGAATCGTAAGGAAGTGGTCGCGGTTAAATAGCATCCTAACAAGCCCAAAAGGTGTGCGAGATGACGAGATGCAAAACTTTGTATGTAAATGAAAATCTTCAGCTACTAGGGACATACCAGGTGGCGCTTTGTATTGCCTGATTTACTTAATACTGTTAGTTCCTGGATTACTAAAGCACGTCAGTAGGTAATTTGAAACTCTTTGAAACTAAATTGAAATTCAGAATTAAATGTTTTAAATAATGTTTTAGATAATTTATGGGAAAGTTGTTAAATTGCAATTTAGTTAGAAGTGTTTTAAGATTTTTTATCATTAAAACTTGTGTTGAACATATTTTTGCTATTCTGTGGAATTGAGAAAGAATAAAGTTATGATGGAATTTTTTAGAAATGTTGGAGGACCAATGTGCGTAGTGAATGATATCGAAATCAAAAGCATTTATTTTATCGTAAAGATTCACCAGACCTCTTCTCTCCTCATCCACCTTCACCTCCAAGTTGACGTAACAAACGCAAGTAGACAAACCATTGTTTTTTTCTAAGGTGAAGTCTCCAGGATACAAGTCAGCAGCGCATTGCAAAAAATATGGCATGTTAATGACAATAATGCCATCAACATATCTCCGAACGATACCAGGCAAAGGGCAAGCAGCAATAAATCTATCTTCAAAATAGTGCAGATAAAGATTGGCTAGGCTACTTGAGAGGCGACTGCCCATTGGAACACCACAAGTTTGCAGGTATAGCCCATCACCCATGGCAACAAAATTGTTATTAATACAGAAGTTCACTAAGAAATGCCAAAATTGTTCTGTAACTTTGGACTCAAGCTTTGTGTGTAAATTTAAGGCTATAAACTCTTCAATGAAATCAAAGTGAATGGATTTTTTAAATCATAGGTATCAACAGATGAGACAGTTGTTGAAGAGTTCCACACTTTTAAAACTCTGTCATTGTTCCGATGATCCAGGTCGAATGTAGTTTACGAAGCACTGCAGACAAGTACATCTGAAGCAATCCACCCGCTTTACTATTGTAGCAATTGCGTCCACTGGTTATAAACGAAAAAGAAACAGGTTTCTTATGGAACTTTGGAATGACATAAAGAAAAGAAAAATTTTAGAGACAGTGAGCTTAATTCGTTTATGTAGAGCAATGATTTTCTTAATATATTTACGGTTTTGAGAAGCTGGGGTGTATGTATCCGTAGTATATAAGTATGTATCCGTAGTATATAAACTATGTATATAACTAAATTTTAACTATTTTTCAGCAATAGATATAATAACAGTAGAGTATGTGAATTTTTACTGTACTTGGTAACATAGCATAGACAAAGTGTTACGAAAAATCAATTATTTTGTAGGTGTTTTGTCAGTGTATTAAACTATGTTCAGATTAACAGAAAAATAAGATATTGTAAAAAATTGTATCATTAAAAGGATTTTAAATGTCTTTAGAAGTACATGGTGTAACTGTGAGATAGGAATAAATACAAATGTATAGTCTATAATATATGAATTGAAAAAACGTAAGGTTTTTTTGAGTGAAGTGGCTGGGACCTCCAAAAACTTGGTCACACTTTATTTAAAATGTGTTATTTTGCAATGGTGAACTCTTGGTGAAAGTACATGTATCACTTGGTGTTTCACACTACCAAAAAGATGTGATATTGATCATATGAAAAGTGTGTTTTATGAGAGATTATAACTCACAAGATTATAATTTCAGACATTTAATGTATCAGGTCAACACAGCCAGACATAGACTTACTGACGGGGGAATCATGGCAATAATGGTAACATGTGGAGTACTGTTAAACTAATTTGAAAAAAAACTTGAAGAAATATAAAAAGAAAAGAATAAAACTAGTAAAAAATGAAACACAATGGGAATTTTTGAAGAACTGTAGAAAGATGAAAGTCATACCTAAATTTTTGAGGATAATTAATAAACCTCGCAATAAGTATGACGTTGACATCTTTAATAAATGTGAATTAAGGAGACTAAATCAGCACATTAATGCAAAAAATAGCTTAGTTTTTGCCTTACATAGTGAATTATATAGTATATGGAAACAAATAAATATGATTATGAATGACGTAGACGAGGAAAAAACCACATCTTTACAAACACAAATTCAAAATGTATTTAATATTTCTGAAATTGAAAGAGAAAAATCAGGGAAAAGTAACATGAAAAAATTATGTAACTTAAAAATAAGAAAGATGAAGGAGGAAAAGATATATCAAAAACTGAAATTATAGCTTTTCAGAATTTATCAAGTGTGGAACTAATTACAGCACAAAAATCAGTATTGCAAAGAGGAGCAAAATATGCATTCCCCATGGAGTTACCACAAGTGGAAGATTACATTCCAAAGTTAGAAAAAATAGTACCGAATATACCACAAGAAGAGAGACCAGTGCTTAGATTCGATTTGTATCATATAATGCTACAAGAATATAACAAAAGCAAGATAATAAAGTTGAATTAAAAAAATATATGAGAAGAAACAACTTATGGATATAAGAAATAATCAAGAACTAAAAATATGCGAGGCTGATAAAAGTAAACAAGTGGTCATTTTAGACCATATTGATTATCAACAAAAAATGGCAAAAGCCATTGATGAAATGAATTGTGAAAAAGTTAAATATGATCCTACTGATAGACAAATTACATTTTTAGCAAGGATCAGAAATCACAGTGTATTACCAAATGAAATTAAAAAATGCTTTCCACCTATAGGAGCAACGATCCCAAGTGTGATCCCAAAATAGAAACACATAAAGAAGATAAACCATGTTGGTTGATTGTGGCAAAGTGAAAAGCGCCATTGATTAATTTGGAATTTTTTTTTTTTTTAATATCTAGCAACTAGATGTATTACTAATAAGCATACTGTCGGTAATAGTTTGGAATTCATTGCATGTATAAGAGAGAAAACAATACAGACAGAGAAAGTTTATATGGCTACAATGGATGTAATATCATTGTACCCGAGTACACCGGTTAATAGAGCCATTGAACTTATTGTACAAAAGTTGAAAAAACAGGAAGAATTGACTATAAAGCAAATTGCAGAAATAAACGAGATATTGCAGTACATATCACACAATAATTTTTTTAGATATAGTGATGAGATTTATAGACAAAAAAGTGGAGGACCCATGGGATCCCCATTGTCAGGCTTGTTTGCAGAGGTTGTCATGCAGGACATTGAAGAGCAAATAATAACCAAACTAAATGAAAACCCTATAATATATGCTAGATATGTTGATGACATTTTTATTGTATCACATATGCAAGAATATGAGTTACAAGGGTATCGTTCACTTGACCGAAAGGTCACTTGACCGAAAATCACTTGATCGAAAGGTACATTTCACCGAAGGGTCACTTGACCGAAAAGTTCATTTCACCGAAAGATTACTTTACCTAAAAGTTCATTATATCGAAAGATCATTTCACCGAATGGTCAGTTTATCGAAAACTTAGAATTTTGTTGTTATAGATCTGTTGGAGTATGGTGCTGGTTTTTAAAAAACTGGTCACCTAAACATTATTGGATTGTATAAAAAATACACTTTTAATTTCTTTTAAACACCTCCCCATAAGTAGGTTTTTCGAAATATAACATTAATTATAAGTCATAGATAGACCTGTGCCTTTTTGCCAAATTTTAATCCCCCGAGCTCATATTCATGAAGTTTACATAACAACTCAAGTTAATGAGCTGTTATGTAAACACACTTATTCAGACAAAAAAAAAATCAGTTTTAGGGCCCTTGGCCTCGGTTTAGGCCTTTTTAGAACATTTTAATCATGCGTGCTCATATTCATAAGGTTTACGTAAAATGTCCAGCTAATAATGTTGCACATTTATTCAGGCAAAAAAGAATCAATTTTTGGGCCCTAGGCCTCGGCTTAGGCCTTTTTAGAAAATATTAACCGTGCGTGCTCATGTTTATAAGGTTTACATAAAAACTAAAGTTAATGATGTTGTACTCTTATTCAGGCCAAAAGAATCAGTCTTAAAGCCCTTGGCCTCGTTTTAGGCCTTTTTAGAAAATTTTAATCCTGCGTGCTCATATTTATAAGGTTTACATAAAATGTCAAGTTAATAATGTCGCACATTTATTGAGGCAAAAAAGAATCAATATTAGGGCCATAGGCCTCGCTTAGGCCTTTTTAGCAAATTTTAATCGTGCTTGCTCATGTTCATAAGCTTTACATAAATAGTAAAGTTAATAATGTTACACATTTTTTCAGGCAAAAAAGAATCAATTTTAGGGCCCTAGGTCTCAGCTTAGGCCTTTTTAGAACATTTTAATTGTGCTTGCTCATGTTCATAAGCTTTACATAAAAAGTCAAGTTAATAATGTTGCAATTTTTTTCAGGCAAAAAGAATCAATTTTAAGGTCCTAGGCCTCAGCTTAGGCCTTTTTAGAAAATAATAACGGTACATGCTCATGTTCATAGGTTAACCTAAAAACTCAAGTTAATGATGTTGTACACTTATTCAGGCCAAAAGAATCAGTCTTAAAGCCCTAGGTCTCGGCTTAGGCCTTTTTAGAAAATTGTAATCGTGCGTGCTCATATTTATAAGGTTTACATAAAATGTCAAGTTAATAATGTCGCCCATTTATTCAGGCAAAAAAGAATCAATATTAGGGCCGTAGGCCTCGCTTAGGCCTTTTTAGCAAATTTTAATCGTGCTTGCTCATGTTCATAAGCTTTACATAAAAAGTAAAGTTAATAATGTTACACATTTTTCTGGCAAAAATAATCAATTTTAGGGCCCTAGACCTCGGCTTAGGCCTTTATCGCAAATTTTAATCGTGCGTGCTCATATTCATAAGGTTTACGTAAAAAGTCAAGTTAATAATGTTGCACATGTATTCAGGCAAAAAAGAATCAATTTTAGGGCCCAAGGTCAGCTTAGGAATTTTTAGAACATTTTAATCGAGCGTGCTCATATTCATAAGGTTTTCATAAAATGTCAAGTTAATAATGTTGCACATTTATTCAGGCAAAAAAGAATCAATTTTATTGCCCTTAGGCCTTTTTTTTTTTTTTTTTTTTTTTTAGCTTAGGCGTTTTTAGAAAATTCTAATCTTGCTGGTTTATAAGTTTACATAAAATGTCAAGTTAATAAGTTAATAACGTTGCACATTTATTAAGGCAAAAAGAATAAATTTTATTGCCCTTAGGGCTTTTTTTTTTTTTTTTTTAGCTTAGGCGTTTTTAGAAAATTCTAATCTTGCTTGTTCATAAGTTTACATAAAATGTCAAGTTAAAAAAATCAAGAGGGGGGGGTTAAAGATTGCCGTTTCTGGGCATATATTGAGAACTGAATTGGGAACTCCAAACGCATTTCGCGAAAACGGTCCATGTAAGCCAAGCGAGGCGAGAATTGCACTTTAATTTGAAGAAAAAAAATTGCCGAGGATCCGAGGTACACCTAGTTTTGGGAGGGTGTACCCCCAACTTCCGTAATATTATGTTCGGGGCCGCTGGAGTCTGTCAGTGTATCCAGGATGTTCCCCTTGAAGCGTCCGCGAGGTCCGTCATCTTGGGGGAGGGGGGTTGGCTTTCCCCTAAAATGTTAAAATGGACGTAGAGCTGTAAACATTAGACCCATGCTTTATATAATGATTCTGTACACGACCACGAATTTTCAGGAATGTGGAGTGAAACTGACCCCCCCCCCCCCCGTTTCCAAGAGCTCTTCAGGGGTAACATCGAGGATACACTGATGACCGACTCCAGAGGTCCAGAATATAAAATTACGGAAGTTGGGGGTAGAGCCCTCAAAACCAAGCACCTCGTATCCCTTTTACAGACTTCACCAAATTTCTGAGGGAGGGGGAAGGGCATACATAGTTTGGCACTAAACACAACATGAAGCATAGAAATTGCGAGCAAATCCCTTACCTTGAACACCTGTCTGCGCTCTTAGAAACTTGGGGGAGGGTGAATTCGTCCCACCCTCCTGAAAATTCGTGATCGTGTACAGAATCATTATATAAAGCAAGGTTCTAATGTTTACAGCTCTATGTCCATTTTAACATTTTGGGGGAAAGCCCCATCCCAAAGCTCACGGACTTCGCAGAGACTTCAAGGGGAACATCCTGGATACACTGACAGACTCCAGCGGCACAGAATATAATACTACGGAAGTTCGGGGTACAGTTCCCTCAAACCAAGTGTACCTCGGATCATCGGCAATTAATTTCTTCAAATTAAAGCACAATTCCCGCTTGGCTTACATGGAACGTTTTCGCGAAATTCGTTTAGAGTTCCTAAAAGGCCTAAGCCGAGGCTTAGGGCCCTAAAATTGAATCTTTTTTGTCTCAATAAATGTGCAACATTATTAATTTGACTTTTTGCGTAAACCTTATAAATATGAGCACGCACGATTAAAATTTGCTAAAAAGGCCTATGCGGAGGCCTAGGGCCCTAAAATTTATTCTTTTTGCCTGAATAAATGTGCGACATTATTAAGTTGACATTTTATGTAAACCTTATAAATATGAGCAAGCAGGATTAAAATTTTCTAAAAAGGCCTAAGCCGAGGCCTAGGGCTTTAAAGACTGATTCTTTTGGCCTGAATAAGTGTACAACATCATTAACTTGAGTTGTTATGTAAACGTTATGAACATGAGCACGCACGGTTAAAATTTGCTAAAAAGGCCTAAGCGAGGCCTACGGCCCTAATATTGATTCTTTTTTGCCTGAATAAATGTGCAACATTATTAACTTAACTTTTTGCGTAAACCTTATAAATATGAGCACGCACGATTAAAATTTGCTAAAAAGGCCTAAGCGGAGGCCTAGGGCTTTAAGACTGATTCTTTTTTGCCTGAATAAATGTGCAACATTATTAACTTGACTTTTGCGTAAACCTTATAAATATGAGCACGCACGATTAAAATTTGCTAAAAAGGCCTAAGCGGAGGCCTAGGGCCCTAAAATTGATTCTTTTTGCCTGAAAAAATGTGTAACATCATTAACTTGATTTTTTATGTAAACCTTATGAACATGAGCACGCACGGTTAAAATTTGCTAAAAAGGCCTAAGCGAGGCCTACGTCTTTTTGCCTGAAAAAATGTGTAACATCATTAACTTGATTTTTTATGTAAACCTTATGAACATGAGCACGCACCGTTAAAATTTGCTAAAAAGGCCTAAGCGAGGCCTACGGCACTAATATTGATTCTTTTTGCCTGAATAAATGTGCGACATTATTAACTTGACATTTTATGTAAACCTTATAAATATGAGCATGCAGGATTAAAATTTTCTAAAAGGGCCTAAGCCGAGGCCGTGGGCTTTTTATGACTGATTCTTTTGGCCTAAATAAGTGTACAACATCATTAACTTGAGTTGTTATGTAAACCTTATGAACATGAGCACGCACGGTTAAAATTTGCTAAAAAGGCCTAAGCGAGGCCTACGGCCCTAATATTGATTCTTTTTTGCCTGAATAAATGTGCAACGTTATTAACTTGACTTTTCATGTAAACTATTTATGAACATGAGCACTGAACATGATTTTTATGAAAAACGTATGAACATGATAAAACTTGCTAAAAAGGCCTAGGCCGAGGCATAGGGACTTAAAATTAATTATTTTTGCCTTAAAACTAAATCTTTGCATTCTCTGTGACACGGAGAAATCAAAAGTGCAATTTGAGTATGATCCCCTAACGTTTCGGTGGTCTGTCTGTCAAACTTGCACCATGCTTCAACAGATCCTGTAATGAAATCTAGCGTTTTCGATAAACTGACCCTTCGGTGAAATGACCTTTCGATGAAATGAACTTTTAGGTAAAGAGACCTTTCGGTGAAATGAACTTTTCGATCAAGTGACCCTTCGGTGAAATGTACCTTTCGATCAAGTGACCCTTCGGTGAAATGAACGCTTCGATCAAGTGATCTTTCGGTGAAACAATTTTTTCGGTGAAGTGATTTTCGGTCAAGTGACCCTTCGGTGAAGTAAACGTCGGGCAAATGAACCAGACCCAAGTTACAAGTAGTAGCTGATCGATTTACAGAGATTTATTCCACAATAAATCTAATTTTAGAAATGGAACATGAAAACGCAATTGCATTTTTGGATGTAAATGTTATAAAAACACAGGAATGTTTTCAATGTAGAGTATTTCGAAAAACATATGTACCAATTGTAATACCATATATGATTCCTATCAGCCAGTAATGCAAAAGATGAATGCATTAAATAACTTAATAAAAAGAGCATTTACTTATATGAGTAATAAAAGATACCAACACGACGAAATAGCATGGATTAGAAATATAGCTAGAACATATGGATATCCTAATAAAGTAATTAATAGCTTAATAAAAAAAATTGTTGACATAAAAAAACAGAACAAAGACAATAAAAAGGAAAAAAAAGAAAAATACAATATGTAGGATTGTTTTCATACTTACAAGATGCCAGCCAAAAAATAAGACTAAAAAGTATAAAAAGGGAATAAGAACATCACTAATAACATTAGATAAGTTAGTATGCAACACTAAACAAAAAAACACCGCAAATGAAAAAGGCAGGTGTTTACAAAATACAAAAAAAAAAAAAAAAAAAAAAAACAGATCTACAGAAATGTTATTATGGTAGTACCAAGAACAGGCTTAAGAAAAGAATTAATCAGCACAAAAATAATTGGGAAAAGCAAGAAAAAAAAAAACAGCAATGATACAGCATTGCTTACAAGAAAGAACAAGCCCAGACTTTGAAAATGTATCAATACGTGGAGCATATAGAACAGAATGGGAGCTACGATACTCGGAAGCTGTAATGATTGAAAAGAATAAAGATAGTGCTTGCATTAGCAATGAACCACATATTTTACCAGAAGTGTTGAAAACACTAATAAAAACGGAAGCTCACTATAAGAAGAGAGAAAGAAAAAGATGTAACAGTCAAAACACAGATGGCGACACTGTTGTAAAAGTTAGGTAAGAAGACGGACTACATGACGAAATACCCCACGTGCCAAGTCAGGAGGCCCCGTGCATTTTGTCAAAATACAGCACAGGCTCAGTGTGCTATTAGAAATGACAAATGTTCATCAGAAGATGAACATGGTTATGTTCGAAAACGTTAACGAATACATACATTGTTGGAGTGTTCCGACAACTTTGCTCAGGGGATTTTTGTGCTATATATAAATTTTAAATTGACAGTAATATACGAAGTTATATGTGTAATTTGGACAGTGCTCATTTTATCTCACTCAAGGATTATATGAATACCCATGGTGTGAGTGAACATAGAGTTGTGTGATTTTTCTCAGCTGCATGTGCAAATAGAAACTGAATAATGAAGAACAAGTCCATGACTAGAGTGTGAGATTTCTTAAGGACTTTGCAAGGAAACTGTATGTATATAACTTAATTTTAACTATTTTTCAGCAATAGATATATTATCATTACAGTAGAGTATGTGAATTTTTACTGTACTTGGTAACATAGCATAGACAAAGTGTTACCAAAAACCAATTACTTTGTAGGTGTTTTCAGTGTATTAAACTATGTGCAGATTAACAGACAAATAAGATATTGTAAAAAATTGTATCATTAAAAGGATTTTAAATGTCTTTAGAAGTACATGGTGTAACTGTGCGATAGGAATAAATACAAATGTATAGTCTATAATATATGAATTGAAAAACATAAGGTTTTTTTGAGTGAAGTGGCTGGGACCTCCAAAAACTTGGTCACACTTTATTTAAAATGTGTTATTTTGCAATGGTGAACTCTTGGTGAAAGTACATGTATCACTTGGTGTTTCACACTAGCAAAAAGATGTGATATTGGTATTTGTAGTATTCATCTCCTGCAATAGAAGACTCTGGTAAAACAGTTTGCTGATAATGGCAAAATTACTGGTAGTTTTATCTACTGGGAAAACAGTGAATAACTTTTGGAGTGAATGAATCGGTAAATTAATCAATGACAGGTTATGTGGTTGCTGGGTGCAAACCTTAGAGCGTGTCAGTTTATCAAGCTCGTGACAAATGTCACAAAGCACACCGTCTAACCACTCGTTGAAGGATTCGAGAGGGAACCGAACTCATAGGGAAGTTTAGAGTACACATTGCAAAAGATTACTGCGTAAAATGGAGACACATTTTTTTATATTGAAACCAGGTGTCAACCTGTACTTGGTGCCCAAAGACATGAGGGAATGTAACTCCTGAAAAGGCACGATATCAAAGTCACCAGTAAGAATATGTTCGTGGTGAGGATCGACATTTTTTAAACATCTGTCGGAATGACAGTGACAATTGTCATCCTCTTTATCGTGAGAAGTACTGAGGTTAGCTACGGTTTGTCTGTAATTGAAAATTCGGCAACCAAGCCCTGAGGCAGGGGGTCACAGCGAAAAGTGTGTTACAGCCTCCGGTACCTGGACCTAAGGCAGAGGGGCCCAGTATTACTTCTGCAATATGGTCTCCATTTCAAAATGTTTATGTTGAAGGTAATAATTTTTTAATTCCTGAGTTTATTCCTCAGTTGAGATTTTCAAAATGTAATGACAATAGATGCAAGACTTGCTGTTGTGCCCACTCTTCCAATCTTGGTGAAAATCATTCACCTGTCTTTTGTAAGGCTGTCAACTGTGTTTATTTGATTACTTGTGAAACTTGTCAGTGTGGTTATGTTGGCCAGAGCAGTAATCCATTACACATCCATATAAATGGTCATAGATCCTACATAAGAACTTTTAGAAGGAAATCGGATCGTGAAATTCAACACTTTCAATTTCACGATTTCAGCAATATTTCCATCAGAATTTTTTGTTTGTTGAGTCCGTATTGGAAAACAGGTTGATACTGAAGAGCCTATGCATGTTACAATTTGAAATCCTTTTTCCATATGGGCTCAACAAACTATTCAACGGTAAACAGTTAAACCAGGAGACTTGTGTCTATCTAAAATTTAAATTTAAACCATTTTTTGTTTCCCATGTAAAAAGGAGGGGGAGGAGGGGCAGTGGAAAAAACTCAGGTACTCCAGTAAACTTTAATGAACTGCTTTGAGGGCTTGATTGTTCCGAAGGTTATTTTGTTAAGCTTTGCCGTTCTAGGATTTTTGCCTTGAACAACAGTAAAATCAAAGTTCTTGTTCAGTTGTTTTGGGGTTATGCGTTCAATTTTGAACACACGGATTCTGATTGGCGACCTTCTTGAGTGCCGTCTTTCTAATTTCCGTTCCAAGTCCTCTGAAGCTAAGTTGATCAAAAAATACTGCGTAATTAATTTTTTTCATGAGACCATTGACTACATTTGTTTAAAGTCAATTTTTCGCAAACATTTGGATTTATTTCCCCTTGGTAATGAGGTGAAGTTGGTGACCTGTTATCGACACGAAAAACCCCTTGGTTGCCGAATTTTTAATTACAGACAAATTGTAGCTAACCTTAGTACTTCTCACGATAAAGAGGATGACAATTGTCACTGTCATTCGGACAGATTAAAAAAATTGTCAATCCTCACCGTGAACATATCATTACTGGTGACCTCGATATCGTGCCTTTTCAGGAGTTATGTTCCCTCATGTCTTTCGGCATCAAGTACAGGTTGACCCCTGGTTTCAATATAAAAAAGTGTGTCTTCATTTTACACAGTAATCTTTTGCAATGTGTACTCTAAACTTTCCTATGAGTTCAGTCTGCCTCTCAAATTCTTCAACGAGTGGTTGGATGGTGTGCTTTGTGACATTTGTAACGAGCTTGATAAACTGACATGCTCTAAGGTTCGCACCCAGCAACCACATAACCTATCATTGAATAATTAACCGATTCGTTCACTCCAAAAGTTATTCACTGTTTCCCCAGTAGATAAAACTACTAGTAATTTTGCCATTATCAGCAAACAGTTTTACCAGAGTCTTCTATTGCAGGAGATGAATACTGCGGATACATACACCCCAGCTTCTCAAAACCGTAAAGATGTCATTAAGGAAATCATGGCTCTACATAAACGGATTAAGCTCACTGTCTCTAACATAAATTTTTCTTCTGTTTATGTCATTCCAAAGTTCCATAAGAAACTTGTTTCTTTTCGGTTTATAACCAGTGGGCGTAATTGCTACAATAGTAAAGCAGGTCGGTTGCTTCAGAGGTGCTTGTCTGCAGTGCTTCGTAAACTAGATTCGACCTGGATCATCGGAACAATGACGGAGTTTTAAAAGTGTGGAACTCTTCAACAACTGTCTCATCTGTTGATACCTATGATTTAAAAAATCCATTCACTTTGATTTCATTGAAGAGTTTATAGCAGGTAGCCTTAAATTTACACACAAAACTTGAGTCCAAAGTTACAGAACAATTTTGGCATTTCTTAGTAAACCTCTGTATTAAAAACAATTTTGTTGCCATGGGTGATGGGCTATACCTCCAAACTTGTGGTGTTCCAATGGGCAGTCGCCTCTCAAGTAGCCTAGCCAATCTTTATCTGCACTATTTTGAAGATAGATTTATTGCTGCTTGCCCTTTGCCTGGTATCATTCGGAGATATGTTGATGACATTATTGTCATTAACATGCCATATTTTTTGCAATGCGCTGCTGACTTGTATCCTGGAGACTTCACCTTAGAAAAAAACAATGGTTTGTCTACTTGCGTTTGTTACGTCAACTTGGAGGTGAAGGTG
The DNA here is from genome assembly GCA_039090855.1 of Macrothele yani. Lineage (NCBI taxonomy): Eukaryota > Metazoa > Arthropoda > Arachnida > Araneae > Macrothelidae > Macrothele > Macrothele yani. Next base: position 87,476,597 of record CM077011.1, on the reverse strand, counting down.
GATGAGGAGAGAAGAGGTCTGGTGAATCTTTACGATAAAATAAATGCTTTTGATTTCGATATCATTCACTACGCACATTGGTCCTCCAACATTTCTAAAAAATTCCATCATAACTTTATTCTTTCTCAATTCCACAGAATAGCAAAAATATGTTCAACACAAGTTTTAATGATAAAAAATCTTAAAACACTTCTAACTAAATTGCAATTTAACAACTTTCCCATAAATTATCTAAAACATTAAAACATTTAATTCTGAATTTCAATTTAGTTTCAAAGAGTTTCAAATTACCTACTGACGTGCTTTAGTAATCCAGGACCTAACAGTATTAAGTAAATCAGGCAATACAAAGTGCCACCTGGTATGTCCCTAGTAGCTGAAGATTTTCATTTACATACATAGTTTTGCATCTCATCATTTTGCACACCTATTTGGGTTGCTAGGATGTTATTTAACCACGGCCACTTCTTTACGATTCAGTATATATTTGTGTTCTTGTTGATTGTCCGTCTAGTATTTAGTTTTCATTTGTGGCGTTGACCTCTTTGGTCTGCCGGTAAGCCTTTATCATTGTTTACATTATTGCATTAGGAGATCTTAGGTCTGCTTTGTGTTTGGTCTGGTGGCCATGGGAGCATGACCAACTGACATTTTTGGTTCTCCTTGTCATTTGTTTATACTAGAAAGGCCACTCACGCAGGTTGATGCTGTCCTGATGACGGCAACCTGTGCTTTTGTTTTAGACATTCTTTTGGTTTTCAATCCTGAACTTCAATTATGAATTCAATTTTGTATTTATAATTTTTTTCTTTGGGTTTTGCTATAATTCTTGGAAATCCCCCCCCTCTAAACAACAAAAATACTTAAAGAAAAATGAATAAAAATAAAAAATAATATAAAAGAACAAACTCAAAGCCAACAGGCATGGAGAAAAAAATAGTAAAACCGAGAAGCAGAAAGTGTAGAAAATGCCGAGCCTGGGCTTTCTCAAGGACCAGCAAAACTCTGCATTTACTAACTTCCCCAAAGACCAGGTTGAAAATGGGTTTTTGCTAAGCCATAGATGTAAAATTAAGTCCCCAAAAAATTCCAAATTAACATACATGCCCACAAAGGTGCAAAAACATTAAAATTAAGCTTAAATATTAAAAAAAATCTTTTTGCTTACATCTATTGCTTAACTAACCTGACCCATACTCATCATTTCCAAAAAACAAAACAAAAAAAAAAAAGAAAAACAGAAATACTTAAAGAATATAAATTTAATAAATATAGGTCCTCTAACTCAAATAACTATCTATACACCTATAGATACATTGTTGATTTGCTATGTATTAATAATTCTGAAATTATTGAAAATGAATTTTCAGACATCTACCCTAGCTGTCTTAAATTAAATAAAACAAAACCAAAATAACCAAGAGCTTGATTCTTGGACTTAAGCATTAAACTTAATGAAGGTAACCCTTCCATTAGCTTATTTGATAAAAGAAAAAAATTCCTTTCAAAGTAATTAAATATTTACACTGGGATAATAATATCTCAACCACAAAGTAATGGAGAATGTACTTATTTCACAGGTACTTAGAATTTCCAGAATATGCAGCAATAATTTGGATTTCCATGAACACATCAGTATCCTATTAAATAGTTTTCTAGACAACCAAATTCCAGCTTATTTCATTAAAACAGTTTTAAGAAAAATAGTTCTGAAAAATAGAGTTAGGTTAGCAGATCTGTTTTAATTTCTTCACTGTTAATAAAATGATTCTGGCCAATGAAAGCCATCTTGGAAGTTGGTCTAGAGGATGCATATTAACTAACTATAAGGAACCTTTAGTGCTATGGACAAGACAGTCTCATAAAAATAATAAAATATCAAAAAACAAAAAAAGTTTGTAAGTTATATATATATATATATATAAAAAATTTACAAAAAAAAATTAAACGTAAACTCTCTCAAAAATAGCTAACATAAAAACGGCAAAACTTGCGTAAAATTAATAAGTAACTGTTTTGTCTGTAGAAGTACGCTAAGGTATTTTAATACAGGTAAAAATTATTAAATACACATCAGGTGTATTTGATAATAATTTTTGTGTGTTCTGGTGAGTTTTTCTACTCGTACTAGGCAAAGAGGTCATCATTCTCAGTTTGGAATTTTTGATTGAAGGAATTAAGTGTGCGGCATGTTTTTTTTTGTGCGGGACAGTCTTCTAGCTGTCTCCTCCCTGTCTGCTGGCTTTCGGTCGACCATTTAGTCCGTGAGGAAGTAACAGTTGGAAGCATTGCAGGTAGGCTCTTACATTTGTTCATATGGAGGCTCTTTATATACTTCTTTTCATTTCTGTGACTGCTAAAATATGTTTGTTTCATGTTTGGCTTTCATTTAGTTTGCGTTTTTTAATAAAACTTTTTCTTTTATTTTTCGGCCATGTGCCTGTGTTGTGCTCCATTATGGGAGTGCATGCTGGTCTTTTGTCCTCGTGGTTATTCATTGACTTTCATTGTAGGGCTGTATTTTAAACAGTTGTACTCAACATATAAAGCATTCCTAGAATACTGTGTAAATAATGCAACTTTTATTTTTAATTTTTAAGTACATTTACCAAAGCTTTATATTACATGTTTTTGTCTTATGGCATTCCGTGCTTTGTGGGACTGCTGTAAAGTGAGCTATTATTTGCTCCTGTGCTCTGTTTTTTATTTCGTCCTATTTTGGTAGGTCTTTTACATGGGCACTTTCACATTTTTATTGTTTTTTTTTTTTTTTTTTGCTTTGGTTCCTAGTTGGGAACTTTGCTCGGGACTCGCCACGTGTAGGCCTTGCCGTAATGCAGTGGGTTTTTTTTTTTTTTTTTTTGGTACTTTTGTCTTAAAATTTAATCTTTGTATTGCGTGGTTTTTTGATTAATCTGTTTCTTATTGTAGTCTTACAAGTTGGGCATTTTTGACTTTCAGTGTTACTACATAAAATAATGAAAAACATTTTTGTAGTGGTGGTCCCACGTTTCATGGGAATGTCTAAGCCTTTTTCACAATATTTGTGAACTCAGTGCAAAAGTATTTCTGGTTTTGTGGAGATGATGAGTATGGGTCGGTTAAGCAATAGATATGTTATGTAAGCAAAAAAACTTTTTTTTTAATATTTAAGCTTAATTTTAATGTTTCCGCACCTTTGTGGACGTGTATGTTAATTTGGAATTTTTGGGGGACTTAATTTTACATCTATGGCTTAGCACAGAAACCCATTTTCAACCTGGTCTTTGGGGAAGTTAGTAAATGTAGAGTTTTGCTGGTCTTTGAGAAAGCCAAGGCTCTGCATTTTCAACACTTTCTGCTTCTCGTTTTTATTATTTTTTTCTCCATGCCTGTTGGCTTTGAGTTTGTTCTTTTATATTATTTTTTATTTTTATTTTAAGTATTTTTGTTGTTTTTTCTGCTTTGTTGGTTATTATTTCTGAGTGTTCTTCACCGCTGCTTTTGCGCGTTTTGGTCTTCCAAATGTTCTGGTGTAAGAAAAAAAAATTGTTTTTTATTTTTTTTATTTTAAAATTTCGTTTTTGCTCAAGTTTTGTTTTAAGTTATATATATATATATATACATATATATATATATATTCTATAAAGAAGATACCTAAGCAAAAAAATACATATATAATTTTGACTCACACCTAATACAACATAGAAAAGGTTATGTATCTACCTGTGTGAGTAAAAAGAGAAAAGATAAAAAAATAAAATAAAACAACTGAATGTAGAAGGTGTCGAGAATACTGAGCCTTGGCTTTATCAAGGACCAGCAAAAACTCTGCATTTTCTCACTTCCACAAAGACCTAGTTGGAAATGGGTTTCTGCAAGGCCATAGATGCAAGTAACATTCCCACCTAAAATAGTTAAAAAATATATATATATAAGTCATGTCCTCCGTAGGGTAGCATGACCTAGCACTAGTTAACAATTTCGCTTGCATCCATTAACCTTCATGGCCCGACCCATGCTCTTCATCTGTTACTATTAAACAGAGAGAAGAAGATTAAAGAGAACTCAAGCTGTGAGAGTGACATAATAAATGGAAATGATTTTCAGCTATAACGAAATTCCAAGTTCGTTTGAGAGAGAATTTAAACCTGAAAAATAATGCAAAAGAAATCCAAATTTTACATTGCAATTAAAAAAAAGGAAATGTTAATTTATAACGAACAGATTTTTGAAAGAAAACTTGAGTCTAAAACCCCCTACTCTACATCTTATGACAGCACGAAAACGAGAATAAGTTAAAGATAAATATTAACTAAAGAAAACTTTGTGAAAGTTATATACCTTAAACAGTTAGTTGCAATATGTACAAAGTATTTCAGCAGTGCTTTAAGTGCATAATTAATTAGTTATTAAGAACTTAACTACTTTGAAAAAACAGCGCATAGACAGCGCATAGAAAAGGAACAGGCTTAGCCTTCTTCTGTTCCTAGGTACCTCAAAAGACGCTCAAAGTTACAAAGAAAAGTAAGAGTTAAAACCCGCAAAAATGTTAACAGACAAACCAATGCTTAAAAGCTGAAAAGCTAAAAAACGACAGAGAAAAGGTACATAAAGTACAAACATTGAACTTATAAAACCTAGAACCCAAAAACAAGGAAGAGAGCTTACCTCTTGTGTAACAAAAACTTTTCTCCACACAAGAGGAGAACATGGCTGTCCCTTTCCGCCACTCCCTAGACGCTGGGGGCAGTGAGGGTGGGGTTAAATAAACTGCTCGTGTATTTTATAATATTTCTCATGTATTCTGGAGAGTTAATTCTGCTCATTCTGATCATACAGATCCACAGTCTTAAGTTTATATATTTTTTTCTCTGGTTAAAATCTCCGCGCGTTGTTTTCTTGCTGTATGAGGAGGCCATCAGCCCCACCCTCACTGCCCCCCAGCGTCTAGGGAGTGGCGGAAAGGGACAGCCATGTTCTCCTCTTGTGTGGAGAAAAGTTTTTGTTACACAAGAGGTAAGCTCTCTTCCTTGTTTTTGGGTTCTAGGTTTTATAAGTTCAATGTTTGTACTTTATATACCTTTTCTCTGTCGTTTTTTAGCTTTTCAGCTTTTAAGCATTGGTTTGTCTGTTAACATTTTTGCGGGTTTTAACTCTTACTTTTCTTTGTAACTTTGAGCGTCTTTTGAGGTACCTAGGAACAGAAGAAGGCTAAGCCTGTTCCTTTTCTATGCGCTGTCTATGCGCTGTTTTTTCAAAGTAGTTAAGTTCTTAATAACTAATTAATTATGCACTTAAAGCACTGCTGAAATACTTTGTACATATTGCAACTAACTGTTTAAGGTATATAACTTTCACAAAGTTTTCTTTAGTTAATATTTATCTTTAACTTATTCTCGTTTTCGTGCTGTCATAAGATGTAGAGTAGGGGTTTTAGACTCAAGTTTTCTTTCAAAAATCTGTTCGTTATAAATTAACATTTCCTTTTTTTTTAATTGCAATGTAAAATTTGGATTTCTTTTGCATTATTTTTCAGGTTTAAATTCTCTCTCAAACGAACTTGGAATTTCGTTATAGCTGAAAATCATTTCCATTTATTATGTCACTCTCACAGCTTGAGTTCTCTTTAATCTTCTTCTCTCTGTTTAATAGTAACAGATGAAGAGCATGGGTCGGGCCATGAAGGTTAATGGATGCAAGCGAAATTGTTAACTAGTGCTAGGTCATGCTACCCTACGGAGGACATGACTTATATATATATATTTTTTAACTATTTTAGGTGGGAATGTTACTTGCATCTATGGCCTTGCAGAAACCCATTTCCAACTAGGTCTTTGTGGAAGTGAGAAAATGCAGAGTTTTTGCTGGTCCTTGATAAAGCCAAGGCTCAGTATTCTCGACACCTTCTACATTCAGTTGTTTTATTTTATTTTTTTATCTTTTCTCTTTTTACTCACACAGGTAGATACATAACCTTTTCTATGTTGTATTAGGTGTGAGTCAAAATTATATATGTATTTTTTTGCTTAGGTATCTTCTTTATAGAATGTGTATTCTGAATTTTCAAAACTGCTGCGTTGCGCGTTTTGATTTTCAGGTTATTTTGCACCCTTCGTTTTAAATTCTAAAATTTTTTCCTTAGTCTTCAGTTTTGCTCTTAAGTATATATATATATATATATATATATATATATATATATATATATTATCAATTATAAAAAGGCCTTTGATTCGGTGAAACCATCAGCAGTTACAATGGCTTGAAATCCTGCGGTATTGAAGATGCATACTTTAATATTATTAATAACATCTATGAAAATGCAAGTGCAAAGATTCGGCTGTTTGAAAATACAACCCACATAAAAATTGGAAAGGAAGTGAGACAAGGTGACACCATTTTTCCCAAGCTCTTTCATGCCACATTCGAAAATGTTTTCAATCACTGAACTGGGAAACAAAGGGATAAAGATTAATGGATATTATCTAACTCACCTTCGTTTTGCTGATGACGTAGTCATTTTTGCAACTACCCCATCAGAGCTGCAGAGTATGATCCAGGAACTTGCTGACAAGAGTAAAGAAGTGGGATTAAAAATGAACTTTCAGAAGACAAAAGTGATGTTCAGTGCTTTTACAAGAAATGAAGATTTATCGATTGATGGAGAAAAGCTGGAGATAACAGACACGTACGTTTATCTTGGACAGCAGATATCTAGTGAGAGTCACATTGATGAAGAAATTAATCGGCGTACAAAACTTGCCTGGAGAGCTTTTGGAAGAAACAGCATAATTTTCAAGAGCAATATGCCATTATGTCTTAAAAGAAAAGTGTTTGATCAATGCATCCTTCCAGTGCTTACGTATGGTGCAGAGACGTGGACCTTAACTAAAAGAGACATACAAAGGCTGCAGACAACTCAAAGAAGCATGGAGAGGTGCATACTTGGTGTAACCAGGAGAGATCAGAAGAGGAACTCGTGGATCCGAAAAATGACAAGAGTGGAAGACATCATGATCAGAGTTAAATCCCTGAAATGGCAATGGGCTGGACATACTGCCAGAAGGACAGGCCATCGATGGACAGCCGAAATTTTAGATTGGATTCGAAGGAACAGGGAAAGACCCAGAAGAAGACCACATGGGAGATGGGTGGATGAAATTCGAAAGTATGCAGGGGTGACATGGAGGAGACTGGCACAAGACAGACTGTTGTGGAGGAAACTTGGGGAGACCTTCGTCCAGCAGTGGATTGATAATGGTTGACAATGATGATGATGATGATATATATATATATATATATATATATATATATATATATATATATATATATATATATACTATAAAGATACCTAAGCAAAAAAATACATATATAATTTTGACTCACACCTAGTACAACATAGAAAAGGTTATGTATCTACCTGCGTGAGTAAAAGGAGAAAAGAAAAAAAGAAAATAAAACAACAGAATGTAGAAGGTGTCGAGAATACTGAGCCTTGGCTTTATCAAGGACCAGCAAAAACTCTGCATTTTCTCACTTCCACAAAGACCTAGTTGGAAATGGGTTTCTGCAAGGCCATAGATGCAAGTAACATTCCCACCTAAAATAGTTTAAAAAATATATATATAAGTCATGTCCTCCGTAGAGTAGCATGACCTAGCACTAGTTAACAATTTCGCTTGCATCCATTAACCTTCATGGCCCGACCCATGCTCTTCATCTGTTACTATTAAACAGAGAGAAGAAGATTAAAGAGAACTCAAGCTGTGAGAGTGACATAATAAATAGAAATGATTTTCAGCTATAACGAAATTCCAAGTTCGTTTGAGAGAGAATTTAAACCTGAAAAACAAATTTTACATTGCAATTAAAAAAGGAAATGTTAATTTATAACGAACAGATTTTTGAAAGAAAACTTGAGTCTAAAACCCCCTACTCTACAACTTATGACAGCACGAAAACGAGAATAAGTTAAAGATAATAATTAACTAAAGAAAACTTTGTGAAAGTTATATACCTTAAACAGTTAGTTGCAATATGTACAAAGTATTTCAGCAGTGCTTTAAGTGCATAATTAATTAGTTATTAAGAACTTAACTACTTTGAAAAAACAGCGCATAGACAGCGCATAGAAAAGGAACAAGCTTAGCCATCTTCTGTTCCTAGGTACCACAAAAGACGCTCAAAGTTACAAAGAAAAGTAAGAGTTAAAACCCGCATAAATGTTAACAGACAAACCAATGCTTAAAAGCTGAAAAGCTAAAAAACGACAGAGAAAGGTACATGAAGTACAAACATAGAACTTATAAAACCTAGAACCCAAAAACAAGGAAGAGAGCTTACCTCTTGAGTTACAAAAACTTTTCTCCTCACAAGAGGAGAACATGGCTGACCTCTTCCGCCACTCCCTAGACGCTGGGGGCAGTGAGGGTGGGGCTGATGGCCTCCTCACACAGCAAGAAACCAACGCGCGGAGATTTTAACCAGAGAAAAAAATATATAAACTTAAGACTGTGGATCTGTATGATCAGAATGAGCAGAATTAACTCTCCAGAATACATGAGAAATATTATAAAATACACGAGCAGTTTATTTAATAATCTTTGCATGTATTAAATCACCTTAGTGAGCTTCTATAGATTAATCAGAATCTTATTAATTTTAATGTTGGTTTTACTATTTTTAGTATAGCTATCCTAGTGATGAATAACTGGTTTTCTTTTTTATTTGTTTTTATTTTCTTTTATAAACAGATTTTTAAGCTTTTTTTGTGATTTTGTTTATATTATTTAATTTTTTTTGTTTTAATAGGACCGTCATATCCATAGCACTAAGGTTCCTTTAGGTAGTTAATAGGCATCCTCTAGCCAACTTCCTTACGGCTTTGATTGGTCAGAATCATATTATTAACTGTGTAGAAAATTAAAGCAGATCTGCCAACCTTACTCTATTATTCAGAATAATTTTTCTTAAAGTTCTTTTGATGAAAGAAGAAGGAATTTCGTTCTCTAGAAAACTTTCTAATAGTATATTAATGTGGTAATTGAAGTCCAAATTGTTGCTGCAAATTCTTGAAATTCTTAGGACCTGAGAAATTAGTACATTCTCAATTACTTTGGTTGAAATGTTATTATTCCAGTGTAGATATTTAATTACTTTGAAAGGAAAATTAACTCTTTTATCAAAGAGGCTAATAGATGGGTTACCTCTGTTGAGCTTAATGCTTAAGTCTAGGAACTCAAGTTCCTGATTACTGTGGTTGGTTATACATAAGTTAAGAGAGCTAGGATAGATATTATCAAAATCACTCTCTATAACTTCTGAATTATTGATACACAGCAGATCATCAATATATCTAAAAGTGTAAAGGTAGTTATCTGAGCAGGTGGGGTGATTTTTAATGAATTTATATTCCTTAAAGAACAGGAATAGATTTTCTTTTCTCCTTTTACTCACACAGGTAGATACATAACCTTTTCTATGTTGTACTAGGTGTGAGTCAAAATTATATATGTATTTTTTTGCTTAGGTATCTTTATAGTATGTGAATTCTGAATTTTCAAAACTGCTGCGTTGCGCGTTTTGATTTTCAGGTTATTTTGCACCCTTCGTTTTAAATTCTAAAATTTTTTCCTTAGTCTTCAGTTTTGCTCTTAAGTATATATATATATATACACATATATAAGCGTTGACCCTGTAATGATTTTTCAACGATATATATACACACACCTAGGTATATACACAAACTGTCAGATGAGACCGTAGCAGCATACCAATGGAGCTAGTCAGTGGCAATATGACTGTGGTCCTTTTTGAAGTATGCACCATCAGCATAAATGCACTTGTTCCATCTTCTCTGCCACTCTTGAAACACGTGAGAGATACCATCTTTTGACGGTTCCTTCAAATTTGCCTCCATAATTTTAAAAATGACGTTTTTATTGATTCTTGTTCATTCAAGGTGTATAATTATCATCATCAACCATTATCAATCCACTGCTGGACGAAGGTCTCCCCAAGTTTCTTCCGCAGCGTTCTGTCTTGTGCCAGTCTCCTACATAATACTCCCGCAAACTTTCGAATATTATCCACCCATCTCCCATGTGGACTTCTTCTGGGTCTTTTCCTGTCCCTTGGAATCCAATCTAAAATTTCGGCTGTCTATCGATGGTCTGTCCTTCTGGCAGTATGTCCAACCCATTGCCATTTCAGGGATTTAACTCTGATCATGATGTCTTCCACCCTTGTCATTTTTTGGATCCACGAGTTCCTGTTCTTATCGCTCCTGGTTACACCAAGCATGTGCCTCTCCATGCTACTTTGAGTTGTCTGCAGCCTTTGTATATCTCTTTTAGTTAAGGTCCACGTCTCTGCACCATACGTAAGCACTGGAAGGATGCATTGATCACACACTTTTCTTTTAAGACATAATGGCATATTGCTCCTGAAAATTATGCTTTCTTCCAAAAGCTCTCCAGGCAAGTTTTGTACATCGATTTATTTCTTCATCAATGTGACCCTCCCTTGATATCTGCTGTCCAAGATAAACGTACGTGTCTGTTATCTCCAGTTTTTCTCCATCAATCGATAAATCTTCATTTCTTGTAAAAGCATTGTACATCACTTTTGTCTTCTGAATGTTCATTTTTAATCCCACTTCTTTACTCTTGTCAGCAAGTTCCTGGATCATACTCTGCAGCTCTGATGGGGTAGTTGCAAAAATGACTACGTCATCAGCAAAACGAAAGGTGGGTTAGATAATCTCCATTAATCTTTATCCTTTTGTTTTCCAAGTTCTGTGACTGAAGGACATTTTCAAATGTGGCATTAAAGAGCGGAGATATGGTGTCACCTTGTCTCAATCCCTTTCCAATTTTTATGTGTGTTGTATTTTCAAACAGCCGAGCCTTGGCACTTGCATTTTCATAGATGTTATTAATAATATTAATGTATGCATCTTCAATGCCGCAGGATTTCAGAGCTATTGTAACTGCTGATGGTTTCACTGAATCAAAGGCTTTTTCATAATCGATAAAAGCCATGCACAATGGAAGTTCATATTCCCTCGCTCTTTCAATTAGTTCTCTCAGCACGTGGATATGATCTATTGTGCTGTAGCCACTCCTGAATCCAGCTTGTTCTCTCGGTTGAGCCATCTCCAGTGTTACATTCAAGCGGCGTAAAAGAACTTAAGTGAAAATTTTATAAACCACTGATAGGAGGCTGATAGGTCTGTAGTTCCTGAGATCCTCAATGTCACCTTTTTTATGTAGCAGGATCATTGTAGTGTTGTTCCAATCCTCAGGAATCTTCCGTTCATTAAGGCATTGAGTGAAAATTTGGGCGAGTACTGTTTAGATTTCTCCACTTGCTTCTTGTATGATATCTACAGTAATTCCATCTTCTTCTGGAGCTTTTCCCCGCTTCATGTTCTTGATTGCATGTGCAACTTCTGCTGGGAGGACTGGAAGAACTCTGGTACTGGTACCTTTCATGATGTCTGGAGTACATGTATCATCCCTTTCATATAATTTGGAGTAGAAATCTTTCACTCTTGTCAAAATTTCTGCCTCTATTTCTTGTTACAGAACCATCTTCTTTTCTCAGTGCCATAATCTGTTTTCTTCTCTTACTGAGATGTCCCTTTGTTATCTTTTGGCTTTGGTTGTCTTCAATTGCTTTCCTTACTAGTTCACAGTTGAATTTCCTTAAGTCTTCAGTGATACTTTTTCGTACTATCTTTCATAGCTCTATGTATTCCACTTTGGAAGTCACATCTTCTTTAGTTGTCCTCATCTCTCTTCTTTTTTGCATCAATATTTTGGTTTTTCCTGATAATTTGTTCACATGCAATTACACATAATAAAATCAATTTCACTTGTTGTCCCATTTGGATGTCTCCATGTCCATTTCCTGTGTGTCTTTTTTTAAAAAGGAGTTCAAGATGAAAAACCTTTCTGCCTTTGCAGACTCTACGAGAATATTTCCACGCTGATTTCTGTTGCCGTGACCGAATTTACCTACTGAAGTTTCATTCTGTTGCCGTTGCCCTATTTTTGCATTGAAATCTCCCATAAGTATCTTCACATACCTGTCAACCTCTTGAGATGATAACATGTACACTGGACCAATAAAAACCTTACAAAGACTAAATAACCCTTACACACAAAATTTATTACCCAAATTTTACAAGCTCAACAGTTTTATAACAGCAACTGATGTACGTGTATTAACTTTTTGCCTTTTTAAGCAATTCAATCTTAGAGTGTGTTGTATTATATTCAACACATGTATGTTTTGCTTTTTTCCAAAATGTAATCAGTGGGTTTTAAGCCAATGAAACTAGTGTCAATGTTTATTTTACAATGTAAAAAAGATACCAGTGTATCTGCATTCAGAGACTTCCTACATACAGACTGTATGGATTTTCTTCATCATGGAGAAAGATCTTTTACAGCCAGCATTATTGTGAGGCAAAGTAAGTAGTCTCTGAATACTCACTTAAGATTTGGGAAGCAGATGCCACCAGTACTTGTTCTCAGACTTATAATATCCAACTAGTAGCTACAAAAGCTCTTTTTCTGGCCTCTGTCATTCAGTACAGGCACACAGTCATCAGAGATCATACAATAGTTACTAAACTCAACCTTTAGAGCTTCTTGATCAAAGTGTGGAACAAAGGTGTCTGCCAATCTACAAATATGTGTGTACTTCAGGCTGTTTTTGAGGGTTGGGTCAAGTACTTCAGGTCTTTCAGCACCTGATTTTCAAATAGAAATTTATCCACCATCTTTCTCACTACTGCATATCTGCCAACCTGCGAAAATTCAAATCTGTAAAATTGCTCGCGAATGACATTTCTAATGATTTTTTTAAAACTATGCGTGAACAACATTTATAATGATTTTTTTTAACTATGCGCAAACAACATTTATGATGAATTTAGCTATGTACAAGTAAAAAAAATGCAAATATTTGTGCATTTTATAATTTTTAGATGTTTATAATATAAACAAATTATATCGCATTTTGATACCATACTCAACGTTTTCCGTCATCCGTAACGGACCGACGATTTCCATAGCATACTCGATGTTTTCCGTCGTCCGCAGTGGACCGACGATTCCATAACATACTCGATGTTTTTCGTCGTCCGCAGTGGACCGACGATTTCCATAGCATACTCGATGTTTTCCTTCGTCCGTAGCGGACCGACGATTGTCACAGCATGCTTGATATTTTCCATCCTCCGTAGCGGACCTACGATTACCATATATACTCAATGTTTTCCGTCGTCCGTAGCGGACCGATGTATTCCGTCGTCCGTAGCGGACCGACAATTATCATAGCATACTCGATGTTTTCCGTCGTCCGTAGCGGACTGACGATTTCCATAACATACTCTGCGTTTTCCGTCGTCTGTAACAGACCAATGATTATCATAGCATACTCGATGTTTATCGTCGTCCGTAGCGGATTGACGATTTCCATAGCATACTCGATGTTTTCTGTCGTCCGTAGTGGACCTACGATTATCATAGTATACTCGATGTTTTCCGTTGTCAGTAGAGGACCGACTATTTCCATAGTAACTACGTAAAATCCATAGTAGTTGGAGTCTCCGAATCTTTCTTCCACCGCATAATCTTCATTCAGCGTCAAGCATAACAGTGTGCACATAGAATTTACTGTGCCAAAGTCCCGACAATGACGACAGGGCACGGGTGTTCTGGCGCACAAAGGCACAAAATTCCCATCTCTGTTATATATTTTATTTATAGGGATATTTTTAACAAAAAATACAGAAAATTTTAAAAATCCGGAAGAAAAGTTCTTCCGGCCGGAAAACCAGAAGACTGAATAAAGAAACGGGGAACTTCCGCAAAAACCGGAAGAGTTGGCTAGTATGATTTAACTGAAACATTAACAAATATTTCTCAAGGAAGATTTAAAAAAAAAAAATGTTTTTTAAATATACGGAAATGCGTAAAATCGTAAAGAACAGTTAAAATGCGTAAAAGTTGGCAGGTATGCTGTACTGCTACATAAAAGAAAGTTTCTCACTTCTGCGAAAAATAACTTTTTATCTGCACCATTAAGTTCCATTTCTTCCATTAATGTCCTATTGGAGAGGCCTACTGCTAGTGTAATGTCATCGTGCTGCACCTCGCGATTATTGAATTTGATTTGCCTCAAATCAGCCGCTTGTTTTGATTATGGAATATAATTATGTTAAGAGATTTATGGAATAAAATTTTATTTAAAAATACAGGACAAAGGAACATCGCTAGAGAAAAGAAACTACGATTAAGGGAAAAAACTTTCACTCCGTCCTACTTTACTTCCATTTTCGGGACATTTTTCTTCATTTTCGATCTTATATATTGAATGATGTTTTAAACAAAAATACAATGCAGGGAAAACACCGCAAAAAAAAAAAAAAAAAAAAAAACTGATTCGGAAGAGTTATTTGCTGCTTTTAGCTTCCTTCGTCGAAATGTTTTGTGCTTCTATTTACGATTATAGGATAAATTTCTGTTTTGCTCAACTTTCGTTTTCGGAAAATTTTCCTCCGTTTTCAGTCTAAGTATAAACATTTATGTAACAAAATTATACTTAACCATACGGGACAGAGAGAATATAGCGGAAAAGGAATTAAAATTATGAGGCTGCGTCTAACTTCAGTTTTCGGAAGTTGTTACCTCCGTTTTCAGGCTGAAACACAATGGAATAAAATGATATTTAGCAATATCGGAAAAGGAAACATCGCAAGAAAAAAAGAAAAGAAAAAAAACATTGCAGGAAAAATCCTCACTTCGTTTCCGGAAAGTTTTGAAGACTAAATTTCGTCCGAAGGTGAGAAACTTGCATCCATGATCGTAAGTCCGCAAGAGGAGCTTCGGTTGGGTTCTGGAGATATCATTTTTGCCTGCAGAACCAAAATAAAATCTGCGACGTACATAGCCCGTCGCCATAATTCTGCTACGGTTGCGCGAGCCATATGATGAACGTAAAACGTTTGGTATTATATTTGCAAAAAATTTTTAGAATAGGGCCAGTTAATGTAAATAATTAACAAAAAAGCTTTTCAGACATTAAAAAAAAAACGTACAAAATGTTTGTACGGCCGTACACGAACGAAAATGTAAAAAACGTACAAAGTACGGGCAAACCGTACAGGTTGACAGGTATGTCTTCAAGTGCTGCTTGCCTTTATTATTTAGATGACGAATTTCCTCATAAAATTTTTCAATCTCTTCTTCAGGATGACTTGTGGTGGGTGCATAAGTTTGAATAATCTGAGCCTTGTATCTTCTCGAGAGTTGGATAACGAGTCGTGCAGCTCTGGCAGAGGAACTTTCAACTTCTACAACTTATATCCTTCAGTTTCTTGTTTATTATAAATCCAACACCACTAGTTCTACTAGTATCTGTCCCACAATAGTAGAAGAGATGTCCACTTTTCAGTTCAATGAGATCTTCTCCTTTTCTCCTTACCTCACTTAGCCCGACGATGGTCCACTTGATCCTTTGTAGTTCCTCTTCCAATTCAAGAAGCCTTGAATCAGAAGATAGGGAGCGTCCATTATACGTAGCCAAGGGCAGCATCAGATGGCAGCCTAGTCCGTCCTCCGGGGATTCTTAGCACCCTCTGCCTTCATGTCGCACTGGCCGCTGCCTTGGCCAGGTACATTCCAGCTGCCGGAGACTGAGGGCCAAGATTTAAGTTGTGGAGTCATTTTGGAAAGGTTTGGCCATAACTCACCACGCTGGCCAAGCGGGTTGGTGAGTGTGGGATAGCATTTCCTCTAATCCCGATGGTATAGTTATACCGCTATTGGCGGTCGTCAGAGGCCCTTCAGTGGGAACAATATGCACCACGAGAAGGCGGGGTTGACATTTGTCAAGGAGAGGATGTGATGTTACGCATCACCTGACTTTACGTCCCATATATATCATCATCATCATCATTGTCAACCATTATCAATCCACTGCTGGATGAAGGTCTCCCCAAGTTTCCTCCACAACGGTCTGTCTTGTGCCAGTCTCCTCCATGTCACCCCTGCATACTTTCGAATTTCATCCACCCATCTCCCATGTGGTCTTCTTCTGGGTCTTTTCCTGTCCCTTGGAATCCAATCTAAAATTTCGGCTGTCCATCGATGATCTGTCCTTCTGGCAGTATGTCCAGCCCATTGCCATTTCAGGGATTTAACTCTGATCATGATGTCTTCCACTCTTGTCATTTTTCGGATCCACGAGTTCCTCTTCTTATCTCTCCTGGTTACACCAAGTATGCACCTCTCCATGCTTCTTTGAGTTGTCTGCAGCCTTTGTATGTCTCTTTTAGTTAAGGTCCATGTCTCTGCACCATACGTAAGCACTGGAAGGATGCATTGATCAAACACTTTTCTTTTAAGACATAATGGCATATTGCTCTTGAAAATTATGCTGTTTCTTCCAAAAGCTCTCCAGGCAAGTTTTGTACGCCGATTAATTTCTTCATCAATGTGACCCTCACTTGATATCTGCTGTCCAAGATAAACGTACGTGTCTGTTATCTCCAGCTTTTCTCCATCAATCGATAAATCTTCATTTCTTGTAAAAGCATTGAACATCACTTTTGTCTTCTGAAAGTTCATTTTTAATCCCACTTCTTTACTCTTGTCAGCAAGTTCCTGGATCATACTCTGCAGCTCTGATGGGCTAGTTGCAAAAATGACTACGTCATCAGCAAAACGAAGGTGGGTTAGATAATCTCCATTAATCTTTATCCCCTTGTTTTCCCAGCTCAGTGACTGAAAAACACCCTCCAATGTGGCATTAAAGAGCTTCGGAGATATGGTGTCACCTTGTCTCACTCCCTTTCCAATTTTTATGTGTGTTGTATTTTATATATATATATATATATATATATATATATATATATATATACTTAAGAGCAAAACTGAAGACTAAGGAAAAAATTTTAGAATTTAAAACGAAGGGTGCAAAATAACCTGAAAATCAAAACGCGCAACGCAGCAGTTTTGAAAATTCAGAATTCACATTCTATAAAGAAGATACCTAAGCAAAAAAATACATATATAATTTTGACTCACACCTAATACAACATAGAAAAGGTTATGTATCTACCTGTGTGAGTAAAAGGAGAAAAGATAAAAAATAAAATAAAACAACTGAATGTAGAAGGTGTCGAGAATACTGAGCCTTGGCTTTATCAAGGACCAGCAAAAACTCTGCATTTTCTCACTTCCACAAAGACCTAGTTGGAAATGGGTTTCTGCAAGGCCATAGATGCAAGTAACATTCCCACCTAAAATAGTTTAAAAATATATATATAAGTCATGTCCTCCGTAGAGTAGCATGACCTAGCACTAGTTAACAATTTCGCTTGCATCCATTAACCTTCATGGCCCGACCCATGCTCTTCATCTGTTACTATTAAACAGAGAGAAGAAGATTAAAGAGAACTCAAGCTGTGAGAGTGACATAATAAATAGAAATGATTTTCAGCTATAACGAAATTCCAAGTTCGTTTGAGAGAGAATTTAAACCTGAAAAACAATGCAAAAGAAATCCAAATTTTACATTGCAATTAAAAAAGGAAATGTTAATTTATAACGAACAGATTTTTGAAAGAAAACTTGAGTCTAAAACCCCTACTCTACAACTTATGACAGCACGAAAACGAGAATAAGTTAAAGATAATAATTAACTAAAGAAAACTTTGTGAAAGTTATATACCTTAAACAGTTAGTTGCAATATGTACAAAGTATTTCAGCAGTGCTTTAAGTGCATAATTAATTAGTTATTAAGAACTTAACTACTTTGAAAAAACAGCGCATAGACAGCGCATAGAAAAGGAACAAGCTTAGCCTTCTTCTGTTCCTAGGTACCCCAAAAGACGCTCAAAGTTACAAAGAAAAGTAAGAGTTAAAACCCGCATAAATGTTAACAGACAAACCAATGCTTAAAAGCTGAAAAGCTAAAAAATGACAGAGAAAAGGTACATAAAGTACAAACATTGAACTTATAAAACCTAGAACCCAAAAACAAGGAAGAGAGCTTACCTCTTGTGTGACAAAAACTTTTCTCCACACAAGAGGAGAACAAGGCTGACCCCTTCCGCCACTCCCTAGACGCTGGGGGGCAGTGAGGGTGGGGCTGATGGCCTCCTCATACAGCAAGAAACCAACGCGCGGAGATTTTAACCAGAGAAAAAAATATATAAACTTAAGACTGTGGATCTGTATGATCAGAATGAGCAGAATTAACTCTCCAGAATACATGGGAAATATTATAAAATACACGAGCAGTTTATTTAATAATCTTTGCATGTATTAAATCACCTTAGTGAGCTTCTATAGATTAATCAGAATCTTATTAATTTTAAAGTTGGTTTTACTATTTTTAGTATAGCTATCCTAGTGATGAATAACTAGTTTTCTTTTTTATTTGTTTTTATTTTCTTTTATAAACAGATTTTTAAGCTTTTTTTGTGATTTTGTTTATATTATTTAATTTTTTGTTTTAATAGGACCGTCATATCCATAGCACTAAGGTTCCTTTAGGTAGTTAATAGGCATCCTCTAGCCAACTTCCTTACGACTTTGATTGGTCAGAATCATATTATTAACTGTGTAGAAAATTAAAGCAGATCTGCCAACCTTACTCTATTATTCAGAATAATTTTTCTTAAAGTTCTTTTGATGAAAGAAGAAGGAATTTCGTTCTCTAGAAAACTTTCTAATAGTATATTAATGTGGTAATTGAAATCCAAATTGTTGCTGCAAATTCTTGAAATTCTTAGGACCTGAGAAATTAGTACATTCTCAATTACTTTGGTTGAAATGTTATTATTCCAGTGTAGATATTTAATTACTTTGAAAGGAAAATTAACTCTTTTATCAAAGAGGCTAATAGATGGGTTACCTCTGTTGAGCTTAATGCTTAAGTCTAGGAACTCAAGTTCCTGATTACTGTGGTTGGTTTTACATAAGTTAAGAGAGCTAGGATAGATATTATCAAAATCACTCTCTATAACTTCTGAATTATTGATACACAGCAGATCATCAATATATCTAAAAGTGTAAAGGTAGTTATCTGAGCAGGTGGGGTGATTTTTAATGAATTTATATTCCTTAAAGAACAGGAATAGATTAGCGATATTTGTGGACGTTGATGTTCCCATTGGAATACCGTTCACTTGCTTATAGAGAGTATTATTATATAAGATATGGTTATTTTTTATGCAGCAATTGAGATAAGAGTTCCAAGTTCCTACATCAACAAATTGGTTAAGTTTAAATTCTGCATACAGCTCTTTAAAGGTAGTGATTATATCTGATTCTCGTTTTCGTGCTGTCATAAGTTGTAGAGTAGGGGGTTTTAGACTCAAGTTTTCTTTCAAAAATCTGTTCGTTATAAATTAACATTTCCTTTTTTAATTGCAATGTAAAATTTGGATTTCTTTTGCATTGTTTTTCAGGTTTAAATTCTCTCTCAAACGAACTTGGAATTTCGTTATAGCTGAAAATCATTTCTATTTATTATGTCACTCTCACAGCTTGAGTTCTCTTTAATCTTCTTCTCTCTGTTTAATAGTAACAGATGAAGAGCATGGGTCGGGCCATGAAGGTTAATGGATGCAAGCGAAATTGTTAACTAGTGCTAGGTCATGCTACTCTACGGAGGACATGACTTATATATATATTTTTTAAACTATTTTAGGTGGGAATGTTACTTGCATCTATGGCCTTGCAGAAACCCATTTCCAACTAGGTCTTTGTGGAAGTGAGAAAATGCAGAGTTTTTGCTGGTCCTTGATAAAGCCAAGGCTCAGTATTCTCGACACCTTCTACATTCAGTTGTTTTATTTTATTTTTTTATCTTTTCTCCTTTTACTCACACAGGTAGATACATAACCTTTTCTATGTTGTATTAGGTGTGAGTCAAAATTATATATGTATTTTTTTGCTTAGGTATCTTTCTTTATAGAATATATATATATATATATATATATATTAACAGGATTCGTTAAATTTTTGTTTTGTTACATTTTTGTTTGGATGGACACTATGCATATTACATCAATGTGTTTGCCAGAAAAATAGGTGACCACTTTCGTTACCTTTATACCGCATATTTTCAAAAGTAGTTAAATGGAAGAAAAGAAAAAAATGATCATGATAATGCATGGCATTTGAATATGGATAAAAATTTTGAGCTTTGAAGCCATGATATATTTATTGACCTGTTTTGAATCATTTTAGACAAACTAACTTCTTTTCTTTTTTTTCCAGATTTTCAGTTACCCGACACTTTTCAGTCGTGGTTTTTGGTAATTCAGCTCCATGTATGGTAAGTTTAAATTAACATTCATAAAGTTTGTAAAATATTGCTACATTTTTGCCATTGGATACTTTATGGAAGTGGTTCCCATGTGGTGGTTTGCAGAACCCCTGGGGTGGCACCATTCACTTGAAAAATTTCCATCTTCTTATTTTTTTTTTAAATCTGAAATGTTAAATAATAGAGTATTGTTATGTGAGGCACCTCGCTCTCTATCTCTGTGTGTTGGAGAAACTATGAACTAAGATAGCAACACCTAACAGGCAGCACTTTGAGATTCATGAAAGACACCAACAGTTTCCGGAACTCGCCCAATCATTTGATCTAAGCATATAAAGAGGGTGATTTTAACCATTGGAGTTAGTTTTATTTTGGCAGCAATTACATGAAGTGATTTCTTGAAGCGATATACCGACAGAGTGATTCAGAATGTTTTGTGTTTGCCTTTGTGTGTGGTAAATAAAATCGTTACCGTTACTGAGTGTTCCTGTGAAAAGAGGAAATTACAAAAACTACAGAGGTGCCTGGACTCCATTTAAGCACTTGGTGATTGATACATTTTCCCCAGTTTATTGCTGTTTTTTTAGTTATGTGAGCACACCAAATATTAAGATTGTAACAAAAAATTCTATTGAATAGGCCTGAATCCTAGGTGCTTTGCATAAGTGTCTTAATAAGTGTGTTGCATACTGTTTTTAACACTTATCACCTGTGTGCATAGGCAAAATATTAAGCATTTAACTAAAAATTTGCCACAAAGGCTGAAGCCTTGGTACCTTGTAAGCACCTAAGGATTGATATGCTGCTTCTTCTACCTCAGTTTTAGTGTGTATATTTGCACGCTTCTCACCCTAAAATTCAAGACCGTAAAAGTTAAATTTCGTTAAAAAGTTCTATGCCTAGGGACTTTGTAAGCTTTTAAGAATCAGTGCATTACTGACTCTTGATAATATTTTATTCCATATGTACACACATTAAGACTGTTGTGTTGCTCTGCACAATGAGCTTCCTCTGCCATTTTGTGAGCACACTATATCCTTGTACTGCTAGGTAAAGTTGTGTGGTTGAGCACAGGAAATGTTCTGACTAGTTTTGTAAATTTCTCAGTTGAAATTAACACATTTCTTGAAATTAAAAAAACAACAAAAAAACCCCTCAGTTTTTAGCAGACATAAGAAAATATCAGTTAACAGCTGGCACATTTTTCAATATTCAAGATGCAGACATTTTGTCTGTGGGAATTTTTTTCTCATACCCTAAATAATGAATTTCACATAGTAAGTTTAGTTTGTTGGCTAATCTTGTTCTTGGTGAAAATATTTGAATAGAAGAATATTATTGACTAGCTAGCTGCTCACCAACTCTTCAGGTTCTCATCAGTAATCACACCTGATAATTGAAATCTGTTACCTGTTCTAGACTCTTCCTATGTATTGCAAAATGTATGGATTTTGGAATTCAGTTGAGAATCATTGATTCAAATTTATTAACAGTGATCTTCAACATCATACTTTGGGTCTTCAAAGACCTTCAAGGACGAAATTCAGGAATTCCTGCAAGAAAAAAATATAATTAGTATGAAGTGCAAAAGTTTCTTTTGTGCAGTATGTCTGGAATATATGGAAAACCTGGAAATGTCAAGGAAATTTAGTAATGAGTGGCTTAAAATTGACAGAAAATAACTGCCTGACAGAGAAAATGCCACACCATGAAGACGTGAACGCAGTGCCATGCAATTTCAGGGTGGGTGCACACGTACAAGTTATGTAAATGATTGCATTTGCAGGCCATCAGTCGTGATGTCATCACAGCTGCAAGAAGTGTGGTTCTGCTGTAACTATATCTGGAGAATGAACTATGGGTGCCAATGCAGTTAAGATGCTGTCGTATGCGATTTCGTCAAACGGATGAGTTCATGAGAGGTATCGTCCTAGGCCTTTGTACTGCTGAATGGTCCTTGCATTGTATTGCAGAAGAAATGCAACATGATACCACAACCATCAATCACATTTGGAGACAGTGGTCCCAGGAAGGATCTATGCAACATCGTAGACTGACCGAAGCACAGAGACAGATGATCGAGCGCACCGATCGTCGCATCCGACGTCATGCTGTAGCGGACCCACAGGCCACAACAGGCGATATTTTGTGGAGTGTACTGGGAAACTTGGATGCTCTGATATTGACGTGGACAGTGTCATGCCGATTGGCTGCATCTGGTTTGCTGTCCAGCCGTCCGTTGTGAAGGCTACCCTTAACAGTAAGCCATCGTCATCACTGCTTGGCATGGTGTCACTCCAGAGCTGTGTGGGGTGCCGAATGGAGCAGTGTGGTGTTTAGTGATGAATCGTGGTTCTGTCTCGCCCCGAACGATCACTGTGTGAGGGTGGAGACAATGAGGAATTGTGGTGTGGTGTGCTATCAGCGCCAACAGCCACTCACCACTGATACACCTTACGGGCACATTGACAGCACACCGCTATGTTGACAAGGTGCTGCAGCCTGTGGCACTACCATATCTGCAGGGCATCCCAAACGCCATTTTTCAACAGGATAACACCTGGCCGCATACTACTTGGATCAGCCCGAATGCTTTACATGGTGCGCTGATGCTTCCATGGCCAGCACGATCCCCCAACCTCTCGCACATCGAGCATCTGTGGGACACGATTGGACGTCGGTTGAGTACCCTCCCACCCCCACAAAATGAAGATGAACTGTGGATTCGGATCAACATCACAATGGTCCGCGATACCCCAGGACTCTATTCGAACTCTCATTGTCTCGATACCACGTCGGATTCAATGCTGTATTGCTCAAAATGGGGGCCACATTCCTTATTGATCATCCTGTATATTCGGCCACTGGAGCCGTATGTGACAATTAAATCATTTGTTCAGGACCTACTTGGCTATCTGTGTGTGTGCAGTTTGATCTGTTTTCGAGCATTCCTTCATGGTGTGGCTTTTTCACTGTCGGGCAGTGTATCTTTACTCTATTTTTTTGCATACTACATACAATGCACTTTTATTGATAGTTTGAGTTCAGGATGCATGTATAGATCTAAAAATAGAATTCCCTTCCTTATCAACAAAGAAGAAACTGGCTAAGTGAAAAGTAGTTTAAGGTGGGGAATTGGATAAACCACCTAACACTTGACCGCAAGTTAAAAGCTCAAGTTTCGTTGGCTGCAAACAGAGTGGGGAGGAAGGAGAAAAGTCTTTCTACCAGGTGGCAAGAAGGCAAAACTTGAAAGCTGCCCGAATCCTAACTACTGAAGTAACATTTTTCCAGCATGTGTGAAACTGGTTTGAGTAGTTTAGTTCTTCATTTTAATAGTAACACCTTACCAGTCATATTCTTCTCTTCTTATCTTCCCTTAAAGAAAAAGGTTATGTGTGAGGCTGAGTTCATTCAGTGTGATGGATTTCATTAGCGTTGTTCCACATTTAGTTGCCCTTTAATTAGAAGTGTAGGAAATTGTGTATGACATTTAATATAATTTCAGTTCTTGTCCTGCTGCTGAATGAATGTCAAAGAAAGTAGTATTCAACTCTGTCCGGTGTGATAAAAGCTGTAGTATCCTCATTGGGCACAAGATGGATAAAGCTTGATGACAAAAGTGTGGACAGTACTAAGTTTATGATATGTTGAAAATCATTTTCATTAAGCGATGTGGTGTGACAAAGTATTATAAGCTTGACGATTATGGGCAAAACACGTAACAATATTAACAAATAAAGGTAACTTGATCACGCTAGTTACGTTAACTGAAAACTTTTACAAAAAGTTCGTAAGTTGGAAGCTTTCGACCTTATCTTAGGTCTTCATCGCGCCAATGGAGGACTAAGATTGTTGCCAGATTCTACATTTGAATTTTTCCTATTTTTGTTGCCAAAACTTAGAATTGATCTCCAGATCAACGGAATGTAGAGAGGAGATTCGGAGTTGCAAGTCATTGAGTTGAAAAGAATTTCTATGCTTTCACGGTAACGGAGGGCAAAACGATTGTCAAAAGAAGCAATTCGTTTTGCTTCGTTCCAGTGGGGAACTGCAGATGTGTCTTCCATTGTCAAAATAGACAAGGCAGTATTAGGATTGGCTTTCGAAACATCTTTTCTATGTTCTATACGAAAAAATTTCCTTCCATTAAGCTCACCATATCTAAGGAAGTAAAGCACAAAATTGATTTCCTGGATGTATCTATCTGCAGAAACGCTGATCTCTCCATTACTCGTTCCGTCTATCGAAAACCTTCTGCGGCCACTAACATCATTCCCTACAAATCTTGCACCCTGCATCTCTACAAGCTTCAGCTTTAAAGTCATACATCCACAGGGCTCATATCATTTGCAACAACCAACTCTCTCTTCAAGAAGAACTCTCCAAAATTTCTACAATTGCACTCTCCCATGGTTTCCCTGCTGTTACAGTCAACTCCCTCATAAAGAAATATGAAAACCATTCGATAATCGAATGCCTCCTTCCTCACAAGAAAGAAGACCTGAAATTCTGTGGTTCCGTTCCTTACCATCCTTCCTATGCTTATAAGTTACAGATTCTTTTTAGAAGTTTTGGTTACCATCTTGCCATTAAATCTACCCCAAACATCTTGAAACTTCTACAAAGGGATAGGGACAAAGTTGAAAGCCTGAACCTCCCAGGAGTTTACTGCATTCCTATCTCTTCTTCTACTGGGGATAACTTATACATTGGAAGCACATACAGGAGCATTAACCATAGAATTTTATAACATAGAAAAGATGTTTCGAAAGCCAATCCTAATACAGCCTTGTCTATTTTGACAATGGAAGACACATCTGCAGTTTCCCCACTGGAACGAAGCAAAACGAATTGCTTCTTTTGACAATCGTTTTGCCCTCCGTTACTGTGAAAGCATAGAAATTCTTTTCAACTCAATGACTTGCAACTCCGAATCTCCTCTCTACATTCCGTTGATCTGGAGATCAATTCTAAGTTTTGGCAACAAAAATAGGAAAAATTCAAATGTAGAATCTGGCAACAATCTTAGTCCTCCATTGGCGTGATGAAGACCTAAGATAAGGTTGAAAGCTTCCAACTTACGAACTTTTTGTTAAAGTTTTCAGTTAACGTAACTAGCGTGATCAAGTTACCTTTATTTGGTATTATAAGCTATGCAAGTTGGACCTAACACAAGAAAAACTTAAGGTACTAGACAATCTACTCATGCAGAATGTTATAACTGTTGTGAAAAAAGCCTGTTCCAGCTACAGCTGTCACTGTTATTCGTCAGTCTGCAACATCGGTTCTGACAGTGACTACTCTGACTTCAGAAGTTTCAAATGATAAAATATTACTTTCATCAAAAGTACATCACTTGGAACATGTGTCAAAATGAGAAATCAATAGACATTTGCAGAAGGATTAAGTAACTTGAGCTGAGATATTGTGTTTAAGAACCATGGTATGTATTTCATTCACAGGACTGCCATAGGTGACTATTTTTGATGAAAGACAACTATGTAGGTCCAAAAATGACTTTTTTTTTGCAAAAAAGGCACTATTTTTAAGAACTATCATTTAAGTATCTGTGCTGTTATATCAATAATCCGGTAGATACATATCAATTTGTATTTTTTTTAATTGATTCATTGCTTTTGCTCTGCATCTTGATTATTTTAGTGTTAAATAAAGATGTGTATGACACATCGCACATGCATATCATTGTTATATTGTTTATGTCATAATTGTAAGATATGTCTCTTAGCTGCAACTGCACGGTAAATGCTGTACATGTGGGTTGACAAATGATAGTAGTAAGGTGACTGAACTTAAATAAAATATATACTAAAAGCAACACTCCTAATAACACATGGTGTCAGGATGGACAAATTTAACCCACCAGGAATCCTCAGACTTGATGGAAACATCAGTGAAAATTGGCAACGATGGAAATCATAATTCCAATTCAACATGTTGGCCATCGAAGCAGAAGCAAAACTAGAAAAGGTAAAGTGCTCCATAGTTTTACATGTATTGGGGAAAGCGCCCAAAATGTTAACCACTCATTCTGTTTAACTGCAGAAAAACTGAACAAAACAGAAGTTCTATTTCAAACATTTGAGAATTACTGTAATCCGAAAAAGAATGTTACATATGAATGTTATAAATGTAATCATTGAAGCCTAAAACAGTGTGTACCATTTAATGATTACCTAACAAAATTAAAAGTGATGGCTTCCACCTTTTGAATTTGGGCAACTTAAAGATTCTTTAATTAGAGACAGAATTGTACGTGGCATATACATATTCAGAAGAAATGAGAGAACAATTGCTAGGATAATTGGATTTAACCTTTAAAAAAGCAGTTGATATATGTTGGGCTCGTGAGATAACTAAGAATAAAATAAAAAGTATGCCTATGACAACAGCGAAATTGTTAAAACCATTAAAAAATAAAAAAATAAATAAAAAGGGAACACAATTAATTCCAAATACAACATGAAAAAAATGAACAAAAAAGGACATGTAACAAATCTTGTAGCAATGTGGTAAGCAGCACAAATTTTGAGATTGCCCTGCGTTTGGACAAAAATATATCATATTTGTGCGTACAAGAACCATAATGCAAAAATGTGCTGCAATAAGAAATTGCAAGAAATAGCTAGTACTAGTAGCAGTACAGTGGAGAATGAGTTTGTGTTAGATTCAGTTAATAGGGGAGTTCACTCCAAAGAATGGAATGTTAATAGGGGAGTTCACTCCAAAAAATGGAATGTTAATTTGGAAATAAATAAATGAAATTATTCCTTGCAAAATACCTACTGGAACACAAGTCAATGAAATGCCAATATCATGTATTAAAATATGAAACTGAAATAAATAAAAGTCAAGTCCACAAATGTTAAATTGAAAGGATATGGAGAACATAAAATAGAAACTTTGGGAAATATTTCTTTCCAAACAAGATACAATGTAATAAGCAAAGAAACTAATTTTTACATTACTACAAGGAGTGTTCAAATGAAAAGGTACGAAACGACACTGTGGGTATAAATGAAGACTTTATTCGAAGTATACACCATAGGCCGTAGCACAACGATCCCATTGATTAACGAGCCGAAGGATTCCTTGTTCCCAGAATTCCTGTGGCCGTGACGAGACCCAGTCCTGCACAGCGTTCTTGAGTTCGTCGTCCGAGTGGAAGCGCTTCCCTTTCAGATGTTTTTTCAGGGGACCAAACACATGGAAATCGCAGGGCGACATGTCCGGGCTGTAGGGCGGATGGTCAAGCTGCTCCCACTGGAACTTGGCCAGTTCCGCGTGTGTGACCCTGGAGACGTGTGTACGCGCGTTATCATGGAGCAGAACCACACCCACCGTGAGCAGCCCCGCTCTTTTGTTCTTGATGGACCTGCGTAGGCTTCGGAGTGTCTCACAGTACACATCGGAATTAATCGTTCGTCTGTGCTGGAGGAATTCAACAAGTAGTGGACCTTGGACGGCACTCTTTATAAGAGCCTCTGCTCTCTCCTGCGCATGCGGGCGCCCGCGCATGCTCCGATCCTCGCCGGCGACACCAATCGCATCCCTAGATGTGTCGCTACGTTCTCCCATAGCGGCATAGACAAATATGTTAATGGTTACGTTCTTATGATGTTTCGTACCTTTTCATTTGAACACCCCTAGTATAACAGAGTGGCCACAGACCAGGAAAACCGGGAATTTTGCAGCTCTGGAAAAGTCAGGGAAATATCAGGGAATTTTGCAAAAGTTCACGTGAAATCAGGGAATTTGTTTTGTGCACGCCAAGAAATATATTGGGCTATTTGTTTTGCACGATTTGTTCTGTGCACACCAAGAAAGGTATTTCATGATTTAGCGTTGCTGCGGTCTGTGATGGTTCACCCCGATCCAGCGGTTGAACACAACACAGAACTTGACTGTAAACTAGGAGCCAGCCACAGCGAAGTTCCCATTTGCCGAATTGCTAGTGATCGCATCGACAATCAGCACAAACTACATGGCTGGCACCGTCTTTTAAAGCGGTAAGTTAGCAAGATTTACTTTTAAATCTGTATATTATAAATCTTTTATATTTGTGTGTTTTTGTATTGCATCGAACTATTTTTGTATTGCACCGCACATGTTTAAGAAAACATGTCGCATAAAAATTAGTTTTTCATATGCAGTATCGGACTGATAATCCGGAATACGGGGACCATCGGCTTTCCTGATTTCGGGTCATGCAGGGAGAACATAAAATAGAAACTTTGGGAAATATAATAGAAACTTTGGGAAATATAATAGAAACTTTGTGTCAAAAATCGTTGCCACAGCGCAGATTTTTATTTTTTATTTTCTAATCCTTATCTTTAACTTTTGGCCTTCTGTGAGTTCATCTGTGGCTAATATGCAAGAGATCGCAATGCCCAGTTTTCCTACGTTTTTTTTTTTTTTACTCTTCCTCTAAGTCTTCTCCCTCCACTCAAGACATCGGATCCATTAGTGCCCTACAAAACGTTTAGCGGATGCAGGTAAGCAAACGTGACGGAAGGTACAGGAGGCATATTGCATGACCCGAGGGTCAGTTCCGGGGAAATCGAAAGTGCTTCAAAAGAAAGCAGGAAACGCATAAATAATCACAAGACAGACTACATTTGGGTGTAGGGGAGGGAAGGCGTACGCAGGGGTCGTAGTTGTCCTGAAATTCCTGAAAAAATGTTGTTTGTCCTGAAATGTCCTTAATTTTTTCTAATTTGATTGAAATTCCTGAAATTTTTTAGTAGTTTCCAAAAATTTAAGATATTTTCAGAAGCTATGAAAAGTTCTGAAATAAAATTTCATTTATTTCTAAAAATTATTGCCGAAAATATTTCATATTTGGATTTGCGACTTTCGTAACAATTTTCCAAAATTTCAATTGATTTTCACCAAATGTGGCAATCATCCAAAGATCCTTGTCAATCATTGACTAACATACAGAACAGCGATAATGCTGGCACCACTCCTGCTGTCGGCGACTTTTCTGCCCACTATATGCTGTAATGATGTCACGCCACTGGTTTGCGCAACTTCATTGGCTGTGACTGGTTTGGTGCGTATTAAAGAAAAGAGGGTGGGTTGGGTTACCGCATAAAGTGGAATCAGGCATAGATGCCTGTTGAAACTCCTCCCATAGAACGTGATGCCCCCAGCCAATTGCAGCAGAAGCAAAATGCAGCCAGACCCCTTGATGTCGGCAAAAATTGCTAATAGCAACCCAGCCCTGGCGCATGGGGTTCAGCAGCTCCGCACCCTTCCTTCTTTCTCCCCACGGCCTTTGTCCTCAACTCCCGTCCCCAATCTAAGCCAGGCAGAAGCCAAGCAAACTGAACTCCCACTTCCATAATCCTTGATAATCCGATCGTGTATAAGCTATATATATATATATTTAGAATCACGCTAATTTTCAGTATCTTCTCGAACCTGCTTCCACTTATTACGACGTTTATTCCACTTATTGGGATGTTAAACTGAAAAATGATAGCACAGTAAATCTTTGTCCTTGATATAGGAGTTCCAAAATTGGTATGGAAGCAGTCACGTGGTTCCCGGGAAACTCCTGCTGTCAATCAACGGCTAATTCTGCTGCAGGTTCAAATAATATCTAACGCTTAAAGAAGGCCAACTCTCATAGAGATAACGTAAAACAGGCGGCAACAGCGATACCACATCTTAAGAGATAATATGCTCTGCGGGAAAGTTAACATTCAGGAGCAAAACACCTACGGTAGTGAAGCTTTTCTTTGATCCACGATGGTTTCTTTCGGTCTGATGACTACTTGCTTAGAACAGTTTTTTTTTTTTTGTTGTTTTCTGACATCCGGCCCATCCCTTATTTTGGTGAGAAAAATATGCAATAACATTAGTATTACTATTTAAATTAAATTTCAGCAAATATTACAGTTAGGCCTAAGGATCCGCACAAAATGCAGACATTCCCTGGTATTTGGCATTACTGAAAATATTTCAGAAAAACTGAAGAACAAACAAAAGCCTTAACTAACCCCGTTGGCGTAACAAAACTAACATATCCGATTTGCAAAGTGATTATGCTACAGAGAAAGTTATGGTTACAATCACGTGCTGTGAGTCTGAGTAGCTCGGCTGACGGCTGACTTTTCTTTATCCAAAGAATTGAAGTCAACCGAAATATGCATGCGCAGTCTGCTCCGGCATCAACCGATCAGCATGTATGTTGGCTTCTGTGCACTGCATGTTTTCCCTGAAGATATGGCTGCACTAGTTACATCTCGCTGAGCCTTAACTTCTTCTCGTTAGATATTCTTTGTTCAGGTTGTTGAGGCGCTGCAGTCGACTTCAAAATGCCAGCAGAGTTTCATCTCACGCTGCGTTCGTCTTAGTACAGGTTGTGTCCGCTGCGTATATTTACTTTAGGGTTACATAATTTCCCAACCACATGTTTCAGTCGTGTACATGTATAAAGGCATGGCGATTGGCAAGTAATTTCTCGGTTCATCAGTTTCTCGTGATTTCACTGGAAGTATTTTCGTGATCATGCCCTGAAAAACAAAATTCTCAGCATCGTGGCTTTGTGATAGTAAACGAGATAAGAGTGGGAGCAATTTGAATACCTGGTGTACGCCATGTGAATATGATCCATATTCAGCATTTTGTGTTGCTTGCAAGAAAACGATCAGCGTTTCTAACATGGGATTTTCTCAACTTATTTCGCATGCTAATAGTGTTAAACATAAGGAGAACATGAATAAGAGAGTGAATCAGTGTACTCTTGTAACGCAAAATAACATTGAAAGTGAAGGTCAATCTTCAAAATGTTTGACACTATCGGCTCCAAAGGGAACAACATGGCTACCATCCAATTCTAAAGAAAAGGCAGTAAAAGCTGAAATTTTGTTGCTGTTACAGTCAATTAAGTGCAATTATCCATTTTATAATTTGGGAGGATTGGTTGAAATTTGTGCAGCTGCATTTGAAGATTCAACAATAGCAAAGAATGTTGCACTTTCAGATGTGAAAGCACGTTACATCACAAAATTTGGATTTGCACCACATTTTTGGAAAAAAATCTTTCAAGATATTGGTAAGTCATTTTTCACCCTTTATTTTGATGAGACCACAATGAAGCAAGTTAAGAAACAGCTGGACATGCATATTTCATATTGGTCGGAGCAATTTAAAAAAATTGTGGCATCATACTGTGAATCAGAATTTATTGGCCATGCAGAATCTGACAAAATTTTTCAAATTATTTTAAATTTTATTACAAATAATGGCCTAAACATTGATAAATGTTTATAATGCTCTATGGACGGTCCCAATGTTAACTTGTCGTTTTTGAGAAAATTTAATTCTCATTTAGATTCGCTGAATTTTATAAATGTCATCAATATCGGAACTTGCTCCTTACATATTTTGCACAATGCAATGAAGAAAGGCCTGTGCAAGTTAGATTGCAATGTGGAAACTTTGGTGTTTAATATTTTTCAGCTTTTTGAGATGTCTGCTGCTAGGAAAGAAGATTTCCACAATATCCAGATGGATGTTTTGATGGATGAACAAGCTGACCACATGATTTTAAAACATGTGAGCAGTAGATGGCTTACTTTAGCACCTGTTTGTGAGAGGATAATTGAACAGTATCCAGCCCTAACTGAATATTTTTTGGAATTTCTTCCAAAAAACAGCTCAGCTAAACTCAGTGAAAAATATCGTAGCATATCAATGTTTCTTAAAGATCCACTTACACTTATGTATTTACATTTTACAAGATTTTTTGCTTCATGCTTCATCCCTTATTCCTCTTTGCTTCAAAAAGATACTCCCTTAATTCATATACTGTATCCTAAATTGAATGAACTCTTAAGAAATATAATGTATAAGTTTATGAAAAGTGATGTTGTAAGCAAAAAAGAAGGCCTATCATTGGCAAGTATTGTTTGTCGCGATTCCAAATTTTGGTGACAAGAAAGCAAATGAATATAGGATCTGGTGCCAGTAGTTTGCTTGATGGGGATTTTGAAAAGCCTGAGCATAAAAGATTCCTTTTAAGTGTAAGGAGTTGTTTCATGGAAACTTGTGAATTCTTGCAGAAAAAATTGCCACTGTCGAATGTTATCCTTAAGGATATACAATGCCTTCATCCTAATCTACGTCATAAAGAAAGTTCACAACTTGCTTTACAACGTCTTACACATCATATGATGAAGGTTTCAAAATCAAACACCATATCTGATGCAATAAACACAGAGTGGAGTATGTATGCATGTGAAGACTTACAAAATACGTATTCTGAAGATCAGAATATATGCAAGTACTGGGCAGAAATTTCAAAAATTAAAGATTCTGCTGGAATTCTAAAATATCCCAATCTGTGTACATTTGTTAAAGCCTGCTTAACACTCTCGCATGGAAATTCCATACCAGAACGTGGATTTTCTATCAACAACACCATAGTGACATCAAACAGAGCTTCTATTTCTGAACTGTGTATTCGTTCCTTGCGAATATGCAAAGATTATATTAACAAGTTTGAAAATGTTGCTGAAATCCCAATAACTAAGGAGCTCATTCAAATTGTTGAGAAATCGCATAGTGCATATGCTGCACGTTTACAACAAATTAAAGAAGAAAAGAACAAACAACAAGTAAAGTGCAAGATGGATACAGAGAGAGAGCAGGAAGAGGTGCGAAAACAGAAAAAGAAAGCTGAACAGAATGAAAAGCTTATTGAGCTGACCAAGATTGAAACCAACACACTACAAGATGAAAATGCAGCTCATTGTTTACTAAATGATGCCAATGAAAAATTACAGCTAGCCATTTCACAAAATGATATGAATGGCATAAAAGTGACTCAAATGATGCTCAGCACTGCAAATGAAAATATTATAAATATTTCAAAGAAGTTAACCATTGTCTGCAACAATATTGCAAAAATAAGAAAATAAAATAAAAAAAAATTTTATCAAGAATTTTCTACTTTTTTTTTTAAAGTTTCATTCTAATTTTTAATATGCCTTATTAACTCACTTAAATTTCAGCTTTGTAAAAAGTTATGCAATTGATGCACAATTTTTTCAGGGTTTAAAAAAATCCTAATTTTTTTAGAGAAAAAATCGATTTTTTTTTATTTAAATCAAATTCAGTATATATTATTTACTCTTTACCTGAAATAAATTATACATTGTTGATACTTAGTAATAATCATTCATATCAATGTCTAGAAAACTTTTTGATAAAACTTATTTATTTCTTTAATATTTACAAAGTAACTTGTACAAAAATCTAGCGGATAATGCTTACCTTGGCATTCCTTTCTAGCGACGGGAACATTTCACGCACGTGTTTTCCGGTCTTTGTTGATGTTATTGTCCTAAAGTCCGTTGTATGCGATGACTGGCTTTACTTCTCACACTTTTCGCTGGGTATACTCATTGGATCTTCGCCTTAGGATTCAAACACATCAATTTTTACCGTTCTTTATACTCGAAATTTTCGCCCATACTCTGGGCATCTTCAGGAGCGTGGCGACTTTACCACCAATGTTCGTGGTTAACTTCGCGCTAATGGAGTCCGATACTCCTTGTTGCCGTTCGTCGGAAATAATAGTAGAATAATTAGAGCTATATAATAGTCAGAATTAGAACTACTAAGTGGAATTTAAAATTTACTTTAATGCTTTTAAAAACCTGGTAATTTCTTAATGTTAATGCAAAGTCTGGTATAGCACTACTAACACAATTTGCTGTTAGTAATTTTTGTATCTGAAAAATGATCTAAAATGGCAAATAGTCACAGTATTACTTTATATAAAAGTATGTAAGTATCATTTTACAAGCAGGTAATAAAAAATCTCGATTCCCCCCATTTTAAACATTCTAGTTATTATATAATCTTATATAGTTATAATAATTAGAGAAGACACATTAAAAATTAAATGATTGAAATTTTTTGTGCAATTTATAAATCTTTTGATTTAAAGGATTTTTGTGTGATATAAATCATCGAACCCTGAATTTTTGCTCTAAAAATGTCCTGAAATTTAGTAAAACTTTTGCCCTGAAATTTTATTTTTTGCACTACTACCCCTGGTGTACTCCGGGTGTGTGTGTGGGGGGGGGGGGGGAATCACCGCTGCTTGTTCGATCAGGAGTTGTTTATTCAACACTTCTTTGATTTATGATAACATAGCTTGATTGCACTGACAGAAAAGGTAAACTCCTCTGTATAGAATTCTTATTTTTAGAAATTCCGTATTCTTAGGAAACTAAAAAACAAAGTGTCGTGTGTGTTTACCACATTTGTCGTTCGAAAAACTTGCCGCCCAATTTTTTTTTCTTTTTTCTCCAGTAAGCGAAACCAAAAGCGGTTGTGTTTTTTAAGCCTCTACAACCCTAATCCATAAGCTTCCTTCCATTCCGTGATCACTCCCATGCTCAAGTTTTCCAATTGGATAGCTTGGATAGCACGTCTGTCCCAAGTTTTGACGATAACACTAGTAGGTGAATCACTTTCCTAGATTGCCGAGGCAAAAGCCATAAATTGTGCAGTCGCATTGCGTAGTGGTTAGTCGTTCTGTGTTAGGTGAAAGTTTGTTGTTCTTGGTTTGTTAATCTCATCAAACAGTGGAAATCAAAATAATCAAAAGGTGTGTGAAGTTTTCTTTTAAACCTTTAAGATCGCATGTTTGTTTTTGTTTTAGTAAACATAGTTTTTATGAAAACATGAAATTGTCCCTCCTCCCCACCATGTTTTTTGGAATAGCCGAATAATGAAATTATCAGCTTGGTAGACAAGTTTTCCTTATTTTTAAACAATGAAATGAAACAATTCTGCTAGTCGTAACAATAAGTTATGTTTTATTGCCTTCCGTTAAATATTGTATTCATTCCAATCGCCGTTTCTGGTGTGTGTTTATTAACGTAGCTACGGGAAGGAGGGGCAATGAAGTGGATATGCCACTCTAGAATTAAAAAAAATAAATAATAGAAAGAGTATACAAGCGAAGGAAAATTGGCCTGAATTCGGGTGTAAATGCTTGGTTTCGTAAAAATTGTAACAGGAAGTTTCCACTTTCGTTTGACAGCATTCAACGAAATTACATCCAGTATGTACTGTAGGTAGAGGTACTGTACAAGTTCTGTACACAACTCCACAAGGCACAAACCAATTTTGATGAAATTCAAAATGTAACACCCTTACATAAATGCACGTGTAAAGTAATGTTTTGCAGTTGTGTGAAACTGTACAGTCGATATGCAGTGGTTTACTGTACAAATTATTAGTACATATCCTCTTATTTCCACAGTGCATGAACCTACGTTAATGAAATTCAAAATGGAAAGTCTCTGATACACATTCCCTCCAAATATGTAAACTAATTTTTTTAATTAAGCTGAAAACAGAAGATCATTATATAAATATAAATGTGACTTTTTTTTATCACTTTTCAATACCAAAACACTCACTTTTACTGTACAGATTTCAGTACAGATTCTTCTAACTTCACATTTTGAGACATACAGAGCAGGGGCTGGCTGTGTTCCCACACTGTCTGTCAACACTTCTGGTTGGATGATTTTTTTCATCTGAAATACCTGTCTTGGAATTTTTTCTTTTGCTGAGTACCAGGGTATATAATGATGATAAACACCCAGATCTATCTGGAACATTACTAATGTTGTTGCCAGATCATTGAAAGAAAGGCACGTTTTAACCTGAAATCAGAATGAAATGGCTAATAATATAATATTTTTGGTACTACGTTTACGAACACTAAATAGAAACATTACAATAGCAACAGCATCACATAGCAACAGCCCATGCAGAAAGCGAAGTTGAATTCCACAAAATGAAAGATTACATTCATGATTTTGATTAAGATTTAGATATTTTGTGCAAATGGATGAAAAGAAAAAAACATTGTCGAGTTTATTAATTATATCTCGGTAGCTTCAGATTGAAACCCATGTTAACGAAAAGTGGGTAGGCTTACTACAATCGTTTGTTTACATGGACAGAACACCAATTTGTTTTCGGAAAATAAAGCAGACGTTCTCTGCATTTCGTAACAATGTTGAATTATATGAAAAAATAAATAATTTTCATAACAACATAATCCCAGCGACCAATCAACCAATGAAAAATAAAAGGTATCAAACCAGTCACATTGTCTCATGTTACTCAATTCTAACAGTTGCGTTTTGAAATCACGTGTGCTGCCCCGGGGCGCAGTGGTCTAAGCGATGGCCTCTAATCATTCGTCTGTAAGGGGTCCGTGTTCGAATCCCGGTGAGGCACGGATGTTGTGTTTGTCTTATGGCACTGGCTCTCTCCCTCCCCTGGAACCAGTGACCCCAAATTAGGGACAGGCGACTGCTTATAGCTCATTGAGTTGCTCACGGTAGTCGTTAAACCTCAAATAAAAAAATAAAATAAAATCACGGCCAATTTTTTTTGAAACTGGCAGCACTGCAAAACATTTTAAAACATCTGCTTTTTTTTCAGAGAACGAATTGGAGTCCTGTCCAGTCACGCATGTAAACAAACGATTGCAGTAAGCCTTGGCCTATTTAACTGCACTCGCTTATAGAGGCGCGTTCCCGAACACAATTTGAACTTCAAGAGTGTTACAAAATACGATTGGCGCATGTAAACAAATGAAACAAATAGCATATAATTTTCAGCTGTTACATGAATGAGTTTTTACTATATTTTCTTACAGAAATTCGGCATCTACTTGATTTGTTTGTTTGCTTCAATTTAAAATGTCACTCCATCCTACGACAGGCAACATCACCTATCCCCTGTTATATTAATATATTTATCTAAAGCTTAAAAACAACCGTCCTAGGACGGCTACATGCTAGTAATTTTATATCTTGGTATTTCTTGTGTTCCTTTATGTCATCATTGAAACATGAAGATGATGGGCAAAACATGTAACAATATTAACAAATAAAGGTAACTTGATCACGCTAGTTACGTTAAATGAAAACTTTTACAAAAAAGTTCGTAAGTTGGAAGCTTTCGACCTTATCTTAGGTCTTCATCACGCCAATGGACGACTCAGATTGCTGCCAGATTCTACATTTGAATTTTTCCTATTTTTGTTGCCAAAACTTAGAATTGATCTCCAGATCATCGGAATGTAGACAGAAGATTCAGAATTGCACGTCATTGAGTTGAAAATAATTTCCAGGCTTTCACGATAACGGAGGGCAAAACGATTGTCAAAAGAAGCAATTCGTTTTGCTTCGTTCCAGCGTGGAACTGCAGATGTGTCTTCCATTGTCAAAATAGACAAGGCTGTATTAGGATTGGCTTTCAAATCATCTTTTTTATGTTCTAAAATTCTATGGTTAATGCTCCTGTATGTGCTTCTAATGTATAAGTTATCCCCAGCAGAAGAAGAGATGGGAATGCAGTAAACTCCTGGGAGGTCCAGGCTTTTAACCTTGTCCCTATCCCTTTGTAGAAGTTTCAAGATGTTTGGGGTAGATTTAATGGCAAGATGGTAACCAAAACTTCTAAAAAGAATCTGTAACTTATAAGCATAAGAAGGATGGTAAGGAACAGAACCAGAGAATTTCAGGTTTTCTTTCTTTTGAGGAAGGAGGCATTCGATTTTCGAATTGTTTTCATATTTCTGTATGAGGGAGTTGACTGTAAGAGCAGGGAAACCATGAGAGAGGGCTATTGTAGAAATTTTGGAGAATTCTTCTTGAAGAGAAAGTTGGTTATTGCAAATGATATGAGCCCTGTGGATGTAGGACTTCAATGCTGCAAGCTTGTAGAGATGCAGAGTGAATCTGTCAACTGAGTTTCTGTTCACCACGAAGGATATGTTGGTGAACAGTCTCAGTTCTATGGATGGCTGATTCTATAACAGGAACAGTGTGTGGAAGATTGATAGGAAGAGCTGGTGAAGATTTTGGGCCTAATGATAAGAACAGACACTGATCAACTCCATTATGGAAAAATTTCCTTCCATTAATCTCACTATATCTAAGGAAGTAAACCACAATATTGATTTCCTGGACGTTTCTATCTGCAGAAATGCTGATCTCTCCATTACTTGTTCCGTCTATCATAAACCCTCTGCGGCCACTAACATCATTCCCTACAAATCTTTCACTCTGCATCTCTACAAGCTTGCAGCATTGAAGTCCTACATCCACAGGGTTCATATCATTTTCAACAACCAACTTTCTCTTCAAGAAGAATTCTCCAAAATTTCTACAATAGCCCTCTCTCATGGTTTCCCTGCTCTTACAGTCAACTCCCTCATAAAGAAATATGAAAACAATTCGAAAATTGAATGCTTCCTTCCTCAAAAGAAAGAAAACCTGAAATTCTCTGGTTCTGTTCCTTACCATCCTTCCTATGCTTATAAGTTACAGATTCTTTTTAGAAGTTTTGGTAACCATCTTGCCATTAAATCCACCCCAAACATATTGAAACTTCTACAAAGGGATAGGGACAAAGTTAAAAGCCTGGACCTCCCAGGAGTTTACTGCATTCCCATTTTCTTCTACTGGGGATAACTTATACATTGGAAGCACATACAGGAGCATTAACCATAGAATTTTAGAACATAAAAAAGATGTTTTGAAAGCCAATCCTAATACAGCCTTGTCTATTTTGACAATGGAAGACACATCTGCAGTTCCCCGCTGGAACGAAGCAAAACAAATTGTTTCTTTTGACAATCGTTTTGCCCTCCGTTATCGTGAAAGCCTGGAAATTATTTTCAACTCAATGACTTGCAATTCCGAATCTCCTCTCTACATTCCAATGATCTGGAGATCAATTCTAAGTTTTGGCAACAAAAATAGGAAAAATTCAAATGTAGAATCTGGCAACAATCTTAGTCCTCCATTGGCGTGATGAAGACCTAAGATAAGGTCGAAAGCTTCCAACTTACGAATTTTTTTTTAAAGTTTTCATTTAACGTAACTAGTGTGATCAAGTTACCTTTATTTGTTAATATTGTTACGTGTTTTGCCCATCATCGTCATGTTTCAAAGCTACGCAACTTCCGGGCATTTTATTTTGGACTGGACGAAAGATTGGATTTCTTTCCAGAAACTTCGGAGCAAAGTTACTCATTCTCTTTGCAGTCTTCATTTTCTTGTTTCCTGAAAGTCTTCAGGCATTCTTCCCCAAGCTTTTTAGATCTGCAAACCCATTTTCAAAGGACGTTGCTGTGCTTTACTACAGCAGACCAGCCATAACCTCCTATCTGCCGCTATCTGTGACCTGCGTTCCTCCATAGCTAAAACTGAACTTTCTTACTACATTAGCTACCAATCACTTGCTGCTACCACTCATCCTGCTTTGCTTGATATTTTCATGGTTCATATCAACCAAACCCTCTCAACAATAGAAGTAAATGAATATGCTCACCATACAAAGAAATTTAATTTTCTACTCTCCAAGCAAAAAAGTAAAGCAGCATCTTCTCCGTCTTCAGCCTCTACTGACAAGCCAAAGTATGTAAATCTTTCTTCAGTTACTATTCCTCCTAGCTTGGATAAATTCTTATCTTTAGGCCCAACATTTTCACCAGCTCTTCCTATCAATCTTCCACAAACTGTTTCTGTTATAGAATCAGCCATCCATAGAACTGAGACTGTTCACCAACCTATCCTTCGTGCCAACGCTGCTGTTATCCTATCCAAGCAAAATTCTGTGCCAGTCAAGTACTCTTCTTCTTGTTTAAAATAATTCAGGTAATTTATTCAAGAAAATAACCTTGCCGTATGCAAAGCAGATAAAGTTGGTTGCCCAGTCATCATTGGTAAAGAAATCCTAAACCAAAAAGTGCATTCATTTCTTACATCTGCTAACTGCATTCCTCTGCAGTCAGACACCACCAACTCACTCAAAAACTCAGTTGACAGATTATCAAAGAAAAAAACTCTTCAATCCTTCCTTGGTGATATATCAACCCCTCTTTACTTTAGAACTCCCAGGCTGTTCCTGCAAGTTAAACTGCATAAAGCTGGTAACCCCATCAGACCTTTAGTTGAATATTCTTTTTCTCCAGCAGTAAACCTTGAAAAGAAATTGGTCCTTAAATGCAAATCCCTAGCAGCCAACCATCCTCATACTGTTGTCTGTACTTCAGACTTCATCCACAAACTTCCTAATTCCTTTTCTCCTAGTGTTAATCTATATACTCTTGATGTAGAATCTTTGTTTCCCTCTGTACCATATTTTGAGTCCTACATGCTCTTCATGAAGAAATTGATTCTTCATTTTGAACCACCCAGTACTCTTATCAAAGATCTTTATGATTGGTTTCCACACTATTCATCAACACAGTTGTTTTGTTTTCAACCAAATTGTGTACAAGCAACAATCTGGTCTCCCCATGGGCTCACCTCTTTCCCCTCTGCTTGCAGAAATCTACATGCAACAAATTGAAGTTTCCATCATTCCTCAACACCCTTTTCAGCCTTCCCTATGGTTAAGATATGTAGATGACATTTTCATTAGTTGGCCACACACCAAGTCTGAACTACAGACACTGATCAACTCCATTATGGAAAAATTTCCTTCCATTAATCTCACTATATCTAAGGAAGTAAACCACAAAATTGATTTCCTGGACGTTTCTATCTGCAGAAATGCTGATCTCTCCATTACTCATTCCGTCTATCATAAACCCTCTGCGGCCACTAACATCATTCCCTACAAATCTTTCACTCTGCATCTCTACAAGCTTGCAGCATTGAAGTCCTACATCCACAGGGCTCATATCATTTGCAACAACCAACTTTCTCTTCAAGAAGAATTCTCCAAAATTTCTACAATAGTCCTCTCTCATGGTTTCCCTGCTCTTACAGTCAACTCTCTCATAAAGAAATATGAAAACAATTCAAAAATTGAATGCCTCCTTCCTCAAAAGAAAGAAAACCTGAAATTCTC
This sequence comes from Macrothele yani, assembly GCA_039090855.1. Classification (NCBI taxonomy): domain Eukaryota; kingdom Metazoa; phylum Arthropoda; class Arachnida; order Araneae; family Macrothelidae; genus Macrothele; species Macrothele yani. Next base: position 87,435,319 of record CM077011.1, on the reverse strand, counting down.
TGGTTCTGTTCCTTACCATCCTTCCTATGCTTATAAGTTACAGATTCTTTTTAGAAGTTTTGGTTACCATCTTGCCATTAAATCCACCCCAAACATATTGAAACTTCTACAAAGGGATAGGGACAAGGTTAAAAGCCTGGACCTCCCAGGAGTTTACTGCATTCCCATCTCTTCTTCTACTGGGGATAACTTATACATTGGAAGCACATACAGGAGCATTAACCATAGAATTTTAGAACATAAAAATGATGTTTTGGAAGCCAATCTTAATACAGCCTTGTCTATTTTGACAATGGAAGACACATCTGCAGTTCCCCGCTGGAACGAAGCAAAACGAATTGCTTCTTTTGACAATCGTTTTGCCCTCCGTTATCGTGAAAGCCTGGAAATTATTTTCAACTCAATGACGTGCAATTCTGAATCTCCTCTCTACATTCCGATGATCTGGAGATCAATTCTAAGTTTTGGCAACAAAAATAGGAAAAATTCAAATGTAGAATCTGGCAACAATCTTAGTCCTCCATTGGCGTGATGAAGACCTAAGATAAGGTCGAAAGCTTCCAACTTACGAACTTTTTTGTAAAAGTTTTCATTTAACGTAACTAGCGTGATCAAGTTACCTTTATTTGTCATCATTGATTTCTCATTCTCGTTTTTTTCTTTCCAGGGTGTAAATCAGAATGTCAGCCCATTTCCAAGTTGATTGGCTTACTGATCCTCAGTTCAAAGAGTGGATACAAGAATTGCCAACAGACAATAAAAAGGCTAAGTGTTGTAAATGCAATAAAATATTTTCTCTGAGCAACATGGGACATACAGCAATCAGAAGTCATGCTAAAGGAGCTCAGCACAGACGACGGATGACAGCTTCTACACTGTCCATGTCTAAGAAAGGTTTTGTTAGTCAAGCAGATGCACCAGCACTGCAGACTGCCTCCTGCATACCAGTCTCCGAATTTGATCGTGTCGCTGCACGAGACAGTGCTTCTAGCACCCATCAAATCCAGACTGCCTCTTCTCTGCCTGAAATCAGTGTTGAAAAACAACAGGGTTTAGTTCCAAGGGGTTTGAAGTCTTTCATTATCAATGATGAAAATGTCACAAAAGCTGAAATTCTATATTGCCTTCATACTGTTGTTACACATAAATCAATGAGATCAGTGGACAAGGATGTTGTTTATTCAAGATTATGTTCCCTGACAGTCAAATAGCACAGAAGCTACAACTAAAGAGAACGAAAATTGCCTATTCTTTACTTTATGGAATAGCACCATTTTGCAGAAATGAATTGTTAGAGCTAGTTGCTTCGTCTGAGCACATTGTTATTGGTTTTGATGAATCGCTAAACAAAGTGTCCCAAAGTACTCAGATGGATTTGAATATTGGGTTCTGGAACAGTAACACTAGTGAGGTGTGCACTCGATATTTTACTTCTGCATTCTTAGGTCATGCCAGAGCAAAAGACATTAGAGAATCTTTCATAAAGTTTCTTTCGCCACTGAACTTGCATACTACAATTCAGATTTCCGTGGACGGGCCTGATGTTAATCACAAATTCTTCAGAGACCTTAAAGCAGAATTGGATAATGGTTGTGACCCTATTGTTTTGGATATGGGTAGCTGTGGCCTACACAGTATGCATGGTGCATTTAAAAGTGCCATGCAGGTCACAAAGTGGTCTGTGGTACATTTTCTTCGTTGTTTGTACAACTTGTTCAAAGATGTCCCTGCTCGTCGTGCCATGTACAGTGAATATACAGGTTCAGACATGTTTCCTCTAAAATTCTGTTCTGTTCGTTGGCTTGAAAATGGTGCTGTTGCACAGCGTGCAATTGACATTCTACCACATGTAATGAAATTTGTGCATGGTGTTAAAAGTGAGAAGGTAGAGCTTCCAAGTAGTAGCTACAAGTACAAGGTAGTTTCTACCCTCATTGAAGATCCATTACTGGAAGCTAAGTTGACTTTTTCAAGTCTTTGTCATCTGAAGTGCAACCCTTCTTACAAGAATTCCAGGCAGATGCCCCTCTTGTCCCATTCCTACGCAGTTCATTATCAAGTGTGGTTAAGAATGTGATGACAAGGTTTATAAAGAAAGATGTGATGACAAAGGCATTTCAGTTGCATGTGTAGATCTTACAAAAAGTGAAAATTTGTGCAATGCGAAGGACATAGATTTGGGCTATGGTACTCGGAGCTCTTTCAGAAAAGTTAAGTTGTCTGATGTTGCTGTCCTACAATTCCGCAAGGACTGTGCTGCTGCTTTAAAAGTGTTGGAACGTTCACCACTTCGGTACAAAATTACGAGGGCGGTGTCATGCTTTGATCCCAACATAGCTGCAATTCCTGATGTCCGTAGGCAACATCTGAAGTGCTTGCTCACAATTCTGGTCAATTCTGGTAGAACACAGATGGATAGCTGGCAGCACTGCTGACCAAGCAGACCATGTATTTGAAGATATATGTTCTCAGGCATGTGTGAAAACTGAGCTAAGGGAGTTTTCAAGATTTTGTGTACGTGTAGACCATTTCTGCCGAGACCTGTTTACAAGATTTAGAAATCCAAAATCGATTTCCCATGGTATGAAAATGGTCCTTGTATTGTCTCATGGGAATGCACATGATGAGCGTGGATTTTCTGTAAATTCAGAATGCCTAGTAGACAGCATGAAGGAAGAGACCCTTGTGGCGCAGCGATGTGTGTATGATTTTGTAATGGCTGTGGGTGGAAATATTGAGAACTTTGAAGCTCCCAAATCTCTCATCCATTCTTACAGGAATGCTCAATCACGTCTAACAGAGGAAACGAACAGAAAGAAGGAAACGACTAGGGAAAAGGAAAAGGGGATTTCTCGTAAAAGGCATTTCAAGCAGAAATTGTAGAATTGGAAGCCAAAATGAAAATAATCCAAGATACTGCAAATAAAGAAGTTACTGCTATTCAGAAAAAAATTGATTCTTTAAAATAGGAAAAGTGTAGATGGTTTGTGACGCTCCCCTAGGTTACGTCCAGATTTGGTATATGTAATTTTGTCCAGATTTAGTATATGGTAATTTTGTCCAGATTTAGTATATTGTAATTTTGTCCAGATTTAGTACAAGTTCTGTGTGCTTAAAATAATAATCATCGTCCCATCGTCTTCATATTGTCAAGTAATACTCACTTTCATATTGTTTCAAGTCTCTCGTCCTAGAGGGGTTTGGTATGTTAATTACGTGTGCTCCAAAGGATCCTCGTCATGTCATATTGTATTCACTTCAACGAGAAATCTTCGGCATCTTCGTATCGTTAGAGTTTGCTGTCCTGGACTGTTTCCGGTAACGGGGAAATTGTTGTTATTTCCCACTTCTAAAAATCTGCATTGCCTAATCTGTTCGTCTTGAACTGTTGTGTGTGTTAACTCATCTTCGTCATGGTGTTACAATCGTAACCTAGAGTGTTCTGAGACTTAAGTGATTATAGGTCAATGCCTACTGTGACCTTAAGTTAAGCCACTCAAGAAGCAGAAGCCGCGAGTTGGCTACCATGGACCTGGCTGGGGTTCTCAGTTCGTGACTGCAAGTCCAAATAGTTATTAACCTGTTGGCAGCTCTGTGTATGTTTGATTGTTGCAACTTATATATTGTTGGTTTCTGAAAGTATATATAAAGTAACTTAGAGTTTTGAAATTAATAAGTTTTGTGTCAGAAATTAAGGTAAATAGTGGAAATGAAATTGAATAAGAAATTAAAGAAAATTTGGTAATTTGTATTTTTGTTTAACTTCGTTAAGTGTGTATTTGTGTTGTTTACTATCCATACTAAAATTACGTCCTAAGTATTGAATGAACCCTTAGGGATAGTTCCCCGAGTGAGCTAGCCTGGATGTGGGGTAGAGTGTATCTCTGTGAGCTTAGGAGCATTGCAGGTTAATACACATGAAATCATACAGGCTACAGCCAACCATCTCAGATTTTTTTTTTTCCACATTTGGTACACATATTCTGTTTACAATACTGAAAATATTTTTATGGAAACAACTTTTTTGTTGGTTATGGACTAATCAAAAACGGACGTAAATGTGACAGCAAGGAGAAATGAGCTCCTCCATTTTACAGATGTCACTATTTTGATTAAAAAAAATTGTCATTTTCCTCATAAAGTGTTTATTTGTGTCAATATTTATGACTTCAGGGAAACCAGGGAATTATCAGGGAATTTTGAAATGGATTTTCTGTGACCACCATGTATAAGTTACAGTGTCAAACTGCTGATGGGGTTTGCCCACATAGGAAGACTTTGAAATTGTTAAACTAACTGCAGAAATAAAACAAGAATATACTAATAACCTAGAGGAAATAGTGGATAAATAAAAGGAAGTGTTTGAAGGCCTTGGCTGTATCCCTCAGGCTGGTGAAATTAAAACATATCATTCAGTAACCCCAAAAGTATTCCCAGCAAGAAAAAATCCACTTAATTTGAGAAACCAACTCAAAACAGAGCCAGACAAAATGTGTAAACAAAAAATCATTGAAAAAGTAACACATCTAACAGAATAGACTAATTCAATTGTGTTAGTGGAAAAGCCAGGGAAAAAGCACAGAATTTGTCTGGACCACCAAAAGTTAAAAAAAGCTATTAAAAGGAAACATTACCAACTACCAACAATGGAAGAAATTGCCAGTAGATTACCTGGAACCAAAGTGTTTGTTTCACTTTTTTAACCTTATTGAAATTCTGAGGGAGTAGACCCGACGACTTCAACTTTGAAATAGCTGCAACAGTAGCATTAGTTGGGCCATGGGAACAAATTACATGTGGTATTTGAAGAATAGTCTAATTTTTTCATCATATTCTGATTTCTTCATGATGATCACCTGAGGTACTTTATCTGCGCTTACTATGGCAACATCTGGGTTTTGCCATAGCAAACAAATCTGCTTTTGTTCATTCACCAGAGTCCTATTGGCTTGGGCATTTGGTTGTTGTTTTTTTATTATTAATCTTAATAGCTTTCAGTAATTGATGTCTTGTAGCGTCTTGTGTCTCATACGGAAGCCTTTTGATGATATGTTCCAGTTGTGGTATTAGTTGTATGGGGTCAAGCCTATTGATGGAATACACGTATTTTAGCCCTCGATTAAGAGCCATCTCCTGAGCTGGTAACAAAGGAGTGTCACTTAGGTTGATCCAGCTTTATTGTGAGTTCGAACACTTAGGAATGGGTGTACGTCAACTCTGCAAAACTCTGCTATCGACTTCAGATGCAACCAGTTGTCTCAACTTTCTAGTGTGAATTCTTTGCCTATTCTGGTCCTCAGAGATGCAATTGCATTTATGACCATCAGTATTCGATCCAGCCTGATCGGCCCAAAGAAATGCGGGGCATACTTAATTATCTAAGACTTGTTCATTCTAGATCTTACTTCAAGTTCAATGTTATAATATACCGACAGTGCGAGGAAGCCCCTATGGGGTGCCCCCTCTTTGCCATGTTGGCAGAGATCTTAATGCAAGACATTGTGGAAGGCGTCTTACATTCCTGGCATTACAAACCAATTAAAAACTGTCTGCCAGCACTACGAAATTTGCTTCGGATTGAAGACTCGAAACATCAATGACTTATTAAAGAAGGACAAGAGACCAAATTCCGATGGACACCAGACATAGTGTACATGCAATACCATTGGAGACAACGTGTGAAGATGCCAGTAAGCAGTTATACATAGGCTCTACTCGGCAGAACCTTAGATTGCAAGTGAATGAACATAAATATAGTGTCAAAATGCACTTTTCAGCAACTGATCTATCTAGGCTTTGCCTGCAGGGTAAACATCAACCTGAGTGGCAAAATGCAAAACTTCTCAATACCCCAAGTAACTATTCATCCTTGCTTAATACCCCAAGTAACTATTCATCCTTGCTTTTGGCAGAAAGTCTGCTAATACAAAGACATAGAGAGAATGGCTGTAATGATGACATTCCTATAGCAATTCCGTTTCCATGGAGACTATTGTGTAAAATATCGGAACTCTCTTTGACCACTAGCAGTGAATAATGTTACATCTTTCTCACTGAGCATGCTCATAAGGTATGCCATAACTGCCAGTTTAACGCAGCGTTACATACATCTGAAGACGAGCTCAATGTGAGCTTGAAAGTGCTAATGTTTTCAACTTGTGTCTTTAGTGTATATAATATTCATTTTTTATGTATATTAAACTCATTTAAATCTTATATTAGATGGGAAAGTTGCTTTATAGTCTCTTTAGCTAAGAAGAGTACAGAACTTACAGCCTTTTTTTTTTTTTTTGATTGAAGGTTTAACGACCACCGTGAGCACCTCAATGGGCTATAAGCAGTGGCCTGTCCCTAATTTAGAGTCACTGGTTCCAGGGAAGGGAGAGAACCAGTGCCTTAAGACAAAGACAACATCCATGCCTCACCGGGATTTGAACCCGGACCCCTTTCGGACGAATGAGCAGAGGCCCTCGCTTAGACCACTAAGCCACCGGGGCGTGGCTTAGTGGTCTAAGTGGTCCAACATGCTATTTGGTAGATACAAATTTTTAAGAATGCCAATTGGAATTAGTTCAGCACCAGAAATATTTCACAGATGCTGTGAAGAAATATTTGAGGGGCTCGAAGGAATTGAGTTGTTCATAGATGATATATTGGTGAGGGGAAAGGATAAGAAGGAACATAATAGAAGGCTAGAAAAAGTTGTACAAAGAGTAAAAGAAAGCAATTTCAAACTGAATAAATCCAAGTGTTGTTTTGCAGCAACAGAATTAAGGTACTTGGGTCACCAGTTAACTGATCCTGGTCTGAAAGCAAAAACCAAAATAGAAGCTATACAACAAATGTAAACTCCTAAACAAAAAGAACTGGAGAGATTTTTAGGCATGATAGTATATTTGTCTAAGTTCATTCCCAATTTATCAAAAGAAATACACAACTTAAGAATGATGATAAAGAAAGATGTTGAGTGGAATTGGGATGAAAAGCTAAGTGCATCATCATCATCATTGTCAACCATTATCAATCCACTGCTGGACGAAGGTCTCCCCAAGTTTCCTCCACAACGGTCTGTCTTGTGCCAGTCTCCTCCATGTCACTCCTGCATACTTTCGAATTTCATCCACCCATCTCCCATGTGGTCTTCTTCTGGGTCTTTTCCTGTCCCTTGGAATCCAATCTAAAATTTCGGCTGTCCATCGATGGTCTGTCCTTCTGGCAGTATGTCCAGCCCATTGCCATTTCAGGGATTTAACTCTGATCATGATGTCTTCCACTCTAGTCATTCTTCGGATCCACAAGTTCCTCTTCTTATCTCTCCTGGTTACACCAAGCATGCACCTCTCCATGCTACTTTGAGTTGTCTGCAGCCTTTGTATGTCTCTTTTAGTTAAGGTCCACGTCTCTGCACCATACGTAAACACTGGAAGAATGCATTGATCAAACACTTTTCTTTTAAGACATAATGGCATATTGCTCTTGAAAATTATGCTGTTTCTTCCAAAAGCTCTCCAGGCAAGTTTTGTACGCCGATTAATTTCTTCATCAATGTGACCCTCACTTGATATCTGCTGTCCAAGATAAACGTACGTGTCTGTTATCTCCAGCTTTTCTCCATCAATCGATAAATCTTCATTTCTTGAAAAATCATTGAACATCACTTTTGTCTTCTGAAAGTTCATTTTTAATCCCACTTCTTTACTCTTGTCAGCAAGTTCCTGGATCATACTCTGCAGCTCTGATGGGGTAGTTGCAAAAATGACTACGTCATCAGCAAAACGAAGGTGAGTTAGATAATCTCCATTAATCTTTATCCCCTTGTTTTCCCAGCTCAGCGACTGAAAGACACCCTCTAATGTAGCATTAAAGAGCTTCGGAGATATGGTGTCACCTTGTCTCACTCCCTTTCCAACTTTTATGTGTGCTATATTCTCAAACAGCCGAATCTTTGCACTTGCATTTTCATAGATGTTATTAATAATATTAATGTATGCATCTTCAATACCGCAGGATTTCAGAGCCATTGTAACTGCTGATAGTTTCACCGAATCAAAGGCTTTTTCATAATCGATAAAAGCCATGCGCAATGGAAGTTCATATTCCCTCGCTCTTTCAATTAGTTCTCTCAGTACGTGGATATGATCTATTGTGCTGTAGCCACTCCTGAATCCAGCTTGTTCTCTCGGTTGAGCCATGTCCAGTGTTACCTTCAAGCGGTGTGAAAGAACTTTAGTGAAGATTTTATAAACCACGGATAGGTGGCTGATAGGTCTGTAGTTCCTGAGATCCTCAATGTCACCTTTTTTATGTAGCAAGATCATTGTAGCGTTGTTCCAATCCTCAGGAATCTTCTCTTCATTAAGGCATCGAGTGAAAATTTGGGTGAGTACTGTTTCGATTTCTCCACTTGCTTCTTGTATGATGTCTACAGTAATTCCATCTTCTCCTGGAGCTTTCCCCCGCTTCATGTTCTTGATTGCATGTGCAACTTCTGCTGGAAGGACTGGAAGAACTCTGGTACCTTTCATGATGTCTGGAACACATGTATCATCCCTTTCATATAATTTGGAGTAGAAATCTTTCACTCTTGTCAAAATTTCGCCTCTATTTCTCGTTACAGAACCATCTTCTTTTCTCAGTGCCATAATCTGTTTTCTTCCCTTACTGAGATGTCCCTTTGCTATCTTTAGGCTTTGGTTGTTTTCAATTGCTTTCCTCACTAGTTCACAGTTGAATTTCCTTAAGTCTTCAGTGATACTTTTTCTTACTGTCTTGCATAGCTCTATATATTCCACTTTGGAAGTCACATCTTCTTTAGTTGTCCTCATCTCTCTTCTTTTTTGCATCAACATTTTGGTTTTTCCTGATAATTTGTTCACATGCAACTTGTTCTTAGACCCAGCTAATTTTGTTGCTGTTTCCATAAAAGCTTTGGTTACTTTTCTGTTAACTTCAGAAATATCCACTTCATCCGATGTTAGGCCTTCTAAAGCAGAGAATCTGTTCTTCAGTTCCAACTTGAAGGTATTATGGTTTTTTTTAAGGTTGGTTATGTCAATACATTTTGTTTGTCTTATGAGCTTGCCACGTTCGAGTTTACTGTTGAGGTGCATCTTACATCTCACCAATCTATGGTCACTACCTGTGTTGAACTTGTTTAGCACACTGCAGTCTTCTATGGCAAATTTTTTGTTACACATAATAAAATAAATTTCACTTGTCGTTCCATTTGGATGTATCCATGTCCATTTCCTGTGTGGCTTTTTCTTGAAAAAGGAGTTCAAGATGAAAAACCTTTCTGCCTCTGCAAACTCAACGAGAGTATTTCCACGCTGGTTTCTGTTGCCGAGACCGAATTTACCTACTGAAGTTTCATTCTGTTGCCGTTGCCCTATTTTTGCATTGAAATCTCCCATAATTATCTTCAAATGTTGGTTACCTTTATTATTTAGATGACGAATTTCCTCATAAAATTCTTCAATTTCTTCTTCAGTATGACTTGTGGTGGGTGCATAAGTTTGAATTATCTGAGCCTGGTATCTTCTCGAGAGTTGGATAACGAGTCGTGCAACTCTGTCAGAGGAACTTTCAACTTCTACAAGTTTATCCTTTAGTTTCTTGTTTATTATAAATCCAACACCACTAGTTCTGCCAGTATCTGTCCCACGATAGTAGAAGAGATGTCCACTTTTCAGTTCAATGAGATCTTCTCCTTTTCTCCTTACCTCACTTAGCCCGACGATGTCCCACTTGATCCTTTGTAGTTCTTCTTCCAATTCAAGAAGTCTTGAATCAGAAGATAGGGAGCGTCCATTATACGTAGCCAAGGTCAGCATCAGATGGCAGCCTAGTCTGGTTCTCCGGGGATTCTTATCACCCTCTGCCTTCATGTCGCTCTGGCTGCTGCCTTGGCCAGGTACATTCCAGCTGCCGGAGACTGAGGGCCAAGATTTAAGTTGTGGAGTCATTTTGGAAGGGTTTGGCCATAACTCACCACGCTGGCCAAGCGGGTTGGTGAGTGTGGGATAGCATTTCCTCTAATCCCGATGGTATAGTTATACCGCTATTGGCGGTCGTCAGAGCCCCTTTAGTGGGAACAGGATTCACCACGAGAAGGCAGGGTTGACATTTGTCAAGGAGAGGCTGTGATGTTACGCATCACCTGACCTTACATCCCAAGTGCAGCATATGATGACTTAAAAGTGTATTACCAGTAGACCCCATTCTAAGTTATTTTGATGTTGACAAGCCAACAACATTGCAAGTTGATGCTTTGTTGTAGGGCTTGGGAGCAGTTTTAATGCAGGAAGGTCAACCCATATCCTATGCATCAGAAGCACTTATGAAGGCAGAAAAAAATATGTTCAAATAGAGAAAGAGCTCTTGGTTATAGTCTATCAGAGGTGCCTATTGGTAATCACCATACGAAGCCTCGTCATTAACATGCGGAAAGGGTGTTTTCATGAGAAATAAACGTGTGAAATGTGTAATAACCTTATAAGTTTACACTATCCTGACAAAAAATTATGAAATTAAATTAGCAATATTGCGTTTACTTCATGTCATTGCTGATATAAAAACTCCCTTGTTACTTGTTTTGCAGTGGTATATTCTTCAGAAAACTTCTTTTTATAACACTGCTCACCTGAGGAAAATGCTTTACTTTTCTGTACCTGAAGCGCACCTAATGTTTTGGTGCTCATTGTTGGGCGGAAGTCTGTGTGGTTTTTCCTCACTGTACTAAATATTCCCTCTGTAGAGGAATTGCTGTGAGGGATAGTCAATATTGCCAACATTAGTTTAGGCAATGCAGAATACTTGTGAAAGCCAGAAGAATCCTTCATCTTATATATTTCATTCCATACCACATCTGTTGTAGGATATGCAGCTTCCATTGATACAGTCAAACTGATAAGCAGCAAAATCGGCATGTAGTTTACTTACTTCTTCAGAGTTCAGCACATTTGGAAATGAGGAGACCATGTAAAATATTCTATGGAAGCATAAGAAGCCTTGTTTCACATTGAGATATCAGCTACTACAGCATGCTTCAGAAGTTCAATTTGTATGGGAAACTTCTTCAGTATATACACACAGGCCACTTTGTAGAAGTTTGTGACGCTAGAATAGAGCTTGCTTTAACTGTGTACTAGAAAAACTACTTGATTTTATATAAGCTCTGGCTGCCCCACTAATTACCAGGTCACAATCTTCTTTTTGATATTTCATTCTCGCAAAATTGACATCTATGATTGACAGTGATGCTTCACGTAAAGCCGATGGTTTCACAAACCTTACCAAAAGGTCTGTGAAAAGGCTTAGTTTTCTGTGTAAGAGATGTATGGCAGGTTCTTCACACTGGAAAAATACATTAAAAGAGGTGAACACTGGAAGTGCGTTGCTAAAGAATAAATAATACAGTTTCAACCTCGTATCTTTAATTTGGGCAATAAGTTGCACATTTTCTTCATTTTCCCCAAAAAAACTGCTGCAAAGCTTCCCACTGCTCCAGGCCCCTGTTCACAGCATCAAGAAGTGACAGCCAACAGGTGCCGACATGCTTTAAAATTTTATTTTATTTAACACCACAAACTGCCTTAAACAAGCTGAGACTGTTTTTTCTTTTTGAATTCTTATCAAGATAATAGCACAGCTGTACTAAAAACAGTTCCACATTTATATTTTTTCGCAGCCAAATGAATCAAATGGCAAGCACAACTCTGAATAACTATTGTGGGTTGAACTTCTTTTTAAAAAGCAGCAACACCTTTAATGTGGCCTAACATTGTGTTTGCATTATCACATGCAAAAGACAGTTTTTCCGTGGAATATTCCTCTTGCTGAATTCAGCATTTATATTTTTTAAAATGTCCTTGCCTGCGTTGTCGCTGGACTCTAGTATTGTCATCAACAAAGTGCAGGTTTGACCCATGGCTTCATCAAAATATGATTCCACAAGTAGAAATAATTTGTGATCACCTGAATCAGTACTCCCATCTGTAGCTAAGGAAAATAATGTTTGCCCACTGAGTTGCTCACAGTGATCGTTAAACCTCCAATTAAAAAAAAAAAAAAAAGATTTTTTCTGCAAAGCAAAGACAATATCTTGTTGTGTTGAGTGCACCATGTTTTGGATTAGTGCACTAGTTTTCGTTGGAGTACAGCCATATTTTTCATGGTATCAGAGTCTGGGAACATAGCACGAAACAAGGGACCAGCATGATCACAGCTTTCTATAGGTAGGTTATATTCCACAACAAATGTAGTAAACAACATTTATCACGTTATTTTCATTCTTCTTTGCAAAAAAGTTACCCAAAGGCTTTGATTGAGTCTTTAATTTTACATAATCCTCATGTTTTTTTTTTGACTAGATATGCCTTCGACAATCATCTCATCTTGTATGGGCTACTGAAAAATCACAGCCGCACATGGTACAAAGCACATGGTTTTCGGAGACATTTTATTTCGTTATGCACGGCCATGTCTTACCCGGTAACATTGCTGGACTTTGACTTTCTTATGCTCTTTTGTATTTCCACTTATCATCAAAAACAGACAATTAAGGAAAAACAATAAACCTTACTGACATTAAAAATGATGATTTGTTGTCAGAAGAAATAAAAAACAAACAATGTTTGCTTGTTTCGTTTGAAAATTTTGAAATTATATGAAAAACATTTCGCACCGGAAAGGCTGTCTAACAAAGGAATTTTTCATATTGGTCTCTTGGAAGCAGAGATATTGACAAACATAAGATATGCATCTATGAGACAAACATAAGATATACAAACATAAGATATACAAACATAAGATATGCATCAAAAATTTTCTATGCCCCCTGGTAGAGAAACCATGCATTATTTTAAGAAGAAAATATTCTAAAAAGGTTTATTGACATAAGTGGTATCGATCGACGAAAGAATTTTTTCATTTGAGATTTTAGAAGCTCAGATTTTACTGCAAATGCATCAGAAGCAGAAATTAACACTTACGCCCCTTGGTGGCCAAACCATTTTTACCAAAAAATTAAGAAACTATGTGCAAACGATTTCCCATCAGGAGCTGTATCCTTTGCAGGAAGAATTTTTTAAGTCCGAGTTTCAGAAGTAAAGGCATCAAGAAAAACGGAATTTACCTTTACGCCCTCTTGCGGAAAATCTACTCGTAACTTGGAAAAGTGACTATAGTATACCTAAAATAGTATTTGACATAAATGAAATCGAAAGATAAAAGATATTTTTTCAATCGGATATTTAGAAGCAAATATATGAAATAAAATGTATTTCAAATTTGACATCTGCACCCTCTAGCGGCGAAATTGTGCATCATATAAAAAAAAACGACATGAAGGATCATTATTCACACATTTCAAGCTTTCCAATGCAAAAAGAATTTTGGAAATTGAACTAATAGCTTCAGAGATATATTGTTCGCAGATGGACGGACGAACATACAAACTGATAACATAAGTACAATCTTTTTTACAAAAGACGTGCGAAAAAAGTTAGCTTTTGAGGTTTTTAGGGAACCATTAAATATTTTTCTTATTTAGTTTTAAAAATTTCTCCAAAATTCATAGTATTTTAACAAAAAAGAATACAAACTTGAGATTTTCTGAAACTCACTGAAATCCGTAATTCTTCCAACCTGTCCATAATTCTGTAATATGACAGTCGAAACTGTAATAATTATGGAAAATCCATAATGGTTGGCACCTCTGGTTTATGGATGTGAAAGATTTTACCTCTTGCTTTATGGAAGAGAATTCTTGATTAAGTCTGATCACAAACCACACTGGTAGCAATCAAGAAGAAACTTAACGTTATTTTTAATACACCACAATATGAATATTTAAGATACGCATACAGCGTGTTAAATCCGTTTATTTCTTATGGTGTAGTAATCACTGAGATTCGCCAAGCTTTCGCACTCCACTGGGAGGCTTTTTCAAGGCAACTGTAGACATAAAATGCAGGGAATTGCAACAGATAAGGAACAAAGGTGATTTTTGAAAGTAACATGGGTGATATCACATGCGTATTTCGTGAAATGTTTTTAGCACGTAATTACACGGTGCGTAGCGACGTGTTCCCTTCTTTTAATAACGCATGCCAAACCATTTGTAGTTCAGTAGAGATCATGTCATTGCACGCTACTTTGTTGGAGAGGATTTTGACAGTTTCCCTGATGGCAGTCTCTTTAAAGTTAGTGAAAGGGGCAATTCTTCTAATATTATTCCATACTGGAGTGGCCGATGAATGCATGACTTTTCTAGCGAGGGCTGTATTCTGCATGTCCTGGTTGACACTTCGCACGTGTTCTTTACATCTAGTGTCCAAGGATCGCTTTGTCATTCCGATATATATCTTTTCCGTGTTGTCAGGATATAAAAATCTTTGCTCCGTACGACTTCCAGTTTTGAAAATTTTCCATAAATTTTCAAGCAAATAGAAATACAATATTTATGCAGTAAAATGATATTTAGCAATAATACTGGACAGAGGCATAAAGATGGAGTTCCGCCCTCCGACGCGAAACCCCCCCCTCCCCCAAGATGTTCTCTTCACTTCTGTATCGATCTCGTAAATGATTCAAAACAATAACGAAAGGGAGGAATTCCTCGAATTCGCGGAAGAATCTCTTGCCTGAAGATTACGGGAAAATTTTCACGGCGTTCTAAGTTCCGTTTACGCAAATTGTTGCCTGCAATTTCAAGCTGAAATACAGACATTTATGCAATTAAATTATGTTTAACAAGAAAAGTGGACACAAAGGCAACATCGAGATAAAAAAAAAATGCGATTACAGCAAAAATTTTCACTCCGTTTAACTACCGTTTCAGAAAATTTTAAAACACTAAATACCGCTTTCGAGGACGATCTACACAATGACCTAAAAAAAAAAAAAAGCGGAATTCTGCGAATCTGCTTACGAATCACATGTATATCATAAAATACTAGAAAAATTAAAAAAAATCCAAACAAAAGAAAAATTCGTAGAATCCGTAGTTTTGACAGCGATGTCCATAGTTCTGTAGTCAGACAACTAAATCCGTAGAAACTACGGACATTCCATAGTAGTTGGCAGGTATGCTTATACAAATTTGTAGATTGGAACTAAATGAAGCTTTAAAGGGCTATTGTCTGAAGGAACAAAAATCTTAATACCATTAGACATGAGGAAGGATGTGATGAAGAAGGCCACTAGGGCGTAGAAAAGACAAAAAGACTGGCTTGGCTAGATATATTTTATATTGGCCAGATATCAATCAAATGATAGAGGACTACAAAGCAAAATGCCACGTGTGCCAGCAAAAAGAAGAAATCGTAGAGAACCTCTAATCAGTCATGAAATACCTACCCTGCCTTGGGAAATGGTGGAAAGCGACTTGTTCTTCTTGGATAGTAAATCTTATTTATTTGTAGCAGATTATTCCTCAAAATACTTTGAGGTAAAATAGATAAAAAACCAAACTTCTGAGGAACGCATTCACCCTGTGAAATCAATATGTGCACACCATGGAGTACCTGAACAGTGAAAACTGACAATAGTCTACTGTGTAGTACCAAGAATTCGCAAAGGAGTGGAAATTCAAGCATGTGATGAGCAATTCTTGTTGTATTGATGTGATATGGAAAATGGGATGTTTATGTATCTGTATTTGCCTTCGATATGCTTATAGTGCTACGTTCCAATGGACAGACTTGACACACACACACACACACACACACACACACACACATCACTAAGCTGTTCTCTGAGATTCAGAGGTTAACTCCACAAAGGAAAATAATCCACCATAGCTGTATGAAACGTTTCCATTTGCAGCAATTGTGGCACACAGCTCTGAGCGAGTTTCACTGACATCCATCACACGACGTACACATGACCTTCTGTACTTCATACTCATAATCTTTCTCTCATGCAGACACTCCTGAATCTGGTCCTCCCATGATTTCCTTGGCCTACCACTACTTTTCTTTCTTGCCACTTCGGCTGAAAAATTTTTCTTAGTAAGCATCTCATCACTCATTCTTTCAGCATGGCCAAACCACCTAAGAATATTAGTTTCCACCTTACTGACAACATTTTGCCTCTCATTATTCAACTGCAGCACATCTTCATTCCTCACATAACACTGATCTGCAGTTTTTCAACTTTTTTTTTGTTGTTTTCAAATTAATAGGTGTATCTGAATAAATTTTTTGCGCAGATTCCGAAAATGACCTTCAAAATTCCGTATCACGTCAGGTTTTTTTCACAAATGACGGAAATGTGAAAATTAAAAAAAAAAACGTTATTTTTTAATGACATTGCTATATGGCAACGTTTGTAATGTGTGAAAATGTTCTCTGGAGGGGCGGAATGATTGTTTAAGGAATAGATAAACATAAATACATATTCAAAAGCAAACATACCTAACATTCGCCACTGGGCTCCCCTTCAAACTTCCTCTTTTTGGATTGTCTTCAGTGTGCGTCCATACAGTCTCTGTTCAACATCCAACAATAGTCGGCCATCATATGTACAGTCCACTTTCCTTGGTATCTCTTTTCCATCACTTTAATATCCTGATGGAAGCGCTCGCCATGTTCTTCCGAAAAATCACCAAGATTGTTAGGAAAGTAATTTAGATGAGCATGAAGAAAGTGAACTTTGACGCTCATGTTGCAACCAAGCAGTTCATAGGATTCCAGCATGTCCTCGACTAAAGTGGTGTAATTTCAAGCCTTCGTGTTCCCCAAAAAGTTGTGTACCACATTTCTGAATGCAGTCCATGCTCGCAATTAGCACTCACTCATGGTTTCCTCGAATATGCTGTCTGCCATTAATTTTCGTAATTTGAGGGCCTATGAAAATGCTAGCTTTAATTTTTTCAGACGTGATTGATGGAAACTTACCACCAAGATACTGAAAGCATTTACTGTCCCTGCTTAAAGCTGTCACGAATTGCTTCATTAAGCCAAGTTTGATGTGTAAAGATGGCAACAGTATTTTCGAGGGATCAACCAGTGGAAGTGAAACCATGTTTTTTTCGCCAGGTGTGAATGTACTTCTGACTGGCCACTGCTGCCGAACCCAATGTTCCATCCTTGCTCTGGAGTCCCATTCACACAAAAAGCAAGGAAATTTGGTGTAGCCTGCTTGTTGGCCAAGCAATATTCCAATCACCTTGAAATCCCCACAAAGATCATTCATGAAACTTGTACTGCACACTTTCCAGCAGTAATTTAAGGTTCTCGTATATCTCTTTCAAAGTCACAGAATGTGCTACTGGAATGGATGGATGGATGTTAGTATTGTGTAATAAAACACCTTTTAAACTGGATTTGCTGTCATCTATGAACAACCTCCACTGTCCTGAATTGTAATTATTGTTGAAGTATTTCATGACTGCCGGAATGTCTCGACAATGTACCAAACCGCCTTCCTCAGCAAAAAACGGAACCAATTCTGCTTCTCGGTGTCTGTACCAGGAGAATCTCTTATTCGGACATAGTAAATTCTTTTCCTGAAGTCGTGATCCTAAAAGCTCTGCTGCATCTTTAGGTAAATTCAGATCACGAACCAAATCATTCGGTTCATGCTGGGTAAATGGCACTGGGGTTTCATCCTCCATGCTGTCCGGTTGGTACATCTCATCACTTGTATCACCGTCTGAATCGGTGTCTGTTGGGGGCTTGATATTGGACGGGGATGGCACAGGGATGGATTCACTATGGGGCACTGGTATTATGGCAGATGGGATATTGGGATACCCAATGTTATGCTTACTGGTTCTGGTATGGCCCACGATATTCACTGTGCAAAAGTAGCAGTCGTCACTGTGATTTTTTTGGCTCATGCCACACCATGGGTACATCGAACAGCATTGATGCCCTTTTTCAACTTTTCCAGTTCTTCAACTTCTCCACACATGCATGGCACACATTGTGAGGAGACCAAACTTTGTCCTGATCTGCTAGTTTAATGCTGAAGTATTGAAAATAAGCATTTTTCACGAAAGGCTTAATATTTTGCCTCTGTTTTTTTCCTGTCGTATAACAGCCACATATGTAGCAAAATATGTCTGAATGATTTACACAACCACGTGAAGCCATTGCACACGCCACAAAGAAACAACCGAACGGGACCAGTCCCTTCTTTGCACTGACTAGTGTAACACGATCTGCCCCGAATGGCGCCACATGTGACCAATAGAAAGAAGGGAGCAGTGGCGTGAGGTATGAGTCATACTGCCGTGCCAAGATAACATTCTCTCATGTTCCGCCTTTGTGAGTGGCGCAAATCGTGACATCATACAGATAAAACAGTTGCATTTCCATTATCAGCTATGTATTTATGTTTATCTATTCCTTAAACAATCATTCCGCCCCTCCAGAGAACATTTTCACATGTTACAAATGTTGCCATATAACACTGTCATTAAAAAATGTTTTATTAAATTTTCACATTTCCGTCATTTGTGAAAAAACTTGACGTGATACGGAATTTTGAAGGTCATTTTCGGAATCCGCGCAAGAAATCCATTCAGATACACCTATTCATTTCAAAACAGCAAAACCTTGCACATTAGTGTAATCAGAGTGTTCTGCCAAACCCCTCCCATGAGTACCTCATCTCTCCTGCACACAAACTGCTCCCATGTCTCTTCTGCAGTACCCAGGTGCCGCCCCGGTGGCGCAGTGGTCTAAGCGACGGCCTCTGATCATTCGTCCAAAAGGGGTCCGGGTTCGAATCACGGTGAGGCATGGATGTTGTGTTTGTCTTACGGCACTGGCTCTCTCCCTTCCCTGGAACCAGTGACCCTAAATTAGGGACGGGTGACTGCTTATAGCCCATTGAGTTGCTCACAGTGGTCGTTAAACCTCCAATCAAAAAAAAAAAAAATGTACCCAGGTTTATAAAAAATATACCAATAGAACTAAGGAAATATTGGCCTTATAGACTGGAACTAAACGAAGCTAAAGGAATATTGTTCAAAGGAACAAAAATCCCATTAGACATGAGGGAGGATAGGTTGAAGAAATTACATCAAGGTCACTAGGACATTGAAAAGACAAAAAGACTGGCTACAGATATTTTATATTGGCTAGATGCCAATTACATGCTGGCTGGACTTGATATAATAGTTTGAAAATTATTGTATGCTGATAAAATGATTCACCTTATATAATATAATCCAATGAAAAGATGAAGATGCACTTAAAACAAAAGGTTGTACTTGTATACAAAATACTCGTTAACTGCTTGCAAAAATAAATCACAGCAGAAGAGAAGAACGTCATAACAAAAGGTTTACCACAAAGTATGTGAAAGCTTGTAAACAGAAGCAAGTTTAATTTCCCATGCCAGGTGTTTTTCCACGAAGTGATCATTTGACATTTTTAGCACTTATCATAGTTGCACAGTTACCACAGAGCTGTTAAAATTAGTAGACAACTTTTTACTCCACACTTGGAAACGATGTTTGGCAACTGCTGTGCAGACATGACAACCATAAATGTTGACAGCATGACAGCCATAAATGTTGACAGCATGACAGCAATAAATGTTGATGGATTCTCAATTTTAACTGATTTTTGTTGATGGATTCTCCATTTTTCTACTTAAAATGACAAATTATTTTTCCAACACTCTCCCACTCGGTGAGCTGGAATCACATATCAGTCCAAGTCTAGACCTTAGCTTCTCATGCTGGTTTCTTGGTAGTGGTTTTGTCATAATATTTGCTGCCATGTCTTTGGTTTTGCAGTACTCCAATTTTAGTGTTAATTGCTGGAGATCTCTAATTAATTTGAGCTTCACATCTATGTGTTTTGTCTCTCATTTTTGATGAGATGTATGCATGACATGTCGTCTTCATACAGTGCTTGTTCTTTTCATGGATATTGCAGATCATCCAGTAAAGTTCTAATCCAGGTCAATTCTTGACAAGTTCGTGCTGTAGAAATATATTATGATGATGAAACAGCAATAGAGTTCTGCTTCTTAGAATTCCACCACATTCCACAATATGGTGCTATTACCTATAGGTGGAATACATATCTACTTGTGGATTTTTGTTCCTTGATGTCACCTGCCCAGTCTACGTCAACATATCCCTTGAGAATGGATTGGTATTTTGCGCTGAGGTGGAGTCGCACGCCAATTCTTGTTTTCAGGTAATTTCTGTATGGCTTTCCAATCTTGTGTTGATGGATCCTCTCTTTTTCTACTTAAAATGACAACTTCTGTATCTATATCCAGTCTTGTGACTGTGGAAATGTAGAACAAGACTCCCACTACTTCGCGGCATATGGAATTATTCGTGAGTGTTTCTTCTTCATGTTTATATTTTACAAAGTCTGTTGACATAGGTATAGAAATCTTCTTTAGTGGTTTTTCATTTATGGCTTCCAGCCATTTTTTTTTAATTTTTTTCTTCTGGCAATTTCTGTAACTCATGCCAGTTTGTGGGTTCTGGTTTAGGTTGTACTTTTGCAATGTATGCTAACCTGTCTGGTGTTTTCCTTTTAGTGGTTCAGGCTGATCTTCTGGGTTGTGGACTTGTGCTTTCACCTGTATATCCATTTGATTTTAAGACGGGATTTATATCTTCAAAAACAATATCTTGTGTATTTTTGCCTGTTTTTGATATTGACCCACATATTTCCTGTACACTGGAACTTTCATCAAATTTTACACTACCATTTGTTATCACTCTGTTCCAGGTATAAGGATATAATATCCTGTGATTCTTTCACTATATCCAACCAATCTTCCTTCTTGAGCATGATTGTCAAATTTCTTTCTGGCTTGTTTTGGCACATACGCATACTGTACATTTTGCAGCCAAACACCTTTATGTGTCAAACGTAAGGCTTAGACACCTTCCATAGTTTGAATGCTGTTTTTCCTGTAGATCTGGTTGGCAACCTATTTTGTAGGTATATGGTGCAGTGATTAAGGCTTCTCCTCAAAATCTGTCTTCCATTTTTGAATCCAGGAGCATTGTTTTTACCATTTGAACAAGATATCGATTTTTTCTTTCTGCCACATCAGTTTGCTGTGGTGAATATGGTTCACTCATTTGCTGTTCAATCTAATTTTCGGCAAGATAGTTTTAAATTCTGAACCAACATATTCTCTTCTGTTGTCAGTTCTAATTGTACCAGGCTTAGTTTTGAATTTGTTGCTTGTGATTGCAAAGTATTGCTTCAACTTTTCTGTAGCTTCATTTTTATTGCTCATTAGATGAATATATGCAAATCTGCTGAAG